>CM057450.1:1567085966-1568545966 GCA_016271365.2 Neoceratodus forsteri | reverse complement strand
AACTTGGTTAGAGTGGAGCTTATTTGACGTCAAGTACTGGAGTCAACTTTCTCTGTAGGAACATCTTATTCACAAAGCCTTAGGGCACTGGTGTGATGGAACAAAACTTTGATTAGAGATGCTCAGATGGTTCACTATTCATTCCATTACCTCTCTACTGGATAGGATAGCTATCAGGATCCAGATCATTTCCTCTTTCAAAATGTCATTTTAAAATGTTAGTATCTCGATTGGATTGTAACTGTCAGGTCCAGTTATCTGGTCCTGCTGAACTCAGTACTCAGTAGCCAGGTAAAAAACTCAAAAGCAATAATCCATGACAGAGTGTGTGGTAAAACAGTCCTTGGCATACACCAAATGTGTATTGTAAGATTCAGAGTATGGATGACTACCCTCAAACACCTGTGAAGTGCTTTAACATCTGTATCATCATGCACTCTGTAATGCATTACTGTGCTTATAAAGCATCTTGTTCAGGTAGAAAATTATCTAATGTCATTTTACTTGTTTAAAAAATAATCACAATGTTGACTAACAGCCAGTCATGTAGTAAGACAAATCTTACAGCAGGTTTCCATCACTTGACAGCCAAGTGCATCCTGCCTTGGCACACTGCTGTTTTATAAACTAAGTTATCCACTCAATTCTGGACATGAATTTAGAGTTTTAGGACTACTTAGGCATCATAGCAAATGGTACAGGGAAATCAGTGGTGGGTGGCATATGTTATCAGACACTGGATCTTGGAAAAGACATGGATCTTAAATAAAAAAAAGAAGGCCTGCTAAAAAGGGAAATGCAATACTGATGTGCAATTTGAATTATCCAGATAGTAACTGGTTTACAGGTGTGGGTAATGTAATAAAGTATCCAGTTCATTCACTTTATTAATGAATGCTTCCTAAATCAAAATGCTGAAGAGAGACCTAGATGTTATTTAACATTTAAACAATGATGTGCTAGTTAGTTCACTAAACAAGGCAATGATGTAATTGTTGAGTGAATACCTTTCAAGTCCAAAGTTTGAGTATTTGATCATCACTAAACAATCACATTGTTGCCAAGAACAGTGAGTCAGCTGGCTTATTATCACTATTATGCTTAACATGATTAAAAAAAGCTAATGGTACTGTTTTTGATTGCCCCTAGGGTTTTTTTTAAGCTTGTGGTAACTACACTCCTCATCCCTCCATGAACTTGTTTACAGTTGCTGCTCTGAATGCAGACCAATCAGAATGTAAGATAGGATGATGATGTCACAACTGTCATTTTATTGACAATAAAAGGCTATTCTGAATTCTCAGTAGTCATTTTATTGAGAATGAAATGACAGGTTTGAGTTTTGTGTGGAATGAAGAGGATTGTGTATGATCGCTCATACACAACAAGGATAGTTTTCATGCAAGAGGTTTCCATGGTAACTGGCAACCTCAAGAGTGCAACGCGAGAGGTCTCATTACCATGGAAACCTCAAGAGTTGAAAAATACCCTTGTTGTGTATGAACGATCATACACAGGTTTTTATAATGTATAGTCACTCATACAAAGACTATCCTTTCTTTCTTGCTAGTTTATGTGGTAATTTTCACCTCCTCTGGCCTATTTCACCATGGCAGCCATTCTCCAAGGGTCACCTGTTGCCCAATCACACCTGTGCACCCACCTTCTAAGTGTTATGCTACACTAGCTATGTAGCTAGTGCAGCACAACAGCTACGATGATGTAGCTAGTGCAGCATAACAACGTTGTTGAAGGGATGGATTTCCATCCACAACAACGTTCCACCATACACTATAAACTGTTTGTAATGCTGGCTCTTGACCGGAGGAGAGGCTCTATCTAAAGTTTCTACCCAGTGGAAAAAAGAATAAATAGCTGGGCCCACTAATTTGTTAGGAGTGAAAACTTAATGTGTTAATAAATCTTTCTTTCATATGTTCAAATGTTCATGTTACATAGGCAGGAATCTAGTAAAACTTGTTTGTAGAGGCACCTCTAATTTAGACACATTATATTGTTTCAATGTTTAGTGAATAGAGAGTATAGCGCTTGTAATACTTTAAATGTTGTCTTTCTCTATTCCTACCCTTAGTAGAGGAGCCTGGTAACATTTAGAAGGTAGAATGCTCAGCATAGATGGTGAGTAGAGTGCTGGAGGAGGAAGAGGTGAGGGAGTATGATGGGGAACAAAAACACTTTGAGCATGGATTGCTGAGGGAGGCTGGCTTATATCTGGAATGTGGGAGGAGCTATTCCCCCCACACTGAACCTCGGGCTTCATCGCTCCCATTTCAATGTGTGTCAAATGAGTGTAGTGCTTGTGTATACTAAAAATTTTGCCTTTCTCTATTCCCACCATTAGTAGGGCAGCTGGGTAGCATTTAAGGAACAGAAGGCCCAAAAAGGGTTTTATGTGATAAGAGTGAGTCTGTAAGTCCACCAATCACATAAAGAAAGTCAAAAGGGCTAACTGAACAGCACCGACCATCGCAAATAGTGACGGTCATTTAGTTAACAATAAAAACATAATAAAAACAAGTTTCATATGCAGGGAGTGGCCAACCCCTGTGCAGCACCCAAAATAAAGATGGCAAACTCCAGGGGGAGCAGACACAGAAGAAAATAGCAACTGCCCAGGAAGCAAATAGCTTCCTGCACTGGGATCTGAACCCAGCACCACAGGCTCCAGGACAGTGGCTCAAGCCACTATGCCACATGACCAGCTCATCAGGGCTTGGCCAAATTGATCTACTTATCTCCTTTTTCGTGAGTGTAGCACGTACCCCTCAGTGTTATAGTACACTTGCTATATTCATTTGGTGCTCTTTTTCTCTACTCACTCTACAGAACTAAGAGAGGTGGTGGATGAACCTCTGGCTATCCTGTTTAGCCGATCACTGGAAACAGGGGAGGTACCCAAAGACTGGAGGACAGCAGATGTAGTCCACTTATACAAAAGTGGGAACAAAGAGGAAGCAGGAAACTACAGACCAGTCAGCCTCACCTCAGTAGTGGGGAAGATCACTGAGGCACTACTGAAGGAGAGATTGGTGGAACATTTGGTTGTCAATGGACTACAGACACAAGGCAGCATGGTTTCACCAGGGGGAGGTCATGTCAGACCAACCTCATTGAATTTTTTGACTGGGTGACTAGGGAGGTGGATCAGGGGAGGGCAGTGGACATGGCCTATCTGGACTTCAGCAAGGCCTTTGACACTGTGCCACATAGAAGACTATTACACAAACTGGGGAATATGGGTGTGGGCAGGACAGTAGTGTGGTGGGTAGGTAACTGGCTGGGTGGCAGGACACAGAGGGTGGTGGTAAATGGCTGTCACTCCACAGAGGGAAGAGTGACCAGTGGAGTACCACAGGGATCAGTGCTGGGACCGGTTCTATTCAACATCTTCATCAGTGACATTGCGCAGGACCTAGAAGGCAGAATTTCACTGTTAGCTGATGACACAAAGCTCTGTAACAGAGTAGACACACCAGAGGGTGTAGAAAGAATGAGAAGGGACCTGCAGAAACTTGAAGAATGGTCAGGGGTTTAGCAGTTGAAATTCAATGCAAAGAAGTGCAAGATAATGCATATGGGGCACAAAAACCCTGGCACAATATATCAGTTGGGGGGTGAGGATATAGCATGCACCAAGCAGGAAAGGGATCTTGGGGTTATCATCTCTGATGACCTCAAGGTAGGGTAACAGTGTGACAAGGCAGCATGCAAAGCAAATAGGATTCTGGGATGCATAGGCAGGGGCATCACCAGCAGGAAAAGGGAGGTCATAATTCTACTATACAAGACACTAGTGAGGCCCCACCTGGAGTACAGTGTACAGTTCTGGAGACCATACCTACGTAAGGACATAGACATGGTAGAGAAGGTTCAAAGGAGGGCAACAAAGATGGTGCATGGATTGCATCACAAGTCCTATGAAGACAGGTTGAAGGAACTAAACATGTACTCCCTGGAGGAGAGGAGGGAGAGAGGGGATATGATAGAGACATACAAGTATCTTACAGGGAGGAACAGGGTGCAGGAATACACTATTTTTAAGTGAAAAAGATGTTCCAGGACTAGAGGGCATGGGATGAAGTTGGAGGGAGGACGATTTAGAGGAAACGTGAGGAAGAATTTCTTCACAGAACGGGTGGTGGACAAATGGAACACCCTGCCAGAGGAAGTGGTGGGGGCTGAAACAATCACTGGATTTAAGAATGCATAGGATAGACATAAAGGAATTCTGGAGGTCAGGGGTAAGGGGCAACAGACTTCTAGGAAAACATAAACTGAACTTACAAGCTCAAAATGGCAGACTGGGTGGGCCATAGGCCCTTATCTGCTGACACTGTCTATGTATCTATGTATTACTGAGTTGCTCATATTGAGCCGCTCAGTAATACTTGCCCATGTAGGGATGTTAACCCGGAAAGAGATAACCTACTCCAACTCATGGAAAGTATGTGCAGTAGCACACACAGGAGGAAAACCCCTTGTGGAGGAAACCTCTGAGGACCCATGGCTACTGATCTGTCTGTCCTCTAGGCATACTAAGAGAAGATGATCCTAAATGCATGATTATTTCTTTTATTCCAAGGAAAATGCTCCATTGAAACATAGTAAGGTGATGGTAGAAGGAGACCAACAGTCCATCAAGTCTGCCCTTGAGATCCCAAGATCCTAGGTGATCCTGTGTCCTACAGCAGGTATAGAAGATGCCAGCAGCCAATACATGACTGCATATTGCCCTGTAAGGTAGGGGGGAATCAATAGGCATAGAAGATGCCAGAACTCCTGATGGAATTTTGTTTTGCAGTTGGTAGGCATAAAAGATGCCAGGTGCCAATACACAACTGCAGATTACATTGTAACTTAGGAGGAGAATCAGTGAGCACAGAAGATGCCAGAACTCATAGGATATGACTGAAAAGCATGAACATTAGAAAGATATCTTCCAGGTGATAAAGTGAGTTTTTTAGGATCAGAAATTAGTATGGATCTCATAAAACTTGTCCTGTTGATGATCTTATGTTTGGAATGATGAGATTGGAGAATCAATGAGGAGAGTCATGGTGGTATGTGAGGGAGAAGTGACTAAAGTCCCAGAGTTAGCATCTAGGTAAGAAATCAGCCATTTTTCCTAAATAAGCCAGTTAGAGCCTTAAGTTGAAGATGACGAAATCAGCCTTGATGTTGCTAGGGTGGAGTGCAAAGGGTCCTGCCTGATGGATGTTGTCCAGCTGGTTGATCAAGTGAATAAATGATGAGTCTCAGGCTGAAGATGCCCCCAAAAGCATCAGTAACCAGAAGGAGGACTAGAACGAGAGGAAATATGAAGTAGCACCAGGGAGCTGGAGTGAAATGTTCAGGGGGAGGGTTTCCAGAAGAGAAAGGTGCAGTGGACTGAAATCCTATGAAAAGGTCATATAGCATTCTCGGAAACATTGAAAAGCCAGTTCAGTTAGTGAAGGCAAAGTACCATGATGGACTTGTAGAAGATGGGATCCTGATGAATGATGGCAAAGCAAAGTGGCTCATGGGAAGCAAAGGGAGCAACTGGAGTGGAGCTCAGGAAATTTGTAGAGCATACAAGCTGATGAATGCAGGCCATAGGTAATGGTCCACTGAAGAAAAGTAGAGTGAAAAGACAAACTGCAGTAGGAGAGATGCTTAACACATCTGTGAAATGAAGGTCACTGGGTGAATCTGAATCTGTGAATATACAGAAATCAAGGCAGGAACCGAGCAAAATGAGCTAGCTAGGAGCAAGATCTCTGGCATGTGGAGAATCACCAGATGCTGACTAAGTCATATGGTCCTCTACACTGGAGATAGAAGCAGGATTCTCAGGCAAGTGAGTCAGGCAGAAAACGTGAGATGGGAATTGCTGGTAAGGCATGGAGTATGAAGAATGTTGCATCTGAAGACTTTCGTGGGGGACCCTGAGGACTGTCATGATCTGTAGAAGGAGACCAGATAGAGAAGCAGAGGTTTGATGTAGTATGGCTATGGAGGTTTTTGCAAGGCTGGCATGTATCAAATGAAGTCTGAGGGGGACTTTACAAGCTGCTTCAATCTGAACTGAGAAGAAACTGGAGTAGTGGTAGAAACTTGAATGAGCATGGACGTGGAAACATCATTCAACTGTTAGCACTGAGGACATCAAGAAACTGCATAATTGGAAGTGCAGCTGTTAGCACTGTGTAAATCAAGAGACTGCATGAGAGGGTGTGTAATTAATCACAGAGTATATCAAGAGACTGCAGGAGTGGGAGTGCAACTGTTAGCACAGAATACATCAAGAGACTGCATGAGTGGTAGTGCAACTGTTAATACAGGGTATATCAGGAAACTGCATGACTGGAGAGAAACTGTTAGCACTGAAGACATCGAGAGACTGCATGAGTGGGAGACTCCCTGAAGACCTTCTTTGAGTTGGAACATGTAAGAAGACATCCAAGAGGACTCCCTGAAGATCTTCTTCAAGGTGGAGCATACAGAAAGAAGTCCAAGGGGCTCCCTGAATACCTTCTTCAAGTTGAGGTGTGTAGGAAGACATCCAAGGGGATTCCCTGATGACAATCTTTAAGTTGGAGTGTGTAGGAAGAAGTCCAAGGGAACTCCATGAAAACCTTCTTCGAGTCAAAAGGAGATTGGTGCATGGAGGATAAATCTAAGTGGGCTCCCTGAAGACATTCCTTGAGTCTAAGCAGTAGCGGTAGAAGCTCAACTGAACATTGACATGGAAACATCACTAGAGATTGGAGCGTGAATGAAGACGTCCAAGGGGAAACCCTGAAGACCATCTTTGCATGAAAAAGATGAGACTGAGTAGAAGTGGAGATGCCTGAGTTCCAATATGTGGCTAAATATTGCACTTTGGAGGAACAAACCTAGTACAGAGGAAACAGAGCCTGTTATGAACATTGGAAGAATAGTGGACTATAGATTCTCTTGCAAGTTCATGGGGAAGCATCTACCTCTGGTGGCAGAGAAGGAGAACAAGTCCCCAGGACTGTCGTAGAAGAAGCAGCTCCTGTGAAGCATATGTCAGATTGGTTTGTAGGACATGAGGTTAAGATTGATGTGAGAGTGGTGTACTCCCATCCCTGGAGGACAAAGGACCTCCACCTACACTGATCAATCTACTGAAAGAACGAATTTATTTATTTAAGAGTTTAACCAGGAAGGCATACTGAGCAGAATACTGCTTGATTCCAGATGTGACCTGGGGAAGGGGGGCAGGGAGAAGCATGAACAAAACAAAACAGTGCAATAAGAGTGGTGACAGACATAGTACAGGACTATTTGGTTACCTTGGACAGACTAGCAGTTGCAAAGCCTAGAGATTCCAGAACAGTAATTACAATTTACAAATTGTACATTCAGATTAGAATTAACATTTAAAGATTACGATTAGGGCCTAAACACACATACACATTACAATAGTAAATTACAAACTGAGCTAGCAGAGCTAATGGGGTGTCATAAAGCCACAACACAAAATCAGGAAAATTAGCAAAATTTGCCTGAGCCTGGTCGCTCAAACTGTGGCATTATCCAGAGTCACTGGGGGTGGAGAAATGGGCATTGATGAGGATGTGGAGGAGAGGTGAAGGGGGCATGTGCTAGATGTCCACAGGAAGGGAATTTCACAGTTTGGGCATGTGGTGTCTAAAAGCTACCTGGTCAGCAATGGTGTACATACGTGACACAGACATAAGGTGGGAGTCTATGTTTCTGAGTGGGTACACAGACAGAGTCAGGGCTGTTAGGACTGAAGTGAGGTACTGGGGTAGAGATTTGTGCCAGAACCTTGCCAGGATACTAGCACAGTGCGACAGTCTACGATCGCAAAGTGATGGAAGATCAAGGGCTCTTTATAGGTCACAGTGATGCATCGAGAGGTGCAGTCAAGAGCAAAATGACAGAAGGAGTAGAAGAAGGGGTCCAGTCTGGCTAGGGTGGACTTGGGAGTAGCACTGTAGACTATATCCCCACAGTCAAAAATAGGGAGTATCATTTTCTGCACCAGTGCATGGCGGGCTGGCAACGGGATGCACATACGGTTGTGATAGGGGGTACCCAACTTGGGGTGGAGCTTTTTATGGATGGCATCAACATGTGCAGAAAAGTCAAGGTGCTGATCGAGCCAGACCCTGAGGTATCTAAATGAGGACCAGTCCTCCAGAATGGTCCCATCCAAGGTGTGGAAGGAGTGGGTGGTGGGGTGCTGAGAAAGTCTCTGCCTTGTGCCAAAGGTCATTGAGACAGTCTTCTTGGCATTGAGAAAAGGTTGATTTGCACAAAACCAGAGATGAACATCCTTGAAGTCCTGCTGCAGTCTAGTTGCCACATCAGATGGCATGGGGCCAGTTGTATACAGAACTCTGTCATCTGATACATGTGGATGGATGTGTGGGGACAGGCAGTGAGCAGGTCATTTAGGAAGATGGAGAATAAGAGTGGGCCACGGACTGACCCTTGGGGTACACCAGTAGTGACTGGGAGTGATGGGGATGTGGAGCAGTCAATTTTAACTGATTGGTACTTAATATCTGAACTCTGAGCTTTTATTTTCCACTGAGATTAGCAGATGAGGAGTCTGAACTGTGGTAACTGAGTTAGGGAGAGGGTGCTCAGAGAACTGTTGGTGAGGGCTATAAAAAGAAATAACAGAAAAGAAAAGAAAAGAAAAGAAAAGAAAAGAAAAGAAAAGAAAAGAAAGAAAAGAAAGGCAGGAAAAGAAAAGAAAAGCAGCTACTCCATTACTGCATACACTCCATTAAAGGTCAGGCTACTGACAAGGTTCACACATAAAGGCTTTCTGGATAATGTCATTGATGTAGAACTGTTAAGGCCAGAAGTCTGTTCCATGACATTAAGGAGGCAATAGGAATAAGGAACGAGATTAACTCAGCAACTTCATAGAGATTCTGCTTCTGCTTCTCTAGCCATTTAGGCAGATGCTAGTGCAGATGAGATGATTAGCAGCAAGGAATGCTGTTCGCCCCATCTGGCTGGAGCTGACAATGAAGTCTTAGATGCATTATAAGGTAAAGGTTTTGCCATGAGTCCAAGGGTAAAACCACCGTAGGGCAGTATCACGTATAGGACTAAGATAGGTGAATTAAGTTATAAATGCATGTAAGTGGTGTACGTAGGAGTTCAGACGTTAACCTTTTAGTAAGTCCAAATGAGCAGGAGCATTGCCACAAGTTTTGCAACGAAAAGAAAATAGTTGACTTGGAGATGGAATTCAAAATGACGCCAACCTCAAGGCCTCTTAGAATCCTCACCATCACTCTGGGCCCCTTCCAAGATGCATGGTAAGGGCTGGAAAGACTTTTCCTGCTACAGACTATGTGATGTTATTGTCTCCTTAGAGTAAAAGAATTTGTTGCAGGTGGGTGTGGGTCAGCCCCAGTTACAATGCAGACAGAGTTCTGTACATATGGTTTCATATATTTGCAAGTTCCAGATTGTTTCATAATAGATAACTGTCTTATAAATAGTACATAGACACTAAATGCTGGTACTCTCCTTTACAAGTCTGTCGGACTTACATACAATGCACTATGCTGATAGTTGCCTAAAGCTGCAGATAGTATTGTAATGAGTCTTGAGGTGTTGTCAGAGTTTAGCAAACTACTAAAAATGAGATTAAGATCTTACAAAATGCCATTCCAGGACCTGCAGTAGCCTTAGAGCTCAGTGTACCTATCCTGGACACCAAGATTTTGATCACAGGTCATGAGTTGGTGGTAATATGCTGGGCATCTGATTAGCTGTTTCATGAGAGAACCTTTTTAGTTCTTTAGTTCAAAGGAGTGCAAATTAATGACAGTAAGGATGGGTCCTGGCTTTTGAATCTTTGTCCTCATTTTGCCACGATTGTGCTCTGGTACATACCATATGCAGTCAGACACCAAAATGATAAAATAATAAAACATGTTTGGTGTTAGATAACAGAGTCTCCAACTGATTATTACCTCCCTCGGAGATACACAGCAGATTGCAGCATGAGAAGCCACTGGAGCTGGTGATGCATGTTCAGTTTAGCTGAGAGCTTTTATTTTACACTGAGATTAGCAGATGAGGAGTCTGAAGTCTAGCAGCTGTATCTGTAATAGACTGACACAGGCTGCATCACAAAATCCTGAAAGTATGAATGGCTCCAGGGGAGTAAAATGGCCCTGTGGATGGATTGAAGGGGAAGAAATGGCTCCAAGAATGGAGTGAGGAAAGGGAAGAACCCCCAAAAAGGCAAGCAAGGAGGGGAGCAAAGACAAGGAAGAGTGAAAGGACACAAAAAGGGGGAGAGGTAAGGGGTAGAGAACAACTGAGGAAGAAACCACAGCCATGGCAAAAGGGTAGAGGGAAAGGGAGGCAGCAGGGAAGACAGAGAAAGGAGTGCAACCACATGGACCACACAGCTGCCCCGTCGCAGCAAACAAAAACATGTGGAGCATGGATTGCTGGGACAGACTGGCTTATATCTGGAAAATAGGAAGAGCTATTCCTCCACATTAAACCTCAGGCTTCAGCCCTCCCATAAACAAAATCTGAAAGAAAACCTATCTTTTGTGTGATGGCTTGTTGAATGGACTTTTGAGAGTGTAGAATGTGGGTATGAAGAATATCCTAGACATGGGTCTAACTGAATTTCATAGCCTTTTGAGAACTGGAACCATGGTAGAGAGGTCCAAATCACAATTTCTTACTCTCTAAATCTGTTGGATGTTGTATAAGATGTGGTCCTGGTGATAACACAATAACTTTTCCAGTAGGATTTAAGATCTGTTTTAACAAATGGTAGGCTGCTTGGCATGCAGCATAAGTTTGTGGAAGCCATCATTTATTTATTGATAGCAGGGATTTTTAATTTTTTTTTACATGGGAAAGGATAATGTGCTTACCTCAGTAACAACAATCTCCAGGACCACAGACAGCATGGATTTGTGGCAGGCAAAGCATGCCAGATGATCCTTAATGAATTCTTTGACTGAGTAACAAAGGAACTAGGTATGGGACACCCAGTGGACCTTCTATACTTTGATTTCAGCAAGGCTATCAAGTCACAATCAACTGTTAAAAAAGTTAGGAGATCTTGGCATTGCTGATAGCTTAGACAGGAGGGTGGGGAATTGGTTACGGGATAGAAGCCAGAAGGTAGTCTTCAATGGGGGGAGGTCTGGTGAAGGTAGAGTATCTAATGGTATGCCACAGGGCTCAGTCTTAGGACCGGTCCTGTTTAATGTGTTTATCTGCAACATTGGTGTAGGCATTCAGGGCAGGATGTAACTATTTGCAGATGATACCAAAGTTGGGGTAGGGTTGACAGTGTGGAGGCAATTAGGAAACTTCAGAGAGACCTTAAAAAGAACAATGGTCTAAAATCTGGCAGCTGAAGTTCAATGCAAAAAAGTATAAAGTGATGAATCTAGGTAAAGGGAATCCTAGAATGGAGTACTGTCTCAGTGGAATCAAACTCAGCACATCTCAGGATGAAAGGGATGAAGGGGTCCTTATTTGTGACAGTCTTAAACAATCTAGCCAATGCAACAAGGCTCACAGGTAGGCAAACATAATGCTGGGATGCATAGGGAGAGGATGTGGCAGCAGGAGAAGGGAGGTGATCCTCCCTCAGTATAGGTCCCTTGTGAGGCCCCACCTGGAGTACTGTGTCTAGTTCTGGAATCTGCACCTAAAAAAGGACAGGGATAGGGTGGAGACTGTGCAAAGTAAAGTGACCAAGATGACACAAGGCTTGCATGGACTCTCATACGAGGAACACCTAAAGAAACTAAACTTATTCTTGCTAGAAACTAGAAGGGAGAGGGGGGAATATGATTGAGACTTTCAAGTTCTTGTCAGACATAAACAAGGTATCATACACAGGCATTTTCCAAAGGGCCATTGGCTGTACCACTAGGGAGCATAAATGGAATCTACGGGGGGGGGGTCAAGAATGATTTAAGGAAACATTTCTTTACGGAAAGAGTGGTGGAGCCCCGGAACAGCCTGACAATGGGTTGTGAATGCAAGGACCGTGACAGCATTCAAACATGGGTGGGATAGAGCTAGGGCTCAAGGGCATACAGTAGGACCAGGGAAGGGCAAGGCACAGAAGGGGGGTTAGGCCCCAAGACGTTACAGCACAAAAAGTGTTGGGAACTCCCAGGCAGACAAGATGGACCCCACAGTCTCCTTTTGCCATCACTTTTCTGTTTCTATGTAGCTAACTTGTAAAAGAGGCACATACAGAAGATATACTGTATACAAAACTGCCAAATTTTATCAATTGTTTCAAAGTGCAGTACAAATTTTGCTGGGACAAGCTCACCTGATGTTTCTTGTCATCACTTAGTGCTTTCTCAGAGACCCTTGCCTTTTAATCAGGCTTCTGTACTATAGAACTGTTTATTTTCTCATATGCTATATTTCATGCAAGGCAGCAATTGGCCAGAATTGTGCAAATGTTATGTTGCACTAAGAAATTAGTGCCTAAATCATGCTTATTAAAAATGCACAGGTCCAGCTGATTAGCACCATTTCATTTTCATGCAGTTGTCACATTGTGTGAAAATAGAGAAAAATATTTTGTCATCAACAAGAAGCAGTTCTAAAGTAGAGATGTGCGAAGTCTCTGAAGTTTACAGATTTCGTGGAATTCATGGATCGATATTAGTACAATTCGTAGCCCATAAATTGCACAAATTCACCATGAAGAACAGAATTTTGCCAATGAATTTTGTGCTTTGTGGCAAAAAAGCACAAATTTTGCTACAAAATTTATGAAATTTGTGCAAATTGAATTTTGGCCAGCTGCCCTGAAATCCACAAATTCTGTGAAGTGCAAATTTTCAGTGCTTCACGTGAAATTCATGGGCAAAAATTTACTTCGCCACATCTCTATTCTAAAGTATATGTTCCAGTGTTGGCTGAGAATGACAAACTATAGACACATGTTTCATCCTTTTGGGACTCTTCAGTGTAGTGTGGTCATTACCACAGCCAAATACCAAATCAGAGCCACAAGGCATTGGACATTTAGAACAGTCGGACTGGGCATACTGTAGAGGTAGTTTGCAGATGTCACTCCCATACTACAGATGAGATAAGACTTAGAAATCATGGCAAAACAATGTGTCTACAGATTGGAAAGCACCAGAAAAGGGGTCGTAGTCATGTATAACAAAGTGTAAGCATGCTAGCAAAGAATTGAAAAACAGAGGCTATCTAATTACAAACCAACAGTAAGGTCTGTTGAACTGGCATTTGTGCTGCTGGCTAATGGTCAGCACTGGCATCAGACCACTGCAAGGTAGTCTAAACGGACATGCAACCTGATCTCAGCAGTAGCTATCCCATCCCAGACAAGAGCATATTCAGAAAGGCGAGAGAGAACACTGGATAAAAAAGGAGCAGTCAGGACAAACATTAAAATATGTCAGTAGAGGGATCACGGAAAAGTGTTTTAGAGTAGGATAGGATAGGATAGGATAGGATAGGATAGGATAGAAGATGTATTTATGATAATAATAAAAAAGCAATTCATTACACCCCCCCAACCAAAAACTAAACAAAACACACAAGTGCAATGTATTACATAATGGAATATTGGAGAAGACAATTGGTTGGACCTTAATGTGAAAATTATTGAAAAGCTATCCTTTTTATTTACTACAAATGAACTCTATTAGCAGATTTGCTGGTATTAATATATTGCAAATTCATTATTCAGATGAAATTACCATAAGTAATGACTGCTACAATATCTTGAGCTGTACTGTAACATGCCATGAAGGCTACAATCACAGTGAAGGACTGAATGTATTCAAGTACATGTTTTAAATGCAATTTATTTAATCTACCAAAAAGAGGGCCCCCACAACTCAGAATTTATAATGTGGTTTGATGTACATTACCAGTGCTGTGTCTCTTGTTGTTTCTGCTACAGTCATATTGGAGATGTGTCTTGATTATTCACAGCTGCTTTAAGATCTGTTTATCCTAAACAGCACTGAAGCAGGGCTGAGGCATTTAACTTTGGGGGCTCGGCAGTGAGCCAGTGAGGAAGCAGGTTTGCCTAGGTGGGAGAGGCTGAGCTGCGTTTTAAATATTCATGGTGCACCTCAGCATGTGCATGGGTGCGAGTGTGAGTAGCGCAAGCAGCACACCATAGAAATTCTTCATGTTATTTTATTAGTAGGATTGAAATCTGCAGGAAGGTACAAGCTTGTTTTTCAAGTGAGGTAATTATTTTGTGTGTTTACGCTATTGATAAAAAGTTTATTAAAGTGAAGAACTGGATAGGATAATTGGAAACCCTTGTAAGCTATTTGACATGCACTTTAAGACGAATATAACTATCTTAGTAATTGTTTTCATAGTAATTAATATATATGCAAGGGAGGGGATACCGGTTGTATGGAAAATGTGAATGCCATAGCTTTCCAAAAAGGAAGTTTAGCAAAAGTTTCCAAAATGATTAAAGGGACAAATACACCCTGGGGCACTAGAAGAAATAAATTTGGTGATATACATAAGCAAGCTTTAAACCAAATTATTTGGAAAGTACCCAATTTATAAATTCTGGATGAAAAGGAGTATCTTTGCTAACATTTTTGGTAATGGCTGGGGACATAGAAGTTGAAAAAGAGAGAAGCATTTTGGATCATCAATTTAGGAGCCACTAAGTCTCCTGGTCTGAATTTTAAGTTTTATATCAAACCTTTAAAAAAATGCTGACATTTTTCCTATATTTGTGTATTGTATTGATTGGTACAGAGTATTAAACTTCTGCTAATATTAGCCTCTATATATATATATATATATATATATATATATATATATATATGTATATATGGTTATTTCTGTTACTTAAGGTTTCCACTATTTTCTTTTTTCACCTTCCTGACCCCTTTTCCCCTTCAACCCCCTCTCTCCCCCTTGTTATTTTTGTCATTCTGTTGTCCAACTTTTCCTACCCCCCATCCTCCTCGTCTACTTTGATATAGATATGTTTGTATTATACGCTGCATTCTGAAACTTGAGTGATTTATGGCTATCCAATTTTTAACCAATGAATTTGAATTGTTTGAGATGATGTGACTATTATGTCATAAACTGGTGCCTATATATTTTTTGTGTTTGTATGTCTGCCCTAGCCGTTGAGAAAGGACTTGCAGTCTGAAACGCATCAGGTGTGCAGTCTTCTTGCCTGTATTAAAGTTTTCTAATTTTATAGCCAAGTGTTTGCATTTATTTATTGAGAGATGCTAAGTGCCAGAGTTTTTTCTTGTTTAATTCGCCTTTTCACTCTGAAAACCTCCGTCCCAGTGCTGCCTCATATGTGTTTTACAGATTGATTTCTGAGGAGCAGCATTGGTTACGTGGTAAAAATGTTTCCCTTGTAAAACTTCGTGGAAGAACACAGACTTGGCAAATATGAATTTGGAAGTTACTCCAGATTTGAACATCCCGAGCACACAAAAGCAAGCCAGCAGTTCAAGAGAACAAAATGCAATGGGAGATCCCCTTTACTACATGGACTATCTTCTACAGGTCACCACTACAGCTAACCCTTTCTTACAAGATACAGGTACTGTACACAATTTTCTTCCTGAAGCACAGTCTTTATACAGTGCATATAGAAATCTAGAGAAAATAACTCACCAACTAAGATGCATACATTGGAATGTGCTTAATATGGAGGCTTACACTTCTGTACAGAGAATACTCAGAGGGTTATGCCTTTTGAAAGATCCAGCTCTCGGTCAGGATGATGCTGAATTTATGAAAGCTTGGGAAATGATTCTATCAGAAGCTAGCTTCAAACTAATGAAACTTATTATTCAATACAGTAAGGGAAGAGAACAGAAACTTAGAGAAGAATTGAAATCACAAGAAAAGGAATTTTTGGTCTTCAGAAAACATTCTGACTTTAATGCTGAAAATAATAGAATGAAGCATTCTATACTAAAATTAGAGCAAGATCTGAAGTTCCATAAACAAGTACAATTCAAGAGACAAGGGTGATTATGAACTGAACCATGTTTATAGCTGGAAGAAGAACCAACAAAAAGGGCTTCTAAAACATACTAGACAAGTTTATTTTAATTTCAGTACAGATGCAAGCGACTCTGATGTAGACACACCCATCAATCTACATTTTTTCAGAGGGACTGCCCATCCCCAGAATCTCCATTTCAACCATGCTGCAGTCCAAGATTTTCAGAAACATCAGACAGCTTTCAAATAAATGATGGTGGAAGACAAGGAGGGGCAAGAGGAGAAAGAGGCAGTTACAGAGGGGAGACAAGATTACCAGCCAGCGCCGACAATGTACTGAGGCAGGAGATCTTACCGCAGGTTCAGCAGAGGGTGGAACAAATACAAAACACATACAGCAAGGTAATTCATCTTTCTGATTATGTTTTAAGTGAAACAAAAGTCCAAGTCGTAAGTAAAGGTTTAAGCGTTTCTTCGATGACTGTGGCCAATAAATTTCAGACTTTTGTCGATTTGCACATTGCTTATAGAAACCTGAACTTGAAATCATTTTTTCACAAGTGACATGAATTCATGAATGAGCCACAATTAGCTCCTGTGGACTTAAAACTAAAAATGAGGTCTGATTTCTGTCCGCCCTTTAGTCCAGCTGTTAATGTGTTTAAAGAGAGACTTGAATGCTTTCTTTAATGATCTACCTAGACTTAGTTGTTTAACCAGGAGTAGCACACTAAGCTGAAAGCTTTTTTTACAGGTGTGACCTGGGAGCACAGGAAAGTTAAGTGACTTGCTTAGGGTCACACAGTATGCAAGTAGAAGCTGTGGGATTCAAACCTAGGTCTGATTTGTTGGATGTCACCAGATTTGCAGCTCAGAGCCTTAAACCACTGTGCTATACTGCCTCCCATACTTATGTTTAACAATCTCTCTCAACAAGAATGTATGGCTTTAGAAAAGCTACAGACACTGCCAGAGATTATTATTAAAGCAACAAATAAAGGTGGGTGTGTGGTCTTACAAAACAGAACAGATTATGTTTCAGAAGTTAACAGACAACTGTCTGATACATGGCTTTTGCTGAAGTTGCAGAATGATCCATCTACAGACTTTAAGTTTGTTATTGATGAGACTGCAAAAGAAGCTTTTACTAAGGGACTCATAGAGGAAAAATAGGGGATTTCCTGATTAGCGATACCCCAGTATGTGTTACTTTTTACATACTTCCTAAGATTCACAAGACTTTACACTATCCATCTGGCAGACCTATTATCAGTGGCATTGGGTCCCTACTAGAACCTTTGTCACAATATGTTAACCATTTTTCTGAAACCTTGAGTTGAGACTTTACCAGCTTTTATACAGGAGAAGAGGCATGAGTTGAGTTTTTTGGAACAAATGACGATTGATACTGACACTGCTTTTGTATTGATGGACATAGAGGTGCTGTACACTAACGTACCACACGAAGGCACCCTAGACACAGCAGCAGCCTTTTTAAATAAGAGGGATCCCACTGAGAATCCACCCACATATTTCGTAGTGAAACTACTTGAATTTGTCTTGAAAGATAACATTTTTACTTTTAATAAAGATCTATACCTGCAGACTAAGGGCACTGCAATGGGGGCCACATGTGCCTCGTTCATTGCAAACTTATATGTTAGAATCTGAGAAGACAAATTTGTCCTGGATACTGCCATCAATCCTTTCCACAGCAGGATTGTATATTGGGAACATTGTATTGATATAATCCTGATGTGGAAGGGCTCTAAAGAAGATCTGAAACTGTTTGTTGATTACTTCCAAAGCACAAATGACAATTTGAAATTTAGTTTTAATCATGATTTTCAAAGGGTAGACTTCCTGGATATTACTTTAAGTGGAAATGCTGAAAACAGGATAGAATCCAACTTGTATAGAAAAAACACTTCAGGTAACACATTATTCAAGGCAGATAGCTGTCACCCAGGTTATATAGTCAGGAACATTCTAAAGGGGCAGTTTGTAAGAATTAAACACAACTGTTCCTGAGAAGATCAATATGAAGAATGGGCCGTTGACCTGAGTGACAGATTACCCAAATGGGGATATAGTGATAAAAATATACAATCTGGGAAAAACTTTGCAAATGCACTTTCCAGAGAATCCCTTTCTGTTTAAGAAAGAAAAGGCCCTGAACAGTGACACTTAAGTTTAATTTTATCACTTCATTCTCAGCACATACAAAGGCGCATGAGACCATAATTACTAAACATGGCCAGCACTTATTGTTGACCCAGGTCTTTTAGAGATTGCTGCAGGTCCCCCACAGATGGTATACAGAAGGGCGAACAACCTGGGAGACATGCTTACACATAGCCACTATAGTGAACCTTTGAAACAAACTTGGCTAACACAAGGTGAAGCGGGTTGCCACCACTGCCAGAGATGTATTTCTTGTCCCCATGATGAGGCTGGAAAAGATTTTGGCACACTAAACTCAAAGAAAAAATACCAAATACACCAGCTTACCACTTGTGATAGCTCAGGGATTAATTACCTGGCCACCTGTAAATGTGGTTCATTTTACATGGGAAAAAACATCCGTAGTTTCAAAGTCCAGTTGGGAGAACATTTACGTGCCATTGAAAGACAGGATTTGACCTATGCAATAGCCACACATATACACAAGAATAGGGGCACAAACACACATGTTTAACTTTATGGCAATTGATAAGGTCTGTCCACACCCTAGGAGTGGCAATTTTGTTGATCTGTTGAAAAAGAAAGAAGCACTTTGGATCATCAATTTAGGAGCCACTAAGTCTCCTGGTCTAAATTGTAATTTTGATATCAAACCTTTTAAAAAAATGTTGACATTTTTGCTATATTTGTGTATTGTATTGATTGGTACAGAATATTAACTTCTGCTAATATTAGCCTGTATATATAAGGTTATTTCTGTTACTTCAAATTTCCACTATTTTCCTTTTTCCTCTTCCTGACCCAATTTTATCCCCTCTTCCTTGTTATTTTTGTCCAGCTTTGTCCTACCCCCATTCCCCTTGTCTACTTTGATATAGATATGTTTGTATTATACACTGCATTCTGCATTTTAGGTGGTTTTTGTGGCTGTCTGATTTTTAACCAATGATTTTGAATTGTTGGAGATGATGTCACTATTATGTCTAACTGGTGACTATATATTTGGTGTGTTTGTATGTCTGCACTAGCCCTTGAGAAAGGACTTACAGTCTGAAATGCATCAGGTGTGCAGTCTTCTTGCCTGTATTAACGTTTTCTAATTTTGTAGCCAAGTGTTCACATTTATTTATTTAGAGGTGGTGAGTGCCAGAGTTTTTTGTTGTATGATTCGCCTTTTCACTCTGAGCACTTCCGTCCCAGTGCTGCCTCATATGTGTTTTACAAAATGTGAATGCCATAGCTCTCCAAAATGGAAGTTTAGCAAAAGTTTCCAAAATGATTAATGGGACAAATACACCCTGGGGCACTAGGAGAAATACATTTGGTGATATACGTATGTAAGCAAGCTTTAAACCAAATTATTTGGAAGAGTACCTCATTTATAAATTCTGGATTAAAAGGGGTATATTTGCTAACATTTTTGGTAATGGCTGGAGACATAGAAGTAAACTCAGGCCCTACATTAAGCTCAGATATGAGCTCCAGGGTACTGTATGAGAATGCAAGGAGCCTAAAGCTCAAATGGATCTTTTGAAAACCTGGGTATCTACTGAGAAACCAGAGGTTATGCTGTTGACAGAGACCTGGTTGAATAAAAATGTAACAGATATGGAGATAGAAATTGAGGGATATTATGAACATAGGATGGATAGAGAGGGTCAGTGGGGAGGGGGTTCTACTATATACTAAGTGGGAAATAGGGCAAACTTTGATAATTTACTCTGATAAAATAGAAAAGATTGAATGTTTATTGGTGGAAGTTCAGAGGGTGAATATGGTATTGGATGTTATTTATTCTCCACCTAAGTCAAAAATGAACTCTTTGAACCCCTTTCTGAGTGTCTTTTGAGTAAAGCAATGGGGAAGAGTTTGTTCATCATGGGAGATTTTAATGCTGCCTGGTGGTAGCCCATGGGAAATGTCTTACAGAAAAGCTTTCAGCCCCTGGGAGTTGAACAAGTAATAATTTCAACCCATAAAAGTCATATTACTAGTAGGGAAAATATACTAGATTTGATATTTGTGTCACCTAAAATCAGACCTATTGAGATTAAGATGGGTCAGCCGATGCTTGGAGACCACAACTCCATAATTGGTAGTTTTGAATTGATGAATATTGATCTTAGAAAATCAAAATGGGAAAAAAATGTGCAAAAAAAGAGATCTTTTAAAAACTATACAAGGGACAGATCATTGTCCAAACTATCAAAGATTAATTGGAACAGATTATTTCTGATTCCATGTTTGGACCTGGCTATTCAAGAATTTACAAATACATTTATGCAAATTTGTGATTCCCTGGCACCATATACTAGAAAGATTCAGAGGAAAGAACAGGCAGCTTGGATTACTAGAAAATTAAAAAAAGAGATTTGAATAAAGGATAGGTTATGGAAAACTGCAAACAAATCTTTAGATTTAGAAGATTGGAAACATTTTAGAAAAGGCCAGAAACAAGCTGAAACAAAATTTAAGGGTTACTAAACAAAAATGTTATAAAACAATTAGTGAAACTACTGATTCATGTCAATATTGGGTGTTGATTAAATCTTTTGAGTCCACTTCAAATAACAGTCCCATGATTCAAATGGTAAAGAATGGTGTGGTGCAGTCTCCAAAAGCATCTGCTGACCTACTAAACAAGTATTTTATTAACTTGCCAGATGTGAAAATTCCATCAGTAAATTTAGAAAAACATAATTCAAAGAGAGAGGTAACTAACCAGGGAGATAGGCCTCAATTTAGATTTAAGGTTATTACAAGCAGGCAAGTGAATAAACATATCAGTAAACTTAAAGTTAAAAAAGCCTGTGGATATAATGGGGTTGAATGTAGATTTTTGAAAGATGCAAAAGAAATTATCTCTCCAATTCTTACAAAAATATTTAACTGGAGTTTATGTGAAAGTAGGTTCCCTGAAACCTGGAAACATGCAAAAATCATTCCAGTTTGTAAAGGGGGAGCTAAGATGGATCCAGCAAACTATCACTCTATTGCTCTCCTGCCCATGAGCTCAACATTATTGGAAGGGGTAGTACAAGAACAACTGGTAGGTTATTTAGAACAAAGCTCTATTTTGACAAAATATCTATCTGGCATTAGAAGGGGATACTTCATGGACACTGCACTCACTGGCCTGGTAGATTTAATTTCAACATCTTTGAATGAAAACAGGGAGGTGGGTGCAGTGTTTGTGGATTTATCAAATCTTTCAACACAGTATCACAGTATCACAGATCATGGGCAGGAGACTGCTAGATATAGGGATTGCACCTGATACCTGCCAGTGGTTTGCATCTTACCTAAAGAACAGAACCCAGCAAGTTCAAATAGGAAGTGCCCTATCAAACAAGGCCTTAAATGGGAGGGGAGTACCTCAGGGATCACTTCTGGGACCCACTTTGTTTTTAATATATGTAAACTCTGTGACTCAGGTTATAGATAAAACCCAAATTTACCCTGTCTCTGAAGTTTTATTGCCAGTACCTTTGTAATGCTCCCGGGTCGCACCTGAAAATAGGCACTTGACTGTCTAGCGTGCTTACCTGGTAAACAAAGCTAAAAATTAAAAATAAAAATTATGCAGATAATACTGTGCTAATTGCTTTGGGAAATAACAAGAAAGAGATGGAAACAAACTTGCAGGAGGACTTCATAACTCTTTGCTCATGGTTTTTGGACTCCAGACTGGTATTAAATGAAAAAAATGTCCCAAATTATGATTTTTGGATCAAAACAAGCTCATAAAAATGATAAAGAAATATGAATCAAATCTGAAAAAGACAACATCCTTGAGAAAGTATCAGTATATAAATATCTGGGCATCTGGATAGATCAGAGTTTGGACTTTTATTTTCACATAGGTAAAACGGTAGGAAAAATAAACATCAGAATGGGTGGCTTTAGATGTTCAAGATACTGTCTAGATTCCAAAAAGATAGAAACAGTGGTAAATCAAGTTGCTATGCCTATGGTTGATTATGGAGCTCATATTTTTGGACTACCAAACAAAACCTCTATAAACAAAATAAATAAACTATATAATAAAATGGCAAGATTTGTACTAAAATGAGGGCTCTTTACAATCATTGTAAAATGTACACCAGTCTGGGGTGGTGTGACCTTGAGACTAAGAGAGATAGTAAGTGGACCTGCATGATATATAAAATCATGTATCAAGGCACTCCTGTTTACTTAATGGACAAACTTCAGACAAGGGGCCACGAATATGGTCTTAGAACAGGTAAGGTAAATAACTATATAAATCCTAAAGTTAACAACAGATATGGTAACATGATTTTTTCATCCCTGATCTATAATATCTGGAGCACTATTGACCCAGAAGACAGAGAACTGAATAAAGTTCCAGGGCTCCTTGTTCAACAGACAAATAAGGAGCCAAGGAAGGGATGTCAGTATATTTCTATAGGAGTTGTAAGGGAAAAATGCTAAATTGGGGCCCCCCTTTCTATTTTTGTTTGACTTAGGAGTACCATCCCCTCCCCTTTTGATAGTTCCGACATGTTTAGTATCGGTTGCCCACCCAACAGTGACATTTTGACAGTGAGGTCCCCTACAGTGACTACAGTGCCATGCCACTGTAGGAAACCCACTGGAACCTGGCCCTGTCTGTCAGGGGACCTGCACCCCTCCCAAATCAGCTCCGACTCGGAGTTGATAATCCTTAGGTGGGGGGTGTGAGGTGCACAGCCCCCTGCGTGGAGGGTTCGGGGTGAAGCCTCCTGAAGAAAACACATCCAGCCACTGGAAATTGGCAGCCAACTGCAAAATGCGGTGGACCCACCGGTTCCACTGTCAGGTCGTTTGACAAAAATGTTGTTGAACACCCATTCCCATTATGGAGCTGCTTAGTTTCTGCTTGGGTTTTTGGTATTGTAATGAAAGGGACTTTGAGCAAATTGAATATTAGTAGGTTTCTATTTATTGTTACATTCTGTATGTTAAACCAGTATTTTTCAAAATAGGTGACAAGATTTTGTATAATAAGATTATTTTGATATGGGAAGGGATGCTAGTATACTCCTATTGGGAGCTATAAGGGAATAAATGCAATCTGAGTTCCCCCTTGCATCTTCTGTTTATCTTAGGAGTACCCCCCCCTTTTTTTATCCTTGATAGATTTTATATGCCTAGTACTGGTTTGGAACAAAGCTACTATACAAATGAGACATTTAGTAAATTGAATGTCAGTAAGTCATCATTTATTGCTATAAATACAAAATCACACATGCCCACACAATGCAAAGCATCATGGGCTACATATGCAAATCAACACAGAATGTTATGCTGTTTCAACTTTAAGCAGAATTGCATGGTGCGGAAAGGCCTCTCACACAGTTTTGTTTGTATGTCAATTTGTGTCTTTTAAAACAAACTGAGAATTAATTGTATAATAGAACCATCTTGAAAACAGACCCTTTGGACCTAATGATGTGGAATGTCAACTTCCTCTATAAAAACAAAGATTTTTTCTTACTTGCTGTACTTACTTAAACTTGTTCCTCTTGTCAGAAAGTATCTTACTGTGTTGTTTCACTAGTATAAGAAAAGATGTTCATTTGGTGGCTTTAGGGTTTACTGTTAACAGGGAAGACCCCAGTATTTTTAGCAACTGTGTGAAAGACAAGGTGCACAATAAAACATAAGACACCTGACTTTGACCAATTTGTGATTAGTCAGAGATTAATACTTAATGGTACAGTGTATGTGGATATGAACTAATATTTACTTGGCTAATAGAAAGCCCAAACATGATTTTCAAAGCGCGTATATTGAGGCAAGACTCATTTCAACTGAAATTTGTGCAGCAGCACATGAATGTTAGCCCGCCTTTGAAGAAATCTAACTTTTCAGTACATTTATTATGATTTATAGCAAAACTGGCATCCTTCTTTAAAAAAAAACAAGTGATACATGCATCACTTTTTTGATACAAGCTGCTACAAATCACTCAAACCTTTGTCGAAACTCAAGTGTCTTTGAGAATAAGAATGATGCTAACGCAGTGTAAATGGCTTGAAGTGTCAGAGTCCTTATGTCTGAAAGTCTTGCCCTAGGTATCTCTGTTTCTATATATTTTTATTAACCTAAGCTTTCTGTGATTCAGTTTACTAGAGAATACATTTTCTGAATTTCCAGTTTTCTTTTCCAGGTTTAAAATACATTGTGGTAGCCTATCTAAGTAGTCTGCATAAAATGCATTTGGCTGTCACCAACTGACATCTGAGTGCTCATGTTTATGATATCACAGTTCTTTCCATTGCAATAGACTGCAGTGTCACAAACTACAATTGTAAGATTAGCTGAAGAGAGTCACATGCTTTTGAAAGGACCAGCCATTGTCCCGGATTCCCCCCTTTCCCCTCACAAAAAACACAGAGACCATTGCTTGTTGTTGTGCTCAGATTGGCAATTAATTTATTTAAATTCATAAATCCATAATTCATTTTCCATTTCTTTATTGCCATATTTCCATAATTTTCATTTATTTCCATCCATATATCACTCTCTGATTATCCATCCCCCAGGTGAAAACCTGGGTGCCTTCTTCTTCTTCTCCTTTTCTGTTAGGTAACAGTGAAAACCGAGACTGCTTTCTCCTTCATCTTCTTCTTCCTCTTGTGCTACTTCTTTTTTCTTCCCCCTCCTGTCCTCCCCCCCTTTTCCCTTTTTCCCCCTGCCATCCACCTTGGCAGTCCATAGCCTTATTATTATCTGCCACCCAATTCCTTGGCAGTCCTCAAGAATTTCTGCCTGCCATCCACCTTTGGCAGTCCATACCATATTATCATCCTCTGCCATTCACCTTTGGCAGTCCACCATCCTAGCGGATGCGTCTGTCCTCCACCATGACAGACTCACATACAGCCCCAAATTGACTGTCTTTCCTTCTTACCTTTGTCTAATAGGGTGGGTGGGAGGAACAAAACTCCAGCAAAAGTGGCTGAGGCTCCCTTGTGCTGTCCCTTATGTACCTCCCTTCCCTCCTCCCCTTCCTGCTGCCTGCCCATTGTTCTGGCTCTTGGCTCCTCTCTTTCCCTATCCACCTCCCCTTCTGAGCACAACCATTCCTTACAGGAGGGAAGGGGTGTACCAGGACAACATGGTCTGCCCCTTAAAGGGAAAACTCCATTGTCCCGGATTCCCCCCTTCCCCCCACAAAAAACACAGAGACCATTGCTTGTTGTTGGGCTGAGATTGGCAATTAATTTATTTAAATTCATAAATCCATAATTCATTTTCCATTTCTTTATTGTCATATTTCCATAATTTTCATTTATTTCCATCCATATATCACCTCTGATTATCCATCCCCCAGGCGAAAACCTGGGTGTCTTCTTCTTCTCCTTTTCTGTTAGGTAACAGTGAAAACCGAGACCACTTTCTCCTTCATCTTCTTCTTCCTCTTGTGTTACTCCTTTTTTCTTCCCTCCTCCCGTCCTCCCCCCCCCTTTTCCCCACTAGCCAGTCTCCAGCTTGTGTTGGATGACTGGCTTCCCCCCAACTTAGGGTATCCCTTTCCCATACCTCTGGGATGAAAGATTTCCTTCCCCTATATTTTTTTTTTTTACCAGCTTTTTGTCCATTTTCTCCATTCTTCTATGAAGTCCATTGTTTCTGCATTGAACATATCTATTGCTATATCGGACAAGTGCACCCCGTCTGACCCATTCTTCGACTCCGCGCAGTATCACCTGTCCTCCCATCTGCCTTATCTGTGTCCCCACTCGTCTATTCATCTTTCTCCTGGCCCTCTCCACCACCCTGTGGCTGTGTTTCTGTCTCCATATTCTTCATGGTATTATATCCGACCAGGCAAGGCATACTTGAGGCCACCACTGTCTTATTGCCACTAAGTCCCTCTTAATCTGTAAATATGTGTGCACCCATGGTCTGCCTGCCAGGTCATTGCCCCCTAGGTGTATAATGATTAGGTCTGGACTGGGCTGATGTCCCTTGAGTTCTTTCAAAGCCCCCCCCCTTGCTACGCATACTGAAGTGCACACTAGTTAATGTGTATCAAATGCAATCAATTGAGGCAGGACGTGACAATGACACTTTTGCTCTGATGCAGAATATGCTCGACTTGTTGGACTCCAAACCTCATATTGTTGGAATTCTGCAATCTGGTGACTTTGTTATTGCCACCATGCTGGACCCCCGTTACAAGCATGGCCTTGAGTCTATGCTACACGGTGGGCATCAGAGGTTAGAAGACCTTACCAACATTCTGATCTGAAGAGTTAGAGGGGAACAGATGTTCAAGACATATAGGGCACCAAGAGTTGTTGTTACTACCACCACCACCATCACTTCCACCACCAGAGCACTATCACTTTCACATGCCATGACTATGTCAGGCAGACAGAAACCAAATAAACATCAATCCTATTTGGGATGTTTTAAGCAAGGTTGGAGTTGCACCTTTGGAAGAGCATGATGAGGAGAAGCACGATGAGGCGGTCAGGCTCAGAGCAGCATATCACACGGCTGACTGTTTCATGGCTGAACAAAAACACCTTGCAATCAGTGATGAGCCATTATTACACTGGGTGAGTAAGATAACTGAATGGCCTGCACTGTCAGCTGTAGTGATAATATACCTTAGCTGCCTCACCTCTAGTGTCAGTATTGAGCATGTGTTCAGTGCTGCAGGTGCCATTGTACATGACCGGCGCACATACCTGTCACCAAACAATGTGGAAATTCTCACATTTATAAAAATGAATAAGGGACACATTCCATGCTAGACCATGACATCCGTGTTCCTACCACATCCTACTGGCAGTGGATCTTCTGATGAAGATGAAGAAACAGATGGTGCTGTTGGTAGATGTAGAAAGATGAAGTCATCATCATCATCCACTGTTCACACTGATGTTGGTGGCTCAATTCTGGAACTTGAATGCCCATCTGGTGAGAACTCCAGTCTTGAGGACTGTGAGGGTTGCTTCATTGAGGTAGGTGATAAACGCCATGAAGACAACCAAATTGTGTTGTGTACTGCCTTTGTATGCCATATACTCTCATTTAATTCTGGGTAATTTCTCAAGAGGCACAACAAGTATCTGCGAGGAAGCAAAGCAGACACAGTGATTTACAGTTTCAGTTTGAATGCCAAATAACTAAATAAGTAAACCCCCCAAACAAAATACTTACCTTCATGTTTGCCAGATGTGGTGAACTATAACCTCTTGCAGCTTTCAATCTGTTGGACGTCATCATCTCCCTTACCTGAATGGAAAAGCAGTAGAAATGCACTACACTTTGGGTAGTAACAGTACCAACCCCCCCCCCTTAAAAAGAAAAGATGGCAAACATTCCAAAATATTTACTTGTGCAGTATGTGGGGTGCTGCATCCAAGACTGAACAACTGGCAGGTCCTGAAACAGTACTGCAATCAGTAACAGCAGCAGCAGCAGCACAGCAATCTCTAAGTGGCTAGTGGTTGTGGTGGTGGTGGTGGTGGGATGCAGGCCCAACAATCATAATTTCATTATGTTTAACTTCTCTTGCAATTCTCTCATGGGTTTTTCCCTGCCTTAGCTGAGTCGTGCAGAAACATTATTTCTGAGAAGGACAGCAGTTTCTTTCTGGGGCCACAATTTTACATTTTGGGCCCAGTGGTGGTGGTGGGATGCAGGCCCAACAATCATAATTTCATCATTATGTTTAACTTCTCTTGCAATTCTCACATGGGTTTTTCTCCAACCTTAGCTGACTTATGCAGCAAGATTATTTGTGAGAAAGACAGCAGGTTCTCTCTCAGGACATAATTTTACATTTATGTTGAACAACTGAGAATAATATCTCATGTTTCTGTTATGCTTGTGCACTTCTTTGGATGGTTGGCAGTTGCATACAACCACCATTGACGCACAATCACATAGCACTGGAGAAAACATTTATGTTATTGTATACAATACTTGCCATATATGGATAGCAAGAAGACACATGAATCAGAAAAAACAAAAGGAAGGAAAGTGGTTCATCATGTGTAAAGACTGAAGAAAGAACAGAACAGGCCAGGCCAGGGTCATCCAGGAAAGGTGAATTGTTAAGTTTACCTGAGGGTAAAATTAAGGGAGTGATCAAGGGAAAGGATGGAATGAAATATGGACCTACAGAAATTATAACAGTACTTGCAACACAAAAAAGTTTAGAAATAAATATTTCACACTACTAAAAAAAGAGGACAGAGATGAAAAATAGAGAAAAGTATCTTTTTTTACTTTTCACATTTTTGTATTTTTTGGGGGACAGGGAGTGTAGACTATATTGTGTAAACAATAAACAAGAATAAAATTACTTAACATAAACTAAACTGTTGCTTGCAACATCACACCACTGCCAGTATCAGTGCCAGGCCCACCATGACCACCACCACCACCACGCAGCTCCGACAGGAGAGTGAGGATCCTTTTGTGACTGGACATCACATTGTCCAGCCAATCCCTAACTTCCTGCCTGAACTGCTTAAAGTCATGGTGCAGCTCTTGCACCTCGTCCCACAGTACTGCCACACATTCACTTGTGGCAGGTGCTCTGGGGTCAGGGTCATCACGTGCTGCTGCTTGCTGTCTTGCAGGTAATGGCTTAATACTGTTGCAAGTATGCCTATGGCTAACACGCTGACTCAAAGCAGCACAATGGCCGACCTCCCACTGCTCCTCTTCTAGTCGCACATTGCCCCTATCACCACCACCCCCATCACAACCACTATGTGCTGCAGCCACCTCATCCTCCTTGCCTTCCACTCAGCCAAGTGGTGGATCCAGAGGAGTGTCCTCAGGCCAGTGGTTCTGAGGCAGCTGCTTTTTTTACCCCACCTCACACTACATCTACAGACCTTGCAGATGGCCGCTATCTCATCTGCAGGATCGATGGTGAAGAACTCCCACACTACAGACCATTGGGGGGGGCACCAGATGCTGTGGTGGTAGGATGGTCTTCATTGCCATTGCCAGTGGTTGAGCTGCTGGGGGAGGCACTGGCAACATTGCTGGGTCTCACTTTGGCAGAGACCAGGGGCTTCTGCTAGGGGGAGAGCATGTGGATCCTCCTGCTGCTGTGGAACTTGTGGATCCTGCGGCTGCTGTTCCTGCTGTAATGGTGCAGCAGAACTTTCATCATGATGTGGAGGGGGCGTCAGTGATTGGATTAAAAGCATGTCTGTTGAGGGGAATCACTGCTGCTCCACCTTTCTTCCTAATCTCCTCCCTCTCCATTATAAAAAAAATTAAATCAAGAAAATGAGAGAGAGTCTCTCACACACACACACACACATACACACACAACTATCTAAAAAAAAAGAAACTGTATACTAACAAAAGTTCTCTATATAGAATACAGATAAAAAAGAAAAGAATTACAGCCCAAAACAATCAAAGTTAAAAATATTTGTGGGGTAAATCTTTCTCTGAGCTCTACTGCTTTGTCTGCTGCTTTACTCAGAAATGAAACATTCACTTCCAACCTGGCTGAAGTCTCCCATGTGACTTTCAGGAAGTAAATCATTTGACAAACCCTTTTTTCTGTAACTTTTAAGTTAGTAACAAAAGTCGAAGTTAATTTCGAAGTTTGCCAGCAAAGTTTTGTCATTAAAGGCCAAGTCCATGACATTTTTCACAGGGGCAATTTGACAACTTCCCAGGAACTCCGCAGGCTAATTAAAACTTTCCAACATCTTTAGACATGAGTGCACAGCTAGGGCTTGGAAGGAGGAACCACTAAACTATCAAGGTGTACACAGATTGGTTGAGCAGGTTGGGGGCCTATTGCACTAACAGGGAGGATGCCATGGGATGGTTTATTGTAAAATATCAGAGGTCTAGTATGTTATGAAGCAACTCCTTCAGCTAGAAGTAGGAACATTCTGGAATCTTTGCAGGGGGGTGTTTCTCAGAAAGCTAGTCAGTGAACCCACTCATGATGGGGCAACACTGGACCTGGTGCTCAGTAACAGGGACAGTGTTGCAGATGTCAAGGTGGGAGGCCACCCGAAGACTAGAGATCACTGTATGGTGTGGTTCAATATAATAATGGCTGTGGAATCAAACCACACAAGAGTGACTGTCCCAGACTTGAGGAGGGCATATTTTATAAAGATAAGTGAATGCCTTAGGGATGACTGGCAGGCGAGTGGCCTGGGTGGAGTGGAAGAACAGTGGGCTAACTAAAGGAAGCATAGTAAAGGCAACAAACCTTTGCATCAAACAAGTGAGCAAAAGAAAGAGGAAAAAGGCACTGCTATTGTTCTCAAAAGAGGTGACTGAAAAGGTAAAGCCTAAAAGGGTAACATTCAAAAGGTGTAAGATGATGCAGATGGAGGAGGATAGGGAAGTGTATCAGGGGAAATAGAAGGAAGCAGGGAAAGCAGAATGAAGTGCAAGGGCACAAGCTGAAAAGAGAATAACCAAGCAGGAAATGAAAGGGGACAAAATTATTTTAGATATTTAAGTGACAAAAGTAAGACCAGGGCTGGGACTGGAAGGTTAAAAAGGTAGAGGGGGAACTGTGCAGAGGGAGAACAGGAAAAGGTAAATATCCTGAACATATACTTTTGTTCAGTGTTCACAGAGAAAGGAGAAGGGGATGGGCCACAAAAAAGTAATAGAAGCTTTGGGGGGAGGGAGGCGGACCCTAGTCCTTTTTTGGAGAAAGAGTCCTGAAGGCACTTGTTAATCTGAAGATGGACAAAGCAATGAGGCCTGAATGGGTGCATCCAAAGGTATTGAGAGAGCTCAGGAAATAACAGCTTCTAGCAGAGAACAGCAAGAGGAAGTAGCTGCTGTTATAAGTATACTTCTCTACTGGGACTAAAGAATTAGAACTCTAGTACTGGGACTTTCAATTTAGGGTAAAAACGAAACAAACAAAAACAGAGTTATTGTGGTTGTCTGAGTTGGCTGAAGTGAATTGTTATCTTTGCAGTTATCTAGGTGTTTGAGTTGGCTGAAGAGAATTATTATCTATGCAATTATCTAGGTGTAGAAGGACCTGTAAAGTAGGGGGAGTGACTTATCTAGAAGGAAGCTAGGTGTGCTAGATTTAAAAACTGGCCTAGATACCTTCTAGCAGAGAACAGCAAGAGGAAGGAGCTGCTGTTATAATTGTACCTCTCTACTGGGACTATACTGCCCTCCACCTCCTCTCCACCCCTACCCTTAGCTAGTTCTATTTTTATAGGTACATGATTTGACTGACAACATGAACTTCCTGTTTGGGAGCAGTAAGGGCATGATCACAGAGCCACAAAAGACTCACCATCTTAGAAGGAAAATAATAGCTCTCCATACCCCCCCCCCCTTACTGCTGGAGGTCTGACTCTGAGCAAGTAAGGACTCTACTGAGAGATATAGGAACTTCTTGTCTCAGAACAGGAAGATCAGGAGCTTAAAGGGCATGGAGGCAGTAAGTAAGTAGGGAGAAAAATAAATAAATATATAAACTGAGGAAAGAGTAAGTATTCAAAACAACAGTTTAGGGACCAGAAATAAGACATGATGGGAGTAGTGCAGTGCAGTGGCTGTGGAGCAGCAGTCTTCCAGGAGACATTCTGGAGGATGCAGTGTTGTCCCATCTGCAGGCACCTCTCTGGGCTGAGGTAGGAGGTTGCTCATCTTCCAGCTGAGTTGGACAGAATTTTGGGGACCTCCACTCCCACCCAGGGACCACCAGAGTCACTGCCGTTGCCTCAGAGGTTGCCAAGAAAGAGGAGTGGATGGACCACAGTGGGCTCAGGGAGGATGAGGGTGGTGGAACAGAGGCGCATCCCTCCAGTTGTACCTCTCCACAATTCATATGCCGTTCTGGCAAAGTGTGGTTCCTCTATGGAGGCACCCTCAGTGGAGACCAAGGAGGATGCTGGGAACCTCCACAAAGGAGACCCACGGGAGGGTGGCATGGGACCCCACAGGGGAAGGAAAAAACTCCTGGTGGGGGAACTCTAATGTTAGACAGGGTAAAACTGGGGGAGGAAGGGGAGAGGGAGGTAAGGTGCCAGCCTGGTGCCATGACTTGGAGGGACAGGGAGTGAATCCTCAGGATTACGGGAGCAGTTGCATGGGGGAGGGAGCTGGATGTCATTGTCCACCTAGGGATAAATGACCTGGCTGGGAAAGGGATCAGAGCAGTGCAGAAAGAGTTTGTTGAGTTGGGGAAGGGCCTTAGATAAGTAGCATGCAAGGTAACCTTCTCTGAGGTGCTGCCTGTCTATAGCATGGGTGAGGCTAGGGTGCTCCACACCATGGGATTCAATAAGTGGTTGAAAAACTGGTGCAGAGCTCAGGGGTTTGGCTTTACTGGGGACTGGGGGTCCAAATTTAGTGATGCAGGCCTATACTGGCATGGTGGTCTGCATCTGTCCAGGAGGGGAAACAGGATCCTAGGTGATAGGTTTAAATGCTTCGTTGGTAAGCATTTAAACTAGCCAAGGGGGGTGGCACTGGAAAGCAGCAGGGAATTTCTAGCCCCCACCCAAAAAAAAATCAAGGCAGTTAGTTAGGTAAACACCAATATAGAGATGTTGGTAGGGAGAAGGGCAGGGGTAAATGGAGAAAATGGCAAAGGCAATAAGGACAGGGATGGGGCAAAAAGGAGTAAGGCCATCAAGAAATGTAGGTGTAATAAGTACTGATGCCTGGAGTCTGGGCAACAAGATCCCTGAACTGATGGCCTTGATGGAAGAGGGATGCCTGGATATCGTGGCAGTCACATGTAACCCCTAGGTAGTGCTATCCCAAGGGCTACTACCCCTGCCTGCTTGGCTAGTAGCAGGTTAAGGGACATGGGTACTGAAACAGATGCCTCCACCCAGAGACAGGGTTGTTAATAGCAAGGCTAACCTGGGTACAGCCCTCTGGGACACTGTAACCCCCCCCTTTGCCCTCTAGTGGCCCAGACAATATGCAACAAACACTTTCACAACAGCCCCTATTCAGCATACAAATCCCCACACTGTTTGCACTTACCACCAGGGCTGGCCCCACCAGTTTGACCCTTTAGACCCCCTGTAAAACAAGGTTAGGCAAAGCAAATAACAACAATACAGTGCTTTTGATACAAACTAGAACCACAGTCAAATTAGATGCAAAAAGAGTTAGATCTGATTTATTCAGGGGACTTGAACAAGGGAGGAGCGTAATCAGGTTCATTGATTCTATAACTGATCTAGTCAGGCAATTATGCATGCACTTTTTAATCCCTCAACAGAGTCACACACATGCTGGGTACCCAGTTGGTGAGATAGGTTAGCCTGATGCGTTGCCCGGCATAGACCAGTGTCACAGCCGGTTCGGGCCCTGTGATGAAAACAAAAGGCATGCACAACCACACACAATTTGTAATCCAGAGCCAGGAGGCTCAGTTCATAATGATTAGACAAAATAATTAAATCAGATGACACACTTTGATTGAGCTGTTGTTGCAGGAAGCTACCCTGCTGTTTACTCATGCTACCCAGTGCAGGCCACAGGATGAATGAAATGGAGACTGCAGAATGACCTGCTGGTTTACCAGGAGAAGCAGGGCCCACACGATTCACCGTGGTGTCATTCCTGTTCGTGATGTTGAGGAGGGGGCTGAGGCAGGTCTCTCATTGATGCTGTTCTCTGCACCTGAAGTACTTGGCTGGGCCAGTGTGGCAGGGCCCAGGCCAGATAAGACAATTCGGATATCAGTCTGGGAAAGCTAGATGTAGCCTCCAAAAAGTGTGGCACAATTAAACATTGGGGAACCAAATCGCGACCCACTAATAGCAAAAAGCACATTTATAGTAAAGCAATCATACCACAATGGGATAGCAGTCTGGCAGAAATAACAGTGTCTCTCAGCAAAACCAGGAATTCTGTGGCAATTGGATGTCCTGACAGGCCTATCGCGTACAGCAAATCTTCAGTCTTCTTCAGGTTTAAATCTGGTCACTCTTCAGTGGCTTTTTCACACTCCAGTTTGGATACAGTCCAATTGCTAAGCCTTTCAAGGGATTCCCTCTGGAGGGACAGTAGGCAGATAGGCAAAACTCAGCCTTTCCACCAATCTCCTGCGCTAACTACGCAGAAGCAGCTACTTGAATCTCTTGAGCTGTTCACTCTCCAAACTCTACCTCCAGACTGACTCACTGCAGGAGGCAGCTTGGGAATTTCCCTATGGTCCATAAGGTTCAATTCATTGATTCATCTGTCTGTCAAAGCAAGAGCTCCCCCTCCAGGTGCATTTAGGTGCCAAAGTCTCAAAACTACAATTCTTACAGAAATTCACTCCCAAAAGACCCCTGGGGACAGACTCCATTTTAGGGTCCCCATAGGTACTGATTGGCCCATTCTAGCAGTCTGGGACCAAGATGGTGGTGATAGATAGAACTGTCCATGCTGCAAAGAAGGCAGGTTAGACAAACTACAATATCATTACTATTACAATAGATAATCAGCAAATAAGTACAACTTCTAACAGAGTTCCCTATGTGCAAATAGCGATGGCAGAACAGAGCAATTATCTGGCAGCCTGGGTGGGACTTGAGCATAGAAACACTCAGCTTCCTCCCAGATTAAATAAGCACCACGTTATAGGCAGCTCTTAGAGAGACAGGCACAGAGGCTAACGACACTTACATGCAAACACTTCTAAAATGCTGAGACATAGGATACCAGCCTGGCAGTGGGCATTTAGGCACACCCAAGGAAGACTTCCGGAACCCCCATTTGTAGGCGGGTTACACCCTTCTCTGCCTGAAAAAACTTGGCATCCGCATCAAGTCTACACCATCACGGTATTGAAGAAGCAATACATACAAGACATAATTGACATTAGCATACTATGGAAATATCTGATGCATCAGTTAATGTAACCTTATCACATTACTATACATTTTACTATATTTCACTATAGCATATCTTCATTGACAATACTTATGCATGTTTCATACATTCTATACTGATTCTACATACTATGAATAGTTACCTATGACTTCACGTTACAACTTCCTGCACAGTAAACAATGTAGAAGGGGGCCCTTTCCTATCAGCTAACTTGGGGCTAGATGGGATAGGGACACCTTGTTCTAAAGGAAGAACAATTAATCGGGAGGTGACAGTCAAACTCAGTTTGTGCAGTGAGCTCTTGGAAATGTAAACACCTTTATGGAACACATTGAGAGGCAAGTCTACAGGTCTCCAAGGGGAATCATAACTGAAATGTAGTACTGGCTTAACAGGTCGCCCAGATTTTCTGTGGGGAACAGACACAGGCTCTAAGCGGTCAACACTGGCATTGATTTCTCCTCCTGTAGTGAGGGATGCCTCTGCACTAGTAGGAATGTCCAGATGGGGAACGTTATCAGCTCCTTGCTCTGCAGACTCTGTTTCCACAATACTTTGCTTATTATCATCTTCTGCAGAGGGCCCAGGTTCCTCATTCTGAGGAAACTCTGGCATAATTAGGCTTTGCAGCACTGAAGGGGTGCTGTCAACACTTTCATATTGTTCTTCAAGTTCTGGTATGTTACCATGGAGACTCAGGCCATCAGCCCCTTATTCAGGCAAGTCGAACAGTTCTACAAGACACAGAGAGTCTGCAACCTCAGATGTGATACTTTGCATCGCACTTTCAGTGCGGAATGGGTCCAAGGAAGAAGCTGATGGGTTAGGCAGTTCTGAAGGCCCAGCTTCATCCCCATGATTCTGCAGAGGACTGCCTCGAAACAACTGACTCAGTTCATATGAGGGATAATAGGCATTATCACCGTCCCTCTCATCAGAGACAGATGAACAGTCATCACTATCACTCTGGGCCTGCTGAAGGGAAGGCCTGAGTTCTGGAACAACATGGACAAGTTGGCTCAGTTTCCTCTTTGCAGCAGCATGAGTCACTGGCCCAGTAGAAGTGTCAAGTGTTGGCTAAGCATCAATAACAACTTGGCCGATGGGCAGCAAGTGATTGTGGTGCATGGTCTTAACAGCTTTGGAATTATTTTCTGGGCACACCTTGTACACAGGCAGATCATCCAGTTTACCAACTACTGCCTGAGGAAGATGGTGCCATCTATCAGCAATTTTGTGTTTTTCATGCAGTCCCAAATTGTGTAGTAGTACCCTATCTCCAGGGGAACAACTCCTGGGCTTTTACTCGTCGATCATGTCTTTCTTTGTTGGCAAGATTTCACTTAGCAGCCATAGTTTGAGCTAGCAGATAGGCATGACTGAACTGATCTTTCAGTTTCTGTATGTACTGCAAGTAGTTTTAGGCTCGAACCCCATCTGAAGAGACCCCAAAGCAGACATCATCTGGCAGTCAGGCCACCCTCCCAAACATGAAACAGTAGGAGGAGAACCCAGTAGCATCACTTTTGGTGCAATCGTATGTGTGTACCAAGGTGCTGATCTGCTGGCTCCACTTATGCTTGTCTTTTGGATGGAGGGTGCCCAGCATGTCCAGAAGGGTCCTGTTAAAGCGTTCTGGTTGATTGTCCCCCTGTGGGTGATAGAGGGTGGTTCTTGACTTCCGCACCCCCCACAGAGAGAGCATTTCTTTGATTAACCTACTTTCAAAACCTTGGCCTTGGTCAGAATTGATCCACTGGGGGGGGGGGGACACTATCGTAGACAAAGAATTTTTCCTCTAGCACCTTGGTCACAGTAAAGGACTTTTGATCTTTAGTTGGGAAGGCTTGTGCGTACAGTGTAAAATGATCAGTAACTACCAACACATTTTCCATTGTTCTTTTGGTCAGGTTCTAAGACCAAGAAGTCTATGCAGACCAGTTCCATGGGGGGCATTGGTAGTGATGTTGACAAGTGAGGCAGCTTTCTGAGGCAAAGCTTTCCACTGGAGGCAGTGACTGCAAGTTTTGACATGATTCTCAACATCTGCCCCCATCTTTGGCCAGTAGAACTGGGATCGTACCAGGTCGAGAGTTCTGTCGGTACTGAGGTGCCCCATGTGATTGTGGAGGGACCTCAGTAACAGCTGCTTAAAGACCGTGGGTAGGACCAACTGTTGCTTGTCCACTTGACCATGATGATCCACTGTCCCTCTGTATAATAACTGATCATGCAACTTTAACCTGGGACCTTCCTTGAATAGTAGAGCAGTTCACAAGTCAGGGGAACGCAACTTGGACACATCTTTCCCCACACTCAGGGCATCAAGTGCTGGTTGAATCATGGGATCTTGGGATTGAGCCCACTGAATACTGTCATTATCAAACTGAGGCAGTGCACTAATACCTAAAGCAGAGAAATGGCAATAGGCAGCTGGTATGCAGGTATCAGGAGGGCCCAAGCAATCTACTAGGCAGTCCACTGTGTCCGCAGACATTTGTTCATCTTTATCAAACTTTTGTCATAATGCTTTGATGTCAGGTTCAGACAATCTGACCCAATTGTCCTTGGAAGCTGGCCTTCATGACAGGGCATCAGCATCAATGTGGTTTAGTCCCGGCCTATATTCAACAGCATAATCATAAGTTGATAAGGCAGAAAGCCAACGGTGGCCAGTGGCATCCAATTTAGCTAAAGTCTGCACATAGATCAGTGGGTTATTGTCTGTCTTCACTAATATCTTTGTCCCATAGAAGTACTCATGAAACTGGTCAACTATGGCCCACTTTAGGGTGAGGAATTCCAACTTGTGGACCAGATAGTTCCACTCTGATGGGGTCAAGCACCTACTGGAGAAAGCTACAGGTCTCAAGCCATCTTCATAGTTTTGATATAGCACAGCCCCAAGGCCCTGCAAACTAGAGTCTGTATGCAGAACATAGGGCTTGGTAGGGCTTGGTAGGATCAGCATAGTCAAGAACTGGATCGTGGGTGAGCTGGTATATGACTTCAAAGAAAGCTGCTTCACATTCAGGTGTCCACTGAGTCCCAAAAGGCTCACCTGTTCGAAAACACATTTTCTCTTGGTCTTTGATAGCCCCATTTTTGTATTTGCAGTTGGTTGGGGGGTAGCCTTGGGTAAGGTTAAGGAGTGGTCAAATCACCTTTGAATAGTCTTTGATGAACCTGCAGTAGTAGCCACAGAACCCCAGGAAATGCTGTAGCTCTTTTAGGTTATTGGGCTGGGGCCAAGTGGTCAAAGCTTCAACTTACTGAGATCTGTCTGTATCCCTTCTGCAGACACTATGTGTCTCACATATTTCACAGATGTTTGAAAAAACTGGCACTTGTCTATGGATAACTTGAGGCCGAATTCTTCCAAACAATCGAGGACTTTAAACAATCTGGTCTCATGTTCTTCCAGCATGCGTCTGAAAAAAGTGACATCATCCAAGTACACTAAACATTCCAGCAAGTTCGTGTCTCCCACCACACATTCCATCAATCTCTGGAAGGTGGCAGGGGCACTCGAAATCCCCTGTGGCATCCTCAGGAATTCGTAGAACCCCAAAGGACAGATAATGGCTGTTTTCTCGCAGTCCTCTGGGGCCATCAGAATTTGATAATATGCACTGCAGTGATCCAGTACTGAAAACCACTGACCCCCATTCAGGCAATCCAGGGCATCCTGTATTCATGGTATGGTGTATTGATCTGGGATAGTCCATCGGTTGAGGGTCTGATAGTCCACACACATTCTCATGGATCAGATCTTTTTACGCACCATTACGATGGGGGATGCATATGGGCTTCTTGATTCTTGAATAATGCCAACAGCAAGCATTTCCTGTAGGTAGTTTTCATTGCTATGCTGATGATACTCAACTATACCTTTCCTTTGCCCCTGGAACATCAAATGCAGTGAATGTGTTAAATATCTGTCTGGCTGAGATAAATGACTGGATGTCTTCCAGCTGGCTGCGACTGAACCCTAACAAGACTGAGGTATTACTAGTGGAGTCGAACAGAGTTCGTGATGAGATGGCCTCTGACTCTGTGACTGGCATTGTGCTAGGAGCTGTGTCATTGATGGCCTACCCATGGGTGCGCAAATCTTGGTGTGATCGCTGACAGGAATTTGTCCATGGAGGCTCAAGTATCCTCTGTGGTTCGCTCCTGTTTTTTCATCTGAGAAACATCGCCAGGATTAAGCCCCTGGTTCTGCCTGACCTCCCTACTTTGGTACATGCCTTAGTCATTTCTAGGCTTGACTACTGTAATGCCCTCTATCTCGGGGTCTCTGGAACTTCTCTTCACAGACTGCAGCTACTGCAAAATGCTGCCGCCCGGTTTTTGACTGGACAAAGTAAGTTCAGTCATATTACTCCGGTATTACGCGAATTGCACTGGCTGCCGGTCAGGTGGAGAGTATTGTTCAAGGTGGGTTTCCTCACCTATAAGACCCTACACGGACAGGGCCCTGGTTACCTTTCTGATCTTCTGGAACTGTCCACCTCTATCCATGATCTCCGCTCCTCTAATAGTGGCCTTCTCAAAATCCCGAGAGCAAAATTGAAATCAGCTGGAGACCGATCGTTTGGAGTTGCTGCTCCAGTTCTCTGGAACTCGCTGCCGTTGGAAGTGAGAGAGGCCCCTACTGTAGAGGCTTTCAAGAGCTGTCTGAAGACCTTTTATTTATGCAGGCTTTTGGAAATTAATTTTATGTATGTTATTTTAAGGAATGTATATGGTATGACACACTGTATAGTTTTGTGCGACGCCCAGAGCCTTTGGGATTGGGCGTCTTTTTAAATAAAATTAACATTGACATTGACATTGACATTGCCTCCTAACATCATCTATGTCAGTTGGGGCAAGGCGTTGGGCCTCTCTCATAATGTTCGGTCATTATGCAGGTGTATGTTATGCTCGACACCATGGAGACACCCCACGTCCCACTCTTTCTGTAAGAACACTTGGTCTCTCTGAGCAAGTTTCCTGCTAATTCAGGTCTTCCATTCGGCAGACAAGGAGGACTCAATGTAATCAAATAAATCTGGGGTCACTTTCTCCCTTTCGCCAGAGTACTTGTTACTGGGTAATACTGAAGTGTCTGCACAGTGTACTGTAGCCAGCGTACATCCCCGGTTCACATGAACTTCCCTGTCTGACATGTTTCTCACTTGCACCATTGCTCAGCGGGCATAGGCATGGGCACGTGCAGGTAGTATACTGGGCTTAACCATCAACCCCAGCTCTGTTGCCCTTGTTTCTCATGGCAGAATTGTTCTAGTCTCCCAAACATGCAGGCATTTGTTCTAATTAACAGCCCAGTGGGGGGACACACCAGGGCAAGTGTCTAAACTTGTTCATCTACCCCAGCCACAGTGGTAGGGAATAACAGCCAGATCTGGATATACCCTGAGTACGGATAGGACTTCTCACTCAACCCCCACATGTGCAAACCTTCCGAGGGTTGTAGAGGCACATCAGGCAGATGCTTCTGGTACCAGTCTTGAAATACTATGCTTACTTGAGATTCACTGTCAAGCATGGCCTGAGCAGACACAAAGTTCACCGTCACTGTAGTTTCTGTGGAAGGGCCCAGCACCTCAGACCACTCAGGTGACTTGGACTTAGATGTTGGCTTTACAGCTGCCTTGGATGAATAGCTTTTCCAGGCAGCCCCAACTTGCGGCTGTATGTTGCTTCATCAAATCAATGCCAGCAGCCTAGTAGTAACTTTTCTCAGATTCTCAGGTGAATGGCAGGTGAATCGGGTGTGCCCATCCTCTCCACAGTGGTAACAGAAAACAGGTTTTTTAGAGTCTCCGGGGGAGGAGGAGCTGTTCCACTGCTTGAATGTAGCAGGGGAGTCTTGGGGTCTCTCCCTGGTCGGGGATTTGCTGTCTTGACTTTCTGAGTTCTCCCAAGGGTCAGTGTCTCAGGTAGCTCAGAGTAGGTCTTCCACCACAGCTCTCAGTTCTTGTACCTCTTCCCACAGTCTGTCTTCAGGCTAGGTTTCAGAAGAAACAACGTGTACCCCCACCCCTACCGGCAGGACTTCCTTCTTTGTCTCGGGGGGGGCTGGACAGGAATTAGCATCTTTGGCTGCCTCGGCAGCTTGCTGACTGACTCTCAACTCAGTTAACTCCTTGATCAGTTCTTTCATCTGTTGCAGTTCGGCCTCCTCGCCTCTCTCAGGGGCCTGGCAGGCGTGGGCAGCTCCAGCATAGGTCTCCCATCCCTCTTCATCATTCTCAATCTCATGGATCTCTTTCATTAGGTCACAATATTGGGCAGGATTGCCCCTTCTGTTTTGCAAGTTTAAGCTTCAACAACATCATACTAGAGTACCTTGCTAACTTTAAGATATGATCTAGCCCGACCCTGTACAAGTCACTGGCAGGCACCCCTCCTTTCTGGTGGGCCCGATGCAAAGCTTGCTCAATTCGAGTAATAAACACTGACAATTTTTCATTCTTCCACTGTTTTGCAGATTTAAACTTCCACATCAGGTCATCTCCCAACTCGGTGCTACCAAATACTCCCTCCAGGGCAGAGAGGTACTCAGCGGCTGTGGCCTATGGGCTGGTGGATCACAGGAAGTGAATGGCCGCCAGTGCAAGGCCCCTCAAGCTTTCCATGAGCCTCTTCCTCTTTTCCCCCTCAGCACACTGCCACTCTTGGACCAATGGGGTGGCATAGTCCATCCACGTTTCCAGATCATCCTCCCCCATGGGCACTGGGACCATTGCTGGAAAACAGCCTAAGTCTGTGGTATGAGTCCAAATGTACAGTAGTTATCAGTATGGGGGAAGCAACTGTAGGGGTGGCAGGAAAGGCTATGGGGGACTGCAAGGAAGTGATAGCCTCAGAAAGCTTTAAAATTTTCACTAGCTCTGTAGCAGAGTTCCCCTCAGAGGCTAACAGTTTAAACAGCTTGTCTTTGAACCCCTCTATGCAGAGGGACCCTCCAGGAGCAGCTGGGTTGCTATGTAAAGAAATGACCCTCCATCCCTTTTGGGACTCTTCATGCAAAATGACAGGGGGTACCTTCTCTGGTTCAATGGCAGGCTGCAGATCAGTAGGGCCACTATAGTTTGATCAAACAGGTCTGAATCCCTTTCCCCTTACTTCAACCTTCCCCAAAGACTTAATTTGTTCGACCACTTCCACAATAGTGGCATTATAGGTCCCCCAAGGGATGTTCACTAATAGCAGAGCTTGTCAGGGGTTCACCCCCTCTGCCTCACTCCATCCCTTCATATGGTGCACTAGCAGCTTGTGGGGAGCAAATTGAAACTTAGGCGTAGTGAGCACCTCCATTTTACCACAATTTTTAAGTGTGGGGTTGTAGTACCCACTTCTGACCACTAGAAGGTGCAAATCCCAGCATTGATGCCTCCAAGATGTAACCCCTAGGTGGCATTATCCCAAAGGCTACTACCCCTGCCTGCTTGGCTAGTAGCAGGTTAAGTGGCCTGGGTACTGAAATGGGTGCCTCCACCCAGAGAACAGGGTTGTTAGTAGCAAGGCTAACCTGGGTACAGCCCTCCAGGACAATGTAACCCCCCTCTCTCCCCTCTAGTGGCCTAGACAATATGCAACAAACACTTTCACAATAGCCCCTATTCAGCATACAAATCACCACATTGTTTACACTTACCACCAGGGCTGGCCCCACCAGTTCAACCCTGGAGACCCCCTGTAAAACAAGGTTAGGCACAACAAATACTGTAACAATAGTACAGTGCTTTTAATACAAACTAGAACCACAGTCAAATTAGATGCAAAAAGAGTTGGATCTGATTTATTCAGGGGACTTGAACAAGGGAGGGGCGTAATCATGTTAATTGATTCTATAACTGATCTAGTCAGGCAATTATGCATGCACTTTTTAGTCCCTCAGTACAGTCACACACATGCTGGATACACAGTTGGTGAGACAGGCTAGTCTGATGCATTGCCTGAAGTAGGTTGGCATCGCAGCTGGTTGGGGCCCTGTGATAAAAATAAAAGGCATGCACAACAACACACAATTTGTAATCCAGAGCCAGGAGACTCAGTTCGTGATGATTAGACAAAATAATTAAATCAGAAGACACACTTTGATTGAGCTGTTGTTGCAGGGAGCTACCCTGTTATTTACTCATGCTACCCAGTACAGGACACAGGATGGATTAAATGGAGACTGCAGGATGACTTGCTGATTTACCAGGAGAAGCAGGGCCCACACAATTCACCGTGGTGTCATTCCTGTTCATGATGTTGAACAGGGGGATGATCCCCAGGCAGGTCTCTCATCGATGCTGCTCTCTGCACCTGAAGTAGTTGGCTTGGTCAGTGTGGCAAGGTCCAGGCCAGGTAAGACAGTTTGAATATCAGTCCAGGAAGGCTGGATGCAGCCTCCAGCAAGCATGGCACAAGTAAACAGCAAGGAACCAAATCACGACCCTCTAATAGCAAACAGCACATTTATAGTAAAGCAATCACCATACCACAATGTGGATAGGCAGTTTGGCAGCAATATCAGTGTCTCTCAGCAAAACTGGGAATTCTGTGGCAACTGGATGTCCTGACAGGCTGATCGCATACAGCAAATCTTCTGTCTTCTTCAGGTTTAAATCTGGTCACTCTTCAGTGGCTTTGTCACACTCCAGTTCGGATACAGTCCAATTGCTAAGCCTTTCAAAGGATTCCCTCTTGAGGGACAGCAGGCAGACAGGCCAAACTTAGCTTTTCCACCAGTCTCCCCCACGAACTACGCAGAAGCAGCTACTTTAATCTCTTGAGCTATTCACTTTCCAAACTCTAACTCCAGACTGACTTACTGCAGCAGGCAGCTTGGGAATTTCCCTTTGGTCCAAAAGGTTCGATTCGTTGATTCATCTGTCTGTCAAAGCTTGGGCTCCCCCTCCAGGTGCATTTAGGTGCCAAAGTCTCAAAACTACAATTCCTACAGAAATTCACTCCCACAAGACCCCTGGGAACTGACTCCATTTTAGGGTCCCCAAAGGTATGACTGACCCATTCTAGCAGTCCAGGACCAAGATGGTGGTGATAAACAGAACTGTCCATGCTGCAAAGAAGGCAGGTTAGACAAACTACAATATCATTACTATTACAATAGATAATCAGCAAATAAATACAGCTTCTAACAGAGCTCCCTCTGCGCAAATAGCGATGGCAGAACGGAGCAATTATCTGGCAGCCCAGGCAGGACTCAAGCATAGAAATACTCAGCCCCCTCTCAGATTAAATAAGCACCACATTGTAGGCTGCTCTTAAAGAGACAGGCATGGAGGCTAACAGGGCACCCGCATGCAAACACTTCTAAAATGCTAAGATACAGGATTCCAGCCTGGCAGTGGGCATTTAGGCACACCCAAGGAAGACTTTCGGAAACCCCCATTTGTAGGGGGGGGTTATACACAGAAACATGGTACACAGAGAACTATGACTGGGATGTTAACATACCAGGCTACACAACCTACAGGAGGGACAGGGAGGGTAGAAGAGTGGGAGGGGTAGCTCTCTGTGTAAGGGAAGAGATAAAAGCAATAGAACAAAAGAGTAAACAGGGAGGAGAGGAGGCACTGTGGGGCATCTTAGAGACTGAAAATGACACCACAATCCACACAGGGGTTGTAGACAGACCCCCATGTCAGGGGAAGGGAATGGACAAGGATATGATAGAAGGCATCCTTAGGATGGCAGAGAAAGGGGAGATACTGCTGATGGGAGACCTGAATATGCCAGATGTTAACTGGAGCACCTTTGCTGCAGCCACATCAAAGAGCAGGGCCATACCTGATGTCCTACAGGGGGCATGCCTCAGACAGCTAGTGTTGGAACCCACTCGGGCGGGAGCAATCTTAGACCTTGTACTCCCAAATGGGGACAGTGAGAGGATCTCAGATCTAGAAGTGGGTTGCCATCTGGGAACAAGTGACCACCAAACAGTGTGGTTCACGATAAACTCAGCTGCAGAGTTAAGCCACACAAAAGTGAGGGTACTGGACTTCAGGAGGGCTGACTTTGGCAAAATGGAAGAGTGCCTAAGAAAAGCACTGGCAAAAAGGCAAGAAGGGGTGGGACAACAATGGGGAAACATCAAAACTGCCATCACAGAGGCAACAAGCCTTTGTGTGAAGCAAATAAACAAATCAAAAATGAAAAAAAAGCCACTATGGTTCTCAAAAGAGGTGGCGGGGAAGGTTGGGAAGAAGAAGATAGCATTGAGGAAGTATAAGGAAACAGAAGGAGCAGGACAGAGAACTGTGCAAGTTAAGGCAAAAGGAAGCAGTAAAGGCAGTCAGAATAGCAAAGGTCCAAACTGAGGAAAACATAGCCAATTCAGTTAAGAAGGGGGATGAAACATTTTATAGGTACCTTAGGGAGCATAGAAAGACAAAGGGAGGGATAGTGAGGCTGAATAGAATGGACAGTGGGTGCAAAGAGAGGGACAGTGAAAAAGCAGGGATACTGGATAAATACTTCTGCTCAGTATTCACAAAAGAGGAGGGGGGGGAGTACCTAATCCAGTTAACAGAAGCACTCTAGATAGGGGGGTCAATCACAGTCCTTTCACAGAAGGAAGGGTTCTGAAAGAACTCCTAAAACTGAAGGTGGACAAAGCAAATGGGGCCTGATGGGATTCACTCCAGAATTCGAAAAGAATTAAGGGGACAACTAGTGACACTTCTGACTACCCTTTTTTAACAAATCATGGGAGGATGGTGTATTTCCTGAGGACTGGAGGTGGGTGGATGTGATTCTCCTTCACAAAAGTGGGAGCAAGACATAGGCAGAAAACTACAGACCTGTCAGTTTGACCTCTGTGGTAGGGAAAATGATGGAATCACTTCTGAAGGAAATAATTATTGACTACCTAGAGGCCAGTGGGGCACAGGACCCAAGGCAGCATGGACTCACAATGAGAAGGTCATGTCAGACAAATTTAATCGATTTCTTTGACTGGGTGACCAAAGTGGTAGAACAGGGAGGGGCTATGGACATGGTCTTCCTAGGCTTTAGCAAGGCATCTGACACAGGACATAGTCCCACACAAAAGATTAATAAACAAATTAGCTAGCCTGGGAGTGGGTCCCAGGGTGGTAGCCTGGGTAAAACATTGGCTGGACAATAGGATGCAGAAGGTAATTATAAATGGAGTCCACTCTGAAGAAAGGGGGGTTACTAGTGGGCTATCCCAGGGTTCAGTACTGATCAGAGTCCTTTTTAAAGTCTTTATAAGTGATGTTGCAGATAGACTGGAAGGAAAAGAATGCCTCTTTGCAGATGACACAAAGCTCTGCAACAGGGTTGATATACAAGGGGGCATGGAAAGAATTAGAAGAGACTTGTCATGGTTGAAGGAATGGTCAGAAGTATGGCAACTTGGATTCAATGCAAAGAAGTGCAAAATAAATGCACCTGGGAAACAAAAACCCAGTGGAAAAGTACACAATGGGAGGGGTAGTAACAACAACAAAAATAGAAAGGGACCTAGGGGTAATCATATCAGATTACCTTAAGGCTGGCAAGCAATGTGAGAAGGCAGTAGGGAGGGCTGGGTGATACTGGGATGTAGAGGGAGATGCATCACCAGCAGAAAACAGGAAATTGTTATCCCTCTGTAAAGACAGTTGGTGAGACCCCCTCTGGAGTACTGTGTCCAGTTCTGGAAACCCAATCACCACAAGGACATAGACAGGATGGAGTCATTCCAGAGTAGGGCAACCGAAATGGTGCAGGGTCTGCAAGAGAATCCATATGAGGAGAGACTAAAGGAGCTTAATATGTATACCCTTAAGGAAAGGAGGGAGAGGGAAACATGATAGAAACTTTTAAATACCTCAGTGGAATCAACAAAGTCCAAGAGGGTAGCATCTTTCAGAAAAAGAGATGTGCAAGAACAAGAGGACACAATTTGAAGATTGAGGGCAGACAGCTCAGGGGCAATGTGAGGAAGTATTCTTTCACAGAGAGAGTGATGGATGCATGGAACCACCTTACTGAGAAGGTTGTGGGTTCTAAAACTGTGGGAGGGTTCAAGAATTGGACAGACACAAGGCAATTCTTTTGAAGGGGTAGGAAGAAATAGGTTGTTGGTTAACTAGGATCTGCAGCTTATCCAGTAGGTAGGGAAATGGGCAGACTAGGTGGGCCAAGCAGTCCTTATCTTCCATCAAAGTCTATGCTTCTATGTTAACAGAGCCCCCAATGCCTAGCTGGGGGCTGCCTTTTGTCTGTGGGCATGCCCCCTTGATGACACCTCAGTGGGTAGGGGGTTCAGCAGGATGGTAGGAAAGGGGCCCACCCTTTAGGGATGGTCACAGGTTGGGAGGTGTTCCCAGGGAAGGGGGAAGGTGGAAGCTGAAGGGAAGGAGCATCAACCAACATAAAGTTGGTGCTAGAAGGGTGTGCCCTCTTTGCCTCCCCTCTCTGACGAATGGCTAGGTTGTATTGGTTGGTTGATGCTGGAGGGGGGAACGGGGGATCTTGGTCTTTTGAAGAACAGATCACCCGGAGGCTGACAGGAGTGTTTGACTATCCGGATAGGGCTCACCACTTCAAGAATATGGTGGCACCCAGGTGACTGCCTCCTTGGGTGAAAGCCTGTGACAACATGGCATCCCCGAAATGGGGGTGGTGTGGGGATGTCTCAATAGCCGGTTGAGAGCCTCTCCTCATGCCCCAGAGGCCAGGTACCTCGTGTGTGCTTGCAAAGTTGTCAGCTTCTTTAGGAAGGGCATTGTTAAATAATAATATACATGCCAACCAAGACGACCTGGCAGCACATGTTCAGCATGTATTCATGAGTGGTTAATAAACACATGGCTGTGGCCATTTAACTATATTGCTTGGTGTGTGTCTCAGTTTGTTCAGCTGGCATGGAGGAGGGATACTGTGCTCTATAAGGCAAATACTGGCAGCACCTATGAGAGTTCTATTAAAGAGCTCATTGGAAGCAGGAGTGGTTCAGGAGGATTGAAGGAGGGTGGATGTAGTCCCACTACACAAAAGAGGTAGCAGGGAGGAGGCTGGCAATTATAGGCCGGTCAGCCTCACATCAGTGGTGTTAAAGTTAATGGAATAATTGCTGAAGGAAAGGATGGAATATCTTGAATCTGGTTCTATGTGATAAAGGCGAAAGCCTAAAGGCGATGGCCATTATCGCGAAGTCAGAGTGCCAAAAATTTATTTTGCTAATCTGTGACACTTGGGCACAGCAAAATGGCACTGGGGACTTCATTTTTAATGTTTTATTCATGGGGCTGTGCCCCCTGTACCCCCTCCCGTGGAGGCTACTTCGCACTTTCTACTTGGGGATTATCAACTGTAGGAGGTGCATGTTGGGGTGAAAACATTTTAAAAAAAGGTTAAGGCCAGGCGTATCAAAAAAAGGCCAGCGCCCAGACCAGAACCCAGTACCCTGCCCACCAATGCTACTAACCCACCCACCATGTCACAGGGTCAGCTTGGCAACTGACTGCGACATCACCCCTCACATCCCCTCCTGCCCCTTGGTGTGCATGCTCGCTTCCCCCCACACATGTACGTATAATGACATCCCATCACTACATTCGCCGACCCCCCCATCCAGCTGTTCTACTCTACCGTAGCCCTGATGACATGCACTGGGTATTGGGTCGCCATCATTGTAGGTGCCCAATCACCGATGCCCATGTCTCTGGTTACCCTTAAATCCAGTAAGTTATAAGACCTGAGGTAGTATGGTTTCACAGGGGAAGGTCATGTCAAATTAATCTGATAAATTTCTTTGACTGGGTGTCGAAAGCATTTAGATCTGGGTGGAGTGGTGGACGTGGCCTATCTAGATTTTGTTAAGGCTTTTGACACCGTTCTACATAGGAGAATAGAAAACAAGCCGGGTAGATTAGGAGTTGGTCCAGAGGTGGTAAACTAGATAAGAAATTGTTTAGGGGATAGACAACAGAGGGTGGTGATAGAGTTCACTCCAAGAAAAGGAGGTTGATCAGCGATGTGCCTCAGGGATCAGTGCTGGGACCAATCCTCTTTATTGTCTTTATAAGTGACATTGCAGAGGAGCTGAAAGGGAAGGTCTGCCTCTTTGCAGATGACACCAAAATCTCCAATAGGGTGGACAGTCTGGGTGGGGTGGAGGGTAGAATGGATGAGCAGCGACTTGAGAAAACTAAAGGAGTAGCCATGAGTATGACAGCTGGGTTTCAATGCCCAAAAAAATCAAAATAATGCACTTAGGGCACAGGACCCCAGGGGCAGAATTTAAATTGGGTGGAGTGGTATTGACAACCACCAAGCAGGAAAGACACCTGGGGTAATCATATCCGATGACCTAAAGGTGAGGGCTAGTGGGATGCTGGGATGCATAAGGAGAGCTTTCAAAATGGTGATGCCTCTTTACTGATCAGTGGTAAGACCCCACGTAGAGTACTGTGTCCAGTACTGGAGACCACATCTGCAGAAGGGCAAAGACAGAATGAAAGTGATCAAGAGGTGGGCAACTAAAATGGTGCAGAGTCTGCATCAAAATCCCTTCTAGGAGAGACTAAAGGACAACAATGTGTAAACCCTGATGAAGAGGTGGGAGAGAGGAATATGATAGAGACCTTTAAATACCTCATGGGAGTAAATAAGGTACAGGATGGAAGTATTTCTCTGAAGAAAACGTGGTCAAGAAGAAGGGTATATATGAACAAGTTGGGGGGTTAGATTCAGAAGAGATGTGAGGAAGTACTACTTCACAGAAAGAGTGATGGATTCCCATTACAGCCTTCCAGCAGAGGTGGTAGAGTCGAAAACAGTGGTGGGGTTCAAGAATGCATGGGATAAGCACAAGGGAATCAAAGAGGAAAGGAAGGGGGTAGGGGGAAAGCGCTGTAGATTGTGTACAGTCTGTGGTAATAGTGTAGTTAGGGAGGAATGGGAAGACTGGATGGGCCAAGTCATCCTTATCTGCAGTCAGATTCTATGTTTCTATGTTCAGAATGGCGGGGGCAATATCTTGTAGTGCCACCACTTACATGTATATGTATGTCACTGTGCCTTATGAAGACATGACTGTGGCAGTATTTGGTGCCATTACTTGCACAAATAATGTCTGCACACAACTACATCTAGGTGCCTTCATTTATATACAAGGATCTATGCTGGGAGCCTCCCCCTCAAGCACAGTTCCTACAGTACCATCTCAGAATAGCAATTTTTGTGTTAGTGCAAATGCAATGGATGTATTTTTTACCTTGTTTTCTGGTCCATAAAACTGCATGTGAGAATGTGGCCCCACCTCTTTAATAATTCCACTGGATGACTATTATTTCAGTCAGTAAGTAGCCATAGTGCCTCTGGATCAGAATATCAAGGGTTCAAGTCCAAAACTGCAGGTTTGAATGTATATGTTAATAAGGCCTCTTGAGGTGTTTTTTTTATAGTAAAAGAGCCTCCTTCCGTGAGGCTAGGGTAGCCAGAACCACTCAACCACCCTCAGAGGCATTATTCACTTATAAATCACTCAAGTTTCATCTAAAGAAAGGGCACTGTGAGGTGTGAAAGCTTGTGTTCTGAGAATTCCATGTTGGTCCAATAAAAGGTGTCAAACCACTTATTTTGTTCACAAATTAGCTGGAGTGATTTATAATGTTTTAAGCCTATTGTCATTTTAAAGTTCAACAAAGCCACCCTCCTCTGGCTGTGAAGTGGAATGCTCCACTCCTAATGTTTCTGTATGAGAGACACTGTTCACGGGTTAAGTGGTACAGTGGCTCTGTGTGCTGATTGGTGGAAAATTACATAATTAATTTATAATATACACAATGCTGACACCACTGTGTGGTGGCAGGCACATGCTGCACTAGTGCAGGTAATGTCCTTAAGGTGACATGTTAAAGTGAGTTCCTCTTGGCCCACCTGAGATGGTTGTGAATGTGGAAGTTAAAGCAGTTCACTGTATGGCAAAAATGTTGTGCATATGCTTTTCATGTATATTTTAATTCTTTTTTTCTCCTGTTTTGTAAAATGTCATTTCCCCCCTTTTTGAGTCTGCTAGCAATTTGTTTGGATTTGAAATCTGACATCTCCTTTCACTGAGTTTACACTGCAAGTTTTTAACAGTAGTCTGCTAATTTTGTGTACTGTTTATTTAGCATCACTCTCCTTCTGTCGTCGATGAACTAGCATGCAACAGTCACTACTTCCTGACATTATAGGGCACTGGGGATATCAAGGCTAACCACTGCCCATAAAACTAAAGCTACAAAACACAGTAAGCATGAATAGAGAGAAATCTGGAATCAAAAGTGAACAACAGGGAGAAGTGGATAAGGGAGTGTAATAACTAGAAGGGACTGATATCAACCAAAAATCAGACACTGCATTCTTTGTATCAGCCTGGTATGATATAACACCTGGGTGATACAGAGAAAATCTCAATATCATTCTGATGTGTTGTCACAGCAGAATGATGCAGTGAAGTCGAATCATATCAGTCACACATGCAGGAAGCTATTATGCTGTCACACTAACTGAAAACAACTGCAGCATCATGGATCCCAGCACTTCCTCCATGTCTTTCTCTCTCCTCCCTGCACATCACCAGGCTTTCTCTCTGTCTTTCTCTGTCTCTCTCTCTCTCTCTCTGTCCCCTCCCCTTGCTGGTACTTCTTACTTCCCCCTGCCAGCTCTGTTCCTGTTTCCATTTCTCTGGTATTCCTCCACACTATCCTGCTTAGTGATTCGGCCCCACCTCTCCATTCCTGATAACTTGTTTTGGGTCCTGATTCAATTTTTCTCCCCCCCACCCCCACCATTACTTGCCTGTCTCTAAAACTAAAAGTGCCTCTGTATGGATGCATCCTGGTCCCCCCTCCCTCACCCTACTCCTGTTATTTATTGACCAGAGATTCCACCTTCCCCCACACTAACCCCAAGCAGCTATTGCTCACTTGTCTCCCACTCTCCCCTCACCCAGACACTGAGTTGTTGTCCAGTGGCCCCCCCTCATCCTAACCAACAATTGTTCAGTGATGTCAACGTCCCCCTGTCCCACCTCAACCTCTGGTCATTGTCCAGTGTCTCCTCACCATGACCAGTGATTATTGTTCACTTTTGCTGCTGCATCATGTGCAGTCCCTTGACACCTAGCTGCTCATTCTCACAACTGTGATGCTGAAGTTGGAATCGGGGTTTGTTGCACCAGCTGGAGAGGAACCTCCGGTCTGGGAGAAGAACCCCCTCACCACCTTCTTCTTATCATCTGCTCCTCTCTCTCCTCCTTGGGTGCAGCAGCACACAAACTCTGTATTCATCTCTAGCATGAAGGTGCCACAGTGTGCAGTCCTAGCATTGGATCTCCTCCATACAAAGAGACATCTCAACTGCTTTTAGCAACCCCACAAAACAATAGGCAAACACGAGTGTCCCCCCCAAGTACAAACACAAAAGTTATAGAAACACAGAAACATGGAATTTGTCAGCAGATAAGAACTGCTTGTCCCACCCAGCCTGCCCAGTTTGTCCCTGCCTATGCTATCACCACAGACCATACCAGATCTCTGGCTACTACCCCTACAGCTTTCCTACTAAAATTCCTCTGCGCCTATCACATGCATGCTTGAAGCACTCCACTGTTTTTGTTCCTACCATCTCGGCTGGAAGACTGTTTGGTAAACAAACACTTAACAAAATTTTTTAAACTTTGAAAAAAAAAAGTTTCTCTTCCTATATCCTCATCTTTCACTTCACCCACTTCAATGAAAGTTGATCAACAGTCTTGTCTCCATGATCAACTCATCTCCATGCTTGTTAACTGCCAGGACAAAGAATAAAAAAAAAAGGCAAACAAAAAAAGGTTTTCATCCACAAAGTTTTCTTGGTGCTGCCTGCTGCTAGCTGGTGAGCTGATTCACTGTGCTGGTTTCTGCTCCGGTCCTCAGTTGAGCAGCCCTTCCTTTTTCACCCTCACACACTTTGCTCCTACAAATGCATTCAATACCCCTTGGGTATGTGTGCTTTCACAGCACAGGAGAGTGAAAGCAGATGCAAAAACACATTTTCCAGCTGCATATCTTGTCTGCGAAAATCAGCATCCTCTTCCTGAATGAGGGTTGGGGCCAGCAGCTTCATATCAGTTTGCTGATAATTATAACAGACCAATACACACATAGGCAGACACACACAATAACATTGGGAGGCTTTTCATAATACAAATTATTTTTATAGTTGTTATTCTCTTTCCATTTTTGATACTGATTACTTACTTCTCATTTTTGCTTCCAGATCCATTTACATAGTGTGACATATAAGTTTTAGTTCAATGTGTGGCAAATAGCTTGGTGCTTGTGTATACTTATGAGCTGACTGGAATATGCTTGGGGTTTATAACATGAGTTTTGGCACATCTCCGCATCCCACCCTATGTAGGCTAGTGGATAGGTGTAGACTTAAGGCCCAGTGGAGACGGTGAGACAGGAGTGCCGGAGAAGGAGGAGGAGGAGGCAGGGGAGGATGGGGGGTACCACCAAAATGATCGAAGCAGAGCGGGATGCAGCCTACTGCTTAAGTAGGGAATGGGGGAGGATCTGTTCCCCTCATTGAACAACAGGCTAAAGCCTTCCAATTCAGTGTTGGCAGACCTATTTAATGCCTCACTACATTTGGGGTGTGTACCTCAGGACTGGAGGATGGTTCATGTGGTGCCCCTCCACAAGAGTGGCCACAAGGATGAACCAGGAAACTACAGGCCAGTGAGCCTCACATCCATCGTGGGTAAGCTAATGGAGACTATCCTGAAGGAAAGGCTGGTGGCCCCCCTAGAGGCCAAAGGACTACAGGACAGCAGACAGCATAGCTTCATACGGGGCAGATCCTGCTAAACCAACCTGGTGGAGTTCTATGACTGGGTAACTAGGCAACTGGATAGGGGCCATGCAGTGGATGTCCTGTATCTGGACTTCAGTAAGGCATTGTACTCTGTGCCGCATGGAAGGCTGGGAAGTAAGTTAGTAGGCACAGGGGCAGGTGCAAAGCTGATGAGATGGGTAGGGAACTGGCTTCAGGAAAGGCAACAGAGGGTGGTGGTGAGTGGGGAGCTCTCACACCCAAGGGTAGTGACAAGCGGTGTTCCACAGGGCTCAGTGTTGGGACCAGTGTTGTTTGGGATATTCATTGCAGACATATCATTGGACATCAAGAGCAAGATCAGTCTGTTGGCTGATGATACCAAGGTAGGAGCAGTGGTGGATGGCAGGGGTTGCAGGATGATCTGGCAAAGCTTGAAACCTGGTCAGACACCTGGCAACTGGGGTTTAATACCAAAAAGTGCAAGGTGCTGCATTTTGGGATGAAGAACGCAAGGAGGAGTTACCAGTTGGGGGGAGTGCAGCTAGTCCAGACAGACAAGGAGAAGGATCTGGGGATGCTCATTACAGGTCAATGAACAACTCGGCACAATGTAGGAAGGCAGCTGCAAAGGCCAAGAAAATGCTGGGTTGTATTGCAAAGGGTATACCCTCTAGGAGGGAGGAGGTGATTCTGCCACTGTATAGGTCATTAGTTAGACCGCACCTGGAGTACTGCGTGCAGTACTGGAGCCCCTATCTGAAGAGGGACATTGAGTTACTGGAGGTGGTGCAGCACAGGGTGACAAAGATGATCAATGGGGTTGGGGGACTTATCATACGAGAGGAGGCTGAGGGAGTTGAACATGTACTCACTAGAGGAGAGGAGGGACAGGGGGGACATGATTGAAACCTTTACGTACATGAAAGGAATAAACAAGACAGGTACAGAGGGGCTGTTCAAAGTAAGGGAGGGGAGGGACACCAGGGGCCGTGATATGAGACTGGAGGGAGGAAGGTTCAGGAGGGAGATGAGAAGAAACTTTTTTACAGAGAGGGTGGTGGCTGGGTGGAATGCATTACCTGCAGAAGTGGTATCCAGTAAATCAGTGGACTGCTTCAAAAGGGGATGGGACAGGACAAGAGAGAGGGTCAATGAAGGGGAAGGGTGGAAAGGAGGTGCAGCTGCAGAATAAGGGGTGCTAGCTGCACATTCGAGCAGACTTGATAGACCTCTAAACCTTTATCTGCTGCCAAATTTCGTATGTTTGTATGTTCATAATGTATGGCAAATAGCTTAGTGCTTGTGTATATTTATGAGCTGACTGGAATATGCTTGGTGTTTATAACATGAGCTTTGGCACTTCTCTGCATCCCACCCTGTGTAGGATAGTGGATAGTGAATAGGTGTAGACTAAAGGCCCAGAAAGAAGTAGCAAAGTGAATGCCTCCTCCAACTTTGGAGAGTGTGATCCATAACACGCAGAAAAGGAAAAAACCCTTATGGGAAAACCTCCGAGGACCCAATGGCTGCTGACCTGCCAATCCTCTGGGCATACTAAGAGGAAAATAATCCTAAATGCGCTTAGGTTTAGGTATAATTATGTCCAGGAGTACAGCATGATGTAGCTAGTGAAGAAGTTCAGTTCATGGTCAAGATGAGCAAGCAGTCGATGTTGCGGATGAAGGTTCGAGCAGCTGGAAGATCCAACTGGAATGATGATCAGGTGCTGTGACCATAGATAATCTGAGTCTGAGATAGATGACTGCTGTAGATCCATAGCACAGCTTTTGGATATTAGATAGAACTGTATAGTGGGACTGTTTGTTGGAATGGCTGGAACCTGCAGCTGGTTCCTCTTCATTGTATTACGAGCTTATCAAAAGATAGGAAAGTGATAGCCTTTGTACTATAGGTATGCGGGAGCCCACGTGGTCCACCATTGCAGCAGTATGGATTAATACAAGACACAGAGGACGAATGTCACTGAGGCTGATTGAAATGAGATAAAATACCACATATGGCCCTCATGGGGCATGTGTAAATGGGATGGCAACCCCAAGTGTTTGCCAATGCAATGGGATGTGATGCATTGACCTGATGATGATGATAGTAGGCTAGAGGTAGGCTAGCTAGGGAAAGATATTTCCATGGAGTTCTGATGAATGAAGAGTCATGTATGAGTGACTGAAATCTCAGGTGGTCAGTACTGGGAAAGCGAGACCCCGATGAGGGTCTGCCATAGTGAGAGTAGAAAGTCATTTAGTAGAGAGGGTAACCTCCTGGTGAGGGGGAATACAACTGGTGGGATGAGAGACTCAAGGGGTTCATGATAGCCATAGAACAATGGTTCTAGGTGAGGGGGGGGAAGTCCACCAACTCTGGCAATAGGATGCAGATCGAGGAAGGAGGGTCCAACAAGGGTGCATTGAGGAGATAAAGGAAGATACCTGCATGACTCAAATCACTGATTAAAACCTGGTCCAAGAGAAGTCCATCAGTGTTGTCCTACTGAGTAGGTGAAGGTAAAGTAAGGATCACAGAAGTCGGATAGGAAGATAAGGAATAGGGGAAGGGTGTTGTAGAATAGGGGAAGGGTGTCATAGAAGAGGGACAGCCGGATCCCACATGGTCCACCATCACCATAGTATGGAAGGATCCAGATGACAAGGGGTACCCTCAGGAGCCAGAGTGTGTTGCAGTCCAAGGTAAGGAAGGTGATACTCCCTTGTATGTAGTCATGAAATGAAGAGGAAATACTTGAGATATGGCAAGGTCATTTGGCAGGGCATATATGTTTTGGGATGGCGAGACCTCACGTGGGTTGCCATTGCCATAGAATGAAATAGAGTATGAGCAGGATGGTGGGACCACATGTGGTCTGCTATCACCATAAATAGGCTGAATAAGGAATGGATGCAGGACTCCACTGACTTTTGAACTGAAGCATGTTCTCAGAGAAGGAGGAAGACCGAATGTCAATCAATCTGCAGTTCAGGAACTTGAAGGAGAAATGAGTTGAATCCCTTGGAGTAGATGGAGTGGAAAGGTGGGAGCCTCCATGGTCCATCATGTATCAGACATTGTGCAGGAAATGAAAGGCGGGACCCCATGCCCCATGGAGTAGTGCAGGATAGGGATAGCGGAACCCCACATGGTCCGCTATCACCGTATTGCTTGGTGAGACCCCACGTGGTTCACCGTCACCATAGAAGCAATTGTGCCTGATAGGGATGGTGGGACCCCACAAGGTCTACCATCGCCGTATCCGAGTAATGTGCTTCCTTCCATCGAGTAGTGCTCTATAGAGATGGCGGGACTGCATGTAGTCCGCTATTGCTGTGTCATGAGCAGAATAAGACTGGGAAGACAAGACCCCATGTGATTTGGCTTCGCCGTGGAAGGGTGCCTGATTAGAGGAACCATCTGCAATTAATATTGTGAGTTCAAGCCTTACGGAAATGCCTTCTCCATTGCCAATAATAAATGGTCCAAGAAAAGGAGGGAACATTCCTGGGGATGAATGCAGAGTAGAAGCAGTTGCGATATGAGAAGGGCCCCTTGGGGTTTAATATGGAAGTGGACCCACAAAGTCAGGTATGACCAAAGTTATCCATGGACGTAGAGCTGCTAAAAGTAAGGAACATGGAATACATAGTGGAATACTGGTCATATGATCCTGGTGTCGTATTAGCTCTCAAAGCTAGCAATAGGTTAGACAGATTCCTGGAAACTAACGCATTACTCACAACATTACCAAGCCTTGCATGGGCTGGCTGGACTGCAATAAAATGCCCGAATGTGGTGAGCTGACATGGTAATCATTCCTAAACAACAAACGGAGCTCTGTCCTGCTAGGAAGCAGTAACTTACAGTAGGTAGCAAGGAAGCAATTGGAAAGGCAGCCATGGAAGGGAGTAGTGGTTAAAGTATCACAGTCGTAAGTATAGGCCATGTAGAGGGAGAGTCCCTTGAAGAAAATGAGGCAGATAGGTATCGGGCTTGAATACATGAATGGGGCGTATATGTGACCAGTAAATTTCTGTTAGATGGTATCATTTCTGGTTATTAATTAGATTTAGTTCACGATATATGGAGGTTCTTCTCTGATAATGTAGCAGCTCTCTCCATACTCTATCCCCAACTGAATCAGACTGCCTTGTTGTTAAAGGTACAGTGATTTTTAAATACAAATTGGGAAGCCTTGCCAGTGTTTTGGAAGTAGAAATGGCACCAAGACTCCAGGTTTAATGAGAGTGTCGGTTCAGCCACCAGTAAATGAAAATAATAACAGCTGGCTTGGATGAGTTCCACTGTACAACATTCCACCTCAAAACTTAACTTTCAAGTGTTTCAGCAGTTGGTTACAGGGGGTAATTACATAGGTTAATAAAAAAACGATGGCTGGATAAATAGAGATGAAAACAGGTACTAGCATAGGTGTGTGTAGTAGGCCAGGGCGGCCGGTTGCCGAGACAGGAAAAGCCCAAACAGGAAAACAAACACAGCAACCAGTGAGGAGCCCGAGACCGGGGCATCACAGAACAGCAGGGAAGATGACACACACAGCAACTCCAGGAAGAGCAGAGCCAGGGGAGCGAGCGGTGGCGAGGGAAGCAAGGATAATGCATGAGGCACACCAGGAACCGGGATCTGAGTGGTGGAAGGCGGCAAGAACACAGAATGGAAGAAACCAGTTGAAGAGGCACAGAGGAGGTACAGGGAAAGAAGGGGGGGCATAAATGACCAGAGCCAAGGCTGGGGAGGACCCAGGGAAGGCAAGAGAGGACAGAGGGGAACAAGAAGAGCCAGAGGCAGACAGAACACAATGAAGAAGCAGGCGGGAGAGGGGGGCAGCAGGAAATAATACCGGAGCAGAAAGAGGAGATGGGGAAACAAAGAGAAAGGAGAGAACAGGAAAGCCGCACCGGCCAGCTGCCCAGGAACTCCAGTGTTGCCTAAACTCTCGAAGCAGAGCGGGAGGCAGCCTACTGCTAAAAGAGGGAATGGGGAGGAGCTATTCCCAATCCTTCATTGAACAACAGGCTAAAGCCTTCCAATTGGGGGGGCAGGGTCTGGAGTTAGCTGTGATGTACCCCTACTCCATAAGATACCGTGCCCGATGCATGCTGGTTTACCTTAAAGAGGAAGGGAAGCATTTGAATATACATTCCTGTTTCATAACCATGCAACATACCCCGTTTCTTTTTGAATTCCTATCATTTTTATGGCTGTATAACAAAAGAATGCATATATACTGCTAACAGAGGAAGAGAGAGCGGATGGCTGACAAAAATCACATATTCTTTCCCCTCAGTGGAGTTTCATCACATTATTGATATGCATGAATCCCTGCACTTCCTTTCTTTTTCTTCTCCCTCCCACTGCATTTCATCTCCATCTCTATTTTTCCCCTCCTCCTTGCAGGCACTATTTTCTTCCCTCTGCCAGCTCTGATCACAGTTCTTATCTCTCTCTGTCTCTCCTCCTCCCAACCCCATCCTGCTGAGTGATTGTATATGCCACCCTGCTCCTGCTGACTTCTTCTGGGCCCCAATTTTTCTTCTTTCTCTCTGTCTCTCTCTCTTCCCTCCTTCCCCATCCAGCCTGTCTCCAAAAGTGAAAATGCTCTGTGTGGCTGCATCTCGGTCCCCCCACTTGATGCCAGTGGTTCATTGTCCAGTGGTTCCCCCCTCACCCCTCACTCACTCACTCCGAGCATCAGATGTCCAACAGTTTCCCTTTTCCACCTCACCCCGACCTCTGATCATTGTCCAGTGTCCCTCACCCCAAGAAATGTCACCCTCCCCCACCTCACCTTGACCCCGATCATTGTCCAGGGGCCCCCCCCAGCAAACTTGAGCACTGATCCTTGTCCAACAATTCAGGGTACTGCTTTCTTTGAGTCTAGAAGAGAAGGAGAATGTTAGTGCCCAAGAATTGTGTGCCAGGGCTGCCACAGATTTGAGCTAAGCTGGAAGAACACAATTTTTGGTTTAACATTTTTTCACAGTCACTACCACTGTTCCAGGCCCCCTGGAGCTGAGACCTGACCCACTGCTGGCTAACTCAGCCCAGAGCAAATGCAGGGTGACATTCTGGCCCTCAGATTGCTGACTGCTACCTGCAAAAGTCCAAAATAACCCTTCTTCCTCCTCAAAAGATGCAGCAGTGGTATCCTCCCCTACCACAGCCAGCAGAGAGTCACATAGCCCTACATTCCTGTATTGCTGTATTGGTTTCTGTTCCTTGAGAAATCCAGAAGGAAGACACCAAGGGCTGCCAAGGTGGGATTGGGAATGTTACAGCTCACAGCCCACCAAGCTCATGCAAATCCGTGAGGACAGTTGACTAGTGACCATGACTATCATTCTTGCTAGGGCCAATGACACCATCCTCCAGACTGGGTGTATGACAAGCCCAGTTAGGATAATAAATGGTGTGCTCATGCATGGGTACACTAACTCAGAGAGAAGTGGGTTCAAGCAGGGAAGTAAGGACATCCAGCTGGGTCTGGAGTTACTTGTACAGGAGCCATAACACCGTTAAAAAGCTGAATGTTTTCGAGTTCCCATGAGAGTTCAAGGGAACTCAAAAACATTCGGCTTTTTAACGGTGTTATGGCTCCTGTTATCATGAAATAAATACTTTTTGAATAAGACGTCCAAGAGTACGGGATGATTATTTTACTCGGACTGGTGTGAGCTCTGTTTTTTTGTCATGTATTGTAGGTATCAAATGTTTCTCAGAAGTGTGAAAATAGATGATTCATTTACTTACACAATTTGGTATGCTACTCATAAACTTTGCAATTTTAAGTGCCTTTGTGATGCTTTGTAATTCTCCCTCCTCTCAGACACTTTTTCACATATGGGTGACGATAAGTCAGTTTTGCTTTGCTTCATCTTCAGCATCAGCTGTGAGGCTTTTGACTCTGGAAACTATGCACATCGTTATCAAAGCATTCTGTTTTGTTAGTGTACTGAAATTCTAGACTGAGTAAGAGTTGAATAATCCAGTAGGAATTCACTGCAGTCCTGGTGCACACCTTGGGAACATTTTGAAAACTGTAAGATTAATATAAAATCCATTTATTTTACATTTCATATTTAGACGGCAAACAAATTATGCCTTTGTCTTCTTTTTCTCCTCATATCAGTTTCAATCAATCAATCAATCAAACTTTATTTAACCAGGCAATTACATCATTGAGCAAGCTCATTTTCCAGATGGTCCTGGACACATAGGACAAACACAATTTCAGTGTTATAACATAACATAGTACATCAGTGATCATATCAGTATGTAGAAGGTATACTGTCAGTAGGAGCTGCAGCAAACTTACAAAGTCAATTATAAGCCTACACACAACCATATGTAGTCATTTCAGAGTGTACTGGTAGAGATCTATATAGCACATTGGAAGGATAGAATAAAGGAGGGTAGGGGAGCTGGAAGACAATAAACCAAGGAAGAGAGAGGAGAGCAGCCTACTGAGTGGGAGGTTTCCCAGCGAAAAATGAGTTTGAGGAAGGAAGGAGGAAGCTCAGAAGGGGGTAGTTACTTTAGTTAGGAGGCCAGCCAACAGGAGGTAGAAGAATGCCAGGGTATATCCGGGGGGCTGGGGGTTTAATATTTTGGGAGAGTAGAGCATACCTGAAGCAGTCATATGCCATTTTCAGATATCTATATAGCAGCTGTCTGAATATGTAGGAACTAGGCAGCAGGGAGTGTTTAAGAGCTTTTTGCATGTTATTCCAGAGCAGTGGTGGATAGGAGCTGATGGCCATTGAGCCAAGATGTGTCCTGGACCTTGGCATGTTAAATAGGACAAGGGAGGAGTTCCTTAAGCCCAAGACACCTTTAGAATGCTTGGACAATTTGCAGATATATGGTGGTAATTTGTTGGTTATAGCCAGGAAGAGCCATATGAGGGTATTTCTTTGTCTCCACGAGAAGGGGAGGAATGGCCAGTCTAGTGCTTGGTACAGCAAGCAGTGGTGAGTCTGCACAGGCAGGCCAAGAACAAATTTAAAGGTGCGGTGATAGAGTGTATCTAGCTTATGTAGCACATGCTGAGGGGAGTGACTATATAGGAAATCTGCATAATCAATCAGGGGAAGAAAGGTTGCTTGAACCAGCCTCTTTCTAGCGTCCAGAGTGAGTAGGCGTCTTATGCGATAGAATACTCCGAGACACTGTCTTAGGTTTTTTGCAAGCTCACTTTGATGTGCGCTGAAATTGAGTTTATTATCCATCCAGACTCCCAGATATTTTATTTTGTCCACAATTTCTAACATTTCACCAAGGAGGGTAATAATTTGGTGGGAGTTAGGTGTCCCTATGTTGTGGGAGGAGGGCAGGGAGATAATCGTGGCTTTTGCTTTTTTTGGCATTTAACAAGAGTTTCAGATTCAGCAGGTTATGTTGGAGGATGGTAAAATCCTGCTGTATCTCCTTGTGAGCAAGTTCCAGGGAAGGGTTGGTTGTGTAGAGGACTGTGTCATCCGCAAAGAGATGGATGATTCCCACCTGTAGGCCAAGGTCAATGCTGTTTATATAAAGTGCGAAGGGGATTGGCCCCAGGAAAGAGCCTTATGGGATGCCTTGGGCCAGTATTTTAAGGGGGGAAGTTTACCTTGGGCTTTTATTTGCTGACTGCGGTTTGTAAGGTGGCAGCGGAACCACTTTAATGTAGCAGGGTCTAGACTAAGGCTACCTAGTGAATTGAGTAATATGGAGTGATCAACCATGTCAAAGGCTTTACTGAGGTCAAGGAAGAGAGCATAGATATGATGTTTACTGTCCAGGGCATTTAGCTAGTCATTCAACACTTTGGCTAGAGCAGACATGGTGCTATGTTTGGGTCTAAAACCCGATTGTACTGGGTTAAGGATATTTTCATGTTCCAAGTACTCCCTTAGCTGCAGGTTGACAACTTTTTCAAGTAAGTTGGATAAAACAGGAAGCAGCGAGATCAGCCTATAATTATTCAAGTCCTTGGGCTTGCCTGATATGAACAAAGGGATGATGTGAGCAGTTTTCCAGCTGGGTAGTAGATCCCCTTGGATTAGAGAGCCATTAAATAGGTGGGCGACTGGTGCTGTCAGGTAGTAATAACCAGCTTTAAGGAAGAAGGGTTCTAGTGGGTCAGCACCAGCATTTTTTTTAGTATCTAATGAGAGGAGAAGATTCTCCACCTGCTTGTATGATACCAGCTGGAACTTAAAGACAGGGCAGCTCAGTCTGTGGGTGGAAGCTGGGCTTGAAATTATGCTGCCGGTACCTGTCATACACAGTTTATTAGCAGGCAAGACATCTAAGGCAAGGCCTGCCTTCATGAAGTGGTTATTGAGCTGTTCAAGGATCGTGGACCTGTCTGTAAAGGAGGTGTTGTTTACCACAATTTGGGCCGGGAGTGGGGTGGCAGAAGAGCGTCCTTCGACCTCTCTCAAGATCTGCCAAAATTTTGCTGAGCAGTTTTTGTTTGCCTCAAGGGTGGACTGGAAGAACTGTGATTTTTCCATCCTAACCAGTTTAGTACAGGCATTCCTGGTAAACCTGAAGGAAAGCCAGCCTGAATCAGATTGTGATTTCCTTGTCCTTTTCCAGATAGTGTTTCTATTCTGCAGAGCACTCTTTAGTGCTGGGCTGAACCATTCAGGAGCACGTTTCCTAGATTTGTGTTTTCTTAGGGGAGCATGCTTGTTAATAACCCTTGCTAACAGCACCTGGAAGATGTTGAATGCTTCTGACACAGATAATGCAAGGTAGAAGTTCTGCCACTTAATATTTCCAAGATCAGACAGAAAGGCAGGTAGCGAGAATTGTTTCAGGCTGCATTTAATCTTGAAGGAGGAAGTGGAGGGAAGGTGTGGGGAGCGTCTAATACAGGCGATTGCACAGTGGTCACTCAGATCGTTGTGGAAGACCCCTGCATGGGAAATATTATGAGGTTTGCAGACCAGCATGAGATCCAATAGGGAGCTTTACCCAGGGCTGTTTTTGTTAGGTTAATGCATAACAACCATTTTGAATCTTACACAATTTTGTTTTCATTTATTTATTACATACAAGTGCAAATAGTATCACAAACAGACATAACAGTAAACAAAACAAGCAAACAACAAAAAAACAGCTCCAGTGCTTTCAGAATGCTCTGCCTTTTTTTCAGGCGGTGGGGTAGTGACAGCCCACTGATGAAGAGGTACAGTGTCCTGGAAGCACTTGGTCAGATTTGTAATACTGTTTGCACTGGTACATTTTTGCACTAGCATCCAAGCTGTAATGAGTACACTTTTTCCTGTGCTTCCGGTTTATCTCTGCTTTCATAATGGCATTGGCCTACTGTGAGTGCATGGCAGTTTGTTGTTTATTCGTTTTTTTTTCTAGTGCCTTTTATGCCATGATAGCAGGTGTTCATTTGTAAAACTAATGGTTCAAATGGTTAAATACTTTAGTAAAAGAGGTAATGGCTAATGAAAATGGGAGGGGGTAACCAAATGCCAAACTGAATGCGGCATCTTGAGTAAAAACTCTCACACGTCAGTTTTTAATTTGTTGTTGCACGTACAAGAGATGCTTTATTACCCTGGAAACATTCTCTGCCCATACCATACATAATTTGCTGTTTTTTAAAGCTGTTCGAGAATAGTGTTTACAAAAGGAACTACAGTATATAAAGTCAAGTTCTGTTCTATGGTATCTGTAATGTGCAATAAAATCCATGACATATATCTGGGCTAGTACTGTACTGTGCTGTACATACCTGGAAACTGTAGTAGGTAATATCTGCAATAGTAAATGCCCTATATGGTCTATGTTAGATCTGGGTGATAATATCATCTACAAAAACATTGTGGCACACAACACCACAACCAAAACTTTTAAAACAAGATACAATGTCAGCAAAAACACTGACTGGCACAAATGCTGACACAACACAGAAACTTACTTAAACACTTCAGGAGTTTTTGTTTAGTGAGGCCTCCACCAATAACACCCCCTGAAGTGGGGTGGGGGGCTTCACTCATCACCCCTCCGAATTAATATAGTATAATTAACTCCAAGTGGGTGTGGACCTTGGAGACGGGGAGAAACTCCTGAGAGGGGACATTTTTTTGTGAAAAAAAAAACATAACTTCAGTTATGGGAGACAAGGAACCAAACCCTGGTTTTTAGATGCTCACTGATGCAGGTGCAAGTGCCTTAGCCACTCCACCACGGGAGCAGCTCAACTAGGGCCCATACCTACTACTCCTTTATCCCTTCCACATCTGCATACACAGCAACAGAGATAGCTGAAACATCATAATGTTGTTATACCCCTGTCGCTGTAAATGCTTTCAAGGTTCCAGCTGAGATATTATTGCAACAACATAATGGAAGCAATGTCTTAACAGGGTACCTCTCTATCAACCAGGTAGGGTAAAGAAAAAATAGCCTACAAGATAGAAACTGTGTCTGTGTTAGGGTGAACAAGCAATTACATTTTACTATTTCTGACTGTCATGTTTAGGAGTTTTATTAAGATCATTTTCATTTTTTTTTGTTTTTGTTTTTTTCATTCCAGCAAAACATATTACAGTACAACTACAATCCCAACTACTCTATTGCATGGGTAGATTTACATTGAAGATGCTTTTGATGTGTTGTTACTTCCTAGCAAAATGAACATGAAACAAGGGACAAATCTGTCTGTGTCATACTTTTTTTGGTAGTACAGTTAATACTGAATAATTCAGCTAGTAGCAGGAATCAGCTTCTTTGTGACAGCACTTCACTGGATTATGTGCATGTTCCTCATGGGGAAAGGGTGCATAGATTTTATTTACAATCTACCACCAGTAGTCTTTCCTAAATTTTGTTTCTAACCTGCTATTTAAGATAACATCTTTACCATTTTCTAAGCCAAAAGTCAAAAATAACTTTTTTTTTTTAGCTGGCATGAGAATATAGGCACTGGATGCCACACATCTCATTACGCCATTGACCTGGGTTCAGGAATGGTACCAGGCCATCAGAGGTTGGCCGGAGTGGGATACTCTCCTCCTCTGGTGGTGAGGAGAGACATTCCAGGCAGTATTAGCACCCTTAGTCCTTCTGCCAGTGGAAGTAAAGGTGGCAGGTCATACACAGCTCATAAGGTGGGTCGGGGAGCAGAGGACGCTCTCAGGTGCTTGGCTATGATATATGTATGTCCTTGCACCAGTGACTTTAGGGGGTTGTGACCATAGTAGAAAAAGGGAGAAACCATAAGTAAAAACTCCCTGGTGTCCCGCAACATGATGCTGGGATCCTGATACTTCGGGACCCAGCTGAATGCAGGAGGAAGGTAAAGGAACCTCCAGGCCAAGGCCGAGGGACAAGTACATAAAAAACAACTTTTTTTAATGGAATAGAGAAATAGTTGGCATTCTTTTTCTATGCTGCAACAGCTTCAGTATTTTCAAGGGTTGCAATTCTTAGTAGCTTGGTAGCCCACAAGCTGCTAAATAATGTTGTGGGCTATAGATATTGAAGGAGTTAGTATCAGAACATATTCACTTGGGAATCTTTGCTGCTGGCCTTCAGAACTGAAATTAAAATTTGTATATATTTTCTACACATTTAACCAGCTAAGAAGATGGCTGTAACATTAAGTGCTGCAGCTGGCAATGGGCAAAATATAAATATGACATAAACAATTGCTTCTGCTCTCTTTACAACTGAAGTAATCTGCAGTACAAAACTTACTTTCATCCTCACAATGTGTTTACATTATTAACACCTGCAAAATTGCCCTGACTTCTGTAGCTATTAGATATTTATTTATATCTGTCCTCTATAAAAGAAGTCTAACTTTGATTGCACTGTATACTGGAGTAAAAAAACTTTGAATGTCTCAGAAGATTCTATACTTAAAGTATTTGTTAGCCTACTTACAAATGGTAAAACCTTTACAGAGCAAAGTTTTTAAAAGAATGTGACTTCTGAACTCTGTTGTTGCAATGTCTGTTATGACTGGAAAATTATGCAAGTATGTTTGAGTTTGGGATTATTACCTTGTCAGGCAAAATGAAGTACATTAGTTCATGAACTTTAATGAATGTTCATGAATGGTTCTTGTGTATCCATTAAAATTCCTCAACTGATTTTTTTTAACTCAGTCCATGAACCAACTTATGAACTGAGATAAAATTCCATTTGCATATCAGAACTCACAGTCTCCCACTGTAAGTGTTATTAAGCCCTTTTGTTTGCAACATGTCATTTACTGCAAGGTATTATATTGCACTGTTGCTGGCACCTCTGTAAACACAGAAACATAGAAAGTGATAGCAGAAGGAGACCTTTTGGTCCATCTAGTCTGCTGTGAAGTAGCTCTGCTTAGAATTTCGCAAGCCACTTACTATTTGTTTTATGTGAGGGCACCTTTGTGCCTATCCCATGCAATTTTGAATGCACTCACTGTCTTGGCCCCCACCACCTCTGGGGGCAAGCTATTCCAGGCGTCCACCACCCTCACTGTGAAGAAGACCTTCCTGCTATTGGTGGTGAACCTGCCTCCTTTTAGCCTTAGGTCATGCCCCCTAGTCCTACTGTCTTCTTTGAGGTAAAAGAGTTCATGTGCTTGCACCCATTTACTGATTTAAGTATTTGAATGTTTCTATCATGTCTTCTCTCTCTCTCTCCTCTGTCCCAAGGAATACATGTTTAATTCCTTTAGTCTTTCCTCATAGAACATGTCATGCAGACCCTGCACCATTTTAGTTGCCCTCCTCTGTACTGTCTCCAATCTGCTGATGTCCTTTTTGATGTAGGGCCTCCAAAACTGGACACTCTACTCCAGGTGTGGTCTGACCAATGCTCCGTAAAGTGGCAGAACCACCTCCCTTTTTCTACTAGTGATGCCCCTCCCTATACATCCCAGCACTCGATTTACCCTGAGTGTTGCCTTCTTGGGTTTTATGTGATAAGGGTGGGTCCCCTATTGCACTGCTCATTAGAGTGACAAAACAATAACCCATGACAAAATGGTGACTTCCCATTAGAGAGACCACCACAAACAGCAATAGTCTTCTAAATATATGCACTATTTCTTTTTTTATGTGGTGGGCGTTGCACCTCGAACTCCCCAAAATAAGGATTCTCAACTCCAGGGGAGCATACTTAGAAAATATAGAAACTCTCCCAGGAAGCAAAAAAATTGCCTGCACTGGGATCTGAACCCAGCACCACAGACTCCAGGAACAGTAGATCAAGCCACTACATCACATGGCCAGCTCGATAGAACTTGGCCAAATCAATCCTTTTATCCTCTGTCTCATGAGTGTAGCACATATCCCTCATTGCTACACTCACTATATGTATTCACAGCTCTTTTTCCCCACTCTCTCTACATGGGAGTGGTATTATTGAGTTGCTCATATGGAGCTGCTCAATGATAATCACCCACATAGGCTGCTATTGCCTTTTTGCACTGTTTCCCTACCTTGAAGTCATCTGAGATCATGATGCCCAGATGACATTACTGGTTTGAGCTCTTCCACTAAATTCTTATCTATATATCAGGTGGAACTGACCTGTGCTTAATATGGACCTTTCCGTATATTGAGAAAGTTCGGCTTGAGCATGGAATGCGGGGGTTAGAGCGTTGTTTCTGCCTTCTTATTTTCACCTTTAATTTTCAAATCTAAATAAAGAAATATACTTAAATTAAATCCTTATATTGCATATGGAATGTAATAGGGTTCATAACACTTAATTTATAATTTTGTTACTCAGAAATTCCAAGGTGTAAAATATTCATCTTTAAAGCAGAGCTTCTCTCGATATTTTATGGACTGAATCTCTGCTGTGGATAGATAGAAATAAAAGCCTCATCTAGGTGATGTCCCCATTTTATATTCATGATTCTTAAAAAATATACTCAATGCAACTTGTCTTACCTGTGCCCCAATCTTTATGCATCGTTTTCTGTGTTAAATTCAAACTAGAAAGGCAAAGAATGCTACTACTCTTGACGCCATTACACACTAGCTCGATTGTAGTAAAACTGAGATTCACCTTCCAGGTGAATAAGAAGGGCTGGGCTGTGTGGTTGCACACCTGGAGGCATGCTGACGCCAGTTGTGATGTCTCCTGGGCTGCCCGGTCATTGAAGAAACTAAATGGAGTATGAAAGACAGCCATATAGTCCCCTTCTTCAAATTTTCATTGTGTTCCACCTGATATATAGATAAGAATTTAGTATACATATAATAAAGTATATATTGATTTTTGTATACTGAATATAAAGATTTATAAAGAACAAAAGAAAGAATATAAATAATGACGCATCATTTATGGATTTTATTTTTCTTTAAGAATATCAAAGATACAGCTCCCAAGTCTGATGAAGGAACTGATTAAGTTCTGAAATGTAACAGAAAAGAAAATATAGGAGCACATGAAACCGAAATTGGAAAGAAATAGTAAATAATATAAAGAAAAAAAGATAATTTTCAGTTTGATGTTTTATGGGTAGAGTGAGACCTTCCTTCTGAACTATTCCTGGTTTGAGACAACTAGTTCTTCTTCTTCCAGGAAATACATAAACAGTATATTATAAGAGCATGGTTGTGCCCCAATAGTTAGGGTTGAGTAGCCTGTTTAATGTTAAACTGAAACTCTCTACATCCTTACCCAGTTTGTAATTGCCTCCATATTTACTTGTAACCTCTTGGGTTGCACCTACAAATAGGCATCCATTTTATCTAGTGTGCTTACCTGCTTAACAAAAGCTAAATAAATAAACCTCACATTTTGCATTTAATAACTTGCCAAATGATCAATGGATGTGCACAAAAGGTGACATGCTCTGTCCAATGCAGAAGATCTTTAGATGTGGCAAGTTTTGTTCTGGTTGGATGTGTATATTCTGAGATATGGATAGTGTAAATACATTAAAAGTCATCACTTTTTGTAGTTTTTTCCCTTATCATCTTGTGCCCAGATGGTGTAGAATTTTGGTGTGAATTTTTTATGGTAGTCACAGTTTGGGTAACAGAACTGCCATGCATTTGTTTGGTGAAAAATATTAATTTGTTGCAAAGTTATTTAATTTTTAAGTTTCCATTATTTTCAATGGAAAGATCCCTGTCCAGGTTAGAGGAATGGGTTTAAAAAAAGGATTTGGCCTCATGAAAAAATATTCTTTTTCATGATGGGTCAATTCTTTTTTGCCAGAAAAAAGTTCCTTTTTCATGAGCTGACATCTTGCTTTCTTTTTTTTTTTTCACAAAATAAACTGTCATAACACTGTGTTGGGATGTCTTTTACAGACAATCAAACATGTATCTTGCTTATTGGGAGCTGATGAGCTTCATCTAGTATTTTTTTTTATAGCTCCCATGTCCTCTAGACAATTTATTTCACTATTTCAATCCTTGTTTGTCACTTACTAAGATCCTTTTTCATGAATCTTTTTTCAAATGAAAAATGATCATGAGTCACAAAAAAGGATTTGGGACACACAGAGAAAAGCCTTTTCCCAGCCTTTCTCAGTAAATTATTTCCATAGTGTTGTGGTCCTTCCCCCCTCCCCACTCACCAATCCCATATACAATATAGGTTTTCAATAGTGTAGTAGTTCCTCCCTTCCCTCCTGGTCACTGATCCTATGTGAAACATTAGTTTGCTATAGTGTATTGGTCCCTCTCCCCTCCCTGGTCACCTATCCCACTTGAATATTACCTTTCCATAGTGTAGTGGTACTTCCCCCCTTCTGGTAACCAGTCCCATATAAAATTGATTTTTGTAGTGTAGCAGTTCCTTCCCCCACCCTCTAATCATCGTTCCCCATATCCCTGGTGTCTAGTGGCACCCCCCACCCACTGATCACCATTGCCCATTTTCCAGGTGTTTAGTGGCACCTCCCACCAACTGATTGACATCCTTGTTATGACATCTTATATTCCCTGGTGTCTAGTGGTGCCCCTCACCCTCCAGTGAAGGAAAAAACTGAAATAAAAAGAAGGTCCCTCTATGTTTTTTTAAAACCTGTAAAACTGAAACAGTGTCTCACCAATCAGCAACCCTACCCTCACCTGCCACTCAACACCCACCACCCCACACACCCCTTCACACACTCACTCAACTGAACAGGTCCCAAGCTCAAGTCCTACTTTACGATTGAAGGGATGTCTTGTTGCTGGAACTGGTGACTGCAATATTAATAACTAAGGTAAATGTAGTTCAATGTATTTCAAAGGTCATTTCAACTTTTATGCATAACATAGCCAATTGTTGAGATTTTGATCCTGAATTTTCTACATGGCCTTTTGGGGACACCACCTCATGAACAATGTGACAGTCATCATGCTACTTCCACCTGAAAGGTGATGTTGTGATCGATTGGCAAACTCATCTTTTGGGCAGGATTTGACAAATTTTCTTGACCTTGCTCATGAGGAGGGATCATAAGAAGGCTATGTTAAACATTTGGGGTCAAAATTGTAAAAAAATGGCAAAGTTATAACTATTCTTTGCAGTTTCACTACGCACACTCATAAATTTGGAAATCTTAAATATTTTTACCCCAAATTTTCAACATAGCCTTCTTATTAACCCCACCTCATGTATGTCACAGCTGTCATTTTTCAAATCCTAGCCAACATGTGCTTTCATACTTGTAGCATGGAATGGCATTGCAGTTGTGCATAATTACATTTTGGTGGGGATTTGAACATTTTCTGTACTGGGTACATGAGGTGGGGTAATAAGATGGCCATGCTAATAATCTGGCCACTGTCATCCTATAAATTGTGGCACAGAGCCTTGTGGGACCTGTGCTTCCACAGCTACATACATCTACAGATGGATGGGAATGCAGGTCCCAGAGGGCCTGGGTTCCCACAAGCAAATAAGGATACAATTGTACTATCTCAAAAATTAAGAAAATAAATTGCAAAAACATTTTGTTAATGCTCTAGTTAGGATTAAAGCCAGTGAAGTAGGGAACTGTGGCATTAGGGTTTCCCAATCCCACCAACCCACCCCACCCTGCTCATACCAACAGGTGTCGGGGGTGTGCCATAGAGTAGTCACCCCTAATGCTCACCCCATTCTCCTATACTGTACCCATCTCAGCTTATTTACTTATGGAATGGAGTGAATGTTAGGGCAGAGGACTCCAAGGCACACCCACAATGCCTGATGGTGTGTGCATGGTGGGGGTGAGTTGTTAGGGTTGGAAACCCTAATGCCACATTTCCCTACTTTTGTGGCTTTAATCCTAACTTGAACATTAATGAAGTTTTTTGCAATTTAAATATATATGTATATATATGTGTATATATATATATATAAGACAAAGAACCTCTGTGCGCAAACACTGAGGCAAGGGTTACCCCAAAGGGCATTTGGCTGGGAAGCCAAGTTTCAAGAAAATACAAAATCACACATGCCCCCACAATGCAATGCATCATGGGCTGCATATGCAAATCACCACAGAATGTTATGCTGGTCCAACTTTAAGCAGAATTGTATGGTGCCGAAGGCCCTCTCACACAGTTTGCAGGGGTGCTAACAGAAGACATAGACACATGTTTACGTCCTACCAGGACTCATCAGTATACCTAGTCTGCTTGGCACCCCAGTGGAATGGACCAGCTACCCTTAAAGCAGTGTGCCTTGGATATATTGTGGTGAACCCATTAAAATAAAAAAAACATTTAAAGACAAAGAACCTCTGTGCACAAACACTGGGGCAAGGGTTACCCAAAGGGCATTTGGCTGGGAAGCCAAGTTTCAGAAAATATGGGGGCATGTGTGATTTTGTATTTTCTTGAAACTTGGCTTCCCAGCCAAATGCCCTTTGGGTAACCCTTGCCTCAGTGTTTTGCTTTAGAGGTTCTTTGTCTTTAAATAGTTTTTTATTTGAATGGGTTCACCTAATATATCCAAGGCACACTGCCTTAGGGTAGCTGGTCCATTCCACTGGGGTGTCAAACAGACGAGGCATACTGATGAGTCCTGGTAGGACGAAACACGTGTCTATGTCTTCTGTTAGCACCCTTGCAAACTGTGTGAGAGGCCTTTCGGCACCATGCAATTCTGCTTAAAGTTGGACCAGCATAACATTCTGTGGTGATTTGCATATTCAGCCCATGATGCATTGCATTGTGGGGGCATGTGTGATTTTGTATTTTCTTGAAACTTGGCTTCCCAGCCAAATGCCCTTTGGGGTAACCCTTGCCTCAGTGTTTGTGCACAGAGGTTCTTTGTCTTTTAAATAATTTTTTATTTGAATGGGTTCACCACAATATATCCAAGGCACACTGCCTTAAGGGTAGCTGGTCCATTCGACTGGGGTGTCAAACAGACGAGGCATACTGATGAGTCCTGGTAGGACGAAACACATGTCTATGTCTTCTGTTAGCACCCCTTGCAAACTGTGTGAGAGGCCTTTCTCCACCATGCAATTCTGCTTAAAGTTGGACCAGCATAACATTCTGTGGTGATTTGCATATGCAGCCCATGATGCATTGCATTGTGGGGGCATGTGTGATTTTGTATTTTCTTATATATATATATATATATATATATATATATATATATATATGTATATATTGCAAACAAAAACTTAATTGAAAGATCAGTTAGGGTTCCTACTAAACAGACAAAGGCAGGAAAATTGGGCACTGGGGGTTTCCAACCCTAACACCTCACCCCCCCAACCCTACAATTGCAAGCCCACCCACACCCTTCACACACCATCAGGTATCAGGGTGTGCCTTGGGGGTCATTGGCCCTAACTCTCGCCCCATTTCAGTTGAAGGAAGCTGACAGAGTACAGTATAGGAGAATGGGAGGAGAGTTAGGGCCAATGATCCCAAGGCACACCCTGACACCTGTTGGTGTGTGGAGGGTGAGGGTGGGGTTGCAATGGTAGGGTTGGGTGGGGAGTGGAGTGGGGTGGGGTTTTATAGTTGGAAATCACAATGCCCAATTTCTCCGCCTTTGTTGCTTTAGTAGGAACCCTAACAGATCCTTCAACAAAGTTTTTTGCAATTAATTTTCTTACTTTTTGAGATAGTATAATAGTGTCCCAACGTTATGGGTGTTTTTTGGTATTTTTGCTCCAAATGTTCAACATGGGCTTTTCAGGACCCCACCTCATAAACAGCAGCAGTGTAATTTTATTATTTGGTCCAAAAGATGATCTTGCACAGCAACAGAGCTGTTCCATGCCACAGCTGTGGAAACACAATTTGGCCATGGTGTGCAAAATGACATCTGTATTGTTCATGAGGTAGTATGACAAAATGGCTATGTTGAAAATCTGGAGTGAAAATATAATAAATTGGCAACGTTACACACAAGCATAGAAAAATTTCAACAACCATGCATAACTCTGGCATTTTTTGGTATTTTTACACCAACTTTTCAACATGTACATGGGTCCCACCATGAGCACTGATACTGTCATTCATTACTCAGTCCCAAAAGATGATTCCGTGTGGCAACTGCAAAATCACCTTTTGAGACTGAGTAACAAAATGACAGTGCCAGTGTTCATGAGGTGGGGTCCCAAGAAGCCCATGTTGAAAATTTGGTGAAAAAAATGTCAAATAAATGGCTGAGATAGCAACATAAGTTGAAAATGCCATTGAAAGCCATTATAAGGCTTTATCTTGATTCTTCAGTTTGCAGTTCGGCTTTGAAAAGTGCAGTCGTGTCCCAGTCCACAGAAGATGACAGCGCTCAGCCTCCAGTGATACGTATAGGTCAATGGTGTGTGTGTTTGGGGGTGCATGCTCAGTGGGGGGGGTCAGGATGAGGGAGGGGACAGATGGCATGACGATGGATAATTTTCTTTTTTTCAGGATAAAAAAATACTTTGAGGGGACTGTTTTATGTTTTTCAGCTTTACCAACAAAGATTTTGACACACTGATTTGGTGGGGAGCCATGTAATTGTAGACAGAGGGATTGGGCACCCCAATGTCAGCAATTAGTACTACAGTAGGTGGCAGGGATGGGCAGTACGGGGGGAGGCAAATAATGCATATTAATACATTGGGGACACTGAGAGTGGGCTCCCCAGTGTCTCACACTGGTTCAGAGGGAGGCTTTGTAACTGCCAACATGAGGATTGGGCACCCTGATGTTGACAATTAGTACTACAAGGAAAAACAAAAACAAATTGTGCCAGGGTGCTGGGTTTGAGATCGACTCTATTTATTTCACACCCATTCTAGGGGGCCAAAAATATGAAGACTGTGGTCTCAAACACAGGACCCTGGATATTCCATTCCTGTGTGCTGTCCTCTGCATCACCAGAGCTGCACAGTTATATATGTGCTTTTTCAAAATATGGCATGTGAGAAAATACTCATAGCCTATTTTCGCACGTACCATTTTTGTGAAATCAGCCATGCTTTCTTGAAGGACACTTAATTTTTCCCGTAGACAATAAGGAGAAAATTTAAACTTTATAACTTTTAAATTGATTAATAGTTTTTCACCAGACTTTTAAAAGGCACACCTGTGATGCAAAGGCTTTCTACCTTGAAAATTTTAGACTTCTACATAAAGCTGTTTTTGAGATATGTGTGATGAAACACATAATATTTTGACACTGCATGTCTCAGAAATGACAAAACAGATTTGTTTTTAATATTCTTTTTATTTAGTCTGATAAGTTACAATTTCATACACTTAAATGTATAGATAACATAAGTGTTCATTTCATTGCGTTTCCCCTAATTTGGTAATGCTCTTTAATGTATAAGGTGTGTCTAGAGCATATCATGGGGGGGGGGAATATAGTTCCATAAAGACCTATTTAATTCCAGGTAAACACTGCTTATTTTAAGAATATTTCTGTTCGGTGTTCATATATATTGTTACTTCAAAAATAAACATTATCCCATTGCCTGCCCAACAGCAAGATTTATTTTAAGTACTTAACTAATTTAATTTAGTTAATTTATAAGTTGCTCTCCATGCAGTCTTAAGAAATGTTTAAATGAAACCAATAACACCCTCCTTTAAATAACGTCCTTTATATTCAAAGTTTCATCATCTTCTCTTCTGATAATGTAGGTGAGCTAGCTTCTGTATCTCTCTCATTTCCTTAATCATTTTAATTCTTGATAAAGCCTGGGAGTTGATCAATTTCTAAAAAATATTAGTTGTGTCCCTTAATATTTAATTTTAAACTTCACTGGAGCTAAGAGTTGAAGTTCAGCACCCATCTCCAATAATTGTCTGAATGTCAAGAATCACCTTCTTCTTTGTTGGGTTGCAAATGAATAGGCCAGGTAGACCGAGAATTTGTGCGTCTTATATAATAATGGCGCTTTTAACCTTGAAAGTCTGGTGATCAAATCTCGATCCATATCAAACACAAAGAACACCAAGATCATACATTTTTACTGTTCTTGGTTTATTTGATTTTTAACATATTTTGGGTTGGATTTTGTATGCCCGTGATATAAATGGTAGATTACACTGTGCAAGCTCAAAAACTGATATCATAATGTCTTTAATTAATCCTCTTACTTTCTCAAAGTCCTGATCCAAAGAAATAGGTAGTCCAGTAAAACAGAGGTTATTATATCTCTGCTGGTTCTTAACAGTTCAATTTTTCTTGAAAGTGCTATATTATCCCTGAGTAAATTCGATGCAGTAGCTTCAACAGCTGTGGTCTTATTTGTATTTTTTTCCACCTCTTTCTTTGTATTCTCCACCTGTTTTGACATATTTCAATGCTTTCTCAATTTTACTTTGCATCCTGTTGTAAGAACTCTACTTTTTGTGATAAAGCTTGGAATTTCAAGTCAAATGATTGTTTCCATGTCATTATTTTTTTCAAGTGCTTCACCTAAAGAATCAATTGAATGGTGTCCCTTAGCCATTTTTATATGCTGTGTCGGTGACTTTTCAAAGTCTGCACAAATGTTTGAAACAGCTGGTTCAATGGGCTGTATAGTTTCACTGTAAGCTTTGGTTTTAGCTCTTTAACCACTGTTTGCTTCATTGAAAGTTGTTTAGTCAGTGATGGAAGCTTCTGGGTTAGTAACAACTCCATTTTTTGAACTGGTAAGTTTGAGACTTTATTATTTCTCTCTGGCAGGGGTAAGGTGCTAAAGTGTTTCAAGTGGGCCAATTCCTTCAATTCCTTTTGCTGCATTTGTGAACTTACTTGTTGCTCTGTCCGCTGCTCTGTAAACTGCTCCTCGGGCTGCAGTGGATCAGCTTTTGATGTTCTGGGCCAGAGTGGGGTTTCTTACACCGACTCTCCCTATGCCCTTCAAGCTAGTTTTGAATCTGTAAGTCTTTTGCAAATATATAATCTTAGGGCATTCATAATCCTCTGAGGAGGTAGAAGATTTCAGTTTTCTTTTATCTCTTTTATCTCCCATGTGTGTTTTCTGCTTACCAAAATGCTTAGAAAACAGTTATTTGTCAGACCATTGTTCAGAGCTCACTTCTGAAGCAACAATATGCAGCCATGTCCTAGCTCCTCCCCACACCTGTGTAATGAAAAAAATGATTTTTTGACACTGCATGTCTCGAAAATTACAGCATGGATTTGCAAGAAATTTGGCACATCAAGAGAACTGCCCTGGGAGATTATGCATGCCAAATTGTGTGCACATCTGTTGAACCATTACAAAGGTATTAAGGTTCAAATATCTGGGTTTAACATAGAACTTTGCACTCATCCCTAATGTACTGGTGGTACCGCACCAGTATAATATATTTAAAGGTGCAAAATTTGGGATTTAACGTAGAAGTACCAGTACAACCCTTACCATAGGGATGTGAACACACCCCTATAATTCTTTGCAAAAAAAACTTTGTTAATGCCCTAGTTAGGTTAAAGTGACAAAATAAGGGAAATGTGGCATTAGGGTTGCCAACCCTAACACCCCACCACCCCGGCAGGCAGCAGCAGGCATGGGGTGTGCCTTGCTATTGTCATCTGTAATGCGCACCCCATTTCATGAGTAAGTAATCTGGAATGGGTACAGTATGTAAGAATGGGGTGAGCATTGGGGTTGACAACAGCAAGGCACTCCCCATGCCTGTTACTGGTTACAGGGTGGGGGTGGGGTGTTAAGGTTGGAAACCCTAACACAACATTTCCCTACTTTTGTTGCATTAACCCTAACTAGTGAATTAATAAAGTTTTTTTTCTTAACAAATAATTTTCTACTTTTTGAGATAGCATAATCCTAGTTTTATTTGCCTGTGGGAGGACAGGGCCCTCCAGGACCTGCTGTCCTACACATTCATAATTTTTGTAATAGTTTAATCATATTCTTATTTCCCTGTGGGAGTGCAGGGCCCTCCAGGCCCTGTGCCCCCATCAATTCATAATCATATCCTAATTTACATATGGGAGCTCCCATCCCTCCATAGACATGTACATGTATGCTGCCATGGAAGCATTTCACCTAAAACAACAACCACATTATCAGTATAGCATTTTTATTACTCTACCTCATGAACACTGGGCTGAGAATTTTTAAATCCATGTGGAAACGTTATTCTGCTTCACCACAATGTCATTTCATGCCACAGGTGCAAAAATATATTTTAACTAGCATTTAAAAAATGACAGCTGTCACGTTCATGAGGTGGTATAAAAAATATCTATATTGAAAATTTTGGATGTAAATATTGAAAATTACTAAAGTTATGAGCAAGCATAATAAAATGTAAACATGTGCATTTTCACGACACCACCTCATGAACAAATGCTGTTAACATTTTCAAATCATGCCTGGAAGGTGAGTTTGCCAAGCAACCTCAAAACTGCCTTTCTGGATGGATTTCCAGAAATTCACTGACATTGTCCATGAGGTGGGGTCCCCAAAAGGCCATGCTGAAAATCAAAACCTGCAAAAATTGCCAAATTATGTATCAATTTTAAAACCTCATTGAAATACATCATTGAACCACATTTACCTTGTTTCTCATGTTGTCAATCCTAACGCTCACCCCATTCTCATGTAGTCTACATATCTCAGCTTCTTTATTGATGGAATGGGGTGAGCCTTAGGGGTAATAATCCCAACGAACAGCTCAGGCCTGATTTGTGAAGGCTCAGGAGAGGTTAAACAATAATGTTTTTTTTTCCTTTTGCTGCCTGCAGGGTGGGGGTGGGGTGTTTTCAATGGGAACCCTAACACCACATTTCCCTACATTTGGTGCTTTAATCTGAACCTGACTGATTCATTAATGATGTTTTTTGCAAAGAATGAATATGTGTATACATATATATATATATATATATATATATTCTATGCAAAAAACCTTCATTAATGCATCATTTAGGGTTAAAACACAAATGTCAGGAAAGGAGACCTTTAGGGTTGCCCGCTCTCCCCATGGACCCGCCCATAATCCAGAGATTGACAGCTGATAGGGTGTGTCATTGAGGTTGTGGAGGCCTAAATTGGTTCAGTGCCTACCTACAAAATAGAACCAATGCTGATAGTACAGCACCTGATAGGCAGGATAGTAGGAGGGAGTGGGATACCGTATCGAAAGCTTTGGCTAGGTCAATGAAAATAGCGGCAGTAATTTGTCCTTAGTCTATCCCAAAGAGTATGAAGTCCATGAGTCTTAGTGGGGAGTTGGTGGCATAGTGCTTTTTCCTAAAACCAGATTGGAATGTAGTGAAGAAGTTAGTTTCAGAGAGAAAGTGGGAGAGTAGTGATAGTGCTAGGTGTTCCTGGAGTTTGGCAAGAGTGGGGAGGGAGGAGGGAGATGGGGCGGTAATTAGGAGCGGAGGTAGGGTCATCTCCTTTTGGTAGTGGTAGGACAGTGGCATGTTTCCACTCTGTGGGGAGTGACTCAGTGGTGAAAGAAAGATTTAGCAGGGCAGTGAGGGGAATAGCAATGGCCGGGGCAGATAGGAAGAGGAGTTTATTGTCAAGGCCATCGGGAGATTTACCTTCGGTGGGATTCAGGGAGTGAAGGACATCTAAGGTTTCGATGGGGAGATGTGTTTGAAAGAGGAAGGGTTCTGGCCAGGCGGTAGGGGGGTAGCTGTCTGGGGAGTGGGTGGGGTTACAGGAGGAAGGGAGCTCAGGAGGGTCGTTGCACAAGTAGTGAAGTAGAAATTGAACTCAGAGGCTACCGTCAGGGGGTCAGAGAGTAGAGTCCCTTGGGCAAGAAGGAGAGATGGGGGATTTGTTGTTGGGGGGAGAAAAGGGAGTTGATGACTTTCCAGAATTTAGAAGGCCTCCCAAGAATTGTGTTTAGGTGTTCTTAAAATATTCGACCTTAGCTAAGTGGATGTCCTTTGTGCACTTGTTTCAGAGCATGCGGTAGGTGATATTGTCACCTGGAAGGAGCGTGGATTTGTAAGTATGCCATACCCTGTCACGGTCTTGTTGGCAAGCTATCAGCTCAGATGATATCCAGGGAAGGTGTGACCCTCGGACCCTAGCACGGCACAGGGGGGCATGTTTGTCCCAGGCACTAAGGAAGGTGTTCCGGAAGTGCATGAGGGCAGCATGCAGGTTAGAGCATCTTAGTATTGGGTCCCAGTTAGAGCGAGAAAGCTCTTCCAGGAGGGAGGAGAGGTTTAGGGATTTATATGACTGTTGGAATATGAATTTGGGAGGGGATTTAACTCGGTGGCTTTGCAGACCATGTAGGTTAGGCGGTGGTCGCTAATGGAGTCTGGAAGGAGGCCAGAGCTGATGATGCGGTGTGGATGGGAGGTAAGTGCCCAGTTGAGAAGGGAGTGGTTTACGGACTTATGGTTTGACCATGTAGGTTCCAGAATGGTTTGGGTAAGGATGAGAGCAGATATCTTGGTTCGGGTTTTGTTAAAGGTGGGTTCTGTCCAGTTGTGATTAAAGTCACCCAATGACATATAGTTCACCCGACTGGGCAAGAGACGTCAGTTAGTTCAGAAGGTCAGTGACTGTTGTGGCTGGGGTGCCACGGCAGCAATAAATACCTGCCACAAAGATGGGGCGTGAGGAAGGAGGGGACAATTTCAGCATAAGCAGCTCATAGACCTTGGGTTCAGCTTTTGAGAGAGTGACAGAAAAATGTAGAACTGAGCTGGTGTAGATAGCCACCCCTCCACCTCTGGTGGGTCGGTCATGCTGTGTGATAGTGAACCCTGGAATAGTGATGGTTGGGTCTGGGAGGTTTGGATTTAGCTAGGTCTCGGATGTGACGATTATGTCCGGGGCATGGTGGGCAGCTAGAACCTGGAGCCAATCAAGCTTGGGGGCTAGGCTACAAATAAGTTTGCTAAGGAGAGTCACTTTAAGCTGAGTGGCAACCACAATATGAGGGGGCACAGTCTTAATCTGGAGGGTGGGAGGTTTAGGAGGGAGGTCAAGAAGCACTTCTTCACAGAGAGGGTGATGGACACTTGGAACGCACTGTCAGAAGAGGTCATCTTGTTGAAGACAGTGGGCAGCTTTAAAAGAGGCTGCGGTAGGCATAAGGAGAAGGTAAGGATCATGGGTAGGGAGGATGGGAGGAGTGGGGAGGAGGGCAGGGACATTAGCTCAAGCTGTGAACCCTACAATATAAGCAGACTTGATAGACCAAATGGCCTTCTTCTGCTGGCTTCTTCATATGTTTGTATGTTGAACATTTGGGGTGAAAATTATTTACAATGGCACAGTTATGACTGTCTGTTGCAATTTTGAAACACCGGCTCATAACGTAATGTGTGGAAGTGCGGTGGCCATAGACCCCTGTGTTCCCAAAACTAGATACATATGTGCATCAGTGGAGGGATGGGAGCTCAGGGTCTGAAAGACCCTGTGCTTTCACCATAACATATGGATACTGTTATACTATCTGGATGGAGGGATGGGAGCACTCCCACAGTAAAATGAGGATACTATTATGCTACCTCAAAAAGTAAGGAAATTAGTTGCAAAAACTTTGTTAATGCATTAGTTAGGGTTGCCACAATAAAATTAGGGAAATGAGGAGATATGATTTCACCCTAACACCCCACACCTGCCTGTGGAGACCAGGAGGTGTCGGGGGTGCTACTGGGGTAGCCAACCCTAACACTCACTCCATTCTCCTATACTGTTGCCACCCAGCTTATTTTACAATGGAATGGACTGAGCTTTAGGGTTGGCAACCACAGTACTCACCCCTCAACACCTCCTGGTCTCTACAGGGGCAGGAGCGAGGTGTTAGCTAATTTCCCTACTTTCTGTTTTGTGGCAGCCCTACCTAATGCATTAAAGATTTTTTGCAACATATATATATATATATATATATATATATATATATATAACATATATATAGATATATACTGTGTATATATATATATATATATATATATATATATTCATGGCAAAACTCTGTTTAATGCATCAGTTAGAGTTGTTCCACAGTGAACAAAAGTGAGGAAATTCGGTGTTAGGGTTGCCACCCCATGCCCACCCCACCCCCAGCAACAGGCATTGGAGTGTGCATTGGGGTCGTCGGACCATGTTGAAAATTTGGTGAAAAAAATCCTATAAAGGGCCAAGTTATTTGTGGTCCTTGAAAATTTTCTATGCACACTCATAACTTTGTGCATTTTCAATATTTTCACTCCAAATTTTCAATGTAGACATTTTATCACACCACCTCATGAACAGTACAGCTATTTTTTTTCACATCCTGACCAAAACGTGTTTTCTTACCTGTGGCACTGAACGGCATTTTCCCATAGATTTGAATATTTTCATCTATGTGGTTCATGAGGTGGGGTGATAAGAAGACAATGTTCAAAATTTTGGGGCCAAAATATGAAAAAATTACAAAGTTAAGCCCATTCCTTGCAATTTAAGTATGCACGCTCATTACTGTGGAAATCTTAAATATTTTGACCCTAGATTTTCAACATAGCCTTCTTACTACTTGAGCTTATGTATGTCACAGCTGTCATTTTTCAAACCTGTTCAAAATGTGTGTTTTCACCTGTGGTGCAGAATGGCATTCTAGTTGTGCAGTTGCAGTTTTGGAGTGGATTTGAAAATTTTGTCTAGTGGCTACATGTGCTAGGGTAATAAGATTGCTATGCTGATAATTTGGTCATGCATCTATGGAGAGAAGGGTGCATAGGGTTCAAAGGACCCTGTGGTGCCACACTAAAGTAAGGGACATGACAGAGCCCTGCGCTCCTACTCTGACATAAATAAACTATCTGAAAAAGTAAGGAAATTCATTGAAAAACATTTTTAATTCACTATTAGGGTTGAGGCATCAAAAGTAGAGAAATACCACATTAGGGTTCCCAAGCCTAGCATCTCACTCCCACTGTGCATGCAGGAATAGGGATGAGGGGAACTTTGGGTTTGAAACATGAAGGCACACCCATCACATCTGTTCCTGCATGCAGAGTGGGTTTGGGGTCTTCGGGTTAGAGAAGCTGAGGCTGGGGGGTCTGGGGGTTGGGAACACTAAGTATTTCCTACTTTGATGCCTCAAACTAAGTGCATTAACAAAGTTTTTGCAATGATATATATATATATATATATATATATATATATTTATAAAATGGGAAAAATGTAGCTCCATATCCATTCTTCTGATTGTATAAAACACATCACATGAGCGTGCGTATATCAGAGCGGGACCACACACCTGCACTTTTACCCCCCCTTAAAAACTATTTTACCATTTTATAAGATAGATTACCCACTCTAGGATGTGCAGTCATACTCTGATATACGCACGCCTTGGGTGCTTGATGCACTGGGCCTGTGGGCTTGTGCGTACAATGCACACCAAGGCGTGCGTAGATCAGAGTGTGACCGCACACCTAACAGTGGGTTATCTATTACATATACATATATATATATATATATATATATATACAGTATATATATAGATAGATAGATATATATATATATATATACACACACATATATAGAGGTTCCATGTCATAATGGCAATCACCAAACTGCAATCACCATTAGAGTGACTGTATATTGCTGAGAAGAAAAATGGTGATATACATTTTCAGCGAGGACAGGATGAAAAACATAAACTGCATTTATGCGGGGGGGGGGGCATTGCCTCCCGCACCACCCTCATGGGGGCTTCTCTCCCCGCACCAACCTAACTAAAGATTGTCAACTCCAGTGGGGTGCATGTCAGGGATGGGGAGACAGTCGGAAAAAAAATAAAGAATTCCTGCCAGTATACAAAGCTTTCCCTTCCCCAGTCCTGAACTCTTCACCTAGCTCCCTATAGTCAAGTCAAAGTTTATTGGCAGAAATTAACTCCATTGAGCAGGCTCATTTACAAGGAGGTCCTGAGACAAAGATGTGCAATACACTTACAAAACAATATACACAAAGAGCAAATATAGTTGTAGCACAGCATAACATGGTGATGAGCAAAATCAGCAATAACAGCAAAAAGACATTGTATTTTATATGTCTCCATGTAGAAAATATATACATATGTACATGCATACATGAACATGCATACAGAGGAGAATCCCAAGGGAGGAAAGTCTTGACATAGTGCACATATGTGCAGAATATAGGACACTGCAGCTGTTAAGGAACAATATCAGGTAAGTGAGGTGATCAGGGAAGTACTGACAGTATGTAGCAGGGATACAAGTAGACCAGGAGTCTACCAGGATAGGCAGGGTTCAGGAGAGAGGAGATCAGGACAGTGGAGTTCGGGTAATTAATAGTATGAGAAAGAGGTGGAGTGGTAAGGCATGTAGAGCAGCGAGCAGGATAAGGGAGAGGTGAGAGCAATGGGAAGGGTGGGTGGAAAAAAAGAGTTAGAGACCTGGAGGATTACAGGGGTGGGTGAAGGGGGGGAACAGAGAGGAGAGGGTCACTCATACAGGGGAATGCGATATCAGCCATCTAAACTGTGCCTGGCTATAAGCAGTGACAAGTACAGGAGACATGTAACTTGCTAGTAAGTAGATGTTTGAAGCTGTCCAAGGGGATTAGGTGTTGAAGCTTGAGGCTTGCCTGGGCTTTGTTCCAGTTGGCCAGTAGGGCATGGCTTATAGCCAAACTACTGAAGCGGGAACAGGTGCTAAGGACTTCCAGCATAATGTGGTGGTGCTGCATGAGGTGTAAGAAGATGATGTACACTGAAAGAGATTAGTTATATATGGGGGGAGTTTAAGCAGGAGGGCTTTGTATGGCCACATGAGGGAGTAATAGAGCTGTCTGGTGCTAAGGATGTCCAGCCAAGGGAGGCATATAGGTCACAATGATGCATCAATGATGGGCATTGGAGATAAAACGTATTGCTTAATGATATAGTGTGTCCATTTGGCACAACAGGGAGTCCAGGCAGCAGCCATAGAGGATCTATATAGTCAAGGAGTGGCATGAAGCTTGTCTGTACCAGCCGTAGCCTGGCTTCATTATTAAACAGAGAATTATTCCTATAAAGGAAGCCAAGTCTCTGTCTCAGTTTTTTCATAAGGAAGGTGTTGTGAGCAGAGAAGGATAGGTGCTGGTCAAGGTCACACTCAAGATATTTGAATTTGTTGATGACCTGGGGGTTGTCATCAAGGAGTGTTTTTATGGTGGGCAGGCAGAGAAGCTATACCACTTTGTGTGACGAGTTGGTGACTGGAATGGAAGTACATGAACTTTGTTTTTTTTTGCGTTTAGAAGTTTGGCATGTGCAAGACTGAGCTAGAGGAAATTAAATTCTGACTAGAGTTCCGAATGGACCTCCGCTATCGATGATTTAGAGACATATATTACTGTATCGTCCATGAAGAAGTGAATCCCTGCATTATTAATATTGTGCCCAATGGTGTTGATATATAACATAAACAGGAGTAGATCAAGGATCGAGCCTTGTGGTACTCCTCTCAAAAGCTGGAGGAGCAGGGAGAGGGAGCCACCTGCTTTAACTTGTTGCAATCCATTATACAGTTAGCTGTCAAACCATGACAACGCAGACCCAGTGGTACCATGCCAATATAGCGTGTCCAGGAGCAAAGCATGGCTGACAGTGTTGAATGCTTTGCTGAGGTCTGAAAAACAGCTCCTGTGACCTGTTTCTTGTCTGCTGCTATGAGCCTGTCATTTGTGACCGATGCTAGGGCAGAGGTGGTGCTGTGCACTGGCCAGAAGCTGGACTGTGAAAGGCTAATTCTGTTGGCTTTGTCAAGGTATTCTCTTAATTGTGTGTTTACTAACGTCTCCAATAGTTTGGAGAGCAGGGGTAGGACGGATATGGGATGATAATTGTTCAGGTCCATGGGGTCACCTGATTTAAATAGAGGGACCACCTGGGTGATTTTCCATTGCTCAGGTATGGTGATGGTACTGATGGACATATTAAAGAAATGTAGGATAGGTGCGGTTAGATACCTGAAGGCTAGTTTAAAGAAGTGCAGGCCTATTCCATCAGCACTAGCACCTTTGTTAACATCTAACTGTAAAAGGTCTTATACTTCTTTGTACAGGAAGGGAGTAAAAGAGAAGATGTTATTGGCTGGTGGTGATGACTGTCTGGGTGAGTTGGTCACCAGGTTTTCTGTTTTTAAGGTGTCAAATGCAGGACCTGTGGTGGAGAAGTGGTAATTAAATCCATGTAGTATGTCTGACTTGTCAGAGAGGATCTGTCCCTTGAAGGAGACTTTGCTGGGTAGCATGGGAGAAGATTTATAGCCTTCTGCTGATTTGATGATATGCCAAAATTTGCTAGGATTCCCTTTTGCAGTGTCAAAAGCAGTTAGGAAATGTGTAGCTTTTGCATCCCTGACTTTTTTTGTACACTCATTATGTCATGCTCTGAAAGTTGCCCAGTCAGCTGTAAGTCTGGTCCTTCTGGCTGTAGCCTAGAGACAATTCCTTGTGATCAGTGCTGTTTTTTTGTTGGCTGTGACCCAAGTGCAGGAGAGCCTCTGGGTTCTGCATTTTGTCATAGGAGCGTGTTTGTTAATGATTCCTCCTATGATGGTACTAAATAGGGTGACCGCGTCATTAATGTTTGGAGCTGTATAAAAGCTGGTCCAGTCTATGTCTCTCAGGTCGGATAGGTAATGAGAGGGATTGAATTTACAGAGGCTCCTAAATCAGGTGAATCTATTTGCAGGCTTGGGTGTTTGCTGGACTCTGACACAGGCCACTGCACAGTGATCACTGACATTGTTGTGAAAAACTGATGAGTATGTGTACTTGTGGTGTTGGTTTGTAAGGATGAGATCAATCAGTAATCCGTTACAAGGCAGTTTGAGGTTGGGACGAGTAGACTCTGAAACTATTTGGGAGTAAGAGGCACTTGTTGCAGGTTTTATGCCAATCAAGGTTTAAGTCACTAAGAATGATGATTTCATTCTGTCTAGAATCAGCTGACCACCCTCACCATCACACCATGGGGACAGCTCGGCAACACTGTGCCATACTACCTCCCACATACTCCCTTCCTCATCGCTCCCCTTCCACTAGCTGTCCTACCTTCTAGCTGTTCTTCTCTCGCTGACCTGCATGTTCAATCTTTTTCCCTTGCTACCCTTTCAGGGTAGCTCACATTACAGTTATTGAGATTGAGTCACTCATATGAGAGTCACTCAATGTCAGTCACCCACATGACAGGTTACCGTTATGGTTATATATATATATATATATATATATATATATATATATATATATATAACAAGGAAGACACGCATCTCCCTATCTGTTGCCCAAGCTACAAACTCAGAAAATGCAGAGTAATACTGTATAATGTATGTCTGTCTACACTTGCTCTGTTTTTTATGTGCATCTACAAATTTTTTAATTGTTTCACTTACAGTATTTCCACCACTCACAATATAATTACCACAGCAAATGAAGAGTGTTAATCTGAAACATGTACTGTACTTCAAAATATAAAGGAGAAAGAAAGTAGAAACAACACATTCCATTTAGCCGTTCTTGAAAAGCATGTGCTATACAAGGAACACTAACAAATGTACTGCATGTTATATGCATGAATGAAAATTACATTCCTTGTCTTCTATAGCACCCTACAGTAAATACACTCTTTGCTTGGCAATACGTAGTTGGAGCTGATGGTGAAATTAGGGAAAAGGCATGATAATTACTTCCTTCATTTTGTCATTTCCTGGCTAGACAATCACATCCTAGGCATCATACTTTGTGTTAGAGTCAGCATTGCATTGTCACATGAAATATATACTGTGCACCTGCAGTTTCACTTGTTTATCCTTCTTATTAGCCATTCAATTACTGTTTGCTTATTTAAACTTTCTGATGCCTACAGCTGTTTCAGATGTGTTGCTTGCGTTTTCCTTTCCACGAATTACACACTTTATAATTTCCTTCAGCCCTCACGCTTGCTTATAATTTCCAATCCACCTTGAGCTTAGGAATCAAAATAATGAATTATATTTTATCACACTACCAGAGGCATTGCTAGGGTAACAAATGTTGCTGGGACCAAGTCCTCAACAGACTAATTTTAGCAGTTCTATTGATGAGAGTTTCAAGGTCCTTACAAAACATTTGTGGCTTAAACCCATGAAGCGCAAGTCTTGAAACATCCCTCCACACTACAATAATTTGCATTTATATTTTAAAAGAAAGTAACTAGTGAACACTATGAAATTAGTAATAGGAATTATAAGACAGTTGCAGGGTGAGAACATCTTATTAGAGTTCTAAGTCTAAGAATTTTCAGCATCCTAGCAACTGACATCAAAGAATACAATAGCTCTTTCTGGGTGATTGCTGTTTATATACTATCAGGTTAGGATGGACTACTTGGGCTAATATTGTTGTTTTCCCCAGCTTGAACAATGATTGGAAAATATTTTCATTTTGGAAAACTTTTCAACTGCTGAGTAGCATACAATTAATATGCTGAGTAACTAGGCACATTTATGCTATTGTACAATTTGTATTCTAACCCCCAAAACACTGTTTTGTCAAAAATTTCAGTTGATCAGAATTTTCTACCTATCCTAGTAATTGTTAGGGGTTGGGACATTTCCTAAATCCATCCATAATATCAGACACTCCTATGTTTTTATTTAGACAACTACAACAATGCTTGTATGCAAAACTTGTTTTGGTTTTGTAGATGTGGGTGACGTTTCCATAATTTTCATTCACCAATGCTTATAACATGAAGGAAGACATTTCATAAAAGGAAGTGAAGAAAAGTCCACAAAAAGATGAAAACACATGCAAAATGCTGTATATATATATATATATATATATATATATATATATATATATATATATATTTATAACTTTGAAAAGGTTACTTCATTTCTTGCTGATTTTAGGCAGATTTTTTCATGAATAAATAAAACTCAACTCAAAACAAAACCTTTTTTTTATGCAATTAAAGGGATGGGCAAGGAAAAAATTTACAAAATGCACCACCAGTTTTTGAGACACTCTGCAAATGAGAAAAACAGAATTTTGGTTTAATTCAATGGTGAAAAAAAAATCCCAATGAAACTTTTCTCTTATTTACCTTATTTTTTTTATCTTATGGATGCTATATTTTTCTCAGTGATGGAGATTATCAGATATGGGATAGCACATACAAAACTTCAGTTTATCACTGTGATTAGCACCTTTCAAACATATCATATGAACACAGAGCAGTTCTGCTATATGTATTCAACAGGTGAGGGTCTATGCACAGGTTTCACCTACTGTTGAGTAATTTTGATAAAACAGTGCTCACCCCAGGCAAGTTGGTTCACCCAAAATATTTATTGTACCATAATCCTGTAGTCAGCAACCTGGCACTTTCAAGATACTCTGCCTCTTAATCAAGGGATGTAGCCTAAGAGCTACCATCATCATTTTTATAGTAAAAAACATCATAAAGTGATAGCATACAAAAAGATATACTAATAACATTCAAAAAAATATAGAAACGTCTATAAGCATTCATGATTACAGATGGAACTATTAAACAGCATCACATTCTTATTTCTCATGTAATGCTTCACTGTATCCAAATGAATCTCGTTTGCTGGGTAGTCCCATCAGCTAATTCATAAAAAGTTCACTTAAATTACTTTGTTATCCTGTTAATTTAGCTGTTTACATCTGGCAACCATTGCTATTGCTGAATGCTATATATTTTCTAGTTTTAGACAAGAAAAATCAAATTTAATAAACAGTCAAAAAGTACCCACATGCAGTCCCATTGTTTTATTACTGGTCATATTTATAATATTTCCCTTACTGGAAGACATAGAAACATAGAATTTGATGGCAGATAAGGACCACATGGCCCACCTAGTCTGCCCATTTCCCTACCTAACAGATAAGCTGCAGATCCTAGTTAACCAACAGCCTACTTCCTCCAACCCCCCACTAGAACTGCTTTATGTCTGTCCCATGCATTCTTGAATTCCCCCACTGTTTTTGACTCTACGACCTCCCCAGGTAGGCTGTTCCATGCACCTACAACCCTCTCTGTGAAGAAATACTTCCTCACATTACCTCTGGGCCGTTCCCCCCTCTATCTTCAAAATGTGCCCCCTTGTTCTTGCACATCTCTTTTTCTGAAAGATGCTACGCTCTTGGACTTTGCTGATTCCCTTGAGGTATTTGAAAGTTTCTATCATGTCCCCTCTCTCCCTCCTTTCCTCAAGGCTATACATCTTAAGCTCCTTTAGTCTTTCTTCATATGTCTTCTGGTGCAGAACCTGCACCATTTTGGTTGCCCTCCTCTGGACAACTTCCACCCTGTCTATATCTTTGCAGAGATGGGGTCTCCAGAACTGTACACAGTACTCCAGATGTAGTCTTACCAACTGTCTGCACAGATGGCCAACAACTTCCTGTTTTCTACTGGTGATGCCTCTCCCTGTGCATCCCAGTATCCCCCCAGCTCTTCTTACTGCCTTCTCACATTGCAGGTCCACATTTAGGTCATCTGATATGACTCCCCACCCGGTCCCTTTCCATTTTTGTTGTTGTCTGTATCTCAACCCCCATTGCGTACTCTTCCCCTGGGTTTTTGTTTCCCAGGTACGTTACTTTGCACTTCTTTGCGTTGAATCTAAGCTGCCATACATTTGACCATTCCTCCAACTGTGCCAAGTCCCTTTTCACCCTTTCCTTCCCACTTTGTGTATTAACCCTGTTGCAGATCTTTGCGTCATCTGCAAAGAGACATACTTTTCCTTCTAGTCCCTCTGTAATGTCACTTATAAAGACATTAAGAAGGACCGTCCCCAGTACTGAACCCTGCGGTACCCCACTAGTAACCCTCCTTTCTTCACTGTGGACTCTATTAACTATTATCCACTGTATCCTGTTGTCTAGCCAGGGTTTTACCCAGGCTACCACCCTGGGACCAACTCCCAGGCTGGCTAATTTGTTTATTAATCTTTTGTGTGGGACTGTGTCAAATGCCTTGCTACAGTCTAGGTAGGCCATGTCCACAGCCCCTTCCTGGTATACTACTTTGGTCACCCAGTCAAAGAAATTAATTAGATTTGTCTGACATGACCTTTCTGCTTTGAATCCATGCTGTCTTGGGTCCTGAGCCCCACTGGCCTCTAGGTACTCAGCAATTCTTTCCTTCAGCAGTGATTCCATCATTTTCCCTACCACTGAGGTCAAACTGACAGGTCTGTAGTTTTCTGCCTCTGTTTTGCTCCCACTTTTGTGAAGGGGAAACACATCTGCCCTCCTCCAGTCCTCAGGTACCACACCATCCTCCCATGATTTATTAAAAAGGGTAGTCAGTGGTGTTGCTAGTTCTTCCCTTAGTTCTTTTAGAATTCTGGGGTGAATCACATCAGGCCCCATTGCTTTATCCACCTTCAGTTTTAAGAGTTCTTTCAGAACCCTTTCTTCTGTGAAAGGACTACTATCAACCTGCCTATCCAGAGTGCTTCTATTGACTGGATTGGGTATCTCTCCCTGCTTTTTCTTTGTGAATACTGAACAGAAGTATTCGTTCAATATCCCTGCTTTTTCACTGTCACTCTCTGCCCAAGCACCATCCTCTTTATTCAGCCTCAGTATCCCTGTCTTAGTCTTTCTTTGCTCCCTAATGTACCTATGAAAGGTTTTATCCCCCTTCTTAACCAAGTTGGCTATCTTTTCCTCAGTTTGGGTCTTTGCTATTCTGACTACCTTCCCCGCTTCCTTCTGCTTTAACTGGTACAGTTCTCTGTCCTGCTCCTTCTGTGTTTCCTTATACTTCCTGAATGCTATCTCTTTCTCCCTTACCTTCCCAGCTGACAATGGAAAAATCCATGCTGCCAAAGAGACCCACCTGCTGGCAAGCATAATGTAGCACAAAACAAAAACATAAGTAAAGAACATAAATGGTGTATATGTCCAATATCAGATGGGACTTTAATAATACTACTGACTTGAATGTAGAAGAAATAACAGGAGATGAGCAAAGGTACAGATACCCAAGTCCAAATGAACAAAAATAGAAAAAAAATCATCACATATACCCAACATGAGGAGATGACAGAAGGATGAAATGGGTGGTGCCATAATTGTTAGTTAAAAACATCCAAACAGCCTCATGAAATAAACTTGTTCTCTAGAAGAGAAAAGAAAGAAGAAATGATTAAATCAATATACTGTACATACTGTATATACAAACAATCCATAGCAATTCTATGGTAGGCAGAATAATATAGAAATCTACCTAGCAATATCTCATGAGTAAACTGTTAAATCTAACTCTTGCCAGCCCACTGCCACAGTAGCAAGACATCTGCCTGCAGTCCTGATGACCTGGGTTCAGGAATGATCCTGGAGTCAGAGGTCCAGCTGGGGGGAGGAAGACTGAGCATCCCAGGGACTGCTCTCCTCCTTCAGTGGGAAGGAAGGGTCTGCCACCAGTGTTTAAATTACCGCTAGTGGATGCTGGGGGGCTGGAGGGCTGGAGAACATGTGGGGGGCAGGCAGATGCCGATGTGCTTGCATGTCATGGCATTATTGCATGCTCGCTGCTCAGGGATGAAGGGAATGAAGGAAAAAAGGATGCTGGTGGCAGGATGATGTCTGGTCAAGGACCCCACACTTGACAGGTTGGGCAGTTGGTCCAAATACAGGATACACTGTATGGCAATGAAAGGGAGGGTCCCACCAACCCCACAAGGGGGGCACCCTGATATTGCAGGCTGGTATGGCCTGAACAGTGCTGAGAAGATAGGTGGATGGGTTGGTGTCGGGGTCAAAGATGGCCACGACATGGAGCCCAGAAACAAATTAACTATAAACAAATTCCAGCTCTTTATTTAATCTATTTGGGGTCCATTGCCTCTAGAACAACAATCAACCTTCACTACTTTTGGAGGAGGTGTAGGGTTTTGTCTCCCCTCCCAAACAATGTTTTTTTATGTTGCATCACACAGAATTTCATGCAACTTGGATTGCTTTGGTGGAAATCATTGACATGGGTACCTAAAGCTGTGTCCACTGTGGCACTACGAATATCTCTAATATGTTCAGATATGTGTTCTTTGACCTGAGGTACTGTTCTGTACATTGAATTGCATACACCACAAATTGCATAGAAAAGCTAATAAATTCATGGATATCAATGTCAGTAGTTTTAGGAATGTTTGCAGTGTTTAATAGATAAGGCATATCAACAAACGGAAGAGCATCTGCAACTCAAAACATCTGGTTTAGGTGGCAGCCAGGTGGGTTGCTGAGTTTATTTTATGTAAAAAGGCTATGACAAAGAAAGTCACCCAAATGTTTGGCTCCGCTATGTGTGATTCAATGTGGTTCAGTGAACAAACCAAGAAAATTGTGGTGGTTAAATAAGCCCCAGTTTTTTGGAAGATTTTTTTTTCTTATTTTGTGCGCTAACTGGTTCTATTCTAAGATAAATGTTAAATATGTCTTTTTGTTCTTGTGTTTTCTTTGGGGCTCTGAAAGTATTTCTCTCTTTTGCCCTTTAGCCCTTTGTGTGTGCCTGTTCTAAAATTGCTTTGTCATAGCACTCTCAATAAACCTGTTGAACATATCAACAGCCTGTGTGTCAGAATTTGTTCCTGAAGAGCAGTTGTGGCGTAGTCTTAGAAACTGTCTATAGAGAAATGATAAAACTAGGGATGGTGGGTGCAAACTGGAAGCATAGAGCATAGTGTTGCCTGGACATTCTTTTCTATAACAGCAAGTATCAAGGGAGCCATCACTGTTTGCTGTGCTAAATAAATCTAAGCAATTAACTGTAGTGGCATCAATATAGTATGTGAATTTTAAATTATAATTATTGGTGATGGTCTCATTGATGAATTCTTGTGCTTCCAGTTCAGTACTTTGGCAGATAATCAGTAAACCTTCAATATATGTATGCCAGTGCACTATATAGCATAGGCATATATTTTTTGATTAAAAAATGCAACTAGTCTCCCACCATCCTAAATAGTGACTAGTGTAACTTGTTGCAACAGTGGACCCCATTGCCATCCTACGTGTTTTAAGTAGATTTTTCTGTCAAAAGTGAAATGATTGTAGGACAGAATGAAGTCCATAGCCACCAACAAGAAGGATGGCGGGAGTGCACTGGCATAGATATTATTACACACAAAAAATGCCAAGTCCTGTTCATGAGGAATACATGTTTACAGTGAGATGATGTCAACACATATCCATATGTTATGCTGCCAAGTCATTTTATTCAATTTCTCAATACCATGAAGTGACTCTCTTGCATAGGATCTAAGAATTTGCACCAATGGCTGTAAAATGAAATGAGCAAATTTAGACTCATTTTCAGTCACAAATCCTGTGCCTGAAATTATAGGTCTACCTGGTAGTTTGCTTATGCTCTTGTGCATCTTAGGAAGGTATTAACATGTTTGGATTACTGATTTACTTTCAAAAAATTCATTTTATTTTTCTGTTATGTAATTGCTATTAGATGCTTCATCAACCATTGCAAACAATTTTGACAGAAATTTATTTTTCAGAACTTTCCCCAAAATGTCATATATATCTCAGGCAGCAAGTAATCTTAATGCTTCCTCCACATAATCTGATTTGTTCAAGATTACAATATTTCCACCTTTGCCTGCCTCCCTAAAAATTAAGTCATGTGGTCACATAGATTTTGTAGTGCTTGAGTTTCCTCTCTGTTTAGGTTACTTAGAAAATTATATGATTTTTTAGTGAACAAAACGTCCATGTTCTTAAAACTGTTTTTGATACATTAAGACTGCTGGGTCTATGGTACCTGGTCTAAAGACTAAAGCTGGTCTAAATCTGAATTTTCTTTTTGAGTCATCAAGTTCCAGTAAGGTTTCATTTTTTGTATTTTGTTGAACATCAATGAAGGCATTTTCTTCAGCATCAAAGCTGATCAGTTCCAGCATGTCCAAAGAGGAGGGATGTGAACCTGCTGAACTTATAATGTCACAGCCCAAGTTAAACAAATGTGAATCTTCTGTTAGTTCAGTGATAAGTTAGTTCAATGAGAAGACTATGGTTTACTATTATTGTAGATAACTCTTTTACGTTTGGAGTAGTCTGCCTTCCCGTGCTTCTTGTTGCAAAAAACGTCTTTAAATTTAGTTTGTGAAAAAATTTTAAAAAGTCAAACTTGTAAGTCAAATCTATTGATCTTATGGGAAGGAATAAAGGTGAAACCTCTGCACAAAGCATTGTTTTCAGATTCAGATAATTAATAGCTGCTTAATTTGATTCTTTGTCATGCTGGTGGATTTCTGAATGGTAGCCTGCTTTTCTGTTTCTCCTTCCTCCCCTCCTCCCCTTCCTTTTTTCCTCTGCTTTTTTTTTCTTTTTGATTTACTCATTGCTGTATTTTCTTCCTTATTAAACCTTTCTCTTATTTGCCTTCTTTTTTATCTTGTGGATGCCATGTTTTTCTCTGTGATGGAGATTGTCAGATATGGGATACCACTCAAAAAGTTGCAGTTTGTCAGCGTAATAAGCACCTCTTAAACATAATGGCCCAGATATTCAAAAGTGTACTCAGTATGTGCGCAAAGGACTGCGCAGCGCAATGCCGTTGCTAATAGACACCATATTCAAAAGATGTGCCATAGACATACGTAGGTGCAAACCACACTGAATATAACAAAGATGCACCACTGTGCAACCAGACATGTGCCGGAGCAACCAGGATTGCACAAGAGTATGACAGTAAGCAGCAACAAGCATGCTGAGCAAGCACAACAGGCAAAGGGGAACACAGGCAGGGCAGCACAAGAACAGAGTGCCAAACCAGCACTGGCAGACCCAAACCACAAGGGGACTGTGCCCATGGTGCACAGCACAGGCACACAGCCATGGGGCCACAGAGAATGTAGGTCACACAACACAACCATAGGTCATCAAACACACCCTGCCACCCACCCAGATGGAAAAGAAGCCAGCAGGCCCATGGCACTGCACCACCACAACCCTGACAGGCAACACCATATCGGACAATGCCACAGGCACGATGGGAGGGCACCAGACATGTACAGTGGTCAGAGGTAGAAGAGACACACATGCACTGGGGAACAGGGTTCACAAGCCGTGACGACAAGAAGGGATCAGGGCCAAGCACCACACAGCACACCAGCACTGACAAGGGCAACACTGCAGGTGGAGGGCAGGCCAGCACAGGCTAACAGGGAAATGAGGCAGTGGACCGCACACAGGGCAGGTGTACAGCCACAGCCCACGGGTCCATGTTACAGAGGGACACATCACACAGGAGCCTGTGCACATGGAAGCACAGAACAAAGGGCACAGCACTGGGACAGAAGGGGTCACACCCAAGAGCAGCACAGAACAATGTAAGCACTGTGTAGCACCCTGTAGGCAAAGTAGACACAGACACTGATCTGCAAAAATAGTAACCTTTACTAGCAAACAGTAACAAAAACAGTGGGGTGCCAACAGGGCATACAACAAACAAATCATTAAGGGAATTGTAGGGAGAGTCAATGTAGGCAACAAAGGGAATGGGTCCGGGAGCAAGGACGCAGTATAATACAGAACAGAAACAATGATGACGAGGGTAGAGGACATCCAGGGCACAGTGGGAAGAGGGCAAATGGTCGCTATTGCAGACACCACTGTGAGGACCTCAGCTGGCGCACCTCCCTGATGAGCTCCCATGTTCACCAACATGACGACGGCAAATCCTGATGAGGATGTTTTTTCCTGGTGATGTGAAGCTAGACAAGCCTTTTGAGCTGAAGGAGGCCACCACCAAACATGCCCCGCCGATGTCTTCTGGCCCATGGCCTGGTCTGACCTACAAGAGAGGAACTAGAACAGGCAATAAGTGGTGGTCCACAAGGAGCCCAAGCCCCCCCATTTGTGTGCACAAGACAGCTGACATGCGTACAGGTGAATGTAACCAGCATTGGCACATGCACAATGGCGGCAGCAGCTGACCCAGATGCACCCCATGGGCAGACTGCATGACCACTTGTGAACGACATGCACACACACCTGTGCAGTGTACCACACAGCACAAGTGCAATGGACCCCAGGCAGTATGGTTGTCCCCCAGCAGCAGTCACACACCACGGGACATGCACACATCCCCTTCCTATCAGGAACAGCAACAGGATACCACCACATAGAGGCCAAGTGCATGGACCCCCCCAGCTCAACATGGCACAGGCAGTGGATCTAGGAACTGCCTAATGCAAAGGCCATGCATGGTGGCAGTGCCCCTTGCCATACCACACCACACAACCCAGTCCCAGCAATGTCCCATAAACCATGCCACACACACTCTCACCTGCCTATCCAGGCACTGATGCAGCTGCGGTACCTACATCACTGCAGTATCTGTCCCGGTCTGTGGCCTCCCTGGCCCTCCTGCAGTCCTCCAGTCCTGTGGATGGAACAGAGAGAGAAAATGGAATTGAGTAACATGACATGCATAGACCCACCCAGCACAGACACAGTGCACAGCACTGACACAGCATGGGCAGGTACACAGGCCCATGTGTGGGGCACGGTGTATGGGCCAATGTCAACGTGCACAGCACAGATATGCGGTGCTGTAAGGAAGGACCCACACTGCCCACCAGTGCTGTCCCCCCCACGTGCAGCAACACAGGCAGTGCACAGTACAGCACAGGATGTGGATATTGGTAGCATGCACAGTGCCATGAGATACCTGTCTGGCTGCCATATGAACCCCCTGTATGCCCTCTCCTGAAGCCTTCAGAACCTGCTGGATCCCGCCTGTGGAGGTCCCCATAACAGTGGCAGCACTGCTCCCCATTGCGCCACACCCCAGTCCATCACTCCAGACCAGCTACCACACTTTCCCAGACTTGGGACCATGGCAACTGGAGCTCAGCAACCTCAAACAACTGGTCCACCACAGGCTCGACCAGGGCCACCAGATTGGCCATCTCAACATTGCTTCAGTTTACTGCCCGGCACACACACTGACCTGACCCAGCCATTACTACCATCTGCTGCACTGTGCCTGACTGCATGTATTTGCAAAGCCTGCATGTGGAACTGCATAGTGCCTGATGCACAATAGGTAGTCTTGGACCATGGCTGCGCAGCATTGAGATGCGCGATGGACATGCGCAACAGATGCCTATCATACAGTACAGCACATGCACAACACTGCATGTTAAGGTGGGAGTACAGGATCACGGCCGTGACCCATGTCCCACACCCTGCGTGACCCTCTGGAATGTCGTGCACGTGCCACTCATGCTGTGTCAGGCAACGTGCAGTCGGTGACATTGCACATCTGGCACAGAAGCGTAATGGGGCCAGGTAGTACAGTGTATCCATATGTGCAGCATGTGCACAGGGCTGCATGCGCAAAAGGGGAATGTCATGCAGCATGCACAGTTGCGCAATAGGCCAGAGGACGTGTTGCTGCCCATGATGTACATGCTCACCACGCAGCAGCTCTCTGCGCATGCGCTAGGAATGCACCAGCCAATTGCTCTGGCACAGTTGTATTGCACAAGGTGCAATTCCGCAGTATTCTGCTGGTGTATGCAATTAGCCTCATGAGCAAATACCAGGCACAGACGAGCACATTAGTATCTCATTACAATTGCGCTGCTGCTCATTTGCATGTGTTGCACCATAAAAGTGCCATAATACAGCACAGAACACTGACAGGTATTGCAGCCATTAAGCTAAGGACCACCACACTTTGTGAGATGGCTGTGCATGTTGTCAGTGCTGCACTGTTCCAGGTTGGGCTGCCAAGCCACTAATTAGGCCAATGTCTGAGTGTCCACAGGTAGCATCACGTCTGAGATGGAGGGAGCTGAGGAGCAGGGGCCTGCATAGAAGCACAGGCCCAATTTCAAGAAGGATGAACAGCAGGTCCTGTTCAAGGCCTACCTCAACAGGGACCCACTGCTTAGTGGGGCCACTGGCACCCCACAGGAACATGCCATTGGGTGGGGGGAGGTGGCATCCTATGTGAATGCCCATGGAAGATATAATAGGAGTGCACAGGAGTGCAAGAAAAAGATGGGGATGGACTGTAGGCACTTCAAAGAGAAGGTGGCCACCATCAGGGCATCCCACAGCAGGACGGACGGGGAACCAGACACCATCCCAGAACTGATGGCAGGTGAGGAGATGGTGCCAGCGACCATCACCCATACCACCATAGAGGGCATACCAGGAGGTGGATTCCAGATGGGTGGCAGCTCCTCACAGCACTGTGAGTTAGTAGGTGTTGTATGTTGGTGTGGGAGTGTGTGCTGCCTGGCTTGTGTGTGGCAGCAGCAGTGATGCATGCCCATGGCTTGTGTGGCATGCAGCTGCGCATGCCACACATGGGGCCACCATGCATGGCACTGGCCACCTGTATGCAGTGGGACAGCAGCATGGGCACTATACTGTGGCTGTGGCCCCTGGTCCAGGGTGTGCTGTGCTGCAGGGCAGCCCCACACTGCTGCCTGCACAGTGCGCCAGTGGCACAGCATGGTCCACAGGGGAGCAGGCAGCTGTGCGGCACATCACTGGTGTTGTTGTCTGTGGGGGGGGGGACATGCATGTCAGCCATGTGTTGGTGTGACACCATGTTCTACATCCACCCACCATGGCTGGCCTGCATGAGCACCGCCTGTGGCATGTCCACTCTGATGTGCAGTGCTACACGGGAATACCCTGTTGCATGCAGGCACGGTGTTGGCATGCATGGCCCCAACGCACTGGGCATGGATCTGTGTGCACATTGCCATCGTCAACACTGATACTGCTCTTCTGTCTTCCAGCACCATCACGCCTCAGGGGAGAGTTGCAGGATGCCGCTGACAACATTGGACCCGAAGAGCCAGAGCGATCAACATCCACAGGCATCAGGGCCAGTGACCGTTGGCAATGGGACAGTCTGGGGCTGCTGGACCTCCTGTATCTGGGTGATGATGACCCCCTGATGGACCTCCTGCTCACCGAGACCCTACCTGTGCTTGTACCAGGGACACAGAAGGGTGCATTGTTGGACACAGATGATGACATAACACTGACCCTGGGTGGCTCGGCCTAGACATGCTGCCCAGGGTACAGGGCCATACACAGGCAGCGGTTGCCACCAGTGGTGGTACGACACCAGTGCAGCTGCCCCTGACCATGGCAGCACAGTGGCGTGTGGCACCACTGCTGTCACTGGCAGTGGGGGGGGAGCACTGCTGCAGTCACCGGCTCCATGGGGATGGCCCAGCAGGCAGTTTGGCAGTGGCAGTGGGCTGCAGTGGCCACCATGCAGCACACCACAGGGGCCACCGACAGGCCACCGGCACAATCCCCACCCTCTGTGCGGTCCCCTGTGCAATGTCCCCAGGCAAGGGATGTTGCACAGCATGCCACTACACCCCCAGCAGGTTTGCATCAATCCCAGGATGCACATGGTGCTCACAGACTGGATGAGCACACCAGGCTGCTGCAGTCATCCGTGGACAACTAGGCGACACTCGGAGCTGAGATCCATGCACTGCTGGTAGAGTTGCTTCAACTGTCTGAGCATGGGGACATTGGACATGCCTAGCTGATTGGTGAGCTCTGGCAGCTGCGAGAGGCCATGACCGCATCTCTGGACTGCATTGCAGGTACCATTGCCGACAGATTTACATCACTGGCATCCACTGGATTCAGCAGGGCACGTAAGACTCCCCATAGTGTGACATCTACACCACAGACTGGGTGTCTGGTGACCCTAGCACAGCTGACGCCGGGCTCTGAAGTGGCCATCCTTGACACACCTGGCAGTAATCTCTGCCAGGCTTATCACACCCACGAGGACCCGGTCATGTTCTCAGACCTCTACCCCCATGAGTGTGTTGGTTACACCTCCAGTGGCTGTTGAGCAGCCTGTGGCTGCCACACAGCCCAGGGCATGTCGCCATGGCACCGCATGGTAGGCCTGCTGGGTGTGCTGTCCCATCCTGCTGCACACTGCTGTTGGTTGGTGCACACTTGGCTGGGTGCACCCATGTACGTGTGCTGGCATGTATGTGTGGTGTGCGGCACATCCTCCATGTTTGCATGCTGTGCTTCTGGGCCTTGTGACATGGGCATAATGAGGGCAGCACTGTGTCAGCCTTGCCTGTGTGCTGGTGCATTCACTCTGATCCATGTCACGTCCAGCTGCATGTGTGTGTGCATGATGCCACAGCGCCCACTGCTCCTGAATGTGCCACCCAAATGCCTCACTGTGCCCAGCTGTGTGCCACACAATAGTGCTGTTGTTGCTTGTGTGAGTTGTGTTGCAGGTAGCTCTGTGTCCAGTGTAGAGCCCGTGTGTGTGTGCATGGATCCATGCCGATGCACTGTGCTGTGGGTGTGTGGCTGTGTGTTTTTGTGGTCCCTGTGCATGCTGTATGTGTGCTGGTGTCCCTGCATGCCTACTTTTGTGGCGGTGCACCTCTGTGTGTGTGTGTGTGTGTGTGTGTGTGTCTGTGTGTGTGTGTGTGTGTGTGTGTGTGTGGTGTTCCATGCATGCACGGCTGACGTGTCTGGTACTCACCTGCAGTTCCTGAAGTGCTCCTGGACAATAGTGTCCCGGTGCCTCCGTGCCCATACGGCCATCCTGGGGTACCTCTTCTGCATGGGTGGCTGCACACCCCCATCCAGCCCATCATCCCCATCCTCATCATTGCTGTTGCCCTCATCTACCTGGACAGCTATCCAATGATCAACGGCTATATTTTGCAGCATACAGCAGGCCAGGAACAGGCCACAGGTTTTCACAGGGCTGTACTGTAGGGCATCACTGGACCTATCTAGGCAATGGAATCACATCATGAGCATGTCAAAGACTTACTCGATGATGTTGCATGTAGCGATGTGTGTCTCATTTTACCTCTCCTCTGCAGCATTGGATGGGGGCCAGATGGAGGTGAGCTGCCAGGGGCACAGGTGGTAGGCACTGTTACCTGTGTGGGTAAAACATGCTGGCTAGCACATGGCATTGCTTCTTCCCTTCCCCTCCCCACTGCCACCTCCGGCCACCCTCTCAGCTCCTGCCATGTGTGGCCTGGGCCTATGCCCCCTGCATGGCTGCCCTCTAACCCCATCTTATGCCTTGCTCACCTATTAGGTGATCCATAGGGATCTCCCCATTCTTGAACCTCTGGCACAGGATGGAGCTGTGCCAGATGAAATGAGGTGTGAACGAGCTTGATACATCCAGCAGACCAGACCTGAGTTTGATTCTCACAACCTCCACTTACATACTGTATGACTCTGAGCAAGTCACTTCACAGCCCAGTGCTCCCAGGTCGCCCCTGAAAACAGGCACTTGTGCCTAGTGGGCCTTACCTGGTTACCAAAGACTAAAATAAAAAATAAAATAAATGTGCACTGCCTGGGTGGGTGGCGCAGACATTGGTGATGTGCCCCGTTGCACTGCACACCACCTGGTAGTTGATGGATGGATAACTCTTTCTGTTCATGTAGGTCACCTTCTCTGGGCCAGGTGGTGTGAGTATGGCCACGTGGGTGCAGTCTATGGCCCTAATAAGGCCTGGCATGCATGCCACCCTGTGGAAGTCTTGCATGTTTGCTGTACGCTCTGCCTGTGTGCTTGGGAATCATATGAACTCTGAAGCGTGTGGCAGCAGGGTGTTGAGGAACTGTATGAGGAGGCAGGATGTGGCCGACTGGGTTATACCAGTGGTTGCTCCCACTGGTTTCTGGAAGGTGCCCATGGCAGGCAGGCACATTGCTGCTGTAACCTTGGTCTCCACTGTCATAGCATGACTCCTTCTAGTGGGTGCCTGCAACTCATTATGGCACAGCTCATAGAACTGCACTTCAGAATTGCCCTGTTCAGACAGTACCAGCCCACAATCTCTGCATCACCATAGTCCTCAAAGGTGAGGTGGGCATGGTACCGTCTGTGTTGGGTGTACCACTGACAGGCCCATCCTCAGCCACGTTGGTGTTCCTCCCTCCTCCTCACACCCCTCACTATAACTTCCATCACAAATGGCCCTGCATCCATCACTGTCACTAGCTCTGGCTTGTGCATCTGCTGTGTGTGTGTTTGAGCCTCCTTTTATATGCTGAAGTATGTCTGGTACATTCTGTGGGTTGCTCCTGACTTGCGCCGTGCTTTTTGGCTGAATATACCATTGTGCAGCTTATTCATGGGAACGCCCCCTTGTACTTGTGCTGCATGCATTGCTGTTGCACATCTGCACTTTGGATTTTGCGCTGCACATTCATGTTGGTTGAATATGGCTCCAGGGTGCAATTCTGTGATTGTGCTTGCGCAACTCAGTTGTGCATTGTGCAACTCCTCTGAATGTCTCCCCCACCATGTGAATCTAGAGCAGCCCTGATACGTATTCCACAGGTGAGAGTCTATGCACAGGTTCTGCAGGCTGTTGAGTAATTTTGCCCTGCTATAAAAACTACAGATGAGAGTCTGAGCCCTGGTTCTACAGGCTGTAAAGTAACTCTGTCCTGATACACATTCCACAGGTGAGAGTTTGTACACAGGTTCCACAGGCTACTGAATAACCGTGGAAGCAGGAAGAGGTGCACACATGAAAATTGAGCTCCAGACATAATGCTTAATATGAATTTATTAAACAAAATTCAAAGATCTCTAGTATCAGTACAAAGTCAGAAAGGTGCCCCGGAGGACGAAGACCTACTTGGTCAGTGCACCTGGGGCACCTTTCTGACTTTGTACTTGTGTTGGAGACCATTGAATTTTGTTCAATAATCTCACATGAAGCATTATGCCTAGCAGTCAGAGTTTTTACATGTATAACTTATCCAGTCAGCTCTGAGATTGTGTGGGGTAGCTCACTCCGAGGCAAATCCATTTTCCTTACACTACAGTGCATGGGTTGTATTGTTGTTTTCCTGTTGAGTAACTCTGCCCTGATATATATAAATTCCACAAGTGAGAGTCTGTGCAAAGGTTCCCCAGGTTGTTGAGTAACCCTGCCCTAATACAAATTCCACATGTGATGGTCTGTGTACAGATTACACAGGTTGTCGAGTAGCCCTTTGTCCTGATATAAAAAGTAGAGGGGGAAGTCTATGCACAGGTTCCACAGACTGTTGAGGAACTCTGCCCAAACATAAATTCTTCAACTGAGAGTCTGTGCCTAGGTTCCACAGTCTGTTCAGTAACTATCTCCTGATATAAATACTACAAATAGAAGGCTGTGTAGTTTCCACAGACTGGCTGTTGAGTAACTCTGCCATTATATAAATGCTATAGGTGAGATTCTGTGCCCATTTTCCACAGGCTGTTGAGTAACTCTGTCCTGCTATAAATACTACAGCTGATAGTCTGTGCACAGGTTCCACAGACTGTTGAGTAACTATCTCCTAATATAAAGAATGGCTGCCTAGATAATGGCTGTGCTTTTTTTATTTGTCCATGTCTGTAGTTTAGTTTTTTTTGTCCTTTTCTGTGCCTCAAATCTGGAATGACTCAATCAGTCTTCACCATATCTTCTTTGAACATTGCCAGAAACACTTGTATGGTTCCATGTCATAACAGTGAAAATACTTCAGCGACTCACACAAGAGCGAATACAATATTGCTGAATCCACACTGAGCTAGAGATCCTCCTCGGCACCTACCAAAATGACACTGACAAGTAAATTAATATTTAATGTAGGGGGCTATGCCCTCTGCACACCCCCATCTAAATATAGTCAACTCTAGGGGGATATCATTATGGGATGCCGAAGCTGAAGGTTCCAACATGTACGGGCCCGGCATCTGTATCCCCAAATTAGGGATGCCTGACTTTTCAGCCCGACAGCGAAATACTGGGTTATGCCCATGGAACATGATTCTGCCTGGCAATTCAGGGGTGTAGCCAGGGATTTCAGATCTGCACACCAAGTGGACTCACTGCTACCCCCCCCCGTTAGGGTGGGCTTCCCCACAATGTAGCCAGACATACACCAGGACCGCGTTTGTTGCCTCATTTGGCACAATAGATACAACTTTTGTATCTCATGACAGTGGTTGTTCCCATGCATGGGTAAATACAACTGCTATGCATTGTTACCTAAGACACCCACATACCAGTCCAGAGCCTGTAAGGTTGTATTGTCCTTGGGATGCAAGGAGAGTATTAGTGACCAGTCCTTCTAGTTTTGACTCCTATGAATCACATTACGGAAAGGTTCAGTATTTTCTTTGTTAGTTTTCATGGAAAAAGGAAGCAGTTCAGAGCCTATTTGCTACCCCCCTTATATAATATTGCACATCATGGAGTGCTTGGAGTATGCCTGCCTACACCCATGCCTGGCATAACCATATGAGGATGGCGGAGTGAGGTGCTGCCTAAGCTACCCCATGGTGTGGAGCACTAATGCTCCTACAGTTTAGCCAGCAGGCTGTCAGAGATGTGGTTCTGTGCCCACAGCAGGATCTTTTAAAAAAAAAAGAATGTTCACTCCCCCAAGCTTAACAACCAACTCCGAGGTCTGCTCCCCCTCAGAGTTGGTTACTTTAGTTAAGGGGTGCGTGGGACGAAGTCCCCCTCATGGGGGGTGTGTGGGGTGAAGCCCCCCACATAATACAAGTGCCCATTGGGATCCTGATTCTTGGTCTCCCAACCTCAGTATAGTGTAGGTTGGGAGACTGTATTTTGAAATTACATAGGTAATCCGGGGCGGGGAGGGGGCAGACACTGAACAAGTGGGGAGACCGTGGCTTGGGAACAGACCGGGAAAAAAAATAAAGACCCACACACTCTTAAAATACTACCCTGAGGTAGTCCTGAACCCAGTACCTTCAGCACTGCAGGCGATGTCTGTAACCACCACATCAGGCAGCTAGCTCAACAACACCAGGCTTCACTCGTCTATTTAATCCACACCGTCACACAGAGCCCCATGATTCACTTTTGCCATTTGGTCCCTCATCCATCACTATCCCAACCCCCTCACTACATTTTCACTGTCGCTACCATTTTGTGCACCCAAATTAAATTGCTCATTTTCGAATCGCTCAACTTTGTTCACCGACATGATGGTATACCCACTTGCATCATCATCTTGAACAATTATTGCACTGGAATGATTCAGAAACAAATGATTTGATACCTTTTATTGGGCCAACATAGACATAACAAAAGAAAACAGTGCTTAAGCTTTCAGACCAACCAAGTCCTTCCTTGGAAGCTGGAATTAGTACTTTTAGGGTGAATAACTTTAAACTTTTAAAGATTCTAATCCAAAAAAGAGACTTCAGCAAGATGCTTTGGCATCTATGGGCAGTTAAACAGACAAGGCCAACCACCAGATCAGAGTCAGCCAAACCATACACAAACAAGATGCCTGAATTAAAATCTTACTTGGTCCACATTGATTGGAGCTTCTTAGATGCCATTCCCATTACTGACTTGGCCTTAGAATTTCTTGTCTCCAAGTTTACACATGCCTGTGTTAACTCTTCACTCTTTAAAAAACTCAAGGCAAGAGAAACACCATCAGAATGGCTCACCCCTTGACTTCTTGCCTACATGAGGGATAGCAGCAATCTATGGGCACTGGCCCAGGGAAACAGGGTCTACTGTTTGTCTGCAAAGGTAAAATGAAGCCCACAATAAATGCAACAGTATGATTAGAAAAGCCAAATCTGACTTCTATAAGGACCAGCAGACCCAGAACTGGAGAATGACAAAAGATATATGGGACATCTTCTCATTGGCAAGAGAGTTAAAACCACACTTCAGATGCTCATGGTGGAGGGTCAAGAGGTCCTTAGTCCCACCAAAATTGCAAATTACACAAACACAGCCTTTATTGACCTCAAGTTCTGTCATCTCACTGAGACTGCCCATACCCCCTGCAGAGAACCCATTCCTAAACCCTCTCAGCTGGTCGTATCTGAACCAGGGTACCCTATATCCTACCTTAAGGCAGTTTCAGTCAAAGACACCTCAAAATACATCAGTAGGGCACATTACAAAACTAGGTGTGGGAGTGATTTGGTTGATATGAAACTTCATTCCCCTGTAGGTAGAGGAACTTTCCCACCCCATTTGTAGAATTTTTAACTTTTCCTGTGGTACTTGCAGTTCCCGAAGAAGAGGAAATCTGCACTGGCTACACCGGTTTTCAAAAGTGGTGGCTGCACTAGCCTTTCAAGTTGCAGACCCATTTGTATTCTGTCCTCCCTGTCCAAGGCCCTCAAAAGAATACTCTCTTACTAACTTGTCACGTGCCTTGAAAAATACACTGTCCAGTGTGTACAACAGCATGGATTACAGAAACTACACAGCACCAATGTGGCCCTGTTGGAATATACCAACTATGTTCATGAGGCCCTTGACAATGGAGATCTTGTTTGAGCTACATATATCAACCTTACTAAGGCCTTAAACCTTGTTACCCATAATCTCCTACTTAACATATATTGTCATACCACAGGACATTGTTGTAAATGGAGATGAAACCTCAACAATCTGCCTCCTGTATAAAAATTTATTTTTATCAAATCAAATCAGCAAACGCCTTGGCTTGGGGTTTGTCACAGAACACAGTTGACTGTTTTTTACCGCTATCTCGCCAGCATGTGAAGATAAATAAATATTTGTTCAGCATTAAGGAAGTATCTGTTGGTTTCCCCCCGGGGCTCTGCCTTGTGCCCACATCTATTTGGCTTCTTTATAAATCAATAGCCTGATGCCTGTCAGACAGCAAGCATACTGCTCTAGGACGATGATGTTGCCATGTATTCCGAAAACCCTGACCTTGACAGTCTAACTGATGCTCCCCAAAGTAACTTCAGGTCACTAGAAAGCTGCTTCTTCAACAACTAACTGATCCTCAATTACAAAAAAATGAAGACCATGCTCTTCTCTACCTTCCGACAGAAGAGGACAGTTCCACCCTTTGTCATTCAAAATGGCCGGGGACAAAACCGTGAACAGATGAAGACCTTCAAATACCTTGGAAGAACTCTGGATGACACGTTATCTGTTTTCCCCCATGTCGGCTATCTAGTGGCTGTAGTTAACAGAAGACTTGGTGCTCAGTGCTGTAACTGGAGCAATCTCACTGGGGATGCTAGATGCCTTACTGTGGCCAGCTGCATTCAGTCACTTGTAGATTATGGCTCCCTTTCGACACAGGTGCCTGTGACATGGTACTATGCAGAGTAAAGCTGATCTGAAATGAGGCATGCCACTTTATAGTTAGTGCAGGTAACTGCACTAATAGTTGTACCCATTACACACTGACTAACTGGTTACCTTTACCTCCAGAATAAAGCTCCAGACCTGTTTGCTAGCCCAAAAGGCACTCCTGGGCATAACACCCTCTGCTTTACCAAATTGCTTTTGAACCATCTCCAACCAATATCATACTAGGAATATGGCCAGGAATGCCCTTAAGTCTCCTTTCTGGTGTACTCATCTGGGCACGTAGTCATTTGCTGTCAGGGCCACAAACTATTTAAATGAACTGCACGAAACTCCCCAAGATTCATTGGTTTAAGGGATCTTTGTGGTCTGCTTTTGCAGTCCAGCACAATTGTAACAATTAATCTGTTTTATTCAGTTTCTCTACGTACATATCCTGTGACTTTTTATACAATGATCTGTATGGATTTTTTCCGAACTGTATGTAATTGTTACGTCTTAAAGAGCTAGCGGAACCAAAACAGGCAGATGGGAAAATAATAAAAAATTTATGAAGTGCCCGGTTGTAACTTTTTATTTCTGAAGAATTTTTTTTCCCTTTGCTCCCTTTGCTCATTAGAGAGCCTTCTATGTGATAGTGTGATAATATTGTGCTGAATGCATGGAGCAGCTCTCAGTCTAGCAGCTGACATATCAATCTCTACCCCCCCCATCATCAGCATTGTGATCTCACTAACAGTAACATCGAAGGTGACTAACCTGGCAGCTGCAGCGTGGCTGTTCCTAAACAGCAGTGACACAGCCAGTGAGGTCACAATGCTGATGATGTTGGGGGGGCAGAGTGGTCTGTCAGCTGGCAGGTAGAGTGCTGGCCCACACACCACATCTACTAACATCAGGTAAATGATCAAATTAAGCACAGGGAAAAGAAAAAAGTACCATAGATATAAAAGGTAGTGGTTGACTGCTTTTAAAAACCAGCATCAGTTTTAGGTACTGCACTAGCTCTTTAAGTGATCTGAGCCTAACTAGAATGTATTTCCTCTAGAACTGCTTATTGCAATGTTTTTTGTGACAATGTATTTGAGGTGGAACCTTTGTAAATGAGCACCTGTGCTCAAAGGTAATCTCCAAAGTTTTCAGCAAATAAATACATCCCACAGGTGAGAGCCTGTGCACAGGTTCCACAAGCAGTTTTATAACTCTGCCCTGCTATAAATACTAGAGGTGAGAGTCTCTGCACAGGTTCCATAGGATAACATATGACTCTACCCTAATATACATTCCACAGGTGAGAGTCTGTGCATAGATTACACAGGCTGTTGAGTAACTCTGCCCTGACCTAAATTCCACATGTGATGGTCTGTGTACCGGTTCTATAGGCTGTTGAGTAACTATGTCCCGATATTAATACTACAATCAATAGTCTGTGCTCATGTTCCACAAACAGGCTGTTATACTCTGCCATGATATCCCAAATTGTTGTGACCTACTGGGCAGCAGAGTAACTTTATTGTAATAGTTGGGGGTGGGGGAAGACACACACAACCATAAGAGAATTTTACAGTAAGTTATTCAAGATTGCAATTATGAAATGTTGGGGGTTACCTATCCCCCCCCCCATAATTACATCTCTGCTATTGAGAATTGAACTCAGGAACCCAGAATACAGTCCCGGCACTCTAACAACTGAACTAGTGCCAGTAGCCAAAACCAGTAGGTCTCAGTATTTCTTTCTGAAAACAGTTTATGATTTTAATTGCTTAGCCGTGCCTAATACTGCACCAACAACGTCTAGCTGTCTGCTCTGATATAAATACTACAGGTGAGTTTCTGTATACAGTTTCCACAGGCAGTTGTGTAACTCTACCCTACTATAAATACTACAGGTGAAAGTCAGTGCACAGGTTCCACAGACTGTTGAGGAACTATGCCCCGAAATAAGTTTCAAAGGTGAGAGTTTGTGCACAGGCTCCACAGGTTGCTGAGTATCTGTGTCCTGAAATAAAGCCCACAAGCAAGAGTCACTGCTGAATAGGTCATACTGTACAGTATCTCATACAAAAGTACAGAAAGAGATGAATTTGGCCTATTGGCAAAGCAGTAGGGCTGCCGCTCATGATGCTTGATACCTGAGTTCTGGTATGAGCCAGGGTCAGTGGAGGGCTGGCTGAGGAGAGAATGATTGAACATCCCAGAAATGCCCTCTTCCAGATGAGGAAAGTAACTGCTTTGGCTTTAGTGCTGCCACCTGGGTGACCACAAGTGGCAGTGCAGTGTTAGGCACCCTGGGTGGAGGAATGCTGATCTGGTGTGGGGCTGGTGCACTATCATGATTGCCCACATTTTGCCCTAGCATGCTGACATCCTGGTCAGGAGAAAATGAAGGGAAATGGCCCTGCCACCCACAATGATGGACCATAGTCTATCAGGGCCATGCACCTCTAATGCAGTGCCTCCTGATTTTATTTATTTTTTTTTCATTTATTTAAAGTTTTACCAGGAAGAACATACAAAGCAGAAGACTGTTTCCAGATGCATCCTGAGGGGAAGGGGAACAAGGATGGGAGTGCAGAATCATATTGAATACAGCCTTTTCAGAGGATTGAAAATACACGCAATACATATGCACAGCCGCACAATAAATACAGTATGAGTAAACAAAATAAGTGAAAATACAATTACAAAATACAAGACGTTTGCAATAGTGCAGATAAACACTTTACACAGCTTGAGAATAGAGCAACAGAGTGCCAGCAAATTGCAAGAACTTAGTACAAAGTACTAGTTACATGGTGCAATAAATAAGATACAGAAACAGCTTTGGTGGTGGATTAATAAGTGCTTAAATGCCTAGAGCCTGAATGCATCAGTGGAAGACAGCAGCATAGGGGCAGCCAGGGCGGTTCAGGCAAAATATATGGAACAGGTGGAGAGGGAGCGGAAATGTTTTTTTATGAGGTAATTGAAGGGAGTGCCACAGAGTTGGAAACCTGTATGAAAAGGTGGCCTGACTGGCTGAGGAAGTATGACTAAGGACAGTTAGACTGAGGGGGTCAGAATTTCTGAGTGAGTAAGAAGGAGGAGAGGTAAGGGTGGAGAGAGAGGAAGAGAGATAGGAAGGTAGGGACTGTGACCATAATTTGGCCAAGAGGCTGATGCAATGAGTGCGCAGTCTATTCTCAAGGGAAAGGAGAGACAGAGATTGGTAAACAGTACAGTGGTAAGTGCGAGGGGGACAGTCGAGGGCGAGGCGGAAGAAGGAGGAGTGGAAGAGTGTGTCCAGTCTGGTTAAGGAAGAGGAGGATGGGACGGCACTGTATATAGTAAGTAAGTAAAACTGTTTTTTAAGTGCTTTTACAAAGACCAAAGAGCTGTACAAATAACATTTAAATAACAGACATTAAACAGTAATAAATAAATCACCATAAGCTTTTAAAAATAGAAATGTTTTTAACTCCACTTTAAAGCTCTTGATGGTCAGGCAGCTTTGTATCCGACGAGGTAGAGAATTCCACAGGGCAGGGGCAGCATACGAAAATGCACGTGCCCCAGATGTCTTCAAACAAACCCTGGGAATCTCTAGCAATCCCTCATCGGCGGATCGGATCAAGCGAGAGGGGCAGTAGGGAGTAAGGAGATCTTGCAGATACTGCAGTCCCTGTTCATGTAGGGCTTTATAGGTCAGTAGTTCGACCTCAAAGGTAATACGCCACTGAACAGGCAGCCAGTGCAGACCATGTAGAACAGGCGTAATATGACTATTTCAAGATGACCCAGTCAAAAGCCTGGCTGCTGCATTCTCCACTAGCTGCAGGTGGTGGATATCAACCCCCGGTAGCCCCAGGTAAAGGGCATTGCAGTAATCAAGGTGGGAGGTCATGAAGTCATGAACCAGAATAGGAAGGTCAGCCAGAGGAACCAGGTGTTTCACCCAGACAATATTCCTCAGATGGTAAAAAGAGGGCCTAACAACGGCCAATAGCTGAGATTTCAAGGTCAGACCATCGTCAATAATAACACCCAGATTACGCACCTGGCCTGAGGTCAAGAGCTGGACACCATCAAACCAAAGGCCCGATGATATACCAACCCTATGACCCACCTCAAGGTGACCCGGGTTCACAACCAACACCTCGGTCTTATCCGGGTTTAACCTCAGCCAGCTGGCACTCATCCAGTCATTGATTTTGGCTAGACAGCTGTTAAACAGAGAGACTGCATCATCCTGTCTGGGAGTAAAGGACAGATACAGCTGGGTATCATCAGCATAGCAGTGAAAACCCAGACTGTAATGCCTAATGATATCTCCTAATGGCAACATGTAAACTGCGAACAACATGGGTGCCAAGATGGAGCTCTGCGGCACCCCACAGGACAGAGAGGTGGCATCAGAGGAATAAATTCCAGTGACAATCCTCTGAGTCCAGCCTGTGAGGAAAGATCGAAACCAATGTAAGACTGTACCAGACAGTCCACAAAGAAGCCGCAGGTGCTCCAACAGCACATCATGGTTCACAGTATCAAATACCACAGAGAGATCAAGAAGGACTAGAATAGTGCAAGCCTTTTGATCTCTCACAATTAGGAGAGAATTTAAAACCCAGATGACAGCAGTCTCAGTGCTATGTCTTTTCCTAAACCCCAACTGGAGAACATCATAGATATTGTGATTTGTGAGATGGTCATCTAACTGTAACGCAACTACCTTTTCAATTACCTTACCCACAAAAGGCAGGTTAGAGATAGATCTGTAGTTGGCTGGACAGTCTGGATTCAATGAAGGTTTTTTAAGGAGTGATCGAATGACCACCTCCTTTAGGGAACCAGGAGAAAAGCCTTGCTCCAAAGACTTCCAGACAATTTCAGCTAGGATCGGGCAGATAACATCTACGCAACCTAATAAAAGTGCCATAGGACCCGGATCCAAACTACAGCTGGTTGGTCATACAGACGGAACAATCCTTATAACATCCATGAATTCTGGCTACTAAAGTCAGACCAGGTGACACAAGAGTCCGCTTCCTCTCGCCGATCACCACAATTCCCTATAGAGAGAACAAGACCGATACCCGACCTGATGCTGGAGATCTTATCTGCGAAGAATTGAGCAAACTCATCACACTTTATTTGTGAAAAGTCTCTTCCAGACTGCAGACAGAGTGGATTGCATAATCTGTCAACAGTCTGAAAGAGTTAAACCGGTCGATTCTGCACAGCAGCAATCTCCCTGGACAGAAATTCTGCCTTCTTACAGGTGATTGCTGATTGATAGACCCTTTTATGGTCCATCAATCTAAGCCCATCAGCATCTAAGCCGGATTTCCACCAAGCCCTCTCTAGCCTTCACCCCACTCTCCTCAGCTCCTTCAAGGGTCCATCAAACCATGGACATCTTGGGTGCTGAGTGAGTGGGAGAACATGAACAGGTGCAATTTGATCCAGGGCCTCATCCACAGCCTTATTATAGGCAAGTACGAGATCCCCTGGACCCATGCACTCACTCAAAATACCCGATAGGTCCAGTACCGCCAAGAGGACTTCTGGGGTAACTCCCCTTAAAGGGCGATACTGGACCATCTCCATAGGGGCAGGCCTATTTGGCGGTGCCCTGAACCTGAATCTTATAGTATGGTGGTCTGTCCACACCTTTGGTTCCACCCCCCAAATGCGCAACTTCCAACTCAAGTAGGAACACCAGGTCCAGTGAGTGACCCCCTATATGGGTAGCAGAGGTAACCACCTGTGTAAGGCCCAACATCATCATAAGTTTGAGGAGATTTTTCCCAAATTGTGAGAGCTCATCGTTGACCCAGGCATTGAAGTCACCCAGTATTAACCACCTGGGTGACTCCAATGCCACATCAATGATGAAGTCCGCAAACTCCTTCAGGAATTCAACACCTTCACCGGGTGGTCGGTAAATGAGGAGAATCCTGAACCCTACACCTGCTCCCAGGATACACGCAAAGGAATGGGTGATACCCACTGGCACATTCACAAGACCCAGCTCTATTCTAAAAATGATAGCTACATCCCTGCCCCTACAATCCAACCTCAGGCGGTGTATCCCCGAGAACCTGGTCAGAGCAGCAGATGCCAAAATAGGGCCTGCATTCTCATCCAACCAGGTCTCAGTGATGCATGTCAGGTCAGATATTGCAACAAGATCTGCTACAAAAGCGGTCTTGTTCTTAATTGACCTGGCATTGCATGACATCCCCATAGTCGAAGATGGGGAGAATCATTTTCTGTACAAGAGCCTGGTGAGCTGGCAGAGGAATGCATCCCAAGTTGCAATGCATGGCACCCAGTTTAGGATGTAATTTCTTGTGTATGTCTTCAATGTGTACAGAAAAGTTGAGGTGTTGGTCAAGGCAAATACTGAGGTATCTAAAGGAGGAACAGTCTTCAAGTATTGCTCCATCCAGGGTGTGGAAAGAAGGGAGGGAGGGGAGCCAAGAGAGTCTCTGCCTAGTACTGAAGGTCATGGAGACAGTTTTCTTGGCCTTCAGGAGAAGTTGGTTAGAGTGGAACAACAGCTGAACATTATTGAAGTCACGCTGAAGTCTGGCCGCCACCTCAGTTCCAGAGGGGTCAGAGGCATACAAGACAGTGTCATCTGCATACCTGTGGATAGAGGTGTGTGGGCAGGCAGTGGGGAGATCATTTAGGAAGACAGAAAATAACAGGGAGCCAATGACAGATCCTTGGGGCACACCAGTGGTTATGGGGAGGAGAGGAGAGGGAGCTGCTAAATCGAACAGACTGTGACTTACCTACTAGGTAGGAACAGAACCAACTGGTAGACTCAGTGGAGAGCCCTGCAGAGGAGAGATAAAATAAGAGGAGGGGGTGGGACACAGTATCGAAGGCCTTTGCTAGGTCAATGAAAATGGCAGAGGTGATGTGTCCTTGGTCCTTGCCTGATTGGATGGCATCAGTGATCCTCATCAGTGAGGTGATGGTTGAGTGGGATCTCCTAAAACCAGATGATAAGGGGTGAAAAAAGAAGTTGTGTGAAGAAAGAAGGAAAGCTGAGATAGGACTAGACGCTCCTGCAGTTTAGCGAGGATGGGAGGAGTGAGATTGGGCAGTAATTTCCGATGGAGGATGGGTCACCTCCTTTGGGGAAGGGGACAACAGTGGCCTGTTTCCACTCATCTGGAACAATTCTGAGGGAGGAGAGATTTAGCAGAAAGGCAAGAGGGGCATGATGGCAGGGGCGGATAAGTATAACATTTTGGCATCTAGACCTGAGGGGTACTTTCTCTTTGAGGAATTTAGCGTAATAAGAGCATTGTAGACATCCTCTAGGGTAATGGGGCTGAAATCGAAGGAAAATGTGGGGGGCAGAAAGTGGGGAAGGGGGGGACAGGTTCAGCTGAGACTGAGGGACGACGCGCAGGTGGTAAAGAAGGAATTGAACTCAGTTGCTACAGACAGAGGGTCAGATAATGTGCCCTTGCCAGTTTTGATCACGGGAGTGGGGGAGTTGAGATTGGGAGTGGAATAAGGAATTTACCACCTTCCAGAACTTGAAGGGGCGATTTATGTTAGTAAGGAAGGTGTCCTGAAGGTATTCTGACTTAGCAATTCTGATTGCCCTGGTACAGGCATTTCAGAGTGTTCTATATTTCTGGAAGTCTGTTGGAAGGCTGGAGGATTTTTGAGTCTTCCATGCTTGGTCACGAGCTTGGAGACAGGCTAAGAGATCAGTGGAGACCCAGGAAAGGTGGGTCCTACACACATGGATTCTTCCCAGAGGTGCATGTGTATCCCACACAGAGAGAAGATTAGACTTGAAGTAGTCAAGAGCAGCATCAATGGAGAGGGCATGGTATTAAAGGACAAATTTACACTGGCCAGATCATGTAGAAGGGAAGCAATATTTAGGAACTTGTAGGACTGAAGCAACAGTGTTTTGGGGGGGATTTGGGGTGGTGGATTTTTCTCACTGCATAGATCAGGTGGTGGTCACTTAATGAGTCTGGGAGTAGACCAACCATAATTGTACAATGTGGGTGGGAGGAGAGGACCCAGTCTATCAGAGAGTGGTTGAGGGAGGTTTAGTGCAGCAATGTCCTGAAGAATTTTAGAATGAGAAAGGGCAAGCCAATTTATATTGAAGTCACCCAAGACATGGAGTTTGTCACCAGCCGCATGAGTTTGTAAGGTAGCTAGGAGGATAGTGATTGATGATGTATGTGCACTGGGGTAGCAGTAGGAGCCCCCGATGAAAATAGGTATGGAGCAAGGAAAGGTGAGTTTCACCAAGAGACTCATGTGTCCAAGGGATGGATGTTGTAAGTGTTAGAGTGAGTGTAAGTAAGGAGGCTACATACATGGCAACTCCTCTGCCCTTTCCATTGCTAAGCCAGTCCTAGTGGATGAGGGAGTAGCCAGGGATAGAGACACAGTCATCTTGGATGTGAGGTTTTAGCCAGGCTTCTGTGATGATAAGGACATCAGGTTTGAGGAAGAGCACTAGTGGTTGGAGCAACAAGAATTTGTTGAGGAGGCTCCTGATGTTTATGTGAGCTAGTCTGAGGCCACGGGGAAGTTGTAAGGGTGTGGCAGGGTCAGAGCCAGGATTGGGTTCGATATCTCCAGCTAATAAAAGCAGAATTGTGAACATAAACTTTACAGGGGCTGCCATGCAAATTCAGTTGGAACGGCAATGGGTAGTGGGGCAGACTAGGGTTGAACCAGTGATGGAGTGTAGTGGGGCCAGTCCAGCATGGAAACAGGCAGTAGAATTGAGGGACTTATTTACTAGGGGTTGTGCAACCAGAAGTTGGCCAGTGATGTGGGTGAGGTGCTAAAGGGAGGTGGGAGAGCGAGGCAGAGGTGAGCAAGTTTAGTAACAGGAGAGATGGGGTGGAAGAGGGTGGAAGGGACAGCATGGGAAATAACAGAGGGAGGATAAAGAGACTGTGAGTGAGCATAATGGTGTGGAGAAACAGGATTTTTAAGTAGAAATGAGTAAGGTAGAGGGTGAGAGTAAGGCAGAGGGTGAGACAATGAAATGATGTGGAAACAGGTTGTGGGCAGAAATGATGAGTATTGAGGGTGAAGTACTGCTAAAAGAAGAGAGCTTTAGTGCCAAGCACTAGTTATGCAGGAAGCTGTGAGGCTATTCCCAGTTATGCAGAATGCCGTGAAGCTATTCCCAGTAGTGATGGGAGGACAGGTAGAGTACAAAGACAGAAACAGGATTCTAGAAACTGTGGCCAGGAAGGAATCAAGTGTGGTGGGTGTAGCAACAAGTTGCACAAGTATTAAGTATCCAAAAACAAGCAGCGAGAATGTAGAAATTAGTTTAAGTTTGGGGTCTAGGGTACACTCACAGCAGGCTAGGCGTGCCTTCAGGGAGAAGGGGGTGGCTTGAAATGCAGGAGGTGGGATCTCAAAGCTTGCTGGAGCGTAGACACACCTCCACACTTCTAGGGCCAGTTAGAAAAGACCAGAGGTGGGGTTTTAGAGTATTTAGATAATGTGGGAGGAGGGGTTGGGGACCAGTAAATAATGTAAAAAATTATACAAATTACTAAGCTAGGGCTAAATGCAAAATTCTGAGCTTAAAGAGCAAATAAAATCACAGCCAAATGAAAAATGCTCAAACAGCAGCAGCAGCAGCAGCACACACACAGGGAGCTGAGAGCAAGCTACACAGGAATCGCGCCAATATTTTGGGGAACCTGATATTTTGGGGCCAAGTGTCACCCAACTCCAACTCTGCATAGGGGGCAAGCCAAGGGTGCATAGAGGATGTCCCTTTGCAGAAAGGATGTGTGAGTTCTCAGAGGTGTACCCTGGGAGTGCCTAAGGGAGTCAAGTGTTGTAGACAAGATGTTGGCATAAAGTATAATTTAAAAAAGAAAGCAATGAAACTAATTGTACATTCCAAAGTCTGCAAAATGTTTCCAGTTACCTTCAATCATTCTGATGGCACTAACAATGCTTATGGAATATTAAAGGGACACTGTCAATCATAAGTACGAAACAAGGTTTGTCATTTTGACTTGTTTTTTTAATATAAAATAAGAAACCTTGAACCAGCATGCCTTCATTTGATAGTGTTTCTGTCAACTTAGCAAACTGTAAAAAGTAACTATAGTGACTGTTTATTTACATTTTCAATTCTGTGTCTGTGGTGTAATGCAGGCTCCAGATTTCACTGTGTCAGCATTGTAACGCATTGCTGACTTTATGTGCTCATGTACTGTAGAGCACCGTCTATCAGGAATGCACTCTTCTTTATGTGCACCAGCGGTATCAGAGTCCTGCCAACATCAAGTAGCCACTCATGTCCACTAGCTTTCTATCTAGCAGAAAATGTCCTCATCTGAGGTATTTCTTATTTAACAAGCAGGCAGGTAGAGGTATGCACAGGGTTTGTGGTGCCAACTCCAAAACAAATAAACACTTCAGAATTCAGGCTGAAGGATGGCACTCACCCCTCACTGTAAAGAGCACATGAACAGAACTATGTTGACAACTCATACATGCTTTATTCATTCATTGCCAGTAAAAAGTATTAGCAGCGTACAGAAAAGCAGAAAACTGGCCGCCAAAGCATCTGTCTCCCTAATGTTTCACCCTAGCAATCAATGATGAAGCCCCTGATTGGCTGAGGATAAACGTTAGGGAGATGGATACTTTGGCACCCAGTTTTCTGCTTTTCTGTATGCTGCTAATACTTTTTACTGGCAGTGAATGACTAAAGCATGTATGAGTTTTGAACATAGATCTGTCCATGTGCTCTCTACAGCGAGGGGTGAGTGTCATCCTTCAGCCTGTATTTTTTATTAAATTTCAATGACAGATAGATATGCACTTCAGCATCAAATGACAGTGAATGCCTGTCAGTGAAAATAGTGCATCATGCCATTGATAAAGGTACTGACATCAGGACCACGCACCTAGAGTGGGCGTTATAGGGTGTAACCAGAGAGCGAACTTCAACTTATAAACAAAGCTCTACTGCCAGTGTGGTAACATTGAAATGTCGGTCAGCTGAATTTTCATCAATTACTGTATACGACTAGAAAGGCTTGCTTTTCAAAATAAACTACATAGTGTCAATCTTTAAAGGGACATTAACCAAACTACACAGAAAAACCATACTCAATAAAATTTCTATAATTCACTATTGACAGCATCCCTTTAAATGTACAGCAGTACTTTATGTTGATATGCAAAGTTACTGTACCTATCATGGTTACAGGAGTGTTCTTGATTTCTTTGGATGAAAGAACTGCTCAGTGAAGCTGAGCAGTTCTTGAACATAAATGATTTGCAAAACTACTATAAGCATAAGAGACACTGGAACAGTACTTATTGATATATTATAAATCATGTTGAAGATTTCTGTTGTTAAAAAAAAAACTTAAAATCAATATGTCTTTCCTTGCAGAACATTAGACAAACCCCTGTGTAAGCAAGGGACCATGCCAACTGAATTTAAAAGTTTTTTTCAACTGTTACACCGTCTTCCTCTTGTGGTTACCAGGGTACCTGGAATGTACAGATGTAAACAATGCTGATTTGCTAAGAGTTATATCATGATTTATAATTAAAGGTCATGCCTGCAGTTCTATGAGGTAGCCAGCCAAACTCTATACCCAGTACTTTAAAAGCAGCCAGCATGCAGTCCCAACCTGCCTTAGCTGATTTGCCTGGCTGATGCAAGTCGCTTTGGATGTCTTTGGCTGTCTCACTGCCTTGTGTCTGTGTTTTTGACTGCTTTTTCTCTTGCTCTATGCCTCTCATTGTGTCTGCCCCTGTTTTCAGCCTATTTTTGCTGCCTCTGCCCTGCTTCTTCATGCCTGCCTCTTGTTTCTGCAGAGATTTCAGTGTATTTTCCTACAGCAGCTCTCCTGCAGCTCCTTACCATCTTCTGTTTACTGTAACTCCTTTCATGTGCTAAAACCCCTGCCTCCAATGAGTCCTGCTATACAAGTTGCTGTATTCAGTAGTTTTCAGATAAGCACTCTCATTGGCAGCATTTCTGCTTTTGGCGCTGCCTCCATTCCTTAAAGAAACAGAACCTATTTTTCCTTGTATTTATTTTCTTCCTACTGCTGTGCTTTTTGAATTCAGCACCACTAAGCCTAACAATCTTGCAGTCTCTTCAGCCCTCAGCTATCCATACCCTGTCCACATTGGCATTCTGTTCTTACTTTCCTCTAATATTTATTTATTTATTTTAAAGTTGGTAACCGGGAAAGGCACACTGGACCAGGGCTCATTTCCAGGTGCGACCTGGGGAGGAGTGGGTTACAAATACAGACAAAGGGCAGAGACATCAATCCAGACATTAATACAAAAGGGAAATTATACTGTAAGTAACAAGGCCGCAACAGTCAATAAACTACAATAGGAGTCACAGTGCTTAAAACAATAGGTCATCACAGGTTTACAATAGTGGAACAGTAGAGGAGTAAACAGTGTCTAGGAGCTGTCATGTGTCAGTAGGGTGAACCATAGCATCATAGGGGGTTAGGGAGGTTAAGGACAAGGGGACTAGAGAGTTAGAAGGGCAAGAGCAAGGTGGTACTGGAATGAGTCGTAGCAGATGCTGGAAAGCATGCTTAGAAGTGGATGAGCGAATGTGTGAGGACAGATTATTCCAGTGGAAGGGTATGCAGTATGAGAAAGTCGATAGTCCAGATGAAGTACATGGATGAGGGAGAGAGAAAGAATGGGAGTCCATGGAGTGCAGTGGGTAGGAGGATAGATTAGCAGGTGATAGAAGGGAAGAGAGATGTGGGGGAAGGGTCCCAAATGAGTATTTGGTAGTGAAGGTCAGACAGTGTCACAGACATCTGTTAGGAAAAGGAGTGATGGAGAGAGAGGAGTAGAGAGATCAGTGCTGAATGTGGAAGGGGAGTTTGTGGCAAAGTGGCAAAAAGAGTTTAGGAAGGTATCAAGCTTGGTGAGGGACACTGTGAGCAGTGCCATAGACTATATCATCATAGTAAAATACTGGTAGGATCATTTTGGTGATTAGTTGGTGGCGTATTGAAAGGAACAGGCAGTCTTGGTTATAATATAGGATCCCAAAAATAGGGCAGAGCTTGGAACAGATGGTGTCAATGTGAGTGCTGCAGTCAAGGTGGCTATCCAGGCAGACCCCTAGGTATTTGAAAGCAGGTACTACCTCAAGAGGGATGCCATCGGGGTGAAGAACTCAAGAGGAGTCTGAAGCCTAACCAACTTTTTCCTGGTGCTGAAAACCATGGAGAAGATTATTTTAGTGCTGAGTTTGAGCTGGTTTGCTTGAAACCAACTCAGCACATTGTTAAATTCATACTGGAAGGGGGTTGCACATTGGCAGAAGATGGTCCAGAGGCATCGAATATGGTATCATCCACATACATGTGGATGTGAGAGCTGGTGCAGACAGAGGAGAGATCATTTATGAAGAGGGAGACTAGGATAGGGCCTAGTATGGACCTTGGTGGACACCAGCAAGGATAGGATGAGGGGGTGACAGATCATTACTGACCTGAACTGACTGTTGCCTGTCACAGAGGTAGGATTAGAACCAGTTTACTGTTGAGTATGACAAGCCATCAGAGGCTAGCTTGTTTAGGAGAAGGGAGTGGAACATGGAGTCAAATGCCTTAGTTAAGTCTATAAAGATGGCAGCAGTTATATGACTCTAGTCCATCACTGACGGGATGGAGTCTGTGAGACACAGTAGCAAGGAGATGATGGAATGATTCCTCCAGAAATCTGCTTGAAAGCGGGAGATAGTGTTAATGTTGGAGAGGAACTTACCAAATCTGGAGAAGACAATAGATTCTTGTAGTTTGGCGAAGGAGGGAAATAGAGATATTGGCCAGGAACTCCTGAAGATGGTGGATGGGAAGTGTCCTAGGGGTGGCAGGGTGTCCAGACATGCAGCCCCTGTGTTTAAGACATAAGAAAGCTTTTTCAAAGATCTGTCACACAATGAAGGACTGGACTGCCCCAAAACTGATGTCAGCACTCCAGGACATTAAGGCACTAGCTTACAACAGTACATATCAGAAGAGCACCCTTCTGAACAGTGCCATACAAACAGCACTGTCAACAACAGCACCAGGAAAAAAGCATTGTAAATGAAAACAGCACCAATGGCAGTGGTCATAAACCACACTGATGACTGCTAGCATTGCTAAAACACAGATTTTACACTTTTGTTTTGTGAGGGGGCTCCATCCCCACACCCCGACTCCAAGGGCTCTGCCCCCATACCCCTAATAACTTTCAAAACCAACTCCAAGGGGGGGCAGGTCTCAGGGAAAAGGAGAAACTTGGGAGTGGGGGATTTTGTTTCAGGCAAGAGGAAAGTAATCTACATGTGTTAGGAGACCAGGAACAGAACCCTGGTCCCCCACTCTGTGCTGCTTGAGCTGCTACTGCCATAAACTTCTCTGCCACTGGATCAGCTCAGCCAGGTACTGCACTTTTCTTATTCTTGTAGACCATCACCAATGCCTGGATAGCTACAGGGGTAGTGGTACCTGATATACGCTATTCTACCCCTGTCACTATTCAGGCATTATGCAGTCATGACAGCATGGTTTAGACAGTGCTCTTCAGGCAACATTATTGTAACCAGGTATTGGACAATAGTGTGCCCTTCTCCACAACTGCCAAAAAGGAGGAATAATATGATCTATATACCAATGACACTTCCTCTTATCCTTCTATTGATCCAAGTTCAGATCCTCTTGCTCCTTCTTCAAGCATGTCTCTGCCTGTACCAACTCCAGCAGTTCCTCCAACTCGCTACTGTACCAATACCCGCTGGGTTTACTTTCTCTGTCACTTACACCAGTAGTCTCATCTAACAATCCTTCTGGTACACCCGTAGTTACAATCATTCCTCGTGATTCTGTACCTGCATACTGTAGAGTCAGCCTATTCACCTTGTTCCACGTCATCTTTGCAAGGTCATATTTTTTCTTTAATGATAATATTTATACTACTACAGGGCTAGCAGGTTCCTTGGTAGCAATATGGTTCACATCGGGGGCCCATATGGTTTCAAAGAATTATTTATTCAGACTTTGATAAGAAAGCTTGCAAGGGGGGCCAGATGCCCTCTTTCCTGAAGCCAGTCATTAAAAGTAGGAATGTCCTTCGTTCTACATTGCCAGGCCCACTAGGGTAGCAGTAATTGCCAATCATAAGTGTAGATAAGATTCTAGTAAGCTTTGTGTGGTGGTGCCTAGGAGTACCAGAGGAATATCCAGTGACATACTGTCTGGAAAATATGAGCGAGAGTACTGCAGCATCGAGTCCCAAAAGGGGCAAATAGGTCGACACACAAATAAGAGAATCTTCCTCTTTGTCGCAGTGCAAGCAGGAGTCATGTGGAAGAATATCCATGGTTCTAAGTGCTTGAGGTGCCCTGTACCACTAATGCAACATTTTTAGTTAGTTTAATTGTGCCTTGATAAATCTGCTGGACACCCTGGCCCTGTACCAGTAGTGCTGCCATTTAGTGTCAGAGATGGCAATATTTAATTCTATTTCCCACTTCTGTCTGGCTGTACTGGTAAGTGTGGTGCCTATGTCCCTTAAGTGTCTGTATATCATCCCCACTCTCTCTTTTGGCAATTCCAACTGAGATTATACAGTGGTTTAGCTAGACATAGGTCTATGAGTATGATATGACTTCAGCAGGTGATGACCAATGATCTGATCTGACGGTACCTCCAGAAATCCTGTTTAGGAAGGTGGTATTGCTCAGAGAGCTCTGTAAAGAAGAGCAAATAGATTGCCCTAGTTGCCAGAAATTCTGTAACTTTAGAATACCAGCATGTTCCCACAATGGACAGCCTATGTTTTTTTTTACCAATGGTAAGCTGAGAATTCCTCCAAATGCCTACTAATAGGGTACTGTTTTCTGGCAGAGGACATCTTAGAGTACAGCCCTGTCACTTGTGTGGTGGCCTGCAAAATGTGACTTTGAATATTAACCCATTGTGGGGTTTCTTGTGAGGGAACCATTTTGTCTCCCGGCCATTACAAAGGCCACGTGATACTGACAATAATTTTGGATTCTCCACCCCATCTGATTGTTGTTTCCTTAGTTTACTTGTAGTAAATCTAGGAAGATTGCCTTCCCAGTTGAAGTCATTATGAGTTTAACTTTGGCAAACCTGATCACAGATATTTGAAAGTGGTAGATGGGCAACTGAATGCAATACCTTCAGGGTGAGCAGCATTTTTAGTGTGAAGTCCATGAAATTTGCTCCATGAGATAATTTGCGGATTTTGCAGAATTCACAGAGTGATTTTGTAAAATTTGCTGCCATACATTTTACAGATTATGCTGCAAAATTCACTTGTAAATTCTGTGATTTGCCTGTGAAATTCACACTCTGCAGTAAAAAACCTCGAATTTTGGCAAAACATTCATGCAAATCGTAGTACTGAAGTTTTTTCAAAACTCTGCATTCCTCAAAGTGCCATGAAATTTGTGGGCAAAGTTTAACTTTGCAACATCTCTGATTTTTAGCACAGCTCTTTTGCCTGAAAGGGACAGGTACAGAGATTTCCATCATTCCACCTCCATCTGAAGATTCTCCATAAGTGTAGAGAGGTTGGTTTCGCAAATGTCATGAAGTGAGGGGTAACCACAATCCCTAGATAAGTAATTGCCTTATCTGCCCATATCCATTGAGTACCTCGAAACAGCTGATTAAGTGGCAGTACATTGATATACTGTGATTAATGTTAAAAGCAGGGGCCATGAAATAGGAATCAAGTGACATTTGGAAGGTTATAATGGCATGGGGTTGATGTCAGCTAGTAGAACGAAGATATAATCTTTGTATAGCAGTGCTCTATAATCTGTGTCTCCTACCTGTTAGTTAATCTTTTTATTGTTTAACTTTTATGGCCATCAACAATTAAAAACTTCTATTAAAAAAGAAGAAAAAGAAAAAAGAAAATGGTACAAATACAACGTTATCACATATGTTCGCAAGTCCAAATAAAGTGCATAAATGTACAAAATAAGTGTACAGATCTTGGTAACATGCGTAACCAAATGATATGCAGTACAACAATATTGCACAACATTTATAATGACAATGTTCAAGTAAGAGGATCTATAAGTCTATTGCACATACTCAACATACCTATATTTCAAATTTCATACATTTAAAGGTTTATTGCACATTTATCAATCATATTCCTTACTTTATTTATCACCATAAAATACTTTGCCACTCTTTAAATAGTCCAGGTATCTGCTGTACGTAAAAGGACATTAGCATATCCAGATCTACATCATCTTGTGAATTTAAGAAGGGTTTTAACCAGTAAGCCTGTTCTTTTTTAAACCAAGAGCATTTCATAAAATATTAGTAAGATTCTCTATTCCACCCTTCTGGCATGTACAGTTTGTTGTCCCCAGATATGATTTTTCATGTCTGCATTTTAATACACTGCCAGGGAACCTCTTAAATTTGTACGTAATAAATATTCTGCATACTACGGAGTCCTTTAGGATATCCAAATATGGTTTCATGACATAATAATAATTCTCCTTTGCAAACCACTTCGAGTAGGCCAAATTTTTAATATGTTCCAAATCCTTATTTTCCTAATACTTTGAAACTGTTTTAGAAATATATTTTTGTATTTTAAACTAATCCTAACTCATTTTGCTATATATTTGCTTAAAGCTTGTAATTTATGCTTTTCAAGCAGTTTCATAGTTAACACATACCAAAGATTTCTTTTGATACCCATATTGTACCAATCTTGCTTTTCTTGAAGACATGAACTGGTCATCCTCTCTGTCTCATGCCTTGTTATTTTCAGCCAGAAATGTAATTTCCTTGTTTCAGTACTGGCGTTTATATTTACTAAGCCCAATTCCACCCTGATATATTGAGTAGGTAGGATGGGCCCAGCCCCATGATTTTTCTCAGCATTTTATTCCTAGGTATGGTTAACTGCTCTTGGTTATTGATATCCCATACCTCTGACCCATACTGCAGCTGTGCCTGATACTTCACTTTTATAATTTCTACTAAGGGTCTAAGAGTTAATCCACCATATCTGAAGTTAAATCTGGTCAGTCCTATTACTGTTTTTTTAATGTTTCTAAGATCTTAAAGGAGTGATTATTCAGCCAGCCTGGTGGCATTGAGGGCTGAGGCGCTGGATGCCTTACCTCATGCTACGCTGGCGACCCATGTTCAGGAATGAGCACGGGCCGTAGAGGATCGGCAGGGAGGAGAAGTAATGAGCATCGGAGGGACTGCTCTCCTTCTCCTGGGAGGGGGGACTTCAGTTGTCAGTGCTCCACTGCCCCCTAGCAGCTGCGGGGGGGGGCAGAGCACTGATGCTGCAGCTAAGGTGAAGAAATGGGGCTGACACTTGGAAAGAATGCATGCAGAAGCATGAGCGCTCTCTCCACGGACATCATTGCATGCCCCACCTACATGCACAAGGGAGTAAAATGGAAAATAGCCCCAGATGTATGAAGCTGTCCCCGTGGCACCACCCCAGAGAAGGCACCTCCCTGGCAATGGTCTGCTTGGGCTGGGTCGAGTCGCTCCCCACCACCCTGCCATGAAGGGTAAGTTGTGGGTGATTAAGGGAGGGGGTCTGTCCTTTGGGAGTTGGCGTTGGGGTGACAGCTGATTGCAGGAGTGCCGCCGGAGCTCCAAAGAAATACCATAACAAATAAAAAAAAAAAGAAGCGATCATTCCACTTGGTGCTTGCACTAAATTCTATACCAAGATATACATATGACTTCGCCACTTCTACTTTTTGATTTCCAAGGTACCAAATTCCTTTATTTTGATTTGCACCTGGGTTATTTCATCCAAAAACTACTACCTTTGTTTTTGTCAAATTTATTTTTAACTTTTGTTTTATGAACTCTTTATTTATAAAGTTTAATTTCGTTTGAAGACCAGTTTTCGTAATGATAGCAGCACTAGGTCATCCACATAGGCTAGAGCTGCTAATCTATGCTGCTTCACTTTAGGTGTGTCTAAATTAATCTGAGCTACTGTATATCTCTTAGCATTTGATCAATATACAAGGCAAGCAGAACAAGGGCCATCACACATCCCTGTCTAACCCCTTTATTTATTTCAAATGCAGACTTTAACTGACCCCTACTCTCAAACAAACTTTGGCCCAGTTTTATGAATAGAGACTATGTATAATGTTTACTAAGGCCTTATCTATACCCTTTTCAGTCATCTGGGACCAGAGCACTTTTCTTGATATGGAATCAAAAGCTGTGGAATAATCTATAAACACTGCAAATAATCTTTGTTTTCTTATCTTAACATACTTCTCTAACAAGTGATGGAGAATGAAAATATTATCCAGGGTTGAATAGCCTGATCTAAATCTGGCCTGAAAAGAGGATAAGCCCCCATTTAATATAATTTGATTATTCAATTTCTCCAAAACAACTTTAGGAAACATTTTTAGATTAACATCCAGCAGACTAATAGGATGATACATAGCCGGAATTATTTTATCTCCCTTCTTGAGTAATGGTATGATATTCGCACCTTTCCAGGTTGCAGGATTTTTAGATTATTTTATACATTTATTATACAATAGTGTTAAAGCTTTACACCATGACCCAGTAAGACAATGATAGACCTCACTAAGTGCACAATCAGGTTGTAGGGATTTATGTAATCTTAGTGAGTTAATAGATCTGTATACTTCTTCTGTAGTAAATAATACAGTAGAGCAATCAACGTTCTCATTACTTAAGCCATCATCAACTTCTAATGGCTCATGGAAAATTTGTTTAAAGTAAGTTATCCAATCTGATTCTGAAATATAGGAATCTAGTGTATTACTGTAGTTATTGGTCCCTTTAGCTACTAGTAGCCAGAATTTCTTACTGTCTTACATCCTTTCCCACTTGTTTTCATGGTATAATGCTTTTTTTTCCTTTAGCAGTGTTTAATATTCATTTCTTCTATTGCTTTTTTCTTTAGAGTCCTGTTTGCTCTGAGTTTTCTTATATTGTTTAATTAATTTTCTAAGTGCAATTTTGAAATTCCTACAATCCTTATCAAACCAGCTATCCTTTGTTTTGTGCTGGCTAGTTATAGAAAGGAGCTTTTCCATAATGCTTTTTATCTCCAGTGATAACATTATGAAGGCATTCTGAAGTTGATCTAATGAACAATCTTGTAACCACCTAACTTCTTTACAGAGAATTGAATTAGATAGTACATTACAAATAATTGTTTCTACATCTAGATTCCAGGCAGTCCTATTTCTTGCCCTTATTTCTGTGAACAGCCACAATTCTGATTGAATTAAATGTATATTCATGTTTAGTGAGTAACATTTTAATATGACCAGGAACTAATCACTTTCTGTTCATTCTAAAATTTTCAGCCCACCCCATTGAGTAATTAGACAGGTCCATAATATAAGATCAACCACTGAGGACCCTCTGGATGAAATATAATTATACTCTCCACTATCATCCACATTTAATCTTCCATTAAGAGGGAAGATATTATACTTTTTAAGAATCTTTATTAACTCCAGACCTGACTCATTTGCTTTATGATATCTTGTTCTCCTACTCATCATCTTGTTTGGGACATTTATTTGGGCAACATAGGAATTATCAATATGCAACATTTAATTGGGCAACATAGGAATTTTCAATTAAGCCATCACATTCTCCTATTCTTGAATTATAATCCCTACAAAAAAGGATCTTTATATCTGGGTAATCAAAGTATACATTTTCTGTTAATAAGTTCAACTTAAGCCACACATCAGACTGATAATACTGTGAGTTGACTGGTGGTATATATCCATTACAGGCCTAGACCCCCACTCCCTCAAATGGGTGGAAAGCTACCTCTCAGATCGCACACAAAGGGTTAGGTGGCAGGATAAACTCTCCAATCCACAGCCCCTAATGGACGGAGTACCCCAAGGGTCTATACTTGGGCCTCTTATGTTCTCGTTGTTTGTAAATGAACTGCACAAACACTGTGGAAGCAGCAGCCTAATCCAATATGTGGATGATGCTGTTATCTACAAAACCTCGGATAACCTGGGTGACCTCCGCATTTCTCTCCAAGAGGATATTCTTGCCATGGAGAGGTGGCTCATCAAGAATAAAATGGTCCTCAATACCAACAAAACCAAAGCCATGCTGTTCGGACCAAGAGCCCTTGGACAAGATAGATCACAACTACTCCAACTTTCATCCCTTGAGGGCAACAAGCTGGAAGTAGTCCCCTCGACAAAGTACCTCTCGGCCTCACCATCGACCAAGGTCTCACGTTTAAACAACATGTGGAACAAGTCACTAAAGTAATCCACACAAAACACGGATTACTGTATCGGATTAAGGATCAGTTAACCCCAGAAGCCAGGACTGCTATTGCAGCCAGTGTTCTACTTCCAACACTAAAATATGCCACCCCAGTCATTCAGGGTATTACAAAGCTGGAGTACAGGAAATTATGTACTCTATACAACAAGGTGGCCCGCTTTGCCACCTTATCCCATCCCAGGAGTCACCACTGTGAGACGTTAGCTAAGCTAAACTGGCCATCCTTCGAAGCCCGCCTCAGTTACCCTGTGCTCTGTCTGACGAAGAAGATTATTAGCCCCATGCCTCCCCTGAGTCTAGTGGGACTCCTCACAGTAAAAAGATACCAGCGCAGCCTAAGGTCCTCGGGCATAACGTTACTAGAGGTACCCAAGGTTAGGACTAAGGCGGGTCAGAATTCTTTCACACACGCTGCCCCTGCCTTGTGGAACAACTTTCCTCTGGAGGTAAGAGAAACCCAATCAGTGCCGAGCTTTCGCTCAAGACTCAAGACCTATCTTATGACAACAAGCGTATGCCAGTGCCACCGCACCTGACACTACTACTACTGACCACAACTTGCCTACTTACCAAACCAAAATCTCTAACCCTCCCACAAGGTAGCACTTACTTTTCCTCCCTCTCTGAACCCTCCCGATGCTCCAGAACTATTATACCTAACTAATCTCCAGTACTGTCACGCTAATATGTAGGACAAAGAAGACTGTAATGTAATGCAATGGAATAACAACTATTCAACTACATATATGAAACCACTATTACAACTGCTATGTGTACACAGCTGAATACTGCATACCCATGATAACCTGTATCTGCTTATGTTCTACTGTTTAATTATTATTGTATTGTTATTCCCAGGTCGCCCCTGAAAAAGGGACCTTCGGGGCCCAGTGGGCCTACCCGGTCATCAAAATTCAATAAATAAATAATAAATAAATAACAAAAATGTATGTGTAGTTGTGCATATCAGAATAATTATAAAATTGTCATAAATTTGTAAGCATTTTACTTGTTGAAAAGAATATATCTTGACAAAGGTAACTACGCTTCCCAAACACCTTCCATTCTTGTGAGTTTTTATACCTGGAATATTGAATACTTCATAACCATTCAGGGTTACACATTCCTCATTATCATGCCAGGGCTCTTGAAAATGCAAGACATCAGATCTAGTAACCAAATTTAACCATTCCTCATCATTATATTTTGACAAAAGACCAGCTAGATTCTAAGTTAATATTAATTCACCATCTTCACAGAAGAGATCTAAATCATGTACATCATCCTCTAGATTGGTAAAATTGGTTTCTTCCATCGGTATGGTTAGCTGTCAATCATTGTACCCTGCCAGAGTGCAGAACTTGTTTGTTTTCAATATTGATTTACCCATCTAGTTACACAGATGAGTGTGCACAGGGAAGTGGATCTCAAGAACCAACTCAGAATAAAATGCAATAAGGCTCTGGCACTTCACAAAACCCATAGAGAGGGACTCAATTTACCTGTATGTAAGCCTATAAGTTTGTACTATTCCAAAACAGCCTCCTTAATTGATGTGTAAGCTTCTTTAAGTTCCAAAAAGCTTCAAGAAGTGAAAAGGCTTCCTGAGGAGTCTATTCATGGCTATTTTCAGGATTTAGAAATTGGTTTGCCACTGTTGCTGATTACAACAAAGCGTCCACATATGCCAGTGGGTTCACTTGTGGTTCATTACTCATAGTTGCAAATACCAAATTTGGGGTATTTTCAATAGACATTATAGCGTATAGTTTCCACGTGATGTGTCTGGTAAAAAACTATTAAATGTCATACAGTTACTGTGTGTATATCCTTGAGAATAATTAGAAACCATCCCTACTGCATCTAATTATTCAATTTTGTTATATTTGGGGTGCTTATGTATTATTAGCACTTTAATGGATCTTTTTAACATGATACTGGCACTTTAAATGATGAATGTGATTCAATTGTAATGAGGTCTTAATTGATTTGTTATGTGATACACCTGAGTTATAGTCCTTTTAAAATGTGGTTCTGTTCTATGTCCCTTGCCTTTGAAGAAGGATTATTTGTTAGTCTGAAACATGTCAGTCGGACTATGTGTCTAGGTACTGTATAATAAAAATAATTTAACTTACTTATGTGCATCCCTCTCTATGAGTTTTGTGAAGTGCCAGAGCCTTATTGCATTTTATTCACTCATCTCTTGATCTTTCAAAATTGTGGTATGTTGAACTTCTAAGATTTCTGAGCCTACTACATGTAGATCCATCAAATCTAAAATATCTGCCTTCTATAAAATTTGCTCAGCCAGTTCTCTATTTTTAAGTCATCTGGCTATCAATTCCTATTCTATGTGTAGCTATGATGCCTTCCTTCCCCAATTCTATCTGCAGGAAGTTTCTTTGAAGGCCACAAATGGCACCTGTTAATTTATAATCATTTTTTTTTTCTCAGGTAGCCCATACCAAATAGACTAAAACTAACTTCTGTCTCTTGATTTGTAGCCATTTTATTTTCTTTATTAAAGTACTGCCTGTTGGGAAAAGATAACGTTATATCTTCATTTGAAGCTTTTGAACCATTTAGCCACAGATAATTAGCATACTTTGGGGAGAAAAGTACAATAACAGTTAGAATTGCTGCTTGTATAGGAATAAATCTTACTTCTACAATTTCGTCAAATATGAGGTCCATATCAAGGTATTCTCTTTTGTAAAGAAAAGCTCCAGGTTCTCCACCTGATCGTCTTTCCCTTGAATAAACCAGTCTTCTGGGCCCATTAATCTAATGATTAGATAGGTCTCAGGTACCTCCTTTTTTCTGTCCTTGCACCTTTGTCTTGTCTATTTTATCCCTAACTTCTCTCTGCAGCTTCAGTAAGTCCCTGCACCTTTCCAAGGAATTATATGGCTCCTTACCCTCAATTGGTTGAATACTCAGTCCTAATTGTTGGTTTAATTGCCCCATCTGTATCTCCAATGTATTTAGACTTTCCAATAGTTGTGGCCACAGAAGCTGCTGTGAATCCATATTACCTATGTTCGGGTCTTTTCCCACGTTTTTCTTTTCTCCATCTTTTTATTCCCTTAATAGCTCTGTCCCTGCCATTGCAAACTTTGTGTTTATATTATTGTGGCTGGGCTCCTCCTTTTTTGTGTGTGTGTATGTTTTCCTTTTTTCCTTTTTTGCCTGCCTTCTGGATATATTTCCTATTTCTTCCTTTTCCCTTCTTTTTTACTTTACTTTCCTTTGCGCTTGAAGTGGTACTTCCTGATATTACCAATAAACTGAAACCTGGTCTTAGGGGTTCCTGTTTGGCATCTTGTAATTCATCTTCTGTCACCTTCACAACTTCTGGGTGCAGAACAACTAAGTCACTAATTACTTCCTGCGTTGATACTCTAATTAATATTAGATCTAGTTTTTTTTATATTAATAGCAATATGAACCTTAATTGATTCCATAATATCTTTATTGATAATTAACTGCTCCAGTATCAGAACATTTGCAGAATGCTGATTCTTTAGTGTTGAAATTAAATCCTTACTTAGACAGCATGGCTGATATCCTTGGTTGATCAAGCCAGATATATTGCTGTCATTTCTACCATTGCTTTGTGCTTGCATTTGTATGCAGCAATGCATACAGTTTATTTTATTCTTCAATTGACTTTCACAGAGCTTAAGTCCCATGATTATTTTCTGTAGCCCTTCATTAACTTCACTCAGAGCAATTCTTTCTCTGATCTCTCTATTACTGTTATTTTGAGAGACATTCCAGAGCCTCGGAGAAATCTCCAAGTCCAGTGAGGTTATACTGTCATGCAATCCAGGTGGCTCACTGAGCATGCTAAGTATACCTCATTGGGTTTTACTGGAATGTCTAAACCATTAACAGCATTATCAGAGCTATTAGAACTGACTGAGACATGCCCCAGAGTTTCCTCAGCCATTTGTAAAGAAACCGTAGGTGTGCACTGAACACATTATCCTCAATGCTGATGATGCTGTTATCTTCTCCTTCCACAAGGACCCTGTGCTCCTGCAGACCAATCTTCAGCAAGGCTTTGCCGCAGTGGAAAACTGGTTAATTCTTCATAAGCTTGTCCTCAATCATAAAAAAAAACAAAGTAATGCTCTTTAACAGCTCTCAAAGCATGCATAGATCTTACCCCCTAGCTATCTCTACCAACAATGACAACACCCTTGAGCAAGTGCAGTTGTTCAAATACCTAGAGTTATCCCTGGACTCAAATCTCTCCTATGGGGCACACACATAGACAATGTTGCCAAATCAGCAAATATGTGCCTAGGCCTACTTTACTGACATAGACAACGCCTTAATGCAGAAGCACTGAAGATTGCCATCCAAAGCTCGGTGGTCTCCATCATTGATTATGGTCTTATAATCTATGGTTCTGCCTCTGCCACTGCCCTGAGATGAATTTCAACATCACTTAAGGCCTGCAGGCTTATATCTGGTGCTCATCGTCTCACTCATACATGTGATCTGTTTGACCGATCTGACTGGCTTCAACTTTCAAATCGCATAAAATACCAAACCTGCATTGTGGCAAAGAAAGCAAGCATGGACCTCATTCCGCTGGGAGTTCAAGCACTGTTTAGTTCTAGACTAAAGCCACGTAACACCAAGGGCTCTGAATACCAGCTCCTTCAGGTTCCCCGCCGTTGCACCTCTGTGGGCCAAACATCCTTTGTCTTCAGCGTGCCTAGCTGGTTAAATGTGCTGAATCCTGACATCTCCTCCACTACCACCCTTGGCTCATTCAAACATAAATTCCACCTCCACCTTACTAACTCTAGCTCCTGTGAATGCTACCTATAATCTCCTCAGCCATCTCATTTTTGTTCCCTCCAACTATCACCTACCACATCTTCACCCCCTCCTTTTCCTCTATGTTACTTCTTTATTTCTTCTTTCTTTTCACCACTCCTGACTCTCCCCCTTCACCCTCCACCTCTTCTGAGCCCTTAAAGATCTTTCCCTTTTTGTTGACTAGTTTCAGTCTGCTCCCAGTTGATGACCATGCCCTTTGGCTGCAATTACTGCCCTCTCCAACTTTGCTCCTCACGTTTATCTTCATCTTCCACCCTACCCCCTACTTATCCCTCTGTTACTCTGTGTTCCCATGTGTACATTCTACTTATACTAGCTATTGCGTTGATCTACCATTGTAACCTAATATGCCAACCAATTTATTGTTTTGTTCCTATTTATGTAACTTGTGTTGTATTTGTTCTCTGACGCAGAACCTTTGTAAAAGAGCCTGGCTCAAAGGTATTTGTAATCCTAGTTGTAATAAAATAAAAAAATACAAAAAAATAAAACATTTAGGAGTGGAGGTTTTTCCTTTGGGTACCTCCATTTCTTGTATTAAATGTTCAGTGATTTTGGATTGCCTTATGTATCTGGGTTTCTTATTGGCTATGCAATCTGAAAATAAAGGTGATATACTAGGGTCCTTCATTCTCTGCAAATGTGTGTTTACTATCACTATATACACAGTAGCACTTGTATCACTCGAATCTAAGGGAATATTGTGCTACAGCAATGGATCAGTATTGTGCAAAAAGCACCAATATAAGGGCTAGTAGAAGGCTCACCTTTTGCCACTTTTCACACTTTTCACACATTTTGCATGAACTGTCTAGCTATGGTAGCATGAGATATGAGTGCTGGAGATTGGGCACCTACAATAACGGTGACCCAGTCCCTGTTGCATGTCTCCAGGGCTACCGTAGAGTAGGGCAGCCATATGGGGGGGCAGTGAATATAGCGATAGGATGTCGCTACATGTATGTGCATGGGGTGAAGTGAGCATGCACAGTGAGGGGCAGGAGGGAATGTGAAGGGTGGTGCTACAGTGGGTTGCCAAGCTGACTCCATGGCATAATGGGTGGGTTGGTGGCATTGGTCGGCAGGGTACTGAGTTCATGTCTGGGTGCTGGTGCATTTTTGCTGCACCCAGCCCAAACCTTTTTTTTTTAATGTTTTCACCCCCCCGACATGCACCCTCCCCCAGAGTTGAGAATCCCTAAGTAGGGTGGTGCGGGGGGTGAAGCTCCCCATGGGGGGTGCAGAGCACACAGTCCCCCCACATAAAACATTAAAAATCTAAGTCTCTGGTACTGTTTTGCTGCAAACAGGGATGTCATAGTGCTGAAATAAATTTTCAGCAGTCTGACTTCATAATAATAGCGATCGCCTTTAGGCTTTTGCTGTTATCACATAAACCACTAGTTACACAGGAAAGCACCACATAACTAGTCTGGAAATTATCCAGAAGTACTGCACTAAGTCATTTCACAACAAAATTATAAAGTGCTCCAATATATTGCACTATATGTTGTTCTGTATTGCAGTCGGATCATACTATACATATATCACAACAATAATACTTGAATCACACAAATTAATTTAGATAATAAACAGAAAAAAAGATAAAAACAGTTCTTCACTTCTCACTGAACCTTATTTCAGCCCAAACCACATCAGTCCATTTCAAATGGTTTAGGATAGAGATTTAGAAATGAATATCCCTCCAATTTATGTAGCGGGGGGTGGGGGGGAGATCTCATAACTATTATTCTCATATACAGTAGTTCAATTCAGCAGCTCAACAATTCTATGATCCAGTAGTTCTCCTTATAATTCTTCTCTTTACTCTTTTTTAAATACTGCCACAGAAGTACATCCCAGCCTCTTCAATCTATCCACTGTAATGTCACAGTAGCTTCATAGAAGGGATGAAAGGGTTCCTTACTCCCTTTTATAGACTCTCCCTTTAATTCTTTAGCCACCTTCTGGAAACTCTGAGTCAAAGTGTACCACTTGAAACTGCCACTTTAGACTGTTGGAAATCTGTATAATCACTTTGACTCTTTACAAGAGAAAGAGAAAGAAAGAGAATGTAGTATATAATATCTCCTACCTTGATACCCATGGTATTGTGGTGGAATATGAGACCCAAATCCAGAGGTTCTTTAGCTAGAAGGAAAAGCAGGGTTGAATGGGAGCATCCCTGACACATTCCCCTAAAAAGGAGGAATGGTTGAGGCAGCTAACTGTTGGTGAGAGCCCATGCAAATGGATTGTGTAGTAGAGTGCTCTTTCCCCTGCCATAAAATTTGGTCCAAGCCCTACCCTCTGCACCACCTCAAATAAATACCTCCACTATACTGAATTGAATGCTTTTATGAAATTGATTGTTAATGCCACAGCTGGAGTGGGGGATGCTTTAGCCAAGTGGAGCAGGTTGAGAAAAGACCAGAGAAAGCCCAAGCTAAATCTTCTTTTCAGGAACCCTACATGAGATAGGCAGATCAGAAGAGGGAGGACAATGTCAATTCTGTGTGCCAAAACTTTAGCTAGAATTTTGGCATCCACATTAAATAATGAGAGGGAGCAGTAGCCACTGAGAAGTGATATTGCCTTTCTCTTTTTTCAGAGGACTATAATTACTGCCCCCCTTAAGGAAGGTAGAAGTTCTTGATTGGTTAGGGACTGTTGAAAAACTCTATGTAGGAGAGGGATTATCTCATTGGAAACCAACTAATATATGTCGGTATGGCTCTCATTCATCCCCCAAGGACTTTCATAAATGAGTTGCCGATTTAATCTCCTCCTGAGAAATGGAGCATTCCAGCTGTTCTACATGAGATTGATGGAGACAGGGGAATTCTACTTTCTCTAAACAGGTGGAAATTTGTTGTCCTGAAGTGGGTGTAGGAGAAGCGCAGAGATTGGTATAAATCATTTTCATGACCATATTGAGACCTACAGGTCTATTGTGTAGTGTACCTTGTGGGTCCCTAAGGCAAGGACTGTGACATTCAACTTGCATTTTTTAACAGTCTACAAGACAGAGCCTTGCAAGAGTGTTGTCCCCTTCCCAGTATTTGTGCTGAGTGAAGAGTAGAGCTAATTCCACTTTCCTAGCATAGTGCATATTTCATTTAATGCTGGTCTCTAGCATCTCACAGGGGTCTGCTTGGGGGTTGATCTTAAGTTTATCTTCTAGGCCTTTAAGTTTAGTCTTGAGTAATTTTACTTCCTTCTCTCTCTCTGCCTCCTTTTATGTACTGCATACCCAATGATGCAGACTATAAAATACATCTTGAGTGAGTCCCAAAGGGTGTTGTCCCTGAAGTCTCCTGTGTCATTGTGAGTCAGGAAATTCTGAATCTCTGCCTTAGCTCATGGGATATAATTGGGGTTCCATAATAGAAAGGGATCTAACTGCCACAAGGAAGACTTAGTCAAGGAGGGACCTTGGAGGATGTAAAGGGATATAGTTTCACAGTCAGAGATGTCAATAAGATGAATCCACACCTCCACTGTTTGGTGTGTAATTTGAGAAGCCATCAGCCAGAGGTCTGTGTCACTAAATTAGGTGTGAGTTCCAGAAAAAAGTATAGTCCTGAGTGTCAGGGTATGTAAGTCTCCAGACATTTGTTAAGGCCTACTTCTACATTAGGTACATTAACATCAAGGCTGCTTTCTGATAGGGTTCCAGGGAATCTGTGGAGTGGTCCAGTATGGCCTTCAGAGTTAGGTTAAAGTCCCATCCTACTATTACAGGAGCTAATGGGGAGTTAAAAGCAGCCAGTCCTTCATTTAACTGAGAGAAGAAACTTGGATCATCCCTGTTGGTGGCATAAACACTGAAGAGCAAGGAACATTCAGAATTGTATGTCTTGTCCATGATCCATTGGCCATCTTTATCCGCCTTGGACTGGAGGACAAGATTTGTAAGTGCAGTGCCTAATGGATCAGGATTAAAATTCCTTATTTTGATGAAGAGGCAACACTATTCACCTCTACACCTACTCATCCACTTTTTAAGTTTACATGCTTCTTTGGAGAACAGTTTCATCTCCTGGTGAAAGGCCAGTTTCGCCAAAAGATTCTTCAACTGAGATAGTATTTGCTTACATTTTGCTGGTAAATTTAGATCTGCTGTTCCATGAGATCAACATGACATCTGTCATCATTTATGAGATATCTTCTTTCTGAGAAACAGTTGAGCATAGTTAAACACCCTTCCTGGTACCAAAATAAGTCAAAAGTGGTAACAGCCTCATGCACTTTATACCCTCAGTCAACTTCTTATACAGTGGTGGCCATGCTTCTTGAAAACTGCAGCACCAGATTTGTAATTCTCTTTTTTTTTCCAGACCTTCATTGGTAAGATAGTTACTGTGTGTACAAAGAAGTAAAACAAACCCAACAAGGGTAGCAACACTTGATTCCCAATACCTGCTGAGGATAATGCTGAACAGAGTCCAAAACCAACACAAGAGACCATGTATCCTAAAGTCACAATTAGGCAGGAAGTTACTTAAGTGGCACACACTGATTTAGTACATGGTGATACCTTATCCTCCCTCCATTTTGCAATAAAAATTCCTGAAAAGAAGACAATAATTTCAAAAATACCATTGTAAAACATGCAAAACTATTTCAGCTAAGTAACTTCCTTCAGCATAATCTATTGATTGCTTGATTTGAATGGTGTATAACAAGCATAGTGATCACTGAAATGTCCAGTTGGAGAAATTGCAAGAGAAAGCATATACTTTTGTGCAGGCAGCTTGCAGCATAGTGTAAGGGGAGATCATTGTGAATCAGACCGCTGCATGCTGAAGTATGTTAATGTCAGGTGTAGCATATAGACAGTGTCCCAGACCCAAAGTTACATAGCCTGGGCAATCTAAATGGAGAATCATCCTTAAAAAGAGGACAACTCACAAATGGCACAGTCAATGGACATAAACAGTCCACTTATCTCTGCCTGTATTGTGGTAGCAACACACACTGAGGTGGTACTGGAACGGGTGTGAAGAAATGTTCGACATTTATGGAGAATACTTTCTGCCTGCTCACACATTCATGAGGGTGGCCATTGTGCTCTCTTTGTGTAGAGCGACTGCATGTTTGTGCAGAAAAGGAAGTACACCCATGCAAAAATCAAAGGAACCCTATAGTAGAACAGAAACACAATAAACCAGTGAGGCTGTCTCATTAAGCCACACTAAAAAATTCAAGAGATAGTATACAGACCCAACTGTAGACCAAGCCCCCACTCCCATTTTGCATGAGTCAAGTGGTAAAATGCAGTCCAATGCCTATGAGAAGTACTGAAAATAAAATATAAAGTTAGCAGGTTTTAATGGTATTCAGTCTTAAAAGGATTATACCAAACAAAGAGTCTTTAAAGAATAAAAAGGATATCTTGTTCATTAGAAGGTATTGGCCTCTTTAAGGGTAGAGGCCAAAATTAAACAGTTAATTGATGAAGGCCTCGGATTGCTCAGCTTGGTGAAAAAGGGATGGGAACTTAATTAGTAGCAACACTGTCCATATAAAACCAGAAAGGAAGTACCTTCAGTGCTGTCCTTGAGGGGCTGCATCCATTGTGTTTGTGGTGGCAGCAGTTAGGTTTGAAGACAGCTATCTTTAGAGCTAGGTGGGGCACTCAGTGGCATTGGTCTGAGTTCAGGCAAGTTCTTGGTGGCTTATGGGGGATTCAAACTGATGTGGTGGGTTCTGTTGGAGGTTTTTTCCCATGAGGTTTGGGTTCATATGTGATAAGGATGCAGAAAGCTAGCATAATGGGGCATATCTGCTCCTGGTGAACTTTCCTGCTGAGCTCTTAGATGAGGCATTATCAGATTATGAAGTTGGGATGAGGAAGATGAAGGTTGTCTGACTGGTTTAACATTTTTCTTTGCAGTTCCGCTCTGGCACCATTGGAAAGTGTGAATACATTGGTCCTTGACTGGAGGAATGATATATGCTGAGGGTGGGCTGAATCTTCCCAGCAATCTCTGCAGATATAGGGCTGGGGTAATGTTCATCTCCTGGTCCTCTTTGGGCAGGGTGTGTTCAGGCAGGTTTGCACTGGGCCAGGAGCAGTGGATGAAATCTTCAGTCACTTCCAGTGAGTGAAATAAGAGAGAAAGAGAGACCACATTCTTAGCAATTCTGAGTATTGCAGGAAGATGCAAGCTGCAAGGGATGCTCAGCTGCTGAAGTACATAACAGGTGCTGGTGCAGGTCCTCCAATGATCCATTATAGCTGGAGAGAAGTCAGGAAAAATTAGAATTTTATGCCCCTGCCATCTTTGAGGTCCTTGCTTTCTGGCCAACTGCATCACCCTTTCTTTCACTGTGGATAAAAGGAATTTGACCAGGATCTGTTGGGGTCACTGCCGTTGTTTAGGAGGGTGGGCAAGGGTTCGGTGTGATCACGCCAGTTCAAGTTGAGCAGGCCATTAGTGGTGATTGATGGCAAACGAGGATGTGCTGTAAAAAGGAGTTTGTGTCTTTTTCCTTCCACTCCTTCTGGGAACCCCACTATCCAGTGGTTGTTGCGGTGGCCCCAATTTTCTAGTTCATCAATTTGGTCCCACAGCTTCCAGATTGTGCAGTCCTGGTTGCACAAGTGAGCTGATATTCAGTCGGCATTCACCTCCTGATTCAGTATATGCTGTTCATTATGTGTAAGTCTCTGTGAGACAGAAATGATGTCCTCTTCATGTGAATGTTAGAAGCTTTAGTAGTAGTAGTAGTAGTCAAAATATTTATTTTTAGACAGGGTAATACTTTAGGTTCAAAGACCTATTTACAAAGTAATCCTGTTTCACATTCATACAAAGTTCTATGGCAAACACTTATACACAAACAATAATCATAGATAAGTATCATACTAAATTCTAAAATGTATTATTCATATTAAGCAAAAATTGCCTACAATACAATTTATCATTCATATCGAATAAGTAAATACAAACAAACAAATGTACATATACCAAAATGGAGCAAACAGTAGATAACTTCCCCCCTTACATTGAAAATGCTTCTAACATATACATTCTGTGGAATAAATTTCATCCAGTCTAGATTTGAATGTAAACAATTTTACAAGATTTCTTGTCTGTGGTGAAATCTCATTCTAATTTTTAGATGTCTGGGCTTGTAACATCATACTTCTACATCTAGTATTTATTTTTAGAAAATTTAACCCCCTAAATCTTACTTCCGTAAGTGAATGTTGAACATTCTCACAACCAAAATTGATGTCCATGTTCCCCTTGATTACACCATTTTTAACCTTAAAAATAAGAATGGAAAATTGTTTTTTATAATGGGTAGACAGGCTGTCCCAGTTTAACTCTCTATACATGGAACAGTGATGTGTTGTATACTTACAGTTCAGGATAAGCCTAGCTAACCGATTATATAGTTTGACTAGTTTATTAAGATGTTTTTGTTCAGCAAGATTATAAATTAAATTCCCATATTCCAACACAAGTAAAATAAGATGAATAGCAATTGTTTTCCATGTCTGAGAATTCAGTATTTGAGAAGACCTACGTAGTGCTCCAATTCTATTGTTTACTATTTTGGACACATTATCTATGGGATCAAAAAAAGTAAGAGAACTATCAATTAATACTCCCAAATACTTATATTGTTTTGTAATTGTTAATTGTTTCCCACCCCTGTTACTATTCCCTTAACAATGTTAATTTTATTATTACTTCTAATTTGCTTTTTTACTAAAATGCATCACCTGTGTTTTCTTTTCACTAAAAACTAGTTTAGAAACCATAAACCAGTCTTGCAGGACATCAAAGTCGATTTGTAATTTTTCTAACATTTCATCTTAGGTATTTGCAGATACCAATAGTACTGTATCATCCGCATAGAGGCGTATATGAGTGTTTTTTATGTGTAGTGGCAGATCATTCACATATATTAAAAACATCAGTGGCCCCAAGATTGATCCTTGGGACACACCTCTTGTCACTTTGCTAATTTCTGAGTATTGATTATCTATTACAACTTGTTGCCTCCTATCAATTAGATAGGACTCAAACCATTTCAAGGTATTAAAAGTGATCCTGTTCCTCCCCATCCTCTCAAACAGCAAGTGATGGTCTACTAAATCGAAAGCTTTGGACAGGCCAATGAACACTGTGCCCATGGACTCCCCACCCATCCAAGGCTGTAGCCACCTTGTCCACAAAGTCCATGAGTGTGGTGCCCATCAATCAGCCCATCCTAAAGCCATGCTGAAATTTTTTGAGTTTAGAATAATTTTCCAAATACTCAATCAGCTGAATGTAAACCATTCGCTCCATTACTTTTGAGAGGATGGGGAGGACCACTATCGGCCTGTAATTAGAGAGATCATTTAAGTTTCCACCTTTGAATATAGGCACTGTTTTTGTAATCTTCCAGATATCTGGGAATGTGCTCTTCAGTAAACTTTGATTTGACAGGTCAGTAATTATGAACGTCAATACATCTACAGCATCTTTAATAAATTTTCCTTCAATCTTATCTAAATCACATGATTTCATAACATTCAACTTTCTAATTTCACCCCTAACATCTTTTGTAGTAATATTCCTACAATAAAATTGGGGAGAGCGTTCACCAATATCCACAGATCTGTAGGGGTCATTTGGAACATTAGCTGGGGCATCTATATTTGGTAAGGTAGTGAAATAATGATTCAGTACATGTGCTGTTGTTTTTTTATCTAATAATTCATCCCCTTTGTTTAACATTTTTGGTATTTGCTTATTTCTTAATGGATTTTTCATGTCTTTTATGATATCCCAATATTGCTTTGAGGTTGTCATATTTTCTATTTTATTATTATAATAAATTTTTTTCCTAGCCTGCTTAAGAAGTTGTTGACACTCATTACGCTTTAATTTATAGGTGTCCCAGTCCGCCCTATTTTTTTTTCTATGGGCTTTCTTCCAGATCCTATCCCTGATACACAACTTTTTCTTTAAATACTCGTTAACCCATGGAAGATGCTTGTTTTGTATCTTTTTAGTCTTATAAGGAGCATGCCTGTCACAGACTCCCAGGAAAGTTTTTGTGAACTCTACAACACTTAAATTTATGTCAGGTACTAATTGCAACCTTTCCAATTTTTCATTTACCAAGTCCCTGACAAAAGATTCCTGGTGGTAATTTGTGAAATCCCTCCTTACCGCAATCTTCTCATGCTGTTTGATAGAATAATTATGAGTCATAGAACACAGTACCAAATTATGGTCTCCTAAATTAGAGGGCAAAATCTGACAAACATTAACATAGAGTCTTCTTGGGAAAAAAAAATACGAAATCAAGAATGCTACCTTGACTGTTTACCCCATTTTTTCTTGTAATCTGATTAACTATTTGGTTTAAATTTAAAACTTAAAAACTTTTCTCTAATTTCAACCAACTGGGCTTGTCCCAGGCTGCATTAAAATCTCCAATAAGAACAATATTTTTTAAGTTCTTCAGTTTCTGAAAGTAGCTGGGCAAGCATCCCTCTTATCTCTAGCAGTTCATCATTGGGTACTGCCAGGGCCGAAGAACTGGAGAGCACCATTTTCATGTACTTTGCATCCATCCGTGACTAAGACAGAAAAAGGACAACATAGTAGGAGTTTGTATGTCTTTCAAAAAATGGATGACAGCTTCAGATTGCGGAGAATGGCAGTGAAATGGTAAGTTGAATTTGAAGTACTAAACATAGAAAGTGACAGCAGATGGGAACCAAATGATCCATCTAGTCTGCCCAAAGTCCTACCCCAATGAATTCATTTTTTTGGGGGGGGCATTTGTCAGCAGATTTTTGTTAAGGGTTAGGAGAGAGAGAAAATTTTAGGCAGCCGTCATCCATGCGGCCAAGCTTGTAAGGCTATATTTGATGGGAAAGACATTAACATGGTCAACCTTCTCATCTCCTCACATAAAACTATGGAAAACATCTACATATTCTGCAGGGATCTTTCTATCAAGCTTATGGTAATTCAGAGATACTGGCCATTGCTAAATTCATCACAGCATTCAGTAGGTATCAAGACTTACTATGCTCCACCATTCTGTCAAGACATGAAGAACTTGACACCTATGTATCTACCATAGTTAATGTGTCTATTCCCTATGACAGTTTCTTGACCAATGACTATTACAGGTCATTATCTGCAAAAGCTGATGGAGCACTCTCCCATGGCAACATCCAGATAAACTGGACTTCTCTAGTTAACAAACTGTGTTGCTTCCATTTTGCCGGCCAATTGGTTTTAACATGCATAGTTTGTGAATCTTTTTCTCACTGTTCTTCCATATGCCTTGTAATAGTTCCAGATTTAGCTGCTCCATCTCCCACAACACCTCTATCTACGTTGTGCTCCATTGCACCTGCCTCGTGAAATGTTTTATACTCTCAAACACATGAAAATCTCTGTGGCCATCCAGTCATGTTTTCAGCTGGTAGAGCCATCTGTCATAACTTTAGTGAATCAGCAGCAATAGATCATCACGTATCATGCTCCACATCTGTAACTATTACGGCAATGCCCATATTGAAACTCTATGCCACAGGAAACCCCACTCTAGTTTCTTATCCATACCCAAATGACTATTACAGCATCCTTCAACTCCTGTTAACCTCTTTCTTCTCAACCAGTTATCAGAACATCCTTTTGCATACATGGTTGATATTCTGATCATCACTGTATCTGTTTTATATCCTTCTACGTATTGATTTTCTCATACCCTCAGAGGACTTCTCCTTGGATTACACCAGAATTCATCATGCCATCTGCTTCATGAAACTCACAGGAAAAGGTGCATGACTTGCCAAGGCTGACATTTCAGATGCCTTCAGACTTCTTCATATCCGCCCCCCTTTCTGGCACCTGTTTGGCATCTGTTGAACTGGGTTGTTCTGCTTTACTGTTCACCTTACCTTTGGCTGCAAAAGCAGTCTTAAGCTGTTTACCATATTCTCTAAATCACTGTGTTGGATCCTTTTTGTATGACTACAAATGGCCTTTTGAGCTTCATGTGTTGAATGATTTTCCTCTGGGAGATTCAGAGTCATCTTCTAATGCAGTTAGTATATCCAGCAATTTCACCTATATTTGAATTTGAGCTTCCTATAAAGATTTACATTGTCAACAGTTATGTCCATTGGTAGATCATCACATGACCAACATTCTGCAATACGAAATATTGATAATGATGTGAACATCACCCACCCGCTCACTCCAATCCTCTGGCAAGAGATTGCTAGAGATTCCCAGGGTGTCCCTAAAAACATCAGGAGGAAGATCGTTTACCTTTATGGCACCTACCCTGTGGAATTATCTACTGTGCCAGATATGAGAGAGCCTGACCGTGGAAGGATTTAAAAAATCCTTGAAAACATATCTTTTTAACCAGGCATTTGCAGGGACTTATTGAGTGCTTGCTAACATTTGTTATCTGTTTTTAATGTGTAATGTTATGAAATTATTTTAATGTGTATTGTTGAGGAGCCCTGAGCTCTGGAAGGTTGCCTCATAGAAATAAAATTTTACTTTACTTACTTTACTAATTTACATATCTCTTGAGCACATAAGTTCGGGGAGGTAGCATTATATGTAAAGTATGGGATGAATGCCATCTCAGTAGATAGCATCAAAAAGGAGGGTATGGAATCCATGTCAATGCTACTCAGCTCAGCAAAGGGGAGAAGATCCACATAGGTGTGGTATACCAGCCTCTGGGGCAGGCTGAGGGCAGGGACAAAGAACTCCTAGAGGAGATCAGAGGTGTAGCACAAAAAGAGGATATAGTGGTAGTTGGAGACCTGAATATGCCCAATGTTAACTGGAGCATGCCAGTGGCAGGTTCTACTAGGAAACAAAAGGTGGCTGATGCCTTACAAGACTGCCTATTTTTTCAACTAGTTAGTGCCCTGACTAGGCTGGACGCCATCCTGGATGTGGTCCTCTCTAACTCGGAGGCAGTAAGGGCTACAGGGTATGGGGAGTCATGGGCCAACAGTGATCACAACTCTGTGTGGTTTGAGTTAGCCCTAGGGGTAGAAAAATCACAATCCAAGACAGAGGTTTTAAACTTTAGCTGAGCCAGTTTTGGCAAAATGCGAGATGTAGTCAGAAGCAACCTGTTAAGGATCCAGAAGCATTTAGATGTAAAAGAAATGTGGGGGCTGGTTAAGTTAGCCATTTTAGAGGCCACCAGGATGTGCATAAGAACAGTGACCAAAAAGAACAAACAAAAAAACAATATGGTTCAGTAACCAGGTAAAGACTACAATCAGAATCAAAATGGAAGCCTATAGAAACTATAAAAGAACTCAGGAAGACAGTGCATGGGAAGGCTACATGCAGAAATGAAAAGAAACAAAGAGTATGGTGAAATCAGCTAAGGTTGCAATGGAGTTTCGCCTTTCAGAAGGGGTTAAAGAAGGAAATACACACTTTTTTCAATATATACAAGAAAAAAGAAAGAAAAGTGGAGGAATAGTTAGACTCAAAGATGGTGATAGAGTAGTGGAGGAGGAGAGGCAGAAGGACACTGTTCTTCACAACTTTTTTTGCTCAATGTTCACTGATGAACACAGAGGCCCAGTACCAGACAGTGGCATCAAGGCTGCTGACAAAGGTGTTCCACAAATGGAAGCACCATCAATCACCAACAGTACAATAGGGTTAGAGAGGCCCTGGAATAAATCAGGGAAGACAAGTCACCAGGGCCTGATGGAATACACCCGAGGGTGCTAAAGGAGCTAGCAAGTGAACTGGCAGGTCCATTAGCACATTTATTCAGCAGATCACTTCAGATGGGGTCAGTACTGGGAGACTGGAGAAGAGCTGATGTGGTACCTATCCACAATGGAGGGAGTTGGGAGGAAGCAGGCAATTACTGACTGGTCAATCTTATGTCAGTAGTGGGGAAACTGATGGAAACCTGAATAAAAAAAGACTTGGTAGAGTACCTATATAAGAACGGTCTGCAGGATGACAGGCAACATGAGTTTGGCAGGAAGGTTGTGCCAAATGAACCTAGTTACATTTTTTTTTCACTAGGGAACTAGACCAAGGCCACCCAGTGGACCATCTCTACTTCAATTTCAGTAAGGTCTTTAATTCAGTGCCACACAATCACCTGCTGAAAACACCTCATCTTCTCCCTTTAGTCTCTGAGAAAGGGTGGATCCCAATGCCATGGGTCTCCAGAAATGTCCACCACTGGGTGTTTTCCTCTTCGGAGTGCATCCAGTTCTCATGTCATGAGTTTGAGGAGGCGGGTGCAGCTTCATCCATATATATTTCTAGAGTCTCCATTGTTTCCTTTTGACTCAAGATCCTGTCTCTTAGCACCTCTACCAAGGGTGGAAATTCAGAGAGAGAGAGAGCAAGGCCAAACTGACATCACTGAGCACCTATACATAACCACATGCTTGGCCAGCTGCTCCATTGAACTGAAAGGTTTGCCTGGGAATTGATGGAGCAGCTGGCCAAACTCTGCACCTCAGCACTGTAAACAGCAACCAGTAATCACTCCCAGCCTGATTAGTTGCTTTGCCCCTCCATCCTCCCCTTTTCCTTTGGTGTTTTCTTTGCCCTGTAGGCCTCTGCAGTCTCCATCATTTCCTTTAGCCTTGAGATCCATTCTTTTGCTACCTATAATGAGAGTGAATATTAAGACAGCAAGGTCAAAGTAACATTACTAAGCTCTTACACATGACTACATAGCTAGCTGTCATGTTGAACTAGTAAAAGATTCACATGATTTGTGGGTTTATGTGTTTGTGTGCTTCCAGCCAAACATGGAATGTGATAACTTCCATAAATCTAAGTAGTTAATTTGAATTTCTAGACATACAGTTTCTCATATACAGTCACAGGGAACTGTTGCTAAATGATCAGAATGATCACTTAGTAAACTCTCACACTTTCAGTCCTGTTCTGCAGTGCACAGTGGGGACACAGCCCTACCCAGTGTGGTGGCAAACACGTGGATGATATTGCCAAGCAAATTGCATGCAGGGCAGTACACAAAGTAGCGCCCATCATAAACTCCATTGCAAGGCTTTGTGTCGCCTACTGCTGTACCACTGTGTAGGGGTTTCACAAGGTTGCTCCTGGGTCAGGGAGATCAAAAATGGGGATACTGAGAAGGATGTGACACTTGGCAATTGCACCATACTACCAGGGACCTGAGCCTAGGGATGGGGATTCCACTGAATACTAGGGAGCGCCAAGGAAATGGGGTGGAGTTGGGGCCAATAGACTATCAGGGATCTTACATAAGCTACCAGACAAGTAAGTGGAGCAAATGCAGAAACTTGAGATAAAGCAGGAGCAGATGGTGGAAACCTTTAATAACAGTGGCAATGCCCACATGCTTTGACCATGGCACAGCACCATATGACTTGCACTATGCCATGTTCAGACCCCTGTTGGTGTCACAAATCAGAAAGTTAGCATGTGTGAAACCCCCCTACAAATGGGGGTTCCTAGAAGCCTTCCTGGAGCTTGCCTAAGTGCTCTCTGCCTAACTGGCGTTCGGCGTAATGCCATTTAAATGTGGGCGCTGTGAGTGCTTTTAGAGCCTCTGGTACTGTCTTTTTAAGAGCTACCTGCTTGCAGGCTTTATTAGTTTGCAAGGGGGGACTGTGGGTTTATTGCTCGAATCCCACTCGAGCTGCCATTCAAATTGCTCTGCTTCTGCAGTCACTAAGAGAACAGAGGGAGCCTAATTGAAGGATGCAGCAGTTTGCTGGGAATTATGTAGCGTAACAGTAAAAATGTAGTTTGTTTAACCTTCCTTTATTGCAGCTGGGACTCTATGTGTCTGGCCCCGCCATTTTGGACCTGAACTACTGAAATGGGTCAATTGGGAAAGGGGGACCTTAAAATGGAGACCGCTTGAGCCAACCAGAACTTGGACTCCCAATGGGAGCCTGCCACCAAGGGGGATATATGGTAGGTGCTTCTGGGAAACGTAGTTTGAATGCTGGCACCTTTTTTGCACCAATAGAGGGCACATGCTGTGACTGGCAGGAAAAAAGCAGCCAACCGGAGCCTGTGGGGCCGAGAGAAAACTGCCCTGAACTGTCCTGGAGGGGCAGAGTCGTTGGTGATCGTGAAGAGAGAAGGAGCTCTGGCTCCTGCACTGTGAAAGTCTTTGCATGGGAAGCGCGAGTGGCAGGCCAAGAAGTCGGGTGATAGCATCGCCAGAAGGAGCGGACAAGATCCGTGGAGGAGTGCAGGCAGAGGAGGCTGTACGTTTACAGCTACCTACCAGGCTCACCCTGTAGAGGACTGGAGAATCTGCTTCAGTCATGCTCGGTCTGTCAGGACATGTGAAGCTGCGTCGTTTGGCCCGGTTATTGCAGTGAAAGCGATCGGGAGTATAAAGCATATGCCTGGTATGGTATCCCTCTGCTCTTCATATAAATGTGTGGAGAAGTGTTTGGATCTCAGGCTAGGTCCTGCAAGTGGTGTGAGAGAGATCTTTCTACAGGAGTCGTGAGTACTAAATCAGGGTAGCTCCCTGTCAGATGTTCATTGTGAGGGCAAGATTTGTCTGGCTGCTCTACTGGCTGCACGGACTGAGCCTGCTGGCTCTGCTTAATCAATTCAAGTATCAAACGCTTGTTTTCTTCATCAGGGCCCCAACCAGCTGCACCGAATAGGCTAGCCTTGTATTGCCTGGGTACCCAGAGACAGTGACTATAGGTTTGGCATGTGTGCATATGTTATAGCTATATATATATATATATATATATATATATATATATATATATATATATATATATATATATATATATATATATATATATATATATATATATATATATATATATATATATATATATATATATATATATATATATATATATATATATATATATATATATATATATATATATATATACATATATACATATATATATTATACATATATACATATATATATATATATATATATATATATATACATATATATATATATATATATATATATATATATATATATATATATATATATATATATATATATATATATATATATATATATATATATATATATATATATATATATATATATATATATATATATATATATATATATATATATATATATATATATATACATATATATATATATATATATATATATATATATATATATATATATATATATATATATATATACATATACATATACACATATTAGAGTGTTAAGCTAATCAACCTGATCTCCCCTGTTGTTATTTCCCTTCAATAAATCAGATTTGTTGTTTGCAAGGTATACTGTCTGAACTGAGTGTTTGTGTCCCCCTCTGCATGGGTTGTGGTATGACTGCATCTTATTTTACAGGGGATCTTTTGCGCCAAGTTGGCCAATCCATTCTGAGGGTAAGTGTAAGTCATCACGGTGGTGTAGGAAGCATTCGTGGGCCACTAGTGGAAGGAAAGGGGGGTTGCAGTGACCCAGAGGGCTGTGACCAAGTCATTTTCGACTGTTCCAACCCCGACCTCTGGGAGGAGGCACCCGCCATTGGATCCAGGCCCCTCAACCTGTTGGTGGCAAAGCAGGCAGGGGTAGTAGCCCTAGGGATAGCGACCCTTGGGCTTTACACGCGTAAACCACAATTTTGCCCAGTAACATCTGTCAGCATAAACTGCTTATTAGTCATGGAGGTGCTTCCCTCCTCTTATGCAGAACTGTTTTTGTCCCGGATTCCCCCCTTTTCCCTCACAAAAACCCAGAGACCATTGTTTGTTGTACTCAGATTGGCAATTAATTTATTTATATTCATAATACCATATCCCATTTTCCATTTCTTTATTATCATATTTCCATAATTTCCATTTATTTCCATCTGTATATCACTCTCTGATTATCCGTCCCCCAGGCGAAAACCTGGGTGCCTTCTTCTTCTCCTTTTCTGTTAGGTAACGGTGAAAACCGAGACCGCTTCTCCTTCATCTTCTTCCTCCTCTTGGGTTATTCCTTTTTCTCCCCCATCCTCCCCCTTTTTCCCCACTAGTCGGTCTCCAGCTTGCTTTGGATGACTGGCTTCCCCCCAACTTAGGGTATCACTCTCCCTTACCTCAGGGATGAAACTACCCTCCTCTCCCCCTTTTTTTTTTTATTTACCAGCTTTTGTCTGTTTTCTCCATTCCTCTATGAAACCCATTGTTTCCGTGTTAAACATGTCTATTGCTATATCTGACAAATGCACCCCATCTGACCTGTAGAAGTCATCCACCCATTCTTCTACTCCCCGCAGTATCACCTGTCCTCCCATCTGCCTTATCAATGTCCCCACCCGTCTATTCATCTTTCTCCTGGCCCTCTCCACCGCCCTGTGGCTGTGTTCCTGTCTCCATACCCTTCGTGGTATCATATCTGACCAGGCAAGGCATACTTGAGGCCACCACTGTCTTATTGCTACTAGGTCCCTCTTTATCTGTAAATATGTGTGCACCCATGGTCTGCCTGCCAGGTCGTTGCCCCCTAGGTGTATAATGATTTGGTCTGGACTGGGCCGATGTCCTTTGAGTTCTTTCAAAGTGGGCAGAAGCTGTGCCCATCTCATCCCCCATAGGCCGTGCCATACCAACCTACACTGTCTTGCATCTTGGTACAATTGTTTTCCCCCAGCTTTTTTCTCTGCTGTCTTACCAGCCCAGTAAATATAGGAATGGCCGCAGATCCAGACTTCTGTGCTTCTCCCTCTACCTATGGGGTGCAAAGAAAATTAATTACTTTACATACACTCTCAGTGCTGTCACTGTATTATCACCCCCCCCCCGCCTTATTATTATCCTTCCCCCTTTTTTTTTTTTATACCAGGGCCCAGATGTACCTTTTGTAACTGGCTGACCGCCAGTGCCCTTTCTCCAAAATGCCCTTTATGGATTCACCCTTCGCTGCCCACTGTGAGGCCGCCCCAATCCGTAGGGAATGGGATGAGTAATTAGCTGGGTCTTCCCCCAGAAAACCCATGCCCTTTTTCAGCACTGCTGTAATTTGATAGCCGATGACCCTTTTTCCATCACCATGCACAAATAGCTTCCCTGTCCTGGTTACCTGCTCTGCGGCGAAAACCCACAAGGCCTGCACTGGGCATAATGCAATCTATGACCTCCCTCTCAGCGTTATCATGCACCCTTGCCCTTTTTGGTCAGTCTTTGACCTTCTTAGCTTGATCCGTATTTCTCTTGTCCCCCAACTCACATCCTCCCATTCCACACCTCCTTCCTTGTCATATTTCCCATGGCCTACCACCTCACTCACTCTCATAGTCCCAGCGAACATTATCACATAAATTGTGTGAAATAGCTGGGCCTCCTCCTTTGATTTGCATATTGCTGGGAGCACCTCTTTTAGCTTTATTAGCCACTGCTCCCCTATTGGCCTCCTATTATCCCCTGACCCTCTTTTCAACCTGCCCCAGCCCTGCATCATTCTTCTGATGAGCATTGATTTTGTTGGGTCATTCCATCCTTTCAGACTGCAGATCACACTGATCCCTGCCACATAAACCCCCATTGTGGCTTGTGCAGTCCCTTTCTGCCATTGTTCCACCATGAACATTCCCAACTGTTCTTCCGCGAGTGGCCCACTTACCTCCATCTGGTGTTCTGCCCTGAATGTTTGAAAAACCCTCCAGGCCCCGTCGTAGGCCCTCAGAGTCCGAGGCACCCATAAGCTGCGAAACAGCAGTTCTGCTCCTTCTTGCCAACGTCTCATATGTTCATTGGTATGGGCGCTTTTGTTCTTCTGCTGCTGGTGCCAGCTCCGGAAACGGTCCAGCTGCAGACGGGAAAGGCTGTCAGCCAGGGTATTGTGTACCCCTTCTATGTGTTGTGCTCTGAAAGACATGTTCAGCTGCAAAGCCCTTAAAACTAACTGTTGTACTACCTGTATGACTGTATCCGATTTTGCTCCCCTATTGTTTAGTGCATGAACCACCGCCCTATTGTCACACCAAAATGTCACCTTCTGATCCCTTAATTCCTCCCCCCAAACCAAGGTACATGCCCATATGGGCGTGATCGCCAGTAATGTTATATCTCTCACTTTCCCATCCATCACTCAACTGACCGGCCATGGTTCTGCAAACCACCTGCCCCTTAGGTAACCCCCCCCATGCCTTTTCCTCCTGCTGCATCCATGTAGAGGTCAAGGTCTGTGTTGTACAGCCACTCCTCCTGCCAGAACGAACAACCATTATACTCCTCCAGGAATTGTTCCCATATACTAAAATCCTCCCTGATGCCTCGTGTCAGATCAACCCAGTGATGTGGTCTGGTAACCCCTGCTGTAGCTCTGGCTAACCTCCTTGTGAATGCCCTCCCTGGTCCTATGGCCCTGCATGCGAAGTTCAGGTGCCCTGGTACCTGCTGAACCAGTTTTAGTTGTACCCATCTCCTGCTGGCATGTACCCGTATTAGCTCCTTCAACCTCCTTACTTTTTTGTCCGGTAGCCTAAACACTTCGCTGGCGGCATCTATCTCTATTCCGAGGAATTCCATAACCTTGCTGGGGCCCCTCTGTTTTGTCTGGTGCCAATGGGACTCCCAGCTCTTTACACAATTCCTGAAACTTACCCAGCATTCTCTGTGTCTCTCTTTCTCCTTTTCCAATGATGAGAAAATCATCCAGGTAATGGATGGATGACTGACCTATAACCCGTCCCGTCTTGAAATATCCACTGCAAACATGTGCTGAACGCCTCAAACTTGGCACATGCTGTGGAACACCCCATTGGCATTGCTTTGTCAAAATAATACTGTCCTTCACTCTTAAAACCCAACAGGTCCCAGTCTTCTCTCCTGACTGGAAGCAGTCTGAAAGTGGACTCAATGACCGTCTTTGCCATCCACGCATCTCCTGTGGCACGGATTATCCGTACTACATCCTCTAGAGTCGCGTATGTCACCCTACTATGCTCCTCACTGATGAAGTCATTCACCGACTCCCCTTCTGGGTAGGACAGGTGATCGATCACCCTGAATTCCCCTTCTTGTTTCTTAGGTACCAAACCCAAAGGTGATATTCGCATGTTTTCCAATGGGGGGGGGTGCTAAATGGGCCCTCTACCCTGCCTGCTGCTTTTTCTTTCTCAATCTTCAGTCTTAGCATTTCCTCTTTCCCTTTCACAGACCCCAGGCTGCTTGCCTCCCTTGCTTGCCTGGGCCTCCCAGACTGTAATGAAAACCCTGTGCTAAAAACCCTCTAAAATAATGTCCTGCCCACTCCTGTCAGGATATCTATCCAGGCAAACTGTCCATGCTGATAGGTTGATGGGGGTTCTGGCCATGTCAAATTGTTCCTTGTTGGGCCACCTGCCCCCATTCCCTGGCTCCTCTCTTCCTTTCTGTCTGACCTTCCTTACTTCACTGGTTCTGGTCCCCTCTACTCCCATAGCCCCTGCCCCTCCCTCCCTTGTTCCATGTTTGCCCTTTAAACCCTTGGCCATCTCGAAAAAGTTGCTGACCTGACCCTTGCCCCCCCAGCCCTTGTGTTCCCTGTGTCCATGCTGTCCTGCACTTGTTTGCTGAGTGTACCCCTCCGCATTTTGAGCAGGCATGTCAAAAACGACACTGAGGCCACGAGCATAAAGCCCTGTTATAAGTCAGCAGCATCTCTGCGGCATAAAAACCTTGTTGTTCCACCCACCCTCGGGTGTGGACTGATCTGTTACATAATCCATCAATAAATCTATTTGCTTGGTGTCCCATCTTACATCCCCGAATGTTGCCATTCTCTGTCAAAAACATTCATCGTAGTATATCCATCCCACCCCACCCTTTGCTTTTGATATCCGTATTATTAATGAATAGGTAATGAGCGGGATGCCTAGTTCCGGCCTCTTTTCCAGAACAATGGCTGAAAAAATGGCAAAACCTAGAAACCACCCATCCCAAGTCTTTCCTTTAGTGAACTTGTGGTCCTCTTTTTTCCCTAAGAGCATTATGGCCGCTGCCATCTCATTCTTACCTATGCTCTCAGTTTCTTCATATCTGGCCGCTGCCTCCTGGCTCACCAAAGCAAATACATCCACATATTCTCCTTTCCATATTTTTTCTTTCGTGGCCAATGGCACATGTTCACCTAATCTCATCCCAGGTGCACCTACCTCTCTTGTACCTCTTCCCTCTCTTTCCTTTCCCTTTACAGTATCTCCTGGTACTTCCTTTTCTGTCCTAATTTCCACCAGAATGGATTCCATCGCCCTTGCCCTCCTGTCCCCAGTGCCGCCACGATTTGCCCTATATACTCTTTTATACTATCCCCCACTGTGTTGAATGTGTTACCTGTAACCTTCTCCTGGCCACACTGCCTGGAGTCCTTGAAAGGTCCTCTTGCTTCTTCTTGTGATTGAAGTGGAGGTGGAGGGTGAGCTACTGGGATCTGCAGGCCGGACCCCATGTTCTGGGCTTCATGTCCGGGTTCCGCTGGGGAGGTTCCCCTTTGATCTGGGGTGGGTACTGGCATCACCGGGTCCACCGGCCATGTGAGTACTGGGGCGACAGCCTTGGCGGGCCCCGCCACTGCCGGTGCTACCTTAGCGGGACTGTGTAGCCCCTTGGCTGGCCTCTTCCCCTTGCCACCTTTTTCGGTACCCGCTTTTCTCTTCTCCTCGGGCCTCCCCAGTTCTTCCCCCTCCACCAGTTCCCATATGTTGTTTGCTTTTTCTGCCAGGTCAATAATAGCCTTGTAGGCGTCCTCCTTCGATGGCTCGCTCTTCTTGGGCGCCATGTCTGTCTTATCTGCTCTGTGAAAACAACTATAGAAAAATGAGAACAGGGTTATCTGTATGTCTGTATCTCCAGTACACCTTTTTCCTGCCTGTCGCGCCAACCACCATGCCAACCCCGACCGGGGCCACCCGTAAAAGGACCCCCCTTTCCGCCTGGCAGGACCTTTCTCTCACAGCGGATCCCCCTCCCTGTGACCTCCTCCTTACATGGGATTAGAGACCTGTGACACCACCTGTGAGGTCCCTTCTCCCCTGCTGTCTAATGGAGGCCGTGACCGTCCGCTGCCCCCCCACAAAAACCACCTCTCGCCTGGCGATGCCGGCTCATATGCTCACCCGGTATGTCCTCCCAGGAGCAAAAACTTGGAGGCAGCCACCCGATTCTTCTCTCCCACACCCCAGCTGATGCGCTTGCACAGATATGCAGGCCTACCCAGTAACAACCCCACGCTTACAGAGGGAACAAACCCCTATAGCGCCCTTCCATGCGGAGTGCTATGTCACGCCATTTGTCCCAAAAATGTGCTCTCACTCCCATCCCCATCGGGGCCTCTATAGGCTTCATATTAGTCACCCCGATGAAAAACAGGTCCTAACCTGTCGCGTGTAGCCAAACCAAACTGGTAAAGAACCATCCTCTGCATGCCTACTCCCAAAAACCTTGGTCCTTACCACCCAACAGGTAGCAACAGCAACCACCCCACCAGGCAGCCTGCTTAAAAACACCTCACCATGACCCCCGCAGAGCCCCCCCCATGTCAGCAAGCCACTGTCCTGGTTTGCCCCCAACAAAGTGCGACGTCCCACCACGGGCTCCCGGGTCACCCCCTCTCTCCCTCTCCTCGAAGTCCCCTCCCAGACTACCAGCTTCCCCTTGGATACATGTTAAAACCCACCCTAAAGGTAGAAGAACCCGCCCAAAGCAAGGGCCACCTTCAGTGCGAGCACCGCGCGGTGTGAAACGTCATGCCACGTGGCCTCGAATCGCGATCTCGCTCACTTTCCCAGGGCCTCTTCCAGGCCTGTTACACCAAAGAGCACCGGTTTCCACTCGCTCCTTCCCCTTTTTAAATGACCAGTGCCTGAGCAACTCCAGTGATTACTCGCTATTGCAGCCCTCTTCTGATGCAATCTCTCAGTAACTCTTAACATGCCTGCCCTGCCCTCTTCATAAACACACAAACCACGCTTTCATGGCTGTACTGCGCCATTCCAAACAAACTGGCTCTTAAAACAATTGCTGTCTCGCCCTGCCCCCTAACAATATTCCATACTCCAAACTAAATGCTGCAATGGTTATTATTTTTAAACAAAACAACTTTGCTTTTGCCTTTTTTTTTTTATAATCAATTATCGTAACCTTACCTTCTTCCCTTTTGTGACAAAATCTAAAATTTTATTGCCAATCCGACATGCTGCAGTTGATGTGAAATCAAAATTCCAGCAAAAAGTAGCTGAGGCCCCTTGTGCTGTCCTTTATGTACCTCCCTTCTCCCCTTCCCTTCCTGCTACCTGCCCCATTGTCCTGCTCTTGGCCCCTTCCCTTCCTTCTCCCCTCCCCTTCTGAGCACAACCATTCCCTAAAGGAGGGAAGGGTGCACCAGGACAACATGGTCTGCCCCTTAAAGGGCAAACTCCATTGTGCAGAGAATGACCACTAAGTGTGGATGCAAAATAGTGTGACTGATTGCACCCAGTTTTGTAACTCCACACTTTGCACCCATAAATGGGACCCGCAATTGTTAGCTTTCAGTTCTTTAAAGGGGAGACATCCTAATGTTTTTGGTTGTTTCTGTTAGCTATAGATACCAACATTATATTCTTCATTTTCTCTTGCTACTTCAGTGCAACATAATATCTAGAGTTGGTGCCTATTATGGCTGCAGTGGTACTGTGAAAGTCATGTTTAATTTCATAGAGTTATAATGTGATAATAATAATAACATAGAGAATAATGGCTGGGTGGGGTTGTATAGAATTTTACACACCCACAGGGTGTGGGATGCCACATAAATCCGAGCCGAGCTCGGGTTTAATACTAGCATCCACACCAAGGGTGTGTGTGTGTAAAATTCAAGTTTTATACACCTACCCAGCCTTTATTTTATATAATTGCTGGGTAGTGGTTTTTCGACACAGCAATTACATGAAATAAAACTGCATTTCTGTTCAGCCGTGGTCTCGTCTGGCTTAAGTGTGGTCGGTGGCTGGTGAGACTTTTTTGTTTTGTTTTTTTAAATCTGTAAGGCCCCTTTTGACTCTTGAACTCAACTGGGGATCCAAAGTTACAATAATTTTTGTTTAAGTTTACCTACTGCCGAAAGCAAGTTTGGCAGTTGGGGTGGCTGGTGCAGTGTTCAGCATGAAGAAGGCCAGCTAGCACATGCGAAAAGCGAGGGAAACCAGGTGCATTATAATGGCAAAATTACAACGCTGTTTCCCTATGGGAAAAACCATGACCCAGAAATTATAATAATATAATATACTTTATATAGCACAATTCTTAAAATCAAAGTGCTTTACAAGAGGAAAAAGCAGACAGTATAAAAAACATAATTAATAAAATTATACAATGGCATGAAAGAATCCTGGACACTGATTGGTCAGTGTTGGACTGGACCCGTGATGTTATCCTAGTACAACATCACGGATCTAGTGTCAACACAAATGTGACTGAATGACAAAAAAAGAAATCACTGCCGGCTGCCCATTTGATGCCACCACCCAGACCCTTTCAAACACCAGCACACACCAGAACGATTTTACCCTACCTTGAGCACTATAACAATTCTCCTCTGCCTTCAGCAGCTCACACCATCAAATCAGTTTACAACCTCCTGCACATATCCAAACCACAGGTTTTCACAAAAACAGCAGCTTCACATTACAACGCCTATTACTGCAGCGTGTAATCAGCTGGCAGTTTCCCTCAAAAGACGCATGCAGTAACGGTTTGTCTGAAAGCCCTTTGTGAACAGAAACTGTTCTTTTTTTTAACAACTCCTTTCCTAGCACCCAAAAGGTAAAACGCACCTCTCCTTTTTGTTGTATGGCAACCTCCTCGCATCCTCCAATCTCGCCAGGTAAGCCGTCACATCTTTCACACAGCCGACAGAGACTGTGAGCGGGATAGTGAATGTGGGGGAAGTGAAAGAGACCAACTGTCCTGACACACAGGATGATAAAAACACAAAACTCAGATAACAGGACATGAGCAGTAAATACCAGACACTACATCCAGAAAATTACCCACAAGAACCACAGGCAAACAAATGGGGGCAGGCCACAGAGAGCAACCTCACAGTTGCACAAAACAAAGACTGCCACCTACTGACTGGAGTGGGCACTATTTCTTCTATTAGTATACCTACACACAGAAAAATAATTCAAAAAGAAGCACAAAATGTATTTTAAAACTTATTTAGTCTTTTTTTTTTCTTTATCGAGCCATTGTATAATAGCAATAATGCACTCCAGGGTGTGTGTTGTGCTGGGATAACATCACTTCTGGGGTGATTAGTCGCACTTAGCCTGCGGTCTCATGCCTAATCACCTCAGGCATGATTTATCCCAGCACAACACACACCCTGTTGTGCATTATTGCTTAATTCTGATCACAAAAATAAACCCACTATAACTTCACAGAAATGCAAGAATAAATAGATGACTTTTCAGATGTTCATGTTACTAAACAGATGTTTTATGATCGAAAGCATGGATTTAATCATTTTCAATGCTTTAGCTCACCTATGGTTTCTGTTCCTCACCAAAAAGGAAAATGTTATTTCTTTTGTATTTTGCATAAATAGTATGTTTATAGTAAATGATGTTCATTTGATTATTGCTCTTATGCTTTGACCCTTTGTTACTACTGTTTTTGGTTGTGCCCCACTTTATGTAATATTTCCCCAGTTAATGAACTATTCCTTTATCGTCTTGCTGCTTGAGAATTGTTGATTCCTGCCTAATATAATCTAATGCCTTATTGTTTTCACTATTACTTTGATCTTGTTGTAACTTTGCTGTTTTTCTATTTTACATTATTTTCTTTTAATCTCCCTGGTTGTGCCTGAAAATATGAATTTTATTGTCTAGCGCACTTACCTGGTCAATAAAAATTAAATAAATAAAATTATTTTGTGAAAGGTGTTTCCTTATTTCAATTTGTGTTATAGGAGATGAATGTTTTGACAAGGTTTGAATTCCCATATTAATTCATAATGATTCTGGCTGGAATTCCCAAGACTTCTGATCAAGGAAATTGCTTTTTAGTTGCATGTAAATACAGTACTGAAATGATGAATGCAATTTGAAGCATTAAGATGGTAATATGTAAGCATCCACAGGCCACCTGGTGTTCCAATTAGTATTCCGAAGTCTAAATCAAGGGTACTCAAGTCCTTAGACACAGGTAAAGTTCTGCACTTTTACTTCTGTTTACAATTTCCCATTCCTACATTTTTTTAGAATACGTTACAAACATATGAACATATGAAAACGCTTGCAGAAACAGGCCTCACAGTCAATTGAGTCTGCTTGATTGTGCAGTTAGCCCCCTCAACTTGCAGCTGCCCCACCCCCCTTCTCACAAATACCCCACTCTCACTCTGTCCCATCTCCTCTACAATGCTACAGGCTACCACCTCCTCTGGCAGAGTATTTAACTTATCCACCACCCTCTCAGTGAAATAATGTCTCATGACTTCCATCCTGAATCTTTCCCCTCTCCAATCTCATCTAGTGCCCCCTTATAACCCTCCTCCCTCTAATCTGGAAAATCCCTTCTTTACTAGCTCTGTTAATTACCTTCAAGTATTTAAAGGTTTCGATCATGTGCCCCCATCCCTCTTCTCCTCCAGGGAATACATGTTCAGCTCACACAGCCTCTTCTCATAAGAGTAACCCTCTAACCCCTGGATCATCTTTGTTGCCCTCTGCTGTACACCTTCCAACAATCTGATGTCCTTCTTTAAGAATGGGCGCTAGTACTACACGCAGCATTCCAGGTGCGGCCTGACCAGTGACCTGTAGATGGGCAGGATCACCTCCCTATTTCTGGAGGAGATTCCCCTTGCTATACACCCCTGCATACTGTTGACTGCCATCCTACACTGAGCTGAGTTGTTCATCCTCCCCATTATATGCACCCCTAGATCTCTTTCTTCCTTGGTGCATTCTAGTTCACCCCCCCAGCTGATAGCTCCTCCCCTGGTTGTTAGCCCTGAAGTGCAAGACCCTGCACTTTTTTGGCATTAAACCCCAACTGCCATACATCCGACCACTCCTACAATTTGGTCAGGTGCTCCTGCAGCCCACTCCACCCTTTGATAGCATCAACAATGGCACCCATCTTTGTGTCATCTACAAAGAGACTGATCTTACTCTGAACCCCATGGGAGATGTCCGCTATGAATATTCCGAACAACACTGGTCCCAATACCGATCCCTGTGGCACCCCGCTCATCACATCCCTTAGTGATAAGAGCCCCCCCCCCACCACCACTCTTTGCTGGCTTACCTTCAGCCAATTGGTGATCCAGCTTACCATCTTTGATCCCACCCCATATGCTCCAGTCCCCCCCCCATGCCTCCCATGCAGCATGGAAGCAAAGGCCTTGCTGAAATTCAAATACAGGACATCCACCACATGGCCTTTGTCCAGTTCCTTTGTCATCCAGTCATATAATCAATCAGATTTGTCTGGCAAAATCTTCCCGAGACAAACCCATGCTGCTGACTGTCCTGGAGGCTATTGATCTCTAAAAAGGTCACCAACCTCTCTTTTAAGATCATCTCCATGAGTTTCCCGACAATCAATGTGAGGCATACTGGTCTGTAGTACCTTGGTTCAACCCTAGGTCCACTTTTATGGATGGGTACCTCATGAGCCATCCTCCAGTCCTGTGGCACACATCCAGTGTCCAAGGATGTATTGAATGGGTCAGCCAGTGGTCCCACCAGTACCACCGCCAGTTCCCTAGAGCAGCCTAGGGTGAATGCCATCTGGACCTGGTGCCTTGTCCCCCCTCAGAACCCTCAATCCTTTCAGCACCCAGTCCTCTGTAATCCCTACATCAGTTACCTCCTCCCTCCTGCCCAATACTCCTCTCTGAGGTGATATTTGCCCCCCTTTCTCCATAGTGAACATGGAGCAGACGTATTCATTCAGCACCTCTACCTGGTCCTCCCCCTTCTCCACCCAGCCCCTGCCTTCCCTAATCCTCACAATGTGATACTTGTTTTTCCATCTTTCACTGATGTATCTGAAGAAGTCCTTTTCACTGTCTTTTATGCCATGTGCCAGTCTCAGCTCCCTGGATGCCTTGGCCGCTCTCACCAGTCTGGTAACTTCCCTGGAATTCTTCACATACACCTCCCTGTTCTCCCCCTCCCATCTCTTCAGTCTCTTAGATGCCTTTTTTTTGGCCCTGACCCCTTCCATGACCTTCGTCAGGCAGCTGTTTTTTAGCTTCTTACTCCTTGTTCTTGTACATGCCCCAGTCACCTCCACCAGGCCTTTCTTAATGATACCCTGTTTTGGGCTAGCATCCATGCATGGCTGAATTTCTGCCAGATGCTTGCCCCAAATTACCTCCATCCTTTTAAAGTCCACCCCCTTAAAATCTGTCACTTTGGTACCCATACCTCCTACTGGCCAGCCCATGCTGAGCGTGAACCAAACAGAGTGGTGGTCATTCCCAGCCAGAGGTTCTTCCACCTCCAGATCCCTTACAGCTTCCCCATTTGATAGAACCAGGTACAGAGTCCTATCCAGTCTAGTTGGCTTACTGACCACTGCTCTAGGAAGCTGTCCTGAAATACCACTAGTAAAACTTGATCCCTAGAACTCTTGGTGGTTGAGGTGTTCCACTCCACCCCTGGTAGGTTGAAGTCCCACACCACCACAGTGTTCCCCTTCCTACAGACTCTTCTGATTTGTTCTGCTAGTTCCCAATCCAGATCCTCCACTTTGGCTGGCAGCCTGTATACCACCCCCATCCTCAATGTCCTATGTTTTGAGTCCTGAAGCCTCTGTTCTTTCCTCCCCCTCCTCTCTTATGCATCTTATCCCCTCCCAAACATATATTGCCATGCCCCTCCTTTTCCTCGAGCTCTATCTTTCCTGAACATACAATACCCAGGGACCATCATGTCCCATTCCTGGTGCTGGGTGGCCCATGTTTCTGTGATGGCCACAATGTCCACCCTTCCAATTGCAAAGGGAGCCTGTAATTCTGCTGACTTGTTACCAAGACTTCTTGCATTCAGTGACATCACCCTCCAACCCATCCCTGCCCTCCCTCCTCCCTGAATTGCCCCCTTCCTAGTCTCCCCCATGCAACTACTCCAAGTTCCTCCCTACTAGCCTGGGGGGGTAAGCTTGTTTGGCTCCCCTCTCTGGGATCCCTGCCTACTCTTTGTCCACTGGCCATCCCCCCACCTAGTTTAACTCCATCTTCGTAGTCATGTATTCCCCTACCCTCTGCTTTAGTACCCTCTTCCCCTCCCCTCTCAAATGCAGTCTATCCTCTGCGTAAAGTTCATTGTTGTCCCAGATTCTGTCCCAGCCCCCCACCAACCCGTATCCTCTGTGCAAACACCATTCCCTCATCCAGGTGTTGAACACCCCAATCTTTACCTTCCTCACTGTACTAGTGCAGGGTACTGGGAGCATGTCTGAGAAGGCCACTGATTCCCCCAGTTCCCCACACAACCTACCAAATTCCTCAAAACTCTCTTTCACTACTTTGACCATCTCCCCCGCCAGATCATTCGTACCCACATGCAGTACAAGATGCGGTTTCTACCTACCCCTTCTAACACATTTTATAATCGGCTGCCCCACCCTGCCTGCTGTTAAACCAGGTATGGACTCCACCCAAATGAGACTATGCCATTCCCACTTGCTGCTCCATCTAATCCCCTTAAGTATGGAGTCCCCCATTACTAATACTCCTCCTTCTCCAACCCTTGTCTCCCCCCGCCCCTTACCTTGATACCCTCTACAAAAGTCCACCTCAACTGAAACCTACGCTTCCCTTCTATGGATCCCCCACCCCGGACCATTCACCTCTGCCCTTAGTGTTCCCTCACCTGCCCCCTTCCCTCCCTCCACCTTGGTCCTCCCTCTGCCTCCACTAAGTCCTTCCCGAGCTCCTCTCCAGCATTTCTCCACTCATGTTTACCCCTGCTCCCTTCATCTATTCTCCCGGCTGTGTCCCTCCCCCCTTACCACTACCAAAATCCTCTGCCTGACCACTGACCCTTGTGCTGACCTCCCACTTCCCATTACCTACTCCCTCCTGGAGGTCCCTCACCACCACCTCCTCCTCCAATGTTGCCAGCATGGCAAACCCATTTCCTGCCCTCTCGACTGTGTTGGGTACAGGCTCCTTCATCCTGCCCTTAGCCCCCCTCCCATACTAAGCTTCATGTTTATGCAGTATACCTAACAGAAATATATTGTTTTTATTGGTCCATGATTTAGAAAGACTATCCATTTAGTTTTCTGATTTCTAATAAAAAAAAAGCATGTTCTAATTATTGCAGCATACCACTAGGCTGGTTAGCAGCATACCACTAGGCTGGTTAGCAGCATACCACTAGGCTGGCTACCAGTGCAGTCCTTCTTTCAAAAGGGGTAAAATGAGACTGGACTAAGGACGGTTATTTTCCTATGGAGATAACTTCTAATTACTTTAGTTAGATATGCTTGTTTTGGTATACAATTAGCTAATTAATTAATATATTCATTTTTCATGATTATGGCTATTTTGTTCAGAATAACTAATTAATTGTTGTATTTATTTTTCAAGATTATTGAGACAGAAAACTCAGTGGGTACAAAAAGTGTGTGCTGAAGTATAATCTGCATAATGGGACTTGAGAGAAATTCAACACATAGTGTATGTACATACAGTACATACACATAGTCATACATACATACTGTACATACTTACAGTACATACAGAAAACTTTAGGTAGAACATGCCTACTGTCTAGAAGAGCAAGGAACAGATTTACCTGTAGTATGGAAAACAATGTCAATAAATATACTAAAGACTGACATGACAGACAATTGATTTAATGTTTGAGTCTTGTCTTGTGCACACCTTAGAGATGTTACTGGTCTGCCTAAAGTCCATGTTTAGTAAGTTCTATACGACAACTAATGAACCGAACAGAATATTTGTTTACCTCTGAGAGTAGATCCAGTAGCATTACTGTGGGCATCACTGGCTTTCTTGAGCTTGTAATTTTAGTAAGGAGTGAATTGAATATTTCTGCAGGGGCATTGAGTGTTTACTATTGTTGCCTATTCTAATTAGTCCAACATAAAACATCCTGAAACATACTAAACAGGGCTAGATTTTCACAATCTAGGAGAGTTTATGGACTGTAACCCTAGAGGGATTTTAGTTGTGTATTTGTTTTAGGAATTACTGAGAAAGGCTCAGATCATACCACCTGGAGCACTGCATGCAGTTCTGGTCTCCTTAATTCAAAAAGGACATGGAGGCAGTTTGAAGGCTACAATCCTGGGCTACCAAAAAGATCAGTAGTAGTGATGTGTGAAGTCATGGAACATCACTTTGTGGATTACTTCAGGAAGTGTCTCCTTCTTTACTTTGCCTGTGGCAGCACTTCATGTAGTTCTCAACTGGTAAGGTACCCATCCTTGTATGGTGAAGACTACGCATAGTGGCACTTCACTGGTGAAAATGTCAGTGGAGTGCCACTACACATAATGTTTGCTGGGCAAAGTACAGCTTTGTCAGTGAAGACTACACAAAGTGTTTTTAGTTTGCACAGAAACTTTTACTTTAAACCTGTAACCCAACCTCCACTGACTGTGAAAACCTTTCCCACACCCTCCCTCCCAGACTTTTTTAAATTAAGAACCCCTACATACTCACCCTCTTGCCTCCTCCTCCCTCCCCCTTACAGTCTCATTAATATTCAATATAATAAGAGATAAACCTCTCCCACACCCATACCACATCACACCTCCTGCACCCAGTGCATGACCTCCCAAGTTAATCACATTGTAGAAAACTAAACACCCTACCACTCTATAGCATGAAACCTACCTGTTCCTCCTCCCCAGCCCCAAATTTATAAAGATGTAGTCTTACCAATTAAAAAAATAAAACCATCCAGCACTGGAGCAAGACACTCTCTTCATCTGGTGTCTTGGAATAGAATGAATGAACAATTACATCCTCACCTACAGTATAGTAACACCTGACTGGCAAACAAGTGGACAAGCAGTTGTCACTATAGGTGAAGATGTCATAATTCATTCATTCTACAGCAAAGTATTGAGTAAAGAGGATGTCTCACTTCAGTATTGCATGTTTTTTTTTTATGCAGGTCAGACTGCCCTTCATGATTTGAGGTTGGGGGAGGAAGGTTGGGTGCTAGAAGGTGGTGGAATTGGGGTTCACTATAATGTGATTGACTTGAGGGGAGGACAGGCACAGGGTGGTGGAGGTGAGTGGTGTGGCTTCCTGACATGGTATGGATGGAACAGATATCTTTTAGTATTTTAATCTTTGCCGGGACTGTGGCAGGGAAAAAGATAGGTGGTGGTGGCAGATTGGGGGTACTTCATTTAAAAAGGCCTGGGTGATGGGAGGGGTGGAAAAAATGTATCACGGTCAGTGATGGTTGAGTTACAGATTTAATTAAAAAAAAAAAAACTTTGCCATGTGAAGTTAGGATGAAGAAGGGAAACATCTCTGTGCTGCACATAACACAAAGTTCATGCCTTTGCACCATCTTCACTGGGGTAGCTCAATTTTGCTGCATCACTATTGATGAGAAGTAGGGTGGACAATAGCTATGAGGAAAGGCTGGAGTTCCTTAACATGTTCACAATGGAAAAAAGGTGACTGAGAGGAGATATAATTTCAGTATACTGTATAATTAAGGGTATCAACAAGATTGAACAGAAAAAGATGATTCCTCTGTTGTCCTCCTTAGGACACAGGGACATGCCCTAAAACTTAAACGTTGCATATTCAGGGGTGATGTTATAAAGCACTTCTTCCCCCAGAGGATGGTGAACCTACGGAACAGCCTAATAGTGGAGTCACTTGATTTGAAGGCAGTACAAGCCATTCTTTTAAGGCTGGACAAACTTCTGCTTACTGAGGGATTCACCGGATATCTTGGGTACTAGAGTGTATAGGAAACCCCTTTAAATTAATGCTCTAAAACAGAATAGCCCTCACATTGGTAGACATGCCATGTCTGAAAAACTATGTTTCTATTTTGCCAGAACATACAAAGGGGAAAGAATGTAGAGTACAGTCCAACCTCGTTTATCCAAACTGCTTGGGGGACAACCAATCAATTTGGATAAATGGGAGATCAGATAAATGGGAGTGCATAAGCTGAGGAGCATCAAACAGACAGAGAGACAGACAAGTAATGTACAGTACAGTACTTTATTTGGTATGCTCTGTTTTTTGTTCTCCATAGAGAAACTGTACAGTATATTCCTGCCTAGAGATGTTGCGAAGCAAATCTTCTGCAAAATTTTTGCAAAGTGCCGAAAATTCAAACTTCACAAAATTCATATATTTCAGGCTGACCAGCCAAAATTCACTTCACACAAACTGCACAAAGTCTGCAGTGAAATTTGTGCATGTTTTATATGAAGTGCAAAATCCATGGACAAAGCATGAAATTCATGGGCAAAATTTTTCACTTTGCATGAAATTCACAAAATTTGTGAATTAATACGTGTAGCAAAGTTTGCTGACTTCACACATCTCTATTCCTGCCCACTACCTCCTGCTCAGTTTTCCTCTAGTATCTGATCCCACCCACCAGCAGTCCTTGCACACTACACTTTAAAAAAAATTTACAGTACTTCTGTCTCTGATTCCCACACACCAGCAGTCATTGTACACTGCACTTAGAAAAAAATAGGCAGCTCCAGTAGAAACAGAAGATGCTACAAAAAAGGTATTATTTGTTTTACCTACTTATTTTGCAGATGTGTTCCTACCCACCACCTTCTGCCTGCCACTCACTTTCACTCCGATCCCTCAACCCCCACCCACCAGAAGTCCTCACACACTGTACCTGGGAGCCTTGCTAGAAACAACAGGTGCTTCAGAATGGAAGACAGCTTTATTTTGAAAAAGTCAACTTAGCCGGCCCAGTGGCATGGGTGACTGAGGCATCTGTGCCTTACCTCCAGCCATGTTGGTAACCTATGTTCGTGGTGTGAGCGTGCCGCCAGGGATTGGCCAAGGAGGGAGAGATCGAGCATCTGGAGGACTGCTGTCCTCTCCTAGGGAGGGATGGGGTGGTGTCTGCTGCTTTACTGACCCCTAGGGATGGCTGGTGGATGATGCAATGGACCCACAATTCAGGGAAGTGGATGCAGGGCAGATGCCCAGCATGCCATGCGTGGAAGCGCATGCAGCTCAGTCACTGGCATCATTGCATGCCTTCTCTCCACACTCAGGGATGGGCAGAAACAGGAAAAAGGAACCACAACTTTCAGGATGATGCTGACCTCCTGCAGGCACTGCACCCGGCCAGCCAGCACCTTATGAAGCAGAGGTGAGCCTGGTGGATGCCAGGATGATAGGGTTGTGGAGACCAATGGAAGGGGGCTGTTCAGGAGAGAAAAAAAACTACTAAAAAAAAGTTTATTTACTGTTCTTTCTGATTGCGACTCCAGCCACTACCCATCACGTGGCTTTCTTCATGAGTGACAGTTCAGTTATTCGCCCTCATGCTGACACCACTCAGACAAAATCAAAAACCTAACTATGTTAGAAACAGCACATCGAGCACTTTTAAAGTGAATGAACATGGACAATACTAACAGTGGGGTGTACTGCATTACAAGGTAAGGGGTTAAAATGCTTTTAAATACATAAATTAATCTGATCAATATAATTTACACTAATTGCTGGCAGCGTGAATTCAATTAAGAATGTAATTTAATTGAATCACTTGTAAATGGCTGTCGGCACTAGATTGCGGGGACACAATGATAGTTTGTTAGATAGGAAGGTACAGAATTTAAGGGGTCAGATAAATGGGGTTGGATGGTATTTCTAGTCTCTGAGTGAAGACCATTGAGACCCTGTCATGGAGGTATGCAAACACAGTACCTTTTTTGAATACTGGTTGAGCATTTTAACTCAGTGACCAAGATACTCAGCACTCAGTACTCAAAATTCAGTAGAAATAATATAAAATAAAAAATAAATAAATAAATAAAATCATTCTTCAGTAGGCTATGGTCTGTCTCATGTCCACCACCCTCCACAGTCCTAGTTATTTCCTGCCATGTACCCACTCACCCATTATCCTAAAGAATCTCTGATTAAAACAATACTGGCTTCCTGCCACTCTGCCAGGAGTGTTCCCCCCTCCCCATCTCCCAAATGCCATCTCTGTTATTCTGGTCACCCTCTTGTCCCCTGATTTAATATTTGTGGGAGCAATAGTAATCAAACCCAGCTGGCCCAGTTTACCATCCTTTCCTGCAGTGTGCCATCCCTCTAAGCCCCATTCTTTTTCTTTCTGAATACTGATGCAACATGAGGGTGCATGTGACTGAGGGCAGAGAGATCGGCATCAAAAGGAAGGTAAGGATTTTGGAGAGGTGAAGGGTAGGTTTTGCACATTGATTCTAGAAGTTCATCCCACAGGTCCATGTGGCCCCTCACATGAGCAACCCCAACAGTAAGGACCACAGGAAGGAGGATGTCTGCAGAGGCATGTACAGGAAGGTCCATGAGCCAGCAGGGGTCAGTGCCTGAGGTAATGCTGAGATGCAGGTGAAGCACTGGTTCCTAAGACTCCCACTAAGGGAGTCATTCTGTCACTGTTGGTGGAAACAGGCAGGTTATAATACTGTTGCTGTGTTTTGTTTATTAGCTATACAGTAGGTACTGAACTGGTTATGTTCTGTTGGAAGGCTACTGTAGGTAAAGGGAGATGGGATCGAGTAGTGGAGGTACCTAGGAGACAAGGAAAGTGAGTGCTCTAACCACATATTTTAGGACTCTAGAAAACTCCTTTCCGAGGTACTCTGATAACCAGGTCAGTAAAAGGGGATCACCTTCATCTAGGGCTGGGCAAAATGATCAAATTCCAATTTTAAGGAATTTTCCCAAAATTCTTTGGTTATAACTCATTCAGTGTTATGGACAAAAATCTGAAAGTTGGCATGCTTATTGTTGTGAAGATGCCCTAAATGGATGCCAAGACTCATGACATTTGGATGTGGGCCAGGGAAGTTATAGGGGCTTACATTCTTGCAATTTATTATTCACATGACCATTTCTGAAATTATTCCTGTACTTACAAACTAGCCATCTTTGGAGGTAGATAAGTGAAAATTTATATGCATACTTTCTTGGAAAGGTTGCAGAAACTGCTATGTAAAGAGGAAATGTATCATGTGACTTGTAAGCTAGAAGAGTTCAACATTTCACAGTTTAATAATTTGTTAAATTCTGTGAACATTTACATAATGTTTGTACATTTACACTTTAGCTCCACTGCTATTGCAGGTATACATTCAAGATTTGCTAAGCATACCGAAGTGAATATGTGCTGCAATCTAATTCATCTGGATAAATATGGTTTAGTAAGTTAAAATTTATTGTGAATACTTCAGAAATGACTAATTGGAAAAATTTGCTCAAAATTCATGCATGCATGGTAATTCCACTAGAATTCCACTTGTAGAATATACCTTTCACAAAGCTCTTATCACCATTGTATATCCTTACCTGCACTAACATCATGGCCCTGCAATACCCCTCCAAAACTCCTGTGACAATGATGCCCAGCATCATGCTCAATAATGACTAAAGATATCTAGATACTTCTGTCAAAATTACCTAAGTTACAACTATTTGTAAGGCTTGGTATCACTAGATGCCACTGTTTTTAGATAGTAAAAATATACATTGTTATCTAGAGGGTTGTTATAGAGTCAGCTGGTGGCATCGTACTTAAATAATGCTGGATGTGCATGAGCTTTGACATCTCATTAAGTCAGTGAACTCTAGTGGTTATATGATATATTGCAAGAATTCAGGCTAGTGCACAGTGATGGCCGTAACTATTCTTCATGGTTCAATATTCAAGGAAGTGACCTAATAGTTGGCAGTAATATACATTTACCATGGAGCCTTCTATGAATGCTACCTTATTTCCACTTCACCCAGCCTTTACTTTCCTTTACAATGGCAACTCAAATGTATTACTAGGCAAACTGTATGGACATGAGTTTGACAAATGTATCACAGCATTCCACAATTTCACAAAAGCTCATGAAATTCAACTTTAATTACTGATGTTATTTTGGGATCTTTCTTTGCTTATAACTTGACCAGCCTTTGAGCAAGAGATTAGAGAGTTGACACACACAGTCTGTTTTATTTATTTTTTTTCATATTGTTTTTTTCTCCCGTCTGGCAGCTTGTCTCTCATGCATGCATGCTGTTCAAAGGAATATTCCCTGATCAGTCTAAGCTAGCCATCAGTCAGTTGGTTACCTGTTTTTGCTCTAACATTTTTTCCCTACCATTCCATGGTGGGGACAGTGCTTCTGTCAGCTATGCACAGCCACAATTTCCCCTGTGGCAGAAGCACACTGCCTGGCCTTGCTATAGTGTTCACTGTGTTAGTGAAATCTGCGGTCAGCTTGTCCCAGCCAAGAGGCACTGTCAAGCTACTGCTGTCTCAGCCATGGCCTGCCACTCGACGTGACTTGCTGGGTTCACTTCAGAACCATGGTTGTCAGCTTGGCAGTGTGATGTTCTGCTACTAGGCCATGGGGGTGGACTCAAAGTCTTACATCTAGGGTCAAGAAACCTAACAAAAATTGTAATATTCCATTTTCTAATTTTAAAGTTATTGGGGCTTAAAATTCAACAGTTTACATCATTGTGAAATGACATTTTAAAATGTCTGAATGTGTGGAGGTTAATAACTCAGTTACCTTTAAAGACAGAGATCTGAAATTTGGCACATGTCTGTATGGGTATTGGAAGAAGCAACATGCCACATGTGGTATAGTTTGAACAAATATGTTTTAAATTAGACCAAAAGAACAGAAATCAAAATGTTGGAAAAATTTGCAAACTTTAACATAAAATTCAAACATTTTTGTGGAACTAAAATTGGAATTTCTCCAGAATTTCACTGGCAGAAAAATGTTCCCCAGTCCTTTCTTCATCACCTCTGGTAGACAGCTGAGTGAGTGATCCCTAGAGTAATGGGTGAGGCAGGAGCATAGTGAAACTAGTGGTGGATGATGTGGAAAGAAAAATAGTAGTGGACATGATGGTGGGAGGTGGGGCCCAGTAGGATGCAACTCCTGTGGAACAGTCATTTTCAGGGAGGCTCTCTGAAAATGGTGATGCTAACTGGTGTACATTATGACCACAGCACATACTATTGAACTAGCCATGGTAAAGGTTGAACTTAGTCTTCTCTGGGACATTTCAGTGTTGGTGCTAGTGCAGGCAGACACTACTTTTAAAGGACACCAAGGGTCCAGACTGGGGTGGACTGTAGTTGACAGGGGGGAAAAAGGTCAACTATGGCAGGGGCAGTGTCCATGTGAAGGTGACACTGAACTCATTTGCTCCCCTGTATGACTCAGTAGGTTCAGTGTCACCAAGGGGAGATCAAGAACCTGTTACCTCTCAGGATACCACATCTGTCCCTAAGGTGTCAACTGTTATGAACTCAGAGTTCAGGTTAGCTGAAGCGGTGAAGTACCAATAGTCTTCTAGTAAATTGGTTTTGCAGTCCAAGCTGAAACAAGAAAAGCAAAGATCTTTTGAAGTGATTAATTATCTATATCTCTAACAAGGAAAAAAAACAAACTAATCCCTCATAGAACATTTTAGTTAACTAGGCTAACTAGCTAGTGTTCACAGGAAGCGGACTTGTGCCTTTACTCACGGTTTGAAGCAACAGCCTCTCTAAGTTACACAAACTGTGGTCAAGGGGACTTCCTGTGCAGCTGGATCTGGGTTGGTTCTGGAAAGTAGTGCTATTGACTTTCAACCCTTTCCAGGTGGCTGTGGATGCATGTCATTTTGCAAACATTGCATTTGCCCTAGTTAACATCCCCCTTTCATAAGGGACTTCTCCTTTTCCCCACATGTGGCCTGTATCTGGCATTCATGGGACTGACTGGGCTGAGTGCAACTCAGAACAACCCACACTTACCCTATGATGTACAACTGCACAGCTTTCTGCAACTCTGCTATTCTGAACCAACAAGCAACAGGCTCCACTGTGTGAGAAAATTAGTGACTGGTGCGTTGCTGCCACTGCAGACCACAGGTGAGGACCCATGCTCCCCTCTGGAGTCACAGGCAGGAAACTCCTATGTCAAGCTCCTCCATGGCAGAACTGAGGCCATCCCACCATCCTTGTGCTGTTCATTCTTACTGGTTCAGCTCCCTATTTTCTGTCAAAGAATATTTTTTTCCAAAAGTACTACCTCCTGATTTGTCCATGCATTTATGGGCTTTCAATTGACATCTGGCCCTTTAATAGTAGTGCTGGGGCAAAAGCGAAAGAAGCATGGTGGTGTTCACATCATGGGAAATGTTTTCAACTTGGAATCTTGTCATGCGACTGCATACATAATCCAGTGTCTCCATGGCACAGAAATATGATGCTGGAATCTCAGTTCTCATTCCCAGTCCATGGGTGAAGAGATGCAATGCTGGGCTGCAGCACAACTGCTGAGAATGATGCTTTGCCAGCAGCAGTCTCATTGAAGCAGTCATCAGTTGGGAGTCAAGAATCTATGTGGGGCTCCTGCCACTGTCATTTCCAATCAGGAAGCAAAGGTAAGCCACCAAGGGAGGGTGTTACACCAGCACAGTTCAGGTGGATGTTTGGCAAGTTTTTCTACAGTGCTCACAAAATGCCCCTTAGTACTCCTTAGCAATAACCTAATGTCATTTTTATGGAATCATGACCTTAATACCCTCAGTGCAGAGGCAGCCTACTCAAGAGGCAGTTTGCACGAAGTGCAGTGCATAGGATCCATAAAAAGATGCAAGCAGAGAACTATCATAAATTATCATAAAACCAATAAACAAACTAAAGTCATCCTTATGGTCATTTAGTCCATGCCCATCAGATCACAAGCTTCCCACTGTGTACCCAGTTTAACTCATAATGAACTCTATGTGATGATTTTTTGATAGAGCACTGTCCACAAGGAACTGAGTTGAGACTACTGTGGTAGGGCGCAGGTTTATGTGGGCAAATCAAGTAGCTTGACACATGTAGCCTCTTTCCGAAGTTCCACATTTATTCTCAGTTCTTCAGAAAAATTATTCAGAGGCAGATCAATACTTAATTTAGTGCATCAGTTCAACATCAGGTTCTCAGTTTTAGTACAGAAATTGTATACCTTGCTCTTTAGAGCACTTTGTCAAAGCTTTTCTGGAACTCACAGCAGAAATACACAGCAGACAAATTCATCTGGCATTTATAAATCTTCCTTTCAGAGCAGTAGATAGCACAGAGCATTATGACTCCATAGAGCACTTTGAAAAACAGCTTCAGAGCATAGCTCCAGACCCACAGCAAGCAGAATGACCTTGCACTCTCCCTTGATCTCAAACAAAACTTGACTCTAATCCAAAGAGTCTGAATTTATATCCAAAAGGGTCATGTGATCATTCAACTCCTCCCAATATTTTAATTTAAACTTTAAATCTTTATTTGCCAAGTATTTATTTTATTTATATACACTGCTCCTTTAAATTACCAAAGCAAAACATTTATTATGCTACCAGCAGTTTAAACTCTTTTAATAGTGATTTAAACATTATTTCTGAAAATTATAGCACCTCCTTCCTATACCTGATAAAAGGATAGGAAATGAGGTTGCTGGCTCTAGAAAGAAGAAGAAGGAGCCAGGACTCAAACTCAGGACTCCATTACCACTGCAAACACCCTTGTTCCAGAAAGAGTCTGGAATCACTTCCAAACCTCCCCACTCTAACTCAAAAAGGTTAGTGAAGTTCAAAACAATTGTGCTTTGTTGGAATAATCCGTTTTTAAAGAAGGTTTTAAAAGTAAATATCTTTGTGATAGTGTTTACAATTGCACCATTGGGAAAAAGCTCAGAAATATATAACAAAAACCATTTTATACAGAGAGCCAATATAACACTGATTTAAAGGCATTCAATCTGGCACTGGCTTATGGCTAAAATATAACACTTTTAAACTGAACCATTGGATGTTTCCACTGTATTTAAATTAGAATACAGATGCTACAAAATTATATTAAACAAAAAGAGCGCCTCACCCAGAGAATAACAAAGCGGCTCAAAATAGCTATTAGCCATGAGAGAAGAGCACACAGAAAAGGAGCCCCCAAAAGTCTCCTGACCCTTTTAGCCACGATACATTCAGCAAATAAATGAGAGACTAATGAGACCAGCTGACTCATATTAGCGAGCAAACCAGAGCCAAAATTAAATGAAACCCCTGAGCTTACAAAATCACCTGTAAATACAAAATCCTCTCGCTCTACTAAAGTCCCAAAAACCACCCACAAACAGCCTACCTCAACTCCGGAGGGCAAGTAGAACATTCCCATTGATTTTCAGGAAACATGAAATTAAACACCACTAGAAGGCTAAATGCCTTCACAACTCTTGCCACAGTCAAGCAGGGAAGCCGCTTTGTTTACTTACTGTTGCGCTAAAGCCCTAAAGCAATTTAACACCAGACAGCATATTTTAAATACATTTTAGGAATAAAGAACATAACGGAGAATATTAAGGAGAACCAGATAATTCTCCACACCATTTTAAACCTGACATCGTAGCTTGAAAGACTGCAAGGCTACATCACAAAGGAAAAAATACCTAATCAAGGTGCATACCCTACACAGTAATTTTACCAGCAATTCATGATGCCGACCGGACTCTCAGCATGACGACTGACCCTGGGCAAGAGACTGAATTTAAGCATGTTTTCACAAAAGCTCTACACTTCAGTTTCTCCACCCAGAGAAAGTGTCACGAAATATTTTTATTAATCTAACAACTATCCCTTCGTTTGATTTTGATTTTTATTCATTACATTTTTTTAAACACTATTACTAAACAGATGCTGTCTTTTGTTTTAATGAAATTAGCAGCTGCCAGACTTCAAACTGACAGCCTAACTAAAAACTATAAGTACATAGACAGCACCTTCAGACCAAAATTCAACATAGCTTGTAGGTTCCCTCCTATTTTTATATATAACAACTCGGGGCTCTAAACCCTTCACAGGAGCACCCTGTGACAACTACCAATCCCCAATTTTGAACCACGTCCAGATCTGAACATAGTCCATGTTGAAAGGTCAGTTCCGTGACCACTCTACAGGCAGCTGTTATATTAAAGGCACCATTTTTATATTTAAAAAGCAGCATAGTCAGCGTAAACCTTGACTGAAAGCATTGGAACATTTGAAAATGTGAACTGAACTCCAGTAAAACAAAATAACATCTTTAATGAACAGTTTCTAATTCGTTCCTCAAGGAGTGTGACTTTGATTTCATGAATTGATAATGTAGTTTCTTTAAATAATACATTTGTCGATTATTTTTTGCTCATGTATGGGTATTCAGCTGGACACGAAATAGATATGTCAAACTATGGCATGAGATTAAAATTACTGATAATTTTAAATTACAGCATTCAAATCCTGCGTGATGTATAATCCATAAATCATACCTGACATATTCCATTAGCAAGTGCTTGTCTGCCTAGGCAGATGCAGCACAGTAGATATGATGGTTTGTAAAATAAATTAAAAATTAGTTATACTGGTGATACTGAAAGACAGCTATCCACTGTTCCCTTTTACAGATATAGCCTTCAGGCTTGACATGCTATAGTGAATATGTCACAGAACAGACCATTTTATAGCTTCAATTTTAACCTTGTTTTAGAATACTTTGCTGCTAAAAACATACCTGGTATACATAATACTTTACATAGAGGATACTGTATAGGTGCCCATTATCAACAGGCCTGTGACTGCACAGAGAGATTTCTATTACAAACAGGCAGCTCTGAAGCAAAGCTTGAGAGGTTCCTTGATTGCCATAGAAAACACAAGATGAAGACACAGGCTTGTCTGTGTATGGATGTCCAATAATTATCTATTATAGTGTGTGGGCATCCATGCCCATTTCAGACACTTGGCTTCCTTTCAGTGAACTGGCATTTGGGGGGGGGGGGGCTAGTGATTGCAGCTGCAGCTGTTTTTATCTGTTCAAGTTTAGAAACAAACAACTTCCAGCTTGACTGACTAGAAGAAAGTAGCTGTGCGGCAGCAGTCTAAGTTGTGCTGCAGTAGTGACATCACTATTGCAGCACACCAACATATTAATGTCACTACTTCAGCACAACAACCCCATTCCAGGCATGGACTTCAATGCCGCACATCATTCCACCATACACTGTAAGTAATTTGTACGTTGCAAGCCCATGTTGCTCTGCAGCCCCATGCCATTCTTTGAACAAGGGGTCACAAGCAACATTACAAACCCCCATGGAAGGAGGTATGTGCTGGGGAGAGGGGCACCACTGAATCCCCTGTTTGACAGGAGCTGGGTTTTGTGGTATGTGGCTGTTGACAGCAGTAAGATGTTGAAATACTGTATGGAAATTACTGCTGCACAGTTTACTGTATCCTGTATCTTTTAGAATTTAGTTGTGAATAAATGTGTAAAACTTTACCAGAGCCTACTGTCATTAAAGATGAAGTTTTTTCTCTGACCCACCCACATCTGCACCTTTTCCCCTGGTTTGGGGGGGGGGGGTGCTTTAAGCAGTTTGGATAGGCCCTGTCATCCTTATTTGCTGACAAACTCTATGCTCTATGTTTCTATGATGATGGGGAAAGGGTGATTAGTGGGGACATGGGTTTGCTGTGTTTTTTTTTTAAAGAACTGATGATGCCTCAAAGGAAACTCTGAAAAACATGATAATAGGTGCAAATCAGTTCGCATTCCATACGAATTCTATAGATTTATCATCCCCTTTATTTATTACTGAGGAAATTTGTATGAATACATGATTTTTGTCCCTTAAAGTTCATCTGCCTCTATAGCTTACTCCCTTACTGCAAGTCATAATCATCTGGTGTGACATCACAATCTGTTGCCATGTGAGTATGCCACAATCCGTGCATAGTGACCCTAGGTAAGTAGAAAGCAACAGGAATGGATGAACTCTTTAGGGGAAAAGATCCGGTGCCGATTCCAGAAGGTGGACGCGGGGCTTGCACCATGCCCTGTATCCACCACAAAGTTTGCTGCAGCTGCACCACAGCCCTCGGATGCAACTTTATGCTATTCCAGAAGGACTGGCACAGTTGTGACAGTTTAAAAAAATTATGGCAGCTTTCTCCAAAGGTATAGCACAAGCCCTGTAGTAAGGGTACCCACATTGATGCAAAATTAGACCTTTGGGGACATGATCTACCTGTGTAGCATCTGGGACTTGCAGCATCAGCTTCTGGAATCCTGAGTTTGAAGCAAGTCGGTACTTGCATCAAACAGCCTGCCACAAGTCCCTTGCGGCAATCGCAGCCACTTATGGAATTGGGCCCCCTGTTTTTATTAAAATTACCTCAGTACTAAGTAATGGGGAGGAGAAATATGGAACAAATGTGAAAGACGAGCTGGACAATGTCTAAATATTATGTTTTGTTAACGTTCTCCAGAAAGCGCCACCTGCTCTTTAAACTAGTAGTAAAGTAGTAGTAGTAAACATTTTTATTCATAAAATATGATGGAACTCCATTGAGCAGAACTCATTTTCAAGGAGGTCCATTAATTGCACATTATATATTGCACTTGTATATGTAACGAGACAGGCAAAACATTTTTAATTTCAGGCATACTTACTGGAAAAAAAGACCAGCAAGATTTAAGTCACTATAAAAAATAGCCAAAACAACATATAATCTATCCATGAGAAGGTTCCTTAATTACACTTACAACTGTACAAGTAAATAACTGTAAGGGTACACATCTGCCTATAAGGCCAGGACATGCCCCTAGCTCCATCACATCTTAATTTATTTTACTTTCCTCCCCTTCCCAAGACCCTGTTTGCTGTGCCACCACCCTTTTCCAATCTTGGACATGGCAACCAGACTATTGCTGATTCTTGTACTCCTGCCCACTCTCTGTTCGCAGCCACTGAATGACCCTAAATCAGCTGACCCTCTTATCACGGAGCACCCCTATAGCAACATCTACAGCACTATAACATCCATGCATAGCTGTGGCCCATGTGCCAACTGCTTACCTAACAATGCACCCTGGCCTACCTGGCCCAGAATACATCCAGCTCGGCCAGGACTTCCCCCTCCCACAGTCCTGTCTAAACTGGCTGTTCTGTCTGATAAGCATGAAGCTCAAATGAATCCACAAAGACAGCACAAAGCTAGCCTTAAACACTTTAAAAGTTACCTGGTCAGATTGGTACTCCTGTTACTACTGCTCTCAGGCAACATCCACCCTAATCCCAGCCCTCCTTTATTTCAGGGGTTGAGTGCACCAAAACCAGGCACCTTAATCTTTGTATCACTAAACATCCACAGCCTGACAGCAAAGTTTGACAACCTTCAATCCTGGGTATCCCTACATAATCCAAATGTACTGTCTGTGGTAGAGACATGGCTCACTCCCAAGATCCCTGATGGAGCCATCAGTCTACCCGGCTATTTGATGTTTAGGCAAGATCATAAATCTAAAAGAGGTGGTAGTTGTGCACTCTACCTTAAGGACAGCCTTCGGGGCATAGTCCTGAATTTACCCAGCCTAGGGTTGTTCACCCAGGCCCTTGCCATTAAGGTTCTTGTTGGGGCCCACAACAAAACTTTCACAATTCTATCTGTCTACATCCCCCCAAAGAACTCGGCCCAAGGTCTCCATGCTGTCATAGACTGTCTTGGAAGCCTGACCCTAAGCTCTGAGGTTATACTCTTAGGTGATTTCAATATTAATTTGCTTGCCCCTGAAGCTAACCAATTCAAGGATCCAATTCAGTCTATCCACTTTACCCAGCTGATTGAAACTCCCACTAGGACTAACTACAGGACGTGCCCTAGTACTTTGATTAACTGGGTGCTCACCAACTGACCTGAGCATGCCTCAAATGCCTCCATCCTCCCGGATGACATCAGTGACCACTCCTCTGTCATGTTCAGTTGGGTTAATAATTTCTCCAAATCACCTCCTGGAACAATCACCAGCAGGGTTTTCAAACCTGGTCATTCTGACTGCTTCAAAATGGATCTCCTCAATGCTGACTGGTCCTCAGTTTTTGAGGCTTCCGACGTTGATGACACGCTCGACCATTTGATCTTCCTCTTCAATACAATCTGTGACACCCATGCTCCCATAAAAACGTGGAAGATCAAAGGCTACTTTAACCCCTGGATGAGCCCTGATACCCTTGAACTAATGAAAAACAGAGACCACCTCTGGAATATAGCTACGGCCACTGGCAAGCAGTCTGATAACCTGAACTACAAATGTGCGAGAAACAACTGTAACAGGACCATCTGATTAGCCAAAAACATATACTGTAAAGATGCCCTAACCAAGAACTGGAATGATGAGCGCAAATTCTGGGCTAACCTAAATGAGGTCACTGGGTGAGAACCCAAAACGGCCCTTACCATGTTCTGCATTGATGGCTCCCCCATCCTTGACCCTAAATCTATCGCCAACACCTTTAACAATGCCTTCACTGACTTGCAGCATGTTCTCCCCTCCGACTTCTGCTCCCCTGCCATCCCTGTTGCACCCATGCAATCCCCATCACATCCCCCCTTTCACTTCAAGACTATTACCTTCAGAGAAACCAGGAAATATCTGCTCAAAGTGCTTGGGAAAGGGAGATTCAGTAGGGATAACCTCGACCTGAAACTAATATCACTCTCACTTGAAGAAATCCCGTCCCCTCTCGCCCATATCCTTAACCTCTCGCTCTGTCTCGCAGCATTCCCCCAAAAATGGAAGGCTGCGGTGGTCACCCCTGTGTACAAGAGTGAGCATTGTGCCCTCCCTGGGAATTATAGACCCATCTCTATACCACCACCACTCTCGAAGGCCCTTGAATGAATCATTGCCGACCAGCTTGTCGATTATCTGGACAAGCACATGCTCCTATGCACAGAGCAACATGGCTTTAGGGCTGGGCATAGCACCACTACAGCCCTCCTGTAATTCACAGGCTTCATCCACAAATCCCTCGATCTTGGCCAGCTAGTCGGGGCTATCTATATTGACCTAACAAAGGCCTTTGACACAGTCAACCACTCGCTCCTAGTTGACCAACTCACTGCCATAGGCTTTGCACCTGAGGCAGTTGCATGGTTCCACAGCTACCTACACTGCCGAACACAGCAAGTCAGGATAGATACCTTTCTCTCTGCCACCAAGCCTGTGAGCTAAGGCATCCCTCAGGGGTCAATACTGGGCCCCCTCCTCTTTAGCCTATTTCTGAATTGCCTCTCCCTAGCCAGGCAGTGCCATATCCTCCTCTATGTGGATGATACGGTTATCTTTTTTTAATGGCTCTGACCATACTGCTCTTGAGCAACAGCTACAACGTGACTTCACCAGCATTGAGTTGTGGTTCAAAAATCATAAATTGATAATGCACTACTAAAAACAAAAACATGTTGTTCACCAGCCTTAAGAACAAGCACAAAAACTACCTGCTATCAATATATGATGGGGTGGTGTTCCACTTGAACATGTTCATCACTTCAAATATCTTAGAATTACTCTTGACAGCTCAGTCTCCTACACCCTCCACATAGACATCACAGCTAAAGCAATCAACAAATGCGTAGGGCTACATTATCGCCATAGGCAGATCCTGACCACTGAAGCCCTCAGCATAGCAGTCCACAGTTCAGTGGGTTCCCTAGTGAACTACAGATTGCCAATATATACTGTAGCTGTGCTACAGATACTGCCCTCCGACATATAAAAACTGCCCTTAACAATGCCTGCAGGCTCACCTTAGGGGCGCACTGACTAACCCACACCTGTGATCTCTATGCAAAGGCTCACTGGCTAATGCTCTTTGGTCACTTAAAATATCAATCTTGCCTCCTGGCCAAAAAAGATCTGCCTTGGTCAGCTCCCGACTGGAGCCCAGCAACTCCTAGTTCCCAGCACTAATCCCAGGCCCACCCAAAATTTGGATCTGCAGTCCTTTCTGACTCCAAAATGTCAGACATCTCAAGGACAAAGGTTCTTTGCCTATCACGAACCATTGTGGTTCAGCTCCCTCCATGAGAACATTATTAACCTGCCCACTCTGTGGACCTTCAAAAAGAACCTAAAGAGCCATTTAATACAGAAATCTCAATGTGTCTGCCATCGCTAGCTCCAAGCAAAAGCATCTCCTACCATCTGCCCTTCTGGCAAACAGGCCTTTTGCTCTCTCTCTCAGACACCATGCACTTGGGGCACAACCCTCCACCCCGTGTCTCCAGCAATTATGTGCACTAACCCCCTTGTGTTGCTGACAACTAACAGGCTCCCTGTTGGGCACAGTTATTTAGTCTGTTCCTGTATGTATCTGACTATGTTTAGCTATTCCAGTTTTAGTTTTTGCTGTATTTTTTGCATTCCTTTGTCTAAAGACCAAATGTACCTAAATGGAGGGTATAAAGGGAGGCAGTATATCGCAGTGGCTTAAGGCTCTGAACTGCAAATCTGGTAACATCCAGCAGACCAGACCTGTGTTTGAATCCTGCAGCTTCCACTTGCATACTGTGTGATCCTGAGCAAGTCACTTAACTTCACTGTGCTCCCAGGTTGCTCCTGTAAAAAAGCTTTCAGCTTAGTGTGCTACTCATGGTTAAACAACTGAAAAAGAAAATGTTCTCATTCTAATTCTGTTGCCTTGTTTGTCTCAATCCTCTGTATAATCACCTACTTGTTCTAAATGTACTAACATGGAACCTATGTAAAGAGCTCTGAGCTCAAATGGTTAATCCGAGATTAGAAATAAATAAATAAATAAATAAATAAACTTGAGATATTCCATTTAAACATACAAACAGTAGTTCAGAATATTCAGTCTTCCTACATAATAAGTTGAAAATGTACAACCTTATGTTCTCTCTTTTAAACAACATAGTTTTGGATTTTTAGTTAAGTCAGTAACCCATTGTTTTATGGACCCTAAGTGAGTTGGCACGCTTAACCCTCTCAATTGTAAGGGTAATGTATTCCACATAATGGGGCCCTGATTGAAGCCTACCTATCCCCAGATTACACTTTGATACAGCGAATTCAAAACCCAGTGAGGATCTCAGTCCCTCCCTTAATTCCCTCACACCAAAAGTTTCCAATACATATCTAGGTACAATAGTTTCTCCTTCCTAATTTTTACCATAAAGGCTATTAAGTGCCAGTTCCTTCTTTCTTCCAGGCTCCATCAGTCCAATGAATTGTAAAAATCACAATGATGTGTCCTCCTTGGGGCATCAAGGATGAAGTGGGCAAGCCTGTTGTACATAACATGCACCTTGCCAGCTCTGTCCCCGAGGCCCCCCCATACACTAAATAGCCATAGTCTAAGATTGGCAAAATCATACCATCTACTACCCTATGGCATACTTCAGGAGTCATAAAGCATTCCAATCTATAAAAAATGCCCAATTGCCTACTTAAATTTGTTACTCATTTATCAAAGATGGATATCCCACCTAGGTCTGTGATCTAACCAGACCCCTAGATACTTATAGTGTGCTACCTGCTGAACTCGCTCCCCACTCAAGGTGCTTATCTCTAAAAACTGGACAGCCCCATTACTGCTGTGGAAAAGCACTGCCTGATTTTTCTTTTATATTTAATATTAGCTTATGTTTTTCCAGAAATGTTTGAAGCTGGGAAAATGTGGTTTGTAATTGTATAGTAATATTTTCTGCTGAGTCACCCTCAAAATAAATTAGGGTATCACTGGCGTAAATATGATACCTAATATCTGGGTACCTAAACTGTATATTATTCACATAAATATTAAAGAGAAGGGGGTGCAGTATTGAACCCTGGGGCACCACTGAGCTAATTAGAAGTGTTGATGATTTGAAAGAACCTAACTCCACCAACTGTTTCTGACCTGTTAATTATGTATTAAACCAACTCCATTCTGTTCCCTGTACCCCAGTCTCCCAGAGCCTGGACAGGAGACCACCATGGTTTACGGTGTCAAATGTTTTTGATAAATCAATAAATAAGGCTCCCTCCCACTGGTCTTCTCCTGTCCAGGCTCTGCTGAATATCTCCCACAACCTTAATTAATGCAGTTTCAGTGCTGTATATAAGCCAAAACCCCAACTGGTATGTATTCAGCATATCACCCTCTTCCAGGTACCTCTTCAGTTGACCAGAAACCATTTTTTCCATGATTTGTGTGACACAGGAGAGCAGGGAAATGGGACGTAGTTACCAATTTCCAGTTTGGAACCAACTTTATATATATAGGCACTACTATTGCAGTCTTCCACTGCTCTGGGAATTCCTCTGTTATAAGGGAAAGATTGAATATATGTGTCAGAGGGTAAGCTATGCAGGGGGCTGCATATTTTAGCAGCCTTGTAGGGATATCATCCAAATCCTTTGCTTTCATAATATCCATTTTCAACAGTTCTTTCCTGACTTCCTGAACTTGTATGCCCTGAAACTTAAAAATGTCTTGTCTGTCTATACCCTGTATATCCCTATATGTATTTAATAAGGGCCCTGCAGTATATTCATGGCAAGGACTTGGTCCTTGTGTTTGAGTCCCTACTTCATTAAAATATTTGTTAAAAGAATTTGAACATCATTATTTATGGATACTGATAGTCCATCTATTTCAGTTCTGCTAATTTGTAGATTTCTATTTTTCCCCATCAAATTTGTTATACTATACCAGAACAATCTCGGGTTTTGTATATAATTTGTATGTAATTTTGTTTTTAAATAACTTTGCTAGGGAGTCAAAAGTTTTCAAAACGTCCCATAGTGCACTAAATTGGCAAAGTGCTACTTTTGCAGAATGAAGCACTACACAAAGTGGCATTTCACAGGTGAAGTACCACTATGTGAGGTATTTGTCTGGCAAAGTGGTAACTTTGCCAGGACAAGAACTTTGCAAAGTGATACTTCATGCGATCTAAATTTGGGAAACTAGTTTTTCACAAAGCAAAGTTTACTGATTTTGTACATCTCTAGTTATCAGTCAGTCTGAATGTCAGCTTAACAGATCAATCAATGAGTCAATCAATCAATTATTTATTTATTTAACCAGGTGAGCACCATTGAGTATATTTATTTCCAAGGTGGACCTGGGAACAAGTCACAGAAACAGTTTTACCTGAAAACAAGGCATACATATGTGAATTTACAGGATGAAAAATGCACAATCAACATTGCAGTTATTGTGAACAGTCAGACATATGCCTAAACAGGAAGTATAAAAACATTATGTATATATACAAAATGTACAGAGTAAAATGTTATAGCAGTTAGTGCGATGTATGATTGAAGTCCAGGTGACCTCTCTAAGCAGGGGGGAGTGAGTCGGGGAAGAATTATAGTAGTGCAGATGGGTGGATAACAGTTTGATACACAGTGGAGGGAGTAGCCAGAGTGGGTAAGGAACACAATGCCAATGAAGGGGGGGGGGGGGATCGAACCAGCTGTTTAAAGCAAAGCAGTAGACAACCAAGCAGCCTTCTAAATGCAAATAGATTAGGGTACTGATGATACAAGTCTGGTTTCCCCTTGTGTCAGGAATGAATATGCCTAGGTCCCATTCAGGATTGTACTGTAGTTCCCCCTTCCCCACTCTGCAAGGGAACAACTGTTCAAAGATGCACTCCTATTTCAGACTCCCCTGTCCTCCACAGTGCAGAAACATAGAAACATATACATAGAAACATAGAAACATAGAATTTGACGGCAGATAAGGACCGCTTGGCCCACCCAGTCTGCCCATTTCCCTACCTACTGGATAAGCTGCAGATCCTAGTTAACCAGCAGCCTACTTCTTCCTACCCCCACCCCCTAGAATGGCCTTATGACTGTCCCATGCATGCTTGAATTCCACCACTGATTTTGACTCCACAACCTCCTCCAGAAGGCCGTTCCATGCATCCACAACCCTCTCTGTGAAAAAATACTTCCTTAAATTACCTCTGAGCTGCCCCCCTCTATCTTCAAATTGTGCCCTCTTGTTCTTGCACACCTCTTTTTTTGAAAGATGCTACCCTCTTGGACTTTGTTGATTCCCTTGAGGTACTCTGCCCACCCTCCCTCCCTTTATTAAGCCTCACTATCCCTCCCTTGGTCTTTCTATCATGTCCCCTCTCCCTCCTTTCCTCAGGCTGCCTATATTAAGCTCCTTTTGTCTCTCTTCATATGTCTTCCGGTGCAGACCCTGCACCATTTTAGTTGCCCTCCTCTGGACAGCTTCCATCCTGTCTATGTCTTTGCGGAGATTGGGTCTCCAGAACTGCACACAGTACTCCAGATGGGGTCTCACCAGCTGTCTGTACAGAGGGATAATAAGTTCGTGTTTTCTATTGGTGATACCTCTCCCTATGCATCCCAGTATCCCCCCAGCCCTCTTTGCTGCCCTCTCACATTGCTTGCCCACCTTTAGGTCATCTGATATGACTACCCCCAGGTCCCTTTCCATTTTAGTTGTTGTTAGTATCTCACCCCCCATTGTGTAGGAGGAAGGAAGACTGTTTCATAGCCTGCTCACGCCACAGCATTCCTCCTCCTGTTCTGCTGGCAGAAAAGTTTAACAAAACCTTCTCTATTGTTCTTGTGAGAAAATTGTTTAATGACCCTCTGTGACACAGCGTTATGTGGTAGAAAAATGATTGAGAAAATACACATCTGCTGCCACCAGTCTGTTGCAAGTTCACCACTAGGCTGCTCCTGTGTGAGTTCATTGTGCGAACAAGTGCAGATGAACTTGTTAAAATGAGAGTTGCTATACAGAGATGTGAGGGGGCTGCATCCACTGGAGAGCTCAGTTCCAAGCGGCATGCGAATCAGTAGGCAGACTGGCGATGACTCACTTTCTGCTTTTGTGGCGGAGTTGGCAAGCTTTTCGAAGGACAGAGCTGAACCAATAGTGTCATGGCTCGGTCCTTTGATGTGTAAAGACCTGCATTACATTGACTTCCTGGTTCTGTGTTCACACTGCCATAGCGCTTACAGTGTGAACGAGCTGAGCCTACCCTTTGCTCCTGTCCTCCCTCTGTTCCCATTCGAGCTCCCCCACTAGCAAATCACTCCCTCCCACTGCTGCTATCCTCCCCACACCATCATCCTGTTTGAGGCCCTCCCCCACACACAGAGCAAATCCCTCCCTCTCCCTCCCACTGCTGCTGTCTTCCTTGCACCCTCCGTTCCCCATCCCCTGGATACTGGGGAGCACACTCCCAGTGTCCAGAAATGTTCACATCCTTTCCTATAAAAACAAAAAGAAAACCATCCCCAATGTCTTTATTTCTTTAAACCTGAAAAAAAAAGGCCATTGTTGTCTCTCCGTCCCCCATCCCGACCCTCCCACTGCGCACCCACCTCTCCGCACCCCCCTTACCCATACTTACCTCTGGAGGTTGGGAGCAATGATCTTCTGTGGACCAGGACATGTCTGCACTCTTCAAAGCTGACTGGCAAAGTGAAGATTTCAAGATAAGTCATATAATGGGAATCAGGGGGGTTCAACTTAAGGTGATATCTCAGCCATTTTTAGGAGTTTTGGCCCCAAATTTTCAACGTGGGGTTCTTGTTACCCCACCTCCTGAACACAGTCACTGTCATTTCATTACTTGGTCCCAAAAGATGATTTTGCGGTTGCTGTGCTGAATCACCTTTTGGGACTGATTAATGAAACAACAGTGCCACTGGTCATGAGGTGGGGTCCCAAAAAGCTCATGTTGCAAATCTGGTGAAAAAATTCCAAAACATGACTGTGTTACAAGTGTGCATTATGCAGTTTCTATGCACACTTCTAACTTTGCCAGTTTTTAATATTTTCACTCCAGATTTTCAATATTGCCATTATTTCACACCTGCTTATGAACAGTATAGCTGTCATTTTTCATATCCTGCCTGAAACATGTTTTCACATCTGCGGCGCAGAATGTCATGGTGTGCTGTGAAATCACCTTTTGGGATGAGTGATTGAAATGACACTGGCACTTTTCATGAGGTGGGGTCATAAGAATTCTACACTGCAAATTTGGTGTGAAAATATTAACAAACAACAAAGTTATGAGCATGCACTTAAATTAACAAACGCAGGCTCATACCTTTGGTACATTTCAATATTTTGACCCCAAATTTTCATCATAACCATCTCTTCTCTGCACCTCATGAATGTGACAGCTGCCATTTTCCAGATCCTGTGCAAAATGTTTGTTTTTTTCATCCCAAAAGGTGATTTCGCAGCCACTGCGTGGAAGTACCTTTCAGACAGGAGTTGAAATTGTACTCTTCCTTTCTTCTTGAGGTATCATAATGAGACAGCTATGTTGAAAATGTGGTGTAAGAATAGCAAAAAACAATGAAGTTATGAACATGTGTTGAAATTTGCCAACACAGGCTCGTAACTGCCCCCCCCCCAAAAAAAATGTCACCAGTGCACACAACGCACTTTCGCCATTGACAAATGCTTGTTTATCCCACTTATTCACTGGACAAGGCCTGAACACAGGAATGCTCACTTCCTTCAGAAACTTATGGCCCTACTTCTGTAATAAAAGCCACACTTTGTTTTTGTCCAATACTGTAGGAGACAAACACAGAACGGTTAGAGAAATAAGATACTTTTACCTTCTTTTTATTATGTTGCATTTTTCTCCCCAGCCAAGTTCGTCTGTTTGAGGGATGTTCCCTGTTCAATCCTGCATCAGGTAATCTCCTTGGCCAGCCAGTAGCATACCAGTTACCCCACAGCTTACCCTTTAGGGCATGGACTCAAGGAGAGGGCAATCATCCTCTCCAAGGTAGTTCACTGTGTGGACTTGGCTGGCACTAGTACCTGGGGGACCCTAAAGGACCAGATACCATTTAGACAGATGGGTTTTTCACTCCTTTTTTTGGGCCCCTCCTACCTCCCCAAAGTGCGCTCACATTATGGCTTTGCATGCACACAGTGCATCCCCTACAGTGGAAGCATACTAGCTGACCCTGCCACAGGGGTTGCCATGGTGGCAGAGCTCACCATTGATCCTCCCTAGCTGAGGTTTGTTGCCTGCCAATGGTGGCCTGTCTCCAGATGAGATGACTTGGGTTTGTTAATGAACCCAGTTTGTCTGCATGCCAGCGCAACGCAGTGCACCTGGGTTATCAGGGCAGCTACCTCTACCTTCTAAAATCCTGTTCTGTTATGGATAGATTAAATTTAAAATATTTAACCATATCTACAACATTTACAAGCTATGCAAGTTACACATGGGGCTATCCTTTATACACTACCAAAGATAAAAATAACTGGTCATAAACAATATCAGTGCATAAACTGAAACCAATGTTCAGAAAAGTAATATAAACTGAATTCTATTGCCTTACCACACAGCCTGTTAAAAAGATAACTTCTTACATGGATAAACTTTCTTCATGGCAAGGAAATTTACTCACATGACAAAACAATATTTTGTTATGTTTGAAAGAGAAAGTGCTGAATTTAGTGCAAGGCCAACACTTATCACTAAGGAATACCCCAGCATACACTAAGCAAGATTTAGGAGAATTGTTACCGTAACGATGCATGTTCCTGCTTTCTTAACATTGTGCCACAAGCCTGACTGATTCAAAAAGGTAGTTTGTGGACAACTATTTTACATCCTTTTTAAAAAGGATATTTAAAGCAGCAGTGCAATGAAAAAAGATATTCCAAAACACTAATTTTCTGCTATGGTTATGAAAAAATATTGGCACAACTGTTGATTTGGGTTTTCTGGATGCTTCCTACAGTATGCTGTGTACTGTACATTTGCATTTTTGTTTGGATTCTTGGTCTCCTCGGGTCCTCAGTATTACTGTAGAGGACTACAAATTTACTGCCCTTAAATTTCACTGTTTCATCTGCTCCAACATTTTCATGGCAGTTTAATTTAGCTGAAGTGCAAGAGCAAGCTAACTTGTCAATGGTAGTATATATTTTCACTGGATTTTCAAAATAGTGAATATAGCGAAAATTTTGTTCCAGCCAAAATTAGGTCCTCTACAGTATTTCTATGCAAACTTGAGGTGGCCATCTTTTGTTTCTTGAGGAATAATTACTTTATAACTGTCATAAAATTATTAAATGATAATGAAAACTGAAAATTTCATCACCAAAATAAACTGGAAGACATCTGGCATTGATCTGGAAGAAAAAAATGTTGGGTCAAATGTTAACCCATTTTCATTGCACTGTTGCTTTAGATGCTTTAAAGATGCACACTAATTTGAATTGACAGTGACAGACTTCAGTCTGTATTGTCAGTATACGTTTGGTGCCAAGCACCCCTTTGTGTCCAGTGGCAGCCCTCCCCCTCCTCTTCTGATCTGGAATTACATACTGGCTGGTGTCCAATGGCATACCCGTCCTTACCCTATCCAACAGTCGGGGACCTCCGCCGAGGTGTGTGGCGGGCTATGCCGGTCCTCTGCTCTGTCTGGGGATGGGGTGAGCACTAGCCATTGGGGTGAGGGGGCACTATTCCACCATGTGGGTGGCACTTGCAGTATATATACTGGGGCAGCATCAGGGTTTGGGGTGGTGAGGGGACAGTACTACCACATGTACCATGGGCTGCACAGGGGATGGGGGGTGTACAACACCATGGGCATGCCGTGGGCCCTGGCACCACTGGGGGACTGTGGCATAGTGCTGCATACAGGGGTTGCACCCATCAGAGCATATTCTAAGTCCCCTTAGAATTCTGCCATCAGGAAGCAGTTTTTGAATCCCGTCCGCAGGCTGTGGCAGCTTGCATCTGCCGCAGTGCTTCTTGCACCTTGTCACAGCCCAGCTCTGGGTGCAGGGACAGTGCAAGCCCCATTTGGGGCAGACGGCCTGTGGTCAATGCTGGCCGCCTTTGTGAATTGCGTGGAGGCAGCCCTGGACGCAAGGCGCACCTTGCAGCATATCTGTTCGGTGCAAGCACCTTGCGTCACACGCAGGGCTTTGAGAATCAGGCCCCCAGTGTCACATGTACACTTTGGGGAGAAGTGTTGCTTGGTAGTTTTGGGGATTGACATCCAGTGCCATATGTACATTTTAGGGGGATGGGCTTGGCAGAACCAAAGATGTACTCCAGGTGATGCAGTTACTCTTTAGGTAAGTGTTTGGTAGGACTGATGATGTGCTCCCTGTGTCACACTTGGACTTTAGAGGTGCTGTTTGATGAATCAAGGATTAACTCCCACTGGCAAACTTTCAATCTTTTGGAGTGTTGTTTGACAACATGGGTGATGGGTTTACAGTACTGCACTTAAACATGTGGAAGGGGAATAGTGACATCAGCGATGGGCTCCCAGTGCCACACTGAGAGTTTGTTGGTGGTGGTATTTGGTAGCACTGGGCATGGGCTTCTGGTTCTGCATTTACTGTAAGAGAATGTTGCTCAGAAGCACAGGGGATGGGCTAACAAAACCACAATTGGTGTTAAGAGGACATGGGAGGGGAAAACAGAGTGTTGTTGTTTAAAAAGCACTAGTTGCTGCAGAAGTTAGCTCTGAGGACATCGCCACCTGGCATATCCAGTGGTCTCATGCCATGTGGTAACAGTCTCATGATAACAGCTTAGAAACATTTATTTCCAACAATTACATTGACTGGCTGTGACTTTTTTTTTTTTTTGTATTTTTTCATTCCCAGAACTGCAAATCTCCTCCTTCAGGTAAAGATCTAATGGACCTGAAAATTTCAGGTTCTGAATCTTTACTATTTTTATGTTTTCTAGTCTCAAAAATATTTGCCCCAGCTGCTTAATGCTTCTGCTGGTCAGACTATCGTATAGCTGGCATTTTGGCTTACAGAACTGAAATTAAGGCAGCAGTGCAACAAAAATGGGCCCAAATTGGACCCCACCTTTTTTTCTTCCTAATCGATCCCAGGTGTCTTCCAGTTTATTTTGGTGGCAAAAGTTTGTTTCTGTTATCATTTGAGAATTTTATGAAAGTTTTAAAATAATTATTTCTCAAGAAAAAAAAGATGGCCACCTCATTTTTGCATAGAAATAATATTGAGGACCTGAGGAGGGTAAGAATCCAGACAAAAGTGCAAAAGTACAGTACACAGCTTAGGAAGCATCCAGAAAACCAAAATCAACAGTTCTGCCAATATTTTTCATAATTATAGCTGGAAATTAGCTTTTTGGAATAACTTTTTTCATTGCACTGCTGCTTTAACTTCTGAATGCTAAGGATATATATTGTACTAGATCACTGATGAGTCATGTGGACATACAAAAATAGAGAAAAAAGATCTTTGGTGTATTAAGTTATTTTGTATCCCTTCCACTTAATGTTCATATACCTTTATTCTCTTTTTATCTAAGGTGAGTGGAAGATGAGGTCTCACAATTTGGACAATTAGTCCTTTAGCAGATGAGTCTGCTGTTGGTGACAAAGATTAGTACCAAACCCGCATACATCACCATGCCTTGGACCTAGTTTTCTCCCTGGGACTGCAATGTCTTTGATGACATGACTGATCCAGTCTTTTGGTTGGATCAGCATGCCATGACACTCAGGTTCAGGGCCTACTATCATCTTCCCCCCCGTGGAGAGGATTTGGTACCACCCTTTAAGGGATTTAGAGTCAGATAGACTCCTAGTGGGGCTGGACCTCCTGGGTATGGTGGCAGCATGTGCCTGTGGTGCCAGAGTAGCTATTGAGAGTTATAATCTGACTCATGAGACTGCTCTGGACACTCTAGCACAGTACTGTGTACACCTGCATGTCTCCCAACTTAGCTTCCTATAGTTTGATGGAGAGCTGCATAGGTTGAAGGCTAAGGGAAGAAGAGTGGAACATTGAAGATCCAGGTCAGTGGGAAATAGGCTGTTTTGGCATACTCATGATATTGAGTATCAGAGTGCAATCACCGTGAAACTGGCAGAATTCCTGTCATGGTTGATTGAGGCAGGGAGAAATTGTCTGATCAGCTCTTCCACACTGTCAACAAACTTTAACATCCTATCTTTTACAGTCTGGAGGTGCTTCTACAGCAGCTACTGAAGATATGAAGAATTTCAGACATTCTTCTCCCTATAGAATGTCGTACGTTAGATTGGGGATCTCCGCGGGTGAGTTACCATGGCCACGGGTCTTGTGTGCTGGGATCATTTGGTATCCCTCAGAGAAAAGGTGTATTTCTAATTGCTTTAAACGTGGCATTGGTAAGGTTCTTCATCAAGAAACCTTCATTGGACCCTGAGGTTCTAGCAAACTACAAACTTGTCTCTAACCTCCAATTATTACAGAAGGATATTGAGAAGGTGGTGGCATTTCAGCTTGGTGACCACCTTGAGCCATTCAACAGCTGTAAGCCACTCCAATCTGATTTTCTTATTAGATGTGACATCAAGATATTGATGAGGGTGCAGAATGACCTCCTTTTGTTAAGACATCAGGGTGAGCATTACACTCTTCTTTAACTTCAGTGTTTAACACTATGGCAATGGATTGTTGATGGATTATCTGTGGGCTATGGTGGACTCAGTGGGGTGGTGCTAACTTGGTTTGGGTTCTACCACTGAGACAGGGTACAACAGGTGGTTTTAGTTGGATACACTTCTAAGTCAGCTCCCCTGTCATGTGGTGTCCTGTAAGGCTATATCCTGTTCCCCTAGTTGTTCACAGTGTACATGCTGCCTTTGGGTGAGGTCATTAGGCTGTGGAATTTGAGTTTTCACTGCTGTGCAGATGATATTCAGTTGTACCCATCCATTGTACTGAGTGTGATTGATGCTGTCCCCATGCTCAACACATTTTTAGCTGAAATCCAGGGCTGGACAGAATCTGTCTGGCAGAGGCTGAAACTAGACAAAGTCAGAGGTGCTAGTGGCTGACATTGACACAAGTCATCCCAGGCCTCTTAGCCTGGGTAATAGCAGTATCAAGACAACTCTCAATGGCTTCCTGATTCTGGTTTCCATGAAGGTACAAAATCTGGGAATCATTGTGGATTGTGGCTTGGTGTCAGCCATGGACCACAGTGGCTTTATAATCTGAGAAACATCTCATGGATTAAGCATCATTTGGTGATGGATTACCTGAAATCCCTGGTACATGGCTTTGTGACATAGTGGTTGGATAACTCTAATACTCTATGTCTTGGACTTTCTCGGGGTTGATGTGCTACCTGCAGTTACAGCGGAATGTGGCTGCCTGGCTGATAGTCAGGGCATCTTTCTCCAATGACATCATGCTGGTGCTCCATGAACTGCAGTGGCTGCCAGTGCAGTGGAGCATCACCTTCAAAGTAGGGTTACTCACTTATAAGGCTCAACATGGCATGGGTCTGGGTTATCTGTCTGAGCTCCAAACTCCTTCTGGGTCAAATCAATGTCTCCGTTCGGATGTAGGAGTCTTCTCCTGGTCCCAAGGTTTAGATTTAAACAATCTGGTAGGCAGGCATTTGTGGTAGCAGTCCCAATGTTACAAAACTCTACTTCTCATGACCTTAGAAATGTCCACTTGGCCAGCCCACTGGCACAGTGGTTGGATTTCTGCCTTTGACACCGATGACACAGGTTCAGGAATGGACTTGGATGTTGGCGGGCCAGCCAGGAGAGATGCCTCAAATGTCCACAGACTGCTTGCCTTCTCCTGGGAGGGAGGGGATTTCACAGCTTGGTGGTTGCTGGCCCCTGGTGTAGGAGGGGAGCATAGCAATGCATTGGGCCACACTGCAGGTGGGAGCATGACGGACATTGGCATATGCCCTGATGTCATGTGGCACATCATGCTCCCCAGAAAAAATAAGACAATGCCCCTGGTCCAACCGGGGTTCCCAGCATGCCATAGTAGCCCAGGATAGCCCTGTTCTGACTCCTCCACCACCAATCCCGTGGGCTAATTGGATGTGACTAATGGCACTTCTCCCCTGGAGGGAGAAGCCCCATCTGATGAATGGTTATGTCGGGTCACCCAGGGGAATCCATTGGCAGACATGGGGGGGCAGCAGGATGGTGACTGGAGGAGGTGGGTGGCTGTGGGTCCTAGGTGGCCTGAAGGAGTGATCAGGCCAGGGGGTGGAGGGGAGAAAAAAAAAGACATGTCCACTTTCTGTCACCATTCAGATCAAGGCAAAAACATTATTTGTCTGGCTTACTGTAACTGATTAAATTGTATATACACTGCATTGCTTGATCTTTGCATAATGCATTTGACTTGTGTATGTTCTATCCCTCTGATGTGTATCATCTGCTAGATACTTACACAGTTTGAATTTAAAACCAAGATTTCAGCTGACATTACCTTAAATCTGTTCTATAGATGCACCTGTACTAAAAAGTAATATTTCTAACTATCCATTGGATATCATGTTACCTTAATTTCTCTTTTGTGCCCCAAGCTCTTTTTTAATAGATATTGTGTAGCCTGATCTGATCTTTTGTTTCAGTTTATTTGTGTAGGCTAACTGAAATGAGATGCATTACAGTGGTTAAATAGGAAATGATTAACATAAAAACATAGAAGTTTATGGCAGATAAGGACCGCAAGGTCCATTCAGCCTGCCCATTTCTTTTTCCACCTTATGAATGTGCCATCGGCCTTTGCTCTGTCAATGGCCTATCTATTCATACTCATCTGTATTGCTCCCTCATGCCTATCCCATGCCTGTATGAAGCCCTGCACTGTATTCATATCCACCACTTCCTGAGGTAGGCCGTTCCATGCATCCACCACTCTTTCTGTGAAAAATAACTTCCTCACATTATCCTTTAATCGGCCTCCCACTAATCTCATGCTGTGTCCTCTTGTCCTGCTATTTTTCTTGTACTGAAACATGTTAGACTCTTTCACCTTGGTAATGCCCTTAAGGTGTTTGAATGTTTTGATCATATCACCTCTCTCCCTCCTTTGCTCTAGGGTATACATATTGAGCTCTGTTAATCTGTACTAATATGCTTTCTGATGCAGTCCCTGCACCATTTTGGTTGCCCTTCTCTGGACTGCCTCAGTTTGGTTAATGTCCTTGTGAAGGTGTGGCCTCCAGTACTGCAAGTAGCACTCCAGATGGGGCCTAACCAGTGTCTTGTAAAGAGGGATTATTACCTCCCTCTCATAACTTGTGATACCCCTAATAATTAACCCCAACATCCCCCTAGCCTAACCTACTGCTTTAGTGGTCTGCTTGGATGAGTTAAGGTCATCTATGATGATGATGCCCAAGTTTATTTCTTCCCTTGTGACTGCCAGCATCTCCCCTCCCAGCCTATAGGTTGCTTCAGGGTTTCTCATCCCTACATGCATGATCTTGCACTTCTTTGGGTTAAACCCTAGTTACCACTCTTCCAACCATTTTGCCAGTTTATCTAGATCTCGTCTCATTCTGCCCACCCCATCTGGATCATCTACTCTGTTGCAGATCTTGGTGTCATCTGCAAACAGACAAACCTTACCCTCCAGTCCATCTGCAATGTCACTGATGAAGACATTGAAGAGGACTGGCCCCAGGCCTGATCCCTGATGTACCCCACTTGTGACTTGCATCTCTTCTGACTGTAAATCGTATACCACCCCTCCCTGTTTTCTGCCCGTCAACCAGTTTGCCACCCAGTTGACCAACTTCTGACCCACCCCAAGCCTAGCCAGCTTATTAATCAATCTCCTATGTGGAACAGTATTGAAAGCTTTGCTGAAGTCAAGGTAGGTGACATCAACTGCTTCCCTTGGTCCACCACTCTGGTTACCCAGTCAAATAAATCTATGAGATTAGTTTGAGAGGATCTTCCTGTTGTAAACTCATGCTGTCTTGGATCCTGTGCTCCTATGGATTCCAGGTGTTGCACTATCCTTTCCTTAAGGAGTGCCTCCATAATCTTGCCCACTACTGAGGTAAGACTGACTTGTCTGTAGTTCCCTGCCTCCTCTCTGCTACCACTCTTGTCTAGCATGATAACATGAGCCCTTCTCCAGTCTTCTGGGGCCTCTTCTGTGCTCACAGACTCACTAAACAGTTCTGATAATGGCTCTGCTAGTTCCACTCTTAGCTCCTTTAGTACCCTAGGATGTATGCCATCAGATTCCATTGCTTTGTCCACCCTGAGCTTATTGAGCTCTTGTAAGACCCTTTCTTTTGTGATGGGACTAGTGCACACCTCCCTCCCTCCCTCCTGTTTCCATGGTGCTGAGCAGTAGGCCCTGCGCTACCTTCTCTTCAGTAAATTCTGAGCAGAAGTATCTGTTTAGGATAGATGCTTTTTTTTCTTTTCTGGTATGGCTCAATATAGGTTTTATCAGCTACATTCTTCCATAACTGGCAATCAATATGGACTGAGCTGATTACCCATCATCATATGGCATACCATCCTACCTTCCTAAGGGTCCAAAAGTTATAGTCTACATTAAACATTGAATGATAATCTTAAAATTGATATTACAACTTTTTATTGCATCCTGGAAAGGGGCCCAGATTAAATTGAAAATATCTACTTGACCATTTCTTAAAATAAAAAAAAGGATAGATGCTTTTAAAAGGTCCTCCTCCTCACACACACCCCTTATCCCCTTTGATCTTAGCAATACCCCCTCTGGACTGTCTCCTTTCACTAACGTATCTATAGAAAGTCTTGTCCCCTTCTTTTACTGTTCATGCTAGTGTTTCCTCAGTTTGGGCCTTTGCCTGTCTTAGTACCTTCCCTGCTTCCCTTAGGTAAGTTTGGTATGCCTCCCTATCTTCATCCCATGGTATCCCCTTATATTTCCTGAAGGCCAGCCTTTTGGCTTTGACCTTTTCTGCTACTGTTTTTGGGAACCAAAGTTGTTTCCTCCTTCTTTTGCACTTCCTTTTGTCTCTAACACAATGGGATGTTGCTTCAAGTATTGCATCCTTAATGCTTGCCCACTTTGCCTGTACCCCTTCATCTGTATTTCTTTTTGCCAGGGCGAGTTTAATTCTGTTGGCCATCTTATCAAAGTCAGATCCTCTGAAGTCCCATATGTTTGCATTGGAATGGGATGATTTAGTTCTAGTGGAAAATTAAACCATACCATGTGATGGGCACTGGCCCCCAGTGACCTTCTCCCTGGAGATCTGTGATCCTTTCCCTGTTAGGCAGTACTAGATCTAGGATAGCTCTATCTCTTGTGGGTTACTGTACCAGTTGTTTGAGGCCCTCCCCCTGCAGGGAATCCACTATATGTCTAGTTCTGGCGGATGTTCCTGCTGGTATTGATCAATCTGTATCTGACATGTTGAAGTCTCCCATTATCAGAACCTCCCCTTTAGCTGTCATATTTTGTATATCCTCAACAGTAATCTGTTTATGTCCTCCCCCTGGTCTGGAGGCCTGTAGACAACCTCAGTTCGTATGGCTGTCTCTCTTCCTGTTTCTAGGGTGACCAACAGTTCTTCTGGCTCCAATGTGTATTCTGAATTTCTGTAGCTTTAATATTTTCATTGACATAAAGGGCCACTACACCCCCCCCCTTTTTGCACCTTAGTCTCTTCTGAACAGTACATAGCCAGGTGCTGAGGTCCCCCAAGTGTGGTTACTGGTAAACCATGTCTCACTAATGACTACTATGTCCAGTTTAGCCTCTGTCATTATTGCTTGAAGGTCTGGGATATTGTTTCCCAGACTGTGAGCATTTGTGTACATGATTTTCCATTGGCCAGATTTCGATGTGTTAGTTGTTAGGTGAGGTCTGGCATTTCCCTCATGCATCATATGGGGAGCTGGACCTTTCTCCATACCTGGTGATGCAAATGAACTACAAACATGCTGAACTCCTGTTTGACCACTAGCCGAGGGGGGAAGGGTGTTCTTCCCATTTGATGTATCGGGTGCTGCACCCCTCTCCTCATTTGCAAGTTTAAAGATTCTGCAAAGATGTCAAATGTCTGCCCCAATGCACTGACTCCCTCCTTAGTCAGATGCAGTCCATTGAATTTAAAGAACTTTAGCTCCCAAAACTGTTGTCAGTTCCCTACAAATCTGTGTCCTTTTTCCTGGCACCAGCCCATGAGCCACATGTTTAGCTCCCCTATCTCCCCTTCTCTGACCTTCTGTCCATCTGCCCCCCTCTCCCAGACTGGCAGGATCTCAGAGAAGGAGATGCCGGTGAAATGTATGATAGTTTGGCACCCAGCCTGGTCAGGTGTTCCTTGGTCTCCACAATTGACTAGTTGGTGAGATCATTAGTCCCTATGTGTACCAGGATGTCAATGTTTTCTTCTGCTTCCTGAACAATTTTAGCAATGCAATCAGTGTCTCTCCATGCTGATGTACCTGGGAGACATATGACCATTACCCCTGGCAGGAGATAGGTATCAACTCCCTGAATTATGGAGTCTCCCATGATCAGAAGTTTTTTGGATTTCCTTCTTGCTTTTTTTGTTTTGGTTCCTGTTTTGGGTGAGTTTTGTTGTGCAAGCACCTGTGCTACAGTGTCCTGCTCTGCAGTGTCCTCTGCCCCTTTGTTTTATTTCAGAGATAGCGGCAGATACCTGTTTGTAGTTTTATATGGTTCATGGAGGTGATATGTTGGAGAGCACTGAGTGATAGGGCACCTGATTTTCCCCTCCTAACCACCTGCCAACCTCTCAGACTAACTACCCTCTGTGGTTGAGGTGCTTCTGTTGAATGTTGGAGAAATGGTGGGCGGTTCTTATAATATATTTTCTCTTGAATATGCAATTTGAGGTGTGCAGTCTCTGCCCATGCTGCCTGGAGTTGAACCTTAGATTTCCAATGACCCAGTATGTAGGACAGTGTCCTAAATCCTGTAAAACTGCCCTTCTGAAAAGTGTTCAGCAGTACCTGTAGTTAATGATATCCATTCCAGATAAGTTGCTGGGTTTATAACCTGGTCAGAGTAATTTGAAGGAAAACATTTAAACAAAAGTTTGATATTGTGTTTTGTTTGTTTGTTTTTGTATAACTTGTTATAGTAAGTTAAATTACTTGTGCCCCTGTAAATGAGGTCACTGTGTGGCTACCCGTCAGATCCTCCCCTTCCTTCTTTGTTACAGGAAATGTCATGACTGTGCTACCCTATAAAAGGAGTGTAGTGTGGGGTGGTTGGGGATGGGGGTGGGTGGTTGAGCCCTTCCCCTGCCAAAAAAGAAGAACCATGGATGAAAGAAACAAGGAGGTGAGATCAGAAACAATCAGCCAGCAAAAAATGCAGTAGCCCTGAAAGTTTATCCTAATGATAGATAAAAGTGTAAAACCTGTAAAGCACCACCTGTAATAATTTCACAGAAGATATACCCTGTAAGAATCACTTTGCTACCGAGAAAAATAAAGCAGTAACATAAGATATACCTTGCAAAAGACAATTTGAATCAGAATATTACAGCAGTAATCTGCAAACACACACCTGTAGGCACACTCTGTAATAATGCAACAGAAGGTATACCCAGCAACAACAATTTTAATCAGAGAAAAATAAAGCAATAAAATGTTAGTAACAAATAGTAACAATCCCTGTGAGTTCAAAATAAAAATAACAACATACAGTAAATCTGCTTAGCCAAAAGAAGCCTTAATCCTTTTCCTTGCTCTGGTAAGGTTCTTTGCTTTGTCCTTTCAAGCAACCTAGAAGAAAAGAGCTCAGGTGAAGCTTGGTGCCTTTGCCAGCAAACCTAGTCTTCCACTTCAGATTAGGTGGTGAAACTCTTATGTTTGGATTTCTAGTTGGTGGATCTGTTATGTCTAGGTGGAGGAGCTACTTATAGCACTCAATGGAGAAAAATGACATAGGTGGAGGAAATGTCATACTGTTTTCAAGAGGTGGTAGAAGTTAATTCCTGTGGTGTGCTACCCAGTTTAACCCCTGATGCAACAGCTCATCTCGTTAGAGTCCTGCATTTATCTGATTGTTTTATATTGTAGTGAACTGAAGTACTGAGACGTTAAGTGGCTTGCTCAGTGTCATACAACGAGTACTTGACTATAGTGGGAACTGAACCTGAACAATCTGGTTCTCAAGCCTGTGCTCTTTGGCCACTAGACAGTGCTGCCTCTTATGATCATAGTATAAAAGGAGACTACTTTTAGCTTACACCTCTTAAATTAAAAATGATATTTGACAAGTTCAACTACTATAACATAGCAAATGTTAAAAGGGCATTACAGTATGGCAAAGCTCATGGCTCCATCCCGGGTCCCATCCTCTTTTCAATCTTCCTCGATGACCTCCTCTCCATCTGTGTCAGCTCACATATTCATATCTATGCAGACATCACAATTTTCTTTTCCTGAGGCCTGTTGATGGAAGGTCTGGAAATCTCACTCCAGCAAGACTTCCACAATGTCCTGCATGGGTTTCAGGCCAACCAACTTTGGGTCAACACCAAAAAAAAACTATGTTCATGACCTTTGGTTACAGCCAGAAACTAGCTAGGCTTGCTTCTGTCCCTTACTTTACCACCCTGGATGGCTTCCCTGTTAAAGTGGGTCATTATTCAAGTATCTTGGTGTGTGGCTTGACAGCATTCTTCCCTGCTCTGCCCACATCAATGCCATCAATGCTAAACTCCACCCAAGTTTGGTGCCCTGTACTCATACAAAGACTGCTTGACTCCACATGTCCACTGGGAACTAGTTGCAAAGATGGTGCTCTCAGTCATTGACTATGCAGATGTGCTCTACAGTTCCGCCTCCTCCTTTCTTGCCAGACTGACACCCTGTGCAATGCCTTCTGCCATTTTGCCACAAACTCACCCCTCATAATCATCGCTGCAGTCTCCAATTCTCCCTCTCCATACTTCCTCTTTACTTCCCTCTCCTGCACTATTGCACTTCTTTCATCTCTAAATGCAGGTTTGAGGCAATGTCCTTGTTTCTTCCCCCTTTCATCTCCACCAATCTATCCACCTCATACTCTCTTCATTCCAAGGATCCACACTCCTTCTCCTTACTCACTCTCGCTCCTCTGCTGGACAGTCTGCCTTCTCCTTTTGTCTTCCCTCACTCTGAAACCTCCCCTCCACTTCCATTCATCTCTCACCCTCCCCAACCTCCCTTAGGCATTAGCTTAAACACATGCCCTCTCCTCCCTGCATCTGTCAACTCCCCACCTGATCTGCTTTTTCCCTTTTTCTCCCAGCTCATGCCCCCTCCCTGAGGTTAATCTTACTTCTCATAACATTCTTTATACTGAGTGTTTCACTCTATTTGTTTATTGTATCTATGAATGTTTAGTGTATCATGCTCCAGATAGCTGCTGCATATGACATGCCGTATTGCCATATTTGCTCTATTTTTGTTTGCACTTTACTTGTATTGTATTGCTCAATCTTAATGTTATTGTTTTGACTGCTTCCTTACCTTCACCCCCGGGTCACACCTGGAAATGAACATTGGCTCAATGTGGCTTTCCTGGTTACCAGATTTTCATTAAATAAATAAACAAATAAATAAATACCACTGCTGAATATTCTTACAACACACTGGCATAATTAGTAAACTGCTTGCCACCTATAACCTCTCACTCTGGGACATTTTCTAAAGTGGGACTTCTGGACTCAGTCCATTTCATCGGGTTATAAATAAAATACATTCAAATGAAAAAAGTGATGTGATACAGTATACAGTGTGTGACATCTGTAATAAGATGTGGGGGTAAACAAATCTATTACTCTTAGTGAGTACACGAGTTGTTACAGTTCAGGGTCTCATATTTCTATGTGGACTACTGCATATGGTGAACATATTGCAATCCATAACATATACGGTAGTAGCCACAGACATTGCCAGCTATTTCCCGAAATTTCTGTTATATTTCTAGAGAAATCTCCTGCTTCCTGCATTACCACCATAGGAGCAACAGAGAAAAACACTTCAGAAATGTCTCAAAATATCTAGAAATAGCTGGCAATCTCTTTGGCTACTACTGTACCTATGTGTGTGCATGTTTTTACAGATCCTTCAACATTCAGAGGAAAATTGAAAAGGCTATGACAGATGCATCATGAAAATGGTCTAACTGAATGGTGTCAGCCTGATTCTCAGAGCTGTCTGTCTTTTTAGATACAATGTTTTACTGTGTTTTTACATTTTCATAGCCTCCATGTAGACTCCAGACATGACAAGCACTTAAACAATTAGTTTGCTTTCTTCTCAGGTCAAAAGAACATTCACTATGGATCAAGCAGAATGAATGTATTTACAATCCCTATCTGATACAAGCTATAATGACAAGGCAACTGGGCAGCTCAACAGAATGATAGAAAGCCAAATAAGCATGATAGATGGTGTTGTAGAAATATATTCATTTACTTTATCAGAATTGTATATACTGTACATGGAACACAATCTTGCTTGAAATCCCTCAAAATATTTGATGAAATAAAGAACAAATACAAATACAAATCTTGCATCAAACACTTTCTATCACACTTGATATCAGAGCTCTTGATGGCTGGTAAAACAGAAGTGTCGTCGAGGCACAGGTCAGAAAGCACTGGAAAAATGCAGGAGCAGTTGTAAAATTCCACAAAACGGTTTATTTGTAGTTGCAGTAACATTATATAACAACTTGTTCATAACTATGTATGGAAGCAAAATCAAATCCTTGTGAAAAAAAAAATCTCTTAATTAGTTGTCTTTATAAATCTTCTCAACCCCCATCCTTAGCAAACATTCAGTCCATGTAGATTTCAGGCAGGAGCTGCTAGAACACAAAGTTTCCTGAGCTCCCCCCACCCCACAACCACTGCACTAGGCTCAGAAATTTGCACTCATGTAACCTCTAGTTTTTAAAGTCATGACACACTACAATATAAATTTCAACAGTAAAACTAAACATTTTCTAAACAAAAGTGATCCCAATATCAGCTTCATTCCATACAAGGATTTGCACATAATTTTATTTTAGCTGACATAGATATGTAAGGAAGAAAAAATGGACAGCAAGAGAAAACTGAGAGAGAGAGAGGCAAAGAATTGTTAGACCATTCGGCTTTGATCAAGTCCAAAGTCTCACAGGAAAATTTAGTTGCGCAACCAGACAGAGAAGACAGAAAAGGTAAAACTAGGTCCTTGCATTTAAACCCTTTCTGCATAACAAATGGGACAGGGTTCTATTCCACCCTGTCACAAGAAGTAGGTCAGTATCGATGTGTTAAATGTGTGTTTCCATTAGGACTGTGTGGGTATTATTCATTTAGTTTCAGATAGTTGGGATAGATAACCAGCAAGTCAGGTGGTACTACTAAGACAGACATCATTCACCATTCATTCCAATTAAAACACTGAAAAGCGAAGTCACTCACTCGGCCATGGCATGGTATTCTTCTTTACAGCTATTATTTAGACAGGCAAATTAGGGTTCTTGGGCTTTGGGGAGAGGGCATTTATTCACAAGAGGGAAAGAAGTGGAGGGGGGTTTGGTGATAATAAAACAGGGGGAAGTGGGGGGAACTTGCTTTTGCAGGTGGAGGAGGACAATCAAATGTTTATGGATGTGTTTTAGAACTTTGCAGGGTACAATGGGAAGGACGAAGTGGACAACAGCAGGAAGACAGGTGGGGGATATGATTAAAAAACTGATGTGTCATGGGAGGGGTGGGTGTCAATAACCCAGAGGGTAGGGTGTGTTTTCTTGTTTTTTTAATTAATTTTTTTTTAAACTGAAAAAAGTGCTAGCAAAAGTGGTGTAAAACTTCGAGAAGTATGACGTTCCACACGTCACATCAACTTCACCAGTTAATTAACAATTAATGATATCTCTAACAGTAGCAGGGTAATGCATGCCCAGGGATCCATTTCACATTCTGAGATCAGAGGTACTCGTTTTACACATCATGCCTTTTTACCACCAGTAATGTGCATTCAGTCATGCATTATCCCCCTGCAGTGTGCAGCCTGCCATTTGATAACCCTATATTTTTGAACACAAGGTAAATCCTTGCTTCCAGCTTCTCCAAGCAGCAAATAGAATATACCAGCTGAGGCATCAGTGTGGCACAAAATATTCTCTGCCACTCACTCTGCTAAGTGCTTTTGCTGCATAACAAGAATACGCCACACAGATGCTGTGATACTTTGAGACAACCAGCATGGGTGCAATGCATTTTTTGTTTCTGGATTTTGCCTATTTGTAACTATATTCAGCAGCATCACCACCTTCTCTTGCTTTCTTTTACCTCCAGTTTCTCCAAACCAGATCTAGAATCTTATGGCCCCTTGCACTTATGGAGCAGCATATTCACGATGTGTGCACGAACAGTATGCAGTTCTGCTCCTTAATACAGCTCCATGAACATGGGTTGCAGACACCATTCATTACCTCTAATCAAAGCAATCCATGTGCACATACTGTATCCCCATACAAGCACACAAATAGCCTTGTGCTACTAGCTTGGTCAGACACCAGCTATCCTACTGGAGCAGGAGATTCTGAAATACAGCAGTCTGCCTTGGGCTGCGGTATCCTCTTTGTTTTTTTTTCTTTTTTTCTTAATAAAAAATATTTCACAACCCCTTCCAGCCCTCCACATGTGTGCTGGGGATCACAGATGAGGGGCCCATTCAAGCAGCTAAACATCAGCTTTCCTGTGGTAGGAAAACACAGATGCATTATGTCAAGGGCCCCCACCACCACCATGTAGCCTCGCCATTTTTGACAGCAATGAGGCAGGTCTGAAGGAATTTGGTTTCCATCCAGCTTTTCAGCACTTCAGCATCATGATGCAACACTTTTAAAGGGTGTACACAGTGAGAATGTCCAAGTTGTTTCCTAGTCACATGACCTGCAGCAACCAATCAAGAGGGATAATCTGCAGACAATGGCCAGGGAGACTACTGTATCTCCCCAGTCCATCTGCAAACATACAAGGAAGCCAGGCATAAATGCACTCTCTAGGATTCAATTATCCACATCCAGCTACAGCAAGGCCCAGCAAACACATAATCATAGCAATGGTAAAATAATCTTGGAGGATGTCTTAGAACTCCCTCATAAGGGTGACAAACCCTCACCAAAAATGCTCATGGCTGAGGGATAAGATGTGCTTGATCCCATTGAAATTGTCAAAAAACTCAATGTTCCTTTTACTGATCTTAACTCTGTTATCTCCTCTAAGCCAACCTTGCCCTCCAGTGGAGGCCCTGGGCCTGTTGACACAACCACTGGACCCAGAACCATTATATTCTAAATTCTGTTTTAAACCTGTCTCAGTAAGGGACACTCTCTGATCTACTCCCTTCCCTCACCATCCTAAAGGGGTCTCTCTGGGACACTGCCTTATCCCCTTCTCTCTGGTCCCACCAGTCCCCTTGCAGGGTTCCTCGCATCCTGAGGGCATCTCCAGGGACACGACTCTTCCCCCTTCCCCACTTCAGCCCTCCCTCCCCTTTCCCCCTTTTCTTTCACGTAAGCACTTGTTTACTTATTAACCAGGCAGGTATTATTGTCCATTCTTTCTACATGTTATGTACAACACTGTTATAACACTGTTTGTAACACATGCCTTGCAACTGTATGTTAATGTTGGTCTTGTATCTTGAATGTTTAATGTTTAATGTCTCATTCCTATTGTACCCCTTCCCACCAGATTGCACTGGGAGATGAGCGATGTGTTGCTCAGTGTGCCTTCCTGGTGAAACATTTAAATAAATAAATAAATAAAATACAAAATCAAACTTGTACTCAACTAAATGGTTATATTTGAATCCACCAATGTGTGGATTAAAATAAAACCATTTAATTGTCCAAAAGTTTGATTTTGTGTGCTGCAACTTTGTAAATTTGAAATAGTACTCTGCCTGGCAGTTGGTACAACTGGTTATTTTCTTCCTACTACATCTCTCTGACCTGACAATGGCATAACAGATGACTGACCAGGAAGCTACTGAGTGGATCTTCCTGAGCAGTTGTGATGTTACAGTCAGTGAGATCACAATGTTGATGATGTAGTGAGAGGACCAGAGTTAGATATTTGTAGGTAAATGGTAGCAGTTTTGGGAGAGAAAGTTCTCATCATAGGAAACTCCATGATTTGGGGAGCTGATACCTACCTCCAGCCGGGGGCAATGGTCAGATGTCTCCCAGGTACACCAGCATGGAAAGACACTGAGCACATTGCTAAAATAGTGCAGGAAGCAGGAGAAAACATAGACGTCCTTGTACACAGAGGGACTAACTATCTCACAAGATGGTCAGTTGTGGAGACCTAGGAACACCTGACCCGGCTGGAGACAAACTGTCATCCATTTCATCTGGCATCTCCTTCTCTGAGATCCTGCCAATCAGGGAGAGGGGGGCAGATGGATGGAAGGTCAGAGAAGGGGAGATAGGGGAGCTAAACATGTGGCTCAAGGGCTGGTGCCAGGAAAAAGGACACCAATTTGTAGGTAACTGGCAGCAGTTTTGGGAGTGAAAGTTCTTTAAATTCGATGGACTACATCTGACTAAGGAGGGAGTCAATGCATCGGAGCGGAAGTTTGATGTCTTTGCAGAATATTTAAACTAGCAAATGGAGAGAGGTGTGCAGCATGCAATACATCGAATGGAAAGAACACCCCTCCCTCCCTCCTCAGCTAGTGATCAAATAGGAGTTCAGCATGTTTGTAGTTCATTTGCATCACCAGGTAAGGAGAAAGGTCCCGCTCCCCATATGATGCACAGGGTAATGTTGGACCTCACACAGCAACTAACACACTGAAACCTGGTCAGTGTAAAATCATGTACACAAATGCCCACCATCTGGGAAACAAGATCTCAGACCTGCAGGTGACAATGACAGAGGCTAAACTGGACATAGTAGCCATTAGCGAGACACGGTTCACCAGTAACCACTCTTGGGAGACTTCAGTACCTGGCTATGTACTGTTCAAAAGAGACTGAGGTCTAAAAAGGGTGTGTGTGTGGTCCTTTATGTCAATAAAAATATCAAAGCTACAGAAATTCAGAATACACATGAGGAGCCATAAAAACTGTGGGTCACCCTGGAAACAGGAAATGGGACAGCCATATGAACTGGGGTCATCTACAGGCCTCCAGACTGGGAGAGGACATAGACACATTATTGTTAGAAGATATACAAAACATTACAGCTAAAGGTGAGGTTCTGATAATAGGAGACTTCAACATGGCAGATAAAGACTGGTCAATACCAGCAGGAACATCTGCCAGAACTAGACACACATAGTTGATTCCCTGCAGAGGGAGGGCCTCAAACAACTGGTAAAACAACCCACAAGATACAGGGCTATCCTAGATCTAGTACTGACTAGTGAAGAAAGGATCACAAATCTCCAGGTAGAAGCTTACCTGGGGGCCAGTGACCATGACATGGTGTGGTTCAATTTGGCCCCAAGAACTAAATCATCCTATTCCAATGCACAAATATGGGACTTCAGAGGAGCTGACTTTGCTAAGATGGCCAACAGAGTTAAGTTAGCCCTGGCAAGAAGAAATACAGGTGAGGGGGTACAGGCAAACTGGGCAAGGAATAAGGATGCAATACTTAAAACAACATCCCATGTTGTTAGGGAGAAAAGCAAGAGCAAAAGAAGGAGGAACCACTTTGGTTCTCAAAAACAGTAGCAGTAAAGGTCAGAGCCAAAAGGCTGGCCTTCAGGAAATATAAGGAAACACAGCGGGATGAAGATAGAGAGGCATACCAAACTTCCCTGAGGAAAACAGGGAAGGCAGTAATGCAGGCAAAGCTCCAAACTGAGGAAACACTCGCATGAACAATAAAAAAAGGGGACAAGACTTTCTATAGTTATATCAGTGAAAGGAGAAAGTCAAGAGGGTTTATTGCTAAGATCAAAGGGGATATGGGGGAGTGTGTTGAGGAGGACCAAGGAAAAGCATTTATCCTAAATAGATACTTCTGCTCAGTATTTACTGAGGAGAAGGTAGGGTAGGGCCCACAGCTCAGCACCATGGACGCTGAGGGGAGGGAGGTGTATACAAGTCCCTTCACAAAAGAAAGGGTCCTTCAAGAGTTCACTAAGCTGAGGGTGGACAAGGCAATGGGACCTGCTGGCATACATCCTAGTGTAATAAAGGAGCTAAGGGTGGAACTAGCAGAACCATTATGAGAACTATGTAGTGAGTCTGAGCACAGGAGAGGTCCCAGAAGACTGGAGAAGGACTCATGTGATCCTGCTTCACACACGTGGTAGCAGGAAGGAGGCAAGGAACTGCTGACAAGTCAGTCTTACCTCAGTAGTGGGCAAAATTATTGAGGCACTCCTTAAGGAAAGGATAGTGCAACACCTGGAATCCATAGGAGCACAGGATCCAAGACAGCATGGATTTACAACAGGAAGGTCCTGTCAAACTAATCTCATAGATTTCTTTAGCTGGGTAACCAGAGTGGTGGGCCAAGGGGGTGCAGTTGATGACACCTATCTTGACTTCAACAAAGCTTTCGAGACTGCTCCACATAGAAGATTGATTAATAAGCCAGGTAGGCTCAGGGTGGGTCAGAAGTTGGTCAACTGGATGGCAAACTGGTTTGTGGGCAGAAAACAGAGAGTGGTGGTAAATGATATACAGTCAGAGGAGATGCAAGTCACAAGTGGGGTACCTCAGGGATCAGTCCTGGGGCCAGCCCTCTTCAATATCTTAATCAGTGACATAGCAGATGGACTGGAGGGTAAGGTTTGTCTGTTTGCAGATGATACCAAGATCTGCAACAGAGTAGATGATCCAGTTGGGGTGGGCAGCATGAGACGAGATCTGGATAAACTGGCAAAATGGTTGAAAGAGTGGTAACTGGGGTTTAATGCAAAGAAGTGCAAAATCATGCACATAGGGAAAAGAAATCCTGAAGCCACCTACAGGTTGGAAGGGGAGTTTGCTGGCAATTACAAGGGAAGAAAGAGACTTGGACATCATCACAGATAACCTGAAATCATCCAAGCAGACCACTATAGCAGTAGGTAAGGCTAGGGGGATGTTGGGGTGTATTAGTAGGGGTATCACAAGTTGCAAGAGGGAGGTAATAATCCCTCTTTACAAGACATTGGTTAGGCCCCATCTGAAATACTGTGTGCAGTACTGGAGGCCACACCTGCACAAGGACATTAACAAAATGGAGGCAGACCAGAGAAGGGCAACCAAAATGGTGCAGGAACTGCATCAGAAAACATATGAGAACAGATTAATGGAGCTCAGTATGTATATCCTAGAGCAAAGGAGGGAGAGAGTTGATATGATTGAAACATTTAAACATCTTAAGGGCATTAACAAGGTGAATGAGTCTAACATGTTTTAATATAAGAAAAATAGCCAGACAAGAGGACACAGCATGAGATTAGAGGGAAGCCGATTAAGGGGTAATGTGAGGAAGTTATTTTTCCAGAAAGGGTGGTGGATGCATGAAACGGCCTACCTCAGGAAGTGATGGATATGAATACAGTGCAGGGCTTCGAACAGGCATGGGATAGGCATAAGTGAGCAATACAGATGCGTATGAATCGATTGGCCATTGACAGAGAACAGGCCTATGGCACATTCATAAGGTAGAAAAAATGGGTACACAGGATGGGCCTTCCGGTCCTTATCTGCATCCAACATCTATGTTTCTATGTTTCTAAATATGTCAGATGCCAGGCAGAGTACTGTTCCACACATCACACCTACTAACGTCAGGTAACAAATCTGCTAGTTAAGCAATTGAAAAAAAAGATAAAAGTACCTCATCTATAAAAGGTAACAGAAGACTGCTTTTAAAAACTAACATTACTTTTAGGCAGCACACTACTATAGCTCTATAAGCCATCCTGAAGAATTCAAAAGCATAGCAGTTTCCCCATCTTCGTTTTTCAAGTGCTTCCACATCACCTACTCGGGATAGATATGATCAGTCTCGAAAGCTAAATTCTAGTTCTCTCAAAAATCATTTTGCATTTGCTACCCAATATCCCAAAGTCCCCCAACCCATTGTCATTAGTGGTTTCAGAAAACAACATGAGGGAAAGGAGTCAAGCGGCAAAGCCCAATGAGTTTCATAATTCATTGTTTCTTCTTATAAAAATAAAAATAATAAATAATAAATACAATATAATAAAAATGATCACATTTCAAATTCTATTATTTTCCTGTACATAATATCTGATTATATTATTTTAGTATATTTTGTAAATTAGGCCAGCCTATTTTAATTTCTCATATATCATATCAGATTATACTATTTTATCATATGTCATGTACTATGTATTATATCATATCATATCATATCATATCATATCATATCATATCATATCATATCATACTATTAGCTCATATATTACATTTGCTGTCCTGCCCAATGCCATCTGAAGGCCTGTTGTTTCACAGTGGCTGAAACAAATCATCTCACAGTCACCACCCTGTTGCCCAATTCTTTTTCAGAAGTACCCACTGCCACTACCACCTCCCCCACCACCAATGCACTGTACCTAGAAAAACAAATGCATCCTCTGCAGTGTGATTGTATGTTATAGATGAAATCATGAATCCACTGAAAGCACATTTTCTCAGCATATAAATAAAGTCAAATGTAATAATAATAATAAATAGTAACTACATTAAAAGAAAACCCAAAGAAAGGCTCCAGCTTCAGAAAACAACACATTCCCTTCATCATATCCTCTTCCTCCATCCATCATGAATCACGTTTTCCTAATGTGTCACTAATACTGTGACACATGGGGTCCACCCCTTGTTCCTTGCCTGCACACTGCACAGCAATCAGTCAGTGCAGCCACAGCTACAGCACCTGTGTGATATGGCTACTGGCAATTGCCTGTGTGACTTGCAGCAGTAGAGATAGTGGTTTTTAAGGTCATCTTAGAAACATAGAATTTGATGGCAGAAAAGGACGGCTTGGCCCACCTAGTCTGCCCCTTTCCCTATCTACAGGATAAGCCGCAGATCCTAGTTAACCAACAGCCTATTTCTTCCTACCCCCACAAGAATTGCCTTATGTCTGTCCCATGTATTCTTGAATTCTCCCACAGTTTTAGACCACACAACCTCCTCAGGAAGGCTGTTCCATGCATTCACTACCCTCTCTGTGAAAAAATACTTCCTCACATTGCCTCTGAAGCACCTCCCATCTTTAAATTGTGTCGCCTTGTTATTGCATGTCTCTTTTTCTGAAAGGTGCTACCCTCTTGGACTTTGTTGATTCCACTGAAGTACTTAAACATTTCTATCATGTCCCCCCATCCCTCCTTTCCTCAAGGTCTCCAGAACTGGACACAGTACTCCAGATGGGGTCTCACCAGCTGTCTGTACAGAGGGATAACTACTTCCTGTTTTCGGCTGGTGATGCCTCTCCCTGTGCATTGCAGTATACCCCCAGCTCTCCCTACTGCCTTTTCACATTGCTTACTAACCTTAAGTTCATCTGATATGATTACCCATGGGTCCCTTTCCTTTTTTGTTTTTGTTACTACCCCCCCCCCCATTGTGTAATCTTCCCCTGGGTTTTTGTTTCCCAGGTGCATTATTTTGCACTTATTTGCATTGAATCCTAGCTGCCATACTTCCGACCATTCCTCCAACCTTGCTAAGTCCCTTCTCATCCTTTCCACACCTCCTTGTGTATCAACCCTGTTGCAGATCTTTGTGTCATCTCCAAAGAGGCATACTTTTCCTTCCAGTCCCTCTGCAATGTCACTTATAAAGACATTAAAAAGGACTGGACCCAGTTCTGAACCCTGCGGTACCCCACAAGTAACCCCTCTTTCTTCAGAGTGGACTCCATTTACAATTATCTTCTGTGTCCTGTTGTCCAGCCAATGTTTTACCCAGGCTACCACCCTGGGACCCACTCCCAGGCTGGTTAATGTGACTATTAATCTTTTGTGTGGGACTGTGTCAAATGCCTTGCTAAAGCCTAGGTAGACCATGTCCACAGCCCCTCCCTGGTCTACTACTTTGTTCACCCAGTCAAAGAAATCAATTATATTGGTCTGACATGACCTTCCCGCTGTGAACCCATGCTGCCTTGGGTCCTGTGCCCCACTGGCCTCTAGGTACTCAACAATTCTTCCCTTCAGAAGTGATTCCATCACTTTCCCTACTACAGAGGTCAAATTGACAGGTCTGCAGTTTCCTGTCTCTGTCTTGGTCCCACTTTTGTGAAGGGGAATCACATCCACCTTCTTCCAGTCCTCTGGTACCACACCATCCTCCCACGATTTGTTAAAAAGGGTAGTCAGTGGTTTCACTAGTTCACTCCTTAATTCTTTCAGAATTCTGGGGTGAATTCCATCAGGCTCCATTGCTTTGTCCACCTTCCGTTTTAGGAGTTCTTTCGGAACCCTTTCTTCTGTGAAAGGACTGGGATTGACCCCCCTATCCAAAGTGCTTTTGTTAATTAGATTAGGCACCTCCCCCTCCTCTTTTGTGAATACTGAGCAGAAATATTCATTCAGTATCCCTGCTTTTTCACTATCCCCCTCTGCCCACCCACTGTTCATTCTATTTTGCCTCACAATCCCTCCCTTTGTCTTTCTACGCTCCCTGATGTTCCTATGAAAGGTTTTATCCCCCTTCTTAACCGAGTTGGCTATCCTTTCCTCAGTTTGGGCCTTTGCTATTTTGACTTCCCTCCCTGTTTCCTTCTGCCTTAACTGGTACAGCTCTCAGTCCTGCTCCTTCTGAGTTTCCTTATACTTCCTGAATGCTATCTTTTTCTCCCTGACTTTCCCCACCACCTCTTTTATTTATTTATTTATTTGCTTTTGTTTACCAGGTAAGTCACACTAGACATCCATGTGCCTATTTTCAGGTGCAACCCGGGAGAGTTACAGACTTGAATTTTTACAGGTACAGCGACTTATACAACTTTTACATACAGTGAAGTGACTAATAGAGTGTCTACATACAATGGGGCCACTAGTATGGTTTTTACATACTGTGAAGTATCAGTATACATAGAGGAATGACAGTCAGTAGTAAAACAAACAACATAGGAGCCCAGGGGGAGGTTACGGGTGGCCTGGGGGAATCATGAGCAAGGCCATACATAAACAAGTGAATTGAGTCAGATTTAACATGCAATGGGAGTGCAGGCAAATAGGTCGTCAGAAAGAAAGTGCAGTGGTCCCAGAGGAGTGCTGAGGCCCGCCGTGCCGATGTAGTGTGGGAAGAGGCTACGAAGTGCAAGGGCAGGTGGAGGAACCCTTAAGGAAGTTCCAGAGGGAAGTTTTAAATACAGTGTGGGAGGGGAGTTTTGAGAACCATAGTGGCTTTTTCTTTCATTTTGATTTGTTTATTTGCTTCACACAAAGGCTTGTTGTCTCTGTGATGGCAGTTTTAATGATTCCCCATTGCTGCTCCACCCCTCCTTCTAACCTGTTTGCTAGTAGTTTTCTGAGGCACACTCCCATCTTGCCAAAGTCAGCCCTCCTGAAGTCCAGTACCCTCACTTTTGTATGGCTTGACTCTGTAGCTGAGTTTAACGTGAACCACATTGTCTGATGGTCACTTGTTCCCAGATGGCAACCAACTTCTAGATCTGAGATCCTCTCACTGTCCCCATTTGAAAGTATGAGGTCTAAGATTGCTCCCTCATGAGTGGGTTTCAAAACTAGCTGTCTGAGGCATGCCACGTGTAGGGCATCGAGAATGGTCCTGCTCTTGGATGTGGCTGCAGCAAGTGTGATCCAGTTAACATCTGGCATAGTCAGGTCTCCCATCAACAGTATCTCCCCTTTCTCTGCCATTCTAAGAATGCCTTCTATCATATCCTTGTCCATTCTCTCCCCCTTGACCTGGGGGTCTGTATACAACCCCTGTGTGGATTGTGGTGCCACTTCCAGTCTCCAAGGTGACCCACAGTGCCTCCTCTCCTCTCCTCCCTGTTTACTCTTTTGTTCAGTTGCTTTTATCTCTTCCTTTACATAGAGAGCTACTCCTCCCCCTCTTCTCCCCTTCCCTCCCTGTCTCTCCTGTAGGTTATGTACCCTGGTATGCTAACATCCCAGTCATGGTTCTCTGTGTACCATGTTTCTGCGACTACTACGATATCCAGGCATCCCTCTTCCATCAAGGCCACCAGTTCAGGGAAGTTGTTGCTCAGGCTACAGGCATTGGTACTCATTATCCTCCATTTCCTGATGGCCTTACTCCTTTTTGCCCCATCTCTGTCCTTCTTGCCTTTGTCACTTTCTCCATTTACCCCTGCCCTTCTCCCTATCGACATCTGTATGTTGGTGTTTACTACACTTACTACCATGACTTTTTTGGGGGGGCTAGGATTTCCCTGCTTCTTTCCAGTGCCTTCCCCCCTTGGCTAGTTTAAATACTTGCCAATGAAGCATTTAAACCTATCACCTAGGATACTGGTTCCCCTCCTGGACAGATGCAGCCCATCATGCCAGTATAGGCTTGTGTCACTTCAGATGGAACCCCAGTCCCCAATGAAGCCAAATCCTGAGCTCTGCACCAGTTTTTCAACCACTGATTGAATCCCATGGTGTAGAGCACCCTAGCCTCTCCTACGCCATAGGCAGGCAGCACCTCTGAGAAGGTTACTGTGCATGCTACTTGTCTAAGGTCCCTCCCCAACTCCACAAACTCTTCCTGCACTGCTCTGATACCTTTCTTAGCCAGGTCATTTTTCCCTAGGTGGACAATGGCATCCATCTCCCTTCCCTGTGCAGCTACTCTGGCAATCCTGAGGATTTGCTCCCTGTCCATCCAAGCCATGGCGCCAGGCAGGCACCTTACCTCCCTCTCCCCTTCCTCTACCAGTTCTACCTTCCTAACAATGGAGTCCCCCATCTGGAGTTGTTTCCTTCCCCTGTGGGGTCCCATGCCACTCTCCTGTGGGTCTCCCTTGTGAAGGTTCCCAGCATCCTCCTTGGTCTCCACTGTGGGTGCCTCCATAGAGGAACCATACTTTGCCAGAATGGCATAGAAATTGTGGAGAGGTACAACTGGAAGGATGTGCCTCTTTTCCACCACCCTCACCCTCCCTGAGCCCACTGTGGTCCAACTGTTCCTCTTTCTTGGCAACCTCTGAGGCAACGGCAGTGGCCCTGGTGGTCCCTGGATGGAAGAGGAGGTCCCACAAATCCTGGCAATCTCAGCCTGGAGCTGAGCAACCTCCCCCCTCAGCCCAGAGAGGTGCCTGCAGATGGGACAACACTGCATCCTCCAGGACTTCAGGACTCATTATGCATTCATTCAGAAATCATGTTTTCTTTTCATCATTCTCCTTCTCCTTCCAGTGTGAATCACATGTTCCTCACCATTCCTCACTGGGGTCTGTGGGTGATAGTAACACCCCTTTTTTCCCTGTCTGCACATTGCTTGGTAAGTGGTACAATACGATTGGTCACTGCCATCACATCCACCTGTGCATCAAGCTGTCTGTCCACCTTGAGCACTACTCGTAGTGCTATTTATTACCATCTTCATGTACATCATGTGTTCATCTTGTTTTTTGTCACTTAAATAAAACAGATTTTTATATTGTGTCACTATCTTCATGATATTACTATTTTTATCTAATATATAAAACTTATAATGTAAAAAATACAAATTTTAGACTAGAACAGACACTGTAGTATAAAATAATGATTATAATATACAAACATCATTGTAAATTATATTGTGCAGCTAAGGAAAAATATTGCAGTTGGCATGAAGGAAAACAGAGCCATTAATTACAAGGGGTATACACCCTGAGGTCATCAGTGAATAGTAACTATTACAGTAGCTCACACTGAGCTCTGGTGGTCTTAAAGGCTTTTGCAGGCTCTAATACAAACAATATCACTAGAAGTAATCCACAACAGATGCATTTCAACAACACCTGCCAAAAATAAACTACAGCCAGGGTTTCAGTTAGCTACATTTTGGAATTATTTGACTTCTGAACATTTGGCAAAAGCTTCCAAAATAAAAGGAATGAAAGTATTTGACCCCCGAAAAGAAAACAGGAAAATCATTTAGTTTCCAATTTTACAGGCATGAAAGTAAATACAGTTGATTTCTCTAAATGAAAGAGTATTTTACCAATAATATTGAATAGAAGCTCTTAAAATGTCATCTTTCTTAGAATTATGACTTCCTAACTTGAATCCTGGGAAGTATTTTGAATACCAAAAAATGGGAATGGAATCCAGATTTGGCCACATGTAAGTTTTTGACTTCCACTAAAACAACATTAATGGAATCTCTGGCTACAACAGTTTATATTTATGGCTAACCTAGAGGCTTTTGCCCCCTGTTTGTAACATGTTTTAACATACGCAAATTACTGTCTTGGCAGCAAACGTCGTTCAGCCAAATTGGCAAACCTCAATTGAATTTTCAGGCCCTAACTCAAAGCAAAGATGAATCTGGCCCACTTATCGCACAGTTTGAACCCACATTACATGACATTTCATAAGTACTGAATTACTGAATTTGATACTCACAAGTGCTACATCAGGTGAATTGTTGTCACAAGATTCACTCTACTGTATCTTCTTCCCAGTGCTTCATATTCAGATGTTATGGCTGCAGCCATTTTTATGTTCCCTCCTTAGTCTGCATCGTCGGAAGCATATTGTGTGTTTCAAGTGGACAATACCATGTGACAGGGCGTGCAGCCATCCTTATCTACTGGCATAGGCTATGCTTCTATGTTTCATTGTGGGATTTAGGCACTCCTCCAAAGTGTGGCGAGGTATGAGGATGCAGGTCTCTTCTGCAAACACCCGAGGATGTAAAATCCATACTAGAGATTAAAAAGCAATGTTACTCAAACAGAGCAGTACTTGTACAGAGGGATCCTAAACTAATTGTTCTTAGTCATCACTTTTATTTTTTTGGTTCCCTTTCACAGACAATCTACTGTACTCACAGCACAACAAACTTCCAAAAGATAAACACTCAGGGTCTTCTCCACAAAATGGAAATCTCCCCTCCACAGGTGTGGGCTGACTTGTATGGATGCAAATCACCCCCTTTGCACCTAAGAGACTCTTTGGCATTCATAGTCCTAGATCCATATCCATATCTCTCTGAAGATGATTATATTCAGCTCATGTGTCTATGGTGTCCAGCCAGGTTGGAGTGAGCATGGGGGTGGGGATAAATAGTCATGTGATTCTTGAAAAAGAGTCCACACTGTGGATCAGGTGCAGAGGGAGGCAGTATTAAAATATTATGCCACCTGGGGGCTGCAGTAACACTTGCACCCCTCCATCAAAGTTTGTACCGCTGCAGTCCACTGACACTCTCAGGACCTAATTAGACCTGCCATCACTTGCACCAAGTCCTCCAAGCTGTTATTTGGGGCTAATTTCCTTAATATTATACTTTTTTTATTTTTCCAATTTTTCCAAATGTAATACCATAGTCCTTGGAGAACCACTGAATCCCACAACCCCCTGCACTACACAGAGCAGGGGATCCACTCTGGTGCCAGGCCAGACATCTGGTTGAATGACTACAGTCCCACTCTGCTTGTCCCCCCAGTATATCCCCAGACACTCTGTGCTACTGTTTGCATGCTGAGTGGAAAGGCCAGGTGGTGTGCATGCCACTACTCATGCAGCCATTTGCTAGTGCATGGAATTTGTGTCTCTTTGGTACATATTTCATGCCTGTAAAATGGCCAGAAAATGGGGGGGGGGCCTTTTTGGTAAAGGTGGAACTGTGGGCAGTGAGGCAGCACAAGTTTTGAATGCAAAATGTAACCATACTGCATAGTTATTCAGCAGCCAATAGCACCTTTGGGTCATGATTGGTACAGAGGGACATTCAGATATGAACCTTTGTAGTCTTCTGGAGAAGGATGCATGGTAATTGTCAAGAAACAAATACCAGCAACAATCATAATCAGGGCAGTTCATAAATGTCTGTATTCTGTTCCGCTCAGCAGCTTAACACCCAGAGAAAGTTCTTATTCAAACATTCAGTGAGTTCAATGCCTGGGGATGTCCATAAGGTAAACATTACATTTTCACTGGTAAGAAGTCCCTCCAGTCTTAGGGTGGGATATCAATCAATCAATCAATCAAAATCTTTATTTAGTCAGGCGAACATCATTGAGCGTAGCTCATTTGCAAGATGGACCTGAGTGGTCATACAAATAAGAGTACAAGTATTTTTACATGGACAAGATAATAACATAAACAATAGTACAATGACATAAATTGAGAATATACAAAAATTTACATATATACAAGGAACAATAAAAATCACTGGGATATGATCCCAAGCTATTTCTTTACCACTGTACAGGAACTGCCAACAGCATCAGGTAGTCCCTGTCACATACAGCCCCTCCCAGGCACCAATAAGTTTACAGACTCACTCAGAGTTCCCATCTGAGGCTCTAACAGGAGTCTAGGTATATACTTTGTTACTGCAAGCAGTCAGCTTTGACCTAGCAGATGTTTGTAGTTCCTTCCCTCAGGGATGCATGAACAATATTGGTACAGTCCGTGACCTTGCAAGATCTGTCACCCTATATCTGGCTGGACCAGTGAATCACTGGAGCAGCCAGCTCATTGGCAGCTCTTTGACCAGGGCCTGGCTCTTGGTAGCTCAGGAACCGGCAAACAGCAGAAGGGTCACTCTTGCCCCCCCCCGGCCTTACTAATTTGCAGATGAGGAGCAACTTGCCAGACCAGTCAGGACATCCATCACTGTACTTTCTGTGTATTTAGAAAACTCTTCCAAATCTGTTTTGCCCCTAATATATGCCATGGAAAAAACCACTCCATTCCTGCAATTTCTCTAGCTAAGGGAGTCCTGGGCATACCCAGCTATTAGCCTATGTCAGGGCCTGGACTACACTGGATTACCCAGATTACATTAAAAGATGAAGTGTCCCAACTAACCTAAAAAAAAAAAAAAGATGCTATGCAAAATATCAAAGGTATCCAGTGCCCCAGCCAGAGCATGCAAACATAAAATGGCACACTAGTGTCAGCATCTACTGAAAGAGATCTAACCTAGCACTGACTTTAAGTAAGTTGTTACATAGAGTTAGATGGTTTTGGGGTGGGGGATGACATAAAGTGTAGTTTAAAAAACAAGTGGACTTAGAATAATACCTCAGGGCAATGGCATTTAATGCTGAAGGAACACCATCTTCAAGGCCCCCTGAACTTCTTGGGCCTGCTATCACTAGGTCACAATGTCCCACTACTGTGGCAAAAATTAACAACCCAGGCATAATGACACTTAGGCCATCAGCTCTTAACATTTTGCCACTGAAATGTTGGATGCAGACACTAAACTGGTCTTAATATACAAATGCATGCCAATGACACAGTTGTCTGTGCATGTGCCCTTTCTATCCCCTCCACTGAAGAGCCCCTGCAAAATCACTATCTAGAGCCCAGCAGGGCACAGGAGCCAAGGCAGCATGTCAGATGAATTTAATAGATTTCTTTGACTGATGACCAAAGTAGTAGACTAGGGAGGGACTGTGGACATGGCCTACCTAATCTTTAGCAAGGCATTTGACACAGTCCCACACAAAAGATTAATAAACAATTTAGCCAGCCTGGGAGTGGGTCCCAGGGTGGTAGCCTGGGTAAAAAACTGTCTGGATAACAGGACACAGAGAGTAATAGTAAGCGGAGTCCACTCCAAAGAAAGGGGGGTTACTAGTGGGGTACGGCAGGGTTCAGTACTGGGTCCAGTCCTTTTTAATGTCTATATAAGCGACATTGTGGAGGGACTGGAAGAAAAGTATGCCTCTTTGAGAAGACACAAAGATCTGCAATAGGGTTGATACGCAAGGGTGGGGGTGGAAAGGATGAGAAGGGACTTGGCAAGGTTGGAGGAATGGACAAAAGTATGGCAGCATAGATTCAACGCCAAGAAGTGCAAAGTAATGCACCTGGGAAACATAAACTCAGGAGAAGGAAAGGGACCTGGGGGTAGTCATATCAGATGACCTAAAGGTAAGCAAGCAATGTGAGAAGGCAGTAAGAATGGCTGGGGGGGATACTGGGATGTATAGGGAGAGGTGACACCATTAGAAAACAGGAAGTTGTTATTCCTCTGTACAGACAGTTAGTGAGACCCCATATGGAGTACTGCTTGCAGTTCTGGAGACCCCATCTCTGCAAGGACATAGACAGGATGGAGGCAGTCCAGAGGAGGGCAACTAAAATGATGCAGGGTCTGTAACAGAAGCCATATGAAGAGATACTAAAGGAGCTTACTATGTATACCCTTGAGGAAAGGAGGGAGAGGGGGGACATGATAGAAACTTTCAAGTACCTTAAGGGAATCAACAAAGTCCAAAAGGGTAGCATCTTTCAGAAACAGAGATGTGCAAGAACAAGGGGACACAATTTGAAGATGGGGGGGGGTGGCTAAGGGGCAATGTGAGGAAGCATTTTTTTCACAGAGAGGGTGGTGGATGCATGGAGCAGCCTTCCTGTGGGGTCAACAACAGTGGGGGAATTCAAGAATGCATGGGACAGACAAAAGGCAATTCTGGTGTGGTGTAGGAAAACAGGCCATTGGTTAACTAGGATCTGCAGCTTATCCAATAGATATGGAAATGAGCAGACTAGGTGGGCCAAGCGGTCCTTCTTTGCCATCAAAGTCTTTAGAAACATAGAAACATAGAAGTTGATGGTAGATAAGGATCACAAGGCCCATCCAGTCTGCCCATTTTTTTTCTACCTTATAAATGTGCCATAGGCCTTTACTCTGTCAATGGCCTATCTATTCATACTCATCTGTATTGCTCCCTTATACATATCCCATGCCTGTTTGAAGCCCTGCACTGTATTCATATTCACCACTTCTTGAGGTAGGCTGTTCCATGCATCCACCACCCATTCTGTGAAAAATAACTTCCTCACATTACCCCTTAATTGACTTCCCTCTAATCTCATGCTGTGTCCTCTCGTCCTGCTATTTTTCTTATATTGAAATATGTTAGACTCCTTCACCTTGTCAATGCCCTTAAGGTGTCTGAATGTTTCAATCATATCACCTCTCTCTCCCTCTTTTGCGCTAGGGTATACATATTGAGCTCCATTAATCTGTCCTTATATGTTTTCTGATGCAGTTCCTGTACCATTTTGGTTGCTCTTCTCTGGACTGCCTCCATTTTGATAATGTCCTTGTGAAGGTGTGGCCCAGTACTGCAAGCAGTACTCCAAATGGGGCCTAACCAGTGTCTTGTAAAGAGGGATTATTACCTCCCTTTTACAAATTGTGATACCCCTGCTAATACACCCCAACCTCCCCCTAGCCTTACCTACTGCTTTAGTGATCTGCTTGGATGATTTCAGGTCATCTCTGATGATGCCCAAGTCTCATTCTTCCCTTGTGATTGCCAGCAACTCCCTTCCTAACCTGTAGGTGGCTTCAGAGTTTCTCTTCCTTATGTGCATGGTCTTGCATTTCTTTGCATTAAACCCCAGTTGCCATTCTTCCTACCATTTTGCCAGTTTATCCAGATCTTTTCTCATTCTGCCCACCCATCTGGATCATCAGCAAACAGACAAACCTTACCCTCCAGTCCATCTGCAATGTCACTGATGAAGCTATTGAAGAGAACTGACCCCAGGACTGATCCCTGAGGTACCCCACTTGTGACTTGCATCTCTTCTGACTGTATACTTTTTACCACCACACTCTGTTTTCTGCCCACCAACCACTTTGGCACCCAGTTGATCAAGTTCTGATCCACCCCAAGCATATCCATCTTATTAATCAATCTTCTATTTGGAACAGTATTGTTCAGAAGAGACCGAGGTGTAAAAAGGGTGGGTGGAGTGGCCCTGTATGTCAATGAAAATATCAAAGCTACAGAAATTCAGAATACACATAAGGAGCCAGAAGAACTGTGGGTCACCATGGAAACAGGAAATGGGACAGCCATAAGAACCGGGGTTGTCTACAGGCCCCCATACCAGGGGGAGGACATAGACACATTACTGTTAGAGGATATACAAAACATGACAGCTAAAGGGGAGGTTCTGATAATGGTAGACTTCAACATGCCAGATACAGATTGGTCAATACCAGCAGGAACATCTGCCAGAACTAGATACATGGTGGATTCCCTTCAGGGGGAGGGCCTCAAACAATTGGTACAGCAACCCACAAGAGACAGGGCTATCCTAGATCTAGTACTGACTAACAGGGAAGGGATCACAGATCTCCAGTAGAAGGTTACCTGGGGCCAGTGACCATCACATGGTATGATTCAATTTGGCCACTACATCTAAATCATCCCATTCCAAGGCAAAAATATGGGACTTCAGAGAAGCTAACTTTGATAAGATGGCCAACAGAGCTAGGCTAGTCCTGGCAAAAAGAAACACAGGTGAAGGGGTACAGGCAAAGTGGGCAAGCATTAAGGATGCAATACTTGAAGCAACATCCCGTTGTGTTGGACAGAAAAGGAAGTGGAAAAGAAGAAGGAAATCACTCTAGTTCTCAAATACAGTAGCAGAAAAGGTCAGACTCAAAAGGCTGGCCTTCAGGAAATATAAGGGAACACAGCAGGATGAAGATAGGGAGGCATACCAAACTGCCCTAAGGGAAGCAGGGAAGGCAGTAAGGCAGGCAGAGTCCCAAACTGAGGAAACACTAGCACGAACAGTAAAAGAAGGTGACAAGACTTTCTATAGATACATTAGTGAAAGGAGAAAGTCCAGAGGGGTATTGCTAAGCTCAATGGAGAAAAGGGGGCATGTGAGGAGGACCCTGTAAAAGCATCTATCCTAAATAGATACTTTTGCTCAGTATTTACTGAAGAGAAGGTAGGGTAGGGCCCACAGCTCAGCACCATGGTCACAGGGGGAAGGGAGGTGAGCACTACTCCCTTCACAAAAGAAAGGGTCCTACAAGAGCTTGCTAAGCTCAGGGTGGATAAGGTAATGGGATCTGATGGCATACATCCCAGGGTACTTAAGAAGCTAAGGATGGAAATAGCAGAGCCATTAGCAGAACTGTTTAGTGAGTCTCTGAGCACAGGAGAGGTCCCAGAAGACTGGAGAAGGGCTCATGTGATCCCGCTCCACAAGAGTAGAAGCAGGGAGGAGGCAGAGAACTACAGACCAGTCAGTCGTACCTCAGTGGTGGGCAAAATTATGGAGGCACTCCTTAAGGAAAGGATAGTGCAACATTTGGAATCCATAGGGGCACAGGATCCAAGACAACATGGGTTTACAAAAGGAAGGTCCTGTCAAACTAATCTCATAGATTTCTTTGACTGGGTAACCAGAGTGGTGGACCAAGGGGGAGCAGTTGATGTCACCTACCTTGACTTCAGCAAAGCTTTTGACACTGTTCCACACAGAAGATTGATAAATAAGCTGGGTAGGCTCGGGGTGGGTCAGAAGTTGGTCAACTGGGTGGTAAACTGGTTGACGGGCAGAAAACAGAGTGGTGGTAAACGGTATACAGTCAGAAGAGATGCAAGTCACAAGTGGGGTATCTCAGGGAATAGTCCTGGGTCCAGTCCTCTTCAATATTTTCATCAGTGACCTTGCAGATGGACTAGAGGGTAAGGGAACCCTTTGACTTGGTGTCCTGATACAAATATTTAGACATGCACTTGGATGAACATCTCAATTATACTGGTCGCCTATTACAAGTAATGGGCAAGTGCTATGCTAAACGACACTTTACAGGGTGAAATGCTGCCTTCAGTTGCACATCAAGAAGCTATTGGTTGAGTGTTCCATATCCCCCCTGCTGGATTATGGGGACACTCTCTATGCAGGTGTCATCTTCTCTGCCCTATCCAAACTGACTTCACTTTTCAATTACCTATGTGGATTCATACTGGCCTGTTCCCTTTCTGTTTCCAAAGAGGCATTCTCTGCACTCTGACCTAATAGGGGCTAGACACTGGACAGGACAACTTCCTAGTTAACTTTTGGGACTTTTCATACTGGCTACAAATTTATTTATTTATTTATTTAGCTTTTGTTTACCGGGAAAGTACACTAGACAAGTAGTATGCCTATTTTCAGGAATGACCCGGGAGAGCACAAAACATACAGTATACATACATGGCAACATTGGCGAAACAGCATGATACAGTAAAAAACAGCTATAACAACGCTTGTATAAGGGCAGAGATACTGCCACACATAGTACAAATTGTTACAGGACATAGATAGACATTAGAATCACTGAATACATATTTCATAGACCATCATGGACTCAGAGTGGACAATAGTGGACCTGGAGTATTACATTACAGAGACTAGAGCAGTCACATCTTGTTGTTTGTTTTAGGTGGGACCACAGGAGGAGCGAAAGGTCCCATGGGAAGGGGCACAGTGAACAGAGTCCGGAATGGAGTTCCAGAGCCTAGGCACAAAAGCAGCAAAGTCACGATCCCCCATAAGGGTCCGAGTAGGGGGAACTTTAAGCAACTCTGTGGTCTGTGACCTGAGCTGGTAGGGGATGGCGTCCAGTTTTGGGAGGAGATGCACCAGTCCCGAAGGTATGCCCGTGGCAAGCACTTTCCTGGTGAAGTTTCCTACACCAAGGATCAGGAATTCCGCAGGGGGGAGCCAGTTGAGTTTGTCATAGAGCTCACATCGGTGGGTGAGTTTGGGAGCAGCAAGTGCAAACCGACAGATATCATTAAATGCTGTGTTCCACCGATTAAGATGGATTTGAGGTGACCTGGCAAATAGGTGGTATCCATAACTAAGGGAGGGGAGAAGCACTCCCCTAGCAAGTGCCATTCTTACTCCTTCATGTCTGAGGAAGGTTATCATTTCCAGATTCCATGTTGCAGGAGAAACCTAGTGCAGGCCTCAGTCACTAACAGGCTTTTCTCTGCTCAGAACAGTTTGCCTGACAAACTCATCTTAGCCAATTACTTTCCTTCATGTAAGTGGCAAATCAAAGTTCATCATGACTCCTTGACTTAATGCCTCAACTACTCCAGTACCCCCATCTCTGGTGGCAACCATCAGAGGCCTGATGCTACATAGTGGGACTACTGGTCACCAACTATCCTCTTCTGCAACCCAAGTCTAGTGGGCTCACTGCCTGTGGTACGGGTATGCTACATATATAACATGTTCCATGGATACAATGGGTCTCTATTGTATGGACTCCATCTACATCTTCCCAATTATTGCATGTTGTTTGTATCTGCATTGCATCTTATATTATTTAATGCTGTTCTTTTTATAATGTACTTGTGAGAAAATGTATTCCTGTATTTATGTATCGTTCTTGCCTGTACTTATGCTACTCTAAAGACCCACTGCTTAGATTTTATTCTTCCCTATAACCCTCCTACCCCCTTCCCCAGGTCATAAATAGAAATGATCTTTCTGGGCTCTGTTTGTTTACCTGGTGAAATATTTAAAAATAAGTATGTACATACATACATAAATAATGTGGGCAAATCATCAGACACACAAAGACAAAGGGATCAGTTTTCATAGCCTGAGGAATGATGCACGGTGCCTGCATCAAACATAAATAACACAAGTGGCATCTTGCATCAAAAGATGCTGCATTCCCAATTTTTGAATGTGGTCTGCATCAAAAAGGGGAGCCACTACATCAAAGTGGCGCTGTGCCACCCTTGTGACATACATCAGGGTTAGCCAGGTTACAAGGGGGCTTACACCATGGCTGGGATGTACCATCCCCTTTTTTCATATTTTGGAAGCCCCACTGTGAATGCAGCATGTGACTCAACTTAGACCAGCCATGAGGTAGTCTAAGTACCTAGCAACAGTGCCACACAATGTGGCAAATTTGGAGGGCTCAGATAGTGTGGTCTAGGGGCAGAACGGTCATGGGAGTGCTATGGGGGAGTTGGGATGATAGTGGGCATTTAAGGGAGTGATGTGGCATGCAGCAGGGGTTCTGTTTATATAGCTATAAAGACATTGGGATGGAACTGTGCATGGGCTCCAGCAACAAATAGTGCCATGGCTCTAGGTGGGCAGAGTCCTGGCAGAAGCCCCAGCATTGGGGCTGCTGCCAGGGCTCTTGCCCACCTGGGTCCATAGAATTGTTTGTCCATGGCCCCCCCATGGTACCATCCCATTGGCTTTATAGCTATATATATGGCACCCCTCTGGGTACCACATCACTCCCTTCCATCACCACTATCCCCCCAACTTCCCCAGTGCCACCCACATGCTCTTTCTGCCCCGTACCCCTCCTGACAAGCATGTTTCACCATCACCCACAACCATGCCAGCCCCACAAGTTGTTGCACATGGCGGGGAGAGTGGCTGGATCCCTGAGGCAATTCTCACAGGTGCCTCAAGTGTTTGACACTAGCCTGCAGTTGTGGCAACCCCAGGGTTTTTGGTTCAGGGACCACTGATTTTATAGAATTGTGCACAGGGTCTCTGATGTACCTGGAGTTTACCACAGCCCTACATCACTGCAAATTACAGTGACCTAAGGGCTCTTTGAAAATCATGCCCAAACTCAGAACACTGGAAGCTAGTTACTTAATAGCACTCTTCCTCTGATCACAGCCTGTTTATAATTACTATCTGAAAGACCCAACAATGGAGTGATAATTACTCACATTGTGTCTTTTGCGGGATCCCCATCTTATCTCACAGAAACCTGCAGCTCCTAAAGAGCTATTAGTCACAGCAGGCCATCTGGAACGCTGAAGTAGAGTAGCATGAGAACTAGAGCATGCTACAGTAGGGACTTTTTTAACTTCATTGATAGCCATAGAAAACCTTCAGTTGTCAAGATGGACAAGTAGAGAGCTAGCTACATGAGTCCTGGTCAATTTGCATTATGCCCCAGGGAAGTAAAGCAATGTTAATACAGACCCTTGCTTACACAGTCAACATACAGTTGTGTTGTAACTGTGCAGCTTAGCATCAGAACAACAAAGGCTCATATGAACCATCACAGACTTGTAGCATGGAGCTGGATCTGTTGCTGTGCCTTGGGTCAGAAGGGTAGGGGACAAGGTGAAGATTATGGCTGCTATTTATAAATTTTGAATATGTTGGCCCTGTATGAAGTGCCACACCACTGGTGCATGATCCCATACCTGTAGCTTGGTCTTGGGTAAAATGAAGATGGGAGTCAGAGTGGGTGGGAGTTAGGCTTGTCAACCTTAACAGCACATTTCCAAACTTTGCAGGCATTGGGCTAAAAACCATACTAGCCTCTTCCAGAATTTTGAGGGGTTTAGTTTTTTTTTTTGTGGCAGCAGTTATGCAATAGGTGTGGACACAATAGCTATTATGTAAACTCATTTATTTCTACTGTTGTTAAATACCTTTTAGAACCCACATTTATTCTTCCCCTTCTGTCAGTCATCCCCGTTTATCACACCCTGTCTGTCAATCATCCTTTCCCTTACTGCCACTAGTTGCCTACTCTCTGTTTACAAAGTACTTGACCTACTGTGCTACAGTACCATGTAAGAAACACTAATCTATTGAAAATGCACAGCCAACATTTTTCTATACTTCAGGAAACAAATTATTTATTTATTTTATTTTTTTTCACATTTCAACAGCAGTGTATCTGTTGTCTCCCCAACCAAACAGCTTCACATCTTAGCCTCTTGTTCTGGTCCCTTGACTCCTTCCTACTATTATCCTAGGTTAGTCAAAACACTTTCAATACATTTTCTTTTTTCCCCCCAGTAGTGTTACAATTGGGCAATCATATTCTCATCATAACACTTCAGACTTCAGTGGTGCACTTTCACCAGCCTCATACTCAATACCACGCCCACCCCCCACAGCATTACTTTTCCTATGAAATCTTCTTGTCAATTTCTGACAAGACTGGAGTCACTGATAAGGAAAATAAACTCAGCTAGAGCCAATAGGGCTGCAGCTGAGGAATTTGGGGTAAAAATATTGCAAATTTGTTTTTTTTATATTTTTACACCATATTTTCAACATAGCCTTGTTAATACCCTGCCTCATGAAGAAGGACAGAGAAAATGTTCAACTCCTGTCCTAAATGTGATTTTGCTCAGGGACTGTGAAATCAACTCTCAGGACACAAAAACACATTTTGGGTAGATGTTGAAAAATGACAGCTGCCACACTCAAGAGGTGCTGCTAAGAAATGGCTGTGTTGTAAATTTATGGTAAAAATATTGAAAATTACCAAAGTTATCAGTCTGCATTTGCAAAGTTCAAAGTAGTAACTTTATTGTTTTTTTAATATTTTTACACCAGATTTTCAATATAGCTTTCTTATTATCCCACCTCACAAACAAGGGCAGATGAAATGTTCAACTCTCTGCCTGAAAGGTGATTTTGCACAGGGGCCACAAAATCACCTTTCAGGATATATAAAAAAATATATATTTTCACCCAGATTTGAAAAATTACAGCTGTCCCATTCATGAGGTACTGTAAAGAAATGGCTATGTTGTAAATTTGTGGTCAAAATATTTAAATATATTTTTAGTTTTAAGCCTGCATTCACAAAAGTCAACATAGGCTTATAACGTTATTGATTTTTAGTATTTTTACACAACATTTTTAACATAGCCTTCTTATGACCCCACCTCATGAAAAACCGCAGAGAACATTTTCAACTCCAGCCCGAAAAATTATTTTGTGCAGGGACCACAAAATCCACTTTTTGGGACAGATTTGCCCAATGTCAGTGCTATTTTTCATGAGGCAGAGTCCCAAGAAAGGCATGTTGAAATCTAGGCCAAAAATATGCAAAATTCCCAAGTTATGCCACTAAGTTCAAAACCCCATTGAAATACATTGAACTGCATACCTGTTTCTTCAGTTCATGGTCCGACTTTGAAGAGTGAAGACATGTCTGTGGTCCAGAAAGGATTACAGCATTGGACTCTCAATAGGTAAGTAAGGGCTTGGGGGGTGAGGGGTGGTGGGTGCTGAGTAGGAGGGTCAGGTGGGGGGGTCAGGTATGGCAGCAAAAGATATCGATGGACGGTTTTCTTTTTATATAGATACATAGATGTTGTTGGCAGATAATGGCCTTGTGCCCCATCCAGTCTGCCCTATCCCTCTTTCTAATGCTTATGGTACCCTAGATACTATGATATGGTCCCCTCCTTTCACCCTAGCATGATAATTCCCATGTGGCTATCCCACTCATTCTTGAATCCTTGAACATTGGCCACCTCCACCACTTCCTGGGGGAAACTATTCCATCTCTCCACCACCCTTTCAGTGAAGTAGAATTTCCTCAAGTTCCCCCTAAGTTTTTCCCCATTTAGTCTCATGCTGCGCCCCCTTGTTCTACTATTTCCCTTCATGTGAAAGATGCTCCCTTCTGTTACCATGTTGATCCCCTTCAGATACTTGAAGGTCTCTATCATGCCCCCCATCTCTCTCCTTTCCTCCAGGGAGTACAGATTGAGAGTTCTGAGTCTCTCCTCATATGACTTATGCTGCATCGGTGACACCATTTTTGTTGCCCTCCTCTTTACCGTCTCTATCCTGTCTATGTCCTTTTGGAGCTGGGGCATCCAGAACTGAACCCAGTACTCCAGATGAAGCCTTACTAGGGAGTTGTACTATGGTACCCCCACTTCCCTCCTTCTACCTGATATACCACTCCCTATGCACCCATATATTCTGTTAGCCTTTCCAACTGCTTTGTTGTACTGTTTAGCCACTTTGAGGTAGTCATCTATGACTACCCCTAGATCCCTTTCCTCTTTGGTGGCCTCCAGTGTTACCCCGTCTAGTTCATTCGGTACTCGATCTTAGGATTCTTTCTCCCCAGGTGCATAATCCTGCACCTTTTTGCATTGGAACCCAATTGCCATTCCTTGGACCAGTTTTCTAGCCTCTTCAGATCTCTCCTCATTTTTTCTATACCTTCCTGTGTATCTACCCTGTTACATAGCTTTGTACCATCCATGAACAGGCTAACCCTCCCTTGTAGATCCTCTGCAATATCACTTGTGAAGACATTGAAGAGCACTGGTCCCAGCACTGATCCCTGGGGTATGCCACTTGTTACCTATTCCTCCTGGGAGCTAACCCCATTTACCACCATTCTTTGTGTTCTGTTACTCAACCAGTTTCTAATCCACATGACTACCTCTATCCCCACCCCAAGATTTGCCAGCTTGTGGATTAGTCTCCTGTGTGGGACCTTTACAGGTTGAAATAAAAATGACAGAGGATTCCCAATCATGACACTGGGGGATTGGGACCTCCCAGTGTCATTGTTATGTTTCGGGGGGGGGGTGCTGAGCAGGAGGGTCGAGTGGAGGGATATGAAAATTTTTAAAAAGAAGGAAATTGGCAGTCATGGTTGAATACAGCACAGCCCACCATGACCAAGATGGCTGCCACACAGTACTGCGCATACACTAATGGTCGCACATGCACAATACAGTTTGATGGCCACCTTGGACATGGCAGAGAGTGCTATGTTCTGCCGTGACCACCCACAAACTAAAAAATAATGCAGTGTATCTGCCTATGAAGACAGTGAGATGAATGCTTCACAGATCTGGAGGCATGTTGTTCAGTCCGAAGGAATGTGCTGACTGCTTTTTTTGGAACAAGAGGTCTGCAGGTCTATACCCACTGCAGCCCTAAAACAGAATACTTTTTAAAAAGTAACTGCCAAGCCACATGCAATGCTGTAAGAAACCTAGCCAGCTCACAGTGGCTCCCACTCACTCATTTCCCAAAAGTCTTACTAAGATGCCCAGTCACTTCACACAGTAAAACAGAGAACCAGACACTGAAATCAGGAACAACCAGATAAATGATTTAATGTTTGGTACTGTATGCATTGCGATTGTACAAATTTAATGATGCTGTGATGTACTTGTTAAAAATATTCAATAAAAAGTATAAACTGCAAAACACACATACACACCCCCCCCACACACACACACACACAAAATGAGATCACAGTGGCTTCCTCTGAGTCTCGCTAAGTGAAAAACAGAGCTGCCATATTTTGCAAAGTCTCTGGCCCTCCCACATAACAAAAACAACTAATCAGAACTTGTGCTCTGAGCATTGCAATGCTGGGTGCTTAGGAACTGCACTAGCAACCCTAGCAACCAGCCCTAATACAGAGTAGGGACACAGCTGAGAACAAAAAAGTCAGACTAATTTTATAACAAATAAAATGAAAACCAAAATAAAAATAAAGAAAGAGCACCATCAAAAACTCCTTTCCTGTTTTGTAAATGGAATACGCAATGAGAACTCATTAAATAAATGATTTATGTGCAGGTGAGCATTTTGATCTCAGACACTTCAGTTGTGGCTTACAACACTCATGAGGTTACCCAAGATCAAATTGCTCTTGTGCAAATAAATCATTTAACTCATCCCCATTTCCTATCCCTTATATATAGATATATAAATATATTTATAATATCTAAGCTCCCTTGGGAAGAGAGGTGTCAGCCTAGTGCATGCTGCAGATTCCAAGGTCACTGGTAGACTTCGGCCATCCATCACTCATGGGATAGTGGGGAGGAAGAGGAAAGAAACAAAAAAATTGTAGGTGACTCCGCTTTCATTAATGACAGTCTCCCCGGTTCTCAGATCATGCTCTGTGTAGATTCCCACAGGACACAAAAGCAGGTGAAGCAGCAGCAGTCAGAGCTTGGGCCAGTAGGGAGACCTGAAGGAAGGAGCAGGCAACAGTCAATGGCTAAACAGCACTATGAAAAAATACATATATGTACAGATAGATGGTCTTGTACCCTATGGGAACCATTTTCATGTATTTCCCTATATACCTTACCAGTTCACATACAAATTAAAGCTGTATACCTCCCAGTTCCCACACCAATTAAATCTGTATACCTCTAGAGTAATACCTGTATACAATCCACACCTCTGAAGTATACAGGTATCACAATACCTCCCCTCCCAAGACCTGGAGCACTGCATGTTACAATCCCAAACCCTACCCTGCACCACCTGTAACAAAAAAAAAAAAAACATTAGAAATCACTGACAGGCAACCCTGTCTCCCCAAAATCTGCACATTAAGACACAGTTGCAGGCTTGCTTCTGAGAACACTCCCCCTCTAACACCTGCAAAAAAAAAGATGCTGGATTTAAGAGGACACAAAAAACCCTCCATCCTTACCTTTACCAATAGCCATTTCCTCAGTGCTCCAGCTCTTTCCTACAACACCAAGTCCTCCATGCTGCTGCCCCATCTAAATACTGCTCCAGCCTTCCCAGATGATCACCGCCACTCTCAACCACAAATCATTTTTCCAAACCACACCATGATAGAGAGACAGACAGTCAGACAGACAGTCAGACAGACTGATTGATTGATTAATTGATTGATTGATTGATTGATGGATACTTATTTCCAGTGAATAGATGATTTGATAGAGACAGAAATGAAAATGTCAGTCAATTATTCTTTAAAGGGCACCTAAATCATATTTTTATACATTTTGTTTTTTTTTTGAATGACTCCATAGGCTTGTAAAGGAAAGTCTATTGTTTACATTTATACTATAACTGCATTTATTAAAGTAGGATAAATGTAGTTTCGTGCATTTGAAAATTGTAAATAAAGGCTCTCCTGATTCAAATATCCTGCTATAGAACTCTAAAATGGCTGCCTTGATTATGTCACTGAAGAGAGAGATGCCCAGATCTGCAGTTGTATACTAGCTGTACTGACCATATTCAAATGTGAATAATTTTAAAATGAAAAATGATAGCAAAGTACTGTGAGCACAAACATTGTTCAGCACAGAAATATTTATAAAATGAGTGGTGTTTCATTCATAGCTACATTATTTATTAATTAGCAAAAGAAAAACAGCAGAAAATTAAATTTCCTTTCACTTTTTTGACAAACACAAGCAAATAACTTTAAAATGAGAAATGATAACATGGTACTGTCAGAACAAAATTTATTCAGCACAAAAGTATCTATAAAATGAGTGATGTTTCATTTATAAATACTTTTTAGTTTTTTTAATAATTAGCAAAAAATCAACAGCAGAAAATTCAATTTACTTCATTTTTTCAACAAACAAATGCAAATAACATTAAAACAAAATAAATAATAGCATGGTACTGTGAGCATACTATTTGTTCAGTACAAACATATCTACAAAATGAATGGTGTTTCATTTATAGATACCTTTTATTTATGTTTTTATAATTAGCAAAAAAGCAGCAGAATTTAAATTTTTACTTACTTTTTTAAAAAACAAATGCAAATAACATTAAAACAAAAATGATAGCATGGTACTGTCAGCACGAAATTTGTTCAGCACAAAAATGAGTTGTGCTTCATTTATAGATGTCTTTTACATTTTTTATAATCAAAAATAAATGGCAGGAAATTAAAATGTTTTCACTTTTTTTAAGGTATGGTATAACTGGAATATGCCACCCCCTACTAGAATATTGTTGATATATTTTGTTTTACTCCTGACATCATTGGGCCATCAGCACTTGAGCAAAAAAATATCAACAATATTTCCAGTAGGGGGTAGCATATCCCTTATTTATTTTTTGCAAACAACTCTGTTAATGCATCATTTGGGGTACACCTTAAAGTGACAAAAGTATGGAAATGCTATGTTAGGGTTTTCATACTTACTCTGCATTCACATCCCCCCCAAGCAGCCACAGACATCGATCATCAGGTAAGACAAACAACATACAACTCTTTCCACGTGACTCAAGAAACATCCACCATCGTGGTCCAGTGCTTCTGAGCCATGGATACTTATGCACACTTGCACACCACCTGTGAAGAGTGGTAAAAAATTCCCTTGGGATCACATTGTAAATTGTAAGTAAGGAATAACACATGCCAAGGTGTGTGGCACTGCTAAATTACTGCATTTCCCAAGTGAGTTGTGATGCATGAGACAAGGAGGAAAAGGGGAGACATGACTGAAACTTTTAAATATGTAAAGGGGATCAATAAAGTGGGAGAAGAGGGTTTACTTAAGAGGAAGGAGAGGGTCAAAACTAGAGGGCATAGCCTCATACTGCAAGGAAAAATATACAGGGGCAAGGCAAGAGGGCATTTATTCATGGAAAGGATGGTGGAGTCCTGGAACAGACTACCAGATGGAGTGGTGGGAACTAAATCATTGGAAGAATTCAAGAGGGCATGGGAAAAGCATATGACACTGAGTATCGGGGTGGAGACAGGGGCTGGCAGGGTGGAGGAGGAGGTGTAGGGGGAAAAAAAGGTCAAACTAGATGGGCCAGTATGGTCCTTTTCTGCCATCAAGCTTCAATGATTCATATGATTCTATGAGGCACAGCCGAGTGCCCTCATACATCTGGGAAGTACAGTATACAATTTGCATAAGATTACATTATAAATTATAAGTAAGCAACACCACATGGCAGGGTGTATGACAAGGCTAAATTGCTGCATGCTCCAGATGGGTTGTGAGGCACAAACTGCAGCTGAGTGCATTCAACCACTCGTGAAGTGCAATATAAAATCCCCATAGGATCACATGGTAAATTGTAAGTAAGCAATAACACAAGACGGGGGTGCAGTAATGCTAAATTATGGCATGCCTCTGGTGGTTTGTGAGCCACAAGGCACAGCTGAGTGCCATCAACCACCTGGGAAGTGCAGTTGTTTTCATTCAGGTGCAGAAGGCACCCATGCTGCCATGGAAGTGCATGCTAATGACAAGGGAGAGTCAGCATGTGGCTGCTCTGAGGAGCACCAAGCCCCTGGATTTTCACCTGGAAGCAGAGGTAGCATTCCAGCTTAAATGAAACACAGCTGAATGACACAAAATGAAATAAAAAAAAGGAAAATGAAGCAGAACAAGATGTAGCTTTGGGTAGTATGGAGAAGGCAGTTTTCATGTGCACTAACTAAATTTAAGGAAGAAAAGGAAGTGTTGGTGGGTTGCTGTGTGAGAAATACAGCATGCCATAGATCACTTTGCTTGATAATGTGAAGTGGGAATACAAGAATCTGTGGCTTACACTGTTACTGTGAGGCAGGATCTGTGAGGGATCCCTGTCCTCAAATTAATTTAAACCCAAACTATGGCAGCATCTTATAACTGCTTCCAGTTGTGAATGCTTCCGCTAGGCATTCCTGACAATGTTTGATTCCATCATAGCATTTACCTGCCCTATACTTATATCCTTGTTCTCAGAATGTCCACTCCCATACACCCCCACCTCCCCCCCTTCCAGGCCCCCCTCTCACTTTCCTCTCACCATCCCTTGTTCCCTCCCTCCTTCTCCATGTTCCCCTTTCTTACTGCCCCTCCTTAACTTTTGCAATTACCCTCATCCACCTATCAAACCTCACCACCTCCTCTTACCATACCAATTTTGTTGCCCCTCACCTTCCCTCTCTTATCTCTCTCTCTCTCTCTCTCCTCTAGACGAGGCCTCATGGGCTGACACTTACTGTTATTGCAGTCCTACACTGTTTTGTGTTTGTACTCCAAAGTCTTTGACTCTCAATTGTAACTTGCACTAGCCCATTTTAACCACTGTCAATTGTCACATATGTACTCCACCACTTTATTCCTCAAATTGTTGTTGCTACCTCACTGTTCTCCTAATTTTTTAACCCTGCTCTAAGCAATACTATTTCCTGATTGTTAACCAATTTGTACCTGACTGTCTATCAACCTGTACCTAATTGTCTGCCAATTTTGTACTCTATGCTGTTGCAAATCTCGATGTGGAACCTATGTAAAGAGCCACTCGCTCAAAGGTTTTCCAAACTATTCAATAAATAAATAAAATACTGCAATTTGCTTTTCAAATAGTTCACCACCTCCTACTTTCTAAATGGGGGGAAGGGGGTGCAAAACCGTTGTATACTTCATGTTTCTATTTTTATTTCCCCTGCTGTATCAATGCTGCCTCACTGTGACAAAGTGAGCCACAGATTCTCATGTTTTCTCCTTACATTATTGAGCAAAGTAACATAGGGCACACTGCATTCAATGAAACACCACTCATTTTGTAGATATTTTTGTACTGAAGAAATTTATGTGCATAGTACCATGCTATAATCTTTTGTTTTAAAGTTATTTGCATTTGTTTGTTGAAAAAGTGAAAAAAAAAGATTTTTTTTTGCTAATTATAAAAAGAAGTAAAAGGTAAACAAAACACCATTCGTTATGTACATATTTTTTAGCTACATAACTTTTGCACACACCATGCCATGCTATCAGTTTTGTTTTACAGTTATTCACCTTTGTTTGTTGAAAAAGTGAAAAAATATAATTTTTTGCTGTTTTTGCTGATTATAAAAAAACCCTAAAAGGTAGATATAAATGAAACACTACTTATTTTGTAGATAATTTTGTGCTGAACAACTTTCGTTCCTACAGTACCATGTTATCATTTTTGTTTTAAAGTTATTCTCATTTGTTTGTTGCAAGAAGTGAAAAAAAGTTTTCTGATGTGATTTTTGCTAATTATAAACAGAACTAAAAGGTATCTATAAATGAAACACCACTAATTTTGTAACTATTTTTGTGCTGAACACATTTTATGCTGACAGTACCATGCTATCATTTTTCATTTTAAAGTTATTTGCTTTTTGTCAAAAAAGTGAAAAAAATTAGTTTTCTGCTTTTTCTTTGTGCTAACTGTAAAACTAAAATAAAAGGTAGCTATAAATAAAATGCCACTTATGTTGTAGATATTTTTGTGTACGCACATTACCATACTACCATTTTTCGTTTTAAAGTTGTTTGCATTTGAACATGGTTAGTACTGCTAGTAGACATTTGCAGACCTGGGCATCTCTCTCTTCATTGACACCATCAAGGCAGCCATTTTAGGGTTTTTAGAGCAGGATTTTTGAATCTGGAGGGGCCTTTTATACAGTTTTCAAATGGTAAGAAACTGCATTTATCCTACTTTAAAAATTCAGTTTCAGTATAAAAGTAAACAACAGTCTCTCCTTTACAAGTTTATGGAGTCATTTAAAAAAATGTGTAAAAAGAGGGTTTAGGTGTCCTTTAAAGAGCTATATAAATGATTTTAAGGAAATCCATGAATTTTCTGGATCTATAATACTTTAAAGGGATTATCAAAATATGATGCAAGTGTTTTTAGTGAAATAGTTCAGAGAATGTTATAGATTTTTCTGATGAACACTGGAAATTAATTTTGCCTTAAGTTGATTAAGTAGCAAACATATGTGTCTGGAGGTGTTTACTTGGAAAGTTGTTGATAAGGGCAGCATATTGAAAACTGAAAAATTGCCTCCCGAAAGTCTGGACAGCTGGAGAAAATCAATGCCTGGAGCAAATTTGGATAAAGTCATAGGCCCCGAGTCCAAGTCGGCGTACACTGGCACAAGCTGAGATATGCCAAACCTTTTGGTGTAACCCATGACTTGCGCCATGCATTACACCAGCCCCAATCCAAAGAGGTGCCTTGAGCCATGTTGGCTGTGGGCTATACCAACCATGGGTTATGCCACCCACTATGTCACAGCCTGCAATGACATGGTGCAAGGGTGGGTTACAGCAGCAACTGCCCCCTATTCCAAGAGGGCGGATGCCATAACCCACTACCACAATTCCAGGTGCTGCAGTGGGGGAGTGAACTTAGGGCAGCTTGGAGCTGTTCTAAGGGGCATCCGCCAGTGCCATCCAGTGGATGCCTACTCTGCAGCACTGCAGCAACAGTACTAATGTGCTCTCCATGCCCCCGCAATCTCAACCATGTTATGACCCCCTTGAATGTTGAGGACCCCATGGGTCCATTCTCCGTTGTGCACCCCGGACTCTGGTGCCACCTTTACTGCCCCATGCCCCCTCATGCGTGCTGTGGTGTTCCATGGTGGGGGGCTCTGGGGGCCTTTTCACAGCGGGCTGCAACTTGTGACATGTGGAGCTATTAACCTTGCCCATGGCGCTAGCTTCCACATGGTGCAACCCGCATGTCATAAGTGCTGGAACCCTACTGCTCTTGGAATGTGACACAGGGTCCCTGGCATAGCGGTGAATGTTGCAACTTGCATATGCTGGCAAGTTGTGACATTCATCCTGGAATCAGGCTGATACACACTTGGGGCACACCGAGTGCTAAAAGAAGATTCAAACATACCATCTGAAAGGGAAGCATTAATTCAGGCTCAAATCTGTTTGGTATCACAAACTACGACCTTCCTACTGATCGCATAAGGTATGCTTCCAGTTCAGTGAAATATGGACCCATGGAGTAAAGTTGCAGTTAGCACCAGTCGCAGGTTATTGCCCCTTTGGAGAAATTTACCCAACTTGAAATTCGCTATGCAAATGACCCCCAAGCAGCAGTATTTTTGAGTCAACAAAACATTTGATTATATAGTTTTATAGAGAAAATGTATTGTTGACACCCTAAGATTCATGCTCAGTATATTTTTAGTTTTCTCAGATATTGTTAAAACAGCTTTTACAGCTAATGTTGTAATTAATGACTCATATCAATAAAGATGGTCACACTTGCAATTTTTAACAATCTATTCTGCTGAGGTTACCTGTGGAATGTATATTCTAGATTCATACTGTTCATGTGCTGGGATGATGCCCCATATGTTTCTGATGGTAAACAGCAGAACACTATACCAACGTATTTAATTTTTTTCATAGCAGACATGGCACAGGAGTGAGAAATCCCATATCTTGGTTCAGGAATGAAAGAAAGCAATATATAAACAAGATACAAACTGTGTATCTTGATATCTTTACCAGATAATCATTACTTGATGAAACAAAACTACATGGTTCCTAAAAATTACTGATGCTTTTTGAACAGCAACTGTCAGTCTTTTTTGCATCATGTTATTTCTGGTTGAAAACCCATCTTTTATGATTGCTCACATTTTCTGAAATTCATTGATTTTGCTAGTTGCTTTATCTGCTTCCCTTCTTAGTAGAATTGAAATGCATGCAAATGGTGTAATTATACAGTACAAAACCATGTTTTATTTCAAACTGTTGATCTACTCTTACTCCATACTTCCCAAACATTAGGAAAACTGATAAACAGTGCAGCAACTCATGATATAATAGTCTACTCTCCTCCCCACTGCGTCATGAGTGGTTTGACTGTGTTGGTGTTGTTCCTAAGTACTGGAAAGATGCAGTGGGACTTGATCATGGACTGTAAAGAAATATCTACAGTATTTGTGTGGTGACACCAGTATGGTGGGCAGACAGTTTTCAACTTTTAAAAAGAAAGGTTCAAGCTAAATGCTACATCAGAAATCTCTACAGAAGGTGACAATTCATTGCATTTTTTTTAAACTAGAGACACTTAGTAACTGAAAAAGGTTGACAGTGTCCCTTTAAAGTATAGTCAAGGCACTGTGAGGTCTTTTGCATCTTAGTATGGCCTCATGAAAAAGTGAGGAGCAAGCTTTTACCCACTGGAATTTATAAAGGGATGGCACCTCTCCCCATACCATCAGCACTGGTACTTTCTCCCTAGTAGTCTAGTGGATCCCCCTTCCTTATCCTAGTTCCATGATCTTCATTTAAATCTCCCTAGTAACCTAGTGGATCTCCCTTCCTTACTGATCTGCATGGTCATCATTTAATACACCCAGGTAGTCTAGTGGATCCCTTTCACTTACCTGATCTCCACAGTCATTATTTAAAACTCCCTGGTAATCTCGTGGACCCCCCTCACTTTCCCAAATCTGTGATCATCATTTAATACTCTCTGGTAGTTTAGTGGATCATCTTCACTTACCTGATCTCTATGATAATCATTTAATACTCCCTGGTAGCCTAATGGATCCCCCTTACTTAACCAAGCTCCATTATCATCATTTAATACTCTCTTGTAGTCTAATGGAACATCCTCCCTAACCTCATCACTGTGTCTATCTGTATAAAATATACCTGGTGATACAGTGGTTCTCTCCTCCCTCAGCAGCCAGCAAAACCTCACCTCACACCTCCATTGCCATCTGCTGACTGACTCCTATATGTACAGGCCCATAGAAGGTGCTCTATCAATATTATTATTGCATGAGCACAATATTGATGGAATAACTTTTTGGGACTATACTAGAGAGAGAGTCAGATAGCAGATGGCTACAGAGGAGTGGGGGGTGCTGGCCACTGAGAAGGGAGACACCACTGAACCACCAGGTATGTTTCATATAGATATACACAAGCATGGAGTCCACTGAGCTGCCAGGGATTTTATTTTTCTGATGTGCATGGGTGGGGGGGATCATATGGCACAGGGGTTGTACATTATAGCACCAGTGCTACTTGTGGAAGGGAGGCATGTTACCACTCTGCACATGTTTAATACTAGCTTTGAGAAGGTGTTAACTGGTGCAGCACTGACACCTGGTTAGCACCTCTATAAACATTTGAATATACCAGGTCTCCTGTATGCAAGGCACAAGCATGTGATTTGCATCTTGTCTGGCATGCCTTTAGATTCATATGCTAACAGCTTATAACTGCACTAACCTCCTGCCTTCCAATATGGCATTTTTAGTGTTTATATGGTTTTCCAAGTGTAAAACACAGTTGGCATGGCTCTAACCCTATTAGTGCAAAGCTGTTTGAATATGCTGACCTAAATGTTTTAAATTTCTGTTATATAGAGAAAATATGACAAAACATATTTTATGACATGAAGAAGTAATTGTGGTGCATGGAAAGCAGTGCACACACTTATCTCAAGCATGCAGTAAGAGGGGTAACATTATGAGGAGCTCATGGAGGATATAGATGATATTTCAACCACTAGGGTACAATGCATTCCCTTGTAATGCAAATTATATAATTAGGAACTCAGAAAATACCTATGAAGATACAAAGACCTAGAGGTGACACTAGTATCTAGGTAGAGAATTAGAGGAACATTTAAAAATCCTGGTAGTGCATAAATTTTCTTTTGAAATGAGCTTCTAGAATGCTGATATAGAATCACAAGAAAGAATTGTAAAATCAGTATCTGCTAGAAGATGTCAGTAAACAACATTAGTGGAAAACACCTATAATTTCTGTTTTCACCCATGGTAGCTGTACATTATTAATAAATAACAGTGATATATGATATGAACTATGTGGCCTAAGATAATATTTATTAAATAGGATTAAAAAAGAGAAACATTGGGAGTGGAGTTTTTCTTTGGCTTAGCTTTGGTCTACTATATTTATTATATTATGAGGTTTTCCAGGGTAGTGGAGTGGAGAGGAGAGGAGAACTGGACTCTTTGCAAGAGCAAAGAATGTCTTAAAATGAATCACACTGTACCTGCTGTCTCTGAATATCATCATAGTATAATGGGTGAAAAGCCAGTGAAATGGTATAAACTATCAATGGGTAACCTAATTCCGTTATGAAGTATTTCCACTAGAAACCATAACTTTCTTTAGTGCTGTATCTTATTGTATAGAAAGTGTCCCAAAGAGAATGCAAAATTCAGTCTGTATATGACCTTCACATTCATGCATGACATACTAACTTAGCATTTATTGCATTCACAATCTCAGGGAAATGTAACTCATTATTTTGGCTTTTGCAGATTGAGACTTTTTGTAAGGTTTGTATTATCAAAACCTTGTGATTTCTTCTGTTCTTTGTATCAAGGGAAAGCAAGTTTATTTATAAGGTGCCATATTCCAGATGCTCAGGGCACCAAACAGGGAAACAAATGTATGAAAGGAGGAACTCCACTGTAGTAAAATTTCTTCAAGTCTTTATTTTTAATTCCACACAAACATATGGGCAATGGTTTTTGGTGGTGCCACTTCCTCAGGCCCTCTGTGTTGGAACTTTTAAATGTGTTTCCAATGAGTTCTTGTATCCACAAGAGCTAACTCAGTATATGTGCTTTATCCTCATATACTAAGTGCTTCAGTTCTCTTATGATTTTTTAGTTCTGCATCATTTTCCTTCTTACTCAGACAGAGGTTTCTATAAGTTGTTTCTTCAAAATTGCTTTACTTTTTGTTTTTTTAGTACACTCTGAATCACAACTCAGGATTCAGTGGCATGGCTCAGGTTGACTCCTAACCTAGGGAGTCAAAGAGTTATGAGTCAGCCGAAGCCACACCACTAAATCCTGAGTTGTGATTTGGAGTGGACTGAAAAACATTAGGGATTTAGGTCTCTGGATTATTGGTGAATCAGTGGTGAGGTCTTACTTGGGGTCGTCAACGCTAATGCCCACCCTCTCTCCCCAGCCCATAGCCTCCTGTCCAAAGCATAAGATGCAGCTCCAACCAAGTGCCTCATAGTGATACAGTATGGACAACATAATCTATTGAAGCTTTTTTCATGCAAGGTCTGTAGGGCTTTGTGTGGAGACGTCACATTTGACCTCAACTGATCAGGGGAGGGGGTGGGCATTAGGGTTGACAACTGCTGTGTGCTTTGCATTCTACAACTCAAATGTCTTCATTAATGTCATTTTTTTTTTCAATGAATTTCCCTTTTTTTTCTGATAGTGGGATTGTATCTTCATTTGCACAGGTCCCTTTGGGACCTGTACAAAATGAGATAAATACAATATTGGAGAAAGTCCTGACCCAGTGCATTGGCCCAGCAGGCCCCAGCACACATGTCAATACCTCGTGGGTGAGGTTCCCTGACCCATCACAGGGTGTGGTGTCTGCACCAAAACACTGCTTGTCCCTACCCAGGCCAGTGCTGCTACTGTAAGCTGTAGCACCTTCCCCATCAGCCTTGTCCCATTGAACTGGATCACTGAGTTCACACCTGAACTCAGCTCACTGGCACAGTAAGGCAGCATGTTCCCCAGTGGTGCAACGGACATCCCTGCAAACAATATTACTTAATAAATTATTTGTTTTTCAATATTTTGACCCCAAACTTTCAACATAGTCTTCTTTGGAGTGCACCTCATGAACCGGTAGGTGAAACTGTTCATATTCCTGCTGAAACACTATTTTGCACCATAGGTGAAAAAACATGTTTAGGTCAGGATGTGAAAAAATGACAGCTGCAATGCTCATGAGGTGGTGTAAAGAAATGGATATGTTGAAAATCTGGGGTCAAAATATTGAAAATTACCCAAATTACGCATGTGCTTAGAAAAATGTCAATGAATGCTTGTAACTTGGCCATTTTTAGGAATTTTTTCACCAGATTTTCAGCATGGCCTTTTTGGGACCCCACCTCATGAATATTCATGGTGAAATTTTGTTATCTGACCTAGAAAGGTCATTTTGCACAATGACCGTGACATCACCGCCTTGGCCTGATTAACAAAATGACACTGACAGTGTTCCTGAGGTGAGGTCTCAAAAAGGTTATGTTGAATATTTGTAGAAATAATTCCTAAAAATGACATAGTTATGAACATAAGTTCAAAATGCCACTGAAATCCATTATATGGCACTTACCTGTATACCTCAGTTAATGGTTCAGCTTTGAAGAGTGTAATAAGTCTTTGTCCACAGAGGATGACAATGTTCGACATTGGCTGGTAAGTATAGGGTATTGGGGGAAGTGGGGAGGTGGGTGTTCAGTGGGAGGGTCAGGATGGGGGAGGGGGATGGCAGCAATGATGAGGGACCGTTTTAATTGTTTCAGGTTAAAAAAAAGACATCACGGGACAGTTTCCTTCTTTATAGGAACTACTATTATTTAAGACACAACAATTGGTGGGAGGTGTGTGGGGGTGCCACTAGACACCACAGAAATAATTAAACAATGAGGACAGCAATCAGAGGGTGGGAGGGGCCACTAGACACCAGGGAAATTAAGAAATAAAGGGGGCAACAATTGGAGCATGGGGTGGTGCCACTAGACACCAGCGAATCAAAACAGATCAACAGGACAGCAACTGGAGAGTGGGGGGTGCCATTAGAAACCAGAGAATCAAAACAAATCAAGCTGTACAGCAGTTAGAGGGTGGGAGAGCACTAGACACCAGGGAAAACATAAAAAAATGTATGTGTCGTGTCATATACTGTGGTGTTCTGCTATATGAAACATCAGAGTACATGATATGACACACATAATTAATTACGATAACAGGACATAAGGGGTGGGTGGGAGGATCACTAGCCACCAGGTAAAACTTTATTATTTTTGGGCAGGTGATTGGGTGGAGGGTGAGACCCTGGAGGGACCACCAGGGAAACGGTTCTTACATATCAAGGTTGCTTTTTCTGTTATGTGATTTGTATCATATCCTGTGGTGTTATGCTACATGACACACCGCAGCATATGATACAACACGCATAATGAAATATGACAACAGGACATCACACTTTTGCAAAAATTCACAAATCTGTAGAACGTTGATTTTTTTTTAACTGCTCATGCTCACAAACAGAACCTTTTTCTTAAATAATTTAAAAATCACTTGACAGTTGGACCTACAAACAACAAAAGCACATACCTTGGGCCAACCTCTATCAAACCTGAAAGTTTCAGGTTTCAAAGTCTCATATTTTTTTTAGTTATCGGGTGGCAAAAAGGTCTTAACATTTTCAAAAATGGTGAGTTTTGCATTTTTTGCACCTCTGTAACTTTGCCCCCACATAACCAATCTACATGAAATTTTCAGAATCAAGATATCCTGGCACAGAGGCAGAACTTTTCAAATTTCATGTAAATCAGTTAAATGAGGGCAAAGTTATTAAGGTGCACAAATTGGAGTTTAACATGAAAGTGCTTCCTCATCCCTAATATACAGGCACTACCATGGTTGTATAGTATATGAACAAAACAGGGCTTAAATAACTCAGAGAGTAAGCTTGTTGAAACAAATACAATTTAAGAACTTTCTTAAAGGTCTTCACCAACTGGGCAGAATAGATATGGGGTGGTAAGTAACTCCAGAAGAAGGGTTCAGCCACCAAGAAAAGCCCCTGTCCCCTGACAACATAAGCCTCAACTGGGGATCTGACAATAAGTTAGCCTCAGTGGAGCAGAGAGGGTGGATGGAGAGGTGTGTGGAGAAAGGAGATTGTACAGGCAACTAGGACCCAAATTGTGTGGTGTCTTGTATATTAACAAGCCAATGATGAAGCTGATGAACCACTTCATGGGCAGCCAGTGCATTGTGCCGCACTAGAGTAACATGCTCCATCTCAGATGTTACAGCAACCAGCCTTGCTGCCACATTCTGGAGCAGCTGCTGGTGGTGCAGCAGACTCAGATGTTGAAGTAACCCAGCCTGGATGTGATAAAAGCATGGATCATCATAACCAGATCCCTGGGTGCAAGATATAATTTAATCTAGCAGATGACACACAGATGGAAAAGTAACTGCAGATGGTGTTTGACACCTGAAATTCAAGTATCAGCTTGCTATCCATAATGAGTTCCAGATTTCTGACCATATCCACAGCTCCAAGTGTCATGACATTCAAATATGGCAACCTGGCATCACTCCCTGTCATAGCCAATTCATGGGAACCTGGGTTGTCACTCACCACCTCAGTCTTACCTAAGTTGAACCTAAGCCCTTTGAAGACTGTGCAGTTAATGATTTTGTTTAGACAGTGACACAGTATGGAGCCCATTCCAACCCCATTAGGCGAACAAGACAGGTATAGCTGGGTATCATCAGCATAGCAGTGAAACCCCAAGCCATACAATCTTGTGATCTCACAGAGCGACAGCATGTACATGGTGAAGGATGTGAGAGCAAGGACTGAGCCTTGAGGCACACTGCAGTGGAAGACTGGGTGGCAAGGCATGAGGGAGGGAGAGGTGCACGGATAGATTTACAGATCTCAGCAGCTTACCACAAGGTAATATGATTCTGTACTGCTGAAGGGATGTCTCCAGTCATAACTTAGTACTGCACAGTATGGGGAAATGCTTACTTCTGATAACTGGGATGGCCTCTTAATTGGGACAAAAAGTCTGCCATGGGGACATACCTATTAAGCGAATTATACTGTATAACCTGTTTGGCCTTGTGGCATTAATAAATGTTTTTAAAAATGTTTTAAAATAACACCTTGGTGTTGCCTTTTTATTTAATGAGGTGGAGAGTGCCTGGCTATCTTTCAGTTTTTAATTTATGAATAAATATTTGCACACATATATAGGTGAAACTACAAATTTGGTCTAGTTGGTGACTGTTAAGATGACTGTCAGTCAATTTTATATAAGCTACCGAACTCACGGTACCTAAGCTTTGGGAAATGCTATGACTAATAGGCCCTATGTACTAATGGGGTGGAGTGGATATGTGCATGTATCTGGGGGTGCGCAATCAATGCGCCACCATGTGGAATGCTGTATGGGGGGCATGCAGCACATATGTGCCTGATCCCCCGGCCAGGCAAGGAGCAATGTGCCGGGGGCAGGTGAGTGGTGGGCCGGCACTATGCACCATGCAATAAGATGCATAGTGCTGGCCATAGTGGTGCATTAGGTGGCACAGGGTTCACCAGGTAGAACCCTGCTGTAAACCCCCTAAGTGCCCTGCACACAACCCAGGACACACCAGGCCACAGGGCAAATAGCCCATGCACCATCTGGGACCTTTACATAGGGCTGCCTGGTGCCTCTCACCTGTCCTAGCACTCAGCGGTGTGTGGCCACTTGCTGCCACCTGGCATCCCCAACCCACACAGGGACACTGGCACATAGATGCAGTCCTCAGCTTCCCACCGACAGCCAGCCAGCCTACTTGCATTCAAACCCCCACCTATCCCACAGCACCAATCAGTGCCAGTGGAGGACCGGTGGCTTTGCCCTCCCTCACATGCCACCGGCCGTTAGACATCCACCAGGTGTGCTACCAACATGCACCCCACCATGCAAGAGATCCAGTGCAGGACCAGGTCTGGGCATCCACCAGACCTCCAACCCCAGCCCTGGCCACCCTGCAAAGTTCTGCATGCTGGGAGGGGTTGGGCCACGGACAGGTGGCTGGTGGTCATGAATGCCATCGGTGCACACCTGTCTACAGCTGCATTGCTACGCGGGTGGAGTACGCACGGATTCTGTGTACCCCCGCCCATGCATATAATATATGTTATGCTAGTTTCATGTAAAAAAATGTCTATTTTTGTATGAAATCATTTGATATCAAATGTGGAAACAGCTATGTATACAGGACAACTTTGAAAATAAGGTCATCTGGTCCTAGTTTTTATCCTGTGAAAATAATAATTTTACTACTACAATCCTCTACATGCCCATCTTTATTAGTGTAGGTTTTGTTAGGATTGTCAATGAAGTTAAATGTCCCTACTTTAGAATGCTCTAGTCCTCATGCTGCCTCCCCCCCCCCAGTGTTCCAGATGGTCTGGCATGACTAACAACTCTCTAAAAACTGCAGTTATATGTAAGGTGAGCGGGATCCCACAAAAGATGCAAAGTAAGTAATTATCACTCCATTATTACGTCTTTCAACTAGTGTCCAGGCTGTGATCAGAGGAAGAGTGATGTTTATGTGTTTGATGATTAAGACCAGTGCTGGTCTTTTTCCTATATTCTTAGTGTCTGTATCCAACATTTCAGTAGCAAAATGGGTACACAGGGTCTGCACTGCAGGTGGTGGGTTTTACTCCAGTCTCCCCATAGCAGATTTCTGTCCCTTTCCATTCTCCCACCTCTGTACCTCCCCTGGACGTCACTGCAAACCAAACTCTGAAATGACCATCCATAGACCCACAGATTCCCTTACTTGACAAGCTCCTTAAATCTTTGTACTGCATCATGCCAGTCAGTGACATTCATGCACTCCCACTCTTATCCCACCCAGAATGTCCTTGCATCCTAAAAACAATAATTTAGTGCAGGTATGATACAAAAATAAACCTTAGTAAAATACATACTGTAATTTGAAAGGATTAAACAGGCATACCCAGGGTGCATAGATCCTCCAAAATAGAAACAGATGTGGCAGAGCCTCATACCTGGGTTCTGTTTCCTGGTTCTACATTATAATGGCGATCATGGAAAGGCAATCGCTGTTAGGGCAACTATACATCGGTGAAAATATATTTTGGCGATATATAGTCCCAGCGCACAGGAAAACTGTGCGAGGAACTTACATTTTCTTGTTTATGGGGGGCTGTGCCCCCACACCTACTAAAGATTCTCAACTCCGGGGTGCATGTCATGGGAAGGAAAAGTAAAAAAAAAATTCCTTGGCTAACACAACAATCTCAACGTGCCCAGCACCGAACCCAATGCCCTCCCAACCATACCCTGCCACGAACCCACCACAACACATGGCCAGCTTGGCAACCCACCATGGAGCTACCCCTCACAAACCCTCCTTCCCCTTCTGCCCATTACACGGCGTGCTTGCTGCCCCCTGTGCACGTGTATGCAAATAGCAACCAGATGTTGCTATATCTGAATTCGCCTCCCCATCCATTCACCATGAGAACAGGTGCTGCTATTGAGTCATCATTTTGGAAAGCACTCAATAGCAAGCACCTTTCTCACAGTATACCCTGTTTCCCCTGGGCTTATTAAACGGCAATGTTTATAAACAATACTGACGTTTCTGGGCAGAACATGTTAAAATCAATACATCTGTGCCTGGTGTACAGTATTTATGCAAAATTTTCTTTTCACCAAGCACCCTAAGTTTATTTTGTCCCAGTCCTAAGAAATTCTTGTTCTGCCTCTGGCTCACTTGACGCTTCTTGAACACTTCAAGAAGTGCAGGTCTCCAGCAGGTCACAGGGTGGTGGCTGTCTTTCTCTGTCTGAATCTGTTCATTGCCCTGTGGGTGGGGTGATAGTCTGGTGAGGTGCATGATGATGTCGGCTATTGTGTGTGTGTTGTGATAGGGCTGCTTGACTGAATAACCACTGCTGTGGGATAATCTGTTGGGAAGGTTGCAGAAAGAGGAAGAGAAGGGACTCTGCTACAAAAAAATGGTGCAGATGCAGTGTGTTTGATCATATTGCATGCTTTTTTTCTGGTACAGGAAGCAATGTAGCAACAGGACAAATGTGAAATAATCAGAATCATAAACTAGCTTTTACCTGATGTCTGTGTTTATAAGGATGCTATCTCGGCACAGCACCTCACACAGCTTGTCCCCGCCGCCACCAGGTGCAACTGTAGGACTGGGACATTCACCCTTCTTGACTGGATTCTGTCAACTGCCCCAAATGAATCTCTCAGGTTTCAGTACTCCCTGATTCAATAAGTGACCACTCATCTGTCATCTGCTCCTGGGCTAGCAAACTCACCAAACCCCCTCCTAAGCTAATACATACCAGGGTACTTAAGCAGGAGCATCTCCATCTGCTAAAATCCCATCTACACAACCTGGACTGGACACCAATTGATACATTCAATGATATTAACATAGTGTTGGACTTGTTCATCAACCGTTTCACTGTGGCCTGTGATATCTATGTGCTCCTGAAAAAGATTAAGGTCAAAGGTAGGTCAAACCCATGGATAACTGCTGAGCTTGTGGCATGGCTCAAACACAGGGACCACCTCTGTTACTGTGCTTGAGCAACACCTACGCAAGGGAATGTACAAAAATATAAAGCTGCCTGAAACGACTGCACTCGAGCAATTTGGAATGCTAAAAGCAAATATTTCAAGGAGTCACTAACCAACTCTTGGGGTAACGATAAAAACTTCTGAAATAATCTGAAAGAACTCACAGGCAAGGATCCAAAGGCACCATCCACTATACTCAACATCCATGGAATACAAACACTTGACCTTGGCACTATTTCCAACACTTTCAATAATGCATTCTCCAACCTTGGCAGTGTCCTTCCACCAAACTTCTTTGATGCTCCTTCACCTATCACACCCCAAAACACCACACCGCAGTTACACACAACTCCACAGTTCTTCTTTGAAGAGATACCAACTCATGTAGCCAGAACCTATATCAGCAGGGCCATCCGAAATACTGGGTACAGTGGTGACTCCCTGGACCTGAAGCTGATCTCGCTGGTTCTAGAAGAAATCCTTGAACCCCTGACAAAGATCTTCAACCTCTCCCTTAGACTAGGGTGATTCCCCTCACTTTGGAAACTGGTTACCAGCACACCTGTGTATAAAAGTGGAGATAGGGCCCTACACATCAACTACAGGCCCATTTCTTTCCCCCCCTTATCTAAATCTGTGGAATGTATTCCTCAGATGAAAAGCTAGTCCTCTCTGGAGTCCCACAGAGGTCAATACTGGGACCCCTACTCTTCTCCCTGTTTCTGAACAACTTCCCTAGCATCTGCCAGCAAAAAATACTACTTTACGCGGTTGGTACAGTCCTGTTCACAAGCCACCATGACGCCAAACTCCAGGCATACCAGGTGCAGTTAAATTTTAAGCATGTTGAAGCTGCCCTCTGAATTCTAGCAACAATTATGACTTTAACTGTAAAACGTGTTAAGACTGTAAACCTTTGTCTACCTTTGTATGTATGTTACCCACCTCCTCTAATGTGGAACCTTTGTAAATGAGCAGTTCTTGCTCAAAGGTACTTGCAATCCTATAATTTAATAAAATAAATAAAAATGAAACAAATAAAGAATATTTCCGACTATTGCTTGTTTTTGTATTTTTTGTGTGTGTACCTGCACAACATTCTTCATTATAATTGTGGGCAAGTGCAACTATCTGTGGGCTAGTTCAATTTTGAATCAACTTGTGCTGCTGGTTAGTGCAAAAAAAAAAGGATAAGGCTGACCCCTGTGTGTATGACCTTGTGAACACTGTGCATAGTATAACACACTTTTAACTGAATAACCATTAGATGTTTTTGGTGCAGTGGTAACCACCACTAAGCAATTTAAATCACAAATTGTAGTCAGAGACAATTAATGTGTCCTACAGGTAATTGAACCTATGCCCCTGGAATACTATCTTGGTGCTTTAATCACTGAGCTATAGGATCACATGGTTGGATCTGAGGTTGCTTGGCACATTTCCTTTCACTGGCATTGCATATCCTGCAACTAGAAATAATCAAGATGACAATTAGATGTTTTTGGTACAGTATAAGACACTGCTAAGCAATATAAATCACAAATTGTAGTGAGAATGCTGTTCCTGATTTACGTTGCAAAAAACTATGTTAATATTGGACAGGAGGCTATGGGCAGGGATGGGGGGTGGGTGGGCATTAGGGCTGACAACCTCAAGAAGATCCCACCACTAATTTGTCAAGACTTTGAAGACCCAAAACCCTAATATTTTGTCATATATATATATATATATATGTGTGTGTGTGTGTGTGTGTGTGTGTGTGTGTGTGTGTGTATTATAGTGGCACGGTAGTGCCACTATAGTTAGGGTTGAGGAGCCATTTCTATGTTAAACCCCAAAACTTTGCACCTTAATAACTTTACAACTGTTTCATGGATTTAGCTGAAGTTTGGAATTTACAATCAAGAACCATAGGCCTTGGGATCTGCCAAGTTTCGTACTGGCCAGATATACGGCTGCGGAGTTATTAAGCGTGATCTGTGCGCGGATTTATGCTTTTTCTGGAATTCTACGGTCGCGCCTACAGGTCGTACGGTTTGCACGACCGGCCCGAAATCTTCAGGGAACGTGCGGCCGGGGTTCCCAATGTGCCTTTTGAAGATTTCGTAAAAAAATATTAAACGGTTCAAAAGTTATTCAAAAAACAGTTTCCCATTATAAGTCAATGGGAAAAGTTAAAAAGTTCGACAGTGTCGCAAATGCATTTTTACTTTAGCAAATGGGGCTGTTACTTTCGCAAATTGGCCATTTTGTTTTCAGTTGGTGATCAGAAAAATGGTTGGCATTTAAATTTGGGACCCTCTAGCAACCTAATTCTTTTTGTATTCACCTAGTCGGACCCTGAGGATGCTTGCCATGTCTTTATTTTGTGGTAAAACACCCCAGAAATATGTTTCAAATTTCTGGAAAAAGTACTTTTGCAAATTACTTTCGTGCTCATGAAAGTGTCGAACTTTTTTTCGAAAGCTTTCTCAAATTGCGACAGTAGTTTTCCATCTGTGGGAAAGTGACAGCGATTCTTTGGCACTGTGCTGCAAAAAAAACGTTGGGAATTTGGGGCTGAAATTTGGAGGGAATGGAGCCGACATCTCACAGATGTGCCTTTCAGTGTTGTATTGAAAAAATATTACATGGCGGCAAAGTTACAGCAGTCCAAAGTTGACAGTTTTTCCTATAGGATAACATTACGGCGCCCGATGCATTACAGAAATCCTTTGGATCCCTGCTGCAAAATAACGGTTTGGTCTTTTTTCCTGAAATTTGGAGGGAAGACAGCCAACAGCCCACAGATGTGCCTTTCAGTGGTTTGGTGACAAAATATTACAGGGAGGCAAAGTTATGGCATTCTGAACTTCTCTTTTCTTCCCATAGGATAACATTATGGCTTTCGCCGCGCCTTTCAGGGCCCGTATCTCGGAAACGGTGCGAGATACGGACTTTTCGTCGGAAAAATTCTTAAAACTGGCCAAGACAGTCATAAATCATATGACTTTTAAATTTTTTTCTACGTCGTACGGTTCCTGAAATATAACTTATTTAGTATTCCAAGTCCTCATTTTCTGCTCCGATACCCATTATAATGCATACATTCTTTGTACTCACTGTCTTTCTCTATTCAGCTTTTGGGGAAAACCAGCATGTGCTCTTACATTACTGTTACCATTGCCCTTTCTGCTTGTGGTTCCATGCCTGTTTCACTTACCGTTGACGTCTACGCCACCATGTGCGTCATCCTTTGCGTTTTCATTTGCGCTTGCGTTTCTGTTACTTTTTTGCCATTTGTGTGTACCGTACTGTTTCTCTTTCTGTTTCACTTTGCGTCACCATGCCCATTGACATTTCCATTTACAGGCACCATGTTACTATGTGACAAGACATCCGGTATCACCATTCCCGTCGCCACGTGTTCGTTACCCTTTCTGTTCTCATTCGGCTGCGTTACCTTGTCGCCACTGTTAGCACTTCTGTTGCGTTGCTGTTCCTGTTACTATGCCACAAGACATCATGTGGTGAAGGCCCCACTCCGCTGCGCATTATGTGCGGGGTAGCGGGGCCCTATGTCGTTATCCTTTGTGTTTTCATTTAGCTTGTGTTTCTGTTATTTTTGCCATTTGTGTCTACAGTACTGTTTCTCTTTCTGTTTCACTTTGTGTCACCATGCCCATTGACATTTCCATTTGCAGGCATCATGTTACTATGTGACAACACATCACCGACAGACTGTTCCGTCTATGCCACTGATTGCCCTTTCTGTTGTCATTTGCACTTGCGTTACCATATGCGCCACTGTTAGCACTTCTGTTTGCATTGCTCTTCCTGTTACTATGCCACAAGACATCATATGGAGGAGTCACGGGGCCCTTTGGGCCGCCCTGCTACGATTACATGCCGGGGCGGGGCCTATGTGCTTTATCCTTTGCGTTTTCATTTGCGCTTGCGTTTCTGTTATTTTTTGCCATTTGTGTCTACAGTACTGTTTCTCTTTCTGTTTCACTTTGCGTCACCATGCCCATTGACATTTCCGTTTGCAGGCACCATGTTACTATGTGATAACACATCACGTGGTAGACCGTTCCCGTCTATGCCACTGTGTGCGTTACCCTTTCTGTTCTCATTCGTGCTTGTGTTACCATGTGTGCCACTGTTAGCATTTCTGTTTGTGTTGCTGCTCCTGTTACTATGCCACAAGACATCATGTGGTGGGAGCGCGGGGCCTTTGGGTCCCAGGCCCTCACGCCAGTATTACATTCACTATTTCTCGTTATCATTCTCAAAAAAAAGGGAAATTAGAGGCAAAAATCTCCATTTAATGCATTAGTTAGGGTTGTTCCACAGTGACAAAAGTGAGGAAATTCGCTGTTTGGGTTGAAAACCCTAACTCCGAATTCAGCCCCCCCCCAGCACACACACACAGACACACACACACGCACACACACACATTCAAGTATGGGGAGGACGAAGTCAACACAACCAATGACAGACATCCAGCAGAAGGTGACAGAAATAACAAACAATTGTCTAAATGTACTACGAGACATCCCCACCCACCTGACCAGGTACTGCATGCTCAGTGGAGATCAACAGCAAAACTGAGGCCATGTACACCAACGTACACATCCCTGATTGCAGCTGCCACAATGTACCACACTTAGTAGTTGCATGGCCTTACCTACAGATGCCCACACACACCACAACTGGTACTGTGCCGTTATTCAATACAAATGCTGAAGGTGCATGATGACAGTTGTAGAAAGGTTTTAACACTAGTAAGTATACATTAATTAAGAGAAGCACATAAATTAACTACAAGACACTAGCATGCTCAAGATAAAAGTAGTGTTACATTTAGTAGGTGATTTACATAGTAGTACATTTACTGGAATGGTTTACTCAAGATAGAGAGGCTGATGTAAATGTATGGAAAAGCATTGCCTGTTCAACGCTGTGAAATTCGTACTGCCAGTATCACATGCATTCTTACTGATGAAGGTGTACTGCTGATGTACATACATAGACCTTCAGTGTGTTTCAATACTAAAGATGCAGTAAGTATTCTTTGTAAGAAACATTGTAATTGCATGGATCAGGCCAAGCAATTTCTTAATATCATAGCACTACTGAGCCAACAATGACGTACCTGTATTGGAGATGTACATAGGATAGATTTTACTGTAGGCACTTACTGAGTATGTTGTACCTGATAAAGACAATCTCATTGCATCTGTGATGACTAACTTATTCAAATAGTAATACATTTACTATTGTTGCAATGAGTGATCTATGCCACTTATGGACACAGTGTAATTTTTTTTAACAGTTGTTTCATACTCAGGCTGTATGCCTAGTGTTTGGGTTTGCCACACTTCTGTCACTGATGCTATCAAAGTGATAACTATGTTAATTGTGGTACAACAGGAATCAAGTAGGTATGGTGTAGATATAAACAGAATGTCTTTTAATATTGATTTAACTCACATTGGAGTAAGTGTACTAGGACAGCAGGGGTTATTCTCTATCACTGACTCTGTCAGTTATAATCACACTAAGGTTTCGATGACTGTAATGATTAAGTTACACTGTTCATCTTTATGAGTTCATATTCACAGCCATTCTCCAGTAACTAGACAGTGTATGGTGTAACTGGGTGGGACACTGTGTTGCAAAGCTGCTGCAGTGCCTAGCAGAGGGAGAGTATCTACTCATAAAGACAATTAAGCAATAAGGCATGACCAACAGTAATGTTAAATGGTCTGTTAATCACCCTGTATGGGTTTAATGTTGAATGAGGCATAGCCGAGTGCCACATGTCGCTAGACAGTGATAAACTGACCATTAACATAATACCTGGGAGTGGCTTATTGCTATCATAATAAAACTGTTTTTTAAACAACATTAAACCATGTTCATCATATGGTTAGGCTCTACATGTATGTTAATAAAAACTAAACATAAGGCTGTTACAATGTTTACAGTCAATTAGAAAGCTGCATTTCTCAAACCCTTGTTATAATCAGAGATATTATACCTGTACAACTCTTTGGTTTTGCTGAACTCTATTGCTCAGGTGACCCATCACATGTGGTGTGGTGTGGTCTGGTGTGGGGCATCGGTAGGTAAGGTCATGCAACTACTAAGTGTGGTACGTTGTGTGCAGCTGCAATCAGGGATGTGTACGTTTGGTGTACATGGCCTCAGTTTTGCTGTTGATCTCCACTGAGCATGCAGTACCTGGTCAAGTGGGTGGGGATGTCTAGTAGTACATTTAGACAATTGTTTGTTATTTCTGTCACCTGCTGCTGGATGTCTGTCATTGGTTGTGTTGACTTGGTCCTCCCCATACTTGAATGTGTGTCTGTGTGTGTGTGGTGCTGGGGGTGGTCGGAGTTAGGTTTTCAACCTAACAAATTTCCTCACTTTAGTCGCTGTGGAACAACCCTAACTAATGCATTAAACAGATTTTTTTGCCTCTAATATATATATATATATATATATATATATATATATATATATTATAGAGCATAGTAGTGCCACTGTAGGTAGGGTTGAGTACCCCATTTAAGGTTAAATCTCAAATTTAGCACCCAAATAACTTTGCAACTGTACAACAGATTTGCCTGCAATTTGGAATGCATGGTCTGGTTCCATAGATCTCTGGATCTGGCAAGTTGCGTTATGGTCGGATGTACAGTTGCGGAACTACAGCACACCTAAAAATGCCAAAAAATTGACTTTTTGAGCATTTCTTTGCTCACACCTACAGCCCACATGGTTTGCGTGATCTATCCAGAAACTTCAGGGAACATGCTGCTGGGGTCCTCGATGAGCCTTTCGAAGATTTCATGAAAAAATATTAAACAGTTTAAAAGTTATTCAAAAAAAACATGAAATCTATTATAGTCTAAGGGAAAAGTTAATAACAATTGCGACACTTTTGCAAATAGCTGTTTTTACTGTCTCAAATGAGCCTTTTACTTTTGTGTGTCAGCCATTTTCTTTTCCAGTTACAGCTCAGAGATATGCCTGGCATTTAAAATTAGGACCCTCTAGGAACACAAATCTTGTTGTGTTCACCTAGTCGAGTCCTGAGGATGCTAGCCATATCTTTTTTGGGGGGTTAAACTGGTAGAACTGGCAGAGAACACCAGGACGAAGGAGCTGCTGTTGCGACTGGACTTCTCTACTGGGACTAAAGAAGTAGAACTCTACTACTGGGACCTTCAATTTAGGGTAAAAAAAATAAAAGTTAGTGGCCCAGATATTCAAACTGCACCATAAAAGTGTGCAACAGCAGGAGCAAGCGCAAGTCCACTGCGCCCATGCACAATAAGTGCGATATTCAAACACTGCGCAGGTCAAGATGCGCCTGCAGCACATGACTGAATATCGTGCCAACTGCACCATAGAGCAACCAGGGATGTGCAGTGGAGCAGTTCAGATGCACAATAGCACAACCAGGGTTGCTCAGTGGAGCAGGGCAGCAGCACAACAGCACAACCAGGGATGCTCAGTGGAGCAGGGCAGCAGTGCAACAGCACAACCAGGGATGTGCGGGGACAGGATACAGGGGCCCACCACCCATGCTACAGATGGGCAGAGGAGCACACAGCAGAACAGACATCACCCCTCCACACCCCATGCACTGCACAACCAGGGGAGAGCTGGAATAACCAGAGGCCCATGGATACCAGCAACAAACCCACAGCCAGGGCATGGTGCCCCAGCACACCCCCTGGCAAGCTATGACCGGCACACATGGAGGTCCAACCACCCTGTGCCACACCATCCCACCAATGCAGAGCACACCCTGCACCATGATCCCAGACACCCTGCCCAGGAGCAGTGCCCACCAGTGCAGGACACCCCATGCATGCCACCACCCCCACTGTGACAATGCAGCCCTGTACCACAGAACCATGCAAGGCTGGCCCACCATAGGCACCTGTCAGTGGGTGGCAGCAGACAGCGATGCAAGGACTGCATACACAGTGCCACCATGCACGTCCCCCCCAGGTACAGCTGAGAGACCGACCATGCGTCGGCACACGAGGTACCCCACATGTGATAGGACATGCCCCGGACCCCACCACCAGAGGAACAGCACCCTACACACCCTCCCAAGGACACACCTCAACCCAGCACTGTCCACAACAGCCAACACAGACACCCACAGTGGTGCATGGAAGCATGCGCCACACAGGATGCAACACAGTGCATGGACAAACACCCACCTATACCCAAGGGCACACCAACACAGGGACACAGTAGCGGGGCAACCAAGCCCCCAGCGTGTGGCCATGGAAACCGTGTACACATGGCCAGCACCCCTCCATGACACAGGAGTGCCAGCCACCCTGCGCAGGAACCATGGAGCTGTACGCCACCAGCATGCACCTGGAGCACAAGTGATAGACAGTGGAGCACATCCCCTGCAACACACACAAGCCACAGCATGGAGGTGGGACAACAGCGGAGGCCACAGTGCCACCCAAGGCAGACATGCACCGCACCAGTGACAGAAGGCAACCTAGCATTGTGCTGGGTACAGTGGCTGTCCAGCATGGACAGCCACCACTGACATGCCAGTGGACCGTGCAGGTCACAGACATGCAAGGGTGTCAGCTGCACAGGCCATGGATGGTCTGACAGGTGCATCATGGACACAGTGCATGCACCGTGGACCACTGTACACAGTCATCAAGTGCACAGGGAACAACACACAAACCACAGACAGTGACTGATAGCTACTCCCACACCATAGTCACTTCCCCTATGGACACACACATGCCCATGACTGCACCACCCCTGACACCATGCACACCACTGCAGCTGAGCACCTTTAGCCCACTGCAAATCATAGATCACCACAGTAGGCATAACAAAGCAAATGTATTTTACAAGATAGAAAACAACTATTTACAAATATGAACAAAAGGTTGGGGGTGAGGGCCACAAACCAGGTAGGGGTGGGTAAGGGGCAGGGATGAACAAATGGTAGAGGGAGGAAAGGGTGTGAGGGTGGGTCCAGGTGGGTAGGAGAAATCATGGGGTGAAAGATGTTCAGCGGGAGCCCCGCTCCCCGCTCTGAAGGTGCCTCCTGCCATGCCTCCTCCGGACTCCTAGATGGTCAATTCGCTGTAAAATCTCCAGGGGGGGCCCTGGCCACTTGCAGTATCTCCTGCAGTGCCTACTCTATGTTCTGCAACTGTCGTCCACCTAGGACAAGGGAGCTGAGCCAATAAGTGTGAATGCACAGCCCCTTGCAGCCCAACCACTGTGCATGGCATACGGCCATGGGACATGCCTCTGTGATGGTGTGCGACCACCCACAGTGATCGTGTCCACAAGACCTGCCCACCCAGGCACACATACAGCCATGAGGACTGCTGCATGCACCCACCGCCCAAGTCCTGCACAGCACCACCGTGGCTGTACAGTGACATGGCTATGCGATGCGAAGGCAGTGGCACAGCCATGTACCCGGTGCATGCATGGACCACCATTTATGCACTCCAAGACATGCAGTGCCACTGGACAGTGCTGACTGTACCATGTTATGTGCATGGCAGTGGTGTCAAAGGATGGTGGCCATGCCCCGGCGCCCACCCTGTTGCACAGCATGCACAAAAAATCCTGGATGTAAGGCTCTCACCATTGTCAGGCTGGTCCCGGCGCTGGTCTGGTACGGTTGCTCTTGCATCCTGATGTGCCTCACACCACAGCCTCCCCTCCCTGGCATGCCGGTGCTCCTCAGGACCTAGGGTGCAAACATAGAGAGAGGAACATCAGTACAATCTGGTAGCAAAGTCCCCCCCACCCCTGGGTGTGTGTGATCCCACACAGCCATACCCATCTGCCCCGCACCCCATACCACCACCACAGCCCATACTGGACGGCCCCCCCGTGTGCTGAACACATGCCACTGCGATACCCATATGGATGTAAACAGTGTATGGATGGGGCACCTACCTGGCCATGGAACTGCGCCCCTCCTGGCGCGTGCCCACAGGCGGGCAAGCCTGTCCAGGTCCCTATGCTGCAGGTCCCCATAGCGGTGCATGCACTGCTCTGCCATGCACTGGATGCCCGTTGCCTCCTCCAGGGTCACTGCCACCTCCTCCCACATGGCACTCCTGGCCCTGTCCAGTGGTGCCTCCCCAAAGAGAGTGGCAGCATGGTGCTCCACCAGGGACACTAGGTTAGCCAGTTCAACCTGGCTCCAGATTGGTGCCCATCTCTGTGCCATCTTACAAGCATTCAGTATCAAAATGGTGCTCCGTAGCGCACGTCCACCACATGCAGATGCTGCGCAGTACTACGCTGCCATTCCCCATCATGCTGTCACCGAACAGCATGATAGAGGTGCACCCATGCAGATGCATGGCACCTAGGGGGCAAAGCTCGGCACAGGGTCAGGGGTCCGTCGTGCATGGACTGCCACAGTGCGATCAGTACTCACCGCATGTAGCATGGTAGGGCACCCGTGTGGCACAACCTGTAGCGGCCTACTATGCTGTGGCTCCATGGCACCTATGACGCCACCGTGCATGAGTGCCATACATGTGAACAGCACAGTAGCGCCACTGGCACAATGGTGGCCATGCCCTGCACTGCCTCCCATGCACAGCACATCAGCAGTGCAGCAGGCATCTGCGTCAGCACCCCAGGCATGTGCCATTCTGTGTCCACTGCGCTTGTCACAGAACTACGCCCTTGCCTGAGCACGTTCAACACAATTGCACAAGGCACAACAGCGCGATAGTCAGCCGGCATATGCAAATCAGCACATCAGAGATTCTATGGCGCAGCTACTGCATCAGCATCCACTTAAAATTGCGCCTCACCTCATTTGCATGCGTTGCACTATATAAATGCGACATTGGCCTGCAGAGTCCATAGTCTGGTATTGCAGTCTATTGTGAGTTGCATGCTGTTTGGGAGTGTGTACTGTGGTGTGTGGGAGATGCATGGGACTGCACAGTCAGAGGTAACACCTGTCATTCCCACAGGATCAATGATGAGCGATCGTGAGGTGGAGGAGGAGGAACAGAGATGTGGGAGGAAGAGGAGGCCAAACTTCACCAAGGCAGAAACAGATGCCCTGTTTGAGGCCTACCTTGACCAGGAGCCGCTGCTAAGCTGACAGTGGGGAACACCACAGGCATGTGCTGCTGCATGGGGAGAGGTGGCGCGTGCCATCAACCAGCATGGCAGCCACCAGCGGTCCATGCAGTAGTGCAAGAGAATGTGGGCATGGACAGGAGGAGAAGGATTATGGACATGGTGGCTGACATCAGGGCAGCATGGGCTGCGACTGGTGGGAGACAGCTGTCTGTGCAATGCCTTACCCCACAGGAAGAGCGGGTTGCTGGCAGCATGCGTCGTTGTGCCATCGAGGGTGTTCCAGGTGGTGGATTCCAGATGGGTGGTAGCCCATCACTGCATGGTAGGTCCTGATCTGTCACTGTGGGGGGGAATGCCGCAGGGTAGGGCAAGTACATTAATGCTACTGTGTTCCCTTACAGCTCCTGAGCATCTACATGGGTCAGCGGTGGTGGGCTCATCCACTGAGGGTGATACCCTGGACACAGAGGAGGGCCCATCCACCTCCCACAGGTGTCCAAGGGTTGGGATGACAGTGGGCCCACCTGGCTGTCCGGACTGATGTTGGTGGAGCAGGTGCAGAGGAGGCCCTGCCCGTGTCCCAGCATGCCAGAGCCCATGGATGCCAGCATGCTGAGACTCGGACTGGTGCTGGATCTGTCACTGATGATGATGGAGCTCACATCATGGAAAGTGATACATGTGGGCTGCAGGATGGCCACACAGCAGGTTATAGCACAGGCATTGCCATGGGTGGTGCTGCCATGGAGGCCTGCGGTACATCACAGTCCCAGCCTGTGCCTGTCTGCACCAGTGGGGCAGCACTGTTGTGTGTCCAGGACAGTGGGGCTGTTGTGGCCACTGTGGCAGCACTGTTGAGCCCTGGAGAGTGGCAGCCAGAGGGACAGTGTCAGCAGTTGGCAGTGTCGGGGGTGGCATCAGTGCACCACCTGTGGACACGCCCAGGCATGGCCCTGGTGTGAAGTACCCAACCTCAAGGGGTGCTGCCCATCATGGCCACGAACACCGGATCAGTCAGGGGTCCCTTTGACCAAGGGGGGGCTGCCCATCAGCATGCCAGTCAGGCTGATGACCTCTTAGATGAGCACACCCGCATACTCCATGATTCAGTCGATCAGCAGTTGCGGCTTGTGATGGCGGTGGATGCATTCAGTGTGGTCCTGCACCAGGCAGAGGAGCGGTGCAGCAGGGACACCGGTCTGCTCCTGGTAGGGATGGACCGTCTGCGGGAGGATGTGACCACCGCCATTGACAGGCAGACACAGGCAATCACAGCTGTCATGGCCACAATGGGCACACAGTTATTTGCCCATTCGTCACAGACACTGCGCAGTGCAATGTCCACCCCCTGTTCCCAGCATCGTGCGACACCCTCCTTGTCGACACCGGGTCCAGCTGTGGGCATCCCGAGCACGCCTGGCGCAGGCATGTTCGTTGCGCTGCAGACCCCTGCTCGAGAATGATCATGTTCATGCAGCGGAACCCCTGGGGGACCGTCGGTGCCACCCCATGAGGCCATTGGTCAGCCTATCACTGCTGGCGGGTCTCGGTGGGGCCGCCCATGCATCCATGGTGGCCATAGCACTGTGCCACGTGACTGACCTGTCTCCCACCATGGCTACTGTCTGACGCTGACCTGTGTGCAGTGTGTTGTTCAAAGTGCAATGCACGGGTGGGGTACCCGGCCTTGCACACACACACAACACACATTCAATCTGCACAACCTCCCGGCTGCTGGCCGCTGTGGCGTGTGCATGATGCTTGCGTTGCGCTGTCCACCACTGTGTAATGGTGCCCAGCGTCTGACACATGCACAATGACAGGTACTGGGCGTGGTGGTCTGTGGATGTGTGTGTGGCTAGGGGTGGCAGTTGGGGTTGGCGTGCCTCCTACCTTTTGTGCATGTCTTGTGGGGTGTATGTGTGTGTGTGTGTGACCATGTGCCATGTTAGACCTTGCCCATCCCTGATGGTGTGTCCGGTTCCATACTCAGCCAATTCCCTTTATGACATGCACCCCTGGGGTTTGTCCATGCGTGTTTGTGGGTTGTGCCCTTGCCATTGGTTGTTGCACATGGCCCCATGACTTACCTGGATTGGTTGAAGTGCTCTTCTGTGATGGTGTCCTGGTGCAGCTGCACTATCCGGATCAGTCAGGGGTTCCTTTGACCAAGGGGGGGCTGCCCATCACCATCTGTACCAGTGTCCTCATCGTCCCCATCACTGTCCCCCTCTTTGACCTGTACAGCTATCCCACAGTCGTTGGCCATGTTGTGCAGGATGCAACAGGCCAGGAATAGCCCGCAGGCCTTTGAGGGGCTGTACTGTAGGGCACCACCAGACGTGTCCAGGCAACAGAAACGTGCCTTCAGCATCCTGATCACCCACTCCATAACATTGCTTGTGGTGGCATGTGCCTCATTGTAGCATTGCTGCAATGGGGTTGCGGGCTGCCGGTATGGTGTGAGCAGCCAGGAATGGAGTGGGTATCCACTGTCACCTGTGTGTAGAGGGTGGACATTAGTTTGGTGATCAGCGTCGCCCTGCCATGGGCCATCTAGGCCAGTACCCATGTCACCTCTGACTATGCCCATCTCAAGATCCATGTCTTTCTGTGTGATTTGCATACTCACCCACTAGGAGGCCAGTGGGGATGTCCCCACTCTCGAACCTATGGCGCAGTACAGACTGGTGCCATATGAAGGCATCATGTGCTCCCCCAGGGTGCATGGCACAGAAACTGGTTATGCACCCCCTAGCATCGCACACCATCTGGCAGTTGATGCTTGCATACCCCTTCTGATTTATGTATGCTGCACCTTTGGGGCCAGGTGGAGTGTGGATGGCCACATGGGTGCAGTCAATGGCCCGAGCACACCAGGCATACGTGCTGCCCTGTGGAACTCTTGTATGTGGCTGTGCGCTCCAGCGGTGTGCTGGGGAAATGGATGTACTCCACAGCATGTGGCAGCAGTGCACTGAGGAATTGGGTGAGTAGACGTGATGTGGCCGACTGGGTTATGCCTGTTGTGTCCCCTGTTGCTCTCTGGAAGGTACCCTTGGTGAGCAGGCACATGACAGCTGTCACTTTTGTCTCCACTGACAGAGCATGGCTCCGTTGTGTGGGTGCCTGCATCACATCACTACACAGCTCACAGAGCCGCCCCAGGATTGCCCTGTTTAGGCGGTACCAGCCCACTATCTCAGTGTCACTGTACAGCTTGAAGCTGGTGAGAGCTCGGTACTGCCTGTTGGGGGCATACCACCGATGGGCCCTTCCACGGCCACGCCTCCCTGCTGCCTGCCTTCTCACACCCCTCATTACCGCCTCTATCTGAATAGTGGCACTGGCAATGTCCCTGGCTTGTGTTACCCCCCCGGCAGCTGTATTCCTGTTCCCTCCACTGTCCTTTCTGCTACTCCCCCTGCACCAGGATAACCTCCCAGAATTGGACGTCCTGCCCACTGTCAGTACCCTCAGTCCAATGTGGCACTTCCCCTTTCCTCCTACACAGTGGCACAGGCTCCCCACTCCTTCCCTGTTCCTGGTGGTTTCCAGTTGCTCTGTCCTGCTCCTGCCCTATCCTCCTCACAGCTACTGTGTGTCTGGTTGCAGTCAGCTCACTCCCACATCTGGCTTTCCTGTAGCATTCTTGCACCTTTCTCTTGTTCCTTTTTATTTTGGATCATTTCCACTATTGCGCAACTTCCGTTTGCTCCCCTATTGCACATGGCGCATGCTGTTGAATATCCCACTGCGCCATTTATTCATGGTTTCTCCCCCTTCAGTTGCACATGCATTCATTACCATTGCGCTCTTGCGTATTGCGATTTTGGGGGAACAGCTGCCTCCTGCTGAATATCGCACAATGCACATTTTCGGTCTCGCACTGGTGCATCTCTGTTGTGCATGGTGCAACCCTTTTGAATATCTGGGCCAGTGTGTTTGTCTGAGTTGTCTGAAGTGAATTGTTATCTGTGCAGTATCTAGATGTTAGTCTCAGGTGGCTGAAGAGGATTATTATCTGTGCAATTTAACTAAGTGTAGAAAGGTCTGTAAAGTAGGGGGAGTGGTTTAGCCAGAAGGAAGCCAGATTAAAACCAGATTTAAAAACTGCTCTAGATAGCTTCTGCCAGAGAACTGGCAGAGAACACCAAGATGAAGGAGCTGCTGTTGTGACTGGACTTCTCTACTGGGACTAAAGAAGAAGAACTCTACTACTGGGACCTTCAATTTAGGGTGAAAAAAGTTAGTGTATTTGTCTGAGTTGGCTGAAGTGAATTGTTATCTGTGCAGTGATCTAGGTGATAGTCTCAGGTGGCTGAAGGGGATTATTGTCTGTGCAATTTAACTAAGTGTAGAAAGGCATGTTAAGTAGGTGGAGTGGTTTAGCTAGAAGGAAGCCAGGTTAAAGCCAGATTTAAACAGTGCCCTAGATAGCTTCTGCCAGAGACCTGGCAGAGAACACCGGGATGAAGGAGCTGCTGTTGTGACTGGACTTCTCTACTGGGACTAAAGAAGTAGAACTCTACTACTTGGACCTTCAATTTAGGGTAAAAAAAAGTGTGTTTGTCTGAGTTGACTGAAGTAAATTATTATCTGTGCAGTGATCTAGGCGTTAGTCTCAGGTGGCTGAAGGGGATTGTTATCTGTGCAATTTAACTAAGTGTAGAAAGATCTGTTAAGTAGGGGGGAGTGGCTTAGTTAGAAGGAAGCCAGATTAAAGCTAGATTTAAACACTGCCCTAGATAGCTTCTGCCAGAGAACTGGCAGAGAACACCAGGACGAAGGAGCTGCCGTTCTGACTGGACTTCTCTACTGGGACTAAAGAAGTAGAACTCTACTACTTGGACCTTCAATTTAGGGTAAAAAAAAGTGTGTTTGTCTGAGTTGGCTGAAGTGAATTATTATCTGTGCAGTTACAGTATCTAGGCATAAGTCTCAGGTGGCTGAAGCGGATTGTTATCTGTGCAATTTAACTAAGTGTAGAAGGATCTGTTAAGTAGGGGGAGTAGCTTAGTTAGAAGGAAGCCAGATTAAAGCCAGATTTAAAAACTGCCCTAGATAGCTTCTGCCAGAGAACTGGCAGAGAACACCAGGACGAAGGAGCTGCTGTTGTGACTGGACTTCTGTACTGGGACTAAAGAAGTAGAACTCTACTACTGGGACCTTCAATTTAGGGTGAAAAAAGTTAGTGTATTTGTCTGAGTTGGCTGAAGTGAATTGTTTTCTGTGCAGTGATCTAGGTGTTAGTCTCAGGTGGCTGAAGGGGATTATTGTCTGTGCAATTTAACTAAGTGTAGAAAGGTATGTTAAGTAGGTGGAGTGGTTTAGCTAGAAGGAAGCCAGGTTAAAGCCAGATTTAAACAGTGCCCTAGATAGCTTCTGCCAGAGACCTGGCAGAGAACACCAGGATGAAGGAGCTGTTGTTGTGACTGGACTTCTCTACTGGGACTAAAGAAGTAGAACTCTACTACTTGGACCTTCAATTTAGGGTAAAAAAAAGTGTGTTTGTCTGAGTTGGCTGAAGTGAATTATTATCTGTGCAGTTATAGTATCTAGGCATAAGTCTCAGGTGGCTGAAGCGGATTGTTATCTGTGCAATTTAACTAAGTGTAGAAGGATCTGTTAAGTAGGGGGAGTAGCTTAGTTAGAAGGAAGCCAGATTAAAGCCAGATTTAAAACTGCCTAGATAGCTTCTGCCAGAGAACTGGCAGAGAACACCAGGACGAAAGGAGCTGCTGTTGTGACTGGACTTCTGTACTGGGACTAAAGAAGTAGAACTCTACTACAGGGACCTTCAATTTAGGGTAAAAAAAGTTGGTGTGTTTGTCTGAGTTGGCTGAAGTGAATTGTTATCTGTGCAGTTATCTAGGTGTTCATCTCAGGTGGCTGAAGGGGATTGTTATCTGTTCAATTTAACTAAGTGTAGAAAGATCTGTTAAGTAGGGGGAGTGGCTTAGCTAGAAGGAAGCCAGGTTAAAGCCAGATTTAAACACTGCCCTAGATAGCTTCTGCCAGAGAACTGGCAGATAACACCAGGACGAAGGAGCTGCTGTTGTGACTGGACTTCTCTACTGGGACAATTTTGCCCTCCTTCCCTTCCCTCCATCCCTCCTCCCAAAGCCAGTTCTATTTTTATAGGCACAGGATTTGACTAACAACAGGAACTTACTGTTTAGGAGCAGGAAGTGAGTGATCACAGAGCCATCAAAGACTCACCATCCTCGAAGGACAAGAGTAGCTCTCCGTCCCCCCCCTGCTGATGGAGGTCTGCCTCTGAGCAAGTAAGGAGACTACTGAGAAATATAGGATCTTCTTGTCTCAGAACAGGAAGATCAGGAGCGTAAAGGGCACAGAAGCAGTAAGTAAGAAAGGAGAAAAAAATAAACAGAGGAAAGAGTAAGTATTCCAAAAAAGACATGATGGGAGTGGTGCAGTGCAGTGGCTGTAGAGCAGCAGTCTTCCAGGAGATGTTCTGGAGGATGCTGTGTTGTCCCATCTGAGGCACCTCTCTGGGCTGAGGAAAGAAGTTGCTCATCTCCCAGCTGAGTTGTCCAGGATTTGTGGGACCTCCTCTCCCATCCAGGAAGGACAAGGGCCACTGCAGTTGCCTCAGAGGTTACCAAGAAAGAGGAGCAGTTGAACCACAATGGGCTCAGGGAGGGTGAGGGTGGTGCAACAGAGGTGCATCCCTCTAGTTGTACCTCTCCACAATTAATTAGCCATTCTGGCAAAGTGTGGTTCCTCTATGGAGGCACTCAAAGTGGAGACCAAGGAAGATGCTGGGAACCTCCACAAAGGAGACCCACAGGAGGGTGGCATGGGACCTCACAAGGGAAAAAAACTCCTTGTGGGGGACTCCATTTTTAGGAAGGTAGAACTGGTGAAGGAAGGGGGGAGGGAGGTAAGGTGCCTGCCTGGCTCCATGGCTTGGAGGGACAGGGAGTGAATCCTCAGTATCGCTGGAGCAGTTGCACAGGGGAGGGAGTTGGACATCATTGTCCACCTAGGCACAAATGACCTGGCTAAGAAAGGGATCAGAACTGTGCAGGAAGAGTTTGTGGAGTAGGGGAGGGGCCTTAGACAAGTAGCATGCATGGTAATCTTCTTGGAGGTGCTGTCTGTCTATGGCGTAGGTGAGGCTAGGGTGCTCCACACCATGGGATTCAATCAGTGGTTGAAAAACTGGTACAGAGCTCAGGGATTTGGCTTCATTGGGGGCTGGGGGTCCACCTGGAGTGATGCAGGCCTATACTGGCATGATGGTCTGCATCTTTCCAGCAGGGGGACCAGGATTCTAGGTGATAGGATTAAATCTTTCATTGGCAAGCATTTGAACAAGCCAAGGGGGGAGGCACTGGAAAGCAGCAGAGAAACCCTTGCCCACCCCCCAAATATAAAATCAGGGTAGTAAGTGAGGTAAACACCAAGACAGAGATGTCAATAGGGAGAAGGGCTGGGGTAAATGGGAAAAGTGACATAGGCAATAAGGACTGGGATGGGGCAAAAAGGGGTAAGGCCATTAGGAAATGGACGGTAATGAGTACCAATGCCTGTGGTCTGGGCAACAAGCTCCCTGAACTGGTGGGCTTGATGGAAGAGGGATGCCTAGATATCGTAGCAGTCACAGAAACATGGTACACGGAGAACCATGACTGGGATGTTAGCATACCAGGGTACACAACCTACAGGAGAGACAGAGAGGGGAGAAGAGGGGGAGGAGTAGCTCTCTATGTAAGGGAAGGGATAAAAGCAAATGAACATAAGAGTAAACGGGGAGGAGAGGAGGCACTGTGGGTCACCTTAGAGACTGGAAATGGCACCACAATCTGCACAGGGGTTGTATACTGATCCCCATGTCAGGGGGTGGGAATGGACAAGGATATGATAGAAGGCATTCTTAGGATGGCAGAGAAAGGGAAGATACTGTTGATGGGAGACCTGAATATGCCAGATGTTAACTGGAGCACATTTGCTGCAGTCACATTCAAGAGCAGGGCCATTCTTGAAGCCCTACAGGTGGCATGCCTCAGACAACTAGTTTTGGAACTCACTCATGAGGGAGCAATGTTAGACCTCGTACTCTCAAATGGTGACAGTGAGTGGATCTCTGACCTAGAAGTGGGTTGCCATCTGGGAACAAGTGACCACCAAACAGTGTGGTTCATGTTAAACTTGGCTACAGAGTCAAGCCATACAAAAGTGAGGGTACTGGACTTTAGAAGGGCTGACTTTGGCAAGATGGGAGTGTGCCTTAGAAAAGCACTAGCAAACAGGCTAGAAGGAGGGGTGGAGTAACAATGGGTAAACATCAAAACTGCCATGACAGAGGCAACAAGTCTTTGTGTGAAGCAAATAAACAAATCAAAATGAAAGAAAAAGCCACTATGGTTCTCAAAAGAGGTAGTGGGGAAGGTCAGGGAGAAAAAGATAGCATTCAGGAAGTATAAGGAAACACAGAAGGAGCAGGACAGAGAGCTGTACCAGTTAAGGCAGAAGGAAGAAGGGAGGGAAGTCAGAATAGCAAAGGCCCAAACTGAGTTAAAGATAGCCAACTCAGTTAGGAAGGGGGATAAAACCTTTTACAGGTATATCAGGGAGTGTAGAAAGACAAAGGGAGGGATAGTGAGGCTGAATAGAATGGACATTGGGTGGGCAGAGAGGGACAGTGAAAAAGCAGGGATACTGAATAAATATTTCTACTCAGTATTCACAAAGGAGGAGGAGGGGGAGGTGCCTAATCCAATTAACAGAAGCACTCTGGATAGGGTGGTCGATCCCAGTCCTTTCACAGAAGAAAGGGTTCTGAAAGAACTTCTAAACTGAAGGTGGACAAAACAATGGGACCTGATGGAATTCACACCAGAATTCTAAAAGAATTAGTGGGAGAACTAGTGAAACCACTGACTACCCTTTTTAACAAATTATGGGGGGAAGGTGTGGTACCTGAGGACTGCAGGAGGGTGGATGTGATTCCCCTTCACAAAAGTGGGACCAAGACAGAGACAGGAAACTACAGACCTATCAGTTTGACCTCTGTGGTATGGAAACTGATGGAATCACTTCTGAAGGAAAGAATTGTTGAGTACCTAGAGGCCAGTGGGGCACAGGACCCAAGGCAGCATGTGTTCACAGTGGGAAGGTCATGTCAGATGAATCTAATTGATTTCTTTGACTGGGTGACCAAAGTAGTAGACCAGGGAGGGGCTGTGGACATAGCCTACCTAGACTTTAGCAAGGCATTTGACACAGTCCCACACAAAAGATTAATAGATTAACCAGCCTGGGAGTGAGTCCCAGGGTGGTAGCCTGGGTAAAACAATGGCTGGACAACAGGACACAGAAGGTAATTGTAAATGGAGTCCACTCTGAAGAAAGAGGGGTTACTAGTGGGATACTGCAGGGTTCAGTACTGGGTCCAGTCCTTCTTAATGTCTTTATAAGTGACATTGCAGAGGGACTGGAAGGAAAAGTATGCCTCTTTGGAGATGTCACAAAGATCTGCAACAGGGTTGATACACATGGAGGAGTGGAAAGGATGAGAAGGGACTTGACAAAGTTGGAGGAATGGTCAGAAGTATAGCAGCATGGATTCAGTGCAAAAAAGTGCAAAATAATGCGCCTGGGAAACAAAAACCCAGGGGAAGATTACACAATGGGGAAGGGGAGGTAGTAACAACAACAAAAATGGAAAGGGACCTGGGGGTTATCATATCAGATGATCTTAAGGTTAGCAAGCAATGTGAGAAGACAGTAGGGAGGGCTGGGGGGATACTGGGATGTATAGGAAAAGGCATCACCAGCAGAAAACTGGAAGTTGTTATCCCTCTGTACAGGCAGTTGGTGAGACACCATTTGGAGTACTTTGTCCAGTTCTGGAGACCCCATCTCTGCAAGGACATAGACAGGATAGAGGCAGTCCAGAGTAGGGCAACTAAAATGGTGCAGGGTCTGTAAGAGAAGCCATAAAAGGAGAGACTAAAGGAGCCTAATATGTATACCCTTGAGGAAAGGAGGGAGATGCTTGAAACTTTTAAGTACCTCAGTGGAATCAAAGAAGCCCAAGATGGTAGCATTTTTCAGAAAAAGAGATATGCAAGAACAAGGGGACACAATTTGAAGATGGGGGGGCGGTTCAGGGGCAACGTGAGGAAGTATTTTTTCACAGAGAGGGCAGTGGATGCATGGAATAGCCTTTCTGAGAACATTGCAGGGTCAAAAACTGTGGGAGAATTCAAGAATGCATGGGACAGACATAAGGCAATTTTTGTGAGGGTTAGGAAGAGATAGGCTATTGGTTAACTAGGATCTGCAGCTTATCCTGAAGGTAGGGAAATAAGCAGACTAGGTGGACCAAGCGGTCCTTACCTGCTGTCAAAGTCTATGTTTCTATGTTTCTATCCCACAGATGTGCCTTTTGGTGGTTTGGTGGCAAAATATTACAGGGCTGCAAAGTTACGGCACTCTGAAGTTGACAATTTTTCCCATAGGATAACTTTACAGTGTCCGTCGCACCTTTCGGGTCCCATATCTCAAAAACAGTTTGAGATACAGACTTTTTGTTGCAAAACTTCTTAGTTCCCCACTGGGGGACTAACTGCAAAACTAGCCTGAAAAGTCATAAATAATACAAGATTTAAATTTTTTTTCTACTTCGTACAGTTCCTGAGATATAAGCAATTTAGTATTCCAAGTGCTCATTTTCCAGTCCGAGGGCCATTATTATGCCTACATTCTTTGTATTCACTGTGCTGCTGAATGAACCTTTTTTGGACACAAAGAGTGTGCGTTTGCATTACTGTTACCATTAAAGTTTGCATTTACATTTCCACTTGCATCTCCATTACCGTTTGCATTAACATTTCCGTTTTCATCATTGTTTGCATTACCATTTGCATATGCAGTACTGTTACTATTTGCGTTTGCATTATCATTTGCATTTCTGTTACTGTTATCATTAGCATTTGCATTTGTGCTTACATTTCCATTACCGTTTGCGTTACCATTTCCTTTTACAACACCATTGGCGTTACTGTTACCATTTGCATTTGCGCTTCCGTTTGCATTACCATTACCATTTGTGTTTGCGCTTACATTTGCATTACTGTTACTGTTTGCTTTTGCATTATCATTTGCTTTTGAGTTTTCATTACTGTAACTGTTAGCAATTGAGTTTGCCCTTTTGTTTCCATTACCATTTGTGTTACTGTTTTCTTTTGCATCACTGTTGGCGTTACTGTTACCATTTGCATTTGTGTTTGTGTTTGTGCTTCCATTTATGTTACTGTTACCATTTGCATTTCCGTTACTGTTTGCATTACCGTTTCCATTTGCGTCACTGTTACCATTACCATTTGTGTTTGAACTTGCATTTCAATTACCATTACCATTTGCATTTTTGTTACTGTTTGCATTTTGGTATCTGTTCACGTTTGCATTGGCATTACCGTTACCATTTGCGTTTCCCTCACCATTACTATTACATTTGCATTCTCGTTACTGTTTGCATTATCATTTGCATTTCTGTTTGTGTTACCATAACCATTAGCATTTGTGTTCACTTTTGCATTGGCATTACCATTGCCATTTGTGTTTGTGTCACTGTTACTGTTAGCATTAGCATTTGCACTAACGTTATTTTTTGGGTTACTGTAAGCATTAACGTATGCGTCTGTGCTTCCATTACTGTTACTGTTTTCATTACTGTTACCATTACTATTAGCATTGGCATTACCGTTGGTGTTAATTCCTGTTAGGATTACCGTTATCATTACTGTTAGCATTAGCATTACTGTTATGGTTATTACGCAGAAATGGGCAGCACGGTGGGGGCGCGGGGCCTGGGTCCCGATCTTCCAACTCATACCATTCATTATTTATATTGCCCATTCTAAAAGAGAAGGGACATTCATGGCAAAAAACTCCATTAATGCATCAGTTAAGGTTGTTCCACAGTGGCAAAAGCAGGGAAATTTGGTGTTAGGGTTCAAAACCCTAACTGTGCATTCTCCCACCCCCACCACACACACACACACACACACACACACACATATACATGCTAGTAGGGGAAGGACCAAGGCAACACAACCAATCACACACAACCAGCAGCAGGTAACAGAAATAACATACAACTATCTAAACCATGAGACCACACCCCCATGCTCCCATCTTCCACACAACAACAGATGTCGAGGAGTGGCATGGGGTCGTCACTGCTAACTATGATCCCAGAAGTTTCATGCTCCTCCAAACACATATCAGTACAGACAACTGGCCATCTTGGGCCCCACGCTGCCACCAACACATAACACAGACTACACATATGCTATTTTGCACTTTATATGCCCCAAAACAGGATTTTGCACATTCCCTGAAAATAGTTTCGCAAATCACTTTCGCAAATGTGAATGTGTCATGCTATGCATTTGCAACACTTTTGTGTTTGCGACTGTATGTTGTGAATATATTTTACATGCTTTCACATATGTAGAAGTGTTGTTTTTTCCATTTGTGACCGTTTTGTGTTTATGAAAGTATTTTGTGGAAGTATGGCCCTGATAACTGCACATCTTTGCCATCCTCTTGCAAGCAAACAGTTGGGTCCTTTGGGCTGAAATTTGCAGGGTTGCAAGCCCTGGTCCCACAGATGTGTCTTTTAGTGCTAAAATAGTTAAGGTTGACAAAGTTACACTGTTCCAAAATTAAGCAATTTTCCATAGACTAACATTCGGGCACCCATGACGCCTTTCACCACCCATAAGTCGAAAACAAAGCGAGGTATATAGTTTTCACTACTGGCAGCTTGGTTCACCTTTAGGTGAACTAACCTCATGGAACACGTTTTGAAATACTGTATGATACGTGAAGTTGGACTTTTTTCCCTACGTGCTATGGTAACACAGGTATACACCTCCTGCTGGTTGTGTGTGTGATTGGTTGTGTTGCCTTGGTCCTTCCCCTACTTGCATGTATATGTGTGTGTGTGTGTGGTGATGGTGGGGGTGGGGGGAATGTGCAGTTAGGGTTTTGAACCCTAACACCAAATGTCCCTGTGTTTGTCGTTGTGGAACAACCCTAACTGATGCATTAAGGGAGATGTTTGCCATGAATATATATAAACACCTACATTAATGCAGATTAAGGTTGCTACTAAATAAAACTCAAACCCTCAAAGACTGGCAGTGTGTTGTTATAGTTTCTGATCCAATGCCCACATAGCTTGAAAATGTGCTATTGAATTGTCAAGCATGCCTCCCACCACTTCCTCCTCCCTTACACTTTTTACCCAAGATCAAGCATCAGGTATGGGGCTATGCATCAATGGTATGTTACTTCATACAGGGCCAACAAACCACATGTTCACGTGAGCCTGTTTTGGTCCAAAGTTAAGTTGCACTGTTACCACACAATTGCATGTTGGTTTGATATGGCCTTGTGAACCCTGTGTATAGTATAATATACTTTTAAAAGCAGCATTTTTTCACATATTGCCTAGTTGGATATGTACCATCCATGTGTACTTTGTTTTATACAGCTTTAACAAGACACTGAATAGTTTATATGACATAGAAATGGACAGTAAAATGCTTCGAGTAGTTCCAACTCTGCATTCTAAAGAAAGAAAGTTAAAGTATGTAATATATTTTGTACAGTGGGCGCCACTTACAGTTTACTGTCAACTCTAATGCCAGACAGCTGATTAGAGCAGATGTATCCTGAATGCCCAAACCATTTCCTATTAGCTCTATTATAAATCGCTAGCTATGGTGGATTAATGGGGCCTGCTGTACTGGATCACTACCTGCTCACTTTTAATCTAGCTAATGATGTGCTGAACTGCCCCTTTGTCACCTTTCTCCCTCATTCCCTCTTCACAGAACACTCTGGCATGGGGACACAGGCGTCCACTTTTTAATCCTCCCATGTCACCAGCTTTGTAGGAGTCCTTCTTTAAATTTTTAGCTTTTCATAAGTAGATCTATCCTGCAATTAGAGATGCATCGAATTTAAAATCCGCTGGCGAAGTGCACATGAAGTGGGCACTTTGCGTTGTCACTCCGCTACGTGGAGTAGGCAATGCAAAGTGCTCACTTTGCCTTGTCATTACCACTTCACATTGGGCTGAATGACAATGCGAAGTAAGGCAAAGTCATTGATTTGAATGGACTTTGCGTTCCTCATTATGATTACAAGTGATCCACTTGGTGTTTCAGACTTGGCAGCACCCCCACACATCATATGGCTTACAGTACTGTAAGTCACATGCTCTGTACTAAGAACAGAGTACACGATCGCAGTACAAAATCAGGCAGCTGCAGTGGATAGCAGGTTCACACTGCTGCACTTAGTTGCACTTACACTGATCTGTGTCACAAATTTTAAAAGGTGTATTATATTTGATGCACACAACACTGCACACACAACACAGAACACTTTGTGTACAATGCTGAATGAGGAATGTGATGCTAATGCAAAAGTTCAGTGTACTCAGTGCCACGTAATGTAAATTTGTAATTTAAACAACCTGACCTTATGAAATGCTGCACCACATTCACACAATAAGCAGCAAGAAAATTTGTACTGTCACTGACAATTTTACTATGTGTAGAATAACACAGTCAGTTATATAACAAAAATATTACCAAAACACAAAGAAATCACTAGTTCTCCAACTTCATTCTACCTACACACAGATACACCCCTCTCCCACACAGCACACTTCATTGTCTTTCACCACACACACTCAATGTTGTAAATTTATAGGTTCATAGGTTCATAGAAGTTTACGAGTACAGTAGGCAAATGAAAAAGATGCCCTTTATTGTACTCACCACCCATATACCCTATGGGTGGAATTCAAATTTTTTTCCCCCATAAAATCATCTAATCTCTGCTTAAATGTAGTTAAATTAGTACTATTAACAACACTTTCAGGTAAGTTATTCCACATTCCCACAACTCTTTGTGTATAGAATTAGACTCCTTTTTGTGGATATACATTTCTCACCTATGAGTTTATAACTATGACTCCTGGTTGACTTAAGGTTGGAAGCTGTTGTTAATCCTATTGTTGTTTTTAAATAGTCATCTTTTAGCGTTTGAAATACCAAACATAAATCTCCCCTTATTTGTCGATATTTGACAGAAAAACATTTTAGTTTTTTTAATCTTTCTTCACAGCTTTTATTATGTAAAGCTGTAACTTTCTTGGTGAATCTACACTGTACACCCTCTGCTAGTTTTAAACTCCCAATAGAAGTGGGGCACAAAATTGGGAACAATATTCCAGATGAGGACGTACCAAACTGGTGTAAAGTGGCACAATTACTTTAGAGTCTCAACTTTTGATACTTCCCAAAATTGAACCAATAATTTTGTTACATTTTTTAACATTAATTATATTATTTCTATCAAAAGTTAAATTTTTAGAGATTATAACTCCCAAATCTTTTTCTTCAGTAATACTCTTTAATAAAATATTGTTTAAAGAATAGTCAAAAGCCATATTATTTTTGCCCAAATGTAAAACTTTGCATTTGTCTACATTGAAAAACATTCCATATGTATTTGCCCAATTTCAATTTGATAGATTATTTAGATGTTTTTGCATTAAACACTTATCATACATAGAGCTTATCAAGCTACCAATTTTACAATCATCGGCATACTATGAAACCCACATCTTGTCAGTTGTAGGCATTGTGGAAACTAAAATATTAAATAATATCAGACCCAGAACAGAGCCCTGAGGAACTCCACTAGTCACCATACCCACATCAGATAGATGACCTTTTACTGATACCTGCTGGGTCCTTTTCTCTAACCATGATTGCATCCAATTTATAATATTAGGGTGTAGTTTGATTCTGACTAATTCTTGTAATAAAATTTTATGTGATACTTTGTCGAAAGCCTTGGCAAAGTCCAAAAATATCACATCCACCGGTATACCCCTATCCAAGGCAGCACTCACAGGTTCAAAAAACTGCAAAAGATTAGTCAATACAGATCTCTCAGTCACAAATCCATGTTGAAAAATATCAGCTATATTATTCCTTTCTATATGGTTAACAATATAGGTTTTAAGCAGTCTTTCTAAAATTTTACTTATGATAGAAGTTAGGCTTATTGGGCGATAATTGTTAGGATCATGTTTATCTCCTCCTTTGTGAATAGGAATAACTATTGCTTCTCTCCAGGCCTGAACAACTTTGCCTTCAAGGATGGATGCATTAAAAAGCACTGTTAGTGGACCAGAAATTGAATGACTGATTCCCTGTAAAAATTTAGGTGGAATGCCATCAGGACCAGAAGAACTGTTAGGTTTCAAGGATTTAATTATTTTTTCAATCTCCACATTTGTAAAGACAGGGCAACTAATGTTGTTCACAAGAAATGGGCTTCTTACAGCTTCCTTGGTTTCAAAAACTTTTAAGAATTGTTCATTTAATATTGTAGCAGTGACGGTTTCATCAAAAATAGAAATATTGTTAATACTAAAGGGGCCTATAGATTGATGACTTCCTTTCAAGGAACCAATATAGTTATAAAACTGTTTTTTATTATCTCTGACTTTTGTAACTAAATTGAGTTCTACTCTTGATTTAGAAAATGTAATCATATTTTTTAATTTCTTAACTGCAGTTTTGTACTTGTTCAAGAAACTAGTAGATTTATTTTTAATATATTTTCTATATAGTTTCCTTTTTTTAACTAGTTGTTTCTTAATATTAATGGACCACCAGAGAGGAACACGTTTAATTCTACAGTACTTAGTTATATAAGGAACCCAAGTAGAAAGACAGGTGTTAATTTTACTATTAATTTTTTCCCAAATTTGTAATAATTTCAGGTTATTGAGTTCAGTAACCCAATTCCATTTTGATAAAAAATCATTTATTTTAGTGTAGTCTGCTTTGTTAAAATTTTTGATCTTGGTAATACCCTTGGTATGTGATAAATCTGTCTTATATTGAAATTTCACAATACAATGATCACTATCACCCAAAGGTGGAAGTACTTTTATGTCTTCTATTTTCTCATGAACATTTGTGAGGACAATATCCAAGATATTTTTTCCTTGGGTAGGTTCTTTAACTATTTGTTCCAAATTAGATTAAATGAATACATCAATAAACTTAGTTTCAATATTAGAATCCGATGCATAATTGTCCCATTTAACAGTTGGTAGATTAAAATCACCCATCAATATATAGGAAGTATTTATTTCTACCCCGATGATTTCCTCAATTAAATCCTGGTTCTCATCAGATGTAAGACTGGGTGATCTATATATTAAACCTATTATTAGTGGTCTGTGTGGCAAATTGATTTTGACCCATATACTCTCATTTGTACTTATTTTGGTATTTTTTATATTTGCCTTCAAGTTTTCCTCAATGTATAATATAATACCTCCACCCTTTTTGTTTTCATTTCAGTTCTTTTGAAATTTATTATACCTCATTATATCAGTATTCCAATCACCATCATTGTTCCAGGTTTCAGTTACTCCACATACTGATATATTTTCTGATTTTAAAATATATGTAAGCTCTTCTTTTTTATTGTGTAATCTTCTAGCATTAGTCAATATAACATTTAAGTTAGTTTTAAGAGTGAAGCTAGATATGTTCGAGGCTGTCAACTGTTGGTTACTTTAAATTTTGGGATTGGGGAGAGGATTTTGTGAACTGAGTTCTAGAGTTGTATTACATACATACAGCTCCCCCTTTACTGGAAGTTTAAACAACTAGTAATGGAAAGGCCTATACTTTCTCATAATAGTTTACTACCTCTCCTACTGAGATGTAGACCATCCCAACAATAATTTTGGTTTACCATAGTAATCTTCCCAATGGATGATGCATTTTATGTCCTGTTTCATACACCAACCTCTTAACCAGTTATTAATTTCCCTTAATTTACATTTCTGAGCAAAATTGACTCTTGAAATTGGTAAGATTTCGGACAGCAGCACCTCACATCCTAAATTTAATAATTTATTAGTTAATGCTACATAGTCCTCTTTTAGTTTTTGATTAGATTCATAAAGTACATTATTAGTTCCTACATGAACAATTACTAAAGGATTAGAACCAGAATTGTATAATATAGTGCTAGACATCCATGTAATATCTGAAATTCTTGCACCCCTGAAACTAGAGAGAGTTCTATTAGCATTATCTGGATTACAAATTATCCGATCAATATGTTTTATAATGGAGTCACCTAAAACTATTACTTGTCTCTTTATGTTGCCAACTTCATATTGTATCACCTCTGAATTAGTACAAGTTTCCAAATCTAGTGAAATCAATGGATCATCCTCATGAAAGTAATGATTGATAGGTTCACTAACATCAGTATTGAGTTGCACTGTACAAAAAGGAAAAACAGAGTTAAACGCTTGATTTGAGACATCCGACTTACTTACAATAAGTTTTGTAGTTTCTGAATTATTGGTATTATCAAAAGTGCCAGTTTTTGTTATTTCTGAAGTACTGGCTTTATCAGAAATACATGTCAAGGGATCAAAAAAATTAAAAGTTGGAACCATATATTGGTCTGCCCTTCTTAGCATTTTTTTGACTTTGTAAAATGTACCAGTCTTCAAAATCCACACACAAACAAAAATGCTCAATGATGTGAGCACAGGAGGGTTTCCTAAAATGGATGAACTACAGTTGGATCCCCCCCAAAAAAGCAAAAATGCTTTTTGAACAGCTTTTAAAAGATTCCTACAGACAGCTATCAGAGCACACTGTCTCCTATTCCTTCCTACTCATACTACCTCGATCTGAGGCTGTGCAGATCAATATAGAGCTCATGTGACCTGAACTCCCATGAATCACTGCAAAATCCTCCTTCGGAGCTCAAAAACAAGGTAAAGTGAGGTGAACTGCCACCAATGTACTTCGCCTTAAAAATTGAAAGAGAAGTGACCAGTGGAGGCAGAGTAATGCAAAGTAACTGTTTTCAATGCACTTTGCGTTCCTCATTATAATGCAAAGTACTCTGCTTCACATTGCGGAGCACTCCACGAATCTGCCTTTGCTCCGCAAATTACTTTGCGGAGCAGATTGAGCCCACTTCGACCACCACTGCCTGCAATGAAAAAGTACTGTATAGAAGTCCAGCATTTTCTGCAAATTCCCTGCCAACCCCATATCTCTAGTGATTGATTTCCTTTGAGGGTTGAAACTGTGCTATCCCTCTGAATGCTGAAATTGCCCCTGCACCACATCCAATATCTTGAGCTGACTGCATATGGTGATTCTGTTATGGGTGTATAGTACAGTACAACTTCACTTGTTCCTGATATCTAAGCCACCTCAGTTCAGGTGATTCCATTTGAGTGCTTTGAACTGCCTCAGCACCACTGTATTGCAATTGGAACATTGAGACCAGTGAGAGAGAAAAGAGAAACTGAGATGGGTAAACAGATGTGCAGTCCTGGGATGGGATGGAAGGGCTGAGACTGTGACGCACAAGGTGAGATAATTAAAAATACCATTACAGTGCTGGTTCGAGAAGAAAGTGCTTGTTGCACTACCAAGTAGCTGAATTGCAAAAATAAAAATGCATTGTTGTATAATTTGGACACACTTATAATGGATGAAAATGCCTCGCGAAGACTACTCTATTACAAGTGGCTTGCAGAGCTGCTTTTCACAGGGTTCACATTACTGTGTTCAAAACAAGCCATATCATAATAAGATTTATAAAATAGGCATTACAAATCAAGAAATCTGATTGACTAATAGCCCTTCAGAGCTGTGTTCTTATCAGAGAATATCATAGCTGACTGGCACTAATCTGTCCACTGTGACAGCATAACTACACCTTGTCATTAACCTCTGACCGCTGGAAAGAAAACCAGACCACAATCTTAAAAGTCCACAGCACTATCCCAACCTGACCGCAAAGGCGGAAGTTGGTCCTCAGTGCTTAGTCAGGTACAAATCTCAAAATCCAAGCAACAAAAGTATTTCAGAAACAGTAAAAAGGTAATGTACCCCTATTTTTATTTTTATTTTCCATGGCTGCCATTTCTCTGCTCTTCCATTTTACCCCTGCCATTTTCCTTCTCTACACACTTGATTCCTGTAATCACACCCCTTTCAAAATAACAGTGACAGAGTTTTTAAACTGCACAGTCCCTGTCTCTGTCTTTTTCTGACCCTCTCCTGTGTTTGTTAACAAAACCTGCTGACATTAAAAAGAGGATTATCAACTTACCGAGCTGCACCTTCAGAAAACTACCAGCAAATGTCAGCGTGCGTTGCCATGGCAACGCTCGCTCAGACTTGCATCCACATCTCAACTTAGGACTCTTTCCCTGGAGGATTTTGACTCTCAGCACCTTAGTTTTAACCAAATGAAGTAAAAGTAACCCAAAATACAACTTTTAAAAGAATACCAACTGAGCTAGTCGGACCATCAGAAAATTGACAAATGTCATCATGTGTTCCCATGACAACGCTCGCTCAGATATACACGTATTTCTCAACTGCAAACTCTCTTCCTGTTGGTATTTAGCTGTCAGCACCATCTTAAAAAAAAGGAAAAAGAAAAACAAACTAAACTTAACCCAAAATACAACTTCTTAAACACACACCACATTAATTTAAATATAACACAGGACACAAGACATCATGCTACGTTACTGACAGCACTCAGTTACAGGCTGGCTGTCAGTGAAACCAGCAGTCCCTCTAAAGCAAATGAAGGAGCTGAGCAATTGCACTTATGACACTACAAAAGAAAAAAAGAATGTGTGTGTGTGTGTGGGGGGGTAATGGTAGTAAAACCAGCAGAAATATATAGGAAGAAATACATAGCCAGCCCTCTACTGCTGAAGAAACAGTTTCCAAACAGGACTATTTTTCACTATTTTTACCTATTCAAACTTCCCTTTTTGGCTTTTTTTTGTTCTTTTAAAAAAAAAAAAACAGCTGAAGACCCATTAAATAATTACTTGGAGGGGGCATTTTATAAGCACAATAACACACTCCGAGGTGTGGGGGCATGCTCTCATCTGGAGATAACTCGCACCTTGTTGTGTGTTATTGCTTGCATAAAATTCTTCAGCTGTGCTCCATAAGTATTCTTGTTACATGCCTAAAATGAGTAGGAGCATTAAACACCAGATTTATATGGCATGACTGCAAACCTGTAGCTTGGCCTTGGGTCACGAGAGTAGGGGATGAGATAAAGATTAGGGTTGCTATTTACAAATTTTGGATATGTTGGTCGTGTATGAGGCACTACACAATTGATGTATGGAACCATACATATTGCTCGGTCATGAGTAAAAAGGAGGAGGGAGGGGGTTAGGGGAGTTAAGCAATGCTAATAGCACCTTCGAAAGATGTGAGAGTTTGAGTTTTGTGCAGTAGCAATCTCTGTCTGCATTAACATAGTTTCTGCAATAAACTTCCTTAGTTTTTGAGACATTAGAGTGATAACTGGCTATGTTCAGGAAACTCTGAGGTCTGTGCAAAGAAGGAGGTGACTCCTATCTTTCTTTGTGCCTCCTACCTTTCTTTGCACAGAGCACTTTGTTTCAAGAGCATGAGTTCTAACTTTCTTTGTGCAGGGCTCTGCAGTGTATAAGAACAGCAGAACTCATTTTTTAGTCATCTGGTAGCCTCCAAAGATAGAGAACAGGGTGCAGTTATGATTGTGCATTTGGCGTCTGAAGGCCATTTAATGTAGTTCAGTATTAATACTGGTGGAAGTGTAAGGGATTACTGGGGGGGAGGAGTGTTGATCCGTAGAGGCTATTTTCAAGGGAACCACCTTGTGGCCTTGTGATGCATAAAGGAATTCACCAAAGTGGGTGTTTTCACTTTGGGGGACATTCTGGTATTGTCTGTGACAGAGAGATGCTGTCAGCTGTGCTGAAGATGATGAGATATCCGTTGTCAAAGACTGAGCTGCTGGAACAGGTAGGAGATGTGCCTACTATATCTATGGGGAATCCCAAGCTGATATGGATATTGGATACGTTACTGTACCTTGCTCTGTCAGAGGGACTGGTGAGATTGCCAGCCATTGCCTGAGGGCAGGCTGAGGCAGACGCTGGTGCACTGCTGCTTAGCACACTGTCTAATGAAGGTAAAGACCTGGCTAAAATGAGGTGTCCAGAGCCTGTTTTAATATTAACTAGGAGTGTTAGAGTGAATGGTCTCTATGGTAGTACTGCCCCTGGACCGAAACTAAACTGATGCTGCAGTGTTATGGTGGTAAATTAAAAATGAGTGAACCCAAGGTGTGTAGCACAGTGGAAGCACTGGCAAATTCAAAAGGCAACATAGGAAAGGCTCTGTCCAGAAGTAAGACCTCACCCACTGATAAATTTCAATAAAAACAAGCATTTGTCAATGCCAAATGTTGATTGCGTTGGTCTGTTGAGCTCGCGCAGTGGGCCTCTGTCACTGGCTCAGTCTGTTTGTCCCGGTGCTGCAGGCTGCTCTTTTGTACTGGGCTGCTGCGTGCTTTGGCACCTTGTTCTGCCGAGGAAGAAATATGTAGCTGTCCCGACAGAGCTCCACTAAGGTGGCTCACTCTCCCCCTGTCTTACTCGCTCATTCTGTTTCTCCTGGTGCTGCAGCCTGCCCTTTTGTACTGGGCTCCTGCCTGTGTTGGTGGCTTTTTTCTACCCATGAAGAAATCCACAGCTGTCCTGACAGAACTCCGTTGAGGTCGCTCACTCCACCTGTCTCACTCAATCATTCGAGTTCTCCTGGCACTGCAGGCTGCCCTTTTGTACTGGGCTCCTGCCTCTGTTGGTGCCTTTTTCTGCCCACAAAGAAATCTGCAGCAGTCCCGACAAAGCTCCGTTGAGCTCGCTCACTCCCCTTCTCTCACTTGCTCATTCTGTTCTGCCGGTGCTGCAGGTTGCCCTTTTCTACTGGGCTCCTGCCTACGTTGCTGCCTTCTTATGCCCATAAAGAAATTTGCAGCAGTTACAATACAGCTTTGTTGAGCTCACTCACTCGCTCATTCTGGTTTTCCTGCCACTGCAGGCTGCCCTTCTGTACTGGGCACCTGCATGCATTGCTGCCTTTTTCTGCCCACAGACAAATCTGCAGCAGTCCCAACAAAGCCCTGTTGAGCTCACTGACTCCCTCTCCCTCACTCACTCATTCTGTGTCTCCTGGCGCTGCAGGCTGCCCTTTTATACTGGGCTCCTACCTGCATTGGTGGCTTTTTCTGGCCAGAAAGAAATCTGAAGCAGTCCCGACACAGCTCCACTGAGCTCGCTCACTGCCCATCTGTCACTCTTGTATTCCATTTCTGCCGGTGCTGCAAGCTGGCCTTTTGTACTGGGCTCCTGCCTGTGTTGCTACATTTTCTGCCCACAAAGAAATCTGCAGCAGTCACACTAGAGCTCCATTTAGCTCGCTCACTACCGCTCTGTCACTCGCTCATTCTGTTTGTCTTGGCACTGCAGACTGCGCTTTTGTATGGGGGTCCTGGCTGCATTGGCACCTTTGACTGTCCACAAAGAAATCCTCAGCTGTTCTGACAAAGCTGGGTTGAGGTCGCTTAGTCGCCCTCTATCATCGCTCATTCTGTTTGTCCTGACGCTGCAAGCTGCCCTTTTGTACAGGGTTCCTGCCTGCATTGGCCCCTTTTTCTGCCCACAAAGTAATCCCAGCAGTCCTGACAGAGCTCCGTTGAGCTCACTAAGTCTCCTTGTCTCACTCACTCATACTGTTTGTCCCACTGCTGCAGGCTGCCCTTTTGTGCTAGGCCCCTGCCTGTATTGATGACTTTTTCTACCCACAAAGAATTCTGCAGCAGTCCTGACAGCGCTTCGGTGAGTTCGCTCACTCCCCTTCCCTCACTCACTCTCTCGTTCTGTTTCTCCCAGTGCTGCAGGCTGCCCTTTTTTTACTGAGCTCTTGTGTTGGGGCCCTTGTCTGCCCACAGACAAATCCACAGCAGTCCCGACAGGGCTCAGTTGAGCTCGGTCACTCCCCCCTCTCCTCGGTCAGTCTTAATCTGTCCCAAACACTGATTTCCCAGAGTGACCGTGCTATTGTCCAGCAGGAGTGCAAAAACATATTTTAGCCAGGATATGAAAAATGACAGCTGTAGTGTTCATAAGGAGTTGGGAAAAAATGCCACTGTTGAAAATGTGGCGTGACAGTATTACAAATTTGTGAAATTACAAGGGTGCGTGGAAACAGTTCAACGGACGCTTGAGACACAGTCAAGAAACATAGAAACATAGATTTTGACGGCAGGTAAGGACTGCTTGGCCCACCCAGTCTGCCCATTTCCCCTACCTAATGGATAAGCTGCAGATCCTAGTTAACCAGCAGCCTACTTCTTCCTACCCCCACCCCCTAGAATTGCCTTATGACTGTCCCATGCATGCTTGAATTCCACCAATGTGTTTGACTCCACAACCTCCTCCGGAAGGCTGTTCCATGCATCCACAACCCTCTCTGTGAAAAAATACTTCCTTAAATTACCTCTGAGCTGCCCCCTTCTATCTTCAAATTGTGCCCCTTGTTCTTGCACACCTCTTTTTTTGAAAGATGCTACCCTCTTGGACTTTGTTGATTCCCTTGAGGTACTTGAAAGTTTCGATCATGTCCCCCCTCTCCCTCCTTTCCTTGAGGCTATACATATTCAGCTCCTCAAGTCTCTCTTCATATGTCTTCCGGTGCAGACCCTGCACCATTTTAGTTGCCCTCCTCTGGACAGCCTCCATCCTGTCTATGTCTTTGCGGAGATTGGGTCTCCAAAACTGCACGCAGTACTCCAGATGGGGTCTCACCAACTGTCTGTACAGAGGGATAATAACTTCCTGTTTTCTACTGATGATGCCTCTCCCTATGCATCCCAGTATCCCCCTAGCCCTCCTTGCTGCCCTCTCACATTGCTTGCCCACCTTTAGGTCATCTGATATGACTACCCCCAGGTCCCTTCCCATTTTTGTTGTTGTTAGTATCTCACCCCCATTGTGTACTCTTCCCTGGTTTTTGTTTCCCAGGTGCATTACCTGCACTTCTTAGCATTGAATCTAAGCTGCATACATTTGACCATACCTCTAACCTTGCCAAGTCCCTTCTCATCCTTTCCACCCCACCTTGTGCATCAACTCTGTTGCAGATCTTTGTGTCATCTGCAAAGAGACTTTCTTTCTTCAGTCCCTCTGCAATGTTGCTTATAAAGACATTGAAGAGGACCGGTCTTAATACGGAACCCTGCGGTACCCCACTAGTAACCCCCCTTTCTTCAGAGTGGACTCCATTTACTATTACTCTCTGTGTCCTATTCTCCCGCCAATTCTTTACCCAAGCAGCCATCTTGGGACCCACTCCCAGGCTGACTAACTTGTATATTAATCTTTTGTGTGGGACTGTGTCAAATGCCTTGCTAAAGTCTAGGTAGGCCATGTCCACAGCCCCTCCCTGATCTACTACTTTGGTCACCCAGTCAAAGAAATCTATCGGATTTGTCTGGCATGATTTGTCATGTTATGGAGTTTTGTCACCAAATTTTCAACATAGGGATTTTTGGACCTCTGCTCATGAACAGTGCCACTGTCATTTTCTTAATCTGTCCTGAACACTGATTTCCCTTAGTGACCATGTTATTCTGCGCCGGAACTGTGAAAACACATTTCGGTCAGGATGTGAAAAATGACAGCTGTACTGCTTATAAGGAGGTGTGAAAAAATGGCGCTGTTGAAAATGTGGTGTGACAACCTTACAAATCTGCAAAGTTACAAGGGTGCGTGGAAAGTGCGAAACGCACACTTATAACACAGTTAATTGAAGGGTTATCATCATCAAATTTTCAACATAGGCATTTTAGGACCTCTGCTTATGAACAGTACCATTGTCATTTTCTTACTCTGTCCTGAACAGTGATTTCCCACAGCAACTGCTCTATTCTGCGCTAGAAGTGCGAAAACACATTTTGGCCAGGATGGGAAAAATTACAGTTATACTGTTCATAAGTAGGTCTGGGAAATGTCAATATTGAATATCTGGAGTGAAAATATTAGAAATTCGCAAAGTTATGAGTGTGCGTGCCAACTGCGAAACGCATGCTCGTAACACAGTCATTTTATGGAGTATCGTTACCAAATTTTCAACATACAGTAGGCATTTTAGGACCATGTTATTCTGTGCTGCAAGTGTGAAACCACATTTCAGTCAGGATGTGGAGAATGACAGCTGTACTGCTCATAAGGAGGTGTGAAAAAAAGCCACTTTTGAAAATCTGGCATGACAGTATACAAATCTGTGAAGTTACTAGGGTGTGTGGAAAGTGTGCAACGCATGCTTGTAACACAGTCATTTGATGGGCTATCATCACCAAATTCTCAACATAGGCATTTTAGGACCTCTGCCCATGAACAGTATCACTGTCATTTTATTAATCTGTCCTGGACAGTGATTTCCCACAGCGACCGCTCTATTCTGCACCAGAAGTGTGAAAACACATTTTGGCCAGGATGGGAAAAATGACAGCTGCACTATTCATAAGTAGGTGTGGGAAAATGGCAATGTTGAAAATCTGGAATGAAAATATTATAAATTCGCGAAGTTACAAGTGTGGGCGCAAACTGCACAACGCACACTCGTAACACAGTCATGTCAAGGAGTATCATTACCAAATTATTAACATAGCCATTTCAGGACCTCTACTCATGAACAGTGTCACTGTCATTTTCTTAATCTGTTCCGAACACTGATTTCCCACAGCAACCGTGCTATTTTGCGCCGGAAGTATGAAAACACATTTCTGCCAGGATGTGAACAATGACAGCTATAGTGTTCACAAGGAGGTATGACAAAATGCCAGTATTGAAAAGCTGGCATGAAAATATTCACAAATTCACGAGATTCTGACGTGCATTGCAAATGCGCAGCTCCGCTAAATAAAACAGTCATTTTGGATTTTTCCACCAAATTTGCAAAATAGGCTTTTTGAGAGCCCACCTCATGAACACTGGCACTGTCATTTCGTTAGTCGGCCCTGAAAGGGGATTCCACGCAGTGACCGCGAAATCACCTTTCAGGGGCCCATTAACGCCTTGACAGTTCAAGAATTCATGAGGAGGGGTCCCAAAAACCCCATGTTGAAAATTTGATGGAAATAGTCCAAAAAATGGCTGAGATATGCACTAAAGTTGAAAAAACCCTATTTATTACATTATACAGCTTACCGGCATTTCCTCAGGTCGCGGTCGGCTTTGAAGAGTGCAGAAGTGTTCCCGGTCCACCAAAGATCATTGCGCCAAGCTCCAGAGGTAAGTATGGGGTGAGGGGGGTGTGGGAAGGCAGGATGTGCAGTGGGTGGGCGTGGGTTGTGAGAGGGGGGTCTGGGAGACTGTGAGTGACCGTTTCCTTTTTTGCAGGGAAAAAAAAAACAACAAAAGACATTGCAGGACCGTTTTTGCCTTTACAGGGGCATGTGGCATGCTGTGGTGGGCTCCCAGCATGCCACCAATGGCTTTATTTTGGGGGCAGCATTAGCTGATGGGGATTGGGCACCCCATAGGCACACAAAGGGAGGGGTAATCATTATGCCGATAGGGGATTGGGCACCCGTCGGCAGGAATAAAGGTGGGGGTGGGGGTGTTACAGAACGCTGATGGGGAGGGCCCGTTGGCAACAGAAACACAGACACAGAGGCCGACGGGGATTGGGGGGCACTGTCGGCAACTAAACATGGTTTGGAGGGGGGTTATATTGTTTATGAACACGGCGGCAACCCGCCGCCATGTTCACAAACAATATCAGGCTTGTGAGATCCCACCCTGCAATGACGGGTTGCTCCCTCATTGCAGCGGATGGCTGACGCTGCTATGAAGAGGTGGCCCCTGATTGCAGCGGCTATTTTTTTAGAAAGTTGTGGCACGCTGGCTGAACTAATGTCAGCAGCAGCGTGTCACGGCATTGGGGGGTTGGGGACAAGCCTTTGCAGGCTGTGGGGGCATTGGGCACAACAGTGCCACGCCTCCACAACCTGCTTCTGGAGAAACCTGCCACAACATGTTTCTTGCGCATGCGTGCAATCAACATAAGAAGGAGTCATGTGGCTCCTGTAAGAGAAGTATAAAGGGGAAAACCTTTTTCAAGGTACCTTAAGGTTTTGATTTATGTCCATGGTCAGAATAGAGCTTGTCTTCCAGTGTTGACAAGGATAGTGATTGTCGGGGCCATGTTTCTATGTGCATTACTTTACATATGTTAGTAAACATGTTAACTTATCATGTAGCAGACAGATTTATTTCTGACATGACAGAAGGGGCACCAATCAAAACTCATCAAAGAGTGAATGGAAAGGAGACGAACTTCAAATAGCTAGATACTGTGAGTATTTGACTAAAACGGGTGAGCAGTTGCCACTTACCATGGACATGAAGGTACCCAGGGAGCTATGCACAACCCTAGTCTCTGCCTAATGTGAAAAGTGTCATGATATGGTATTAGCCCCCCCCCCACCAGAAATTACAGGGACATCGGCCACAGCTGAAAAAAGATTCTTGGACTACATGCCATTTGGCAATTGAGAGTCTTGAAGGACAGCCAGATTAAAAAAAGGTTGGGGGTGCTACACATACATTTTGAAAGCAGTCACACAGTATGTATGTTTTCAAAACCTTCATGAATAACTACTGTGTGAATATTTTTGAAACCCTTCATGCAGTAAATTGATTTTGAAAACTATTGTGCAGCACTTAGATTTTGAAAACCATTGGGCAGCATCTACAATGTATTTATTCATTCATTCCGAAGTTTCCCCAGGAAGGCATACTGAGCTGAGGAGCTAGTTTCCAGAAGCATTCCGGGGGATGGGGAGTGGGAGAAGTACAAGTACAAGGTCACTTGAATACAAGACCATAAGTGAAAAGCACTTGGTAAATAGCATATATAACATTACAGCAAAAATGGCATTACATTTGCAATAAGTACAATATTACAGCATAGGTACCATGGTAAACATACATACTGGCAGAAGCAAAATACACAGGTAGTCAGGCAATCTAGGGCACAACAGTCACAAAATGGAACTGTAGCACCAGGGAACTGTAGTGCCAAGTGAATAGGTACACAATAACACTGTTGTAAACAACGAGGAGACCGGCACCACACAAAGGCCAAACCAGCATATGCTGACAATCAGGGCTAAAGTCACAGAGCCAATATTTGCATACACTCACCACAACTTCGGATGGTACACAAGTGAAGGTTCTCTGTTGAAAGGATTGCAAACATTTTTGACTCTTCAGAGCAGCACTGAAAAACGGTCACACATGTAAACTAAAATACTAACTGCTAGACTGGATACTCATCAGCCATCCTGATAGGTCATAGCTAGTGCAGTCCTGTCTGAATTACTCAGTGACCACTCCCCAGTCATCTGTACATGGTCTGCAAAGGTCGCCAAAGGTGAGGCCTCCTCCACTAAGGCCCATGTTTTCTGCACCCACAAGCTCCCACTTTTTTAAGCCCTACTCCAACAGGTCAATTGATCCTTCATAGAAAATATGCAAGATGTCAATATAGCCTTAAAATATTTACTCACCAATTCAATAAGATCTGTGACATTGTCACCCCTCTAAAGACCACCCACATGAAGGGAAACTCCCAAGCATGGTTTCTCCTACCATCAAATCCCTGTCAAGGGAGCGGGATAGTGCTTGGACCCTTTACAAGGAGCTAGGAGCCAGCAGGTACTTTGCTAAATACAGGGGGCTGCAACGTCCTGTGAAGTCCTGTATTAAAGAAGCTAAGGCTGTGTTTCATAAAACCCAGCAACAAAACCTCATCAACCACCCTTAAAAATTATGGAGCGGCATTAAAGGGACTTAACGACCTTTGCCATAACAAATGGGAATAGTAACCTGTAGGTGTTGTGAATCAGTCTCTTATCATTCAAAGTGCCAAATAGTGCTTTTTTCCATAAACAAAATCCTTTTATTTTAGTGCTCTGCTTCATTTGCATAACCTGACCTTTTTTTTCCTCAGTGCTGAAACACCCAACTGTGGCATCATACCAGGGGAAACAAAGTTATTAAAAGGGCAGTGTCACTTTTTAGTTTTAGATAGATAAATCAGCTATGTACTGTACCCACAATGCCTCACAATGTACATTAGTATACAGGCTACTATATTTCTGTTCTCACTGCAGAAATAGGAGACTACATCTCTCAGTATAGAAGTCTTGCAGCTAGATATGGTGTGCACAATGCATTGTCATGAAAATAAACATACAAAAGCTTATATTGTTGACACCACTGCAGAAATATGAGACAGCATCTCACAGTAAGGAAAATCACTTCTAATTTTACCCACAGCACCTTGCTATGTAAATTTACATGTAAGTGCTCACCATTATCAACATATAGGACTGTGCTTTTGAGTAAGGCACATTTAAGTCAACGTTATGAATTACCCAGAATTCCTTGTTGCTATATGTAAAACATTGTCAGCTCTCTGGTATGACATCATTCTGGATCTGTGACCACACGCAGAAAACTGGAGGACAAAATGCTGCTAAAACATAAAAAAAATGACAGATTTTTTTACAAAATAAATTGCAGCTGCAACATCTGAAGCATGGCTGGCACTTGTACACTATGTGAAAAAGGCATTTGGGGAACCTTACTATGGCACTTTAATGAAATCATTAGCAAATCCAAAAAATCATTGCACTACTCTATTGTTGAAGATGGCTCTACAATCATAGGGGATAAGAACATAGCTGACATTTTCAACAAAACCTTCAGTGAACTATCGGCATACACTCTGGAACTAATTGTACATCAGGTCACTGAAGCAGAAACCCCTGATCTCCCTAACAGACATCCTTTTTACTTTAAAAGGCTGAACTGGGCTGAAGTACATGGCTACCTAAAATGAGCTAAAATCAAAACAAGACTAGGCTCTGACAACATTGATTTGAAACTGCTCATATTAATGCTTAGGGAGGTCACCTACCCAATACAGGTAATATTTAATCTGTCCCTATCAACTGGGATAGCACCAGAAAAATGGAGAAAAGCCCATGTGACCCCTGTACTAAAAGGGAGTGACCATTGCCTGCCATCCAGTTACTGCCTTATCTCTATCCTACCCCTTCTATCTAAAACTTTGGAGAGGATATTAAATGATCAGCTCAGACAATACCTGAATCAGCATGAATGACTGGCAATGGAGCAACATGGGTTTTGTAAACATTTCAGCACAATGATTGCACTTCTTGAGTGTACCAGCTCTATTCATTGTACCCTGGACAGAGGAGAACTAGCTGGGTTCATCTTCATTGACCTTACCAAGGCCTTTGACCTTGTGAACCACACTCCTCTTTGTTGAAAACTAGTAAATCTGGGCCTTTCTAAATACTCAGTTGCTTGGTTTAAAAGCTACCTAGTGGGTAGAACTCAAGCTGTGAAGTGCCCTGACATTCTCTCACAGGATAGGCTTGTGTCAATGGATGTCCCCCAGGGGTTAGTCCTCAGACCCCCTCCTACTTGGTCTATTTATTAAGAATATCCCAATCATCTGTAGGGCAAACAGCATAATACTTTATGTGAATAACCCTTTCATCTTCACCAATGACAAAGGCCTGGAGAGACTGAGACTGAGACTGCAGTCCAACTTCAGCGCCATACAGGACTGGAATACTGCCAACTTACTAACAATGAACACAAGAAAAACAAAATATATGCTCTTTGGCACCCAGAGCAAGATTCACACCTCCCCTGTCTTGACCATTGTCACCGAACCTGATATCTTTCTGGAACAAGTGCAAACTTTTAAATACTTTGGGGTAACACTTGACAGTGCTATGTTTTACAGTGCACATGTCGACCTCTTGATCAAGACAGCAAACTACAGGTTAGGTATGCTATATCGGCAAACATGCAACTTCCTTTGAGAAATTATGAAACTGCTAGTGCAGTGTCTCATTACTCATATTGTTGACTATAGGATTGTTGTCTATAAATCTGCTAATGACAATGCATTGTCCAGAGTCAGGGGTCTCCTCAGTAGGGCATGCTGATATGCCTTTGACCTAACAATTGACACACATAACCTGTATGCTATACAGCAGCCTAAGCTGGCTGAACCAAGATACAAGAGTACTTTACCATACCCTTGCCATTGGCAAAAAAGCAATGCAAGGTTTATTGTCACCTGGCCTAAAGTCAATGTTTACCACTGTGGATAGCAAATACTCCATCAGATGGGTGGAACAACACTCCCTGCTGCTTCTTTGGAAGAAAAACTGTCTTGGCCAATCCTGCCTCTTGTATCACTTTGCAAAACAATGAAATTACCTGCCTGTCTTCCTAAAATCTAGGTGCACCATTGAGCTTTTCAAAACCCATCTGTGATCCTCACTTACCGCCCTGGGACATACAACTGTTTATGATGACCGACAATGTTTAACTGAAATAGATTATGTTTGCTGCACTTCCTCTGTCCAGAATGTCAAATGGTAATCTAAGCACTGACTTCACTGTGCCTTATAGCTGCTTACTATTAATCATCCCTCAACAGTTGATAAGTTACTACCACTCATGTATCCAATGACACTTTATTGCAGTATGGTTGTATTGCATTATACTGCTTTGTACTGTATTGTATTGTATGGTGTTGTACTGTATGGTATTGAGTTGCATTGCATTGTATTGTATTGTATTGGCATTGCATTGTACCTAACTCTGTAACACTGGTCATTGTTGTGCCTGACACTAAACCCTTTGAACATTGGCATTGCCTAAACAGTTTTAAGTGAAACTAGAACTAAACAAATAAAATGGCAAATAAAGTAAAATGGACATGCTGATCAGCTTCTCTGTCCCCCAGTTCAGTACAGCAACCCTTAGAAGTATATGTGCATTCCCAAACAGTACTAGCTGAACTTAATGCAGAGAAACTGCCACACTATACAAAGTATCAAAAAAATATGGCCACTCTGCATATACCAGGAAAATAATGGGCTCTAATAAGTATGGGGGAAGGATACCCCGACACCATGACAGACAGATGAAGAGACACACAGCCTTGCATAGTGAGAGAGTACACACTGTGACAGAGTGAAAGCAGTGCAGGATGAGACATCAGGCAGCATGTAGAAGCAGCACTACCTAGTAGGGAAATCAGAAGATATACTTGCGCAGCACAAAATTGACAAAAAATGTATTTAAAGGATTATTTTTAAATCTTTATTTTTTTTTTAGTTAATAAACAAGACATTGTGTAATAGCAAGAAGGCCCTCCAGGGATTTGTGTTATTGTGTTCTCAGGTGCTGAATGCACTTGGCCTATGGCCCCATGCTTCAAACACCCAAGACATGACTTTGTTACACAATAACACACACTATGGCTTGTCTTATTGCTTAAATAACAAGCACGGCAGAATTTCTCCCATTCAAAACATATTTAAAATGAATCCTCAACTGCCAGAAAAAAAATGAGTGTTAAGAGCCCTCATAAAAATGTTGACAGAGGATATCTCAAAAAACTGATTTGGTAAGGTATTACTCATGGGCTGGGTGGCCACAGAAAAGGCCCTTTTACCAAGGATTTCCAAAGGACACAGGAAACAGGGGACAATAGTCTGAGCTGTAGACCTAGTGCATCAAGCAGAATAGATAGACCAGAAGGCCTAAAATGTTCGTATGAAACCCCCAGGGATTATTCCTGTTGAGGAGAACAGCACCACACCAGAGTATACGGGAGCAGGAGTTTTTATTTTTTTATTTAATGTTGCCAGGACCCAACTGCTGCAAGGGCCACCACTTATGTGCATCATCACCACAACCCCTGTTGTTAACAGGCTCTCAGAAGCTAAGAGAGATAGGTCATCTGAAATGGAATAATATCATCACTTCTGAGAGCCATATTCTGTGGCTGGCATGCTAAAGACCACATACATATAGCATGCATAGTGCTAAGGGGTCATCTGCATGTCATTACTGTATGTGGCCATTAGCAGCTCAACACAATGTATCCATGCATACTGTATATATGGAAGACATTGCACAGAGCCTGCTCCACCCTAACACTGGATTGCTACACAACAGTGCCATTCCTAGCAGTCTAGCAGAACCCCGTTCCTCACCCAATTATGGTCGGCATTGTGGAACTGTACTAAAGGCCTTCCCTGGCCATCTGGTGGATACTTCTACCTCACCCAGTCCCTGTTGGTATTGTGGAACTATACAAAATCCCTTCCCTTGCAGCCTGATCATCCCTCTTCCTCACCCAATTTGGTGGTGTGAAACTGTACTGATGCCCATCCTTGACATTTTATAGTTACCACCCCAACCAATCACTGTCAAAGCCCACTCCCCAACCCACCCACTAAGCAATCACCACCTTCACCCCTTGCCAGTCCCTAACTCACAACATCTGTCCATAACTGAGCTGCCATCAGTTCTAAAAAACTGACTGGCACAGATACCCCACTCATGACCTTGGCTATCTGCCATTTGTCTGGTAATAATTAAGTGTGCACGTACTGTGTGCTATAGAAACCATTGTTCCTACAGTATGCTTGCATTCACTCCTTGTCAGTTACACAGCAGTCTTTTGAGATGGTGACAGGAGGGTTTGTGCCAGTTGTCATCTTGGGATCAGATGACAACTCACCTATGGACAGTTGCGTGTAGGTGCTCAGTGCTCAATGGTTGAGCCAGGGAGAGGGGGCTGACAACTTATTCATTTCAAATGTTTTATCAGGAAAGACATATTGAGTTGATGACAGCTCATTTCTAGATATGTCCAGGTGCTTTCATTCAGCCATAGTTTTAACTAATGGGTACCATATTACATAAATGAACATTAGGTCGGTTACCTCAGACAATCTTATCATTGTTTCCCAGAGCTATGAATTTGCAAGGGACTAGATCCCAGAGTAAATATGGGCATAAAATTCCTTTTTTTTTTAAAGTGATTGAACAAAAGTCAGTCTTATATAAAGCAACTAGATTTTATAACTCTATACCCAATGAAATTGCCAATTGCACAAACATTAGAACATTCAATACTAAACTTAGACATTGGTTGTTGTTAAGGAATGAATGTACATGCATGTAATGTTTGTTGTTTGTTTCATTAGTATTGACATAATTTTTATACTGTGTTTTTTTAGGTCTGTACTGTTTTTTATTGTATTCATGTTATATGGCTTTTTTTAACTTGTCACTTGTGAAAATGAGCAAAATTGCTCATCAGCTAACAAGTATAAAAAATAAAAATTAAAATTAAATGAAATAAAAATAACTCCTCTCCTACTGTTAGGATATAATTAAGCAGTAATGCCTAAGAGGCTGTGTGTCGTGCTGGGATAACATCACGTCTCAGGTGGTTGGGCACGAGGCCGCAGGACGAGTGCATCCAACAACTGAGGCATGACGTTATCCCAAACGACACACACCCTGGAGAGCATTATTGCTATTACACAATTGCTCGTTGTTATATATTAAATAAAAAAATAATTTTAAAGAATGTTTTTTAGTGTGGAAAAATATTTTTATTTCTTAAGAGGAGGTGCAAAAAAAGAGGTAATCTAGCTCGTCATATAGTTCATCTACAGGCTCACAGTGAGGCTGAGACTAGACCAGTGATGTGCTGGGATAACATCACGGGTCCAGTCCAAATTGACTAATCAGAGACCAGGAAATTTTCTTGCCATTGTATAATGACTGTTTAGGAACCTGACCTGCTGTTAAAATTCTAACTACTCCAGACAACTGAGGAAAAATCAGAGACTTACAGACTTCTGGTTTGAAACCAAAACACTGAAAATATTAGAATGTTATAATAAAAACTAAGGATTTAAGGGACAATAATAAACACTGTCAGAAGGAGTTCAAATTGTTGGATGCAGCACTTCTATCCATATTTTGAACAAAGGCTTGACACACACAGATGAGTCCAGATGTTTACATCCCATTCACAGCCATTTGAATGCATTTGCAGCATTTGTTGCAATATAAGGTAATTTCTGTCACAGCTACAGGGCTTGCATCCATCTTTCTGATGTAAGTGCAGAATTCCATCCGAAAAGTTAGACTAACTTCTGTGTCAGAAAAACAGAGAAAGTGTACTGAAAATCTCTTCTTGTGAGTGTAGTTTGGGAGAAGAGAACAATAATTATTTTCCTGTTCCCATGGTACAGACAATTCAGAGATCAATACTTAGATTATTTCAAGCTAGTTATTATTTGCCTGCAGACAAAATAGTTACCGAACTTCCGACTCCTATTTCGTAACTTGTTTTAGAAACGCAAGTTCATTCTTAAAAGCTGCTTCAACGCAGCATATGATAATGATCCATGAAAAAGATGTGGTGGAACTGAATAGAACTGTAAGCATGCAATATAGAATACAAATGTTAAATAAAATAGTTACTGATTAAATACATCAAGTCTTAAACTCAGTTTGTTCCAGTAGGATATGGTAATATCCCTCCTCCAGATTAGAGTAATGCTAAGTGTGATAGTACTTAAAAAGAAACCACCTCCTTTTCAAGGTTTGCACATTTTGGTTACTTATGATGCATCCTCAGTCATAGATCTGCAGTATAATACTCGCAATGTAGTTTTTAATGTATCACTTTTACTGCACTGTAATGGCCATTCTTGTTGAAAAATAATCTTTGAAACAGAAACTGAACTCTAGTTTATGCTATCAGTCTCTTTTAAACTCCTCTAGGGAGCTAATAGAATGTGAAGAAAAGGCACATGTAATTATTTTATTCTCTCCTTCAACACTGCATACCCCCTCCTTGTGGATTTACTTCTTGGAGAGTTCAAACAGAGATCTAAGCCTTGCATCACTACAAGTACTTTTCTCTTACATATTTTATGGCAGGAATAAGAAATATACATCTGCACTTTCATGTTATTTGCTTGAGAGATTTGTTTTGACCTAGAATTTCCACTTGTCTTTTGATCATATGCATAATTTAAGAGCAGCTTCTTACTTATTAGTTTTCTCTCCCCCCCCCACATATAAGGCAGCTTACCTACCCAGAAAGGGATTCATGCAATAAGTTTTATTTATTTTGCCATGTATTTTTTGTAAAAATGCTCATAATTTTGTTCATAATAGCCAGCAGCCGAAATGGACTTAGTTCCTTACAGTGGGACATGCCCGCACACAAGCATGTTATGTGATGTGGTTAAATGAACAGTGAATAGACACACTCCATAGACTTTAATGAGGACAGTTTTTTAATGTCTTTTTTATACCTTTGAGTGCCGATTTTGAGAAAGGATGGCCACCACTAAACTAACAAGGTCCTATTGACTCCCATTCCAGTTATTCCAGTATCAGCTTCCAGTTATGCCATGTCTGCAGAACTAGAATCTGCAGTTTATGCCATAAACATCAATCAATCAATCAATCAAAATCTTTATTTATCCAGGTGAGCATCATTGAGCAAGGCTCATTTGCAAGATGGACCTGGTTATAACAAGGTCACGGTACAAAAGTTAAAAACATACATATAATATATATATATATATACAGATATATACATACAGTACAGTATATGCATATGCACAGGTCTTGGTACAAAGTAAAAAGAGCTAAAACACGAGTGAACATGTCTATAGAGGACCATATACCAGTAATAGGTACACATACATAGCTACAGTAATGTTGAGCATATCTCTGCAGTCCCCCTTTTTTTTTCCATTTGCAGTGAACAGGAACATCATGGTGAGGAAAAAGGAAGAATTGGGGGTGAGTAATAACCAGTTTGTATGGACAGATTTTGATTCCTTAGGAGTTCTCACTGGCAGTAGCCAGGATGGTATCAGGTGTGCAAGGGAGGGGGGAGGGACTACAGAAGGAGGCAGATAACTAGCTGGAATTAGGTGTTATAGGTAAGGAGTGGAGGCTGACCTATGTGAAGCTAAGAAGAGGGCCGTTGAGCTCAGTCCACTATCAGAGATAGGGGACGTCCACCATGTAGGGGAAGGGAGGATAATAGCAGATGGATATCAAAGCAGGATAGTGAAGCTAAAGGTCAGAATGAATTTCACTTGGAGTGTAAGTATACAGATGGAGTTCATTGGAAAGTGAGTAGAAAGGGTGATAAGACATTGTCAGCGCATTACAGCCAAGGAGATATAATGAGCATAGACAAGACTACGGTCATGGAAAACAGTTGCAGGGTTCCTTAATAAGGCGGGAGTATAGAGTCTTGAAGGTGGTCACGCTGACAAGAGAACTCAGTTTCAGTGCTTTCTGAAGTTTGTTACACAGAGAGAGCAGTGCAAAGCTTATGGCTGCTCTACCAAAGTGAGATTTAACTCTGGGGACTATCAGTAAGATGGATGAGTAGCTTCTCAAGGCATACTTGCCTAGCTGGTACAAGGGGAGGCAGTCTACGATATATTGGGGAAGCTTGTTTGAAATAGCTCTGAAGATCCATAGAGCAGCATTTCTATTCTGCCTATACTACAGGGAAGGCCAGCCCACAGATGCTTATAGGGAGCAATGGTGCTTTGTAAGAGGGATTTTCATAATGAACCTTAAAGCTCTGTGATAGAGCGTATTCAGTTTTGTGAGATAAGAGGCAGGACAATGACAATACAGGAAGTCTGTGTAGTCTATCAGGGAGAGAAACGTGACTTGGATCAGTTGTACTTTGGCATCTTTTGTTAGAAAGTGACTGATCCTGAAGAAAAGGCCTAGTCTTTGACATAGTTTTTTTAGTAGTTCCTCGATATGCTCTGTAAAGGAAAGCTTGTGATCCAGCCATACTCCCAGGTATTTGAATTTAGAAACAAATTCCAGGTTTTCTCCAAGAATTGTAGAAATATGTGGCTCTGATCCTACAGCAGCTGGGTATACTGTATATACCAAGGGAGAGAATAGCATCACTTTGGTTTTCTTAGCGTTAAGTAAAAGCTTTTTGTTTAATAGTTGGTTTTGTAACAAGTTGAATTCAGTTTGTAGGTCACTGCACGCAGCTTCTGGGGTAGGGCAGCTCAAATAGAGTACTGTATCATCTGCAAACAGATGAATGTTGGCCCTGGTTATGCAATCATCAGCACTATTGATATAAATAACAAACAATATAGGGCCTAATATGGGTCCCTGATGAACACCTCTTAAGAGTGGTTTAAGGGTTGAGAGTTCACCTTTAGCCTTGACTTGCTAGAGGCGGTTGGATAGGAAGTTATTGAACCACCACAAGGATAGAGAATCCACCCCTATTGACTGTAAGGAGGAAAGTGGCAGACTATGGTTGACAGGGTCAAATGCCTTACTTAGATCTAAAAATACAGCACAAATATATTTTTTATTGTCCAAATCTCTTTGCCAATTATTGGTTACATTTGCAAGTGCCGTAATGGTGCTATGACATGCTCTGAAGCTAGACTGGACAGGATTTAGGAGATTTGAGGATTCTAAATATGATCTCAGTTGGTTACTTACAATTTTTTCCAATAGTTTTGACAGGACAGGAAGGACTGAAATTGGTCTATAATTGTTAAGATCATAGGGGTTCCCTGATTTAAACAGAGGACTGACGTGCCATTTTCTAGATGGACGGGATAATCCCTTGAGACAAGGATAGGTTGAACAGGTGAGTTATAGGCATAGCTAGAACATGTTGTGCCACTTTTAGAAAATATGGGTCTTGGGAGTTGGCACCAGAACTTTTCTTTATGTCCAGCTTCAGTAATAGATCTTTTACCTCTTTGAGTGAGGTGGGATATAGGGAGAAACTTGAGTCGATGACACGGGGTTCAACATCTTGAGGGCCAAGTTGTGATTGCAGCAAGTTTTCAGGAGATTTGTCAAATGCTAGGCTTGTAGTCGTACAATGATTATTGAAGGAATCTAATACCTCCAGCCTGTCACTAATGGTACTAGTGACAGAGATGATCTTATCTGGCAGAGAGTTCCCAGGCATGTGTCCAGACAAATCCTTGAATGTTTTCCAGAATTTGGTTGGATTGATGGTGGCAGAGTCAAATTCTGTGCGATAATAAGCGGCTTTTGTATTTCTAACCATTCTGGTGCATAAGTTTCTTGCCTTTTTAAACTGGTCCCAGTCTGCGGGTGTCTGCATTTTGCATGCTTTTTTCCAAAGCTTGTCCCTCTCTGACAATGCAGATTTAAGTTCCAATGTAAACCATCGACATACTTTTTTTTGATATATGCACTTTTACTATTGAGGCATACTTGTTTAATACCCCTACAATTAGTTCACTGAAGATGTCATAGGCCGATTGTACTGTTTTTGCCAGGTAGAATTCTTGCCAGCCCAGTGAGAATTTTAGGTAGTTTATGTAATCCAATAAGACAAAGTTCCATCTGGATCTCTTAGCTGAGAACTTTGAGGAGGATGGTGGTTTATTGATTGATCTCACAACGGCAACTAATAAGTGATCACTGATGTCACTGAAGAAGGTGCCAGCATGGGAGAAAAGATGCAGTTTATTCACTAAAATAACATCCAATAGAGAGCTATTATCAGGGTTCTTTTTATTAATGCATGTTGGTTCATTGATTAGTTGCGTTAGCCCATGCATATCACAAAAAGATGCAAGAGGTGTAGAGGCCTTAGAAAGCCAGTCTAGGTTAAGGTCTCCAATAATAATTGTTTCTAGTAGCCCTTGCCCAAGGCAGATACTTAAATGCATTAATACCTGTAGACCAGCAGATGGTGGTCTATAGCACCCAATTACTCGTAGTGACATATTCGGTCATACCGTAACCTTAAGAGTTAAGCACTCAAATTCATTCACCAATGTTGTTGAGTCAAGACAAGAAGCTGTGTATTTATCCTTGATGTAAATGGCTACTACCCCTCCTCCTCTGGATTGCCTATCTGTTCTATACAGTAGGTAGTTTGGGATCTTGATCTCCCTATCAGGAGTAGCTGGTAGAAGCCAGGTTTCAGAGATCACTAAAATATCGGGTGAGGTATGTAGGACCCATGCCTGTATCATGAATGTCTTCTATAAAAGGCTGCATACATTGACATGAGGGCAGCTCTAACCTTTATGCTTAGCTAGGTCTGCAGGTGATGTGATGGCATCTGGTGGCCCAGGATTGAGTTCCACATTGCCTGAGCATAGTAGAAGGAGGAACAGAATCTTTCTTAAGGCAACAAGAGATAATTTAAGATTCCTGGTCTTATTTCATTTGCTCGTATTAACATCTTGGGTCAGCAGGTCCCCCCATGTGTAGCTCTTCCAATTTAGCATACCATTTCAAACAGTGCTAGTGTTCACAACAAATCTCTCAATGGCTATTCCATTTAAATAGTGCTATGTATAATTCCATAGCTAAAAAGTTGTAATTTTATTAAAGTTTCGGAACATCATTCTGAAATTTCATGGATGCAAACTTCTGACTTTCAGGGAAATTCCACAGTTGGAATGATAATTTCAAATGGTTTTACTATGGCGGGGTGACATCCCTGCCAGCAAAAGACACAATGCCAAGTGTTGGAATTGTACTGTTCGGGATGTGTGAGTGCATTCTTTGGGGGGCTGAGCCCCCTGAACACCCCATATGAGGGGTTCCACCCCACCTCCCCGGTCTCTAAATATACAATTTCAAGTCAGAGTTGTATTGGGGAGGAGTTGTAACACCAGGAGTTGCACCACCGCTGTCTGCAGGGACCAGCACAGAGACCTAATGATTTCAGGTGAAATCTGTTGCTGTGCTGGTGTTCATGGTCATGGTGTCGACCTATAGTCGGCATATCATTTCAAACAATGCTAGTGTTCACAACAAAGCTCTCAATGGCTATTCCATTTAAATAGTGCTATGTATTTTAAACCCAAATTCACCCTTGCTCTGTAAAGATTTACTAATGCGCCTCATAAAGTTAGAGCTTTTTTGGACATACAAACTATTAAAAATTAGAACTGAATTGATAAAGACAGTCCTTCAACTAAACATCTGGTGCGCAATACTCTTAATCTAGTTATTTTTCAAACTAAAAATGTGCTAGATATTCTGGCCATTTGTTCCACATTTTAAAGGAAAAACCGATGCCGACATGGTTTTACCATATATACTTGCATATAAGCCGAGATTTTTGACCAAATCAGCATTTCAGTTAGTGGGTCTCAGCTTATATGCGGGTCAGTCATTATAGCACAATAATATTAAGGATCGGGTATTATGTATTGGTGTAGCCAGCTAGGGAGAGGAGTCTTCTTTAAAAAAAGAAAAGGGAAAGAGAACAGATGCAGGGTGGTGAAAAGTGGCAAGGAGGACCATGGCAGTGAACAGCAGTGTACAGTGCCCCAATGACAGAGCTGTTCAAAAAGAGAGAGAGAAGGGAGCGGAAAGTGGATTATGCACGAGGATAAGAAATTGCTGGGCAGGAGCAAGTAACAGAGTGGGGCAGTAGCTGGAGTATTGCAGGCACCTGCTGGCATTTCAAACCATGAGGGGCTTTGGCATTTGACATCACTAGCAAGCCACATGGATGAAGGGAAACACAGCGGATAGGGGACATGGGGCCGGGAGGGAAGGAGTTGGTGAAAAGGGAACAGGGTTGGAGGGTTGTTGAGGGACTGGTGGTAAACAAAAAAAAATGAGCTGAGACACCACACTTACTGAGACAACACTCCCTTGCCTGAGCTTGATATAGAGATTCAGTTGTAAAAGCTGACATTGTCTTTTATGCGGGTCACTGCATTTTTTTCTGAAATCAATGCAGCATTTTGTGGGGTCGGCTTATACTCAGGTCGGCTTATCTGTGAGTATATACGTAACTGCTAAATAAATCAGGAATTCCAAACAGTGGCTTGTGTGTGTCTTTTTTTAGCGTAAAAATGATTAAAACACACATTTGTATGCTCCCTTCTAATTTTGAGCACTAATCGGCTAGACAGTCTTTTTTTGTCTGTAATCAGTACTCAGCACGTGCCAAGCTTTGAAATGCTGCATGTGCTGAGAATTCAATGATTTTACACCACATTACAAATCTGTAAATAACTGAGCTGGAAAAAATCTCAGCATTCTTTGACAACCAGCTCAACCCCCCACTTTTCTCCTTGTCCAGTCAGCTTTCAAATCACAGACGGGTCTCAAATATCATTATGTGTTACAACCCTACCCCTTTGCTGTAGTGTTATAACCCATTGGCTATAGCTGTCCCCCCACCCTCATTAGCTGAAGTGTTACTCCTCCTTTTGTGCTTACCTCTGGCTCCAGTCTGTGGCCCACCGGGACCATTATACTTGCCCTGAACACCTTTCATTTGGGCTGGCAGTCACCTGTGTCTTTCATCCTGAGGCGCTCTCCAGAACTTCAATCAGAGCCAGGAAGCTCAGGAAGTACCTCAGCACCTCAAAGCACCATTTTCTCTAATGAGCCACACACAAAGTTTGTTCTCCCAGTCTCCATGACATCTGCAAATTGGGGCTTGGAAAAAACATAGAAAAATATAAATTGACAGCAGATAAGGAGCTCTTGGCCCACTCAGTGTGCCCATTTTCCCTACATACCATGATACTGCAGACCATACTTAATCTCCAGCATAGCCCTCCGATCCCTAACCACTATTTATTCATTTGAATTTTGGTAATCAGGTAAGCCCACTGAGACAAAAAGTCCCTTTTTCGAGGCGACCTGGGGGTGGGTACAAGGGGAGGTACAGGGAATACAAAATAAAGCAAAAAAATTGTGCAAAGACACTTGTACAGTAGAACGTGGGGCACAATATATGTACATGTATATGTACAAAAATAATACAAGACATATACATTATATACAAATAATACAGTGAGTATAGATGCTGCAAAATAAGTGATGCAGACAAATACAAGTTGCATATTCAAGGTTATACAAATATACATAATTACATAAATGCTGAAAGTAGTTCAAACAGTGCAAAATTGTCAGCAAGTGAATCAAGCAGAACAGGGGAGGGGACTAGGGTGAGGACATAGACAGTTAACAGAGTAGGACACAATGCAACCAGAGTAACCCCATGAACAACTCACAAGAGGGGCTCCCTTATGCCTACCCCATGCATTCTTGAATCCTGTTTCAGTTTTTGCCCCCACCACCTCCACTGGGTGGCTGTTCCAGGCATCCACTACTCTTACTGTGATGAAGTACTTCCTCACATTTCCCCTGAGTCTACCCCCTCCAGCTTCATAGCATGCCCCCTTGTTCTTGAGCATCTTTTTTTCTGAAAAAATGCTTCCTTCTGGTACCTTATTTATACCCATGAGGTATTTCAAGGTCTCTATCATATCCCCTGTCTTCCAGGGTGTACATATTGAGGTCCTTTAGTCTCTCCTCATAAGATCTCTGGTGCAGATCCTACACCATTTTAGTTGCTCTCTTCTGTACATCCTTTACCCTATGTCCTTACGGAGATGTGGTCTCCAGAACTGGACACAGTACTCTAGATGAGGTCTCACCAATGTTTAACACAGCAGTATCACCACCTCACTCTTTTTGCAGATGATACCCCTCTCTATGCATCCATCTGGCTCTTCCCACTGCCTTGTCACACTGTTTGGCCATCTTTAGATGATCAGATAGGATTACGCCCAGGTTTCTTTCCTGTTTGGTGGCCATCAGTACCACTCACCCCATCTTGTACTCTGATCCTGAGTTTCTGTGCCCCAAGTGCATTGAAAATTAGTTGACACACTCGGGACCATTCTTCAAGCTTTCTTATATCCTTTCTCCACCCCAGAGTGTCTACTCTATTGAGGATTTTAGTGTCATCTTCAAAAAGGCATACCTTTCCTTCTAGTCTTATATAGACATTAAAGAGGACTGGTCCTCCCGGTACTGATCCTTGTGGCACCCTCTGATCACCTTTCCTTCCTCGGAGTGAACGCCATATACCACCACCATCTGTCGCCTATGCCCTAACCAATTTCTTACCCAGTTTACCACCTTTGGATCATTCCTATGCTGCTCAGCTTGCTTACGTGTCTCCTATGTGGAACTGTGTTGAAGGCCTTACTGAAATCTAGGTAGGCCTCATTCACCACTCTGCCCTGATCTACTTCCCTGGTCACCCAGTCAAAGATATCTAATGATACCCTGTGTATCAGTAATTTGACTGCGTTATGACTCTAGGAGACTTCTCTCCTTTGCTCATGAATCTAATGCCTATAAAGCTTCATAATACCACCAAATTACATTCCTGAACATTGATGGTGCTACACTCACAGTAGAAATATGCTGTGCTCCAGTGATTATCTGTCCAGCCTGACTGCCTTCTTAAACATGGCTGAAATTTAGACAAGAGTGTCTATGACCACAATAGGTGCTTACAAGCTGTGTCTGTTGATGCCTAAAAAAGTTTATAAAATGGCTTGAACCCAACAAGCAATCTGATTGGTAAAAACTGGTCACATGACCATGCATTAATTTTGATTACTGCACAGCTTAAATTTTGCATTCTTTTTCCTCCTTTAAGTCTTAAATCTATTTTATGAGTGCAATAACACACTCCAGGGTGTGCAGTAATATCACAAATTACTGCATTTCCCAAGTGGTTGAAGGCACCTGCCTGTGCCTCGTGCCTCATAACCCTCCTGGGGCCTTCGTTAATTTAGCATTTACCACACACCCTGTCATGCATTACTGCTTACATATAAAATGACGATGACATATCCATGCACAGGCAGTTCTGAAGATTATGAAAAAAAGGTATGTACTTTAAAACAAGAGTTTAGATGGGCAAAATGAATTATGTGGTTAAATTAGCTCTAGGTAAACAAAAGAATAAAGCTTTGGATAGATATTTAAACTCAAAAAGGAAAACCAAATATCAAGTGGGACCCCTTAAAATAGATGACAAACTGATTATAGGAAAGAAATCATAGCAGAGACATTAAACCTCGATTTCTGTTCAGTGTTTCAGAATAAATTAATAACAGGGAAGGTACCAATACCAGCAGGTAGTACTGAAAAAATTAAGAGATCAAATGTACAGCTAGGTCTCAAAAACATCAAACAACTCAGCAGGTTCAGATATGACTTCCCTACATATTCTAAAAAAATGGCAAGTTGTCTTTCTATATCCTTATTAATGATTAAAAAAAATCCCTTAACTCTGGTGAGGTACCTCAAGACTCTAGAATGGCTGAGATGATCCCAACAGTATTTAAAACAAATTCTGGTCAGAGCCAATACAGCTACACAGAACTTTTATAAAAAAGGCAAACTGGTGAAGAATGTGTACAGCACCACCCATAAGCCAACTCATACAAATGCAGAATTTGTGAACAGAAAATTACCACTGGTAACTGCCCCAACCCCCCACCGCAGCCTTTTGACTGTCCCAAACCCATCTGCCTGCCCCCCCAGGCCCCACCCAGATCTTGTGACTGATCTCCACCCTGATCTGCATGGTCGCTGCTCACTCCTCGAAATTGCCCCAAGCATAGCAGCTTCAGGTTTGGCTCAGGTCTTTCACTGAGTGGCAGGCAGACATACCGGAAACATACCCAGTGATTGCCAAGAAGAGGGGGCTTGTAATACTGGAAGTCTTGCCTCAGCATTTGAAGCATAGAATTATTTCAGATGATTTTATTGGGAGAGCTGCCACTTTTCTACAGGAGCTGCAGATACTGTAGTGCTCTCTGGAAGCAGCTGCAGCAGAGTGTAATAAGTGCTCCATGAAAATGGAACTCATGGCAGGGAAGTGCACCGTATCTAAGATGGCCACTGTACTTCGCACATGCACACTGCTTAGTGCATGTGCACAGAGACACTGTGTACATCTTGAACATGGCTACCATTTCATCAGTGAGCTCTGTGCACAAGGGTGCATGATCAGAAGTAATGCAGATGTACTGCATTAAAGTAGTGCACCCATGGGGAAGGGAAAAAGAGACACCACACAACAGCAAAGAAGTCAGCGCTGAGAAGAACTCACCGCATCACTGTAGGAGAGGACATGGATGCGTCCCACTCATGGTCCCTTTTCTCTCCTACAGTGATTGCTAAACATCTGCAGAGTTCAACTCATGCAGCCATAAAAAGGAAGTGTGAATTATTCACAAAGCTACAGACCAATTAGCATTACATCGATAGTTGGAAAGGTAATGGAGACATTCATTAAAGAAAGTATGTTGGAAGTATGTCACCTAACAGGTAAAAAAGACAAACTACAACATGGTTTCAGAAAGAGAAGGTCTTGTAAGAAGTGAAAGATGCTACCCTCTTGGATTTTGTTGATTCCCTTGAGGCACTTGAAAGTTTCTATCATGCCCCCCTCTCCCTCCTTTCCTCGAGGGTATACATTTTAAGCTCTTTTAGTCTGTCTTCGTATGGCTTCTGGTGCAGATCCTGCACCATTTTAGTTGCCCTCCTCTTGACTGCCTCCATCCTGTCTTTGTCCTTGTGGAGAAGGGGTTCCAGAACTGAGCATAGTACTCCAGATGGGGTCTCACCAACTGTCTGCACAGAGGGATAGCAACTTCCTGTTTTCTACTGGTGGTGCCTCTCCCTATCCATCCCAGTATCTCCCTTCTTAGTTAAGAAGGAAGATAAACCCTTTATAGGTACCTTAGGGAGCGAAGAAAGACCAGGGGAAGGATAGTGAGGCTTAATGAAGGGGAAGGGGATAGGCAGAGGGTGACAGTGACAAAGCAGAGATACTGAATGAATACTTCTGCTCAGTACTCACAAAAGAAGAGGAGGTGGAGGTACCTAATCTTAATAATAGAAGCACTCTGGACAGGGGGTCAATACCAGTCCATTCACAGAAGAAAAGACCCTGAAGGAACTCCTAAAATTGAAAGTGGACAAAGCAAAATCAAAGTCAAAGTCATCTTTATTTATAAGGTGCCTAATCCCAGAGGCTCTAGGTGCCATACTGATCATTAAAGGGAACACTCAAGACATATTAAAAATCAATAGTTTTCACATATAGATATGCAAACAAATTTCTCTAATAGCATAAGTTAATTAAAAGCTGTTAAATGCTAATCCAAATAAATAATGTTTCAGGCTGCATTTACATACGTCCACAGAGGGCACCTCCTTCAAGTTTTAGGAAGGAAGTTACATAAAACACGTCCAGTGACCCTGAAGGCACAATCACCAGATGTCTTTAAGTGCATGGGTAGACCAGTGGACGTCCTCTTTCTAGACTTCAGCAAGGCATTTGACTCTGTTCCTCACACGGGCCTATTGGATAAGCTGGGAGAAATGGGGGTGGGGAACCAGATGATCAGATGGATAGGCAATTGGCTCCAGGACCGGACCCAGAGGGTCATAGTTGGCGGGATAGTCTCATCCCCAAGGAGGGTCATTAGTGGGGTCCCACAGGGATCAGTCCTTGGGCCCCTTCTGTTCAATGCCTACATCTCGACATAAGGACAGGAATCAGGGAGTGAGATGAGTCTCTTTGTGGATGACTCAAACTGGGGGGTGGTGGATGGAGATGAGGGGAGGGTGGCCTCACAGGGGACCTGGAGGCTCTGGAAAGATGGTCTAGAAAGTGGAAGCTGAGGTTCAATGCAGGGAAATGCAAGGTACTCACCTGGGGCCAGAAACCGGGCCAAGTGTACACCCGGGGATGCAAGTCTCGATGGCTGAGAGGGACCTGGGGGTGGTGGTGGATGTCAAGATGCACAACTCTGAGACTTGTAGGAGGGCAGCAGCCAAGGCCAACAGGATGCTGGGATGCATCGCTAAGGGGATCACCTCCAGAAGGAGGGAAGTGATACTCCCTCTGTATAACTGCTTGGTGAGGCCGCACCTTGAGTACTGCGTGCAGTTTTGGAGGCCACACTTAAAGAGGGACATGTTAGTATGTTAGTATGTTAGCATCCTCAGGATCACTAGAAAGCCCTCTGTGGATGATCAAAGAGAGTGCACAGCGCAGGCAGGTGTCAAGAGTTCCATCAGGTAACCTTGGCCTATTCCATATAGGGCTTTACAGGTGAGTAGACCCACCTTGAAGGTAATCCTCCATCTGACCAGCAACTAGTGCAGTTCATGCAAAATAGGAGTTATGTGGGCAGATCTAGACAGGGCCGTCAATAGCCTGGCTGCCGTGTTCTGCACCAGTTGCAGCCGATGGAGCTTCCCTCCACTGAACCCAAGTAAAAGAGCATTACAGTAATTGAGCCTGGATGTGACAAAAGCATACAGCAATGATGGGAGATCCTCCTGCATGATAAGGGGTTTAATTTGGGTGACATTTCACAAATGGCAAAAAACACTGTGCAGGACAGCTGACACCTGATCGTCTAGGGTCAAGCCATCATCAAATATGACACCCAGATTTTGCACCTTCATCGACACCTCTAGAGTGGTGATACCCATGAACAAACGTGTTCCTGCTCCAGTGGCGACCAGATCCTGCCTTTGGTCTGGTTCAGTCATTAGTAACAGCCTTGTCTGGGTTGAGCCTCAGCCAGTTAGAGGACATCTAAGTCTGGATCTCGAATAAGCAATTATTTAGCAGCTCCACAGCATCCAGTGTACTGGGGCAAATGACATATATAGCTGGGTATCATCTGCTTAGCAGTGAAAACCCAAGCTATAATGCCTCCTGATAGCCCTTAGGGGTAGCATGTATACCACAAACAACATGGGCAACAAGATCTACCCTTCAGGCACTTCACAGGCCATGGGTTTTGGGCTAGAAGAGAAATTTCCCATCACTGACCATTGCCTCCTGCCTGTCAGAAATGACTCAAACCAGCTGATGACCTTGCCGGTGAGTCTACAGTGCTCTCTCAGGTGATCCAGTGGCTCCACTTGGTCAACAGTATCAAAAGCTGAGGAGAGATCAAGGAGAACAAGAATTGACCGCTCTCCTCTATCTCTCACCCTTAGGAGATCATTTTTGCACCTGAACTAATGTTGTTTAGGTGCTATACCATCTCCTAGAGCCATACAGGAGTGGATCATAAATGTCGAAGGCCGTCAGGTGCACCTCGAGCTGTGAAGCCACTATTTTCTCCAGTACCTTCCCCAAGAATGGAAGATTGGAGACAGGTCTGAATTTTGCCAAGATGTCAGAGTTGAGCAATTGTTTCTTCACCAGGGGCCTCACCAATGCTTCTTTCAAGGCATTGGGGAAAAGCCCCTTCAAAAGTGAACACCAGACAATCTCAGCATCACAGGACCGATGGACTCCATATATCCCACTATCAGACATGTTGGGCCCAGGTCCATTTCACAAAAAGTGGGATGCAACTTCGAGATCACCTCAACAACCTCCACCATCTCCTCTATCTGGAACTTCTCCCAGACAGACTGAGTGCTATCATCACCACCAGTCTCAAAACTGTGGGACAGATCTTGCTCCACTGGTGAAATCTTAGCCCTAATGGAGGACAACCTGTCAGAAAGGAACAGAGCAAACTCTTCACATTGTGCTACTGAAAATATTCTCTTCAGCTATAGACAGGCTGGATGAAGAAGCCTATCCTCAGTCCAAAAGAGCTGAGCTGGTCTGTTCCTTCCTGCAGCAATCTCCCTGGACAGGAACTCTGCCTTCTTATAGTTGATTGCTCTTTGGTAGTCACCATAGTGATTACTCAAAGCCAGTTTGTCATCCACAGCACAGAGCCTCCTCCGACAATGCTCCAGCCTCTGACTCCTGGTTTTCATCACCTTGAGAGCCCCATCAAACCAAGGATGTCTCAAGTGAGAGGATGTAGGTCATATACGGACCAGTGCAACTGCGTCGAATGTCTTAGTGACAGCAGCATTATCTGCTGCCACCACCTCATCAGCCCTGACACACATGCAAGACTAACACCAGATAAATCCATCACTGCCAACGGTCCCTCTGGTGTCAATCACCTTAAAGGGCAGCAGTGGACCATCTCAATAGGGGACGGACTAATGGGGGGCACCCCGAACAAGAAATTCACAGTGCAGTGATCTGATCAAACAACTGGATTAATCCTGAGGTTGTTGATCTCAAGCCCCTGTGAAAAAACTAGGTCCAAGGCGTGACTATGGCAATGGGCTACAGAGACAACTGCCTGTGCAAGGCCCAGAGACAACATACTATAGACTGGAGGAAGTCACCACCAAAACTGACAAGATTCACCCCAGAATTCTAAAGGAACTAAGGGAGAACTAGTGGCACCACTGACTACCCTTTTTAACAAATCATGGGAGGATGGCATGGTACCTGAGGGCTGGAGGAGGGTGGATGTGATTCTCCTTCACAAAAGTGGGAGCAAGACTGAGGCAGGAAAATACAGACCTGTTAGTTTGACCTCAGTAGTAGGGAAAATGATGGAATCACCTCTGAAAGAAAGAATTGTTGAGTACCTAGAGGCCAGTGGGGCACAGGACCCAAAGCAGCATGGATTCACAGTGGGAACATCATGTCAGATGAATCTAATAGATTTCTTTGACTGCGTGACCAAAGTAGTAGACCAGGGAGGGGCTGTGGATGTGGCCTACCTAGATTTTAACAAGGCATTTGACACAGCTCCACAGAAAAGATTAATAAACAAGTTAGCCCACCTGGGATTGGGTCCCAGGGTAGTAACCTGAGTAAAAAATTGGCTAGACAACAAGACACAGAGGGTAATAGTAAACAGAGTCCACTCCGAAGAAAGGGGTTGTTACTAGCGGGGTACCACAGGGTTCAGTACTGGGACCAGTCCTCTTTAATGTCTTCATAGGTGACATTGCGGAGGGACTAGAAGGAAAAGTATGCCTCTTTGCAGATGACACAAAGATCTGCAATGGAGTTGATACAAGGGGGGGGAGGATTAGATGGGACTTGGCAAGTTTGGAGGAATGGTCAAAAGTATGGCAGCTTAGATTCAATGCAAAGAAGTGCAAAGTAATGCACCTGGGAAACAAAAACCCAATGGAAGAGTGCACAGCGTGGGGGGGGTATAAATGACAACAAAAATGGAAAGGGACTGGGGAGTAGTTATATCAGATGATCTAAAGGTAGGCAAATAATATGAGAAGGCAGTAAGGAGGGCAGGGGGGATACCAGGATACATAGGGAGTGGCATCACCAGCAGAAAACAAGAAGGTTTTATCCCTCTGTACAGACAGTTGGTGAGACCCCATCTGGAGTATTTTGTGCAGTTCTGGAGACCCCATCTCTGGAAAGACATAGTCAGGAAGGAAGCAGTCCAGAGAAGAGGCAACTGAAATGGTGCAGGGTCTGCACCAGAAGCCATACAAAGAGAGACCAAAAGATCTTAATATGTATACCCTTGAGGAAAGGAGGGAGAGGGGGACAAGATAGAAACTTTCAAGTACCTCAAGGGAATCAGCAAAGTCCAAGAGGGTAGCATCTTTCAAGAAAAAGACATGTGCAAGAACAAGGAGGGGCACAATTTGAAGACAGTGGGGGGGATGACTCAGGGGCAAGGTGAGGAAATTTATTTTTCATGGAGAGGGTGGTGGACACATGGAAAGGCCTTCCTGAGGAGGTTGGGGGGTCAAAAACAGTGGGAGAATTTAAGAATGTATGGGACAGACATAAGGCAGTTTTAGAGGGAGGAAGGAGGAAGTAGGCTGTTGATAAAATTAGGATCCGCAGCTTATCCAATAGGTAGGGAAATGGGCAAACTGGGTGGGCCAAGCGGTCTTTATCTGCTGTCAAACTCTATGTTTCTATGTTTCTAATACAAATTTAGTTAGCTTCTATTATCCAGCAAGTAAAGCTCTAGTTAAAGGTAACTCAGAAGACATAATATTCTTGGATCCAAATAAAGCATTTGATGTGGTCCCCCATCACAAACTGAGCTCAAAATGTAGTATGCTAGGATGAAAACTGACAATCAGACAGAACACAATGCATATAATTAAAATTGTTTTCTCTCCAGTGAGGGAAGAGTAAGAAGTGGGGTCCTGCAGGGCTTTGTATTAGGGCCAGTGATTTGAGTGCACTCATGATGTGACGTAATTCATGATGTACCACCATTTGCAAGTACTGATTGCTGCCCAACTGCCATGCAATTTAAGTTCCTACCACTTAAAGTGCCCATTTTTCCACAGCACACCACCTGAGTTGTGAGTGACCAGTCTGCAGTGTTGATCCTGGTGTCATGCTTCCTTCAAGATTTCATGCCATCAGGTGCTGCTGTTCCTGCCTGTAGTGGTTGCAACTTGCTATTGGTGATGTAACAACTGACACATCGACACACAGCTTTTATTTTAGTTTTTATTGTTAAATTAAAATTTCCATTTTCTGTCTACTGCTGCCCTCCATGGCCCATTCCATGTCAACTGCTTACTGTCTCACTGCTGGCCTGCTTCAGGTTCTTCTGTTTCAGAACGGTGTTCCATGCCTCCAGACTAGATGCCCTTTTATTCCTTGAGTACAGACAGATCCCAGCTGCTGTTGCTCTCATCTTGTTTGGATTGTAACTATCATCACACCTATCACTTAGTCTCAGTGACCTGCAGTCACCTTACCACTTATTGAAGTAAGTGCAAACTTCTGCAACACATGGCAGCCTGTGTGTGATCCTAAATCTAGTACTTTTTTAAACTTTGCTATCTAAATATGACATATTATAGCAGTAGCACCAGTAAAGTTAGGGTTCATGTGAGCATGTAATATTAAAGGTCAATTTTGCAGGGTAACAACTTTGGCCAGGTTCACCAGATTTGCTTGAAGTGTAGCATGCTTCATTGTAAGGGATAGGTCTATTGATGTTCCAAATTTGGTTTTCATCCCATGTGTGGTTTGTGAGATACATAGCATTCAAAAATAAGAGATTTTTATAATTTTAGCTGTTTTTTTTGTCAACCTGTTTCTCACAATCAGCTGTAGCTACAGGTATGAAACTTTCAGGGTAGAACAATTTGGCCTCACAGATGTGCCCTGTGAAGGTGTGTAGAAAAAATATTAATCTGTTCAAAAGTTATTCAATTTTATTTTATCCATTATTTCCAGTAGGAATAGATATATGTCTCTAGCAGCATAGGATTCTAAGTCAGAGAAGCGCTCCTGCATAGGATTTTATATCGAAGTTTAGCAGTGGGCATACGATTCTACATTGGAGCAGGTGTCTGGCGTAAGATTGTATGCTGAAGGGCACTGGTGCAGGTCAGCACCCCCACCCCCAAAATGACTGTGTGATACTGGGGAGCTCGCTCCCAGTGTCCCCAAATCTGTTTTCTACCCCTGAAATAAAGAAAACAGTCCCTGATGTAATTTTTAACTTTGATGCAGAATCCTGCATCCTGCCATTTTCAATGCAGAATCTGGCATCAAAGTGCTAGCTTTTGCTGATGTTGGGGTGCCTAATTCCTGAGTCGGCATTGATACTGCACTCCAGTACTGTGGCACACAGTGGAGCCCATCCCCAGTGTGCCAACATTATTGCTTTCATAGTGTTTCCGACACCGGGTTGCCAACTCCTGATGTCGGATGTCTCACTGAGCCCACTTCCATTGCTGACAGGGGTGCACAATCCTCCTGTCAGCATAATGTATCCCCCCCCCAACTCATGTGGCACACTGTGAGCCCACCCCAGTGTGCTTATATTCACTTTTTTGTCCCTGTAAATAAAGACAATCATCCCGATGTTTCTTTTTCACACCTGTAATAAAGAAAATGGTCCCTTGTCATCTCCCAAGTCCCCTTCCCCCATCCCCACCCTCCCACTGAGCACCTACCTCCCACCCCACCCCCATTACCAATACTTATCTCTGGAAGTTGGGAGCAGTGATCTTCTCTGGACCGGGACATGTCTGCACTCTTCAAAACCCAATCGCAAACTGAGGAATCAAGGTAAGCTCATGTTATGGCTCTAAATGGACTTTTCAACTTAGGTTGATATCTCAGCCATTTTTAGTAATTTATATCCCAAATTTTCAACACGGGGTTCTTGGGACCCCACCTCATGAACACTGTCACTTTCTTTATTCAGTCCCAAAGGTGATTTCGTGGATGCTATGAGAATCTGTTTCTGGACAGATTAACAAAATGACAGTGCCAGTGTTCATAAGAAAGGGGTCCAAAAAGCCCATGTTGAAAATTTGATAAAAATTCCAAAATGACCGCTTTGAAGAGTGTGCGTAGTGCAGTTTCTATACAGATTCGTAACTTCACCAATTTTTAATATTTTCACTCCAGATTTCCAACATTGAGATTTTTTCATACCTCCTCATGAACAGTGCCACTGTCATTTTTCACATCATGCCCAAAATGTGTTTTTGCAGCTCTGACACAGAATGGCACAGTCACAGTGCAAAATTAACTTTTGGGATGTACTAATGAAATCGCAGTGTCACTGTTCATTAGGTGGGTTCCCAAAAAGGCAATTTTGAAAATGTGATGCAAAAATTCCCAAAATGACTACGTTACAAGTGTGCATTGCACAGTTTCTATGCATATTCATAACGTCGCCAATTTTTAATATTTTCACTCCGGAATTTCAACACTGAGATTTTTTCACACCTCCTCATGAACAGCGCAGCTGTCATTTTTCACATCCTGTCCAAACTGTTTTCGCAGCTCTAGTGCAGAATTGCGCAGTCACTGTGTGAAATCAACTTTTGGGCTTTACTAATGAAATTATGGCCTTTTTGGGTCCCCACCTAATGAACAGTGGCACTCACTGTTCATTAGGTGGGGACCCAAAAAGGCTATGTTGACAATTTGGTGCACAAATACCAAAATAAATCTCACAGAACTGGGATATTATTATACTACTTCAAAAATAAGGAAATTAATTAACACAAAACTTTGTTTAAAACAAAGTTAGGGTTCTACACATAGCTCTTCAATCAAAGTGACACAGGTCAGGAAATTGGATGTTAGGGTTTACAATTGTTATACCCCCCCCACCAAACCCTACATTTGAAACCACTCTCCTCACACCAACACAAGTCAGGGTGTGACCTAGGGTCGTGGTCGGTCACACCCCACCCCCATACAACCCTACCATCACAACACCATCCCACCCTCCACACACCAACAAGCATTGGGGTGTGCCTTAGGGTGATAGGTCTTAACTCTCACCCCATTCTCCTATACTGTATCATGACAGGTTCCTTTCAGATGAAATAGGGTGAGCATTAGGGGCCCACGATCCTAAGGCACTCCTCAATGCTTGTTGGTGTGTGGAGGGTGGAGGTGGTGTTGCGATGGTAGGGTTGTGTGTGGGGGGGTGAGACCCACCATGACCCTAAGTCATACCCCGATGCATGTTAGTGTGAGGAGGTTGGGGGTGCGGTTCCAATTGTAGGGTTTGGTGGGGGAGGGGTATAACAATTGTAAACCCTAACATCTAATTTCCTGACCTGTATCACTTTGGTTAAAGAGCTATGTGTAGAACCCTAACTTTGTTTAAAATGAAATTTTTTGTTAATTAATTATTTTATGTACATGGCTAAAAACATGCAATCATGTTCTCAACCAACATTGTATTTACTAAAACTGGGGGTGGATAAAGATATTTTGTTATTCTCTTGATTGAATCTCTTTCACTATGGGGGATATGCACTAATGCTGGGCTGGGTATGTGCAATTCATGTGTACCTGGCCTATGGAGCTCCGCACTCCTGGACAGATGTGGAGTGGCTGACATGTACAAATGCTGACCACTGCCATGCAGTTGTGCACAGCCCTGCCTCCCTGTTGCACTGCTTCACAGGGGCAGATCAGAGAACACCATCTGGCATTAAGTCCGATGTCTGTCTTGCTCCCTAGTGGATCCCCTGCTCCATGTGAATCCAAGAGCAACAGATTGATGTAGCTCCAATGTGGTTTACCTCATTTTTTGTTTCTCGTGGCCTACCTGTGCAGCACCACATTATGGCCAAGCTTGTACACAGTTCCTTCTGTGGATGAAAGCAAGCCTCTGCAGTCCACCACAGGTTTGCTGGTGTCGTGGTTGAAGTACCTAGCCTTTCTGATTAGGTAAGTGTTGCTCAAAGGCTCCTGGGCATACTCCTAAACCTGAGTGACCTGTACACTGGCATGATATGCAACCAATGGGCCATGATGTGGTGGCCCTTTTGAATACCTTTAGAGTGAGCAGTAGTAATACTCATGCTTTATATAGATGCCCTGGCTATCAGCTGTAGTGATTACCCTGTGCCCTGGTAAGTAACAGAAGCTGAAGCCACCACTGTTCCTCTATGAAAATAGGTGTAAGCAGGTGGGCTTTTAACTATTATTTGTGGAACCTCCCCATGTCCAATTATCCAAGATCACTGGTAGTACCAGTTTAAACCCACTCACCTACCCAAGATTACTGGCAGTTCCAATTAACAGAAACACAGATACATAGAAACAGACTCTGATGGCAGATAAGGACTGTATGGCCCACCTAGTCTGCCCATTTCCCTACTCAGTGTTGACATCCCAGATACTATTTGATCTGCAGCACGCCTTCTCTGCCCATCTATAGGGTATCCTTTTGTCTATCCCATGCACTTTTGAGCCCCTGTATTGTTTTAGCCCCCACCACCTCCACTGAAAGGCTGTTCCATGGATCCACCACCCTTTCTGTGAAAAAGTACTTCCTGACATTCCCCCTGAGCCTTCCTTCCTCCAGCCTTATATCATGTCCCCTTGTCCTCGTCCATGTGCAATGCTTCCTCTGAAATGTTCTTCCCTCCTGTACCCTGTTTATATCCCTAAGGTACTTGAATGTCTCTATCATATCCCCTCTGTCTCTTCTCTCCTCCAGTGAATAGATATTAAAGTCCCTGAGTCTTTCCTCATACAGCTTCTGGTGCAGCCCATGTACCAATTTTGTTGCCCTTCTCTGGACTGCCTCCATCTTGTCTATGTCCTTCCTGAGATGCAGTCTTCAGAACTGGACACAGTAATCCAGGTGAAGCCTTACCAGTGATCTTTACAGTGGCATCACTACCTCTTCCTTTCTGCAGGATATGCCCCTACCTATGCATCTCAGCATTCTGTTTGCCTTTACCAAGACTTTCTCACACTGCTTAGCTTTCTTTAGGTCATCAGATATGATGATCACCAGGTCTCTGTCTTGCCTTGTGGTGGCCATAACCCCCCCCCCAATCTTGTACTCCTCTCTTGGATTCCTGTGACACAGGTGGATTATTTTGCACTTTTTATCATTGAAACTCAACTTCTATACACCTGACCAGTCTTCCAATAAGCTTAGATCCTTTCTTATTCTTTCTGCCCCCTTCTGGTGTGCCAACTCTGTTGCAGATCTTGGTGTTGTCTGCAAACACACATATCTTTCCCTCCAGATGCTCTGCAATGTTGCTAATGAAGACATCAAACAGGACTGGTCCCACCACCGATCACTGTGGCACCCCGCTGGTCACCACCCCCTCTTCTGATTTCATGCCATTTATTACCACCCTCTGAGTCCTGCCTCTTAGCCAGTTCTCAAACCATTTTACTACCATAAGGCCCACTCCCAGGTTTATCAAGTTATTTAGCAATCTCCTATGTGGGATGTGTTGGAGGCCTTGCTGAAATCCAGGTAGGGGACATCCACCACCCCTCCCTGATCTACCACTCTGGTCACCAAGTCAAAGAAATCAATTTGATTTGTCTAATAGGACCTTCCTGCTGAGGATCCATGCTGCCTTGCATCCTGTGCCCCACTAGTCTACAAAACAGTCCCTCTTCTTCTAAAAATCATGGGTCTGCTAATAAAGCTACTTGCCCCTTAGTGGCGGTTTCTCTTCCCACCCTCTGCAAAGCACCTGTGTGGCCAACAAAACTTGAAGATGACACTGACATGGACATAGATGACAGTCTCTCTAAATAACTCTGAGCTCCCTACTGAATATGAAAAGTCACCTGTGCAAGCACCTATAAATATAGAATTGGCAGGCGTGAAACCATTATCAGATGGTAAAACATCTTTTACTACTGATGGACTAGGTTCAGATAAGTAATGTACTTTTGTGCATGCTATCAGACTTTCATTATAGTTTGAATCTGTAATTCATATATGAACTGCTGCTTTGGACATTAATGTATTTTTCTTAATCACCAATCAAGGATCTTATGCTTAATTAAATTTTCCTTTTCTATTATTAAAATGCACAATTTTTTAACAATTCTGAATGTTTGTTATTGTTTTGTACTCGATATTTGGGGCTGGCAATGCTTGTTGTGACTGTTCGATCCAATTCGGCTATTTGTGTCTTTCTTAATAAAAAAGAACGGAATACAGAATAATGAAATAAGAAACAGAAAGATGGAATGCAGCACCTTGACCTGTCTGGACTGAACCAGGAAAATGTTAGTTAAAAATACGAAAACCACAGGCATAGAACATTAATCAATGAATTTTATGAATTGTTAATTAGTGGAAGGAATCATGATGATATAGAGAGAGGTCAGGCACTAGACTGAAAGCAGAACAAACTTTTCTTTTTTGCAAAGAAAATGCAAGCACCAGCGCAACTTGGAGAAGACATCCATTATGCACACATGATCGCAGTCAGCATTAGCAGCAACAGTCATCAGTCCCTGTTTGACATCACTAACTGAGTCAAAAAGAGTCGGTATGAATGAAAGACACAAACAGTTAATCGGGTCACAACAAACATTGTCAACCCCAAACTAAGAGTAAGAAGCAATAGTAGACATATAGCATTGCTAAGAGAAGTATATTTTAATGATAGTAACGGGAAAATGATTAGTAGAAGTGAACAAATAATTAGCACATTTGCTACTGATCTTTAGACTTATGCATGAATAGCCTACATATGGATAACGGCTACTAACACTTGATTTGAGGCTTTCCATTTCCCCTGTCCATGCTGACCATCCAATCTGCTGCTGTGGAGTCAGCAGGTCAGGTCAGGATGAGCAAGGCATCTCCATTCTCTAGTTCCTGCAGCTCTGGTACAATAATGTGGCTTTCCATCTCAGGCTGTCCAACACTATGGCAGAGCATCAGTGGGAAGGAAAGCACCAAGAAGTATTCAGCTGCATTGGCTGGTGGCTTCAAAGAGAGTACCACCACCACCACCACATATACTGACTGTCTATTTGGCTCTGCTTCCTTCCCTACCATCAGGGACTCAAAGCCCAAAATGAGTCACTTTTCCTCTAAAATCGCAAAAGGGAGTGTACATTACATAGCAGTGTCTATTCTAATTCTTTAGCAATTCCCAAAAAGGGAGACACAGGGCAAACTGTCAGGTCCTGATTAGTTAGGTCTGCTGTTTGGAGGAGGCACCCAAGTATGTAAAAGAGGCTGCAGATAGAATAAAGGAAGCAAGTTATGGCTGAAATCTAGACTGCTGGACCTGACCAAATGGCAACAATGGAATGGGGTGAAACTAGGGCAGTCTGGGTTTTACCATTTTTGATCCATCCATTCTAGCTGGTCCAGATTGTATCTAGGATAAGGAATGGCTGAAATCCAGACTGGCAGAAAAGGACTGGACCAAAATGATAAAAGATGTAGGTTCCAGTCTGGTGATCTGAATTTCACCCATAAATGGACCAAAACTGAAAAAAGGATCTGACTGGTCCAGCCAGAACAGCTGGATGGTTTAGGTTGCACCCAGTCCAGCTGGACCAGCAAGTGTAGGTTTTACCGTTTTGGTACAATACAGGTCTGATGGTCCAGATTTTATTGTGTTAAGAAAAGGGAAGTGAGGAAGGAAGAAAGAAAGAAAAGAAAGAAAGAAAGAAAGAAAGAAAGAAAGAAAGAAAGAAAGAAAGAAAGAAAGAAAGAAAGAAAGAAAGAAAGAAAGATGAAAAAACTGAAAGTGTGTATAGGGTATTTGGGGTGGAGACCAAGAGAAATCAGCTCCCAAAGTGGGTATTTCCTAGCTATCATATGCTCACTGTTTTATTAATTCAAAAACAAATAAATGTGCAGATAAGTGTGAAAAATGTGCTGTACAATACTGATACAGAGCTGAATGATTGTTTGTTTCTGCAACAGGTTGTGTGGCACTTCACTCACCAATATCTGCACATTTATTTATTTTTGAAGTAATAACACAGTACTATACCACTGCTCTTGAGTGCAGGCTCTTTTTGTGTTTACATTTGTGTTTTACATTGTTATGGTGAGCACTGCACCTTCAGAGTGCTGTTGCGCCAGGGTTTTTGGTTTTTCATTGTGGTGCCACTTCCTTTCTGCAAAAGAATGTCACAAGCGATCTTCCCAATCTGGGAACTGAGAAAATGGATGAGTGTGTTTAGGGAGAAAGAAATAGAGTGGCAATAGCTGCTGCAGACATAAAATAGAGTACCTGTTCAAGGCCATCAGGGCTGCTATATTTGCAATTTCATCTCATCTCATTCTCTTGCTTTCCCTGCACAGTCCTGTTTGTGACATCTTAAACTGTTCCATTACAGCAGACTATGATGTCACAAATGGAAGATTACAGTGTGAGGATAACGTAGGAGAATGAGTTGAAGTCTGAGAAACATATTCTGATTAAATGTTATCCACAATAAAGAATGTGAGACATAAATGCAGATAATATGAAGTAAAATATGATGCTGACTTGTGTCTGAATATTGTATTTTAAAATGTTTACTTAGATATTGGAAAATCTCTTTAAAGAGCAAGGCTGGGATTTTTAAAAGGATCGGTCCAAGATGCACCTGCTGCTGTATTTAAAGCAGAAATGTATCCAAACCTGTTAGACCATTTATGAGATGGCCTATCATCCAAAAGTCACATCAAAACCAGATGCAATTGCATCCACATTGGACACATCTCACTGCTGTTTCTTTTTCCTGCCACAAACTGTGGCTTTTTGTCCTAAACGGATGGAACTTCTAAAAATATCAACTGGGCTGCCTGGACATAAGTGGACAGATGCAGGTGCAGCATGCATTTACCACTGCATTCAACCCTGTTGAAAATCCCCTACCACCCAACTCTTCTTATGTGTAAATAATTTGTTGCTCATTTTAATGTTGTGTGATTGTCATTCCTGAGCCTTGGACCCCAAGGCATTGTTTGTTTCTTTTTTTTTTAAGTGTGGGGGCTTGATGTGTAGTGTGGCAAAGTGCAAACATATGTGTGTGTGCATGTGCATGTTTGCATGTTAAGCTCACGGAATGTGCTGGGGTTGTCTGTATCTTTTGGCAGTAATTTATTTTGGTGTGTCATTCCTCAGTCTCACATGCAACTGGCTGCTGAATTGTTTTAACACGGCAGTGTGCTTAAGGTGGTGGGCTTGCTAAACTTGTGTATACAAGTGTATGGAGGTGGATGCATGCATGCATGTACGTTTCTGTATAATGCATCACCTGCATGTACTTTGTTTTTGCATGTATATTTGTCTTTTGCTACACAAAAATTATACATCCATAACTTGGCACCGCTCAGTACCATTGGTACTTTGATTTTTTTTTTTTAGTAGTCAAATGTTTAAACTTTGTCAAGTACAAGGGTGGGATTTTACCTTTCTTGGTATAGGCTTGTTTCTTTAAAAAATAAATATCACTCAAATCCTAGATCCTCCTTTTAAAAATATTCCACCATTCATTTGTATCCTTATTGTACCATTATTTACTCCAGTCCCACACCCTAATTTCCTCTTGCATTTTCCCATAGTCAGCAGTGCTATAATTGTAGTATATTGATTTGCCCCTGTTATGACTGATTACTCTTTTTATTTGAAGGATCGCTACTGAGTGATCACTTGACTCTGGTGTGTCAATTACTTTGCAGGAGTTATCATTAATGCTATTTGGAATCATTAGATCCAGGATATTATTTCCCTTAGTTATATCTTTACTAAGTTGATTTAAACTAATCTCTGTGATGACATCTAGAAAGCAGTTCCTTGTGAGCTGTTTGCTGTCATATTCATCCAGTCAGTATCTGGTTTATTGAAATCTTCCAGTATGAATGCTTCACCTTTCCCACAAAAGTACAATTATTCCTTCATATACTGTAGTCTTCAAACGTATCTTTAGCAACAACCAGAGGTATGTAAACTGTTCAAGTTATCAGATTCTGAGGTCTTCAGTGATGCCCATATAGATCCTAAATCATTTGAACATTTACTATGTAATTCTGTACATTTTACTTTAAGGTACGCTGCTACACCTCTTTCTCGTCTATCATTATTTTTGAGAATAGGACACATCTTTGAGTTTCCTTATCCCACAAATCATTGTCATCTCACCAAATTTTTGTGATGGCTCTTATTTCAAGGGGCCTGATTTTCAAAATTGCACAAAGCAGAGTGTAAAAACTTTCACTCCACTTTGCAATAGCCCTGGTGCCTGAAGATACAATATTCAGTGGAATATTGCGCAGGCACTATTCATCTAAATATAGGGCCATGTTGACCCAGCACTAAGCCACATAGCACTACCCCAACATTAGAGATGCAGCAAAATTAAATTCTGCTGGGGAAGTGAATGCAAAGTAGTCACTTTGCATTTTCACTCTGCTACGCAGAGTGGCCAATAGGAAAGGCTCACTTCACCTTGTAATTATTACTTCATGTTGTCATTCTGCCTTAATGCAAAGTAAGGCAGAGTGGCAACTATATTGGCAGCCCCCCAGTGCCCCCCACACACACATAGTCACCAGAATTAATGTGCATCCCCAAAATGCTACTGTCTTGTGTCCAGAAAACTCCCCAGTACTGACAAAGTGAAATGAGAGTGTAACAAGAAATGCGAAGTCTCCCAAAATTAATGCCACACGCAGTCATGCACACAGTGGTCACACACAGTTAACAGAATTAATCTGAATTCCAAAAATGCTACTGTCTTGTGTCCAGAAAATTCCCCAGTGCTGATGAAGTGAAATGAGAGGGTAACAAAAAATGCAAAGTCTCCCAGAATTAATGGTGCACTATGTCATGCAAGCAGTAGCCACACACAGTCACCAGAATTAATTTGCATTCCCAAAATGCTAATGTCTTGTGTCCAGAAAATTCCCCAGTGCTGACAAAGTGAAATGAGAGTGTAACAAGAAATGCAAAGTCTCCCAGAATTAATGGTGCACTATGTCATGAAAGCAGTGGCCACACACAGTCACCAGAATTAATTTGCATTCCCAAAATGTTACTGTCTTGTGTCCAGAAAATTCCCCACTGCTGACGAAGTGAAATGAGAGCGTAACAAGAAATGCAAAGTCTCCCAGAATTAATTTTGTACTGCCAAAGATATATGAATATATATATATATATATATATGAAGTAAAAGAAGTGAAGAAGGCATTCTGACAAATAAGGGACAATAGAGCACTGGGGCCCAATATTCAAAGTGCAATTTTGCTTCATGCAAAGTCCCTGTCCAGAATGAGTTTTTTTGCAATTCTCAAGTTTGCTATATTCAAGGCCCCTGATGAATACATGTAGTACACTGAGTAAATATAGAGTGTTTTGCCATCTGTGATGAGTTGTGTTTGTTCTGGTTGAGTTATTGATTTGTGCACTTTATTTTGTTGTTAGCACATTAATAAACTGTTTTCTTGTAACATGCACATTGGAGTGCCAGTTATCCTTTTTGGTTTTAGTGTTTTGTGTTGCTCTGGCATCCTTCTGCAACTGTTAGTGCTGGGACTCTTCTTGTCTCCATAGCAAACAGCTTTGCACCTTCCAGTATAGCACTTAATACATTGTCATGCACTGGAGTGTGCAGTGCATAGTCAGTGTGGTGCAAGCTCTGCTTGTGTGGCAGGAATTGTTTGAATATTGGGCCCTAAGAGCAGATAATGTGCATTCAGAGGTGTCACGCAGACTACCGTTGCACAGAATCATTCAGACAGTGTAACAAAGTTAGAAGAACTGAAAATAATAATGATGGTGCCATTTAATTTGAAGAGAATTAGGCAAAGTTGTGTAACTGCAAGAGGCATTTGTTCTTTGTGTGTGGCAGGAGCAAAATGTACTGCAGTACTACACAAAGAAAGTAATGTAATAACATGTTAAATGAATGAAAGTAGCACAAGAGTTATATAAAGAAGAGAACACCCTTGTAGGATCAGCATGAGCCTTTAATAACCTCCAGAAGGTTTTAACTGCATAACCATTAATCTTTATGTTCTATTCCTACCTCTTGAGTCATTCAGATAGGTTATGTAAGTAAGAAATGAGGCACAAGAAAGTAGGTCTAATGCCTAGTTAATGACGATACTGATGGGTATGTGCACAAGGTGTAAATTAAGGCCTAAACCACCATGAGGTACATTGACAGAAGACGAACACCCACACTGTTACATCTCAGTCCAGTTATTCAGTAAAATGACTGGACTGTATTCTGCCAGTTCTGATTTTTTTCAATGAGACATGAATCAGTTTTCTAAGGGCAGTTTAAGTTTAACTGCCTTTTAAAGAATTGGATCCTAGTTTAGAATTGAGTTTAAAAAGCAAGTTTTGTTAAGGGTTCTATGGAGCTGTAAGGACCACTTCTCTGACTGGATCCATTTCCTTTATATAAGAAAGCAGTACTGAACCTGTAAGTCATTATTTTCCTGTAGAAGACATTTTTTTAGATGGCAAGCGATCATTTACATGCATTGTAGTCATGAATACTCTTTTGTGCTGATTTTAAAGATTGTTGTTACGTTTACTTTGTGTGAGTCATTGGAGGTGAGGCCACTAGAACTGCTATACCAGACAAAATATTTCCTTAGTCAACTTACAACTCCACCCCCCCCCCCAAAACACACACACACACACAGATTTGTATGCCCATGATGTTTGTGCACAGTTTGGGGCATTTGACTGTATGTGTGTTTACAGAAACCACACACATTGGAAAGTATTTGGATTCTTGTATCATAATGCATCCTACAAATTGTTCTTCTTTCTTATAAACATGTAAGTGACTTCATCCCTTCCCACTCACTTTAACAATAAAAAGAGTTCAAATGCATCTGCTCCACTGGAGCAGAAGCAATACTAGCTGTAGGTACTTATGGTATCAACTCTTGGCCTGGGGTGTTCCTGGCAATTTGGGAGTAGTTCTTCAGAAATGTCTAACCCTGGAATCTTAGTTGCTTGCTGCAGTTAGGGACTGCTTTTACCAGTGTCATATTTTCTTGCTTTCTTAAGGATGAAGATGTGAAAACAGTGATGCAGCCCTCTGTTGTCTCAAGCACTGTATTGCAGTGTAATGCACTTAGTCAGGCACCTATAGCTGGTGTAGAATGCTGCAGCTTGTCTCCTCACTCAGTATCTTACTCTTGTGGACTACAATAGGAACAATTTCTGACCTCACCAAATGAGTATATCCCCTACCCCCACACAGGAATTTTCATACATATGATGCCCTTTGCTGGGTTTGAGGCTTTTGATTGTGTATTTATTGAAGCCACACAAACCAGAAATTATCTACCTTCTTATATGATTTATGCATCCTACATATTGTTCTTCTTCTTTCCCACTATCATTTATATTACTTCACCTGTTTCTACTCACTATAACAATAAAAAAAGTTCTAATGTTTGTGTTACTAGTGAGCTGATGCAACAGGAGCTGCCTATCGTTATGGGTTTCAGCTTGTGCTAACAAAATGGATTTGTCAGAAACATGGAAATACACAGTTCTGGGGAATAATAAAAGATGGCATCTATTATAGTAGTGAGGGAAGGGAACTTTGCACTTTAGTAAAATAATGAGGAAAATAAAAATGAAAAAGTTATAAATTAAAGAAAACAAAGGGGGATGGCTCAGAGGTAACGTGAGGAAGTATTTCTTCACAGAAAGGGTTGTAATTGCATAGAACAGCCTTCCTGAGGAGGTTGTGGAGTCAGAAACAGTGGAGGAATTCTAGAATGCATGGGACAGACATAAGGCAATTCTAGTGGGGGGGTAGGAGGAAGTAGGCTGTTGGTTAACTAGGATCTGCTGCTTATCCGTTAGGTAGGGAAATGGGCAGACTAGGTGGGCCAAGTGGCCCTTATCTGCCATCAAATTCTATGTTTCTATGTTTCTAACACCTAGTGCATGCACAAAACACTTGAACTTGGATGTAGAATTTCACAGCTTTGTGCAGTCAACAGGACGATCACAGCTGGATGGGTTGTCCTGGTTGCCCACGGTGGGACTTTATCTAAACACTATGTTGCTGCAACTATGGGATGGGGTGAGTGGGATTGGGGGTGATGGGTGTCAGAGGGCGGGTAGGGTGGGGGCCTTGATATTTATAAGGATAGGGTGGGGGAGGTTGGTGTTGCTGGTGAGTCTTTGGATGGGGTGGGAAGAAGGAAGATTTTATGACTTAACAAATACTTATTTTTTCAGATCTGTTTATTACCATTGTACTTTGTCTTCAGGTTATGCCTTGCCTCCAACTCTCATCCTGGTTCTCCTCTTAGCACTGCAACAGTGACTGCTTAGGGCATTCAAAACCACTGAATATACTGCTGTGCCCTGTATGCAGGGGGATCCCTCATTTGCATTGGTGCAGCAGGATATTTTTTTCATGCCACTATCAGCATAGTGCTGTGCACTGGACACTACTGAATATGGCCAGGCCTGTTTAATCATGCAAGTCCAGGTTAGAACTCTGCTAATGCTGGTTAGCATCCCTTTCTGCAATATAATAGTTCACTACCAGATGCAGCTCCCATTTTGCCTCTGTGTCTACCAAGCATACTTCTCTCCCAATCCTACTTGGTTGTACCTCTGCTAATCCATTCCGCAATATTTTTGCCAGCACCCATTACAGGTTTCACTTTCAGTGTGTAGTACTGTAACCTGATATGTTAAATAATGTGGAAATACAGTAACTGTTTCTCTGTGGTTCTGTTTTTGTTTCACTTGTTATCATAGCTGTAATTTCTTGATAGCCTGAAATGTTGAGCAACATGCAATTACTGTAACTATTTTATTCTCTGTTGCATTTGTGTCACTTGTTACTCTGCTGTAATTGCTTGGTTATTCCCCCTTCCCCGCTCCCCCATGATGCTCCTGGAAATAAGCAGTGCTGCTTAGTGTGCTTTCCTGGTGAAGTGAAACTTTTTCAAATAAAAAATAAATAAATAAAATAACATGTTTAGCAATGCACTAAACTTCTGAAAATGAGGGCCTCAGTATTTTCCATATTAACTAAAATCCCCAATCCTGTGATCATTATTATGGAGTCTTTCTTTTAGTATTTGACCTTTACATGCTTGGAAGGGCCCAGTACATTTATGGTACATTCAGGTTAATAGTGTGATCTTTTTTCTGAAAACTAGAAGCACTGTTTTGAAAATGTTGCAGAATGAAACAGTATAATTTGCACTACATAAGAACTTACCTATGCTTGGCATATTGATATTCTCAAATAACATGCAGCTTGCCAAGGAAATGAAATATGCTGTGTTATATGGGCTGGCAGTATAGCCTAGAGGTTAGAGGGATGAGGTGTGAACGAGCTTGGTTCATCCAGCAGACCAGACCTGAGTTTGATTCTCATAACCTCCACTTGCATTCTGTGTGACTCTGAGCAAGTCACTTAACCACCCAGTGCTCCCAGGTCGCCCCTGAAAACAGGCACTTGTGCCTAGTGGGCCTTACCTGGTTACCAAAGACTAAAATAAATAAATAAATAAATAAAATAAAAATATATTTAAGTGATAACATTCAGTAAGTTGGAGTATATCAAGCAATAACTGGCTGGTATGGGTCATTAAACTCTGAGACCCAATGCAGAGGCATTTAATGTAATCCACACCAGCAGGTTATTGAGAGTATTCTCCAAGTAACTGAATGTTATTACTATTATCAGACTTGGAGTTGGTTTTGAACTTTTTATGTAGGAGCAAGTTATGTTCTTACAAAGTGCTGGCACCAGCTGCACTATTGTAGCACCAGCAGTACACGTGGTGAGGAAAGGGGCGGTCATGATTTAAATGTTGTTCATGCATAGAATGATGCTGGTGCTCTGAATAAGGAAACCAGCTGGATAGTTGAGCATTTGTTGGGGACAGAATTGGGAAACTATTTAAATAATTGTGAACATGGTTTGGTCTGCAAGGGAAATGATACTGAAAGCTCAGTGTAGTGTATACATTGAGTACTGATTTGTGTGTGCATCTATAAGTGCAGGCAAGGCTTGAAAAGTGTCCGTTTGCACAGCGCAGCGGGAGGACATTATGGATGAAGATTTCTAGTGTTTTAAAATGTAAAATCAGTTCAATATGTGGAAAATGCTGTGTATCCAGTGCTGCAGCATAATGGTGTTGTCATAGTCACTGTGGCTGGTGTAGGGGGCTGTTAGGTGCAGCATGGCAGTGACAGAAAATAAAAGGAAAGAGGTATCATGCATGCTGGGAAAAATGTTAAAATGTGAGAAAATATAGTAGGATTGTGATGTGGAAAAATACTTTTCTTTTACAGTGTGATTACCTGAGATGTTTTGAGGGTTTATTGCATGATTTGTCTTTTCTGTGAGGGTGTAAAACTTGCTATTTACTTGCTGTGTAGCAGCTGAAGTGAACAATCTTTCTGAGACCATTTTTTTTATTTTGTTTTCATTTTCAAGGAGTGAATGACTGGGAGTGTGGTTAGAGTGTGATTGACTGTGGGCGTGGTTAGAGGGTGATAACTGACTGTGGGAGGAGTTTACTTAAATAACCAACTCTTGGTGTTTTTAGATATAGTTTGTGGGAGAATTACCAAGGGCTACTCTCTATTGTGATTGGTTTACAACAGATACATATTGAATAATTATCCATTATTACTAAATGACTGTGCTGGCCCTAGAACCTGATATTGTGGACACATCTGTGTACATGTTTGTCCTTTATATCCAGTGTCCTTTAATACCCAGAGGAGCTGGAGTCTATGTGTTAGGTGTATCCATGTATGTGAGCAGGGGCTCAGAGTGAATGAGACTCTATTATAAAAATACTGCCTGGCATATATATATTTTGTTATTCTATGTGCTTATTTTAAGTTTTTAACTGTCAGGGAACATAAGTTATTTTTTTTTATGGACGTTTATTGCAGAAGGTAAGTAGAAGATACAGTAGTAACTCTACTGCTTGAATGTTGGGGTTCTAGGACATTACTAACAAAAGCAATTGTACTATAAGGGTTTAATTGAAATATAAAATAATTTCCTTTTGCTGCAATTAATTAACTAAAAATGTTTATGCAGCATGTAGAGAATTATTTTGTAAGAAATATAATCTCTGTAGCACTTCCTTCTTAGTTCTATATTTGCCAAATCCCCTCACCAGCACTACACCCCCCCACCCAAAAAGCACTACAAATGCTCATAAAAGCCTTATAGTGTCAATCATAAGCAACGTTTCTGTCAATTATAGCCAAAGAAAAATGCACTGGATTTGATGGGCCCGATTCACAATAAGAGCTTAGATCATTGCAAGCTGTGGCAAACAGCAGCATGCGCCGGAGCCTGGTGTGCCAGGGACCCTGCACCTAATTCAGGTACAGGAGAGGTCCCAACACCTAAGTCCCCACACTTCTGGCAACCTCTCCCATATGACAAATGCCTGGTACGCAGGATGGGTTTGTCACAAGCACCCTCAGCAAAAGCGAGCATCCTTGCCCCCTTCCCTTGTGGTCTAGCATCCCCCCATCCACGATGGCTCCGTTATGTGAAATAAATAAATGTTACCTTCCCTGTTGGACTAGCAGTCCCTCCCCCAGCCCTGATATGCCATTTATTGTGCATTGAATTATTAATATACCCTGCTGGTCTAGTGGTCCTGCCTACCACCCAATATGCCTGTTATTGTGAAGTTAAATATTAATTTATCCTGGTGGTCTAGTGGTCCCATTCCACACCCTGGCATGTGGTACCCACTACCCTCCACTTTACCCTGTCACCTGAGAGCAGCACTAGCATCACCCTCCTCACACCACCTAGGTGGTGCCAACTGAACTGTCATTGAGCACCGTACTCAATACAGTGCGGGCTGCTTTGCTATATTATAGTACAGCACTCGGTGACAGTTCAGTTGACAGCAGCCAAAGTGGTCTGAGGAGGGTTGTGCTGGTGCTGGCTCTGGGTACGGTTTGGGGGGAGCTGACTGGTGGGCACTACATGCCAGGGTGGTGGGGGGGACAGGACCACTAGACTACCAGGGTAAATTAATACTTAACTTCACAATAACAGGCATATCAGGGCAGGAGGCAGGACCACTAGACCAGCAGGGTATGTTAATAATTCAGTGCACAATAAATGGCATGTCAGGGTGGGGGGATTACATAGAAACATAGAAGTTGATGGCAGATAAGGACCACTTGGCCCACCCAGTCTGCCCATTTCCCTACCTACTGGATAAGCTGCAGAGCCTAGTTAACCAGCAGCCTACTTCTTCCTACCCCCCCCCCAGAATTGCCTTATGACTGTCCCATGCATGCTTGAATTCCACCACTGTTTTTGACTCCACAACCTCCTCCGGAAGGCCGCTCCATGCATCTACAACCCTCTCTGTAAAAAATACTCTTAAATTACCTCTTAGCTGCCCCCAATCTTCAAATTGTGCCCCTTGTTCTTGCACACCTCTTTTTTGAAAGATGCTACCCTCTTGGACTTTGTTGATTCCTTGAGGTACTCTGCCCACCCTCCCTCCCTTTATTAAGCCTCACTATCCCTCCCTTGGTCTTCCTTCGACTCCTGATGTACCTATAAAAGGTTTTATCCCCCTTCTTAACTGAGTTGGCTATCTTTTCCTCGGTTTGGGCCTTTGCTGTTCTGACTGCCTTCCCAGCTTCCTTTTGCTTTAACTGATACAGTTCTCTGTCCTGCTTCTTCTGTGATTCCTTGTACTTCCTGAATGCTTTCTTTTTCTCTTGAACCTTCACTGCCACTTCCTTTGAGAACCATAGTGGTTTCTTACATCGTTTTGTTTTGTTTATTTGCTTCACACAAAGGCTTGTTACCTCTGTGATGGCAGTATTTATTATTCCCCATTGTTCTTCCACCCCTCCTTCCTGCCCATTTGCTAGTGCATTCCTTAGGCACTCACCCATTTTGGCAAAGTCAGACCTCCTAAAGTCCAGTACTTTTGCCTTTGTATGGCTTGACTCTATTGCTGTGTTTATTGTGAACCATACTGTTCGATGGTTGCTAGTTCCCAGATGGCTACCCACTTCTACATCTGTGATCCTCTCTCCATCTCCATTTGAGAGAACCAGGTCTAAGATTGCTCCCTCTCGAGTGGGCTCCAATACTAGTTGTCTAAGGCATGCTCCTTGTAGGGCATCTAGAATAGCCCCACTCTTCGAAGTGACTGCTGCAACTGCACTCCAGTTAACATCTGGCATATTCAAATCACCCATCAGCAATATCTCCCCTTTTTCTGCCATTCTAAGTATACTTTCTATCATTTCCTTGTCCATTTCCTCCCCCTGAGAAGGGGGTCTGTATAGAACCCCTCTGCGGATTTTGGTGCCATTGCCTGTCTCCAAATTTACCCACAGTGCTTCTTCTCCTCCCTGTTTACCCTTTTGTTCTGTTGCTTTGATTCCTTCCCTTATGTAAAGAGCTACTCGTCCTGCTCTTTTACCCTCCCTGTCCCTCCTGTAGATAGTGTATCCTGGTATGTTTACATCCCAGTCATGACTGCTAGACAACTAAGGAAGTTGGCATTTATTTATTTAACATAAGGAAGCCATCAAGGATAGGGGCGGGGGGCTGCTAGACCACAAGGGAAGGGAGCATTAAATTATTTAACATAATGGTGCCATTGAGGAATGGGGAAGGGGCCACTAGACCACCAAGGAAGGGAGCATTAAATTATTTAACATAATGGAGCCATCGGGGATTGGGGGCACTAGACCACCAGGGTTAAATGAAGAGTTGTATCACAATAAGGCACATATTGGGGCCATGTGTTTGTGTTGGGGGAATGTGGCACATTGCCGAAACTGACTAAACCCTCCCCCCCGGAGGACATTGTTCTATGTACCCTTAGACCAGCCCTGGCTGGTCTAAGGGTACTTAGAAATTCATTCTCTGGAGGGGTTTAATGAATTATATTTATGGGGATGTGGCAGTTTGCATCTGCCACATGTCCCCTAGCACCAGATTGCAGCCCAATTTTGGGTTCAGGGGTGGCCCAAGCCCTGTTTGGGGCAGACAGCCTGTGGCTGACGCAGGCTGCTTCTGTGAATAGCTCAGGGGGCAGTTTTCAGTGCAAGGTGCCACTTGTGCCATTGTTTGGCCAGGCACCTTGTGTCATCTTCAGGGCATTGTGCATCTGGCCTGATGTGTTAAGTTTGGGAAATCAGTTTTTGTCCAATATAACTGACTGTCTGCTGTAACAGTCTCTGAGTGGAGTACACTGTATCTGTCTGTCTGTCTGTCTATCTGTCTATCTATCTACCGTATCTATCTATCTCTCTCGCTTTCTCTCTCTCTCTCTCTCTCTCTCTCTCTGTCTAGCTCTCTGCCTCTCACTCTATCTATCTTTGTTACACAGGCATGATAGCACCTGTATATTGCAGTTCAGTAAGCACTTTAGTCTAAGGGATTTATTGGTCCAGAGTACATATTGGACTCCTAAAAAGAAAAAGGAGAGATTTCTTCCTAGTGGCACATATAGGTGTGAGAACTATACCTACTGCAAATATTTTAAAGTGAGTGAATTTTTTAGACATCCAATGACGGATCAGATATATCAAATTAAAGACTTTTGAGACTGTAATACTAAAAACATTGTTTACGTTGCAACTTGCAATACTTGTCAGGGTTTTTATTTTGGTAAAATGATGCGGAAGTTTTAACATAGACTAGGACTGCATATTAGAAGTATTATTAATTTAGATGATGTGAGTGCTCTTGCACAGCATGTTAAAATAAAAGGTAGACAACATGGCTTTGTATTTCAGATGATTTAGAGTGTTAGGGAACATATTCGTGGGGGTGATCTTGATAAAAAACTCAGACAAAGAGAGTCATTCTGGCAGTATAAAATGAAATCATACAGTGAGCCAGGGTTGAACGATTTTGTTTAGCTGTCTCCTTTTTTATAAGATGGTTTGTTCATATGTCCCTGATGAAAGTAGCTTGCATATTACTTTATCTGCTGAAATGAATGATTCTATGCTGAATATGTGATGTCCTATTTGTTGTTTTAAATGCTGTTTTATTTATTTGTTTATTTTTATATATGATGGGTATATACTTGCTATTCACAATTTTACATGATGAGTATGCATTTATTATTCACATTTATTGTAAGCCTTTTTGGTGGTTTTGATTGATTGCTGTATTTATCAGCAGTGTGATGCAAAGATGCACTGTCACTTTAAACATTACTATTTATAATAGTGTAATTTGCAAAGCCGCCTCAGCCTTGAGAAAGTGCGAGGTTTGGCGCAAAAACATTTGGCTGTTTGTGGGGAGGGGCACACTCAATCTGTGTGGCTGGCGTTCATATGTGCAATGAAAAGTTTTTTATGCAACTATCCTGTGAATGATCTACATTTTTTGCCAGCAGGGATGTGTCGCCGTGCTGCTGTCTGCTCTGAGTGAGTGCACTTGCATATTTTTGGCTCTATCTTGCTTAGTAGCTGCCTGCTTATGTTATTGGTGAACATTTAAACTAGCTGAGGGTGGTGGTGGGAGAAATATGGGTGGTAAAAACTGCCCCCGAACAGGCTGAGACAGAGAGTAGAGAGGTCCCGAGGGGAGAGGGTCCCCTCCACAGGGTACAACTTAATCAAAGATGCAGACTGATAGCAAAGGAGAAAGGGGAGAAAAGAAAAAGTCTAAAGAGAAAGGGGGATGGAGAGGGAGCAAAAGGAGAAAGGGGAAAGCAACAAGCGAAGAGCTAGCAAAATCTGAAAGACCATTTGTAAAAATGCTAGAAGTCTGGGAAATAAGATCCCAGATCTAGAGATCATTATGGCAGAGGCTAACCTGGACATTGTGGGAGCAGGGAGGAGGCTGGCAATTACATGCCAGTCAGTCTGACCTCAGTGGTGGGGAAACTAATGGAATCACTACTAAAAGAAAGGTTTGTGATATATCACAAATCCAGCAGAGCACAGGATTCAAGGCAGCATGGATTCACAGCAGGACGATCTTGTCAAACAAATCTGATTGATTTCTTTGATTGGTTGACTGGGAAAGTGGATCAGGGAGGGGCAGTTAATGTGGCCTACCTGAATTTCAGCAAGGTATTTGACACCGTCCCACATAGGAGGCTAGTAAACAAGCTGGGCAGACTGGGAGTGGGTCCCAGGGTGGTAAACTGTGTCAAAAAATGGCTGAGTGATCGGACACAGAGGGTGGTGGTCAATGGATTTCTATCCAAAGAGGGGGGGTGACCAGCGGGTTCTCACAGGGATCAGTGCTTGGACCAGTCCTCTCTAATGTCTTCATAAGTGACACTGCAGAGGGGCTGAAATGGAAAGTGTCTCTTGGTAGACAACGTGAAGATCTGCAGCAGGGTTGACACTCCAGGAGCAGTAGAGAAAATGAGAAATGACCTAAGCAAGCTTGAGGAGTGGTCAAGAGTGTGGCAGCTAAGATTTAATGTAAAGAAGTGCATGATAATGCACTTGGGACGCAGAAATGCAGGGGAGGAGTACATGATGGGGGCGGCGGTACTGCCAGCCACCATACAGCAAAGGGGCCTGGGAGTAATCAAATCTGATGACCAAATGTTACCAAACAATGTAAGAAGGCTGATAGGAGAGCCAGTGGAATGCTGGGGTGCATAGAGAGCGGTATCTCCAGCAGAAGGAAGGAGGTGTTGATGCCACTGTATAGAACATTGGTGAGACCTCATCTAGAGTACTGTGTGCAGTTCTGGAGGCTGCATCTCCAGAAGGACATAGACAGAGTAGAAGAAGTTCAGAGAAAGGGACCACAAATGGTGCAGGGGATGCACTAAAAGTCATATGAGGGGAGACTGGAGGTTCCCGATATGTATTCCCTAGGGGCGTGCGAATACCTTATTTCGAATATTTGGATGAATATTCCATTCAGGGGCCCAAATATTCGGGTATTCATTATTTGTATTCGGGGAGGGGGGATGTAATTAAAAAAAAAGGAAAATTAACAGTCGCCCACCCTCCTCCCTAGCCCAAATCACTAAATCCAAGCCCCACCAAGTCATAAAATCCCTGGTGTCTAGTGACCCCCACTTAACAATTGTGGTCCCAATGTTAAAAAAACAAACAAAAAAAAAAACATTTCAATAATTTTTCCTGCCTGGTGTCTAGTGAACCCCCTTCCTATCCCTGATCCCCCCTTTAAAACATATTTCCCTCATTACCTGGTGTCCAGTGGACTCCATCCAGCAGGTAGTCCACAACCACCCCACTCCCCCATCCCGACCCTGAGCGAGTGTTCAGCACAGCCCTCCTCTCTCCTCTGCGGCTGGTCGCCCACTGAGCTGTCAATGAATGAGCGCATAATTGTACAAGCGCTCACTCATTCATTGATTGCACCTGCTCACTGGTAGCATTCACACTTTGTGGGGTGACAGACAAGAGAAGATGGCTGTTCCAGTGGCTGGTCAGGGGTCAGGATTGGGGGGGATGGCATACTGGATGCCATTCCCCCCATCCCTAGCCCCCACCAGCTACTGGAACAGCCCTCAGCTCTTGTCTGCCACTCCATAGAGTGTAAATGCTACCAGTGAGTCAGTGCAGTCAATGAGCGAGTGCGTGCTTGTACAATTATGCGCTCATTCATTGACAGCTCAGTGGGCGACCAGCCGCAGAGGAGAGAGGAGGGCTGTACAGGTCATCCACTTGTGGTCGGGATGGGGAGGAGCAGCGTGGTGGTGGTAGATGACCTGCCAGGGTGAGGGTTTGGGGTTCCAGTAGACACCAGGGAATGAGGGAAAAATATTTTAAAAATGGTAACGGATTCAGTGAAAGTGAGAGGGGTTCACTAGACACCAGGGAGGGAAAATTATTGAAATGTTTTTTTTTTTTCTTAACATTGGGACCACATTCATCCAGTGGGGGGCATAGACACTAGGGGAATGAGGGAACATTTTAAAAGGAATCGAGATAGGAAGGGGGCCACCAGACAACAGGAAGAGAAACTTATTGAAATGTATTTTAAAAATATTGGGACAGCAATAGTCCAGTGGGGGGGCACTAGACACCAGGGATTGTATGTCTTGGGGGCTTGATTTAGCGATTTGGTCTAGGGAGAAGTGTGGGGATGGTTTTTTCTTATTATTTGTAAATAGCATTTTCCAAATTTCAGGGCACGAATAGTGCTAGTATTCATTATTCAGGATCCGAATAATGAATAAGGCATTTTTCATGGATTTGGAAAATGATTTTCATTACTCGCATACCCCAGTATTCCCTGGATGAGGGGGGGGGGATATGATAAAGACTTTCAAATACCTATGTAACCCCCCTGCAAATGGGGGTTCCCAAAAGACTTCCAGGAGCTTGCTTGAATGCTCCAAGCCTGAATGGTGTTTGGCGTTTAAGCCATTTATCAGTGAGTGTTTTTAGAGCCTCTGGTACTGTCTCTTTAAGAGCTGTCTGCTTGCAGTCATAATTAGTTTGTATGGGGACTGTGTGCTTCTCTGTTTGAGTACCACTGAGCTGCTGCCAATTCACTCCATTTTGCAGTCACTAGGAGTGCAAAGGGAACCTATCTGAAAGATGTAACTGTTTGCCAGAAATCATTTACAGTAATAATGAAATTACAGTTTGTCTAACCTGCTTTCTTTGCAGTCAGAACTGTGTCTGCCTAGTTCCCCATTCTGGTTTTGAACTGCTGAACTGGACCAATCAGTGTGTGGTAAGCTAGCTCTAAAATGGTGCCTTGGACGAATCAGAACTTGGACTCATAATCTGAGCCAGCCACAAGAGGATTGTATGGGCAGTGACTCTGGGAGATGTAGTTTAGACTTCGGCGCCTTTTTGGACCAACAGCAGCAGTCTATTGTGAGTGACAGTCAATCCAGTCAAGAACTGGGAGGAACTCAAAGGAAGTGCCCGGTTTTGTCTGTTGGAGTTTCAGTTTAGCTCTGGAGTGAAGGGGAAAGAAACCCTGTGCTCCTTCAGTGCACAGTTTCAGTCAAAAAACGTGTGTAAGGTCCAGAGTTCCGGTCTGCAGCTTGTGTAACTGCTTGTTAGGACTGAATCCGTCCTGTGAAGAGAATCAAAGGATATCTAAAGAGTAGAAACCAGGCTCACCCTGTAGAAGACTGGAGGAATTGCGAATTGCACTCGGTCTGTCAGGAACTGAATCTGCTGTGTGTTCTCCGGTATTGTGCAGTAATTCATGATCGGGATACAGATGCAGCCTGCCTGGTATAGTGCTTTTTTTACCATATAAATGTGTGAAGAGGTTTGTGTACCTCAAGTGAATCCTGCTGCCATTACGTGACTTTTGCCTGTGACTGTTTACCATATAAATGTGTGAGGAGTCTCTTGGAGCTCAAGATTAGCCCTGCTGACATTGAAGGACCCTATCTTGTTTGGAGGTCGTGAGTACTAATTCAGGGTCGCTCCCTGTTGAATTGGTACATTAAATCCAAATGGAATTACTGTACTGCTGACTGTTTAATTTTCCTTTTCTCTGTGTGAAAGGGCCCCTACCAGCTGCCACGGTTTGGACTAGCCACTAGGGCTTGGGTACCCAGGGACAGTAACTGATAGGGATAGGCCTGAGCACAGAGCCATAGGTAGATGAGTAGAGTGATAAGCTAATTAACCTGATTTCCCCCTGTCCTTGTTATATCCCCCTAAATAAATCAGAGCTGCTTGTTTCAGCAAAGTTATACTGCCTGAGGTATTTGTCTATGTTAAAATATTGTACTGTGATTGTTGCACTGTATCTTGTTTTACAGGGGGTCCCAGTGCCTGAACCAGTTCTGGGGGTAAGTGTATATTGTGAAGGTAATTCTGATATACTGTGTGGGCCACTAGCGGGAAGAAAGGGGGGTTGCAGTGTCCCAGAGGGCTGTGACCAAGTAAGTTTAACTATTGCAAACCCTGACCTCTGGGTGGAGGCACCCGCCATTGGATCCAGGCCCCTCAACCTGTTAGTGGCAAATCAGGCAGGGGTAGTAGCCCCTGGGATAGCGCCATCTAGGGGTTACACCTACATTCCGAAGAAAGGGCGGTTACTAGTGGAGTACCTCAGGGCTCAGTACTGGGTCCAGTCCTCTTTAACATCTTTATAGGTGACATTGCAGGTCTGGAGGGAAAGGTATGCCTCTTTACAGATGACACAAAGATCTGTAACAGAGTTGATACACAAGGGGGGTAGAAAGGATGAGAAGGGACTTGGCAAGGTTGGAGGAATGGTCAGACATATGGCAACTTAGATTCAATGCAAAGAAGTGCAAAGTAATGCACCTGGGAAACAAAAACCCAGGAGAAGAGTACACAATAGCAGGGGAGGTACTAACAATAATAAAAATGGAAAGGGACTTGAGGGTGGTCATATGAGATGATCTAAAAGTGGGTAAGCAATGTGAGAAGTCAGTAAGGAGAGCTAGGGGGATACTGGGATGCATGGGACGGGGCATCACAAGTAGAACAAGCATTTGTCAATGCTGAATGTTCGCTTGCAGTTGTTTGCAGTGGTGTTTGGCATGTATGGTGCTTTACCCTAATGCCCTGTGCGATTGCTGGTATTTGCACAATAAATTGTCAGCATGACCTTTTTGTTACCCCCATTGTGCGCTACATAGGCGGAAACACGTTTTGGGCAGGATGTGAAAAAATGACAGCTGTACTGCTCATAAGGAAGTGTGGTAAAATGGCAATGTTGAAAATCTGGAGTGAAAATATTGAAAATTCGCAAACCTAGGAGCGTGCATGGGAACTGTGCAATGCATGCTGGTAAAACAGGGATTGTTAGGAATTTTTTCACCAAATTGTCAACATTGGCAGTTTAAAATCTCTGCTAATGAACAGTGACACTGTGATTTTCTTAATGTGTCCCATACACTGAGTTCGCACATCGACTGTGCCATTGTGCGTTACATGGGCAGAAACACGTTTTAGGCAAGATGTGAAAAATGACAGTTGCAGTGCTCATAAGGAGGTGTGGTAAAATGGCAATGTTGAAAATCTGGAGTGAAAATATTGAAAATTCATGAACTTACTAGAAGGCATGTAGGAACTGCTAATGACAGACCTATAAACAGTCATATTTAGGAATTTTTTCACCAGATTTTCAGCATTGCGCCATTTTAAGACCCCTGCTCATGATCAGTGTCACTGTGATTTTCTTAATGTGTCCCATACATTGAGTTCGCACACCGACTGCGCCATTGTGCACTACATGGGCAGAAACACATTCTGGGCAGGATGTGACAAATGACAGCTGTACTGCTCATGAGGAGGTGTGTTAAAATGGCAATGTTGAAAATCTGGAGTGCAAATATTAAAATTAGCAAACATACGAGCCGCCGGAACTGCCGCGCAACGCACGCAGTAAAACAGCTGGCTTTTTTGAATTTTTTCACCAAATTTTCAACATAGCCATTTTAAGACCTCTGCTCATGAACAGTATCACTGTGATTTTCTTTAATGTGTTCCATACACTGATTTCCACACCGACTGCGCCATTGTGTGCTACATGGTCGGAAACACGCTTTGGGGTGAGATGTGAAAAATGACAGCTATACAACCTCATAAGAAGGTGTGATAAAATGGCAATGTTGAAAATCTGGAGTGAAAATATTGAAAATTCAATGAACCACTATGCGCTGCGTAGGAACTGCACAATGCTGCGCTGTATCAGTCAGTTATTTTTGGATTTTGCTGAGTTCAACATGGGTTTTTAGTTCTTTTCCAGATAAACATTAAGCATGTAAAGCATATTCAAGGCTGAAGGGTGATTTCGCACAGTGACTGTGCAGTGCCTGTGAAATCACCCTTCAGGCCCGAATAACACCATGACAGTGAAATCTTTCATGAGAAGGGGTCCCAAAAACCCCATGTTGAAAATCTGGTGTAAAAATTCCAAAAAATGACTGAGATATGCAATAAAGTTGAACCCCCCCCATCTAGCCCATTATACAGCTTACTGGCATTTCCTCAGTTCGCGGTCGCCTTTGAAGAGTGCAGACGGTTCCCGGTCCACGAAGATCGCTGCCAGAGTCCGGAGATAAGTATGGGGTGAGGGGGTGGGGAGGCTAGTGGGTAGGTGGGGCGGATTGTGGGAGGGAGTTGGGAGACGCTGGGACAGTTTTTTGTTTACAGGTTTGAAAAAAAAGACGATGTGGACATTTGCCACGCTGGGGTGCTCTCAGCGTGGCAGAAGATGGCTGGGGGCGAGGAGCCGACAGGGTTGGGCACCCCGTCGGTGAAATAAAGAACGCTTGCCACGCTGGGTGGGCTCCCAGTGGCAGTAGAATGGCTTTGGGGCCGTGAGCAGATTGGGATTGGGCACCCCGCCGGCAACAATGTTTGCCACACTGGGGTGGGCCCCAGCATGGCATGAAAGCTTTGGGGGGCAGCGTGATGGACATGCGCGGAGGGGATGTAGCGTGCGGAGGGGGGCGACTCACTATGGCAGCGTGTTTTTCTTGAAGCAGAGGAACACCGCTGTCATATTGAGCTGCTGCACCCATTGGTGCAGGATCGCCACGCCTGCTCAAGGGAGCAGTGTGATTGCGGAGAGGCACACCCTAAGTGTGCCATTTTCCCAACGTCTTCCGCGATGCGCCGCGTTAACGTAAAAGGGAAGTGGTTATCCCTCTGTACAGACAGTTGGTGAGACCCCATCTAGAATACTGTGTGTAGTGTTGGAGACCCCATCTACGCAAGGACATAGACAGGATGGAAGCAGTCCAGAGGAGGGCAACTAAATGGTGCAGGGTCTGCATCAGAAACCATATGAAGAGAGACTGAGAAAGCTTAATATGTATACCTTGATGAAGGGAGGGACGGGGGTGGGGGCATGATAGAAACTTTTAAGTACCTCAAGGGAATCAACGAAGTCCAGGAGGGTAGCGCCTTCAGAAAAAAGAGATGTGTGAAGCAAGGCACAATTTAAAGATAGAGGGGGGACGGCTCAGGGGTAATGTGAGGAAATATTTTACACGGAGAGAGTGGTGGATGCATGGAACTGCCTTCCTGGGAAGGTTGTTGGGTCTAAAACAGTGGGGAAATTCAAACATGCATGGGACAGACATAAGGCAATTGTAGTGGGGGGTTGCAGGAAGTAGGCTGTTGGTTAACTAGAATCTGCAGCTTATCCAATAGGAAGGGAAATGGGTAGACTGGGTAGGCCAAGTGGTCCTTATCTGCTGTCAAGTCTACGTTTCTATGTTTCTATGTTTCTCAAGGGTGTAAATAAGGTACAAGAGGGTAGCATCTTTAAAAAAAAAAGATGTTAAAGAACAAGAGGCCATAATATGAAGATGGGGGGGGGGTACACTTAGAGGTAACGTGAGAAAGTATTTTTTAATGAAAAGGGTGGTGGATCCATGGAACAGCCTCCTGGCAGAGGCTGTAAAATGGTGGAGGAAGTCAAAAATGCATGAAACAGACATAAAGGAACTCTAACGATAGGAAAAAGAGGGTAAGCCGCAGCCCGCAGCTCATCTAGGATCTGCAGTATATGAAACAGGTAGGGAAAATGGGCAGACTAGCTGGGCCAAGTGGTCCTTATCTGCGAACAAATTCTATGTTTCTATGTTGTGGCCATTGCTGAGTCATGATGCACTGACAGCCATGACTGGGACATGATCATACCAGGCTACACACTGTTCAGAAAGGACAGAGTGTAAAGAAAGGAGGGGGTATGGTACGGTATTTTTTGTGAAGTAAAACATAAAAGCAATGGAGATACAGAGAATTCTGTGAGGATGAGGTGCTGTTGCTGTGGATCACCTGTGAGACATGAAATAGAGCCGCTATTAGGACAGGCATGATCTACAGGCCTCCAGCACAGGTGGAGGAGTTAGATAAGGAAAGGTTAGTAGCAATTGTCAAAATGGCTGAAAGGAGGTGTTGCTGATGGGGGACTTCAGTTTGTCAGACTTAGATTGGAACCTCCCAGCTGCAGTTTACATGCTTTAGTTACATGCAGGGACACCCTGGACACCTTAAAGGGGTGACAGTGCTGTGGCAGTGCCGGTGTGCCTGGGTACAGAATACGGAACATGCTGTGAATGACATGTATACCACTGCTGCCATCCAGGGTCACCTTTCCCGGGCATCACGTCAGCCCATGTTGTTTTGGGCCTTGAGAGTATATACAGGGATGCTGTGCATGAAGCTCTGGCATTGGATGCGGCATGGAGGATGACATGGGGGTGGCTGCGAAGGGTGGCTACAGTGCAATGCACTGCACTTTGTACCGGTCGGGCTGCTAGTACATGCCTGTCTGGATCCAGTCTGTACACTTTCTAGAATGGTTTGTGACTTGTGTATCCAGTATGCTGCCAGTGGCTTGAGTATCTTAACATTGTACCCACCAGCTCCACTGCATCTGTACCTACACGCTGCCATCCAAAAGCAGGTAGCATACCTCCACTATCATGCAACCAATGGAGCCTTAGCAAAACCACTCTCAAAGTGTGTGCCCACATCTTTGTGGGTCTGTACAGCCTTCTCTGCCTCTGTACAGGATTTACTTACAGTGTCCAGAGCTGTCAGGATGTATGTGTAGCCCAGTCATCTTGCTCAACGCTCTCATCAGTGCGGTGGCAGTACTGCATGGAGAACTGATATCTCACCCACACCTACTCCACTTCCAACACATGCCAGGCTAGAACTGGCAAATTGTCTCCATTTGGCCATCTATGTTCCTTGCACTGGGCATTAGTGTGTGCTATAAAATAGGATGGCCATGGGCACTGCTAGTGCTCCAAATTTACCACATTGTTCTTTGTCATAGTCACTGGACACACTCATGGCCATCATCAGCATGGTGGACTTCAGAAATGCTACACTGCTGCTTGCATTTTGGTGTGGACTGGCAATACTGGTGAGGAGCATTGCTGCTGCTGTCTGTTCCATTGTCCTAGGGGCTGGGTTTTCAGGGCCAGGACATGGCAGCAGCCTTTGTTAATCCCATCCCTTGCACCATCTCTTTGATGCATGGGACTGTGTGCAGTACCTTAGGGATATTTGCATCTGTGAATAGTTTTGCACCAAAGTCTGGTGCTGGGTCCCTGGAGCACCAGGCTTCAATGTAAGCTGCCGTTTAATGCATCTTGTGTTGGTCTAAAGGTCCTTTGAAAATCTTGCCCCTTGAGTTTGCTAAGGTCCCTGCACATTGGGCCGGATTCCAAGTCACATGTGCAACTTGCGGGCGTATGTGAGTTGCACCATGCAGCACTACCCCTGGGACCCTGCACCCTATTCCAAGACAGGCAGGGTCCCTGGCACCTATGACCCACAACTTGTAGCAGCTTCAGGCTTGCACCATGGGAATGGCACAATGGACCTCAGTGCCACAAGTCGCAGCTCACATTCAACTGCCCCCCCGGAGCCCCCGTCCTGTAACACCCCCCCAATCCCCTGGGGGCCATAGGAGGGCTGGCCCGGTAGCACAGGTGCATGGGGGCACAGAACAAAATGGCCCCAGGGGCTCCCTGAAAATTGAGGGTGGGGGCATCACTATGCTGGGAGGGGTCCATGGGGAAGGGCACTATGTGACACACAGCACTGGGGGGGGGGCATCCAGTATTTTGCCAAGATGGATGCCCCTTAGATCACCTCCATGCTGGTCTAACCTGCTGCACCAATGCGGGACTGGGAATTGTGTAACTGGGTTATGGTAGCCGACCTACTGGAATAGGGTGCAGGTGCTGCCATAACCCACCCTTGCACCATGCTGCAGCACATTGCAGATGTAGTGGGTGGCGTAGTACCCCTTTGGCACAACCCACCTGCAGCATGGCGCAAAGGCTCCAACTGGGAATGCCAACTTGTGAATTGCATGCGTTAAGGTGCAATTTGCTCCATAGGGTTTGTCATAAATCATCTTGCACCAGGCTTAACGCAACTTGGAATTGGGCCCATTCTCTCCAACCCTCCTGAGTGTCCACCCTATTACAGATTTTGGATTTATCTGCAAAAGGGCATACTTTCCCCTCCAGTTCTTCCACAGTGTCACTTATAAGCATATATGCATGGCACTGTACCATGATATCACAGGCACAATCCATTCTGCTAGTAGGTCCAAACCCCTTTACACCCTATAACATTTGGACTGCCAATTTGCATTGTGTCTGTCACTAAGGAACCTCTCTCCTGGTGGTGTATGCCCATTTTTGAGTATACTGTTTCCACCCATTTTGCACCACCTTAATAGTTACTGATAATGGGACTCAATAAATTTTTCATCTGATATCTAAAGATTTTGTTTTTATTTTATTAATGATAATAAAACTTTATTTTAGCTGGCTAGAAGAATTAGAAAGTATGTCCTGCTTTTTCTTCAAAGTCATTCTGCAGTTACAAATGGTTACTGAACTACAAACCTAAAAACATAGAAACACAGACTTTGATAGTAGATAAGGACCGCTTGGCCCACCCAGTCTGCCCATTTCCCTACCTGCTGGATAAGCTGCAGATTCTAGTTAACCAACAGCCTACTTCCTCCTACCCCCCCACTATAATTGCCTTTTCTCTGTCCCATGCATGTTTGAATTCCCCCATTGTTTTAGACCCCATAACCTCCCCAGTAAGGAAGTTTCATGTGTCCACCACTCTCTCCATGAAAAAACATTTCCTCACTATCCCCCTGAGCCATCCACCCTCCATTTTTGAATTGTGCCCCCTTGTTCTTGCACATCTCTTTTACTGAAAGATGCTACACTCCTGGACTTTGTTGATTCCCTTGAGGTACTTGAAAGTTTCTGTCATGTCCCCCCGTCCCTCCTTTTATCAAGGGTATTCATATTAAGCTATCTCAGTCTCCCTTCAGACGGTTTCTGATGCAGAACCTGCACCATTTTAGTTGCCCTCCTCTGGACCACCTCCATCCTGTCTATGCCCTTGCGGAGAAGGGGTCTCCAAAACTGTACGCAGTACTCCAGATGGTGTCTCACCAACTGTCTGTACAGAGAGATAACCACTTTCCTTTTTCTACTTGTGATGCCTCTCCCTATGCATCCCAGTATTCCCGAAGCTCTCCTTACTACCTTCTCACATTGCTTGCTCATCTTTAGGTCATCTAATATGACTACCCCAGGTCCCTTTCCATTTTTGTTGTTGTTAGTACCTCCCCCACCATTGTGTACTCTTCTCTTGGGTTTTTGTTTCCCAGGTGCATTACTTTGCACTTCTTTGCATTGAATCTAAGTTGCCATATGTCTGACCATTCCTCCAACCTTGCTAAGTCCCTTCTCATCCTTTCCACCCCCCCTTGTGTATCAACTCTGTTACATATCTTTCTGTCATCTGCAAAGAGGCATACTTTTCCTTCCAGACACTCTGCAAAGTTACCTATAAAGACATTAAAGAGGACTAGACCCAGTACTGAACCCTGAGGTACTCCACTAGTAGCCCCCCTTTCTTCGGAGTGAGTTCCAGTTACTATTACCTTCTGTGTCCTGTTGTGCAGCCAGTTTGCTACCCAGGATACCACCCTGGAACCCACTCCCAGGCTGGCTAACTTGGTTATTAATCTTTTGTGTGGGACTGTGTTAAATGCCTAGCTAAAGTCTAGGTAGGCCATATCCACAGCCCCTACCTAGTCTATTACTTTGGTCACCCAGTCAAAGAAATCAATTAGATTTGTCTGACATGACCTTCCTGCTGTGAATCCATGCTGCCTTGGGTCCTGTGCCCCACTGGCCTCTAGGTACTCAACAATTCTTTCTTTTAGAAGTGATTCCATCATTTTCCCTACCACTGAGGTCAAACTAACAGGTCTGTAGTTTCCTGCTTCTGCCTTGCTCCCACTTTTGTGAAGGGGAATCACATCCACCCTCCTCCAGTCCTCAGGTACCACTCCATCCTCCCATGATGTGTCAAAAAGGGTGGTCAGTGGTGTCACTAGGTCTCCCCTTAGTTCTTTTTGGATTCTGGGGTGAATCCCATCAGGCTCCATTGATTTGTCCACCTTGAGTTTTAGGAGTTCTTTCAGGACCCTTTCTTCTGTAAATGGGCTGGTGTCAACCCCCCTGCCCAGAGTGTTTCTATTGTTTGGTTTAGGTAACTCCTCTTCTCCTTCTTTTGTGAATACTGAGCAAAAGTATTCATTCTATATTTCTGCTTTTTCACTGTCTCCCTCTGTCCACCTGCCCTCCCCTTTATTAATCTTCACTATCCCTCCCTTAACCTTTCTTTGCTCCCTGATGTACCTATAAAAGGTTTGATACGCCTTCTTAACTGAGTTGGCTATCTTTTCCTCTGTTTGGGCCTTTGCTATTTGGACTGCCTTCCCCACGTCCTTCTATTTTAACTGATACAGTTTCCTGTCGTGCTCCTTCTGTGATTCCTTATACTTATTGAATGCCACCTTTTTTTCCCTAACCATCGCTGACACCTCTTTTGAGAACCGTAGTGGTTTCTTACTCCTTTTTGTTTTCTTTATTTGTTTCACACAAAGGCTTGTTGCCTCCATGATGGCTGTTTTGATTTTACTCCATTGTTCTTCTACCTCTCCTTTCTAGCCATTTGCTAGTGCATTCCTTATGTATTCACCCATTTTGCCAAAGTCAGCCTTCTAAAGTCCAATATCCTTGTTTTTGTATGGCTTGTTTCTATGGTTGCGCATGTTGTAAACCACACTGTTTGGAGGTCACTTGTTCCAAGATGGCTACCTACTTCTAAATCTGTGATCCTCTCCCCATTTGAGAGTACCAGGTCTAATATTGCTCACTCCTGAGTGAGTTCCAATACTAGCTGTCTAAGGCATGCCCTCTGTAGGGCATCGAGAATGACCCTGCTCTTGGATGTGGCTGCAGTACATGTCGTCCAGTTAATATCTGGCATATTCAGACCCCCTCAACAATATCTCCTCTTTTCAGCCATTCTGAGAATGTCTTCTATCATTTCCTTGTCCATTTCCTTCCCCTGAGATGGGGGTCTGTATACAACCCCTGTGCAGATTGTGGTACCACTCCTTGTCTCCAAGGTGACTCATAGTGTCTCTTGTCCTCCCCCTTTATCTTTCAGTTCTGTATCTTTGATCCCTTCCCTTATGCAGAGAGCTACCCCACCTCTTCTTTTACCGTCCCTGTCCCTTCTGTAGATTGTGTACCCTGGTTTATAGATATCCCAGCCATGGTTGTCCATGTACCATGTTTCCATGACTGCCACAATATCCAAGTGTTCCTCTTCCATCAGGGCTACTACAGTAGTAGCCACAGACATTGCCAGCTATTTCAAGATATTTCGCAAAATTTCTAAAGAGTTTCTCTCTCTGCTGCCCCTATTGTGGAAATGGAGAAAGCATGAGATATTTCTGAAAATATCACATAAATTTCAGGAAATAGCTGGCAGTGTCTGTGGCTGCTACTGTGGTTCAGGAAGCTTGTTTCCCAAACTATGGGCATTGGTACTCATTGCCCTCCATTTAATGTTGGCATTATCCTTTTTCCCCCTATCCCTGCCATTATTGCCTTTGTCTATTTTTCCATTTACCCCGTCCTGCCTTCTGTCAAACACTGTACCTCGGTGTTTACCTTACTATCTGCTATGTTTTTTGGGGGGAGGCTTGACATTTCCTGCTTCCTATCAGCATCTCCCCCCTAGGCTAGTTTAAAAGCTTGCCAAGGAAGCATTTAAACCTATCACCTAGGAGCTTGGTTCCTGTCCTGGACAGATGCAAACCATCATGCCAGTACAGACCTACATCTCTCGAGGTGGACCCCAAGTCCCCAATGAAGCCAAAGCCCTGTGCTCTGCACCAGTTTTGCAGCCATTTATTGAACTGCATAGTGTGCAGTACCCTAGCTTCACCCATGCCATAGACTGGCAGCATCTCTGAGAAGGTTACCATGCTTGCTACCTGTCTAAGGTCCCTCCCCAACTCCACAAACTCATACTGCACTGCACTGATCTCATGTCCAGCTAGGTCATTGTCCTAAAGTGGACCATGATATCTAGATCCCTCTTCTGTGATGCTGCTCCTACAATCCTGAGGATTTGCTTCCTGTCTGTCCAAGTCATGGCACCAGGCAAGCACCTTACCTCCCTCTCCCCTCCCTCCCTTCCCCTGTTCTACCCCCCTGACAACTGAGTCATCTACCAGAAGGTGCTTCCTTTCCCTGTGGTGTCCCTTGCCACCCTTTTGTGAGTCTCCCTTGGGGATGTCCCCAGCATTCTTCTTGGTCTCCACTGAGAGTGTCATCATAGAGGAACCTTGTTCTGCCAGAATGACATGTGAATTGTGGAGAGGTACAACTAGAGGGATGCACCTCTGTTCCACCACCCTCACCCATCCAGAGCCCACTGTGGTCCAACTGCTCCTTATTCTTGGCAACCTCTGAGGCAGCTGACCTCTTAAGTTAGAGAAATAAGACAAAATAGTCATAAATAATTTTAGAAACACTGACATTCCCTGGTAAGTTCTTTGGTGTACAGTGCTACATCAAAAGTGAAATCATTATTTAGTTTCACACATTTCTTTAAAGCAAAGTTAAGTGCCTGGAGATAGAGTCAACAGGCGTCATAATAAGGCATGTCTACAATCAAATAACAAATGATATCTATTTGATGTAAAAGCTCACTATTATCAAAATGTTTGGCAAACATTCACAACATTTGTTTGCAAGCAGAATGCAAACACGTTCAGTTCCTGTATCAAATATTTTACAACAATTCTACAAATGATTTATTGGCACAAAGAGGAAGAATGCTGAGGTGCAGCAGTCCATAGAAAGTAATCGTGCCACACTATGAGGCCCTGGTCAGACCCCACCAAGAATACTGAGTGCTTCTGGGCTCCTGAATGCAAAACAGAGAATGAAGCTGTCAGAATGTGCAACAAAGGGCCAACAAAGGGCCACCAAACTGATCTATGGTATGGAAGACAAAAGCTGTGGGGATAGGCTGGAAGCCCTTTATGTGTTCAACCCGGTGCAATAGAGAGTGAGCTGGACATGATCTCAGTCTCCCGCACACTCAGGGGTATTGACAAGATCAAACAGATGGAGATGTCTAATCTGGTGTGCTCCCACGGGATGCAGTGACGCACCCTGAAGTTAAGAGGTTGGAAATGCAGAGGAAATGTTAGGAGACACTTTTTCTCTGGTGCTGATCCTATGAAAGAGCCTTTCAGTCAAGGCAGTGGGCTGGATTTTCAAAGGGCCCTTAGACTGATGCAAGGTGCATCAAACAACCACCTTTCATCAAATCCAGGTACTCAAAATACTGTGTAGCGTATTTTGCAAGAAAAGTGTTCTCTGTGGCATAGTACCCCAAATGATGCAAGAGGTCTGCTGCATCAAAAATATGTTGCATGTGGAGAGAATAACGTAAGCTGAGTCACAAATGCATGGAGTAAGAATGACTGAAGCCTAGTCAAAAAATACTGTAGATGAAACGGTCAAGTCATTGGAATGTTAAGCCCCCATAATGCTGTAAACTAATCCCAAAGGTGAATATTGGCTCTATAACCAACCTGCCACATAATCTACCCTCACTTTTATATGCTCCAGTGTCAGTTAGACCATATCTGGCTGGTCTAACTGCAGTGTGCTTCTTTGGTGCACTTTCAATAGCTACTACCTTTGAAAATCCAAAAAATAGGGATGGCACATCATTTTTTTGACACAAGCCCCATTGCGACATGGTGTACCCATTTTTTTAGTGTAAGTGTGATGTAAGCCACTTTGGCGCAGGCAGTTCAGCTTTTGATGCAAGCAGTGATAGAAAATCAGAGTTGATGCATGTTTTGACGCAGTTTGCTCCTTGTTCTTTTCTGGTGCAAGCACCTTGCATCATTCTTGGACCTTTGAAAATCAAGCGCAGTAAATTTAAAGATAGTATGGGCCACCCTTCAATGTAAGTCTATGAAAATTTCTGATTACCAAGGGAATTACAGTATACCCAGGGTAGCTGAATAGTGTGGTACCCCTATAAACTTTGTACACATTTGTACTGCATACTGTATTAATCCCTACTTATTAAGCAGGGCAAGAGGAGCAGACCTGATGGACATAGAGCTCCTTCTGACTATAAATGACTATAGTGCTACATTCATCTTGCTTTGCAAAGACAATGCAATTATTGTGGTGTGTCTTGTGGCAAGCATTTTTCAACTAAGGAAAACAATAGTCCAAGTCACCACATACACTTTGTGAATACTCCTGTCCTAAGGTTTATAAACTACAGGAAAAAGACTACCTAAACAAACATTTTGTAAATACAGAGCAAGCCAGATAAGTGGGGCACAGTTAATTGGGATGGCCCACAGTGAACAGTCTATTAACAATTTAACAATTAAATATGATGTACTGTTCTCATGGTTGAAAGAGACACCTATACCGAGGCACTCTGGTATAGTGGGACCATTCCAGTTGTACCTTGCTGACTCCACTAGGGATTACCCTCCTCTTAGCACCTCTTCTCACCTAATCACACCTAATCACAAGCACATTTACCTCAGGGGTCCAATTCAAACTCCCAGCAGCAGAACAAAACTGCTGATTAGGTGTGAATTTCTTTTTCTGCCTGCTAAAACTGCTGCTAGCATTAGTAAGGACAGAAAAGAGGAACACACCTGAACACGACTTCATAACAGATGACCTTCAGTGAAGACAGACAGAAAAAGAAACACCCACCTGCCTGAATGCCATTTAAGTTATCCACCATGTTTTCCATGCCATCATTTATTTTTTTCAAATCAGAGCAGTAAGGATAGTTTGATATGTACATGCTGCATTGTAATACAGTAACTGTCGCTGCAAGAAATAGAGGGGTACTGGGAGTGGTACAAATATCAGAACCACTGTAGTTAAGTGACTGATTACAAAGCAACAATACAGAGCTCCTAATAATTGTTGATAAACATCTACTTGAGTCTGTTGGACCTTAATACCCCATGCCATGGGGAGACAGACATTATAGGTTTAAAGTCTTCTGTCTGCCTTATCCTCCGAGTATAGTACTGAGTATGGCTGCTTAATTGGGATAAAACACTTGCCACCAGGATGTCCTGATTAAGTGGCTTGGACTGTATTTATAAAATGTGGTTACTGTCTATTGTGCATGGAAATCAATTGGCTCATGCTTTCTGTTGCACCACAGCACTGACATTATGACTGATACAAGTTATCACTAGGTTCTGGATCTGAATCATTATTAAAACATAAAACTTAAAGGTTTAGGGGGAGCAGAATCCCATGGGACCCTCAAAAACAAATCAGTTTTTTTTCAGAATGAGCAGAAGAAGCAGTGAAGTAGGGGATTAAACTAACTGTACACACAAGTCTGTATTTCTAATTTTATTAAAAATGATATTTAATTCACTATCCAACTGTTATCAGATCCCATGACTGTGAAATAACCTAATATCTCATATGGTAAATACTATGTAAAATTTCCATGTATGATATAGTGTTTACATGTTATAGTTTTGTATACTATATATGTTTGTTTCTAGTTTCACTGTGAAGCATTTTAAGATAGGGGTTGCATGAAAACACAACAAAAATGCAATTGTACAGAAAAAAGGGGAAACCCTTGTTTGCAAATACTTTCTAATTCAGGTCAAGTTCAAATAAAACTACAATAACTGAACAGGACTGTGTGAGGTTTTGCAAGTGCAATGTTCAGATTTACATTTCTGAACCTGAACTCGGTGCACTAATTTGTATGTGCTTAATCCCATGCATATATACCATGCATGTTCTCATGTGCAATTAATTTTTTGGGGACCCACTAGCATTCCTACTGTAAAACATTGCTGCTTTATCAAGTTTTATCTACAGCGGAGGCATGGTGATGCATCGCGATCACAGTAAAAACCCTAAGGCCAGCAAGATAGAAAGGCTCATTAAAAATGCTTCAGATACCGGAGGGTACAAACTGTTAAGGGATCTTGTGATGATTTCAAAAGAAGTGACTCAGTCCCTGTTACTGTATCTCTGCTTTGATGTCTTTGCTGTGGGATCCTCCATGGGAGGTGATGAAGGCTATGCTTTGGTTCTTCATCTCACAAGAGCACTTCTCACACATTTGTAGTTCACTGTGCATAGGTTTTTATATTGAACCAATTGGGAGGTCATTATGCTAAAGCTGTAGGATTCATTTGAAGTTGGTAAATTCCCTAATCAGGCCAGAATGACAAACCTGACTGAAATGTATAAGTCTTGAGTATGTTGCCAATCTGTACTCTAACTTATGATTTACTGTGGGGATCATGAATTATTTTCCTTTTTTCTGCAGATAACTGCAGTCAATGTTGGTGTCAGTAAATGCTGAGAAATTGTGATGAATGTAAGGCAGCCTATAGGCTTTCATGTGACAAATAATGCTGTAATTTAATTATACTGTGTTGAAGTGGTGTGTATAGTACATCATGTGCTTAGAAAACTTAGTCATATTTTGGTTTGTGCAAGCACATTATAGACTTTAAGGTACAACCTCAATTATCCAAATGCTCTGAGAGGCAGATTAGTTTGGATAATCAAGAGTTCAGATAATCAGGGGTCCATAACAATAGGTAAACCGAAGTTGGGGCACAATGTCAGAGTTTGGATAATCAGGAAATATGGATAATCTGGGTTTGGATAATTGAGGTTTTACTGTACTCCATTTGCAAATTGCTATGCCACTTACGTTTTTTTCTGTGACACAGACTTCAGGTTCGGGTTTCAAGGAAATCATTCCCCAAAGTCTGAACTCACAGAGAACAAACACAGGATCATAATGTCACAAATGATACCGTGCATATGACCACTGCACAGAAAGAAACCGCATCCGGCAACAACAGATAGCTGTTCTTTTGTTTTGTAGGGGGCTCCCCCCCAACTAATATAATCAACTCCGATGGGGTGTGGACACTGGGGCAAGGAAAGGAAAAGAAACCTAAGTGATTTCCTAGCAGGGAATCAAATCGTGATTCCCCCAACCCACACACTGCAGGGTCAGGTGTTCTAGCCACTTCATCGTGGGAGCAGCTCGACTGAGCACCCGACCGGCAGTGCCTACATACACTTTCTCCTTACTGGTGAGCACTAGGGGGTAGTGATAGTATCGCATTACATCGCTGATATTCCCCTGTCCTCTAATCCTGTACCTGCTACCTGTAATGTGTTCCTGCTCTGCATGGGTTAGCATCCACGGTAATGTCCCAGTATCAGAACAAACAATGTCTGTAACTTACACTTGGCTATACACACTTCATGCAACATTTCTTTCTCAACAAATTCACTCCATTGCAGATTTTCAATTAAACACTATCCCTCAGAGAACCTTAACACTATAATCCAACTTATACAAACTGACAATCTTTTAGACTGCAGATTTTTACAGCATTGGCAGGTGAGCACACGTGGACATTAAAAGTGAATACAATACATGCAGAGGATGAGTGATTATGCAGGTCTATGCTGGTCAATTCTGTTTCCCTATAACCTGGAGGGGGTCAGTTTGACTGCACAAATTCATAAACACTCAGACATCTTAACTCCACAGGTGTAAAGAAAAATAATAACACATAAAACTTCAAATCCTCACAAGTAGGGGTTTAAATAGTCAGCAGTCTGAAACATAGTGTCCTATGGGTGTGTTGCTTAGCAACTACTTCATCCTGCTTTGCAGATTCTACTTCAATTAGTCCTACCATATACCTATTTAACCAACATTACAATCATGACGAACCAAAACTATGTAAGTAGTTTACACAGTATCTCCCGGACCATTAAATGCAGACTGTTCTTTCAAAGCTTATACATAGAACCATAGTCCTGGGTATCAGGGTTAATAAATAAGACATAATTAAGCAATAAAAACATGTCATATTAAGAGTGCCAGTGCTCAGTCTGCCACTTTGACTGCTTGTTTGTTGCTTTTCTGACAAAGGGAATAATTCAAAAGTGTACCTGTCTCTTCGTGCAGACTGATTTGAGGCACACTTACAATTACTGGAATGAGAAAATGCTTTCTTTAGTGAAAAAATGTCCTCTTTGTTCATAGTAGATTCCATTTATTTATAAGTGCTATGCATCCTTATAACATTATTTCAGAGGTACAAAGTACAGAACAGTAACCCAAATGCAGACATAAAACATCATCCTGTGGGTGCTAATCTGATGGGCTCTAACGAAGCCTGCATTCATACCAAGCATGAGCACACACTACTAACGTTTTGGCTGACGTGCATTTTTTTCTCTCACCAACTGGTGAAGATCTCTATCTGATCTGACCTCCCAAGTCCCATCACCCAGCTTCTTGTGGGCTTATGCAGTGTCACTGTCTTTTACCCACAGCTTACACTCATAGTGGGGTCAGCAAGTCCTTCCTCAGCTGCTGTTACAGTATCCAGTTCCTAGGGGGAGGGTCATATTGCTGGTGTAGGGCCTCTGAGGGTTTGTGCCCTCACCAAGTCTTCTTTCTTTTTCATATTTTTTTCCTCTTTCCTTTTGCAGATGCCAGTGTAATGGTACGCATAAGCTCAGGCATGCCAGGCATGCTGGATGCATTTTGGTCAACATCCTCCCTCCTGTGAGCTGCTCTTGGTGAACTGACACCAGTGGTCACCCCTGTGACAAAATAGCTGTGGAGCTAACTGCCTTCCCTCTCTAGAGAACAGAATCCTATGGGATTCTTAATCCTCCATCCACCAAACAGCACCCATTGCCCCAGTTTTCCCCCGAACCCGGGTTGCCCATGTAAAAAATGGCAGTGCCACCACTGCTCCAATGGTTGGCCTGACATTCCTTTTTCAGAGCTGAAAATAAAAGGAACATACTAAGAACAAGTTGAGAAATACCAATTCTCTCAGTGCAGTTTAACCCCTGCAAGGTATTTATTTTTTAAATCAAGGATGGAAATGAGAAAGGAAAATGTGGACTCACCAGGATTTGAACCTCGGACCTCTGGTATGCTGTTCCAGCACTCTAACCATTAAGCTACAGGCCCACTGGGTAAAGTGGTATTTCTAAATTGGTTCCTGGTTGCAGTATTGTGCAACACTAGAGAAAGGATTGTGTGGTGCTGTGAAGAAGGAAGTTCCTCAGACACTTTAACCAGTGGGCCTGTAGCTTAATGGTTAGAGCGCTGGAACAGCATACCAGAGGTCTGAGGCTCAAATCCCGGTGAGTCCACATTTTCCTTTCTCATTTCCATCCTTGATTTAAAAAATATATACCTTGCAGGGGTTAAACTGCACTGAGAGAAGTGGTATTTCTAAATTGGCTCCTGGTTACAGTATTGCGCAACACTAGAGAAAGGAATGTGTGGTGCTGTGAAGAAGGAAGTTGCTCAGATGCTTTAACCAGTGGGCCTGTAGCTTAATGGTTAGAGTGCCGGAACGGCATACCAGAGGTCCGAGGTTCAAATCTCAGTGAGTTCACATTTTCCTTTCTCATTTCCAACCTTGATTTAAGAACAAGTTGGGCATTTTTTTCACAAAATAGCATTATTTCATTCTGTGAACTGTAACTGTGCCTCAAATCAGCCTGTACAAAGGTGCAGGTACTCCTTTTGAATAATCAGGCAAAAAGGCATCTCTCAAATTTATCTGATGCCATAGTTAGGAGTGACTTTAATCTCCCAGGAATCTGATGGGAACAGCTCAGATGTAATACTGCATTTGAATCAGATGTTATTAACACCTTATTAATAATGGGCCTTGAACAGAAAGTAACGGAACTCACCAGGGTAAAAAAAACATTTTAGACCTTATTATTACTAATTTGGTATCTGAAATTGGCAAACTATTGGTACATGGGCCCATAGGAAATAGTGACCACAATATATTAATGTTTGATTTGTCAGGAGGAACTACTACAGTAACTTGTAACATCTCACAATATAGAGGATTGTACATGAGCACCCATATACAACAAGGTTATTTTCAGATTGAGTGGTTTCCATTGTGACGAGACCTCGAGAGCATAGCTAGAGAGGTCTCATTACAACAGAAACCACCAGATCAGAAAATAACCTTGTCTGTGTATGAGTGCTCATGCACAATATTTTATGGTGTATGGACACTCATTCCTTGCAAACACTGTCCACAAAATAACATCCTTACTGTGGTACATTGCTCCGGTGCCGGTAATTTCCGTTCCTTCTCTCACCAACAGCCCCTTTATCGCACATGCACGAATACGTTCGATGTTGTTATGCTGCACTGGTGACATACTCAGTGCAGTATAACAACATCTGTGATGTAGCCAAGACAGCACAACAATGCTGTTCTGAGCATGGATTTCAATGCTCAACAATGTTCCACCATACACCATATAATTATGCTATGGGACACTATAAAACCATCAGAAGAGAACCCAAGTCCATTGACTGGGTAAACATAATGAGGGACATACCAGTCAAGGAATGTTGGGAACTGCTAAAGACCAAACCAGAGAACCTGAGGAGATGTATGTTCCGCAAAAAAAAAAGGACTAAGTTCCAATGTGGATTACTAATAAATACAGGGACAAATACAAAAAAAAAAAAAGAATGAACCTGCAACGACTACAAGAAGAATCCCACTGAGTTAATAAAAGCCAAATACAAAGCAAAGCAGAAAGAAACCAAAAGGCTAATAAAAAAAGAAAGAATCAAGCTTGAGTTTAACATTGTGCACACTAAAGGTAACCAAAAAAACATTGTATTCCTATGTTAATAGTAACAAGAGTGGGGATAGATCAATTGGCCTATTAATTGATAATGAAAAAAATGATACTTGACTCTGTTTTAATTGCTGCTATATTAAACACTTATTTTTGTTCTGTTTTTGGTAACAAGAACCATAGTGAAGTATCCGGATTTCCCTTCCCAAACAGGTTCTCCAGTTTTTCAGTAGTGGATATTTTTTCAGCCCTGAGTACAAGTAAACCTACTTCCTCACTGTACCCCGACGGTATCCACCCTAGATTCATTAAAGAACTAGCAGTATCATTGAGTCTACCATTCACACTACTGTTCAATAAGTCATATTTTATTTATTTATTGAAATGTTTCACCAGGAAAGGCACACTCAGCAACAGGATGCTCATCTCATGGTGCAACCTGGGGGGGGAGGGTTACAGATGGAGAGCAGTTGCACACATTGATACATGGAATAGGAGTTACATTGTATAAGGAATTACAATGACATAGAGTAAATTAGGTTACATACATAAGGTTGTCTTCAACAAAATGGTTGAACATGGATTAGGTTAGCACAATACAGTGTTTGACAGCCATAGTACTCTATGGAGAACACATTAGACAGAGAAAACAAGGCTAGAAGTGCAATACAGGGCAAGAGCAGAAGTTGATGGTATAAGCCAGCATTCATAGCAGTAGCTAATGCCACTGGTCAGGCCTCATGGGATCGGTGAGGGGCAGTAGGAAGTAACTCAGTGGGAAGGGAGTTGGCTATAGTGGTGGAAAGGGGAATTTGGCAAGGGGAGGTGTAGTGGTAAAAGAGTCAGATACACAAGCAATTTACTGCATAGAAGTTAGACAAGGCAGAGGACAAAGAATGCCTAGAGGAGAAGTGATGGATTTGGACCGGTAAGTCATTCCAGAGTTTAGAGAGGTGGTAGGAGAAGGCGGCTTGGCCCTCTGAGGTCTGTTGGTGAGGGGTTAACAGCAGTCGGGAGTCTGTTGACCTAAGGGCATGAGTGGGGGTTGGTGGAGATGATAGAGATGAGGAAAGGTAATGTGGAAGGGATCCCAGTCAGAAGTTCGAAGCAAAGTTAACACTATGGAGTAGGCGCCAGCTGTGACGAGAGGAGAAGGCCAGCAAATGGTAAAGCTTGCAGTGATGGATGCGAGGGGGGCATCGAGGGAAAAGCAACAGAAAGCATTGAAGAGGGGATCCAGTCTGGATAGCATAGACTTGGGAGCAGCACTGTAGACTACATCACAGTAGTTGAAAGTAGGTAAGATCATTTTCTGCACAGTTTCACGTCTCACAGGTAGTGGGAGGCTGCTGTGGTTCCTGTAAAGAGCACCGAGCTTGGGGTGCAGTTTTTTCAGGATAGCATCCACATGGGAAGAGAAGGATAGGTGTTGGTCAAGCCAGACCCCTAGGTACCTAAAAGTAGTCAAGTCCTCAAGGACTGTCCTGTCAAGGATGTGGAAGTTTGGGAGGGTGGTGAGCCTGGATAGTCTCTGCCTAGTGCCAAAGGTCATGGAGACTGTCTTTTTGGCATTGAGGGAGAGTTGGTGGGAGCTAAATCAGAGCTGAACCTTATTGAAATCAACCTGAAGGCTGGTGGCAACCTTCTCAGGGGTCCGGCAAGAGGTAAATAGGATTGTGTCATCTGCATACATGTGAATGGAGGAAGATGAATAGATTTGTGGCAGGTCATTGAGAAGGATGGGAAAAAGGATAGGGCTGAGCACTGATCCCTGAGCTACACCAGTATCTATAGGGAGTGAAGGGGAGGTGGAATCAACAATTCTTACAGATTGAGTTCTACCTAAAAGGTAGGCTCTGAACCAGTTAGTGGCAGACTCCGATAGACTGGCTGCAGAGAGGCAGGTTATCAGCAGAGGATGGGAGATGGTATCAAATGCTTTGGCTAAGTCAACAAAGATGGCTGAGGTGATTCGACCTTTGTCCATCCCAGAGAGGATGGTGTCAGAAAGTCTTAAAAGGGAAGTGGTGGTTGAGTGGTTCTTCCTAAATCCAGACTGGTAGGGAGTGAAGAAGTTCGATTCAGAGAGGAAGTTGGAAAGTTGAGAGAGCACGAGGTGCTCCTGGAGTTTCGTGAGCGCAGGGAGGAGAGAAATCAGCCAGTACTTAGCCTTGGTGGTGGGGTCACCCCCTTTTGGCAGGGATAGGACAGTGGTATGTTTCCAAACTGTAGGAACAGCTGCAGAGGCAAATGATAGGTTTAGAAGGTCAGCTAGTGGAGATGCAATGGCAGGGGCAGATAGGTAGATGAGTTTGGTGTTCAGCCTATAGGGGGATTTACCCTTGGATAAGTTGAGGGTAAGTAAGGCATCTAGAGCTCAGTAGTAGAGATGTTTCTGAAGTAGAAAGTGTCTGGTGTGAGGGGTTTAGTAGACTCAACATGTGGGCTGGGTGGAGCAACAGTTGGTAGGGAGGCAAGGAGAGAGGTAGCACGTGTGATGAAGTAGGAATTGAACTCTGAGGCAACCTTGAGTGGGTCAGAGAGAAGGGTATCATTTGAGACCAGTAGAGGGGTGGAATTTGACGATGGGTAGGGGGAGAAAAGGGAGTGAATAACATTCCACAATTTGGATGGCCTACTTAGATTGGTGTTGAAGGTGGAGCTAAAGTATTCAGCTTTGGCTAGTGGGTGGCCTTAGTGCACTTGTTACAGAGCAAGTGGTAGGTGTTGTTATCACTTGGGAGGAGTTAGGATTTGTAAATTTTCCACACCTTCTCCCCTGCATCGTGGCACTCTATTAGTTCAGGGGAAATCCAGGGCAGGTGGTTCCCCCGGATCCTGATGCATCTCAGAGGGGCATGTTTTTCCCGAACGTTAAGGAATGTGTTTTGGAAATGTGTAAGAGAATCATCAGTATTATGATTAATAAGTTTATGGTCCCAGTTGGCTTGAGCTAGTTCTTCCAGTAAGGGGGTAATATTTAGCGATTTATAGAAGCGTTGTACCAGAAATTTGGAAGGGGTTTTAAGATGATGGATTTTATGGACTAGGTAGGTAATGTGATGGTCGCTTATAGACTCAGGTAGCAGGCCAGCTTTGATGACTCACTGACAGTGGGAGGTGTGTGCCAGGTCAATAAGGGAGTGATTGCCAGTTTTGTGGTTAGCACATGTTGGCTCCAAGATGACCTGGATAAGATTTAAGGCTGATATCTCTGAACGAGCTTTGTTTAAAGAAGGAGAAGGCCAGTTGTGATTAAAATCCCCCATAATATAGAGTTCACCAGAAGGAGTGAGGGAGACTAGATGGCTTATAAGGTCAGTGACAGTTGTGGCAGGGGTTCCAGGATGGCAGTAGATGCCAGCAACATAAATTGGGAGTGAGAAGGGGAGGGACAGTTGTAGCATTAACAGTTCATAGGCTTGGGGCTCTGTTTTAGCTAGTGATACAGAGAAGTGTAAGTCAGAGGCAGTGTAGATAGCAATTCCTCTGCCTCTGGTGTGGTGGTCTTGACGTGTGACTGTGAATCTCGGGATGGCAATAGAGGGGTCCTTCAAGTTTTGCTTTAGTCAGGTTTCAGATAAGATGACAATGTCAGGAGCATGTTGGACTGCTAGCACCTGGAGAAGGTCTAGTTTAGGGGCTGGGCTATGACTGTTTAGGTGGAGTACGCATAGCCCACAGGGGAAGGAACCACATTGAATAGTAGAGGCAGCCACTGCAGGGGATTTGACTGTTGAGCTTGATGGGTTAAGGGCAGGTGCAGGGCATGGGTTGGGATGTAAGTCACCTGCAGCAAGGAGTAGTAGGGTGAAAGTTTAATAGTGCAAGAGTATTTGTTTGCACCGCATGGTGAGCGAGCACTGACTGGGAGGCAATTTAGTGTGGTCAGGATGAATTGAGTGAGAGGTAATTAAGTGGAGAGTTGAGCAAAGATGGGCAAAGGAGTAGAGAGAGGAGCTGGGGCAGAATGGATAGTGGGACCAGGTTGAGACAGGTATAGATAGAGTTACAGTTGGGGAAATGTATAAGATGGGTTAGTTCAGATGTACAGAAGGTGGGTGGTTATGTGGCTAATAGTGAGTGGAGGGTTAGGGAAGGGAGGCAGAATGTGATGGAGATGGTAAGGAGTAGATTCCTAGATAGTAGAGCCATTTCTACCAGTATAAAGCAAGGCAGTGAACCAGAGTTTGAAAGACCATGGTGTTGAAAGTAGTTGGCAGGTAAGACTGTGGAACAGCCACTCGAAACTCTCGAGCAGCAGCTATGGGCTGATTAAGATCACACCACTGATTGTTAGGGTGTAGTAATTTGCTTTAGGTACTGTATGATGGACCCAGGAGGAGAAATATTAGGGGAGAGCAGTGGGAAGAGGATTGCAACTTCCACGAGTTGTTGCCATCTAGTGGCTTTGCAGTATAATTTGCAAATGGAAAAGTAGACAAATAAAAAAACAACTAGAAAAATTACAATCCTGTTCCACTAAACAGTTGGTACTGGTAAACTCAGCATTAGTAATACTTGTACTAAAAAGAAACAGCTCAAGAAGGGTAGAGGCAAGAGCCAATATGAGAAAGGGGAATAACGTTATGCCTAATTAGAACTCAGGAGCAGTAGTAGTGCAGCCAAATGGCCAGAAAGGCAAAAAGCACCAAGTTCAATCCCGTTGGTGGCTATGGACTGGTCTTCAAAATGTGTTCCTGGTTGTAGGCCGAGAGGCAGAAGGGTCAGAGCAGCTCCTGCAGCTTGCAGGAAGAGGCAGTCACCTGCACTGGGCAGGATGCCTAGTTGTAGGCTGAGAAGCAGGAGGGTCAGTGCAGAACAGCCACTGGGTTCAAAGCAGCTTCTGCGGCTTGCAGGAAGAGGCAGTCACCCGTACCAGGCAGGATTGCCTGGTTGTAGGCTGAGAGGCAAGAGGGTCAGTGTAGAACAGCCCCTTGGTTCAGAGCAGCTCATGCGGCTTGCAAGAGGAGGCAGTCACCCGTATCGGGCAGGATACCTGGTTGTAGGTGGAGCGGCAGGAGGGTCAGTGCAGAACAGCCGCTGGGTTCAGAGCAGCTCCTGTGGCTTGCAGGAAGAGGCAGTCACCCGTACCAGGCAGGATTGCCTGGTTGTAGACCGAGAGGCAAGAGGGTCAGAGCAGAGCAGCCCCTGGGTTCAGAGCAGTTCCTGTAGCTTGCAGGAGAAGGCAGTCACCCATATCGAGCAGGATGCCTGGTTGTAGGCCGAGAGGCAGGAGGGTCAGCGCATATGAACGGGGGGTGTCCCATCAGACTGGAAAAAAGCTATTATAATACCAATACACAAAAAAGTAAGCAAATCTAAGTGGGAAATTATAGGCCAATAAGCCTTACTTCGGTTCTTTGCAAATTAATGGAAAAATTACTAAAATCAAAACTTGACAGTGAATCTAGCCAGAAGGGTATACACAACATTTGATATCGTACCACATTATCTACTAATAGACAAGTTAAGAAAGATGGGTTTTAACTCCTACCTTGTCAACTGGATGGAATCATGAATAACCCAAAGAACCCAACAGGTCAGAGTAAGCATTTTTTTATCAAAGGAGGGACTAGTGGGCAGTGGTGTTCTGAGGGGTTCAGTCTTGGGACCATCTTTATTTGTAGTATTTTTAGGGGACTTGCACAACAACTTGGAAAATAATGTATTTTAAATTTGCTTATGACACTAAGGTTAGTGCTCAAGTGTATACATATGAAAAACAACAAACTCTTGTCAAAAATCTAAGGTATATTGAACAATGGGCTAAAAATAATAATATGGAGTTCAGCATGGATAAATGTACTGTACTCCACCTTGGAAGACGTAACCTAATGAGAACATATCAGTACATAAAGAACATGCTTTAGGGATAATAATAAATGACACATTTAGTCCTCTGGATCATTGTAGGAGGGTAATGCAGACTGCAAACAGATTAATAAGTACAATTAAAAAATATTTTATATCCAGGAATGAGAACTGCTTAATTCCACTATACTGATCCTACCAGAGACTGCACTTAGTTTATGGGTCTCCCTTCTGGTCCCTGTACCTGAGGAGAGATACTAATCTGTTACAGAGTATCCAGAAAAGGGTCACAAGGCTTATAGCTAAATTAAAGGGCATGCCTTATATGCATAGACTATCTAAGTTGAATCTGATTAGCCTTGAGGAAAGAAGAAAAAGAGGCAATATTTTATTACTATTTAAAATATTGAACAACTTGGATCTAACAGGGTAGTACGGTATTATTTATGCCGATAGGCAGGCAAATCAAACATGAAAAACAACTAAGAAGTCCAAGAGCAAATACTAAACATTGTGATAACTATTTCACAGTAAGGGCTGCTTGAATGTGGAACAAATTACCACATTATCTAGTAAATGTGACAAGTTTTAAGAAATTCAAGACTGAGCTGGATAAACACCTGAATATTCTTAAGGGATCATACACCCATTAAGAGTGAGAAACAGTCTCAATAGGCCCAAAGCCTTCTTCTGTCTGTACAACCAAGTAATACAGAGTAAGGCATGGCAGGAAGTGTATTATTGCGGGATAATGGCATGCCTGGGAAAGCGGTGTGTGAGGCAGTGCTTAGTGCTTTACGCACCTGCAAAGTGCTGTTATCCCACAATTACTCATATTTTGGTGTGCTTTATTGTGATTGCAAAATGGTTCCTCTGATATTTTTTTTTTTTACAACTAAGCAATGAGTTTCAGGAAGTTTCATCTTTTTGACACATACTGTTGTGCTGGAGTAATGTGGTCATGAGATCATGTCTGATTGAGCACACATCTTGGCTTTTCTTACCCATTGCATAATACACATTACAGTGTTCAAAGAGAAGAGTTCTTGTCTCTAAGCTCCACAGCCCACACTGTTTCTAAGGCTTTTTTCAAAGGGCTACATTGCCCCATGTATCTAGATGCAGATGCGCGAGGATAGCTGGTAGAAAACTGTTTTGTAGAGATCAGCGGATGCTGGCAGCTAGTGTCAAAGTTCACTTGGACTGCCTTTTCTTGCTCTATGTTGTCTTTACAAATATCCACATCTGGGTCTGCTTTGTTGGATGCATACTGCTGCAAACTGCAGCCAGGTGTTGCAAATCATCTGTGGTTTCCAAAATTGCAGTCTCCGCATCTAAGTGGGTTATGGATGCAAGTCCAGAATCCAGCCCCAAGAGTCTACAAGTGGAAAATGTCACAGATTACATGGAGTGAATGTTAATGCTCATTTTTTTTCCTAGGCAGCAATTTAGTTAGAAGGTTAAGCAATGGATGATTTGAACATTTAATGGAGCTATTAACTATGGCCTACGGTATAGTTTACTGAGATTACCTTTCAGTACAAGTGAACAGTAAGTCATGGTTTTATACAGTGTGATGAGGATTATGAACAGTTTACAAATTTCGTGCAAAACCTATAACCAGTTCATCAAGAAAGATCATGTGCAAAGTTCATTATCATTCTAACTGGGGTTTAGTGCATGAACACAGTGAATATTATGAACTTATGTGAATTATAATTATAGTGTATGGTGGAACACTGTTGAGCATGGAAGTCCATGCTCAGAACAGCATTGTTGTGCTGTCTTGGCTACATCACAGATGTTGTTATGCTGCACTGAGTACATCACCAGTGCAGCATAACAACATCGAACGTAGTCGCGCATGCTTGATAAAGGGACCATTGGTGAGAGAAGGAATGGAAGTTACCAGCGCCAGAGCAACATGCCACAGTAAGGACATTAAAAATTATTTTGGGGACAGTGTTTGCCAGGAATGAGTGCCCATACGCTACAAAAGATTATGTATGAACGCTCTCGAGGTTTCTTGTCACCACGGAAACTACTCGATCAGAAAATAACCTTGTTGTGTATGAGTGCTCATACACAATCCTCTGTATTGATCCCATTTCCCCATTTTAAAACTCTTAGTAAAGGGATCCTGTATTTCATTTGCCTTCAATTTCATTGACTTTTGCAACCTTCTAAAGAACTATACTAATTCATAATGTCAGTGTTCTAAGTGGTTCAAATGATGAATGTTAATGGTCTTAGCTGACTATCTAGTTTTCATATTGAGTGATACTGAATTTCTCAAATTAAATGATATTATGAATCAAAATAATGATAAATGAATTTTACTATACATTTCCTAACCACTTTGCTGGTGAGTAATCATTCATCTATCACAAGTATTAAAGCATATCATACAAATAAAAATAAAACTATTTCCTATTAGTTAAAGCAAATACAATATATGTTTGTTGTAATCACAAGTGTAAAAGATCAGTATTTGCAAAAAATATCATTTTTAGACATTGATACCTGACTATCAGAAGTTCTTCATACATCTAAGAAGGCAGTGTGAATTATATATGTAAAAATCTCAAACTTTTCTAAAAGGTTTTAGTTATTAACAAGTAAAAACACTAATTTCTATATTTATTCTAATAAATGATCAGAAAAGCCTGCTGAGCTGGTGGTCATTTCCAGGTGCTAGCTGGGAGAAGTGGAACAATAGATACAAATGCAACAAACTCTAGCCAGAGCTGATACGGCTGCGATGTGCTGCCAAATGACCAAAGTTACATGTGTGCACAGAAAATTTTGAACTCCCAGGTGTAATTTGGCCATTTTTTGGAGGTGTTCCACCAAATTTTCAACATGGCCTTTTTGGGACCCCACCTCATGAAAAGTGCCAGTGTAATTTTGTTCACTTGTCCCGAAAGGTGAGTTCACAGAGTGACCATGCCAATCTGTGTCACAGGTGAGAAAACACATTTTGGGAAAGATGTGACAATGACAGCTGTACTGTTAAAAAGGAGGTCTGCAAAAATGGTGATGTTGAAAATCTGGAGTGAAAATATTAAAAATTGGTGAAGTTAGGAGTGTGCGTAGAAACTGCACAACACACGCTCATAATGCAGTCGTTTATTGAAATTGTTTCACCAAATTTGCAACATGGGCTTTTAGGACCCCACCTCATGAACAGTGTCACTGTCATTTCATTAATCAGTCCCAAAAGGTGGTTCCATGCAGTGACAGTGAAATCACCTTTTGGGACTGAATAACAAAATGACAGTGACAGTGTTCATGAGGTGGGGACCCAAAAGCCTCATGTTGAAAATTTGGGACCAGAATTCAAAAAAATGGCTGATTAATCAACATAAGTTGAAAACCCCATTGACTAGCATTATAGAACGCTCACCTTTGCTTCTTCAGTTGGTGGTTCGGCTTTGAAGAGTGCAGATATGTCCCAGTCCAGAGAAGATAGCGCCAACCTCCAGAGGTAAGTATGGGGTGAGGGGGGTGCGGGGAGGTGGGTGCTCAGTGGGAGGGTGGAGATGGGGGACAGGGGTGATGATGAGGGACTGTTTTCATTTTTACAGGTAAAAAAAAACATATTGGGGGATGGTTTTCTTTATTTACAGGGGAAAAAAACATACATTTGGGCACACTGGGGTGGGCTCCCTGTGTGCCACATGAGTTGGGGGGTACATAATGCTGATACGGGGATTGGGCACCCCGATGCCAGTGTAGGGAACATAAATGCATAAATTTGGGAACACTGGGGTCGGCTCCCAGTGTGCCACATGAGTTGGGGGATACATAATGCTAATACAAGGATTTGGCACCCCGATGTCAACACGGGGATGGAGAATGGAGGGATTGGGAAGGACAGCAACAGTGAGAGGGTATGAGAGGGTTTTCTTTGCTGCCAGTGCTGGGAGGAAGCAGGTAGGATAGGAGCAGTGGGAGGGTGTCATCCAAAAGATGGCAGTGGTGATGCCACTGTGCATGTGCTGCACTCATGCTTTCATAGTTGCAGTGAATGACATTTTTCTGTTCACAGCATGGTGGTGCCAGTGGAACTGTGCATGCATGCAAGTTGCCCATGTGCAGTTCTTGCCCTGGAATGCAGAAGTAACAGTCAAAATAGTGTGGCTTTTACTCCATAGTGGATGATCATGGTGGAGCCTGTCAAGCTCCACTGGACTTTCGGAAGGATACTTCCAAAAGTCCAATGGAAGGTGCCATGATTGGCCATTTTTGTATGCTATGATCGATCCCAAAATGGCTGTAGGCTCTGCCCACAGCCATAAAAACAGTCAGTAGATCTTCACCTATTTACTGTAGCATTACTGAAGAACAGAACAGAGCACAGGGGAGAAATGGTAGAAGGGTGGGAGGAAAGGTAGCTGGGGAGGACATAGGACAGACTTTAGACAACAGGAGATAGAATAAAAGAGAGAGAGAGGTGAATTTCATTAGATGGGGGTTGCCAAGTGCAGAAAACAGATGGGGTATGGAGGGAATTTTGATGAAAAGCAGCAGCAGCAGGACTAATTGTGAGTGTCCAGTTGAGCAAGGGTGGACTTGTTAACCACATCTCATAGTAAAACATATGGAGAATAATTTTGAGCATGCTTTCCAAGCAAGCATATAGGGGAAGATAAGACTTGTTCTTATAAAGTGTGCCCAGTTTGGTGAGAAGTTATGAATTTTACAGCATATGTATGTCTGGAGAAGTCATGGTACTATCCAGTCAGATACCTAAGTATTTGAAAGAGGCACTATGTACCCTCATTGTGGAAAAGACAAAGTTCAGTTGACTGCTACAAAAATACCAGAAGCATTTGTTTGTTTGCATGAATTATGGGAACACTGTTATACAGTACCTGTGCCAGCAGTCTACCTACTAATGGTCTAAGAAGGAAAAGTGTGTGACATCTTGTACTGTACAAGATTTTGTTTGCAGAACCTCTACTGATGTGATGGCAAATGTACTGAGGATATTCCATCAAATTATTCATTCAAAGCAATTTGGTAATCAAATGTAGATAGCTATAACATGGTGCCATGTTCCTTTATGGTACAGACTCTAGTGGAACATGATTTGTTAAAATAATGTGTTATACAAAACAATATTTCTAAAAATATGGCACTTGCTCTTCCCACAGGCATGACTGAAAATGTCTTAAAGAAAGACAGTGTGGCATCTCCTATTTCTACAGACCAGTGTTCTCTTGATTTAATTCTTTCTGATGCAAGATGATTTTAATAAGATTATTTTATTCTCAGTTTTTAGAAACAGTCTAAAACATTTTAGACTTGGTAGAGAGGAGAATTGTCCAGACATTTGTCATGAATGTCTAAGAATTTGAGCTACTCTGAACATGTCTGAGCACAGATATACCATTGATATTTATTAAACAAGTGGCTCTTGAGGCTGCTGCCCTGTATGCTGTTGCTAAGCAAAAATGCTTGAAGCATTGTAGGGAGATATATGTTTTAACCAGCATTATAGAGAGTTGAGCTGCAATAATGCTTCTTTTTTCTAAAAAAGTTTCTATTTTTTTCTCATTTTAAGCCGTCATCAGTGGCATACCATTCATAATTGTGTCTCTAATTTTTACAATACTGTACAACAATTTTTCATTATAGACTTGTTACACTCCCCTGGGGTGATCAGAAACCTTGCTTGTGTGTGTGCTAAGCATGTACAAGTATAATAGAGAAACATATTAATACAGTAATAATGTTAGAAGGGACTATAGGCCCTTCAGGTCAGCCCCTTCCCATTTCATAAACAGGCATAAAATGAGCATGCTCTGCAAATGTATATCAGTGTATAGGCATATGCTTTCCACTCTACTATGCAGGGTACCCTGTGATTCTCTTATTATTAAATGGGAACTGTGAACACCAATGACCCCACCCTGAAGTGTAGAATTGGTTCCAATGCACACTTTGAATTCAAAAATATACTGTTTTATTTACTATTTACTATAGTGTAGTTGATTGGATCAGACTAATTTTGTTTACTTCTAGGATGATGTCTTCTGTATATAAACTCTTCAGAAATTTTGAGAAATATCTGGAAATAGCTGGCAATGTCTCTGGCTACTACTGTAGTGGAGGTGGTGAGAGCAAAACGAGAGGTGCACAAGAGGTATAGAAGGACGGGGAAGGATGTGGACAGGGAGGAGTATGCAAGATGATCCAGGAAGGTGGCAAGAAAAGTGAGAGAAGCCAAGGCCCAGAGGGAGCTGAGATTAGCACAGGGAATTAATGGGGGACTTTTTCAGATATATCAGGGAGAAAAGGAAGTGCAAGGAGACAACAGTGAGAATAAAAAGTGGTGGGGAGTGGACAGAAAAGGGTGAGGAACAGGCAGAAGCACTGAATGAATACTTTTGCTCAGTGTTCACAGAAGAAAAGGGGGGACTGCTACCACCATGGGCTGGGAGGGTGAGGACAGGGGGAGAGGAAGCAACAAATGGAAGAATTGAGGCAAGTAGAGTCCTCGAGGGACTGAGGGAACTGAAGGTAGACAAGGCATCAGGGCCAGATTTTATCCACCCCATGGTGCTGAGGGATATGGTGGAGGTGTTGGCAGAGTCACTGGTGGATCTGTACAGCACCTCACTGGAGTCAGGATGTGTGCCACTGGACTGGAGGATGGCACATGTAGTACCATTACACAAGAGCAGACCAAGGGATGAACCAGGTAATTATCGCCCGGTAAGTCGCACCTCCATAATGTGCAAACTCATGAAGACAATATTAAAGGAAAGACTGGTGTAGTACTTGGAGGACAATGGCCTCAAGGATGTGAGGCAGCATGGGTTTATTTCAGGAAAGTCTTGTCAAACCAACCTGATACAATATTATGACTGGGTGACAGATGAGCTGGATAAGGGTCATGCGGTGGATGTTCTTTACTTGGACTTCAGCAAGACCTTCGATTCTGTGCCTTATGGGCAGCTTGGGGGGAAGCTAACTGGTGTAGGGGTATGGGGAAATATGATGAACTGGATTACAAACTGGCTGAGTGGGAAGCTGCAATGGATGGTGGTGAGAGGGAAGCTCTCAACTCTGTGGCCAGAAATGAGTGGGGTGCCAAAGGGCTCTGTGTTGGGACCAGTATTGTTTGGGTTCTTCATATCAGACATTGCATATGGGGTGGTCAGCAAGAAAAGTCTGTTCACTGGCGACACTAAAACCAGAACAATAGTGAATGGAGAGAAGGGATGGAAGCAGCTGCAAGGGGCCTAAGCAAGCTAGAGGAGTGGTCAGAGAGGTGGCAGCTGGGGTTCAATGCAAAGAAGTGTAAGGTTATGCACTTTGGGGTGAAGAACCCAAGGAGAGAATACTGGCTGGGAGGGGTTAAGCTGGGGATCACTGAGGAGGAGAAGGACCTTGGGGTAATTATAACAGGGACCATAGACAACACTGCCCAAGGCAGGAGAGTGACTGCAAAAGCAAACAAAATGCTGGGGTGCATAGTGAGGGGGTTTTCATCCAGGCAAAGAGAGGTGATCTTGCCCCTCTACAGGTTGCTGGTAAGGCCACACTTAGAGTATTGTGTGCAGTTTTGGAGGCTCTTGAATATGCAAAGGACTGTGATCATGAGAGCATAGAATAGAAAAAAAAAGAGTGTGTTTGATACATAAAGTATCTCAAAGTTCTTTACACAACATTAAGTTAGAAGGGACAGACAGTATGTTAAGAGACAGACACACAGCACTGTAAAGTAATATGAATGAGGTACTATTAGTATCAGTCTTCTTATAATAGTGCTTTTCTTTTGCTTCTTAATGTTATTTAGTACATGAATCAACATTTCTGTTAACATAGGCTTCATAAAGTCTTGTTTATGGTTATTTTGCCTTGTTTTAAATAACAGACTATTTTGAGTGAAGTGCTGTATCCTCAGGAGTAAAGAGGCTTTATAATGCAAAGGACTTCAGAGATTATTTTATGGAAAATAGTTGAAAAAAAAATCAATTGGCTCTGAACAGTCTTTGATCTCCAAAGGGTCTTTCAGCATGCACCATCTGTTTGAGAACAAAGCTGTAAATGTCAAATATGACTAAAATTGCTTTGAGTACTTTATCTTTAGCACAAGTGGATAGGAGTAGTAGGCAAAACAACAACCAACATTTACTGTTATTATCTTCTACCACTTTATGTAGGAAACCATTACAGACAGTATGACAAGTATCAAACTGTATTTATGCAATATTTCAATATGGTAGATATAATCAAATAGCAAGAATATTTCAAACCATAAGAAAGACAGTTAATTTGCAGCTTACACTATGCTTCCTTATAAAATGTCAAGAAAAATTCTGAAACCTCACCTGCTGAGAGAAATCAACTGACCAATCATTAAAAACATAGAAATGATTCTCATGTATGTGAAAAATGTTCAATAAAATTTGCTATGATAAAAACAAACATAGAAATTCACAGTCAGGTGTCATATCTCATTACAAAGGTGCAACAGCTTCATTACCTACAAAAGAAGGAAAAATGTCATGTAAGTACTTTTTCCATCTAAACAGAGATTTGGTGAAGTATAACTTTGCCAGCGAAGTTTGAGTGAAGTGGTGAAAATCTACACTTTGCAGAGCTTCTCAAAGTTTTCCCAGACCTGAGAAACTTTGACTTCACCTGAATCGAGAAGTGTTTGCCTCAACGTGTGGAATTTTGCTGAAAAGTATGGAATTTTGCCCATGAAATTCTGCACTTTACAGTGAAACTTCGCATTTTGTGGTTGATCCATGCTACATGAATTGTTCGAAAGTCAGAAATTAATTTACGGACCCAAGTTTGCTGTGTTCGCCCATCTCTACATCTAAAATGCATTTAAACATATGGTTTGATGTAAAACTTCATATTAAAATGTTTCGTTTTGCATAATATGAATAAGGGTAGTTTACTATATTCCAAGGGGTGAAAGGACACTCAACCTTTGCCCTCATACCTTATTCCACTGAGAGGTGCATTAAAATCCTTTTACGCACGACCTGTTGTAGCACATTGCTTACCCAGAGCAAACTGGGCAACAGCCACTTTGCAATATGTTTTGATGTTACAGAATTGTTTCTAAAATTATTATTTTGGAAGACCAATTACAAATAAAAACATGAAATAACCCAACATATTTTCAATTAAATAGCACCAATATAATGCTTTATTAAAATATAACATTTTCCTTATCTCCATGCAAGGCAGAATGTGGAATCCTTTAATTTCTTACTGCACCCCTTTTGGAAAGTAAAGGATTACATTATGGCTCCCTGGAGAAGGCAGCCTAATCTCTTCCACTTCTCAAATACTTCCTGATAATGACCCCTGCTACATCATGCTGGCAATTTCTGTTGTCACTGTCTGGAGAGCTTTGCAATGCTCTCTATAGAAATTAAAAGGGCATCTTTTCCTCTACATATTTTATTACTTTTAAATGCCATTTGTTTCAAAACAAGACCCCCCCGCCAGCGTCACTAAAGTAATAAGAGGGTTAGTTGAGTAGTAGTCTGAATTTGAAATATACAGCTTTATAAGTATAATAAAGCAAAGCACCAATGACAGTGAGCATGAGCAGTGACAAGGTATGCATGAATCATTTTCTACAGCAAAAGACACAGGCATTCTTCTTAATTACTGAACTGAAACACATCAGTTTAGCCTATAGGTTAGAGTAACAAGCTGTGAATAAGTGCATTGAACAGACCAGGATTTGAGTCCCACAACTTCCAACTGCATACTATGTGACTCTGAGTAAGTCACTTAACCACCCCAGTACTACATGGTCACCTCTGAAAACAGGCACTTGTGCCCAGTGGGCCTCACCTGGTTACCAAAGAATAAAAAAACAATAATCACACACACATTATGACTATGCTCACAGTCACAACCAAAACTACAGCCACACACTGGCCAAAACATGTACACACAGATGCTATACAATACACATACTTAGATGAGCTAGCACAACTAGGCCTTGAACAAAATGTCCGCTATGCCACCAGAAATGGCAAAATTCTGGATATCCAACTAACTAATATGGGCAACAATGTAACTAATGTTACTATTACAGCACCATTGGGCAACAGTGACCACTCGGGTGTGAGTTTCCACATCCTGGGTCAACAAAGGGGTAACAGAAAGATTGAACTTTGGAACAGCACACTTCATTGCAATAGAGAAGAGGGCTAAAGAATTTGTGGAGCATTCAGTAGAAAGGAAATGGGATCTGTTGCTCTCTAAACTTAAGGGGCATGTCATTGCTAACATACCAAGCCCTAAAAAACACAGTACATAGAGAACAATTCCTGGATGGATGAAACCCTCTATAAAAAAGTTAATCAATAAAAAAAAATAGAATGTTTAAGCATATCAAACATGGCAACCCTCACATAATCCCTACATATACAGCCCTGGTCAAAAAGGTTAAATCTGACATAAAAAAAGTTAAAGCACATCATGAAATGACCCTGGCTATTAGGGTCAAGGACAATAAAAAAGCATTTGTTTTCCATATAAACACTTTAAGCGGAACCACAAACTCAGTAGGCTCATTTACCAATGATTCAGGGTTGCGTGCAAGTGACAAAGAGATGGTAGACATCCAAAACAAATATTTCCTTACAGTGTTCTACAAAAATACTGCCAACACATCTGGGGACATTTTAATATCCAAACCAGGACAACTACAGTAACTGTTAAGTTAACCCGAATGATGTACACAAAAGACTAAAAAAACTAGCTGTTAATAATCCCCAGGGCCAGATGAATTACACTCTAGAGTTTTACAAGAACTAGCCAATTATATATTCTTGCACCTGACACATATATTTCAGCACTCCTTGGACTTGAGGGATATATCACTAGGCTAGAAGGTGGCCACTATGGTGCCCCTCCTAAAATAGGACCTAAAACAAAACCTGAAAACTTCTGACCCATCAGCTTGACATCTCTAAAGGGGAAACTACTGGACGGCATAATTAAGGGTTACATTCAACATCAGCAAGAGATTCTTGGGTTGTCTAACCCCCACCAGCATGGATTCACTAAAAATAGGTCATGTCAGACTAACTTATTAACTTTTTATGAAAACAAAAGTAGGGAAATGGACAAGAGAAGCTCTGTCGATATTATTTTCTTAGACTTTGCAAAGGCCTTCGACAAGTTGCCTCACTGAAAACTGATTAAAACCTTGGGGGATCTCAAGCTGTGTACTAATATCACACATTGGATTGCAAATTGGCTAGAGGGGCACCAACAGAGAGTGGCAGCAAATGGTGTTTATTCGGACTGGGCTAGGGTCACAAGTGGTGTACCCCAGGGGTCGGTCCTGGGTCCCTGTCTTTTTAATATTTATATTTCGTCACAAAAGCTGGATAGACCAAACATATGGTTGTCAAAATTATCTGATGACTGTCACCTGGGAACAGTAGTGAACAGACCAGACAGCACTGCTGCTCTACAGGAAGCACTGGATTTCATCTCCACTTGAACTAATTACAGTAAACTGGCTTTCAATACAGGCAAATGCAAAGTCATGCACTTAAGTACCCCAAACAAACAACAAACATATAGACTGAATAATGAACCTTTAAATGTAATGCACCTTGAAAAAGACCTTGGAGTAACTATAAGATCAGACCTTAAATTTAATATACACTGTAGGGACCAAGTGAAGAAGGCTAGCCAGATACTGAACTGTATCCTTAGGCATATTTCTAGCTGGGCCAGGGAAGTGATACTCCCCCTATATGTTGCATTTATTAGGCCTCACCTGGTATACTACACCCAGGTGTGGTCTCCCTATAGCAAGGAAGACGTAAAATGAATAAAAGGCGTGCAGCACAGAATTACTAGGTCTATTTCAGGATTAAAAGAGACACCCTATGAGGAAAGATTAAAAATACTTAATCTTTATTCACTACATTATAGGAGACCCAGTGGGGACTTGTGTATGCTTTAAAGAGCAATGGGGGATGACAACCTTAGGACAGAACTTGGTCTTATATTTAATTATGGTAGAGTTAGTGGAAGGCGACATCCAAAACAACTCCTCCTGGAGAGATGGAACATACTACCCAGGAAAAACTGGTACAGCCAAAGGGTGGTTACAGTATGGAATAATCTCCCACTGGAAGTGATTGATAGTCCACATATGTATACTTTAAAAACCAGTTTAGATCAGGCACTGTGCAATGAGGCTAAATTTAAAAATCAAGTTCAGTTAATCTATAAATAGCAAGCACTAAGGACGTGAGTCTATCAATACTTGATCTAACCTATGAAACCTATGAAACATGCACACCTCTCAGAATAAACATGAATACTTCACACATTAAATAAATATGGAGCTCTTAAAGAGCTACTGACGCCTCAAAGAAAACTTTGAAAAACAAAATAATTAGGTACAATTCAGCTTGCATTCCATATGTATTCTATATATGCACTTCCCCATTATTTATTACTGAGTACATTTGCATGACTACATGATCTGTATCCATTAGAGATCCCTTAGAGTTTATCTGCCTCTATAGTTTACTCCCTACTTCAAATCATAATCCTATATTGTGACATCACAATGTTTGCTGTGAGAGTAACTATGATATCACAAGCAGTGCATTATGACCTTAGGTAGGGAGAAAGCAACAGGGATAGATGAACGCCTCAGGAACAAAGATTTTGCTTTAATGTAAATGACCTCTGTAATAAATAATGGGGAGGAGGAATACAGAACTAATATGAAACACAAGCTGAACTGTGTCTAAATATTATGGTTTGTTAAAGTTGCCCTGAAGGCATCAGCTGCTCTTTAACCTGATCATTTAGCATACAAGGGCTGATGTTTAAAAAGGTTTCATGAGCTGTGATTGAACCTCTCAGTCACTCTCATCTTGTGATTGGTTAAGCTTGTGAGTGTGCGACAGCTACATTTTACATGCTTCTGGCTCCTTGATGATTCTGTGACCCTCAACTTCTCCCCAAGGCTGGTGAAGTACCCTGATAAAGGGGACAGTACATTTGAAATGTTATTGATTCATAATACACTGCCATGAAAATACCTCCAAGTTGTGATAACAGATGTGGCAGAACAGGACAATAAAATGGTATCCAGGCAACCACTCCACTGAAATAGTTAGGCCCCCAATATGCCCATGTCTATGATACAGAGCAAAGGCATCTGTCTGGGTCACTGTGAAGTCCATCAGTTCAAGCGAGTTGCTCCACAACTTGGAAGTAGTGCCTAGAAGGTGTGAGACAGTTACATTTTCTCTGTTTCTGAGAAAATATTGTTCCCCATGATTGCTTCCTAGACTGGAGAAGTATCCTGATGTGAGAGTTTGGTACAGCAAGGGACTACTGTAAGTAAGTCCATGCAGCACTATCTAGAGATCCTGCAGGAATCATCAGCAAGAGTGTGAAGTGTGATGTTGTTGCAGTGGAGCGCTGTCTCTGTAAAATTTGGTCCTATTGCAGGTTTTCGTGGGGGAAGAAAGCAAAAGAGGGATAGAGTTGGAAGGTTACTTTACAAAAAAAGAAGCTGGGATCAGGTTTGAAGGAGGAGGCGGGAAGCAGAAGGACAGAGAGGACTGGTTAATGTAAAAGAAAATCAAGGCTGGTGTCAGTGCAGGTGTGGGAAATAGAGGCAGAAGGGTGGAGTGGAAAGGCTAGTAAGAAAAACCAAAAAGCTGGTATCAGTTTTGGGTCACTGAGGGGGAAGAAAGAGATGAGTGAGATGGTTAATATAAAAATAAAACATTGTGGTTAGTATTGGTTTAGGTGGGTGTGGCATTGCTTTTAAGAAAGAAGCCTAGGGACTCGGTTAAAAGGAGTGATTGGGATGACTGATGTCTCACCTCAGCACCACTCCCTAATAGCTGTCACTCACTGGTTGTATTTGGGATGTGTAATGGCAAAGCAAGCACAGGTGAGGAATAAACAAATGGAGCTCATGGTCTTGGTCACAGTCTCTGAGTGGGCTGCCTTCAAAGATTCACTGAACTCTGCTCTGTGGCCTGACCTGACACAACTGTGACTCTCATTTATTTATTTATTTTATTTATTGAGTTTTGGTAACTGGGTAAGTCCACCGAGACAATTACAGTCCCTTTTTCAGGGACGACTCAGAGCATTCAGCCACAGGATTATAATACAAGGTAGGCACGTAATAAAGTATATACACCTGAGGTAACAAGATAACAATGATAGGAGCATATTTATCACAACAAAGTTGACATACAGTAAAATATAGGTACAAGCTAGGTACGTAATAATGTATATACACCTGAGGTAACAAGATAGCAATAATAAAAGCATATTCATCATGACAAGGTTGTCATACAGTAAAATACAGGCAAGATATGATATTTACAGCAGATATCCAGATACAATATTTATATTAGCAAAAACATGGTAAGATGGCAAGCCAGGAGAGAGTATAATACTCAGAAAAAGAGTGGCATGAGATATATTGGGGAGAGTGTCGGGGGGGGGGAGGTTGAAAAAAGGTAGTGGAAGAGGATGGGTGGAGGACAGGGGAAAAAGAAGGATAGGGGAGCTGGGGAGCACCAGAAGAGCAAGAAGTAGATACGAGGAATTAACGGAAGCAGTAACAGGTCACAGAGGCAGAGAGAGAGAGGTAAGTAGTTCTGCTTGGAACTAAGGTAGCGTAGAACTGGACAGGACAGAGTGGGGCAGAGAGTTCCAATCAGATGCTGCTACAAAGAAAAAGGACTTGTGAGCAACTGATAGATGTAGATTAGGTTTGGAGAGGAGGGGGAGAGAGGCTGCTCTAAGTGCATGAGCAGCTTGTCTAAGGTGGATTGTTTCTCTAAAGCATGGGGGAGGGGTTAATTTGTGGACAAGCTTATACAGAAAGCATAGAGTGGAGAATCTAAGTTTAGACTCATAGGAAAGCCAACCAATGAAGACAATACATTGCAGTGATGGTGGTGAGCAGGTACACCCAAGGCAAACTTTCCCACTCTGTGGTAAGCTGAGAAAGGGGAGACAGGCTGGTAGTAGGGGGGACACTCAGGGGCAATGTGAGGAAGTATTGTTTCACAGAGAGGGTGGTGGACACATGGAACAGCCTTCCGGAGGAGGTTGTGGGGTCTAGAACTGTGGGAGAATTCAAGAATGCATGGGACAGACATAAGGCAATTCTTGTGTGGGGTAGGAAGAAATAGGCTGTTGATTAACTCATTGCCTCCACAAGAGCTTTCTGAAGTTGCAGCACTTGTCTCCTGTATACTGTTAACAGTTAATCCTGGGCCGTTTTAAGTAAAATCAAGCCATAATTGGCATGCCGCAAACAAATGCTAATAGCACAAAAACCATAAGTGCTAGACACAAAGTATGAGTGGCAAAACTATTCAGCATAAAATTACCTTTCCAACAGTGATATGCAAGGAATAGCAGGTAATTTAGTTTTATTTCTGTGCTGGTTGAAACAGCAAAATAAAATATTTTTTCCACTAAAAAATGCACCAAAAACCTTTTTTTGTTGGGAAATATGTAACATATCAACACCAAATTAAGCATCCAGACATTAGATGTAATTTTAATAGTTTGTTTGTAAAACAAACAGCTATTTCTGTAGTATTAAACATCATTTTTCCCCATTTGAGTCAAGGTGTATTGGTCAGGTTTGAGGGACAAATCTGAACCATACACACCATACTATAAACAAATGCATATAACTCCTAAAGTATACATGACACACACAACGTATCAGTGGCAAAGTTGTTCCACACAAAATTGCCTTTCCAACGGGTCTATGCAATCAACTGTACTCAATTTGGTTTTTGTTTTATACTGGCTAAGATACCCAGAATGTGTGTTTTCTTCAAAGTGCTTAAGTGGTTCTAGATTGACAAAATGTCATAAACAAATATGAATAACTCCTAAAGTGAACATGATACACACAAAGTGTCAGTGGCAAGGTTGTTCAGCACAGCATTACCTTTCTAATGGTACTATGCAGTCAATTCTAATCAATTCTGGCTGGCAAGTAATTTTAAAATATGTGAGTGACTTCTCCAGACGTTTCTAGGGCACACATGAAGTCTGTAGGTGTCTTCTGTAGGCGTTCTGGGACACACTGTAGTTAGATTTGCTGACATCTACAGACATTTCTAGGAGGCAATGAGTTAACTAGGATCTGCAGCTTATCTTGTAGGTAAGGAAATGGGCAGACTAAGTGGGCCTAGCAGTCCTTATCTGCTGTCAAAGTCTATGTTTCTGTGTTTCTAGTACTGGTAGAGAGTAGTAGCGGAACACCATAGGTAAGAAGTGGAAGAAGAAGAGATGAGGAAGCTATCATCATAAAAGAAGTAGAAGTAAGGAAGGGGCGAATCCGATATACAAGACCTATTTTACAGTTGAGAGTTTTTATTAGGATGGAGACATGGGCATTAAGGGAGAAGGTACTGACAGATTCAAGGGTATCCCCATTGAGGGAGATAATGCTAAGGGGGCAGGGTGCGGGAGGTGAGTTATAGGTGTGAAAAGAGCATACTTTTTGTTTCTTTCATGTTACGGACTAGTTGCATTCATCTAAACCATTTTTCAAGGTCAGAAAAGTCAGACGCCAGGTCACTGTTAATCCTATCAAAGTTAGAGGAGGAATGGTAGATAATTGCATCATCTGCATACAGGTGCACAGAGGCCCCACCACAGTTTTTGAGTAGATCATTGATAAATAGGGAGAACAGCAAAGGGCCCAGAATAGAGCCTTGCACTACCCCACGTGTTATAGGTTGAAGATCCAAAAAGGAGCCGGCCCATTTGACTCTTTGGTAACCACAGGAGAAGTAGCTATGGACCCACTGGAGGGCACCAGTATCAAGACCAAGGACCCCAAGCTGCTGAAGAGGTAGATCATGGTTCACCAGATCAAACACTTTTGCGAGGTTGACAAAAATGGATCCAGTGGCAGAGCCTTGGTCTATGGCCTAATGGTTGTAACCTTTGTTAATGCAGTGAGGGTGCAATGGTTCTTTCTGAAGCCATGTTGAAAGGGACAAAGCAGGTTATGGAGTTCAAGAGACCTGGGTTTGAATCCCACAGCCTCCACTTGCATACTGTGTGACCCTGAGCAAGTCTCTTAACTTCCCTGTGCTCCTAGGTTGCACCTGTAAACAAGCTTTCAGCTTAGTGTGCCACTCCTTGTTAAACAATTGAAATAAAAAGATAATCTTGGAGGTGGTTGTACACTATACGCTCCTGAATCTTAGCTGGGTGGCATAGAACAGAGTCAGGACTAAAATTTTCTACAACAGTGTTGGGCCTGCCCTTATGCACTGGTACAACTACAGCAACCTTCCATAGGTCAGGCAAAGTGCAAGAAAAGACCAATTAGACAAGTCACGGACAGGATGTGCAAGGGCTGATGCACCCAGTTTAAGAAATTTAGGCTCAAGGGTGTCATGTCCTGTAGAACTTTTCACTTTCAAGGCAGCAAGGAGTCTCTGCACCTCTTTAAGGGTGGCCAGCTTCAAATGGAAAGATGGCCAAGCCCCAGGGTCACAAGTGGCAGGATGGGGAGCAGAAGTATTGTGGAAAAGTGATGTGCATTTGTCAATGTCAGTGAAAAAGGCATTGAGCACAGCAGCAATTGACGAGGGGTCAGCAAGGAAGCTACCTTGGACCATGATGGAACTGGGTAGTTCAGCAGCCCTACCTTTGAGTAGTGAGTTCTCCTGCCTCCAGAACTCTTTGAGGTTGCAGAGGTGTTCAGTTTGAAAAGCTTTGAATTGATGATGTTTAGCTTTAAGGAGGGAGTTTTTGCATTTATTCCTAAATTGTCTATAGTACTGTCAATCTGAGGGCAGCCCACTTTTTTTGTAAGTGTGCCAGGTCCTGTCATGGGGGGATATGAACAGATGCAGGTCTTTATTGATCCAAGGAGCCATTACACCCTTGGAGCTACATTTTTTCAAAGGAGCGTGGCAATCAACAATTTTGGAGAAAGTGGAGATAAAGAAATCCAGGGTTTGATTGATTTCAGGAAGAGTGTTGATGGGGCTCCAGTCTGTGTTGTGAATAGAAGAAATAAAGCTATTATGGTCAAACCAGGATATATCCCTGATAAGGGGAGATCTTAGGAGGGGGACTGGGGTGGTTATTCCTCCAAACACAGTATGTGGGAGAATGGTCACTTATACAATCAGATAACATACCCACCACTCTAATCTTAAGTGGGCAGTTGGCAACCATCCAATCCAACAGAGTATAAGTCCCAGACTTGGCATTAACCCACGTTTCCTCAAGGATGAGTTGAGTTAGGTTGGGTTCAGCTAATGATGAGCACACTTTGTCAGCCTCTGAGGTAAGCCAATTAGTGTCAAAGTTTCCAGGTTCTATGTGATAACTGCGATCGCATAATAGCGATCGCCATTAGGGTAAGTGTACATCACCAAAAATAAATTTCAGTGATGCACCCTCGCAGCGAACGGGAAGAGGGTGCCTGAGATCCCATGGTAGTTGCTTTAATGTGGAGGGGGCTGCACCCCCCACCCCCCTTCACCTCCCTACAAAAAGATTGTCAACTCCAGGGTGGTGCATGTTGGGGGGATACTTAAAAAAATAAAAAGCCACCTGCTAGCAAACAATGTACCATGCCGCACCGGACCCAAACCCTGTATCCTGCATTTCCCAACTGACCACTCTCTACGCCATGTTAGCAGATCTGCTTGGCAGCTGCCTGCCACAATCCCTCCCATATACCCCCCATGTGCATATATGCATGTACATCCAGTCACCCTACCTAGCCCAACCAGGGACTGGTTGCTACCCTGTCAGGTAACCCTAATCGCAGTCACCGTGATTGAGTTGCCCTTTTTTTGAAAGAGCTCAGTTGTGGTCACTGTGTTCAGTGGATGCCAAGTCTCCACAGAGGACTAGGTCCTAGTGAGGGAGGTTAGCAAGGCAGACAATAAAAGGGGGAAGGGCAGAAGGAGCCTTACTAGAGGGTAAGTAGGCATATCCAATGATAAGTTTCTTAATGTTACTGAGAGTCATGGAAAGGAATAGGGCTTCTACAGAGAGAGTTCCAGAGTCAGTCATGGACAGCTGTATGGCATTTAGGTCAGCACAAGTGTATATAAGGACCCATCCAGATTTTCTGCACAGCCTATCCTTCCTAAAACAGTTGTAGCCAGGAAGTGCCACCTCATGCTGTTTGGCATCATGCTTAAGCCATGACTCTGAGATGCTGAGTATGTCAGGGGTCTTTTGAGTGACCCAGGCCTCCAGTTCAGCCATTTTAGTGTGAAGGCTGTGGATATTCATGTGGGCTATTACATAGATACATAGACAGTGTCGGCAGATAAGGGCCTATGGCCCACCCAGTCTGCCCATTTAAGTTTGTAAGTACAGTTTATGTTTTCCAGGAAGTCTGTTGCCCCTTACCTCCAAAATTCCTTTATGTCTATCCCATGCATTCTTAAATCCCGTGATTGTTTCAGCCCCCACCACTTCCTCTGGCAGGGTGTTCCACTTGTCCACCACCCATTCTGTGAAGAAATTCTTCCTCACGTTTCCTCTAATCGTCCTCCCTCCAACTTCATCCCATGCCCTCTAGTCCTGGAACATCTTTTTCGCTTAAAAATAGTGCATTCCTGCACCCTGTTCCTCCCTGTAAGATACTTGTATGTCTCTATCATATCCACTCTCTCCCTCCTCTCCTCCAGGGAGTACATGTTCAGTTCCTTCAACCTGTCCTCATAGGGACTTGTGATGCAATCCATGCACCATCTTTGTTGCCTTCCTCTGAACCTTCTCTTCCTGTCTATGTCCTTACGTAGGTAAGGTCTCCAGAACTGCACAGTGTACTCCAGTGCGGCCTCACTAGTGTCTTGTATAGTGGAATTATGACCTCCTTTTCCTGCTGGTGATGCCCCTGCCTATGCATCCCAGCATCCTATTTGCTTTACCTGCTGCCTTGTCACACTGTTTCCCTGCCTTGAGGTCATCAGAGATGATAACTCCAAGATCCCTTTCCTGCTTGGTGCATGCTATATCCTCACCCCCCAACTGATATACTGTGCCAGGGTTTTTGTGCCTCATATGCATTATCTTGCACTTCCTTGCATTGAATTTCAACTGCCAAACCCCTGACCGTTCTTCAAGTTTCTGCAGGTCCCTTCTCATTCTGTCTACACCCTCTGGTGTGTCTACTCTGTTACAGAGCTTTGTGTCATCAGCAAACAGTGAAATTCTGCCTTCTAGGTCCTGCGCAATGTCACTGATGAAGATATTGAATAGTACGGTCCCAGCACTGATCCCTGTGGTACCCACTGGTCACTCTTCCCTCTATGGGTGACAGCCATTTACCACCACCCTCTGTGTCCTGCTGCCCAGCCAGTTACCTACCCACCACTACTGTCCTGCCCACACCATATTCCCAGTTTGTGCAATAGTCTTCTATGTGGCACAGTGTCAAAGGCCTTGCTGAAGTCCAGATAGGCCATGTCCACTGCCTCCCTGATCCACCTCCCTAGTCACCCAGTCAAAAATTCAATGAGGTTGGTCGACATGACCTTCCCTGGTGAAACCATGCTGCCTTGGGTCCTGTAGTCCATTGACAACCAGATGTTCCACCAATCTCTCCTTCAGTAGTGCTTCCATGATCTTCCCCACTACTGAGGTGACGCTGACTGGTCTGTAGTTCCCCGCTTCCTCTTTGTTCCCACTTTTGTATAAGGGGACTACATCTGCTATCCTCCAGTCTTTGGGTACCTCCCCTGTTTCTAGTGATTGGTTAAACAGGATAGCAAGAGGTTCAGCCACCACCTCTCTTAGTTCTTTAAGGACACTGGGGTGCACCCCATCTTAACAGACCTTTGGGAATTGACAGGGTAGAAGTAATGGAATTATGGGAGCATGCAGGGTAGGGAGGTCAGGATTTAGCTCAATATCCCCCACACGGGCCAGGAGGAGGCAGATAGATATTCAGACACAAGATGCAATGCACGGTAACACCATGCTGCATACAGTAGAAGCAGCAGGCGTGTATAGTTATTTGCAGAGCCAGTGCCCCAGTAATACAGGACCAGGCCTAGGGATATAAGAAGAGTGCAAGATCACAGAGGAGGAGTCTGGCAAGAAGAAACAAGGGGGAGGAGGAGAACGGAGATGAGGGGAATATTGCAGAGAGATAGCAATGAAATGGTCAGCAAGGCACACAAGTACAAGGCAGAACAATAAAGCAAACCAAAAGTGGCAACCCATGATGGCTGAGAAGACTAAAGAGCAGAGGAGTAGGTTTACTGATTGGTAGGTTGGAAGCCCATGGATAGACAAAGGATACAGGGTGGGGTCTTTTGCCAAGGAGGGTACCAAGGGATGTAGGATTCTGCAGTAGGAGAAAAGAGAAAATAATCAGAGGATCACACAGAAAGGAGCAGAAGAATGTCAGGAGAGGACTTAGAAAAGTACTAGTGAAATGACAGCTAAAGGAGGGATATGACAATATCCATTTCAAGCTGACAGTGGCAAAGTGCCTGAAGGGTACAGTCCCAGTAACTAATGAACTATGATTAGGGGCATGTAGGGGAGGAGGTATGGAGTATTTAATTAAGGCTGGAGGAGGGGAGTGGGTGGGCCAAAAATGTTAAATCCCTGCTGTTCCCCATAGGTAGCACTTAGGAGTGCTTGCAGAGAGAAAGAGAGAGAAGCCCTTCAGAGAGAGAGAGAGAGAGAGAGAGAGAGAGAAATTGTCCAATTGGCTTAAAAGCCATAAAGCATCAACCAATGAGGGTGAGGCAGGAGCCAATCAGAGACCCACAGTGCAGTCCCGGGCTGGCTGGCAGGCTTACCTGGTCTTGAGGTGAGCTGGAGTGAGCAGAGGAAGGCAGTGTGGCCAGCTGGCGCTTTCAGCCTTGGCTGCTCATAGGAGCAGGGCACCCAACCAAGGGTGAAGAGCCGGTCTTGAGACTGACTAAAGTGTAACAGTCATTTTTTAAATAAGCCCTCTGATCAGCATTATAGTATGGCAGATCGATCTGCCTAGTACTTGACAATGCAGGTGCATCACAGGATAGTTTCCAGGGTGCTCAAATCAAGGGTTGCTAATCCTAAATCACAGCTCATGAAATGAAGGTTTGAGCACTCCAGGTTACAAATTACCATGACTTTGACTTACGAAAAAAATCAAGCAGTTCCTTTATTTAACCATATGAAGCAGACACAAAACTGACGGCATCATTCCCCAGCGCATTGGTTGAATGATTAGGCCTTTATCAGAGTGTATGTCCACATACTCAGACCCAGTACCCATACAAATGCATATTTTTTAAGTGGAACACACACTTATCAAAATACATTCTAAAATTTGACATATAAAATTTCTGTTTGTCATACATCCCAAAAAACTTACAATAAAAATAGTTTCAAGCTTATTCTGATAATGCATGACATAATATGTATGTGAGGGAGGGAGGATGGAAAAATGGGGGGGGGGGGAGTCAGGTTAGGGTAAATAAAAATGCAAATGTATACCCCTGTGTTACACAGTGCAAGATCAGTAGTGGAACAATAGCTACGTTGAGATGTTAAAGTTCATAGTTTGTAATTTTCAATGTGCAGAATTAATTTTTGCCACTTGTTTTCCCAATTTTTGGTTTAGTAATTTCCAAAATAAATTAGTTTCCCTGGCTTGTAAATCAGAGATTTGAGACTTGTGTGAGCTTCAATACCTACAAAAGAGCACAAAACATACATTTTAACCACATTACACACAAGTGGACTAACAGGGCATCGACTACTCTTGATGATCGCCCTTTTTAGGGATCTCACAATCCTGCCAACATAATGTTTAGACAGGTGCACTAAATGATATACAGAGCAAACCTGGTGCCACAAGATACAAGGCTTTGTATTAACATTTCACAATAGTACATGTTCATGCTACATAATCAGATCTCCCTGGGCCATGCCTTACACAGTTGTACATTTAAGATTCCTGGGGGTTTTCATAACTCCCCCACCTCTAGTGTGGCATGCATTTTTTGTGCTTCCTCCTTACTCTGGTCTGACAGTACCCAGCTCACTTGGGGACCTACAGCCCACACCGTGGCTATAATAGTTCCAAGTCAACCCCCTGTACTAGAGTGGCACAATCATATAGTACATAAAGTGTTGGTTCTCTTTTAACCCTATGAATCCCTAACCTCCCTTGTATGGTCCCTTGGGCCCTGATGCTCCCAATACCATTTGTGCAGTGGCACTCTCCCAAGGAAGGGCAAGCACATACCTGGGGGGTAGGGAAGCTATGCAGGCATGTGTCTCAATGAACCCAAAAGGACAACAAATATGGAAAAATGTATCATTACATGGTATCACTACAAAGTGCATAAAGCATGCTTGGTCCTGCCGAATGTGCTTTCCTTTCACAACCACTGATAGCCCTAGTGGCCCAAAAAAAGCAGAATGCCATGCCTGGCCCTGACTTACCATCCCCAATCCTTGCCAGGTCCCCTTCTACCTGACACTCATTTATTTGGCTGTCTTCCATGGTTTTACAATACAAACTGCTGAGGCTTTACACAATGAGCATTTCAAACTAGCATGGTGAACCTACAGTTGCTTTGAACATTGACTAACCTCAGTTTCTTTTCACTGCTGGGAGTGAAAATTTCAAGGGCTCTGGTAACCTACCTTGATGGGTGACCCTCTCACTCTCCCATTAGTGTCTTTTTGGGATAATGGTCTCTGCCCCTCTTCAGTTATGTTTCTTGGGACCTTAATCCTTCCAGCTACTCCCAAAGATCTTCTCCTGTGGAGATCGGGCCTGAAGGGACCAGTGCCTCCCAACCCCAGGATCCTTCTGGCATTTCTGGAACCCCAGTTCCCCTTGGCCCAGTCACAGGCAGAGAGGCTGGGCAACTTCTCTCTCTTCTCAGCTCTAAACCCCCAGCAAGCCCAAATTGCCCTTATGCCTTCCCCTTATATTGGATTTCGGGTGAAGGGTACAACTATTCATATTTATTTTCTAGTTTCCCACTCTTAGCTATGTCAGGCCATTCATAACATTAACAACCAAACATCCTGTTTCTTGGCAATTTCTCCCAAAAAGAACAGCTGTGAGGGTTCAGCTTAACCCTTTAAGTGCCCTCTGGTAACTTACCTCAAAGAGGCTGAGGAGAGAGGCTGGTAACACTTGATAATCATGAACACACAGTTCAAAATAAAACAAAACAACTAGCAGGAATTTAGCAGTAAGTGACTTTCTATACATTGTACCAGGGTGGTTGCAGGTTAGATATAAGAACTGTACAAAGTATGCAGTCCTAACAATTGGGGCTGCAACATTCTAACACACTTTAATAGTAATGATTTCCAGTCAAGTACAAGCAAGTGAGTCTTCAAACTCAAACAACTTATAATGAGATTCCAAACCAACATAATCTGACTCAGTAATATATTGCTGGACTAATTTCATCAACTGGTCACTTAGAGTCAATGTCAGCATTTTGTGACCAACAACTCTTATTCATGTGTAACAGTCCTACAAAAGTAAAGTCGTATTCCGTCATAGTACCACTGCTACAGTAGCTGTGTAGTTGACATTTGCACTTACAAAATCTACAGAGTAATACATTTTCTCTGATGTGAAAGGGCTCCATACCTTCTTCAATTGAGATACAGACACCTCTCCTTGCTACTTGTCTGGATGCACATTAGTATGACTGATCTGAAAAAATATAGTATATATGGATCCTGCCACTGTAGATAAAACTCTGCATATGTAATACTCACACCACCAACAAGTCTGCTCACTCAGTGCTTTTATTTCCTTATAATACATGGATGGGACTTTTGCCCCATAGGATCCATTAATAGTTATTTATCTGAATGCATGTACCTCAGTATTTAAAGCTGTAAACCTTCACGATTAAAGCTGTATAGCACTGAAAGAAAACACCCACAGAACATTACAAAGACCAACACACACACAAAAATTAATTACCAATGAAGCCAATTTAGAAATCAATTAAGACATGTACCAAAACAATTACAAAGATTTTCACACCAAGTAACACATTTAGTACAGCATGCTGAAAAGAGTCCCTGACCTACAAAACCCTATACACATTAAAAAAAAAACAACATAACATGGCAACAGATAAAAGCCTTGTGGTATATCTTGTCTGCTTGATTGTGCAGGTTCTCCCTCTGCCTAGAGTGGTAGTTGCCCCCACCAAACCTCTGACCTCCCTCAGTTCACCCTCCACAAACAACTTTCCCCTTCATTCTGTCCCTACTTGTATTGAAGTTATCCACCATTTTCAGTGAGACCACCTCATTAACTACAACTTCACAACAACCAAACAGTTCCCTCCCTCATCAAACTACCATGTCTCTCAATGTTTCATTTCTCTTCTCAGATGTCATACCCTCCATGCAGCTCCAGTCGACTGCAACATCCTTCAAGAGACACCGAGGGTATTGTGTAGTGACATTTAACAAAATTACAAATACATTCCAAGAAATAAGTAATAGAATCAGCGCAAATGGCAACAAAGTTAAAAGGACATGGGGCTGGCCATATAGCCTTGAGATTAGAGTAATGCGTTGTCAATAAGCATTGGACGGTACAACCAGCATTCCTAGGTTTGTGCCCCATAGACTCTATTTGCATACTGTGTGACTCTGACAATGTCTCTTCACTACCCCAGTGCTCCCAGGTCACCCCTGAAAACAGGTACTTGTACCTAGTGGGCCTTACCTGGTTACCAAATACTAAGAAGAAGAGAAAAGAAGGGCATCAAATACAACAACTTTCTAGAGATGTATACTAATCAATACATGGAAATAGAGGAATACATGAACTGACTTAATGGCACTTTATCAAGTGGAACAGCCACTATTATCAGCCATAAGAAAGATCTGGTAGACTTAGAATAATGAGTGGGAAATTGAGATAGAGAAGTACAGATTACTCAGAAGAAGCAGGAACTCCAGAAAGGGAGAAGGAGTGGTCCTGATTGTTCTTGATAGTGTTAATTATTATGGCTCATAAAAACAATCGAATGCTTGGAGTCAAGGGTTGAAATCAATAAATGTTAAAATAGATGAAACGAAGTGTGTGAACCATTCATAACTGGACTTTGATATATAGCCCTCTATATTGATCATGGTGTTCATATATCTCTTTTAGATGAAACTGACAAGGCAGCCCAGATGTCAGAATTAATTAGTATGGGTTCTTTTAATATGCTAGATATTGACTGGGATTAATTTATCAAATAAGAATGATGGAGTCATGAGACTATGATGATATATATATAATAAGAAAAAACACCATGTACCAGCATGCCATGTATTCAGCTAGAGGACCAACTACCACAGATCCTGTTCTAGGGAGTCAATCAATGGATCAGTGTTGTTGCATCCTTCAAACCCTCCACAAAGGAGTATCTGTTTGTTAACAGCCCCTGTGCCTGCTTTAACCAGTTTATCTGTTAATCTGACTCACTGTATTTATCTATGAGCAGTGTTCATGTTCTACAGTACCAAGTGCCTCTAAGTACTTATCTATATCCTGTATCTAAACCTGTTTTTCAAAGTTTTCTTTTGCAATTGTATATCCATTGTTAACACTGTATTTTGCAATTTAGTAGTGCACTGAATGCTTTTATTATCTGTATGTATTATTTCTGTTATGTAATTAACTTTGGGTCACTCCTGAAAAAGGAAGAGCTTGCCTTAGTGAGCAAATAAATAAATAAGGAACTTCTTTCCATTTGTGATTACCTCATTGTTGCTTGCCGAATAAACCAATGGGAGTTAAAAATAAGGGCCTATGTGTCCTCAGTACCATGCTGTTTACTAGATAAAAGTCAAAGAGGAATTAAGGGCTTTAGATTGGATGTATGAACTGGGAAAAGTAATGGCAGAGCAAGTGTGATATTTATTAAAGAAAATATATGGGGACTACTGTAGATGGCAAATACATTCTCCAGAACAGACTCCATTATGAATATCAACTAAAGTTGCAAAATTAATAAGAATAAAGGACAAAACATATAATAAACTAAAGATTACAGGTACCTAGGAGGATCAGAGTACATAAAGAAGTTCAAAGGAAGTGTAAATACAAAATCAGGGGGAAGGAGACAACTGGAGTTAAAACTTACAGTTATGGGCAGTAAAAAGCTGCTCTTCAGATATATTAATTCAGGAAGACCTGGATGCAAAAATAGGCCCCTTAATAAGGGAGACATGACATTCTTAGATGAAAAGAGAATGGCTGAGATATTTAATAATTATTTATGCTTCATTTACAACCAGCAGTCATTAAGCAAGTATCAATCACAAGTTCAAGAAATCCGGGCATGGCGGGTGTTCTATTTTATTTCTTAGTAATTGACTTAAAAGTATACAACTGTGGAGTCTCTCTTCAAAAGGCTGGTGGATGCCCTAATTTCTTGAACTTGTGAATGATACTTTGGTTTTATTCCAGGAGCACCACCTTCCCAGTGTGCACTTTCCATTTGGCTTCTGAGTTGAGCAAGGCCTGCTTTACTTTGGCAATCTAGGGGACAATGAAACAATACCTGATCTCAAAATACAGATCATTATAAATAAAATAACATTATTGGATGACAGGAAAGTAACTGGAACAGGTTGTATGGCTCCAAAATTTCTTAAAATGGTCAGGGAAAAAATTGTCAGACCACATTGTTCGGTAATGAGACTGTCACTTATAAATGGTGTGGTGCCATAGTACTGGAAGCATGATGAATGAGACCCTTTTTACAAGAAAGACAGCATGTCAGTTGCATCCAGTTACAGACCTATTAGTTTAACTTCAGTAATACATACAATATTAGAATATGTATTAAAGGACTTCTAAGTTTGGGTATCTGGCTGAAGGAGAATAAGAAGATATTAGACAGTATGGTTTTATGTAGGGAAAGTCTTGTTCTAACAATCTCCTACTGTATGTTTCTTTGAAATAGTGAACAATGAGTTGGAAATGCATCATCAGGGTCACCTGGTAGATGTAATTGTACAGGTACCGTACTGAAAAATCACAAACACACTTTTATTCAATCTCATCTTCATCATCTACCAAGTATCCATCACTGTCAGTATCAACCTATAAACCTATAAACAAGAAGGTTGTAATCTGAGAATTCAATAAATAAATAAATAAATTGTTGACTAATACCAATGCAGATGTCAATAGTTGCAGTGCAGTTCTTGGTGATTCATCTGTTCACAGTGCCTCTTCAAGGAAGGACCTTGCCTCATATTCTTTTACATGCTCCCTCAGACAGGAAATCACATCTTGGTCTATAGATGTAATCCCGCAGATCAATAAAAACAAGTGGCACATTAGTAAGGTAAAGAAAAGAACCCTGTAATAGAGTTTAAAAAGATTCAAAGTACCGGCATCTGAAATGATTTCAGGATCATCTCCTTGATGACAGCCTGCCATGTCATTTTGACTGATTCAACCATGTGGTCTCTAGCTGGAGCTCTTGGGTTACATACCACTGTTCTTCCTCTGTCTTCAGTAGCCAGTTGTGTACAGTAGCATAGCACTACCTGTATCTTGCTTTAAAGGCAGCATTCCATGCTACATTATCTTCCTGGTAAAGGTGGTGCAGTCTCCAGGGAAGGCTGCCTTTTTCCTTTCTTTTTTTAGTTTTGTAGCTTATTCCACTGTGGGACTGAAATGGCATGGAAATGTATCCCATACCAAAATTCCATGCAGGAAAGCTAATTTTGTCCCACACCTTATCCAGCTACTGTAATGTCAGATCTTCCTGCATCCAGCCGCAAGGACTCTTAGCTACAATGACCCATTGACATCAACAAGTTCTTCTGGCAGCCTCTTGCCCTTAATAACCACAGATGGGGCAGCTTTTGTCCCTCTGCCATGGCAGACAGACAACCATTCACACACTGTTTTTCTTGTATTGTAGTTATCAGTGGGACCAAGATATTGCAACTTTGTGCAGTGTTTTAGTATCAAGCATATCAGCCCAAACAGTCATTTTGCCTATGTGTTGAATGGACACTAGCTTGAAATCATTACTATGCTTTGCTATTTGCAGAAGCTGATAAACTCGATGAACTGAAGACAAAAGTTTTCAGGCTGTCATTGCCTATCTGTGGTTTTCTGCCTTACTGTGCATATAGCAATGCAAAAACACATCTACACAGTCAAAATTCACTTTAAATGCTGGGTTCTGAAATGAATCATTTGCTCTTATCGCAACTGATTTTCTGGTTACATGTAAGTACTGCTCCCTCTGGAGCTCGATCCAGCTGGCTAATTTACACTCTGTCTGGATGCCTGCATCTCCTACTGGCACCCTCAAATTGGCATCTGTTTTTTCTTGTTACCACTATCTCTGGCAACAAAAGTAAGTTCATTAATCTTTATTTTTGAGCGACACTTTTATTTGTTTTTCATTGAGCTTAAGCACCACCACAACTTTCTGGTTTCCTTTAATTTCTGCATGCTTTACAATAATAACTTGAAAGAAAGGTTGTAGGACTTTTGTTTTGATATTACACACAGTCGATGTAACAGCTGACAGAAAGACAGATTACAATGACACTTATGCAAGCATAATCTGGGAGAGCAGTAGTGCTATGTGGAATGCAAAATTCTACCACCAAAATTAGCTCAGAATGACCATTCCAGCAACAGAATTTCCCATGGAATTTAATTGGTTCTTCTGCAGAATTCCACCTGCTGCAATCAGTGGCATAATATTCTATGTAAAAGCAATTTTTTCTGTGGAAAATTATTCTGCAGCCATTTCTGTGCAGAATATTGCAATCCACAGAATAATATTCATTAGAATAGCATTTTGTACCACATAAAATCATTCTGAAACCATTTTCATGGAAACTATTGAGATCCGCAGAATAAAATTCCATGGAAATGTGGCAGAAAAACGCATTCCACATTTTTCTGCCGTGGAATTCTGCCATTCAGTTTCTAATGAAATTTGGTAGAATTTCAGCAGACTCTTGAAAATACTGCAAACTTTGGTTCCACCAGAATTTGAAAATTCTACACAGCACTAGAGAGCAGCTGTTTAAATAGAAGCCACACTCCAATTATACTGTAGCTGTGCCTATGAACACTGTAATGTAATAGGAGCCACTGCTTTAATTCAAAGATATATGGTAGTTTTATTTATTTATTTGTTTAGTTTTTGTTGACTGGGTAAGTGCACTAGACAAATTCTGCCTATTTTCAGGCATGACCTGGGGAAGGGGGATACAGATGAATGCCAACTGGACTTGAACCTGATTAGCTGTTGGTGGTATTTTTGTGAATGGTTCTAGTTCTGCTGAGTGTGTTGTTTTTCCAGGCATTTGTGCATCAGTCATGGACAATCGTGTCCAAGAATTATGGACAAACCAAGCCAGCCCAGTGGCACTGAGGGTTGAGGTGCTGGACACCACAGCTCATGCCACGCTGGCAACCCGGGTTCAGGAACAAGCCTAGATCACTGGGGGTCAGCAGGGGAGTGGAAGGATTGAGCATCTGGAGGACAGCTCTCCTTCTTTGGGGGGATCCAGGGACTATGCCCAGCACTGAGGTGACCTCTGGTGGAGACCAGAGGTACTGCAATGCTTCAGGGCCAACGTAGAGGGTTGTGTAGTCATGGCCAGACATTCCCTGGCATCATTGCACGTCAGGACTCTGCCAGGGAAGGGAGGGCATAACGAGGGGGAAAAAACAAGAAAATCCACACTCCCGGAGATAGGCAAAGGCACCACCCTACAGCCACACTCCACCAGCCAAACTCATCCAGCCCCTGAGCCGAGCCCAGCCCAGCCCAAATTTGCAGATAGAGCACCCTGGGAGGATAGGGCGGTCCCACCTGGGGAGGGCTCAGAACCGAGGGGAAAGCCAGGCTGGTACCAGGATGCTGGTGAGTTTCAGGCCAGGAGGTAGAGCTGGAGGTCAGTGGATGCCTGAGAGAGTTCTCCAGGGCTCAAGCGGAGCCAAAAATAGAGTTAAAAGAAAAAAAGAATTATGGACAAACCATGGCTGGAGCTATCATGGACAAAAATCAGGAACAGAGCAGGGATGACCATGGAAAACCTTGTGTGTTCATGAAAAAATGGGGTCAGAATCAAAGTTTTGTTTTTGGTTTAACAATTTATTAATCCAGGGAAGTCAAGTTGAGATACATCATCTTGTTTCAGTGGGGTCCTGCATCTACCCATTTCTGCAGCTGGGGTGGCAAAAGCACTGGTAGGTTAAGTGACTTATCAAGGCCACACTATAACTATTTGGCTTTGGTTGGGATTGAATCTGTCATCTTCTGGTAGCCAGTACTCTAACCATTAGATCATACTACACCTGCAAAATTGCGTATTAGATTCAAGTGAAATTCTCCCCAAAAATCCTTTGAAAAATGTTTGCCAATTGTATGAGACGTTTGAAGCACAAATAAAATCTCACAAATTGTTTTCTTTTTTAAAAAAAGTCACACAATTCTGTTCTTACAGTCAAGTCTAAAGAGTTCCCCAAAATTAAAATTCATCAAACTTTTCACTGGATGTAACTTCAGTTTTACCAAAGAGCTCCATAGTCATTATTTTAGAAAAGACTGCAAATTTTGTTTATGAAAAACTGTGTGAAAATTATGCTGGTGAAAACAGAGATTTTTTTGTTTATCTTTAAATTTTAAATTAGGTAAACCTGAAATTCATATTGCATGTAATCTTCCATCAAGAGTTGGAAGCAGTTCTACACAAAACTGATATAATGCCCAACTTGAAAGTTATAAAATACATGCTACTTCATTTGCATGGCAAGATGTATTGGCACACACTGGTTGTATTGCAAATTGCCAGTTTTTATTTATTTTTTATTGAAATGTTTCACCAGATAGGCATACTGAGCAGCAAGTTGTTCATCTCCCAGTGCAATCTGGGGAGTAGGGAACAATGCGATAGAATACAGAGCAATGTTACAATGTTGGAAAACAATTTGCTAACTTGCATATAATGAGAGCAGGAGGGATTACAGGTGGATCACATTGGCTAACAATGCAATAGTTAACTATAGTAGATATGAAGACACATATAGCAATTTGGCAACAGTTGGTGACAGCTGGTAACACTGGAATGCATATAATAACTTGGCAACAGTATATAGCACTAGATGGTAAGGTGACACAATAGTAATTGGTAGCCATTAATTTAACATAGATATTCGAGATTTACAGTGATTGGAGTAAAGGGAGGAAGAATGGAAGGAGGGAACAAAAAATTGTGGGGGGGGGAATGGAAGAAGGGAAAGGAAACGTATGGAGCGACGCAGGCAGAACATGATTTTTGAGGCAAACAAAGATGACACGGGGGACTAAAGTGCATATAAGAGGGTATGGGGTAGGTTATAAGTGCTTAATTGAGTGTTGGGGTAGACCAGAGTTGTCATATGTTAACCAGAAGGGGATTAGGAGGAGAGGAGAGGTGGAGTGGCAGGGTGATGAGACAGAAATATTGTAGGTTGGGGGTGTCCAAGGGGGTGGGGGTAGTTGAAATTCAGCAGTGTCCTGTTATCCCTATCTGGGTGGCAGTGGACAGCCCTATTGGTAGAACACAGGTTGTAGGCAATTTATGTATAGCAAATGAGGGGGGTGTTGGGGTATGGATGTTGTGGGAAGGGGTGGCAGAAGTCAGCTATAGTGGGGGGTAGTACCCCACCAGTGTGCTGGGTGACCCTTCCTGCACAAGGCAGTGATCTAGCAGTGATTGAGGGGGTGCAGTAAAAGGAGAAATAGGGGAAAGGGGGTAAAGTTGTTGCCCACTGTGCAGTATGGATCCAGCCTGCACAAGGCAGTGATCAAGCTCACAGGAGGGAGATAAATTAAGGGTAGAGAAAGAAGGGGGAGGAACACTTTAGGAGGATGGAGAGTAGGGGACAAGGAGGAGCATGATCAAAGGGAAGCAGGAGTGGTGGGGAGTAGGCATATGGTAATACGGGCTTAGTGGAGATGGCAGGTGGATTAGGGAGGATCATGGCAGGCAGAGGAAGGGGCAAGGAAGTTGTTGAAGGCAGAGTTAATGGAGTAGCAAGAGGATGAGTGGTGAATTTGAGGGAAAAGTGAATTCCAGATTTTTTGGAGGCAATAAGAATAACCCGATTGGCCAATACAGGTGGAGCGGCGTGGGACTACCAGGGTTCATGAGTCGGTAGATCACAGGGAGTGGGAAGGAGTGGGGTCAGTTGTAAAGGCAGGAGAAAGATACTAGGGAAGTTCACCCAGCCAGTGCTTAGAGGTGAATTTTGTGCAGTGAGAGAGACGTCAGTTTGTCAGGGAAGGGAATAGAGATGCAGCGAATTTAAAATCTGCCTGCAAAGTGAACTTGAAGTGGCCACTTCACGTTGGCACTTCACTATGCAGAGTGCCCCATAGGAAAGGCTCACTTAGCCTAGTTATTATTACTTTGCATTGTCATTCCACTTTTAATACAAGGTAAGGCAGAGTGACAACAATACTGGCAGCACCCCACCCACACAATCACCAGAATTAATGTGCATCCCCAAAGTGCTACTGTCTTGTGTCCAGAAAACTCCCCAGTGCTGACGAAGTGAAATGAGAGCATAACAAGAAATGCAGAGTCTCCCAGAATTAATGGCACACTCAGTCATGCATGCAGTGGTCACACACAGAGTCACCAGAATTAATGTGCATCCCCAAAATACTACTGTCTTGTGTCCAGAAAAGTCCCCATTGCTGATGAAATGCTACTGTCTTGTGTTCAGAGAGCGTAAAAAGAAATGCAGTCTTCCAGAATTAATGGTGCACTGCAAACACACAGACAGATTAAGATTGCGCTGCGCACTCAAGGGATACATATGAAAAGGCACAACAACACCTAACTAGTGCACACAAGTCACAAATCCAGATCTGGAAAGGAATACATTTTGCCAGTTGGGGGATTAGTGCATGGCAGTAACTATCCACTACTAGTAAAGATACCACAAAGCAGTATAAAAAATTCATGCAGGTGTGATGGATAGCAGGTTCACACTGCTGCAATTACTCTATGGCACAATAAAAGTTGTCTGATTTAATGGCACGCATCGCACACACATTTGCACACACAGACTACAAGTAATGCGTAGCAAATTGAAAACCTTTAGTAATATAACCAAATGTTTTAAACAGGCAAATTATATACTGCTGCACCACAACAATCAGCAAAAAAATTTCAAGAATTACTGAAAATATTACTATGTGTACATTAACACAGTTATACAAGAAAAATATAACCATAACAGTAAGGCTGCCTTTTTCTCCCAGTTAATGTACCTACACCACAAATACGCCCCTCCCCAAAGCACACTTCACAGTACACAGACTGACTGTTCTAAATTAACATTCAAAATCCACACACAACAATAGTCACTCGATGGTATGAGCACAGAATTTCCTACAATCGATGTAGTAAATTTTGAGCAAAAAAAAATTACTCAAAAAGACATTTTAAACAGCTTTTAGAAGTTTTGAATCGCAGAGCTCTGAGAGCAAACTGTCTCCAGCTACCACTACACACACACTACCCATGCCTGAACTGAGGCTGTGCAGAACAATCTAGAGCCCATGTGACCTGCAATCTAATGAAACACTGCAGAATTTCATTTGGAGCTCAACTAACATACTAACATACTAACATACTATTTGCCAGCAGATTAGGCCTTATGGTCTATCAAGTCTGCTCGAACCTAGATCCTTAGTTGGGTGCCGAGACCCTCCCATCCCTTGTGCTCCAGAAACCCCTATCATCCATCCCCACCCCCGGACAGGCCATCATCTGATACATCCACTTTCTGTGTCTGTCCCACCTCTCTTAAAGCTTCCACTGTGGATCTCTGAACCAGCTCACCAGGCAGAGCATTCCAAGTGTCCACCACCCTCTCAGTGAAAAATCTCTTCTCTTTTCCCCCTCACCCTTCCACCTTCCAACTTCAAACCATGCCCTCTGGTGATGCCTCCCTGCTTTAGTCTAAAGATCCCCTCCATGTTTACCCTATTTATTCCCTTGAGGTACTTGAAGACCTCAATCATGTCCCCCCTGTCTCTCCACTCCTCCAATGAAAACAGGCAGAGCTCCTCAAGTCTGTCCTCGTAAGTCAAATCCCCTAGCCCTCGTATCATCTTTGTTGCCCTCCTCTGTACCCTCTCCAGGAGCTGTATGTCCCTCTTCAAATGTGGTCTCCAGTACTGTACACAGTACTCAAGGTGTGGTCTAACCAGTCCATTGTACAGTGGCAGAATCACTTCCTTGCTCCTAGAGGTGATCCCCCTTGCGATGCATCCCAACATCCTGTTTGACTACAAGGCGAAATGAAGTGAATTACATTGATTTCAGTGTACTTTGTCTTAAAATTGGTGGAGAAGTGGTTTGGGGAAGGGGGAATAACACAAATGCATTGGTTTCAATGGACTTCGCATTCCTCATTATGAAGCGAAGTACTCCACTTCACATTGTGGAGTACTCCGCGGGTTCCACGTTACCCCATGAATCACTTCGTGGAGCGAATTGGGGCCACTTCACCCACCACTACTTATAGTACTGTAACTCACATGCTGTACAGGAAGAAACGCAAATGCCTATGGCTGTACTTCCCCGATGAGCTGTAGCCCAAAACACCCTGGGACCCCAACTTAAAAACACGTATTAATGAGTACAATGGTGGGGTGGTGAAGCCTGGAGAGATACTACAAAACAAGCTTAAAATACATGAAAGTAACTAGAAAAAAAATGTATGTTGTGAATCATGACGTGATCATGAATCGTGATTTGTGACTGCATTTGTGACCGTGATAATGAAGAACGTGATTCGGTATCAGTGGTGTGAAATAACAAATATGAAACTGCATTGGGAACTCGAATGCCTATGGCTGTACTTCCCTGATGAGCTGTAGCTTAGAACTCCCAGACTTAAAAACATGTATCAATGTGTACAATGGTGGGGTGGTGAAACCTGGAGAGATACTACAAAACAGGCTTACAATACATCCAAGTAACTAGTAAAAGAAATTAATGTTGTGATTCATGACATGATCGTGAATCATGATTTGTGACTGCATTTGTGACCGTGATGATGAAGAATGTGATTTGTATCACGAGTGACTCATGATGATGGTCCTGACTTAAAAATGCATATTAATGAGTACAATGTTCATGCAGAATTATGCACCACACCTGTCCAGTACTCTGAAGGGAAGCCAAAGAAACAACTGTGACAAGCTACAGATGGAGATTGGGCCCTAAAGAGATGTAAATGCACAGATAGATTAAGATTGCGCTGCACACTGAAGAGATGCAGACACAAAGGCACAACACCTAACCAGTGCTCACCATCAGAAATTCAAATCTGAAAAAGAATACCTTTGCCGGTTGGGGCAGGCCAGGGGGGCAGTGTACTGCACTTCTGCAGTAACAGTCACTAGTACTAGTACCAGTAAAGATACCACAAAGAAGTACAAAAATCGCACAGCTGCAGTGGATAGCAGGTTCACATTGCTGAAATTACTATGTGGCACAATGAAAGGTGTCTGATTTGATGACATGTGTCACAAACATACACACACACACACACACACACCAAGTAGTGTGTAGCAAATTGAAAACTTCAGTAATATAACCACATATTTTAAACAAGTTAAATTATGCACTGATGCATCATAACAATCAGCAAAATAATGGCAAGAATTATTGAAAATATTACTGTGTGTACATTAACACAGTTATAAGAAAAATATCACCAAAAGAGAAAGAACTGCCTTTTTCTCCAAATTAATCTACCTATGCCACAGATACGCCTCTCCCCCGAAGCACGCTTCCACTGTATCTCAGTAGACAGGCTGAATGTTGTACATTAACATTCAAAATCCACACACAAACAATAAATGCTCTATGATATGAGCACATGAGGGTTTCCTACAATCGATGAACTAAAGTTTCAGCAAAAAAAAAGATTCAGAAAGGCTTTTTTAACAGCTTTGAGAAGGTCTGAATTGCAGAGAGCTCTCAGAACAGACTTTCTCCTGCAGCTTCCTGCACACACTATCCCGAACTGAGGCTGTGCAGAACAATCTAGAGCCCATGTGACCTGAAATCCCATGAATCAATGCAAAATTCACCTTTGGAGATTAAAAAGAAGGTGAAGTGAGGTGAAGGACATTGTTTTTAATGTACTTCGCCTTAAGAATTGGTGGAGTAGTGGTTTGGGAAGGCAGAATAATGCAAAGTAATTGTTTTCAGTGGATTTCGCGTTACCCATCATAATGCGAAGTACTCCGCTTCGTGTTGCGGAGCACTCCGCGTATTCGCCTTCACTCCACAAATCACTTCGCGGAATGATAGGCCATGGTAACGCCTGGGTCGATGATGAACTTGCACAATTTGGTCAGGACATTCTCCAGTTGATGATATCACTGGGTTTTACACAGGTTGTTGCCTCTGCAACCCATAAGTTTGGTCACTCTCTTGACCTGGTTTTCCTCCTGGGGATTGAAACCTCTGACTTTGTGGTGGAACCAGTCAGGTGGTCGGATCATCACACTGTAAGGTTCAGTTTCGATGCCCCCCCATATAGTCCTGCCCCTGTGGAGACGGTCAGATACCGCCCTTTGTGGAATGTGAGGCCTGATGGCCTATTGGTGGTATTAGACCTATTGGTCATTCCAGGGGCAAGCTGGAGTCCAGAGAGCCTGGTTCAGGCCTATAACAAGGCTGATACTATGGTCCTGGACCCTATCACTCTGGTCCATGTTCATCTTCTCTATCTTCACCCTCGGTCTCCATGATTTGATGGGACCTTGACGGAGTTGCGGTGAGTAGGACAAAGGTAAGAGCATTGCTGGTAGAAATCCACCCTGATAGCTGACCACATTAGATTAATGGAACATTATCAAATCTATCAATCAGCAATCACCCATAAGAAGGCAGAGTTCCTGTCCGGGGATACTGCTTCAGCTCAGAATCGACCAGCTCAGCTCTTTTGAACAGTGGACAGGTTGTGCAACCCAACCTGTCTTCAGGTTTGAAGAGGCTTTTCACAAATTGAGTGTGATGAGCTCGCTTGCTTCTTTGTGGATAAGGTGGCCAGCATCAGGGCAGAGATCTGTCTGGTTCACTCTGTGGGAGTTGATAGTGGTTGGTGTTTGGTCACCTCTCCTTGGTTCGCCTGGAGCTCCTTCAACCAGCAGGGCATTGTGGATGTTGTGCAGATTGCCCAGGGTATGCGCCCAATGTGATGTAGTTTGGACCTGGGTCCAACATCCCTGATAATGGGTTGTTCTGATATCATAGGCCCTGTCCTTGCAAAGATAGTTTGGTGCTCCTTAGAGTCTGGTGAGTTTCCTAGCTCACTGAAGGAGGTGGTGGTGACACCTCTCCTGAAGAAAGCTGCTCTGGTCCCAGGCTGCTTAGCAAACTACAGACCTATCTCAAACCTTACTTTTGTAGGGAAAGTAATTAAGAAAGTTGTGTTGCTACAACTGGAGAACCTCCTGACCATACACGCCATCTACAAACCTCTCCAATCCAGTTTTCATTAGAGGCATAATACCGAAACCACTCTGGTTTCGGTGCTCAATGACTTCTTGATGGCGAGGGATCAGAAGCACCATTCTATCTTGGTACTCCTTGATCTCTTTTCAGCCTTTGACACCGTGGACCATGGGTGCTTCTCAGGTGCTGATGTTCATCTGTGGCCTGTCTGGTACACTTCTCAGATGGATTAAATCTTTCCTCACTGGCAGATGTCAGAGGGTGGTGTCAGGGAATTTTTCCTCTGACTCATTCTCTCTGCCATGTGGGGTCCCTCAGGGCTCAATGCTGTCCCCTATGCTGTTTTCAGTGTATATGCTGCCTATCAGAGACATTGTAAGATGGTATCAGCTGAGGTTTCACTGCTAAGCTGATGATACCCAGCTCTATCTATCTTTCGCACTTGACCAGGATAGTGCGTGCTTGGTCTTTAACAACTGCCATGCAGAAATCCAGGACTGGATTAGATTCAGCTGGTTGAAGTTGAACTCTGGAAAGACTGAGGTGTTGGTAGTGGATCCAGGTCCCCAGGCAGAGGGGTTGGAGGCTGGGGGCTGGACAACCCTCTGGACTCTGTCTTGGGGGTGCTCGGCTTCCTTCCTCTGAATGGGTGCAAAACCTGGGGGTGATTTTTGATGACGAGCTGACACTGTATTCGCAGGTGTCGTCAGTCATCAGGTCCTTGTTTAACCATCTGAGGAACATCATCAGGATTGAGTACCTTGTTCCATCCGTCCACCTTCCAATGTTGATCCACGCCTTTGTGACCTCTCACCTTGACTACTGCAACTCCCTGTACCTATGACTTCAGGGCATTGATATCCACCATTTGCAGCTGGTGCAGAATGCTGCAGTGAGTTGTTGACGGGGACTCCTCATTCGAGTCACATCATGCCAGTGCTGCACGAGCTGCACTGACTGCCAATTCAGTGGCAGATCACATTCAAGGTCAGGCTTCTGACCTTTAAGGCCCTGCATGGACATGGCCCAGATTATCTGCAAGAGCTCCTGTGTCCCTACTGCCCCAGACAACCACTCCACTCAGCTGACAAGGGGTTGTTAGAGATTCCCAGGGTATACCTTAAAACATCTGGGACCCTTCTGTTTATGTATGTGGCCCCATCCATGTGGAATACTCCTCCTCATCAGATATGTGAGTGCATGACTGTGGAGAGTTTTAAGGCCTTGAAAACCCATCTGTGGCATAGCGCCTACCCAGAATGAATATTTTAGATATTTATCTATTCGGTTATTTAGCTGTATGGATTGTCTGTGTTTTATTGGATTTTATATGTTATATTACTGTACAGCGCCTTGGTCTTGGAAAGGCACTTTAAAAATAAAGTTTATTATTATTATTAGAGATCACAATGATGAGTGTGGAGGGGGCGTCTAGAGCAAAATGGCAAAAGGAGTTGAAGAGGGTATCTAGTATGGCCAGAGAGGACTTAGGGACAGCACTGTAGACTATGTCACAGTAGTCAAAGATAGGTAGGACCATCTTCTGGACAATCTCATGCCTAGCCGAGGGTGGGATGCAAGCATGGTTCCTGAATAGGGTGCCGAGCTTGGGACGCAATTTTTTCTGCATGGTGTTGATATGACCAGAGAAGTTTAGGTGTTGGTCCAGCCAGACACCTAAATACCTGAAGGAGGATGTGTCCTTGAGTAAAGTCCCATCAAGGGTGTAGAAGGAGGGTAGAGAGGGAAACCTGATAAGTCTCTGCCTGGTGCCGAATGTCATGGAGACTGTTTTTTTGGCAGTGAGAGCTAATTGGTGGTTTGCAAACCAATGCTGAACTTTGTCGAAGTTGTGCTGCAAGTTGGATGCTACCTCGGTGGGGCAGGAGCAAGATGCATACAAGACTGTATCATCAGGGTACATGTGAATGCAGGATAAGGGAGAGCAGGTGGACGGGAGATCATTTAGAAAAATATAGAATAGTATGGGGCCTAACACTGATCCCTGGGGGATGCCAGTTTTTATCAGGAGGGGTGGGGAAATTGCATCAGAGATCTTGACTGATTGGGTTATGTCAGTGAGGTATGTCTTGAACCAGTCTGTGGCTAAGGGGGATAGCCCAGCTGTTGATAGGGTGTCAAGGAGAAGAGAGTGGGAGAATGTGTCAAAGGCTTTGGCCAGATCAACAAAAATGGCTGAGGTGATCTGGCCATTGTCCATTCCCATGAGGATAGAATCAGTAAGCTGAAGAAGGGTGGTGGTGGTAGAGTGATTTTCCTGAAGCCAGATTGATAAAGGGTGAAGAAGGAGGCGTCATTGAGGTAAGCGGTGAGCTGGGAGAGGGCTAAGTGTTGCTGAAGTTTGGCAAGGGTAGAGAGAAGAGAGATGGGGTGGTAGTGGTCAGAGGATGTGAGGTCTCCACCTTTGGGGAGGGGAAGGACCACTGTATGTTCCTATGGGGAAGGTACTGAGGCAGTTGAGAAAGAGAGGTTTAGGATAATAGATAGTGGGTAGGCAATGGCTGGGGCTGAGAGGGATAGTAGTTTAGGGTTGAGGCCATCCAGGGAGGAGCCTTTTGAAGGGTTGATCACTAGCAGGGCATTTAGGGTGTCATTTGGGGAGACAGTTGTGAAGGAGTAGGGGGAATTGTAGGGGGGCTTTCATAGGTATTAGGAAGGGGAGAGAGAGGGGCATAGTTTTGGAGGGATTGGAGTAGCTCATCAGCAAGGCCACTGTTTTTCGGTTTTTACCAGAAAATCTGGTACAATTCCAGAATTAAGGCTACCTGAAAACCGGTAAAAACAAAGGTTTCATGGAATCTGGCATTTTCTATCAGATCAGTAAATCTATAAAAAAGTGTGTTTTTCCTTTAATTCCTTCCTGTACTATTTTCAGTTTGCTTTATTTAATGCTCTGTATATTAAGCCTTCTTTAATTCTGATTATTTATGCACATACTAAAAGAATGATAATAGAATCCTGGTAAAATCCGGAAATTAGAGTAACAATCACCGGTGAAATTCCGGAATCTTAAGTCTTGAAAACAGAATCTAATTGTTTTAATCACCGTAAATCAGTGGCCTTGCTCATCAGCACAAGTAGTGTAATAAGAGTTGAATTCAGCAGCTACTGAAACTGGACTGGCAATGAGGGTGACATTTATCTTAAGTATAGGGGAGGTTGGACAGGATGGGGGGGGTAAAGAAGGCATGGACCACTCTCCAGAACTTGGACGGGGGAGTTGACGTTAGTCGCAAAGGTAGATTTGAAGTACTCTGTTTTTGGCTAGCCTGGTAGCCAGGGTACAGGCATTAGAGAGTTTTTGGTAAATAAGAAGGTCATTTGGAAGCTGGGAGACTCTGCCATTTCCAGGCCTCATCTCTGGCTCTGTGGCAGGCTAGTAATTCAAGGGTAATCCGGGGAGGTGATGACCTCTAACCCTTGTTTGTTTTAGGGGTGCGAAGGCATGCCAATTTGCTAGGAAGATGTCTTTAAAATAGATTAGGGCTTTATCAACTGAGGAGGTGCTTGCTAGAGGAGACCAGTATGAGAGGGCAAGGCTATGCAGGAGAGGTTCCAATTCTAGGGATTTATAAGTCCATATTTGTAGTGTTTTATGTGGGGATTTAGGGCTGTGAACTTTTCTGACCAGGAAAACTGGGTTGTGATCACTGAGAGCATCTGGAAGGATGCCAGAGGTGATGATTCTATGGGGGTGAGAAGTTAGGGCCCAATCAAGTAGGGAGTGGCTTTGGGTCTTGTGATTAGGGTGGGTGGGTTCTGTAATTAGTTGTGCGAGGTTCAGGGCACTGATAGCATTTCTTGTGGTAGATGTTGTTGAGGACAACCAATTTAAATTGAGGTTGCCAAGGATGTAAAGTTCACCAGATTGAGAGAGGGAAGTAATGGAAGTTAGGCTGTCAAGGGAGTCGGCGGGCTGGACATCTGGATGGCAATAGATACCAGCTACAATGATAGGGAGTGAGAAAGGGAGGGATACATTGATGGCTAAGGCATCATGGGTTGCTGGATTGGAGGAGAAAAAGACTGGGAAGTATTGGAGGGAGGCGCAGATATACATGGCCACTCCACCACCCCTGCCTGCTCTGTCTATCCTTAGGATGGAGTAACTGGGGATGGAGACCGAGTGGTCAGGAATTTTGCTTTTTAGCCATGTTTCTGTTATAATTAGAATGTTTGGTTTCAGGGCAGCAACCATGGTTTGTAGGAGCTCTATTTTTTGCAGTAAACTGCTAATGTCTAAGTGTAATATCTTGAAACCCTTTATGAGGGCTGTTGGGATAGGGGTGTGGGCAGTGACACTGGGGGAGATGGCAGGGGTGAAGGAAGCAGCAGGACCGGGTTGGGGTGGATGTCCCCCGAGGCGAGTAACAGTAGAGCTAGGATTAGGAAGTGTAGCGTCGTGGATTTGGAATGATGGGGCTTGGAGGTAAAGTGAGTGAGGTAGAAGGAAGTGGTATAGTGAGGAAGCAGAAGGTGGAGAACAGCAAAGAAATTTGATAAAGTTAGTAGTAATGCATATGGAATGATGAGAGAATGAGACCAAAATATGTTAGGGGGGGCAGGAGTAACAGCATGAGTATAAGTTGAGGCCCGTAGACAGGGGGTTGATGGATTTGGAGTTATAGAGCCCTGGGCTTGCAAAAGCAGGAGGGGTGGGTAGGGAGAGGGTAAGAAATAAGGTTAGGGGGAGGAGGTAGAAGGGAGAAGGATTTGAGTGGAGGTGAAATATCCTTAGGGTCAAGGAGCAGTGGGGGGGGGACTTTGGTAAGTAATAAACTACAACAAGGGGGTGTAGCTGAACAGAGTTGCTTTGCTACCAAGGGGAAGGGGCGCAATGCTTAAAATAAAGCTTCCTCAGGTATCCAGCTGAATAGCCTGTAGTAGGAAAGTAGAAAGTGAAGGATGCTTGCTTAAATATACACCCTCTAATGGAGGAGCTGTATAACCTGCTAATGGGGAAGCATGTACTAGTAGTTACCCTGTTCTAGTACTAAAGCAATACGGTGACCAATGGGAGTGTGTATAAGGAATGAGGGTGGAGACAGCAAACATTTATGTGACCTAGGATGGGGTGGGGGTGGGCCGAAAAATGGAGTATTGAAGAGCAGAGTAGAATATACAGTGGCACAATTTAGTTCAGTCAGGGGAAACATTGATTTAGATACAAACACATGAGTTCAGCCATGAGTTCCTATCTACATGGTGACACAGAAATTTCTTATATATGACAGTGCCTCATATTAATTCTGTTACAATTTAACAAATAGTTACAAACTGCCTGAATCTTTAAAAATGTTGCTATGTGTAGTGCTTTGTGAAGGGACCACTTTCATGTAGCAAAAAAGTGCAAATTTGCATTGCCCTCCACCTACTAGTGAAGTGACCACTTCACCAGGTAGTTAATACACATATCAGCACATTGTTAGTGAAGTTGCCATTTTGCATAGTACTGCTTGTCTAAAGCTATTCATGCTGTAGCAGCACCTACACTAGCTAAGTGCCACAATTCATAGTTTTTTGGGGGGGATTTAACTTTTTATTTAAAATGATAAAAACTTCACCTCCAATAAAGATTAAACCATCCCTTTGAACACCACCCATTTAAACCATTACTCCCATAACTCCACCCTCTGATTGATCAGTATGGTCAACTAATCATCTGATACTACTAGCATGTTATTACTAATGTATACATTGTGAATAAATCACTGATGATGGCTGGTCAGCACTAAGGGCTTTCCTTTTCACAAGTGTCACTGAAGTATGACTGTTATCCTTATTTTGGTGATGGGAAGGAGGTTAGTTGATGTCAGTGGTTGGTTAAATGGGGCATTAACTGTTTATGTAAGTGGGGAGCGGGTGGGGTGGGGGAGGAATTTACATTATAATTACAGAATACACACTGGGGTAGGGATACATTTTTACTAGTATAAGACATCCCATATACAGAAGCTTTGCAGGAAATGGGTATTGCTGTGAGGGTAAGATGTTTCTAAACTGATGATGTCAGAAATGTTGGCTCAAAATGTTGGCTCAAAAAGGGAAGAGACAGGCACATAGCAATAGTGCATAAAGGCAGAGACTGGAGGGTGCAGGAAGAACTAACAAGGACAGAGTCCTAAAGTGGACAGGTTTAGGCAGACTGGATGGGCCACTAGACCTTTATCAGTCATCATTTCCTATGTTTCTATGTTTCAAATCCATTAAATCCACAAAACGCAGTGAAGCAGGAGTCCGAAATTTCTGCATGTACATCTCACATGCTGTGACAAGTAATTTCATATGGAAGAAATTTCTGTATATGACATTATTGCTAAGTACACTTTTTACCATGATGTGTTCTTCTTTTTTACATTATGGGGCTGGTTTTTTAATATGTGAATGTTCATATATGTACTCCATAACTGCTTGTACTGTACACACAGGATCAGCCTATCAATTCAGATGGCAGATTGCTGAGGTGAGTAGAGGAGGATCTGAGCCAGTCACTGACCTAGTTTCTGCCTGCCAGTAATCATGGATGCCTTTGGCTGCATCAGCTGATTGGTGGAGGTGGAGGAGGGCATTGTCCTGTATTGGAGAGTGGAGGGTGAGAAGGGTGGGTGATCTTATGGCTAGATGCTGCTGAAAGGATTCTGTGAAGGGATGGGCCACTGGACATATCTATCTATCTATCTATCTATCTATCTATCTATCTATCTATCTATCTATCTATCTATCTATCTATCTATCTATCTGTCTATCTATCTATCTATCTATCTATCTATCTATCTATCTATCTATCTATCTATCTATCTATCTATCTATCTATCCATCCATCCATCTATCTATCTATCTATCTTGAGAATAACATGCAGATCACCACTGAGAGCCTATGGGTTACAATACAACTCAAAAGACAACCACAAATACTAGTGGGGACATGTTATAGACTGCCCAATGCAAAATCAGAATATACTGATATGCTACTCCCAGAAATCAAAAGCTTGCAAGTAAGGGAAATGTACTAATACTAGGGGACTTCAATTTACCAACCATTAACTGGGAAAACTTAACTGGAAATTCAGAAGCTGAAAATAATTTTATTTCAGATACAATCGATCTAGGATTAGAACAATTAATCACTGAACCTACCAGAGGAAATAATACACTGGACCTCTTGCTAAACACTACTGAAAATAACATCTCTAACCTTTGTGTGTTTGACCCCCTTGGTAATAGTCATCATAAATCCATATTATAAAAAGGTTCTCAGAAATACTGCATTCTGATTGGCTGTTAGGATTCCAACAGCCTTACATTAATCCATGTTATACTGTCATGTACAACCTGATCACCATGGCACATGGATTCTTCCTGTCAGCATGCCATCCTCTAGCACTGCTGAATGACTGGAATGATGCATTCTGAATTTGAACCAGCATTCTTAAACTGTTGGTGGAAGAACTATTTTATGAAAAATCTCCCTCTAAATGAAGAAAACATTCAAAAAGTATTCTTTTAACCCTCTTCTTTTGGAACAATATTTATAATAGCAATAAGGCACTCCCAGGAGTTAGATTAACAGTCAGTTAATCACCCCCTAGGGACAATATGGCACTCAGCTGTGCCTCATGCCACATTACACCCCAGGGGGGTGAATAACAGACTGTTAATCTAATCCCTGGTCATACCTTATTGCTTAACTATTCAGTCTACCATATCACCAACAATACTCCAGAAATAACACATTACTAAGAAACTACGATAAAACTGATCTCAAACTAATAAACAGCCATTTAAGTAACATGCAATCGGAAAATATATTACTACCCTTTACTTTGGAAGAAGCCTGGAGCAGCTTTAAAAAAAACATATTAGATCTGGAAGCAAAATTTGTCCCAACAAAAAAGAAATATAATAATAAAGGGCAGATTCCTACATGGTTAGATAACAACATAAAGATACTAATCAAACAAAAAAAAGGTTTTTCCAAACTCACAAAACATCCAAACAATAACAAAATGTTATTACTCTATATGGCTTCCGTAAAAAAATAAAAAAAAAACAATTCTCACATCAAAGCGAAATCTTGAATTCAAAATTGCACATACCAAAGATGGACACAAGTTGTTGTTTTCCTACCTAAACAAAAAAAAAAGGGAATGTTAGGCAAGTAGGGCCATTAATAATCAACAAAACATTGATAACATCAGACAGAGACACAGCTGATAATTTAAACAACTATTTTTGTTCTGTTTTTTTCCAAAAAAGGGGACATATTCTTTTCAAACAGCAAAAATAACTGACAAATCCAACTATTGCATAAGCACGAATCACACAAAGGATGTTATAAACGCACTTAATAAAAAGGGAACTCCAGAACCAGATGGAATTAGCCCACGGTTCTTGTCAGAAACAGCTGACACTATCTGTCTCCCCCAACCATCATTTTTAGTAAGTCTCTCCAGGATTCTGCAGTCCCCACTGACTGGTTGACAGCTCATGTAACACCTATTTTCAAAAAGGGAAGTCGATCAACTCCAGAAAATTATCGACCCATCAGTTTCACCTCAGGACCCTGCAAATTACTAGAGAAAATCATCAAAACTATACTAGAAACAGAACTTCAAGCACTAAATCTTAGTGACTCCACTCAGCATGGATTAAAACAGTACAACTCAACTACTTCTAACCTTATAGCCTCTTATAATCACATCAATCAGGGGATTGATCCCAGTATTCCAATGGACATTATTCTCTTAGACTATAGTAAAGCTTTTGACCGTGTAATACATGAGAAATTAATTGATAAACTCTTACACTTAGGGATTGCCATCAATCTAGTTAGGTGGGTAGATCACTGGTTAACAGACAGAATGCAATGGGTTAAAATCGATGTAACCCTATCAGACATTGGTGAAGTGACCAGTGGGGTCCCACAGGGCTCTGTCCTTGGACCAACATTGTTTAACTTGTTTATATCAGATATGCAGGTCAGCTCAAACACCTTTCTATCAAAATTTACAGACAACACCAAACTGGGAGGGAAAGTGGATTCACTAGATAATATTAATCAACTACTTAAGGACCTTTCTGAAATTGAGACCTGGGCAAAAATAAATGGCATGGACTTTAACATCGAAAAATGCACAGTATTACATCTAGGCAAAAACAACCCATTTCAGTCTTATAAACTAAACAACATCACACTAAAGGTCACAAGTAGCGAAAAAGATCTCAGGATTATAGCAGACCACTGTAATAAACTGGCTAAACACTCCAATGCACTTCTTAGGAGAACAGACCACACCTTTTGTCACCAAATCAGAACAATGCATAATTCCCCTTTATAGAACATACAACAGGCCACATTCAGATTATGGGTCATCTTTCTGGAATCCTGACCTAAAAAAGGAAATAGAGAGGGTTGATCTCATTCAGAGGAGAGCAACCAGAATGGTACCCCATTTGTCACAGCTGAGCTATGCAGACAGTCTTTGCAAACTAAATCTACATTCTATAGAGTTAAGGTGTCATAGGGGAGATCTGTTCCTCTACAAAATTCTATGAACACCTACCCTAATGCAGAAAAGTGGGATTCACCCTGCAGACAGAAAGATAGTACCAAGACTGCACTCAAGACAGATAGAAATTCAGAAACCAAATACAAACAAAATACTTCATTTTTTCTCAATAAGAGTGTCAAGAATATGGAATAAATTACCAGACCATCTTGTGAATAGAAACAATTTTGAAACATTCAAAACAAGCTTGGACCTATGGTTAAGTGCAAACTAAATCCTAATGTTACACAACACTGTGGGAGGCATTCTCGATGGGCAAACAGCCTTCTTATGCCCCAAAACACTTAGTAAACCTTAGTAAACTTAGCAGTATCTATCTGTCTATCTATCTGTCTGTCTGTCTGTCTGTCTGTCTGTCTATTTTTTTTCCTTTGGCAAAAAAATTCATTAATGCATCAGTTAGGGTTAAATCAACAAATGTTTGGAAATGTGGTGTTAGGGTTTCCAATGCTAACACCCCACCCCCACCCTGCACATAGCAACAGGCATTGGGGATGTGCCTTCGGGTTGTCAGCCCTAACGTTTGCCCCATTCCACGACTAAATAAGCTGAGATGGGTACTGTACAGGAGAATGAGGTGAGTGCTAGGGCTCACAACCCCAAGGCACCCCCCCCCACTTGTTGCTGCATTCAGGGTGTGGGTGGGGTGTAAGGGTTGGAAACCCTAACAACATATTTCCAAACTTTTGTTGATGGAACCCTAACTGATGCATTTAATGATTTTTTTTTTGCCAATAATTTCCTACTTTTCAGATAGTATAATCATAGCCTTATTTGCTTCTGGGAGCACAAGGCCCCCTGTGCCCTCCTCTCCTACCAATCCATAATTTTTGAGAGATTATAAATGTATCCTTACTTCTCTGTGAAAGTGCAGGGCCCTCTCACATCAGTCCATAATCATATCCATATCTGCATGTGAACCTGCACTCCCATCCATCCATAATTCTGGAGATAGTGTAGTTATAGTCTTTTCTGAGTGGTATCCTCTGGGCCCTGCACTGCCATCCCATAGTGTGCAGCACCAAAAAACACCTCAGTCTGCAATGGCATCCTATAGAAAACAAAGCAAAATATGAAACCTGTGTAACTAGACACCAAATTAATGTCATTTCACGAAACGAGCAAAAGGCAAATTGGTGGCATAAGGCCTGTGTTCCCTGAAAATTTCAGAGCAAAATTGAAAACCGTCCCTTCACAACATAGTGACAAAGAAAGGACTGTAAGCCTCACATTACAATGTTATCCTTTGAGAAACAAACCAAAATTTAAAGCTACAGAACTCCAAAGCAAAGTACAGTAATATATTTTCACCAAACCAGCAAAAGGCACATATTTGGGGCAAGCCCTTTGAACCCTGAAAATGTCAGATCAAAATCAACAACCATTTGTGAACTGTAGAGTGACAAAGAAATAGCCATCTTAAAATTCCTTTTTTGCAAATTGCGAAAAAAGGTTCCTGTTTCATGATTCCTTTTTCACGATTTGTGGTACAAGAAAATCCTGTTGTACAAATTGTGAAAAAGGATCCTGTTTCACAGTTTTTTCCCATGTTTTGTGAAAAAAAATATTTCTGCATTTAAAAAAAATCAAATTTCTAAGTGACATATCAAAAAACTAACCCCAGAATTGGATTGTACTGTACCCAATTAGGTAAAGATGAGTACTGTTGTCTAGTAAACCTGTGTATTTTTTTAGTTATTTAATTTTGTTCTCGCCACTTACTAAAAACAAGACTGTGGTGGCACAAAAAAAGATTCTGTATTTGCGGCTGAAGATTCTGCATTTTCAAAAAAGGATTCCACAATTGCAATAAAGAATCCTTTTTCAAGCAGAACATCAAACTGGTCCTGTAGGAAATAATGGGAAACTTTAAAATTTAATAACATTGGAACGGATTAATATTTTTTCACCAAACCTTCAAAAGTCACATCTGTGACCCAAGATGCATACACAATAAACATTTTGGACTACAATTCCACATCATTTTTCTACAGCAGTGTCACAAAGAATTTAATCAAAAATGGTAATCGGTGGTGGGCAAGGTGATGGAAGGCATTGTCAAGGAGAGGCTGGGGGGGACCTGGATAAGTCAGGGTGCCTGGACAATAGACAGCATGGATTCATCCCAGGGAAATCGTGTCAGACAAACCTGGTGGAGTTCTATGACTGGGTGATAAGTGCCTTGGACCTGGGTAGACCAGTGGATGTCCTCTTCTAGACTTCAGCAAGGCATTTGACTCTGTTCCTCACGTGGGCCTGTTGGATAAGTTGGGAGAAATGGGGGTGGGGAACCAGATGATCAGATGGATAGACAATTGGCTCCAGGACCGGACCCAGAGGGTCATAGTTGGTGGGATAGTCTCATCCCCAAGGAGGGTCATTAGTGGGGTCCCACAGGGATCAGTCCTTGGGCCCCTTCTGTTCAACGCCTACATATCTGACATAAGGACAGTGAGATGAGTCTCTTTGCGGATGACTCGAAACTGGGGGCGGTGGTGGATGGGGAGGAGGGGAGGGTGGCCCTACAGGGGGACCTGGAGGCTCTGGAAAGATGGTCTAGAAAGTGGAAGCTGAGGTTCAATGCAGAGAAATGCAAGGTACTCCACCTGGGGGCCAGAAACCCAGGTCAAGTGTACACCCTGGGGGGAGAAATGCTACAAGTCTCGATGGCTGAGAGGGACCTGGGGTGGTGGTGGATGTCAAGATGAACAACTCTGAGACTTGTAGGAGGGCAGCAGCCAAGGCCAACAGGATGCTGGGATGCATCGCTAGGGGGATCACCTCCAGAAGGAGGGAAGTGATACTCCCTCTGTATAACTGCTTGGTGAGGCCGCACCTGGAGTATTGCGTGCAGTTTTGGAGGCCACACTTAAAGCAGGACATTAACCTCCTGGAGAGGGTCCAGAGGAGGGCAACCAAAATGATTTGGGGCTTGGGGGACAGGACCTATGAGGAGAGGCTCGAAGAGCTAAATATGTACACATTGGAAGAGAGAAGGGACCGGGGGGACATGATAGAGGTCTTTAGGTACATGAAGAGGGTAAATAGGGGAGGAACAGTTGGGGTGCTTCGAAGGAAGGAGGAAGGGGCCACTAGAGGGCATGGCTGGAAGCTGGAGGGGGGAAGATTCAGGGGAGAAAGGAGGAGGTGCTACTTCACTGAGAGGGTGGTGGAGCCATGGAATGCACTGCCTAGGGGGCTGGTGGAGGCAGAGACAGTGGAGGGGTTCAAGAGGGGGTGGGACAGGTACAGGGGAAGGGTTCTGGAAGCAAAATCCAATGCAGCAAGAATATCCGGAACTGGGAAGGGAGAAGCCAGAGAAGGCGAGGGGGACAGCAAGGTCAGCACCCAGGTTGGGGACTGACCAAACGAGCAGACACGAAAGACCATTAGGCCTATTCTGCTGGCATTTTAGTATGTTAGTATGTTAGTAATTTTTACATTTTTTGACAACCTGTATCTCCACACCCACACATCCAACCACAACAAGACTTGCCATATCTAGAGACCATTGCTTCCTGATAGTGTGTGAAACATTTCATGTGAATTGTTTCAGTGGATACAACATTATTAAAGTGAAAAATGTTTAGTTTAACATTGATGTGAAGATTGAATCTTAACTATAGGGGCCTCACTGCAAGCCATGGTGGTTTTCACTTTATATTGCTTTGTCACTAGTGGGTGTGCCTTGGGGTTCTCAAACCTAACCCTCACCCCATTCAATCAGTAAATAAGCTGAAATGAGTACAGTCAATGAAAATGGTGTGAGCATTAGGGTTGACAACTCCAAGACACACCCCACGACTGATGTGTCAAGAGGCAAGATTGGTGAAACTGTAATGGTTTTTCCTGTTGCTAGCTTCAGGGTAGTGGTGGAGAGTTAGGGTTGGAAACCGTAATGCCAAATTTCCTTACTTTTGCACTTTATCCCTAACTAGTGGAGTAACAAAGTTTTTTAAAATGAATTTCCTTACTTTTTGAAATAGTGTAATTGTATCCTTATTTACATGTTGGAGTGCAGAGCTCAGAGGGCCCTGTGCTCCCATCAGTTCATAATTGTTTTGATAGCATAATCAAATCTTTACTTGCCTGGGCCCTGCGCTTCCATCCGTCCATAGATGTGTACAGTAGGTTGTTGTAGAAGTGCACGACCCTTAGGGCCCTGATTTTAAATTTCTGGTAAAACAGGAATGAAACTGTCAGTATAGCATTCTTATTACCCCACCTCATGAACCCGGAAATGAAAATGTTGAAATCCCTGCCAAAACGTGATTCTGTGCCACTGCAACACCATCATATGCCACAGGTGCAAAAACACACTTTTGCCAAGGTTTGAAAAATGACAGCTGTCACATTCATTAAGTGGTGTAAAATGATGATCATGCTGAAAATATGGAATCAAAATATTTAAAATTGCCAAAGTTGTTAGGGAGCATAGCAAAATCTCAATGTATGGGCATAACGTTTCCATTTTTACAAATTTTCCCCAGATTTTCAACATAGCCTTCTTAGTACATCACCATATGAACAGAACTGTAAATGTTTTCAAATCCTGCACAAAAGGTGATTTCACCAAGTGACCATGAAATCATCTTTCAGGCTTGATTTGCAAAATTCCACTAACACTAGTCATGAGGTGGGGCTCCAAAAAATCCATTTTGAAAATGTGTGGTCAAAATGTGTAAAAATGACAAAGTTAAGAATTAAATTTCAAAACCCCATTGATATACTTTGATCAGAATTTACTGTAGTTTCTCAGACTGAAGTTGGCAGCTCCAGCAGCAAAACATGTCTTCAATTGGAGAGTGGATTGTGACCCTGTGACCTGTTCAGGTGAGTCAGGGTGTGTAGGGGGAATGAGTGGGTGCGGGGTAGTGGGTGCTCAATGGGAGGTCAGGCTGGAGGGGTCGGAATGGCAAGGGATGATTTTTTACAGGTTAAAAAAAGGCATTGAGGTAAGGTTTTCTTTTTTACAGGGTTTTAAAATACAGGGACATTGATCAGACATAGGGTTGCCACTAGACACCAAGGAAATATATTTAAGGATGGGGACAGAAATGGGGGTGGTGCCACTAGACACTAGGCAAATATTAGATTAATTACTAGCATGGAGATCAGAGAGAAGGGTGCCACTAGACACCAGGGAAACATATATGAATGCTGGGGATGACAATCAGGGGGCGGTGGTCCATTAGACACCAGGGAATTATATATTTACTTACTGGGATGGTGTTCAGATAGAGAAATGCCACTATACACCAGGGAAATATATATGAATAATGGGAAGGGCAATCAAAGGGTGAGGGTGTCTCTAGACACCAGGGAATAATGGTAAAATATGGGGACAGCAATCAGAGGGTGGGGGGTTCCCACTTAACACCAGGGAACATACAAGAATATAAAGGAATACCACCCAAATGGGGTTTTAGATGCAGCATAGGGAAAATAATTTTCTTCTCATGAAAAAGGATATTTTTTGTGACTTGAGATATGAAAATAAAATCTTTTTTTGTATCACAAGTCACACAAAAAGATTTATAATTAGAAAAAAAATTTCAAAGACATTTCTGCAATGGTTAAATGCTGAATCTAGATAAGGGTGGTCCAGATAAGCAAGCTACATGTGTTGATTTCTCTCCTGAATGTCAGTTTTGTCCTTTTCCACATTTGAATTTTTAGGGAAAAATGGAAAACAGGATGGCAACAAACAAAAAAAGATTCTTTTCCTCATGAAAAAAGATCCCCCATGCAAAAACTTCACACAGCTATTTTGAAGTACTTACTGAGCATGCTCAAAACCCACTTTTTAAAATTCAATAACTCTGGAATGAATTAAATTTTTTCACCAACCCACAGTAGGAAATCCTTCTGAGCCAAGCCCTTTCTACCCTGAAAATTACAAACCACAATTCCAAACCATCTGGGCAATACCTGATGGCACCCCCCCCACCCAGCAAAAAACAGTGATTTTTAATGCTTTGTTGCTATCTGTATCTTGAAAGTCACACATCTGACCCAAACAAAACTTAGTAGCTCAAGAGATCTGCTGCACAAAACTCTGCATGCAAAATTTCATGTAAATCCATTGAAAGGTTGCAAAGACATTAAAGTGCACAAATTGGGGTGTAACATTAACGTGCCTACTCAGCCCTAACTATAGTTACACTACCCAGCCACTATAGTAAATTGTGGCATGGTAGCACTACCATAGTTAGGACTGAATAGGCTGTTTAATGTTAAAACCCTAACTTTTTACTTTAACATCTTTGCCCCACTTCAGCAGATTTGCATAACATGCATCTGTGGTCACTGGAGAATGGCCTCTTGATGTGCCAAGATCTGTTCCAATCAAATGTGCAGATTCTGAGATCATGATAGCGAAAACTGTGAAAACATCTGGATTTTCTGCTGTTCTTTTTTTTTTTTTTTTTGTCAGTGCCTAGGGACAAGGCAGTTTGGAATTTTGTTCTGAAATTTTCAGGGAAGAAAGTGCTTGGCCCAGAGTGGTGCCTTTTATTGGTTTGCTGAAAAATAATAATCTGTTTCAGAGTTATAAGAATTTTTAATTTCAGTTCTGAGCATGCTCATTTCACTCTGTTGGGTAGGGTATGCAGTCAAGAGCACTTATGAATAAGAGCACAGTAAAAGCCATGCAGAGAAAATAGTGTAGGTGAAAAGAGCTACAGGGAAATTATAGCATTATACCTGTATCTATTTTCAGTTGGGCCAAACACCGTAAGTTTTTGAGTGTGTGCCAAGTCAGTAGTGCTTGCAGTGTGGTGTAGCTGTTATGGTAACAAACTGTGAATGACTGTGGTATCCCTGACTGGGGTTCGAGTTCATCTTTCTACTTTTACTTTGTTTTTGCCATGCCCACTACCTGCCTCCCCAATACTATTTTCATTGGTGTGGTGATTTGTGCCTTGTGAAAGATGTTTATATATATGAAGGGGGGTGCAGGGGCACAGGTGGTGAAGCCCACCACATAAAATTGTCCAACACACCTCCACCCCCACTCCTGAGTTGCATGCCATGCGGAATCTGTGTCTTTATTTTGTCCGCCACCCTGAATTTCTTCCTTCCACATGGCTTGTGTGCAGCATGGAGTTTCATTATACAATATGCCTCCCCTCCAAGTTCCCAGCACCTCCCAGTACCATTATTCAATTTCCCCAACCCCCAACATTCACACACCATAAGTTGTAGTGCTGTCTGTACCCCTCACTGTTTTTCCTCAGTGCTGTTATGTCTCTCGCTAGTTTCCCTGTATGAATTTTGACCGTGTTATTTTCATCTTGCTCTTTTGACCTATACCAATTGGATAGTTGCTTTATACAAATTAAATATATAATTTTGCTATACAAAAAAGGATTCTGTTTCTTATTGGGGGTAATCCTGTTTTGTGAGAAAAATTATTTTTCTGTATGGCCACCATCTTGTTTCTGTTGTTTCATAAATATATCAACATATTTACCTTACTAATTGGGACCCCATTAGCTGGATTTGGCAAAATGACTCATGTTAAAAGTCTTTTTTTTGAGAGATGATTTTCTTTTTTCATATGGTCATACAAAACAAGATTACCATATGAAAAAAAGGAATTTGGATTTTGTTTTTTCTCATTCTTTTTTGTATGAAGGAATCCTGTTTCATGAGAATGGAATAATCTCACAGATAAAGATTCCTCCAAACAAAAAAATAATTTGGACTTAGTCTTTTTCACATTCTTTTTTCATATGAATAAAACTTGTTTCATGAGAACAACACACTCTCATGATAAAGGATTCCTTTTTATGAAAAAAGAATTTGAACTGTTTGTTTCCTCATTTTAATATTTTATCTATATATCAAAAGAAAGGTCATAATGAGTAGGACACCTCTAGCACATAATACCCTACAAAAGAATTCAGGGAGCATATAAAAAACCTAAAAAATTAAAATTACAATTCCCATAAGATGACATTGCAACTGTAATGGGCTGTAAGTCAGCCAATCTTTAGAGATAAGGGTCAATCTATATATGAAGAAAGGCTTTCAATGAGTACTGTGACACTAACACATAATACCCCCATACAAGAAACTGTAGAGGCTATATAAATTAGCATTAAAGCTAAAAAATTAAAATCTGCATAGGATAACATTTCAACTTTAATAAGCCACAACTCTGTCACTTTGTGTAGTTAAGGGACAATCTATGTATCAAAAAAGTCTTAATGAGTATTACAACAGTAATACATAATACTGCCCCCCTCCAAAAATGTAGGTGCCATATAAAAAACATAAATTAAAAAATGAAAATTTCCATAAGATAACATTGATGCCGTAAGTCCATCAATAATAGGAGTTAAATGATAATGTATATAGTATAGCAAAAAGAAAAGGTCTTAATGAGTACTAAAACAATAATACTAATCCCACCTACATATTCATGGGATATGCACTGCACCCCAAAATTGCCTCCAGTCTTCACCATGGTGCCAAATCCACAATGAAAGTCTGATCATCATCAGAAATGCACCAAAGGTGTAACTCTTCTTCCATTACAACCACAGCAAATTTCAGAGAAAACAAAACAAAAATTTACTGATGTATGGGTAAAAAACCTGAAAAACACATTTTTGCCCATATACAATCAGTCATTGGCAGTTAGAAGGGACACAGTATATTGTTTTCCTTTAAAGTGAGCCCCACAAAAAACAATTACAACCAAGCAAATAAATTGATTTTCTGAAGTCATGGAAGCGTAGTGCATAGAGGGCTCTGCCCTTCCTCAGCCAGATGGTTATGTGCATCTACAGAGGGATGGAAGCACAGGGCCCATAGTGCCCTCAGCTTTACTAGCCAGATGGATCACTCATGTGGGTCCCTGTTGACCTGTGTGAATGAAGATACAATTCTACTATCTCAAAAAGTAAGGAAATTATTTGCAAAAACTGTATTAATGCACCAGTTAGGGTTCAGATTAAAGCAACAAAAGTAGGAAAATTCAGTGTTTGCATTTCCAACCCTAACTCCTCACCCCACCCCACCCACCAAGCAGGAAAAGGAAAAACATTATTGTTTTAGCTGTCTCGACTGTTGATGAATTGGAGTGGGGTCTTCCTTGGGATTCTAAAATATAATGCTCATCCCACTGATTGAGCAAATAAGGTAATGTGTGATATGTTTTCTTTAGGCAGCAACTACAGGTTGCTAACAGCATGTATGGAGAAGCAGTTCTGTATGTTTCAAGACTGTATCACAGTGGGATGAGCATTAGGGTGGAGAACTACAAGGAAGACCCTACCCCTCATTCAGCAACAGTCAGGACAGCGAAAACCATAACATTTATTTCCCTTTTCCTGTTTGACGTAGTTGGTGTTGAGAGTTAAGGTTGGAAACCCTAACACCACGTTTCTCTACATTTGTTGCTTTACTCTGAACCCTAACTGGAGTGTTAACGATATTGCACAATGGAATTGGTAGATAGAGAGGTGATACCACTAAACCACCAGAAATATGTATGTTACAATGAAGGGGACTGGGTGGGAAGGGGGTATAACTAGACTGCCAAGCATAAGCATTGTACACAACTGAGACCAAGGAAGGAGGGCAGTACAACTAGGCTGCCTTTGATATGCATACTACAAAAATGAGGAATGGGGCAGTAGTGGGTACCACTGAACTGCCAGGGATATAGAAACATGGACTTTGACAGCAGATAAGGACCACTTGGCCCACCCAGTCTGCCCATTTCCCTACCTATTGGATAAGCTGCAGATTCTAGTTAACCAATAGCCTACTTCCTGCAACCCCTCCACTATAATTGCCTTATGTCTGTCCCATGCATGTTTGAATTCCCCCACTGTTTTAGACCCCACAACCTCTCCAGGGAGGTGGTTCCATGCATCCACCACTCTCTCTGTGAAAAATAATTTCCTCACATTACCCCTGAGCCATTCCCCCTCTAACTTTAAACTGTGCCCTCTTGTTCTTACACATCTCTTTTTCTGAAAGATGTTACCCTCCTGGACTTTGTTGATTCCTCTGAGGTACTTAAAAGTTTCTATCATGTCCCCCCATCCCTCCTTTCATCAAGGGTATACATATTAAGCTCTCTCAGTCTCTCTTCATATGGTTTCTAATGTAGACCCTGCACCATTTTAGTTGCCCTCCTCTGGACTGCTTCCATCCTGTCTATGTCCTTGTGTAGATGAGGTCTCCAAAACTGCACACAGTACTCCAGATGGGGTCTCACCAACTGTCTGTACAGAGGGATAACCACTTCCCTTTTTCTACTTGTGATGCCCCTCCCTATGCATCCCAGTATCCCTCTAGCTCTCTTTACTGACTTCTCACATTGCTTACCCACCTTTAGGTCATCTGATATGACTACACCCAGGTCCCTTTCCATTTTTGTTGTTGTTAGTACCTCCCCTGCTATTGTGTACTTTTCTCCTGGATTTTTATTTCCAGGTGCTTTACTTTGTACTTCTTTGCATTGAATCTTAGTTGCCATATGTCTGACCATTCCTTCAACCTTGCCAATTCCTTCTCATCCTTTCTATCCCCCTTGTGTATCAACTCTGTTACAGATCTTTGTGTCATCTGCAAAGAGGCATACCTTTCCTTCCAGACCCTCTGCAATGTCACCTATAAAGATGTTAAAGAGGAGTGGGCCAAGTTCTGAGCCCTGAGGTACTCTACTAGTAACCCCCTTTTCTTCAGAATGTGTTCCATTCACTATTACCTTCTGTGTCCAGTTGTGCAGCCAGTTTGCTACCCAGGCTACCACCCTGGGACCCACTCCCAGGCTGGCTAACTTGATTATTAATCTTTTGTGCAGGACTGTGTCAAATGCCTTGCTAAAGTCTAGGTAGGCCATATTCACAGCCCCTCCCTGGTTTATTACTTTGGTCACCCAGTAAAACAAAATGATTAGATTCATCTGACATGACCTTCCTGCTGTGAATCCATGCTGCTTTGGGTCCTGTGCCCCACTGGCCTCTAGGTACTGAACAATTCTTTCTTTCAGAAATGATTCCATCATTTTCCCCACCACTGAGGTCAAACTAACAGGTCTGTAGTTTCCTGCTTCTGCCTTGCTCCCACTTTTGTGAAAGGGAATCACATCTGCCCTCCTCCAGTCCTCAGGTACCACCCCATCTTCCCATGATTTGTTAAAAGTGTGGTTAGTGGTGTCACTAGTTCCTCCCTTAGCTCTTTTAGGATTCTAGGGTGAATCCTGTCAGGCCCCATTGCTTTGTCCGCCTTGAGTTTTAGGAGTTCTTTCAGGACTCTTTTTTCTGTAAATGGACTGGCGTCAACCGCATTTCCCAGAGTGCTTCTACTGTTTGGTTTAGGTAACTCCTCCTCTTCATCTTTTGTGAATACTGAGCAAAAGTATTCATTCAGTATCTCTGCCTTTTCACTGTCTCCCTCTGCCCACCTCCCCTCTCCTTTATTAGTCTTCACTGTCCCTCCCTTAACCTTTCTATGCTCCCTAATGTACTTATAAAAGGTTTTATCCCCCTTCTTAACTGAGTTGGCTATCTTTTCCTCAGTTTGGGCCTTTGCTTTTCTGACTGCCTTCCGCACTTCTTTCTGCTTTAATTGATACAGTTCCCTGTCATGCTCCTTCTCTGATTCCTTATACTTTTTGAATGCAGCCTTTTTCTCCTTAACCTTCCCTGACACCTCTTTTGAGAACCATAGTGGTTGTTTATTCCACTTTGTTTTCTTTATTTGTTTCACACAAAGGCTTGTTGCCTCCATGATAGCAGTTTTGATTTTTCTCCATTGTTCTTCCACCCCTCCTTTCTGGCCATTTGCTAGTGCATTCCTCAGGTATTCACCCATTATGCCAAAGTCAGTCCTTCTAAAGTCCAGTATCCTTGTCTTTGTATGGCTTGTCTCCAGGGTTGTGTTTATTGTGAAGCACACTGTGCAGTGGTTGCTTGTTCCCAGATGTCTACTGACTTCTAAATTTGTGATCCTCTCTCCATTTGAGAGTACCAGTTCTAATATTGCTCCCTTCCGAGTGGGTTCCACCACTAGCTGTCTATGGCATGTCCCCTGTAGGGCATCGAGAATGACCCTGCTCTTGGATGTGGCTGCAGTCCATGTCATCCAGTTAACATCTGGCATATTCAGGTCCCCTATCAACAGTATCTCCCCTTTTTCAGCCATTTTGAGAATGTCCTCTATCATTTTCTTGTCCATTTCCTCCCCTTGAGACGGGGGTCTGTATACAACCCCTGTGCGGATTGTGATGCCATTCCCTGTCTCCAAGGTGACCCAGAGTGCCTCTTGTCCTCCCTTTACTTTTTAGTTCTGTAGCTTTGATCCCTTCCTTATGTAGAGAGCTACTCCACCTCTTTACCCTGCCTGTCCCTTCTGTAGATTGTGTGCTCTGGTATGTTGACATCCCAGTCATGGTTCTCTGTGTACCATGTTTCTGTGATCTGCCACAATATCCAAGTGTTCCTCTGCCATCAGGGCTACTAGCTCTGGAAGCTTGTTTCCAAGACTATAGGCATTGGTACTCATTGCCCTCCATTTAATGTTGGCTTTATCCTTTTTTACCCCATCCCTGCTCTTATTGCCCGTGTCTATTTTTCCATTTACCCCTGTCCTGCCCTCTGTCAAGCTCTGTACCTCAGCGTTTACCCTACTACCTGCCATGTTTTGTTTGGGGAGGCTTCAACTTTCCTGTTTCCTATCAGCACCTCCCCCCTTGGCTAGTTTAAAAGCTTGCCAAGGAAGCCTTTAAACCTGTCACCTAGGAGCTTGTTTCCCTTCCTGGACAGATGCAGACCATCATGCCAGTATAGACCTTCATCTCTCCAGGTGGACCCCCAGTCCCCAATGAAGCCAAAGCCTTGTGCTCTGCACCAGTTTTGCAACCATTCATTAAACTGCATGGTGTGCAGTACCCTAGCCTCACCCCTGCCATAGACTAGCAGTACCTCTGAGAAGGTTACCATGCTTGCTACCTGTCTGAGGCCCCTCCCCAACTCCTCAAATTCATCCTGCACTGCACTGATCTCATGCCTAGCTAGGTCATTTGTCCTGAGGTGGACAATGATATCTAGTTCCCTGTACTGTGATGCTGCTTCTGTAATCCTGAGGATTTGCTTCCTGTCCCTCCACGCCATGGCACCAGGCAGGCACCTTACTGCCCTCTCCTCTCCCTTCCCCAGGTCTACACCCCTAACAATTGATTCCCCTATCAGAAGCTGTTTCTTTCCCCTGTGGTGTCCCTTGCCACTCTTTTGTGGGTCTCCCTTGTGGATGTCCCCAGCATTCTTCTTGGTCTCCACTGAGGGTGTCATCATAGAGGAACCTTGATTTTCCAGACTGACATATGATTTGTGTAGAGGTACAACTCGGGGGCTACACCTCTGTTCTACCACCCTCACCCTCCCAGAACCTACTGTGGTCCATCTGCTCTTCACACATGGCAACCTCTGAGGCAGTGGTTGTGGAACTGGTGCTCTTTGGGTAGGGGAGGCCTCCTTACTCCTTGCCAGTTCAGTCTGGAGGTGGGCAGACTCCTTCCTCAGAGCTGACAGTTGTCTGCAAATAGGGCAGCGATGCAGGTTCCAGAATGTCTCCTGGAAATTGCTGCCCCACAGCCAGTGGGTAATTAAGAATACGACAGTTCTGCCCCAAGACCTGTTGAGGAAGTGATGTCAGAACCTTGGCTATAAAAAAAATGCCACAACCACTGGTGACTGTTAGAAACAATCAAATACATCAATGCTCCACCACCCTGGTGAGTACTGCCCTTTATAGTAAGTCAACCAACACCACAATTTACTAGACCACTGCTCCTACACAAACCACTCTACTGAGTCCAGGGATAAAAATGAACTCACTGCTCAGCCAGCAGGACACTTTTAAAATGTTGCACAAATATCCTTCCAAATTCTAGGTGTCTAGCACAGGAATCAAGCAACTTCAGTTGTATTTCACCCACTCTGGTTATAAAATTACTACACTTTAATGGAATCCTGCAATTCTCTTCTTAATGCCAATAAGAAAAAAATGAAAGTTTCTGTAGAAAGCGTAGCTTACCTTCTTAACAAGTCCCCAACAATATTATGTTTTACCAGGTTCCCAGTTCCTCAAATGCGCTCTAGTTTGTTCTCTGCAGTATAACAAGTTTCTCAGCTTCCAACAGAAGCAGGCAAGTCTTTTCTGACTGACTTTATGTATATTACAACAAAGGAGATTAGGGTGGGAGGGAGGTACACTAGATTGTAGGGATATATTATTACAGCTGTGGAGATTGACTACTCCAGTATAATGACTGTAATATAGCAAATTAACTGTATCTTGTCTTGGTCTGCTGGCTGCCCTAAGAGAATGTGGCTTTTGCATTTACCCCTTATTTACTGGGCAAAGTGCTATGTTGGTATTATCTGGTTCATAACTACTTATCTATGTTCATTGTTCACCCTGCTAGATGTCTGCACTGTTTATTGTACACAGTACAATAGATTTCCTGAATGTATTTTCTTGTCTCCACATTTGGACAGCCATGACAGACCTTGCACTTCTACTTACTTAGGTTGGAAATTTACGTACTCTGTAACCTGTTTACTTGTAGAAGTTAAAAACAAACTCAATAAAAACTTTCTAAAAAAAAGCAAATGGAATCAGGGCAGGTTGGGTACCACTGGACTGCCAGGGATCTACATAATACAATAACAATGAGTGGGTGGGTGTGAGAACAATGGATGATGCTCTGTGCAGTGCCTATACTCATACAAAGGCAGGCTGGAATTGTGCAGAGCTGCTATTGGTTACATAATGACATGCAAATATCAGCTTAATGCCTTGCAAGCCTTGTGTGGTCATTAGTTTGCTGTCTTCTTAATATGGAAGCCAGGAGAAAAGGTACTGCATGCAACTTGTTTGGGATATGTTGCCCCCCTTTTGCACCTGGGTGTCTGTTGCCAGCTGGGGGCTGTGGTAAGTCGTGCCTCTGCACTTTGCATGGTGCTGCCAAAGCTAGATATTTGTACAGCCAGCACTCATTAAATGGTGCATGCAGCCTGTATGAATATGCCTCACTAATGGCCATGCACTATTTAGCCCAAGGAAATGATTTGCATGACACACTCTGATGACTCTGAATATGAGAACCCCAAGTTTTGAATTCAGATTTTGACTTTTTCAGTCACTGTAAATCAATGCCCCAAGCAGCTACAGACAACGAAGATGCTGATGGTTGGGTCATTTGCAGTATGGAGGGATTGTTGCTTTGAAGAAGAAAATTAGATGTCAGGATTAGTTTGCAAAATAGAAACATTTTGTTGACTGATCCTGTCATTCAGATTGCTTTTGCATTGAAGAAGTTGTCAGCTTCCTTCTGATTTGTATAATAAGGAGTAAAACCATGAAGGAAGGGAAATGGATACTTTAGGTTAGATTCTGAAAGTGAGACTAAAAAGGAAGGTTCAATTTGAAAGTGATAAAGCATTGATAGGTGTTGTTTTCCTTATGGATCACTAAAGCCATTACATTGCTCATGTTATAAGGATTTGCTGGTTAGCAGGAAACAAACGCTATAGCCTCTGTGCTGACATTATTCTACTTCTGGGGTCATCATCTCTAAGCAGGGACATGTCAAATCACAAAGGACTGAAGAACTACCAGACATGTACCTTTCTCACATGCATCATTTAGAATATGTTCATGCTAAAGGGCTATAAAAACTAACTTACTTTAATAAGCAAACTTTTTTAAACAAAACAAAGGAGGTGCAGATAGTGGTATAGGTGCTTATTACAATATATACAGCTGTGAACTTTTTCCTTTCCAATACAAACTCAAAGCTAAATAAAAGTAGTAGCACTTTTAACAGATAAATATCCTTTTCAGTTGGTTTCTATAGTTTAATGCAGTTCTGGCAAAACAGAGCAAAAAAGGGGATATCTGTAGTGCTTCTTAGGAAGACATCTGAACAGAAGTATAAAGCTGACATATCCAGAAAACCAGATAAACAGTCAGACCATGTCTCAAACAGATGTATAAAATGCTAGCGCACATTGAAAGGTTTAAAGTACTTCCACATAAGGATGTGCCAATAACTAATGTGTATTTGGTGAATGTGTTGAAATTCAGATCTTTTATCTATGATTCAGCCAAATCAAACTTTTGGACCACATCAAATCACTTTAATCTTCGGAAAACTAATTAAAAAAAAATAACACTTTAGCCCTTTCACATAGCCAGGGCTAGTCCTGTGTCTCCCAAGTTCTGAATGAATATTTAAATGAAAACAGTCATTTTCCAAAGCCCCACACCTCAGTGTGGGGTAGTTCCTGATTAGGTTTTTCACATAAAAATTTTTTTTTTCTATTGTAGCTTCTTAGTGTTTTATCATTTATCTGGTTGATCCTACTATACTTTTCACCAGCATATTGTGAAGAGTGCCACTAGAGGCACATCCCACAACCTCTCGGATCTGACTTATGAGTCAGGGAGCTGCAATGGAAGGATGCATAGCATAGTATAGTGCTCTGGATGGCACTATTAATAGCTGTTTTGAGATGTTTAAGTCCTGTGAATATACTGTGATCAAGTATAGACCAACAGTTGCGGGATGCGCCTCTTGTGGTGCTCATCACAATATGCCAGCGGGAGGGATGGCAGGATCAACCAGATAAACTATAGAACACTGAGAAGCCACAAAGATAATGCATTTCATTTTTTCTGAGAAACTGCTAATCAGGGACTACCCCACTCTGATGGGTAGAGCTTTAGGAAATGGATGTTTCCCTTAAAAAAAAACTGACTTCAGGAACAGGGTATGGTGGAAACAGAAACAAGGAGTTGACAGCAGATAAGGACCACAAGGCCCATCCAGTCTGCTCACTTTTTCTACCGCATGAATATGCCATTGGCCTTTAGTCTGTCAATGGCCTAGTTATTCATAGTCATCTGTATTGCTCCCTTATGTCTATCCCATGCCTGTTTGATGCCCTGCACTGTATTCATATCCACCACTACCTGAGGTAGGCTGTTCTATGCATCCACCACCCTTTCTGTGAAAAAGAACTTCCCCTTATTACCCCTTAATCGTCCTCCCTCTAATCTCATGCTGTGTCCTCTTGTCCTGCTATTTTCCTTATATTTAAACATGTTAGACTCTTTCACCTTGTTAATGCCCTTAAGATGTTTGAATTTTTCAATCATATCACCTCTCTCCCTCCTTTGCTCTAGTGTATACATATTGAGCTATGTTAATCTGTCCTCATATGTTTTCTGATGCGGTCCCTGCACCATTTTGTTTGCCCTTCTCTGGACTGCCTCCATTTGGTTAATGTCCTTGTGCAGTGTGGCCTCCAGTACTGCACCCAGGGGCCTAACCAGAGTCTTGTAAAGAGGAATTATTACCTCCCTCTTCTGATACCCCTACAAATACACCAAAACATTCATCTAGCCTTACCTACTGCTTTAGTGATCTGCTTGGATGATTTCAGGTCATCTGTGTTGATGATGATGCCCAAGTCTCTTTCTTCCTTTGTGATTGCCAGCAACTCCCCTCCCAACCCATAGGTAGCTTCAGGGTTCCTCTTCCATATGTACATGTTCTTGCACTTCTTTGCATTAAACCCCAGTTGCCACTCTTCAGACCATTTTGCCAGTTTTTCCAGATCTCTTCTCATTCTGCCTACCCCATCTGTATCATCTACACTGTTGCAGATCTTGGTGTAATCTGCAAACAGGCAAACCTTACCCTCCAGTCCATCTGCAATGTCACTGATGAAGATATTGAAGAGGACTGGCCCCAGGACTGATCCCTGAGGTAACCCACTTGTGACTTGCATCTTTTCTGACTGTATACCATTTACCACCACCACTCTCTGTTTTCTGCCCTCCCAACCAGTTTGCCACCCAGTTGACCTACCTCTGACAGACCCAAGCCTACTCAGCTTATTAATCAATCTTCTATGTGAAACAGTATTAAAAGCTTTGCTGAAGTCAAGGTAGGTGACATTAACTGCACCACCTTGGTCCGCAACTCTGGCTACCCAGTCAAAGAAATCGATGAGATTAGTCAGACAGGACCTTCCTGTTGTAAACCCATGCTGTCTTGGGTCCTGTGCTCCTATGGATTCCAGGTATTGCACTATCCTTTCCTTAAGGATTGCCTCCCATAATGTTGTCCACTACTGAGGAAAGACTGACTGGTCTGTAGCTCCCTGCCTCCTCGCTGCTGCCACTCTTGTGAAGTAGGATCACATGAGCCCTTTTCCAGTCTTCTGGGACCTCGCCTGTGCTCAGAGACTCACTAAACAGTTCTGCTAATGGCTTTGCTAGTTTCAGCCTTAGCTCCTTTAGTACCATGGGATGTATTCCATCAGGTCCCATTGCCTTGTCCACCCTGAGCCTGGTGAGCTCTTGTAGGACCCTTTCTTTTGTAAATGGGCTTGTGCACACCCCCCTCACCCCTGTGTCCTTGGTGCTGAAATGTGGGCCCTGTCCTACATTCTTTTTAGCAAATACTGAGCAGAAGTATCTATTTAGGATAGATGCTTTTCCTTGGCCCTCCTCCACACACTGTCCCTTATCTCCTTTGATCTTAGCAATCCCACCTCTGAACTTTCTCCTTTTACTAACGTACTTATAGAAAGTCTTGTCCCCTTCTTTTACTGTCCGTATTAGTGTTTCCTCGGTTTGGGCCATTGCCTGCCTTACTGCCGTCCCTGTTTCCCTTAGGGAAGTTTGATATGACTCCCTATCTTTGTCCCTCTGCATTCCCTTATATTTCCTGAAGGCCAGCCTTTTGGCTCTGATCTTTTCTGCTACTGTTTTTGAGAGCCAGAGAGGTTCTTTCTTCTTTTGCTGTTGCTTTTCTCTCTCTAACAGATTGGGATGTTCCTTCGGGTATTGCATCCTTAATGCTTTCCCACTTTGCCTGTACCCCTTCACCTGTATTTCTTCTTGCCAGGGCTAGCTTAACTCTGTTAGCCATCTTATCAAAGTCAGCTCCTCTGAAGTCCCATATTTGTGCTTTGGAATGGGATGGTTTTGTTCTACTGGCCAAATTGAACCATACTATGTGATGGTCACTGGCTCCTAGGTAACCTTCTACCTGGAGATCTGTGATCCTTTCTTTGTTAGACAATACTATATCCAGAAAAGCCCTGTCTCCAGCGGGTTGTTGTACCAATTGTTTGAGGCCCTCCCCCTGCAGAGAATCCACTATGTGTCTAGTTCTGGCATATGTTCCTGCTGGTATTGACCAATCTGTATCTGGCATGTTGAAGTCTCCCATTATTGGAACCTCCCCTTTAGCTGTCATGTTTTGTATAACTTCTAACAGTAATGAGTCTATGTCCTCCCCCCAGTCTGAGGCCTGTAGACAACCCCAGTTCATATGGCCGTCCCATTTCCTGTTTCCAGAGAGACTCACAGTTCTTCTGGCTCCTTAAGTGTATTCTGAATTTTTGTAGCTTCGATATTTTCATTGACATAAAGGGCCACCACCACCCCTTTTTGCACCTCGGTCTCTTCTGAACAGTACATAGCCGGGTACTGAAGTCTCCCAAGTGTGGTTACTGGTGAATCATGTTTTGCTAATTGCTACTGTGTCCGGTTTAGCCTCTGTCATTCTTGCCTCCAGGTCTGGGATCTTGTTTCCCAGGCTGCAGGCATTCGGGCACATGATTTTCCATTGGCTAGATTTCGGTGCCTTAATTGGGGGGTGAGGTCTGGTTTTTCCCCTGCGTGTTGTATGGGGAGCTGGACCTTTTTCCTTACCTGGTGATGCAGATGAACTACAAACATGCTGAACTCCTGTTTGATCACTAGCTGAGGCGGGGAGGGGTGTCCTTCCCATTTGGTGTATCGGGTGCTGCACCCCTCTCCCCATTTGCTAGTTTAAATATTCTGCAAATACATCAAATTTCTGCCCCAGTGCACTGACTCCTTTCTTAGTCAGATGCAGTCCATTGAATTTAAAGAACTTTTGCTCCCAGAACTCTTGCCAGTTACCTACAAATCTGTATCCTTTTTCCTGGCACCAGCCCTTGAGCCACATGTTTAGCTCCCCTAGCTCCCCTTTTCTGACCTTTTATCCATCTGCTCCCCCTTTCCAAGACTGGCAGGATATCAGAGAAGGAGAAGCCGGATGAAATGGATGATAGTTTGTCTCCCAGCCTGGTCAGGTGTTCCTTGGTCTCCACAACTGACCGGCAAGCGAGATCATTAGTCCCTATGTGTACCAGTATGTCGATGTTTTCTCCTGATTCCTGCAGTTTTAGCAATACTGTCAGTGTCTTTCCATGCTGATGTAAACTGAGAGACATCTAACAATTACCCTCTGCCAAAGGTCGGTATCAACTCCCCGAATCATGATGTCTTCTATGATCAGAAGTGTTCTGGATTTCCTTTTTGCTTTTTTTGTTTTGGTCCCTTTTCTGGGTGAGTTTTGTAGCACTAACTCCTGTGCTGCAGTGTCCTGCTCTGCGGTGTCCTCTGCCCCTTTGTTTGATTTCAGATATAGAGGCAGATACCTGTTTGTAGTTTTTATATGGTTTGTGGAGATGATACATTGGTGAGCATTGAGTGATGGGGCACCCGATTTTCCACTCCTAACCACCTGCCAACCTCCATGACCAAATACTCTCTGCAGTTGAGGTGCTTCAGTTGGATGTTGGGGAAATGGCTGGTGGTTCTTGTAATATATTTCCTCCTGAATATGCAATTTGAGGTGTGCAATCTCTTCCCATGCTACCCAGAGCTGAGTCCTTAGATCTCCGATGGTCCAGCAAGTAGGACAGCATCCTAAGTCCTGTATAACTGCCCTTTCAAAAAGTGTCCTGCAGTACCTGCAGTTAATAATATCCATCCCAGTTGAGTTGTTGAGTTTATAACCTGGTCCTAGTAATTAGAAGGAAAATGAAAGCAAACGTTATTTTTTTTTTATATTTTTTTATTTGTTTTAATTATTTGTTTTTGAATAACTTTTTATAACAAGTTAAATTAACTGTACCCCTATAAGTGAGGTCACTGTGTGGATACCCCTCTGATCCTCCCCTTCCTACTTTGCAACAGGAAATATCACGACTGTGCTACTCTATAAAAGGAGTTTAGCATGGGGTGGTTGGGGATGAGGGGGGGTGGTTGGGCCCTTCCTCTGCCAAAAAAAGAAGAACCACAGATGACAGAAACAATGAAGTAAGAGCAGAAACAATCAACCAACAACAAATGCAGTTGCTATGCCTCAGTCTGTATCTCATATGTGCTCCTGTAATTTGCCCAGAAGGCTTAGTCTAATGATAGCTATAACCGCACACCCTGTAAGCACCACCTGTAACAATTTTACAGAAGATATACACTACAAAAAACAGTTTGCTACAGAGAAAAATAAAGCAGTAAAAATGTAGCAAAACCTGTAAGCACATCCTGCAGAACACTTTAACAGAAGATATACCTTGCAAAAAAACAATTTGAATCAGAGAAGATTACAGCAGTAATCTATAAGCACAAAACAGTAACAAATTTGTAGGCACACCCTGTAACAATGCAGCAGAAAGTATACTCTGCAACAGCAATTTGAATCAGACAACAATAAAGCAGTAAAATGTAAGCAAAAAACACTAACAACACCTGTAAGCATAAAAGAAAATAATAACACACAGTAAATCTGCCTAGTCAAAAGAAACCTTAATCTTTTTCCTTGCCCTGATAATGTTGTTCCTTGCTCTGTCTTTACAAGCAAAGCTAGAAGAAAAGAGCTCAGGTGAAGCTAGGTGCCTTTGCCAGTAAACCTAGTCTTCCACCTGGAAGAGGTTTATATTGACTACAATGGGTGAGGGTTGATTAATGGTAACTGTAACCTAATTTTTAGTGTGCTACCCCCATTCCAAGGACCTGAAGTGTCTCTGGCCTAAACGTTAAAGTTGAACTAAAGATAGAGGGCTCAATTTCCAATCATCCCTTAGAGCAATGCAATTTGCAGCAATCTAAGGCTATGGCAAACTCAAGATGCATCAGGGATCCTGCACCTTATTTTATAAAAGAGGGTGTCCCTTTGCCAAAGACCCAAGAGTTTCTGCAGCTGCAGGATTGTGCCAAACATATGGCACACCCGCAGGGTTTGGCAGAGGGATCCATCAACCCCCCCTCAGTGCAATGCTAGAGGGGCTATGAAGGTGAGGGGTGAATATGTCGGCAAGGAGGAGACCAGTGGCAGAGGGAGCATGAGGCTGCCATATGGGGGGCAACAGGGGCATGGCAGCAATGTCAAGGTGCTGAGCTGGCAGCCGGCAGGGTGCCACGTATCATTACAGAGAAATGATCAGCCCGGGTAAAGGGGAGTTGGCAGGGATGGGCTATGACCTGGGCTGAGGTGGACACAGGCCTGGCACCTGCCCATAGGTGCCACAGTCCCTAACACTGTAAACAGGCAGCAGTGACTGCAGGTTGTGGGGTGCAGGTGGTGGAAAGAAACATTTCCTGGTCACCACAACAGTTCCCTGGTACTCAGCCCCCCACGTGGAGGCAGGATGCCTGCCTTTTCCATATGGCACACTGTGCCACCACCCAGATTCCTCTAGGTGGTAGCCACAGAGTAGGACATATATATCCCCCCTACCAGAAGGAAGAGAGCAGTCTTTGGGATGCTTAGTCCTCCCTTCCCCAGCCAGCCTCCAAGCAGCCTGTGTCCATTCTCAAACCCTACTCCCTTTTGTGGTACATGGTGCAGCACTCAAAGTTCAGCCCACAATGCCACTGGGTCCAAACGTGGATCATTCTTATGAAACAACTTGAAGAGATAGAGGAGGATTGCATTCCATTAGTAACCAAGTGTAACAGAAAGGCAAAAATGACATGTAGACATTTTGTTTGACAAGTAAAGTTAATAGAAAGTTGAAATCCAATCAGAAGGTGAACAGGAGATTAGCATGGGAACAAACATCAGTGGAAAGGAAGGAATATCAGCTGAGACAAAAGATGTGTAAAAAGTACAGCAAGAGTGAGAAAAGGAATATGGAAAAAGTTATTGCAGCAAATTCAAGGAATCACTACAACACATGTTAGAGTTAAATAAGAGGCAAACATTAGGGTTGCCCCAATGTCAGGTGCCAAGTTATGTGAGCCAAATTACCTCTTTTAGTTATCAGCACCAAACTTGGTAGCCACATGTGTGGGAGGCAACCTGATTTATTTTATACCAGCTAAACCTCAGTTTTGGGACTTCACATAAATCCCACAATGTTGGGAGTTTTTTTGGACAAGAAAAAACTTTCAATTAATCATGTTATATCACTTGGTAGAAAACAATGTTCAGTTATTTATTTGGCTTTTTATTTCTGCAACATAGGTTTTAAAAGGAAAAAAGATAAAATAATATACAGTATAAGCAATTAGCAAGTAATTATGCAAGTAGAATAGTACCCATTAGTACACATCTGTACAACCTTGATAGTAACAGTCTTCCGGGAAGGGTCTGTTGAATTAATCTCTTTGCAGCTTGAAACAGTGTGTCAACAGTTTTTTTAGCTATTCTTGAGAATCACATTATTCAAAGCTGATATGAGATTGTATATTGGTGGTAAGCTGGCCTATGTAGAGGAGGAAATTTGGCAATAGCAGAGTCCAGATAGTAACCATTTAACTGCATTTAGCAATGGCTTTGTGCACAGCTCTCTGCCACTGTTACACTTCTGTCCATCAAGCAACATTTATTTCCAGTCCCTTTTACTTGCCAAAGACTAAGATTTTACAAGGACTATTAGCTTTCTGGAATATCATTTGGCAATGGCTCAAAGTCTTAAAACAATTGTGTTTCCTGGTTTCAGCTCTTGACTCGGGCATCCTCAGGCAAATGTGAGCTGAACTACTCCTGGTGGCACTTCAGTGTAGGTGTGTGGGAAGACTTATGAAGACTGGATGTTCCTTTTTTCCTTCTGACAGCTGTGGTTTGGTGTTAAGATGTTATGGTATTGTTAGATATTGAAGATTCCACTTGATGAGAATGCAGCAAGGTGTTCAGAAATGACACTTACACACATACAAATCCCGTTGTCCTGGTTTTCACTTGTTTGAGAAAATATTCACATATTTTATACACTACTACGTCCATGAAGCAGCATCCCTCTCCCCATGTCTCCAGACCAATGGGTGACCACATGTACTTTGTTGACCTTTCTCCAAGAAACATTTGATAAAGATGTTTCTGCCAAAGTCTGCACAATGGAGTCTGTACTTTGCTCTAGTTTCTTAGAACTTTCAATTAGGCAATTACTGGTTTACATTTAACAAGAGTATCATATATTAACAGCTCTGAAGTCACACAGTTGTTACAATAACATGTCTCAATTATTTCACAAGGTGTGAAATATACATTATATACAACAAACGTTTTAGCAATTTCACATATTGATTTCATATGACCACTAGATGGTACTCATGCAAACCATTATTGATGTACCTGTTTACGTACAATTCAGTGCTGCTTATCAGTTTGTTCCTAAACAATGAACAAGGATCACAGATTAGGTATCACTATAGACACTACCCTAACTTGTGTGTTAACAAAAATACTTCTGTCCCTTCAGAATAAATAATTACAAGAGTAGAGAAAAAAAACTGCATGTTATTCATTCACTTAGCAATTTAAATCAAGCCTCAGTCAGCCTGTAAGAAAATTAACAAATCAGGTTTAGAATTGGGTGTAACTGGACCCATAGGTCCCATATGATGATAACTTCACAATTTAATTATTCATGACATTTTATGAAACATTCACAAAAATGTGATATTTGTAGCTCCATGCTGCTTTTTTAATCAATGTTTGTTAAGGCTTTCATATTATAACATAAAATACAAGACCTTCAATATTTTATACATTCACATCTAATCCACCTCAGGAAGAAAACATCACCAACATTCTACTGGAGGTGCAACACTAGGGAAAGCAAATAAGTGTAATTAATTCTACCCAGGGCTTGTATACCACATATGTCTCAACCAGCCAATTGTGTCCCACTCAGAAAGAGGCCATTTTTTGAATTGGAAGCCTAGTTAACTATCTAAGTATCACAATTACTCTGTGTGAATGGACAGATAAACAGATTAATTTCACAGCTGTATATTTATGCAACACACCTGTGCCACATAATGTTTTCCAATGTGCTAAAAGTAGAGGAAAGCACAACATAATAGTAACTATGTACAATTAGGTAAAAGGTGTTGAACAATACAATCCTTAGCAACAACTTAGATTGGCCAGCCAGGTGGCACTGAGGGCTGATGTGCTGGATGCCTTACCTTGCACAACACCAGTAACCCGTGTTCAGGAATGAGCACAGGCCATTGGGGATCAACAGGGGTGGAGAAGGATTGAGCGTCCAATAGACTACTCTTCTCTTCTGGGGAGGGGAGTTCCCAGATGTTGGCACCTGTCTGCTCCCTAGCGGAGGCTGGCAGATATGGCTGCCACACTGTAGTCAGAGGAGGAGTCAGGGCAGATGCTGTGATGGAGCACTTGCAGACACATGCGCATTTCCCTCTGCAGGCATCATTGCACACCTTGACTCCTAGGGGAGAAACTTCAGAAAATCCATTGCCGTGGCAGTATGGTGGAGGGCACCTCACAGGCTCCATTCCCAGCCAGTCACAGCACTGGCCCCTTGAATCTGGTCTCTGGTGGGGGTTGGGAACCCTGCCAGACCCACCGGGGTAGTTAGCCCTGGAGCTGGTTCAGTGATGGATAGTGGATGTCAGGGGATGGAGCTGGGGCTCCCTCTGGAAGGAAGCCGGCAACAATAAAAAAAAAAAATCTTAGATTGAATGACTGTGATTCTAAAACATTGAATAAGGGGCTACCAAGAGTTCTTTTGAGCAGTCACGGTTTTGTGCTGGTGGATACATAATGCTTTCCAAACCTTATCTGTGACTTATAATGCCCATTCAATTTCCTAATAATATAGCCTGTGTCTCATTCTTCCAACACACCCAGGGCTTTGTATAAACAGAAGAATAGCCTACTGCCTTGGGGGTCCTGAAGTGGTGAGTACAGCTAGCTGATTAAGGTTGATGAAGTGCTGGCTACCTTTGTCCAGTCTGTTAATGTCATTGCACATGTTCAAAGCTGCAATTACTGGAAAAAGTAGACTGTAATCCAAACATCATCAATAAGCCACTGAAGAATTTAGATTCAGTTCCATAAAACAGTTGGGATATAGTAATTAGCCCTAATCTTGACCAGATGTGAAACCTGGGGCCAAGCCTAGTTGGCTGAAAGCCTGACTCCTTGACAAAGTGTTTAAACACTTCAAGGTAGGCTGAGAAATGCAACGTATTGGCCAATTTATGCCACTGGAGAAGTATTTCTCTGGTCCAGATTTCCCTGTGACTTTGCTGGGGTAAGAGGATCATACTGTTAAAAATACTGTCTGGGACAAGGAGATCACTCCCAGCATCTATTTCTACTGATTTCCTACTCGCTGTGTAAGCTGAAGAGCACTAGTAGAATACAGTGTAGACCTAGGCCACCCAGTAATAGTTCTCTAGAGAAGGGACGGCCAATCCCCACCTCAACTCCTGGATGTGTGCTTTTCCAGATACATTTGGAAATCAAATTGTTCCATTCTCTAAAAGCCCCCTGAAGGACAAACACCAGTAAAATCTGATACAGATAGAGCAGCCGAGGAAGAATATTCATGCTGACAAAATGTGCTCTGCGTAGCAGTCCCAGTGGAACAGCAGTCCACCTTTGAAGGTTTGATTTGATACAGGCAGCGAGGGCAGTAATTTACCTTATATAGATCTCTAAGATTTCTAGAGATACAATATGAACCCCAAGATATTTCAAGATCTGCTGGTCCAATTTTAGGAGGAATCATTGTGTCAGAGGATCAGATCGGGAAATGTTCAAAGCCATTACCTCTGTCTTCAGTGTGTGAATTTTAGAAATATGACAAATTCTTCTGAAAGCTGCAATGCTTCTGTCAGAGATTGTCTGGATTGGTCAGAAGAAGCTTGTCATCTTATTTTTACATTCTTGTCCATCTATGTTCAGTCCTTGGATGCCATCCTGCTCTCATCATGATCTGTGGGCTGGAGGAAAAGGCATACGAGGAGAGACTGAGCTTACTTAGTATGAATTCCCTGGAGGATCAGCAGGAAGGGGGGACATGATAGAAACCTTCAAATATATGAGGGACATGAATAAGTTTGACACGGGTAGCATTCTTAAGTGCAGGGAGGGGAGGGACACTAGAGGACATAGTCTAAAGCTGGAGGGAGGTAGAGTCAGGAGGGAATTGAGAATGCATTACTTTACAGAAAGAGTGGTGAAAGGGTGGAATGCCCTGCCAGGTGAGGTGGTGTCCTTAACATCGGTAGGAGGTTTCAAGAGGGGGTGGGACAGGGTTAAAGGGATGTTCACAAAGAGGGCAAAGGAGGGGGTGGGGTCAGCAAGCAGGGGCATGACCTCAAAAGAGAGGGTGGGGAGGGAAGGGCAGCTGCAGTATAATGGTCTGCTAGCTGCACACTCGAGCAGACTTGATAGACCATATGGCCTGTATCTGTTGGCAGTTTTTGTATGTTTGTATAAAGACTGGGACAGAGGCTCTAATTAAAGAGCAAATAAGAGCAGGGGTAGGGGACACCCTATTAGGTTATGCTTCCCAGGGTGAATCATTGTCCAGTGTGCCCAATCCCCCTAACATGAGCCATAGGAGTGGAATATATACCTCTGATAGCTAGTAAAAGTTCCTCAGGGAACCTCATAATCTGTAAAACTCTCAGTAAGTAGAGCCACTCTACCCTATCGAGTGCCTTTTCTGCATCTACTTCAAGCAGAAGTGCTGCTATCCGCTGTTTGTATGTGGTTGAGGAGATGCAGAGCCTTGCATATATTATGCTGTTTCTGCCTACCTGTGAAAAATCCCATCTGGGAAAGGACCACCAAAGAGGGAAGAATCTCATGAGTCATCTGATGATCAAACTAGTATAAATGTTATAATCTAGATTTGACACTGAGGTTGGTAAGATTTAAAATAGTGTTTAACTTTTCCCTCTTTAGGAATAACTGAGCTGATTACCTCTTTCCAATGGGGGGGCACTGCAGCAGACTGGAAGACCTCATTGGAGGTACTCAACAAAGGGGGTTGAAATATATCCTTATAATTCTTGTACCACTCACTAGACAACCTGTCCATTCCCAAGCTCTTACCTGCATTTAGCTCAGTTATTACAGAGGCTAATTCCTCTTCAGAGAAGGGCTGTCTCATAAGTTGTTGTTTTGTGGTCAGATCTGGGAGGGTAAGGCCTGCCAAGAAGGTTTCCCTGAGCTGGACCATATCCTCAGAGGCCTGGTATATAGGGTCTATGATAAGCAGTAAAGGTCTCTGCTATGGTCCCAGTCCTAGTCTCATTTGTTCCTGTCTCTGGGTGAATCACTTTTTTATTTATTTATTAGAAAAGTCAGATTTACAACCTTTGAGCCGTGGACTCATTTACAAAGGCACCTCGTATGGGGAGGGCGGGGTAGACAGAGTTACATAGTGTGGTTACAACAGTGAGAACAGTACAGGTGTAGAACATTAAACATAGAGTACACATAGGTTACATAATAATGTTACTTATAATAGGTTACAGTCAAATACAAGGTACCCAAGGGTTACATTGGGGGTATAGCCCTGGATATACCTAGATTATACCTGGAGAGGATGGAGGTAGGAATGGGGAGTGGGGTGGCAGGGAGGGGGAGAGGACAGGCTGCTCGGAGGATGTTGTCAAGTCAGGGAGGCCTGACAGGAGGATCCCACGGTGGGATTAATTAGGTGCATCTACAGCAATGAGCATCGAAGAGATGGTTCTGGAGGGTGATTTTGAAGGGACCAATTTTGGCAATGTCTGTGATGCAGGGTGGGAGGGAGTTGAACCAAGCAGGCGCTCAGTAATGGAAGGACCTCTGAGCTAGTGAAGTCTTGGTTCTGGGCACCAGAAAGGTGGCCTTGAAGGAGCTACGGATGGCAACAGATGAGGACGCATGCCATAGGAAAGCAGAGACCCCCGGGAGGGGGGGGCCCTAGAAGAGATTTTCTGGTGAGTAAGCAGGTCTGGTAGTGCAGATGCTCCTCAAAGGTGAGCAGGTTGGTGGTAGAGTTGACCAGGCAAGTGTGAGTGTGGCTAGGGGCTCCAGTCAGGAGCCTGCAGGCCTTATTGAATGAGAGCTGGAGTTTAGTAAAGGTGGTATTACCTGCCGCAGTGTAAATGTGCAAGCCATAGTCCACTAGTGACAGGGCGGAAGGGGTGATGGCCAGCTGGAGGGCAACTTGGGGGAGGTAATCTTTATGATGGTATAGTAGGCCTATCTGAGAATTTAAGGCAGAGGATAGGGCATTGATGTGGGTGTGTAAGGTGAGAACCGAGTCGTAAGTGATGCCTAGATATTTGTAAGATGTCACTTGCTCCAGTGGGTGCAGAGTGCTGGGGAGAATGAAGAGAGGGGCATTCTTGGTCTTGTTTTGGAGATGGGAGAAGAGCATTGACTTAGTCTTCTTTAGGTTAATGGCAAGTCGGTGGTCAAGGAACCACTTTTCAGCTTGGTTGTAGGTGTGTTGGAGGAATACCTGGAGAGAAGAGGGATCGGGGTGGGATGCAAAGAGACCTGCATCATTGGCATAGAGGAGCATTTTTCCTGTGCAGGAGCTGGGGAGAGTGTTGAGATAAAGGCTGAAAAGTACACTGCCCAAAATGGAGCCCTGGGGTACCCCGGAATGAACGGGCTGGGTATTGGACAGGGAACCGTTTATCTTCACATGCTGGGATTTAGCAGAGAGATAGCTGGAGAACCAGGCAAGGGGACCAGCGTAAAAGCTGAGTTGGTGGAGGGAATCGAGCAGGAGGGGGTGACACACAGTATCAAAAGCCTTGCAGAGGTCTATGAACACTGTGCCGGCAAGGTTGCCGGAATCAAGAGCAGAGTGCATGTATTGAGAGAACTCCAGGACAGCAGTAGTGGTACTGTGTCCTGGTCAGAAACCATGTTGTTCTGGGCACAAGTCATATTTGGCCAGGTACTCAGAGAGTTGAATAGACACTATTTTTTCTAGGGCTTTAGAAAGTGGGGGGGGAGGATAAAGATTGTCCGGTAGTTGTTAGGTGCAGACTGATCTCCACTCTTATGTATAGGGGTGAGTTCAGCTGATTTCCAAGCACCAGGAAAGTTACTGAGGCATAGAGACCAGTTTAGTAGGTCTGTAAGGGGGCCTAGGATGACATCCTAGACCAGGCGGAGGATCCTGGAGTCTAGGGCATCACAGCTGGGGTTGTTACTACTGAGGGCTTTTAGCAGGTGCGGCCCGGCTATGTGGGGGGATATAGTGTGCAGGGCAATCCAAGACAGGGAGATAGAGGTGGGGATTGGGTAAAAAAAGTTGTTTGGGAGGACAGTGCTTAGGTCAGAGAAGGTAGTATTGAGGCAATCAGCTATGTGAGTTGGGTCTGTAGTGATGTTGCCATCGATGGAGAGCTGGGATGGTGGGGGAGAGCTGGTCTTCCCATTAAACTCTTTCATACTGTCACAGAAAGTCCGGGTGGAACTCCAGGTGGATGTGAGGGTGGTCTGATATGCTCTGCCTTGGCCATCTAATGGCCCAGGTGCACTGATTACATGCCATGTTGTAGGCTTGTCTATCAGCCAACTTGCCTGATTTGACAATGATGTGCCAGAGATTATCCCTATGCTTAAGTTTTTGGATAATGGATGGGGAGAGCCATGTGGCATTTTGTTTTTAAGTACGGATTCTTGAGTGGGGGGAGAAAAAGTCACAGGCCTTGCTGAAGGAATTGGTGAAGAGGTCTGAGGAAAAGTCAATATCAGGGGCGTGACAGAAGGGGGACCAGTCCAGCTGTGCTAGATGCAATTTTAGCTTTCTGAGACCCCCGGGGCATAGGCACCGGAGAAAGGTGGCCTGGGACACAGGTTTAGGTATGGAGGATGACCAGAGACAGAGGACAGGTGAATGATCACTAAGTGAGTCGTGGAGGACGTTGATATCTCGGATTTTATGAGGGCAGTTCAATATTATGTTTAGGTGGGTGCTGGAGCCACTTGTCCAGTTCAATCTAGTGGGCTGGGTAACTAACTAGGACATGTCCAGGGCAGAGAAGAAGACCCTGGTTTGGGAGGCAGTGGTACCAAGCCAATTGATGTTAAGGTCACCTACTGTAGGATGAGTTACTCAGCTTTGTGTGGTAGGGAGGTGAGGTAGTCGATGAGAGACTGGACATCTAGGTTCTGGTTCCTCAGGGATATGTAGGAGACTGTGAGAAAGAGTGGGCCCCTGGCTGGGTCTGGGGTAATTTTTAGGTGAGGGCTTGGGTGCCATAGTCAATCTTGGGGCAGGGAGTGTATGGCTTATAAGGGTGTCCCACATGTTGATTGCACACCCACTATTGCGTTTACCAGCTCGGTCTTCCCTGAGCAGAGTGTATACAGGGAGGGAAATAATGGAGTCAGGGGTTGTTTTGGAGAGCCAGGTCTCTACTAACACAATAATATTGGGTTGGTATTGTACAACCCAGCACAGCAGTGCAGTGGATTTCTTTACAAGGTTACATATGTTCAGTGATGCAACACGGAGACCGACCGGCTCCAAAGTGGGGCATTGGAGGGCTAGGTGGCATAGGTCCAGGGTTTGGGTGTATATTCCCAAAGATCAGTAAGAACAGAGTGATTAATCTAATTATGGGGCAGTGGTGACAAGGACCCTTAGTGTGGTGCTGATGTGAGGTCCTGATAGTAGGGGTGCAGGGGATGGGCAAGGCACTGAGGGTAGGAATGGCAAGGAAGAGGTGGGTCCAGGATGGGCCTGGGAAGGCAGAGGGAGTTGGGGTGTTGATAGGTGGTGGATGCAGAGGAGTTGGGGAGTGTCCAACGTGGGAGGGGGACGATCGGTTTGGGGGTGGCTTAGGGGAGAAATGCTCGGGGTGGAGGGTAGGGGCATAGAACAGGGGGTGGTCTGAGCCAGAAGGGTAAACATGAGCAGACCTAGTAGAAAAGCGATGGTGCCCATTGTTATGTAGTAGGTAGCTGGAGGTAAAACTGACACCTGACCTATCTTCTGTGGCCGATGTCTAAGTCTGTGAGTTGCATCTTCCCCCAACAGTACTTCTGGTTAAGGAGTCTGAGAGCTACGTTGGTCTGAGTGGATGCTAGCTCATCCAGCTTTTGTGTAAGTAATGTAATGTGCCCCAATTCTGTCCCATCCCCCTGTGCATGTGTTGTTCTAGTCTCAGCAAGTTGTTACTACAATTGGATCCTTTTCTCTTCCTTTTGGTGATCCAGGTGTGTCACCAAACTAAACAGTTTCCCTCAGGTCATTAGTTTAACTGACTCCCACAGTGTATCTGCCAATGCATCCTGGGTATCATTTAGCCTAATCATGTCAACCATGTAATTCTTAATGTCTGTGTGCTGCAGTTCTTTATAAAACAATGCAGGGTTCAGCCTCCATAAAGTGACTTTTTCGCTCTGCACCCAGATCCAGATGCAATTTAAGCGGGACATGATCAGAAACCACCCATGGTAGGAATTCTGGAGAATGGTCAAATTGATTAATAGACTATTAATGTTTGAGTAAGTATGGTGAGGATGAGAAAAATAAAATACATTGCTTTGCCCTTGGGTATAAGCCCTGTGCCACTTCCCGGTACCCCAAGTTAGACAGTAGTCTGTTCAAATATTTCTGCTGTACAGAGAGCTTCATTCTTCAGGTGCATGTAGTATCCAAGGTAGGGTTTTGGATTAGATTCTGCCCCACCCCCAACAGGGTAAATCCATCTGCCTTTGTGGTCAATAGATTAAAAAGAGTTTTTAAAAGGATTTAGTGGCTCTAGTGGGTGAAAAGACACTTAGGAATGAGACCGTCTCACCTAGGACATTTCATTTTATGAAGGCATACTCTACCTACCCTCCCTATCAATGCAGGTTTTGTCTTCCTTTAAAAGCTAGAGCATCTTTAAGTAAACTAGATAAACCTCTTCTCATACCAGAGGGGTATACAGTGTGGTACCCCTTACCATATGCAAATTTCTGTAACTTTACACTCTCCTTTAATGAAAGGTATACTTCTTGAAGAAATATCACATAGTCCCCCTCCTTGCATAAAATTGTCATCACTTGATGCTTCTTGACAGGGCTGTGCAGGTCATTGACACAGTAGAATAAGACTACATAAGCTGAAGTGGCCATGTTGAAGTGAATGGGATAATCATCTTGCTGCAGTCAATTTGTGAGGCTCCCCAACACTCTGTCCCCCCATAACAAAAGATCAGTACTTTAATTATAAGCAGAACCTATAAATGAAAATAATAGGAAGAAACAGAAACAGTGTGATCACACATAACCTAGAACAATAACAAGAAATAAGACAAAACAGTGACCTCAAAGATGGGAGGGTGCCATTTGTGACAAACCTTCTGACCTGAACTCAACTCCACAGAGGGTGGATAGGCCAAGCAGAAAGGAGAGTGACATCCTGAGCAGGTTGGAGCTCTTTCAGCATCCTGCTAAGAACAGTATGGCTCCTCCATAGATAGCACTAGGAGTGGTGGATGTCTCCACAGACTGGTCATATCAAGAAACCCCACAAGCTGTGTTTGAGACTTGTGTCCTCGAATATGTTCAGTTGCCCACTCGGCTAGCATACTGAGTTTTGGCCAGCTGCTACATGTCATAAATGTGCCCTGTGGCTTTCAACCTAGCCTCACATGTAGCATATAAAACCACACAGGTACCCTCCTTTGCTTAGGCTAGTAGGAGGTATTATACATCTTAGGTCAATTCTGAATTCCTACACTCCTTGGAAATATATGACTTCAAGGGGCAGATAGCTGCAGTAACACACCCTCCCCAATATGTCCCTCTGAGGTCTGTACTTATAAAGCTCTAATTTCAAAAGAGCCCCATGAGGATGAACAAAAAAACAGTGAGGTAAGTAGTGGGCTATGCGTACATATTGGTAGCAGCATTGTTCCCCTTGAGAATACATAATGCACTAAATAGGTTCATGCCCAAATGTTTCAGAGGGGCACCTTTGCGATCTCTGAAGGTGGAAAATCTGGAGGTATGACAGTGTACTCATTGTGTCACTTAGGGAAACTACAGACCAGTGTGAGTACTATAATGTCCAGGCAGTATGTTGCCACCCACAGTCTTCTGCCCCACGTCAGTCCACTTTCAGACAAACATACCATGAATTAAAAGAAAGAATACTGTGCATTATGTTCACAGGCTGATCCGTAGGGGTACATACTGTATCAGTGACAGAAAAGGGGGAACTATGCCCCCAGAGCCAGCTTTGGTCCCAGAATAATATGGGTGGGAAGGGGAAGAGACAGACAACCACCACTCAGGATTCACCATGCAGGGAGTAAAAAATCTCAGCGGTCTGTGGATCTCTTTCAAATCCTACACTCCCTCTTCCCCTTGCTCTCTGCTGCTGTTTCAGGTAAACATCTGAAATGCGCTTGCATTCTAAATGTCAGTGGAATAAAGAATCTAACAAACTGGAGAAATTTGTGTAGTACTTTAAAAGTTAGAGTGGCAATACCGAAAATTACTAATTGGCAAAATTTGCTCAAAAATGCAGGGAAGCAAAATAGGTAGTGCTACTCGAATTCCACTTGTGGAATTTAACTTCTACACAGTACTTATCACCACTGAATTAATTTAGCTGTCCTGATCTGTTTGCAGTTCTGCAGCTCCTTTCTGGATGGTTATTTGTCCCCATTCTGCTTTTTCTCATAGCTTGACCAGATGTACTCAGTGGCACTGCTTATCATGCTGATTTTCTCCTTGTTTTTCACAGGCATGCTTCCTTTAAAAAGAGAGCCCTCTACTCCTTTTACTGTCAACCTGTAGTATCTCTTTAGAATAGACAGACATTAGCCCTCTTGGTGCCCAAGGCATTTGCTTCCCCCGCCAGATCTCTGTGACTGCCTTTTTGTCCTGGACTTCTAAGTTCATTTTTCTATCAAACCAGTCAGTTTTCCTGGTTGTCATTCTCATATGACCTGATTTCATACAGGAACTGTCCCCCTGTGCTTTCTTGTTCCAACTGGGGGTCTACTAGTCTTGTGCTACCCAGCTGTGCTGCTCTTCTCTTACTGAACCCATGCATCTAACTCCCGCCACTGGTGACTCTTGAACTAGCTGTCTCCTCTGTCCTTTATTTTCTTACCCAACTATCCTTTTCTATCATCATATGGCCATGCCAGCTCCACTTTGGTATACAGTAGCTTCAGTCCATATTGGCTTGGCTATGGAGTACATAAATTTAACTTGATCTGCTGGCAGGCATATGGTCTTACCTGCACTAGCACCATGGTCCTATGATATTCATCAGACACTTCTGCTACAGTGGTGCCCAGCATCTTTTTCCAACATGGCTGAAGATATACGAATACTTCTGTTACAATGACCTCAGTCACAGATAGTTATAATGCTTGATATTATTTGGTGTCACTGACTTCAAATGCTAAAAATCTGCACTGTTATCTTAGTGTTGATTAAAGAGCCAGCAGGTGGCACTGTACAGAAAACATGCTGTGAATGTATGTGTCTCCACAAGGCATTTAATCCCCCTGAGCTCTAGTGGTTAGTTGACAAATTGCAAGAAGCAAGTGCAAAATGATGACATTACCTATTTTTGATTGTTCTTCACTCAAGATACTGACTGACATCTGATGTTGGTCACAACTGTACTTTCTCTGTGCAGCCCATGCAGTGCACTATGCATTCTATTTTCTTTCCACAATACCCTTCATTTTATTTCCTCCTCTACTGTAGGCCAAGTGAACGGTTGGGCAAAATGTAAAGATAAAAAGGCTTTCACAAAATTATCCCCAAATTCCACAGTTTTCACAACAGCTAATGAAATTTGACTTACTGATGTGAAGTAACTGACAATGAATGGTTGCTTGTAACTTGACCATCATTTAAGCAAGAGATTGCATAGTTGACACATACACAACTTCAGTTTAAGGTCTATGACCCTACCAAAATAGGTGGCAGTGTGTTCTGTATTATAGTTTTTAAGTTATAGGGGCTTAAAACTGTGCACGCTTACATATTTGTGAAATTTCATTTAGAAATTGTTTACATTTTTGGTTCAGCCACCTTTTATGCTTGAGGTCTGAGTCCTCTTGCCCCCCCCCAAGCAGGGTCAGTGGCACAAGCCCTCCCAGAGAATGAATCCAATTTGGGCTGTTTGGCCAGCTGATCGGGTGTGGAAGCTGTTGGCACTCCTCCTCATCCTGCCATGGCTTTTCCCATTTTACTGTCTATGGGGAGGCGCAGCATGCAGTGACATCATGGTGCACATCACATGTTCATTTGTCACGTGTACTAATGCACGCCACACCCTCAACATTCCATCCTATGGATGCTTGATCCTCATCTTCCCAGCCATCTCTCTGACACCCCAGATTCACTTTCGAACCCCCGCTTGCAATTCCGATGACCAGGGGTTGAAAGTGAATCTGAAGGGTGTCAGAGAGATGGCTGGGAAGATGAGGATCAAGTATCCATAGGACTGCTCTCTCCTCCTCTGGAGGGGAGGATTGGCAGAGTCTAAGGTTTGTCTGGCCCCTGGCAGAAGCTAGGGAAAAGGCAGCCCAGGACGGAATGTTGAGGGTGTGGCGTGCATGAGTGGATTATATCATTAGACTGATGTTGCGGTACTGCACCAGTGTGTTCATAGATCATTCTTGATGAAAATCTAATGTTTACAACATCAGTCTAATGATATAATCCATTTTTTACCATACATTTCATTTAATTATTTAGTTTCATTTTCAGCCTGCATGCTAATTCGGTTCCATTTTTTTAATGTTGTTGCAAACTTTCACTGTGCTCTCTCTACCATTCAGTAATCATATGCTTCTATTTATTCAGTTCTATTGGTGTTCCGTCTCTCTCAATTCTAAGCATAGTTCTTTTGGGACTTGCTGCAGCGGTGTGGAGCTGAGGACTGGAACGGTGAATACTACTGTTGACTGAGGACTGAGGATATCACCGTGGAGCATTGTCTAACAGAAGGGAGTGGAGGTTTTAATCAGAGAAACAAAAATTGGGGAGTGAAGATTTATAGCCCCTGGAGATTTCATTTATTGTTTCTGTTTGCCGGTTGTTGGCGTTCCAGTCTTTTCTTTTTTAAGCCCCACCAAGTGCTGTTATCCATTTGTGCTGGCACAGCTTTGGTTGTGCCTGAAGAGGACTGGCTCCCGAGATTAAGGAGATAAGTGGTCTTTTTTGGGTCACTGTTCATTGGAGTGAAGCGGAGGGGCCCAGGAGTTGTGTGTTTGGAGGCTTTGCCGCCTCCTGGATTTACCTGGATTTACCTGTTCCCGAGCGGGATTTTGTTTATCAGGCGCGTGGACTTGCACTCAGCTTATTCATTCTGGGAAAGAAGAAAGTCTGGGGAAGTAAGTTCTTGGACCTATTATGTTCCCTGTTTGTGGCCGGTGGTCTGCACTTTGAACACCTGTCCTCTCTAGGGTGGTGGGCTGGGAGACTGCTGCTATTTTGCAGCAGTTCTCCCAGCACTTCTGACCCACACTGGAACAGCTGGAGAGCTGACCAGATGGCGGTAAGGTCCGTGGTGAGGCGGGTTGGTCCATGAAGTGAGTCCCTGGCACAAGCAGTGGTTTAACTGGTCCTTTTCCTCCTTATTGATTTACTCCTGGACAACGACAAGAAAGTAAGACCTCTGCTTTTTAATTTTTATTTACTGCTGCTACCTAATTTTCTAGTGGTGGAACTGATCCTGGTGGGGTTTTTTGAAGTATACAGTTAGGGGTACTTTACTTCATGGTGGTGAGAGCCCTCGAAGGCTTGCTACTGGCACTGTCCTTTGATTAACTGCTCCTGGATCTGCCTACCTTAGTTTATTATTGTGTCTTGGAGGGCTTTCTACCTTTACTGTCCCCCCTTAAATGGTGAGAGCTCCTTGGGGGGGCTGAACTGGGGGTGCACCTCTGGGACCTTGGCCTTAATTTTAATTTGTGTCCCCCTGGTTGCTGATTCCATGGAGTGAGAGTCTGGGACTTCATAGTTGGACATTCTGGCGATGGAAGGTGGGAGCTCCACTGTTTTAAAAAGACTTTTTAAAATTTATTCAGACTGCATGTTGCTATTAATTAATTATTTTTGCTGTTGGATTGTGTTGTCTAATTTATATTAAGTGGATTTTGTTTGTTAAGTTTTTGTTTTATTTATGATTTAATTTTCTTTTTAGGTTGATTTTTAATTCTTGTATTGTTTTCTGATTTAATTTTAGTATAGGGAGCTTAGATATTATTATCACCAGTGCCATGTTTGTGGATGATGATGATATTTATTGTCATTCTACCCCCACGTCTTGCACTACACATCCACCGTTTTTCATGCCCTCCACCCTTTCTTTCCCTTTCCATTGCTTTTCCCTATATACCAACATTGTGGGGCCTTGGGAATTGCTAGTGGGAGGTGTCGGAGGGGCGGGGGGTGTGAACAGCAGCGGATGGATGAGTGGGGTGCTTCCATCTGAGTGGTTAAGTCCAGAAGATGCCCTGGGGTGAAATGGAGTGCTGAATGGGGATCTCCTTGTTTGGTCTTCATACTCAAGGGCACCACCATTGTAAATGGTGGGCAGGTGGTTGGAGCTTCCCAGGAGTCCTATCCAACCCGGGCAGTGCTCTGCAATGCCAGGTCCATCATGAACAAGACTGTCATTATAGCAGACTTGGTGGGCACTGTGGACCTGACTTGCATCACCGAAACCTGGCTGGGCAGTAATGTCGACCCAGTAGTTGAGGCCGCAGTTTCAGCCGGGTATTCGGTGATACACTACCCAAGATTGGATCGCAGGGGCGGGGGGATGCGGTCTGTTTCAAGACTGAATTGGATTTCTCTAGTGTTCCAGTAGAGGAGACCAGATCCTTTGTATGTGTTGTAGTGGCAGGTGGGGGCTGAAGGATAGCACTCGTTTATTGTCCACCCGGTAACAAGAAGCTACAGTATTCCTTAAGGAAGTGGCGGATTTCGTCGTCGACCTGGTATTTGAATCGCCCAGGTTGATGGTGCTGGGTGACTTTAATGCCTGGATCAATGACAAACTCTCGCAGTTTGGTCAGCACTTCCTCCAATTGATGTGTTCATTGGGCCTTACACAGGTGGTTACCGCTGCCACTCATAAACACGGCCATTTGCTGGATCTAGTCTTCCTGCTGGGGATGGAAGCCTCTGATGTGGGGGTGGAACCTGTCAGTTGGTCGGACCATCACACCATGAGATTCAGTTTCTGTACCCCCCTGCGTAGGCCTACCCCTGTGGAGATAGTCAAGTTCCGCCCTTTACGGGATGTTACTCCCAAAGGCCTAACTGCGGTTCTTGACCTATCAGAACTTCCCGGGACGAGCTCTAATCCTGAAAAGCTAGTGCTAGCCTATAATAAGGCTGTTACCACTGCCTTGGATTTAATTGCTCCCACCAGTGTGTGCCCTCTTCCGCTTTTCCTTTGATCCCTTTGGATTGATCGGGATCTGAGGGAAAAGCGGCGACTAGGACGCAGGTTGGAGAGGTGCTGGCAAAAATCCGGCTTAGATGCTGACCATCTTAGACTCTTAGAGCACTATAAACTCTATCAGTCAGCAATTTCTCATAAGAAGACAGTATTCCTGTCTGGAGAAATTGCCGCTGCACACATCGACCAGCCCAGCTCTTTCGAACTGTGGAAAGGCTGTGCAACCCAACCTGTCTGCAAGTTCATTGAGCCTTTTCACAAATACAATGTGAGGAGCTTGCTCGATTCTTTGCAGATAAGGTGGCTGACATCAGGGCCGAGACTCACACAGGAGTTGCCGTGGTCCAGTCCACGGTTACAAGCACCCCGTTTGCCTGGTGTTCCTTCAAAAGGCCGGAAATCGATGATGTTGTGAGGATTGTCCAGGGTATGCATGCCACAAGCTGTAGTTTAGACCCGGGTCCCACTGGCCTGATTATGGGCTGTGGTGAGGTTATCATTCTGGTTCTAGCTAGGATAGTCTGGTGCTCCTCAGACTCCGGTGAATATCCCCTCTCCCTAAAAGAAGCGGATACCAGTCTTGAAAAAGGCTTCTTTGGACCCAGACTCCCTAGCCAACTACAGATCCATCTCGAACTTCCCCTTTGTGGGGAAGGTTATCGAGAAAGTTGTGGCAGCCCAGTTGGACAACCATTTATCCATCCATAACATCTACGACCCTCTTCAATCAGGTTTTCGAAAGAGGCATAGCACTGAGACATGCCGGTTCGAGTGCTTAATGATCTCCTGATGGCGAGAGACCAGAAAAAATGGTCCATTTTGGTCCTTCTGGATTTGTCAGCAGCATTTGACACCGTAGACCATGGAGTGCTGCTCAAGCACCTGAGATGCATCTGTGGGCTGTCGGGTTTGGTAGACAGATGGTTTTCCTCCTTCCTCACAGATAGAACTCAGAGGGTTGTATTGGGGATATTTTCCTCTGATCCTACCTCTCTTTCCTGTGGGGTGCCTCAGGGCTCTGTGCTGTCCCCCATGTTGTTTGCAGTGTACATGCTTCCCCTCGGAGACATTGTAAGATGATATGGGCTGGAGTTTCACTGTTATGCCAATGATACCCAGCTCTACCTGTCTTTTGCACCTGACCAGAATAGAGCACTCTCAGTGTTTAACAACTGTCTCAGTGAGATCCAGGGTTGGATGAGGTCCAGATGGTTGAAGTTGAACTCTGGGAAGATGGAGGTGATGGTCGTGGATCCTGGCTGCCAGATTGAGGAGCCAGGGGCAAATCAAACCTCAGGTTTATACCTGGGGGATGTGGAGCTCCCTGCCTCTGAACGGGTGCAAGACCTGGGGGTGATCCTTGATGATCAGCTGACATTGCATGCGCAAGTGTCAGCAGTTGTTAAGGTATCCTTTTACCATCTTAGGAACATCGCTAGGATCAAGCACCTTGTTCCATCTGGTAAACTTCCTACATTGATCCACGCCTCTGTGACCTCCCATTTGGACTACTGCAACTCCCTCTACTTTGGGCTTCCTGGGGTTGATATCCGCCACTTGCAGCTAGTGCAGAACTCAGCAGCCTGGTTGTTAATGGGGACCTCACATTTTTCCCATATTACACCGGTGCTGCGGGATCTGCACTGGCTGCCGGTTCAGTGGTGGATCACCTTTAAAGTCGGATTACTGACATATAAAGCCCTACGCAGTTTGGGCCCTGATTACCTGAAAGATCTTCTGGTGCCTTACCTTCCAATGCAATCGCTCCGCTCAGCCAACGAGGGGTTGCTGGAGATTCCGAGAGTAGTTTAAAATCTTCCGCCCGCACTTTAGTTTTGTGGCACCGGCCCTCTGGAATTCTCTACCTCATTGGATTAGAGAGTGCACGACAGTGGAGGGTTTTAAAAGAGGCCTAAAATCCTTTTTATGGACAAAGGCATTTGGTTACGGCACAGATTTTAATTAATGCTGTATATTTTAGCTTGGTTTTTAACTTATTTTATGATGTTTTTATGATGTCATTTTGTAATGCACCTTGATTTTAGAAAGGCACAAAAGAAATAAAGTATATTATTATTAATATTATTATTATTATACGTTGCTCATCTGTACTCTGTGCTATACTTGGAGTATGATGATCAATTTTTCTGCCCTTGTTCCTTTGCTGTTTTTTTATCAGAACAAACATCCAAACATTTTGTGTTTTTACTGCCACTTCCATTTCCTTAGCCATGTATCTCCAGTATTCTCCCTATTCTGTTTAAATTCCATTGGACTTGATCTGTTGAACTTGATTTGATGTACTGTATACTGTAACACTGCACTATGTGCTTTGTCCTATTGCGATGTACATAGAATTTTCTATGCAATTTAGTGGTCCTCACTGTTGTACCTATTTTTACCACCATTATCATTATGTCCTCAGCATTACTAACTTATACACAATAATGTACCAATGTGAATACTAGTCATATACTTTATGTAACTTATCCTGGGTTGCTCCTGAAAAGGGATGCAAGTTTCACTGAGCCAACACCTTTAACAAAATCTAATAATAAAACCTTCTGGTTTAGTATACTCTACCCCCTTGATCTGTATAAAGATTTGTAGTTCAGCTGATTTCTTTATTTCTGCCTGATTGATGTTTTTCAATGTTCACACTGCTCCTTCTGCTTTTGTTTCATACATACAGTAATTTCTTCTCTGACCCATAAGGCTTTTCTATATTTCCTATCTTTGTTTTACTCATCTGATGCCATTGTTGGGGTTTTACTGATCTGTGGGTCTCCTTCTGCAGATCAACATCCTTTGGATCCTGTGCTACCATCTCCCCACAGATGCACATATGTATCTAGCTGTGGAAACACAGGAGTCTCTGGACCCTGCACTTCTACACATAAAGTTATGAGCAGGCATAGCAAAATTGTAACAAATAGTCGTAACTGTCCCATCTTAAATAATTTTCACCCGAAATGTTCAATATAACCATCTTATCACCTCACCACATGTATCCAGTACAGAAAACTTTCAAATTCCTGTTGAAATAAAATTCTGCACAACTGTATTGCCATTTTGCACCACAAGTGCAGAAAAACATTTTTGGCAGGATTTGAAAAATTACAGCTATACCGTTGATGAGGAGGTATGAAGAATAGTAATGTTGAAAATCTGGAGTGAAAACATGAAAAACTGGTGAAGTTATGAACGTGCGTAGAAACTGCTCAAAGCATGCTCATAACTCAGTCAGTTTTTTAGAATATTTTCACCAAATTGTCAACATGGGTTTTTTGGGACCTCCCCTCATGAACAGTTACACTGTGATTTTGTTAAGCCATCCCAAAAGTAGATTTTGCACAGTGACCGCACCATTCTGTACAACAAGTGTGAAAACATTTTGGGAAGGATGTGAAAAATAACAGCTGTACTGTTTATGAGAAGATGTTAAAAACTGGCAATGCTGAAAATCTGGGGTGAAATTATTAAAAATTGGAGAAGATATGAGCGTGCATAGAAACTGCTCAACGCACGCTCGTAACACAGCCATTTTTTGGAATTTTTTCATCAGATTTGCAACATGAGCTTTTGGGGACCCCACCTCTTAAACAGCGGCACTGTCATTTTGTTAATCAGTCCTAAAAGGTGATTCTGCAGAGAGAAACAAAATAACAGTGACTGTGTTTTATGAGGTGGGGTCCCAAGAACCCCATGTTGAAAATTTGGTGCAAAAATTCCTAACATTCGTTGAGATACCAACATAAGTTGAAAATCTCCATTGTCTCCCATTATATGGTGCTTATCTTGATTCATCAGATCGTAGTTTGGCTTTGAAGAGTGCAGATGTGTCCTGGTCCACAGAAGATGACAGCGCCAACCTCCACAGGTAAATATGGGATAAGGGGGGATGTTGGGAGGTGGGTCTTCAGTGGGAGGGTGGGAATGAGGGAGGAGAGACTGAGGAGACAATGACGGACTGTTTTCTTTTTTACAGGTTATAAAAAAAGACATTGGGGGACAGTTTATGTTATTTACAGGTAAAAGACATTAAAAAATCAATTTGGGCACACTGGTATGGGCTTCCAGTGTTTCAAATAAGTGTGTGTGGGGGATTCATATTGACATGGGGATTGGGCACCCAGGGTCAGTGCGAAAAATAGGAATGTGCCAGGAGGGCTCACTACTTCGATGCAGGAAACTGCATTGAAAATGTTAATGCATCAAAGAAAATAGATGTCGGGGGATGGTTTTCTGTATTTTACAGATTTTAGAATCCTTGAACATTTGGGCACACTGGGGTGGACACCCAGTGTACCAAATAAGTATCGGTGGAGATTCATATGGACACAGGGATTGGGCACCCTGTGTAGGTGCAAAAAATAAGAATTTTCTGGGAGGGCAGACTACTTCAATGCAGGATCCCACATCACAATTATTGAAAATTTCGATGCAGGATTCTGCATGGAAGAAAAAAGATGTTGGGGGACAGTTTTCTTTGTTCCAGGCATCATTTTCAGACATTAAGGCTGTGTACTGTATGAGGTTTACAGAGTAGATCTACCTTGACTCTGCAGCCGGCAGCATGACTTCAAGCTGTGGCTTCCAAAGTCAAGAAAAGACCACTCTTCTCATACAGAGAATGGGTTACAAGCTGTTCTCTTCAAAAGCTGGCACCAGACAAAAAAAAACCTTGTTTGGGGGCTGCTTAAAACAGCAAAAAACTAAAAACATCAGAATACACCTGAAAGGGTCCTCTTTAGCTGTGTTCTGATGTTTTTTTTTTAAACACTCTCTACTTCAAGTTCCTCGCCAAGTGGCAAACAAGGTGGTGGACAGCACACAGCTCCACTGATCACACGACTTTACACTTTGTACAAAATACCAGCCTTCTTTGTGAAAAGAAGCCAGGATTTTGCACAAAGTACTTGTACTGTGCAAAAAATATATTTTTTGTGCCAGACATATACATTTTCCCATAGGAAATAATGGGAATTAAAAACTTGAATAACTTTTGAATGGATAATTATTTTGTCACCAACCCTTCAACAGGCACATCTGTGAGGCAAAGGCTTCCTACCCTTAACATTTGAGACCAAAGCCTAAAGCAATTTATGATGTACAGGTGGAGAAAGAAATAGCAAATTAAATTAATGTGCCTGTTTTTTCAACACTTTATAGCTCAGAAACCACACAACAGATTCCCACAAAACTTGGCAGGTCAAGAGATCTACCACAAGAATCCATTGCACTACTCCAAAGTTATTAAAGTTCAAAGTCTGAACTTCAACATAGTAGTGACATTTCACCCTAACTATACTGTCATGACTGCACCAGTATAATATACAGAGTTATATATATATATATATATATATATATATATATATATATGTGTAGCTTTAAGAAAAGATCCTGGTCTCTTTTTGTTGCAGAGCCAGTCACATAGCACTGAACGTTTTTGAACTATTAACCAGTTTCTAAACCAAAACTGGTGAGTAGTTCAGTTTGTACTGGTCAATAGTTCACTAGACATGGAAATAGTTTTTTGAAATATTGACCAGTCAAACTGTCAATCAACCCTTTCCCATGCCATGCAGCTGAAACTGCAATGTGTAACCCTTTACTATGCTTCTGCCCCTCCTAAAACTTCATAATGGGCAGTGAAAAATTTATTTTGTTAACCTGACACCACCTCTGATATGGTACAGGCTCAGCCAGACAGTTGGGGGCACTTTAACACTTTAATAACTTTGTAACTGTTCAACAGATGTGCACAAAAGTTTGCATATGTGGTCGTCTGGAGGAGATCTCTTGATGTTCTAGGTTTATTTCTGGTCAGATTTGTGGATTCTGAGATCCATAAAGTGAAAAAACCTGTAAATTCACCTATTTTTGCAGATTTTTCAGATCGCGCTGCTCAGAAACAGTGTTGAAATTTTGTTCTGAATTTTTATGGTAACAAGAGCTTACATGACAGAACAGGCCACCATTTATTTGATGAAAAAACATTAATCCATTCCAAAGTTATGGCATTTTAAGGGCCCATTATTTTCAATGGCTTTTCATTTTTTAGGATAGAGGAATGGAAAGAAAAATGAATTTGGCCTGATGAACAAGGATCCTTTTTCTTGAAGGGCCAATCCTTGTTCCCCAGAAAACAATCCTTTTTTGTGAGTTGTCATATTGTTTTTTGATTTTACTGCAGAAAAACTGTGATAACTGTGCCCAGGGATGTCTGTTACACACCTTTAAGAGTGTATTTTGCTCATCAGGAGTTGATGAGCAGTTACTTGTGCTTTCCAACATTTGTATGCCCCTAAATTTTTTTTTACTCATTTTTAAATTGGTTTACATCATTCCCTAACTTCCTTTTTCACCATTCCTTGTTTGTCATGGCGAAAAAGGAAATCAGCTGGAAGAAAAAAGGATTTCCTGTTTTCTTGAGCAGCTGCCCCTTTTGATGACCAGGCCATCTGGTCGGCAAAAGGGACATCTGGTCAGGAAAAGGGGAACTTTTCATAAGCTGATTTCTTTATACCATGATGCAATGGGATACAAAAAGGAATCCGAGTGGTGAAAAAGGATTTTTCCATGTCCGACTGGTCATAAAAAATGGGGCTATCTCAATGGAAACTGGGCTATTTTGTCCTGGAAAGGGATCCTTTCTCGCCAGCCAAATCCTTTTCTGCCAACAGAGCAATGGATTGGTGGAAAGGACTGTAGACAAAAAAGGATTGCTGGCCACAGAAAAGGATTGCTTTTGTTATATATTTTGAATGGGTTCTGCTTTGAACCCGTATGAAAAAAAATTCCTGGTGTCTAGTGACATCCCCCCACCCTGTATGGTCTGGTGTATCCCCCCCCATTTGTTTTATTTTTATTTTTAAAATCATTGTTTTTATTATACTGTTTTTTAAGCCCCTACCCTGTTTTTCTTTCCTGGGGGTCTCACTTTGTTTCCCACATTGTCTCTGGTGTCTTGTGTGCCTCCCCACCCTACAATTTTTTGGGGGTTGTTGATGGTGTGGTGGAATTCTCCCACCCTCCCTTTTCTTATTTTCTACCTGAAAATAAGAAAATGTTCCCTCAATGCCTTAGAATATATTTTTATACCTGTTAAAAAAAAATCTATCACCGATCACACTTGTAATCCCCACCCGACCACGACCCTCTGTGCACTATCCTCCCCACAACCCATGATGTCTCCACAGACCCTCACTCACCTGAAGAAGTCCCAGGTTCGAGACCCACTCCACCGATCGAAGACACATCTTACTGCTGGAACAAGTGACTATAATATAAACTAAGGTAAATACACTTCAATGTATTTCAATGGAGAGGTTTAAACCTTTGGTCATTACTCAGCTGTTTTTTTGTCCTTTTGACCCAACATTTTCAGCATGGTGTTTTTGGGACTCCACCACATAAACAATATGACTGTCCTTAGGCAAATCCCACCAAAAAGGTGATTTCGTGGTTGGTTGGCAAAATTACCTTTATGGTGGGATTTGAGTAATGACCATCATTGTGTTCATGAGGTAAAGTCATAAGAAGGCTATGTTAAAAATTTGGGGCCAAAATTTCAAAATATGGCTGCATTATAAGCATTTCTTGCAATCTTGCTATGAACCCATATAACTTTGGAAATTTTCAACATAGCCTTGTTAATACCCCACCTCATAAGGTCATGTGAGACCTTAAGATATAGCCACTAAACCTGCTAGCTCCATGCTACCGTCAAATAATCTGCCTTTATCTGCTGATTAAACATAATGGAGCATCCCACAAGTTTCAACATCAGTGAGCTCAAGGAGTATGCCATATACCTGGGCAGAGATCACTGATCCAGCAACAAAGCTGAAATGCAGAAAGGGAATTGAAATCACCACACATACCAGCAGGCTCCCTGACCCAAAGATGGCCACCTCTCGCAGTCCTCCAACTGCACTTTCCAAACTGCTATGGCAGGTCAGCCTGACTGAACAGATGACTGCCTCTGTCAGAACAATACGCCAGACCATGATAGAAACAGACCCACCTTGCATCCCTCACAGGCTGAGTCTCAGCTGTGAAGTTAAGACCTCTGAGATCGCAAATAGACAGCTTTCCCATGACCAGCACCTACTGTGTAAGCCATGGAGGCTCAGATCCTTTGGCTCATTGCCAAACTGGACTTGGTGGTATGGGGCCAAAGGAAAAACCTCCATATTATCGGACTGCCAGAGGAAGCGGAGGGGCACAACTCTGTTCAGTTTCTAACAGACAATCCTCCTATCTGTCAGCAATTGACTCCAGAGAACTTTGACTTTGAGATCAACTGGACCCACAAGATTCAGTGGTACAGGGTGAAAGGAACACTTAGCAGCCCCAGCCCCTCATATACAGGCTCTTATGATACTAGGACAAGAAGTTGGCACTGCACTGTGCCTGAGACCTGAAAGTGATCAATGTAGGAGGAAACCATATTTCTTTCTGTCCCAATTACCTTAGGGGAATCCTGGAACATAGGCAGGCATTTGACAATATCGAGCAAGGACTTCAGAATAGGGATATATCTTATCCCCTTCTATATCTCCCATGCTTGCCATAAATATTAACAGAAGGACCTTACAGTTTCAAATCCTGACCAAAGCTGATACCTACCTCCAGGAGCACCTAGGCCCTGCTCTTTTTTCTAGTACCAGCTTATGTATGGAAGCTGGAACAGCCACACAGAGCAGCGTGGAACACCCCAGAGCCTCCTCAGAAGACCTGTAGACTCTATGAGTACTGCTGATTTCTCCTTTAAGGCTCCAGACAGACATCAAGCCACCTCCATATAGACTGTGCTTAGACTCTCTGTACTGAGACTTTCTAGCAGCTCCCTCAGACTTTCTGTGCATTAAATTTGAAATATGGAGATCGGTGGCTAGTTAGATGGGACCTTTAAATCTCCCAGGTGTCAGTTAGCTTTGGGCCCGGTGACTGACATTGCCACTGGACGAACGCCAGAAACTGTGAATGTCATTTGCAGGCATCAATGGACATAGAAGCAGGGAAGAAAGGATTTGATTAATAGCCCTTGGCTGTGTGAGTTACCTATTGTTCTTCAGCTTACATTGTTGGTTGTTATATATTTCTTGGGACCTTCCCTGCATGACTTCCCTCTCATATAGATAGTGGTACCCCCTGTGTTGCCCAGATGGTGTTATGTATCTAGAGGGCTATTCTGACTTTTATATTATTTTTGGAGCTAGGTGAGAGGAATTACTAAACCATGATCTGGTGGCTGAGTATGTTGTACAACTTTGCACCAAAATAAACCTTTCAAAATGGCATCCTTTCATTAAGCCCCCCCCACCCACTATGTTGGGGGGGTGGGGGAGAGTGAGGGAGACATACAGGAGAATGAGTCATCTGTTACATCAGCCCGATAATGGCCTCCACTAGCCACTTAAAAATTATTTAATGGAATGTAAGGGATCTTAGTTGTTCTATAAAGAGAGAGCAAGTGCTGCAAAATTTGCACAACATGCCATGCAACATTGCTATTATCCAAGAAATGTACATGTTGGAGGGAGACACGCACATACTACAAAGTATGTGGGTGGGTCAGATTGTGCATAATGCATGTACCTCAAAACAGAGGGGAGTTGCAACTTTGTGCAAAAAGGGCCTACAACTAGGCATACATAGAGAATATAAAGACTCAGAGGATAGACTTGCCTTTCTATATAGTGCTTATCCAGGTGAACCTAACATATGTAGTAGTATTTCTTCCCCTAATTCCCTTGACCTTACTTTCTGTGAAGCTGTCCTATGAGAACTACTGGGAGTCCCTTTCCATGTAGTCCTAGATGTTGTTCTCCATCCTGACACTGAAGCTACTGTTCCCAGCCCTAGGAATAAATCTACGGTGGCCACTCATGTGACCTCCTCCTTTAGGAAAAAGGCCTGCAAGATGTGTGAAGGACCATGCATCCCCGAGATATTGACTATCCCTTCTACTTCTTGGCTCATGACTCCTGCAGTTGCATAGATGTCATTTTAATGCCCTAGGGGATTTTACCCCAATTGTATAAAGTCACACTGGGGAATACCCTGTTTTCTGACCATGTGCTGTTCTTATTATACCCTAGCCTGGGGTAACAGTTCAGGACATAGAAACAAATGGAAACTGAATACCACCATCCTGCAACAGGAAGAGACCATCTCCTGGCTGTGAATGGAGTTAAATACTGTTTCATCAATTATACCCCAGAACCATCTCATTCCACACAGTGGGAGACTATCAAAGTCATATTAAGAGGCAAGTTAATGGTAAATACCTTAAAACATCAGAGGGAGAGAGAGAGAGATACTCTTATATGAAGTAAGAAAGGAGACCTTAGAAACCTCAAACGTGAAATCTAATTGTACCCAGCTCATGGTTAGTGGTGGGTGAAGTGGTCAAAATTTGCTCCGTGAAGTGATTCACGGAGTAATGCAGAATTCATGAAGAAATCTGCAATGCAAAGAGGAGTACTTTGTGTCATAATGAGGAATGAGAAGTCCATTGAAATAAATGACTTTGCGTTACTTCGCATTACTCCGCCTTCTCCAAACCACTTTTCCACCAATTTTAAGGCAAAGTGCATTGAAATCGATGTACTTCACATCACTTTGCCTTGTAATTGAGCTCGAAAGTGAATTTTGCAGTGATTCATAGGATTGCAGGTCACATGGGCTCTAGATTGTTCTGCACAGCCTCAGTTCTGCGTAGTGTGTGTGTAGTGGTAGCTGGGGACAGTTTGCTCTAAGAGCTCTGTGATTCAAAACCTCGAAAAGCTGTTAAAAAATACTTTCGGGGTCATTATTTTCACTCAAAATTTAGTACATTGATTGCAGGAAACCCTCCTGTGCTCATATAATCATCTGTTTATTGTTTGTGTGTGGATTTTGAATGTTAATTTAGAATGTTCAATCTGTATACTAACAGACACTTGAAGTGTGCTTTGGGGAAGGGGTGTATCTGTAGTGCAGGCCAATTAACTGGGAGAAAAAGGCAGTCTTTCTGTTTTGGTTATATTTTTCTTGTATACATTTGTTAATGTAAACACAGTAATATTTTCAGTAATTCTTGACATTTTTTTGCTGATAGTTGTGGTGCAGCGATGTATAATTTCAGTTTGTTTAAAAGATTTTGCTGTATTACTGAAGTTTTCAATTTGCAATGCATTACTTGTAGTATGTGTGTGTGAGTGTGTGTGTGATGCATGCCATCAAATCAGACATCTTTTATTGTGCTACAGAGTAATTGCAGCAGTGTGAACCTGCTATCCAGCACACCTGTGTGATTTTTTTGTACTGCGTTGTGGTATCTTTACTGGTAGTGGACTGTTACTGCCGAGCACTACCCCCCCCCCCCCAATTTGGCAAAAGGTATTATTTTCCAGGTTTGGATTTGTGACTTGTGAGCACTGGCTAGGTGTTGTGCCTGTGCGTCTTTATCTCTTGAGTGTGCAGTGCAATCTTAATCTGTCTGTTCATTTGCATCTCTTTAGGGCCCAATCTCCATCTGTAATTTAAGTTACAGTTGATTGTTTGGCATTCCTTCAGAGTACTGGTGTGCAATTATACTGTGTTAAACTGCATGTGTGCAGTCAGTGTACTTTCCTGTGTGTGCAGACACTGTTCAGCTTCTTGCAAACATACATATGCTGACTTGTTTTAGTATTTATTTATTTATTGCTTTTGGTAACTGGGTAAGTGCACTAGGCAACATAACCTGCCTATTTTCAGGCACGACCCGGGAGAGTACAGTATGTCAATACAGCAGAGTACAAAACACAGTACAGCAGTGACAAGAATCAGGAGCATTATGCAGTGGAATGACTACAAAATACATTGGCAGATTATAAAGAATAAATATAAGAATATATAACATGTATTTTATTTGTACCATTAGTAGCAGTGGACAAAATGATATGTTTTCAGAGGTCTTGGGCCAGTGTGCACCTCAGTCACAGTGCACATATGACTTTTAGGACATAATAGCACAAAAAAGCTCTGCTTTTCAACAAACCGTACCCAGCAGACACGAAATATTGCTGAGGCACCCAAAATATTTATGAATACTTGCCACAAAAAAAATTCTATGAAACTGCAATTTTATTGATGGCAAAACAAGGCACACACAAATGACCACTGCACTTTGCCACTTAAGCTTTCATTAGGCACACCATCGGCATTAGACCTAAACTTAGGCAGGCCTAACCTGCAAAACACATGGCTCATTACTGTGTGCCTTGTTTTGTCATAAATATAGTTGCAACAGTGAAACTGTTTTAGTGGTATCTATTCATGTGAAGTTATGGCTTTCTGGTTTTGTTAAAGGAGTAGTCAACACAGAATTTGAAAAAAAACATGTTATGCAGAGCACTTCTGATTTGTATGTAAAGTCCTACTGTGTCCTTCCCTCTGTCTGCTATTAGGAATTTTTACTAAATTAGCCTGCTACCTTTATGGTAGTTTTATGAACCCTGTGGATCTTCTTCATGTAAAATCGGTGTATTGCCTTCTTCGCTCTGACATTGCACCCTGTATCATGTGACAGTGATGTAGCGTACCCATAGATTTATCATATGTACAACAGCAGAGCTGTGCAACTGTTCTTATGCAGTGACATCAAATGGCAGCTGTTAATGCACCTTAGACCTAGGTGAATGGGGTTTCTGTATGAAAACTGCTAGTCAGTTACATAGCTCTGCTGTTGTGAACTGTGCATTTGGTAAATCAGTGGACTATGCTGCATCACTGTCACATGACACAGGGTGCATTGTCAGAGCAATAAAGGCAATAAAGTGATTGAACATGACAACACCATTTACTAATTTAGTAAAAACTCCTAATAGCAGACAGAGGGAAGGACACACTAGGGGAGGGGCTTTACATGCACACCAAAACACTCTGCATAACATATGCTGTTTCAAATTTGTGTTGGGCTACTCCTTTAAGTTGAAATAATGATGGCAGGGACAAATCATTTTAACTCAAAACAAGGAAAACAAAAACAGCACACACACTTAACAGAAGGAAGGGGACAGGATACAAAGTGTCACACATACAGAAGACAAGAAAAAAGTGCATAACTAGATACAGGAGTGGTAGGGGAATATATTTTTATGACACAGCACGGAGTGTAGGAGGGGGCACATGGTGGAAGGAAAAAAACCTAGTGCGGGATCCCATGGTGGTGCAACAGCAGTTGGAGCACAGACACACTCTGCGGTTGATGACCCTCTATCTGTTCCAACTGCTGCTCAACAGCACTCACCCTCTCATTCATCATGTCCACAGTGCTCCAGAGAACTGTGATGTCTGCCTGACTTACAGACAGTTCTCTGGGGTCTGCAGGTGCTGCAGGTGCTGGTGGGGGTGGTGCTGGCGGCGCAACAGGTGCTGCCGTGACCCTCCTACTCTTAGGGCCACACACAGCTGCACCCACTGCCACTGAAAGGCCAGCAGGTGCAGGCCTGTTCTGTGGCAGCCTGCCACTCCAATTGGTGGTGGTTGATCCTGTGGGTGCACTGACCCCCAGTCCCCAGGTGTGTCCACTGGGGGCCATGTCTCACATCCACCCTACAAATGTGGCACCTGACCAGGCTGCTGTTGCCCCCCAACACAATCAAAATACTCCCAAACCAGGGAGGTGCAGGGAGGACCAGGCACAGGTAATGGGTTGCCAGATGCACTGGCAGCCTGGTCACGGTGCTGAGAGTGGCTCCACACTTGGGGCTGGGGGCACAGGCACATCCTACTCAGGTTGAGCTGGAGCTGGTGCTGGTGCTGGTGGTGGCTCCACTGCCTGAGGAGGTGGTGGTCCTGCTTCCGGGGGGGGGGCACACAAGATTTTTGTCTGGTCCAACATGAACCAGGCACCCCCCATTGTGTGTGCACTCCTCCATTTCCACAATGTGGTCCCGGAACTGCCCCCGCCCCAGACATTCCCTGACCCTGTTCCATTTCTTTTTTTTTTTGTAATTAAAATTTTATTAGTTTTAACCAACAACAACATCCAATGGACAGATGATGAAGTGTTACACTGAAAGCGCAGGGCCAAAACCCTTAGATCCAATGTTACATTCAATGCACTTTCTGATGAAATATTAAGAAAATACACAAAACAGGCTACTACCCCCCATCCCCCAACTCCAATGGTTACCAGCAATAAATAGAATAGAAAATAAGAAATTAAACAGTCCAATTCAAAGGATAATTAGGTTCTCGGCGTCCAAGTCATCAAAAAGGAATCTAAAGGACCCCAGAGAGATATATAGTATTTATGTTTACCCCGCATATAAGCAATATGTTTCTCCAGCTGCAGCACTAAGGTACATTCCCGATGCCACTCTAATAGGGTTGGAGAGTTGTCAGACGACCAGTGTCTTAAGATTAGCAACTTCATAATGGCTGAAACAAGTGAGACACGTGCTCTCCAAGCCCTGGAGGAGGCCACTGGGAAGAAATATAACAGACAAATCTTGGGAGTATCCATATTGGTTGAGCCAAGGATAGGGTCTAAGAGTCTGCTAATGGCGCTCCAAAGAGTCCGAATCACCGGGCACGACCATAACAAGTGATACAAAGTGCCTTCTTCCTTCTTGCAATTCCAACAAAGAGGTGAGCTGAGTGCTCCCCGTCTGTATAAATGAGTAGGAGTCAAGTAGAGGTGATGCATGATATTGAAGTGAACCATTCTAAGCCTATCTTGTTTGATGTACATATACATAGCCATCCAGAGTGTTTTCCAAACTTCCGGAGTGTCCCGTAGATTCAGTTCTCTTACCCAGTAATAACAAATACCTGAGGGAAGCCTATGGTCCCATTCCTGGAGGAGCTTATAAACTTTGGAAACTGCATGTGATTGAGCAGCAGCCTTCAAAAGAGAGTCGATACTTTTCGACTCATGACTGGGTGAGGAAACTGAAGAGAATGCCTGGGCTAAGGCTTTACTAAGCTGCAGCCACTTAAAAAAGTCAGAATCAGTGAATCCATGAAGTCTTTTTAGGAGATCAAATGAAAATGGGTTATCCTGTTCCCAAAAATCGGCTACCGAAAAATGACTTATCTGCGGCCAGAAAGCTGCAGGTATCGGAATGCCACCTACTTTGATTTGTAGGTTTTCAAAAATAGGCTGGGTATCCAAGAGCCACCACTTAACACCTAAATAACGTTGCAGTTGGTGGTAAGCTTTAAGGGACCACCCATTAGGATTGTTTTTTAAGGGTTTGGGAACGACAGTGAGTGGGACAAATAACAGGGCATGTAAGGAGCTTTTCACCTTCTTCACAAGGTCATGCTCTATATCGAGCCATAAAGGTAGATAAGCTAGATGCCTATGCTCCTTATTCCACAAGCTCAGCTTGCCGACATGTTGGGCCAGATAATATAGGAACAATGAGGGGGCGGCTAGACCACCTTTGAATTTCGGGGCTGTTAAATTAAAGTAGGATCGACGGGTTACTTTTCCTTGCCACAGAAAGGAGTTAAATATCCTCTGTAAATTTGTGAACCATTTCTTTGAAAGGTAGGTCCCAAGCATTCCCAGAGGATATAATATCCTAGGAAGAATGTTCATTTTTAAAAGGTTCAACCTACCCCACAAAGACAGGGAAATTAGGCGCCATCTATTTAAATCTTCCAAGATATTATGGACTAAAGTACCTAAGTTATCTTTAATCATAGAAGAGAGACTAGTACTAATAGCAATGCCCAAATATGTTAAAGATTTGGTTTCCCAACCAAGGCCCAAATCCTGTAAGTCTGCTTTACTAACATAATGGTTTAAAGGGAAGATTTTTGTCTTCGAACAATTCAATTTGTAAAAGGATACTTTGGAGAAACTGTTTATTTCCTCCAGGATGGGTGGTATTGAAATCCCTGGATTCTCAATATGTAATAGAACATCATCAGCATAAGCTGAGCATATGTAGCTAGACTCCCCTACTTGTATACCTTTAATGAGTGGATTCCTCATTAATCTACGCAAAAAAGGTTCTAAATACAGATTAAATAACAATGGGGACGGGGGCAACCCTGCCTAGTACCACGCTCTAACTTGATGACTGGTGACAATACCCCATTGCATTTGACTCTTGCAGAGGGAAAAGAATATAATATTCTAACCCATCTTAGGAATTCCTGGGGTAAGCCAAAAGCCGAGAGGGTGGCAAATAGGAAGTCCCAGGACACCCGGTCGAAGGCTTTTTCAGCATCAAGCGAGAGGAGTACTGCTGGGGTTTTAGATTCTTTGGCCTCTGCAATAAGGTGTAACAGTTTCCTAAGATGATCATGGGGTAATCTCCCCTTCATAAAACCCACTTGTTCCCTGCTCACCAGGCTATCCATAACTTTGGACAATCTGTTAGCAAGGATTTTCGCCAGGATTTTAATATCTGTATTTAGAAGAGATATTGGGCGATAATTATCCAAACTGGAAGGGTCCTTTCCGGGTTTTAATATTAAAGATATTGTTGCCTCAAGGAAGTTTGGATCAGAGATACCAAAATTAAACCAATGTTTAAAAGTGTCTAATAAAATTGGGGATATGTTTGGGAGAAACGCCTTATAAAAATTACTCGGGAACCCATCAGGTCCAGGGGACTTATCAGGGGGCAACTGTTGAATGGCTTGGTGTATCTCAGAAATGGAAATTGGGGCACTTAAGCCCTCAGAGTCAGCTTCTGTTAATTTTGGGAGAATAATTGTGCTCAGATATGAAGTAATCTCTGCAACTGAGGGCTTAAATTCAGAATCCTCCGCATATAATTTCTGAAAGTATGTCCCAAAAGCCTTAGATATTTCTCCCGGATCCGTGCAAACTTGATCACCCTGACCAATACGTACGCCCACAATATAATGAGCAGACTCAAGCTGTTGTACACACATAGCTAAGAGTTTCCCAGCCTTCTCCCCTATATCCAAATATTGGAGTCTCGCCCGAGAAAGAGCTAGCTCTGCTTGGTGAAAAACTAATCCCGAGTATTGGGCCTGCAACTGATGTAACCTAACCCACTCGGAATCGGGTGAACTCCGAGAGAGGCCAAACTCGATTTGTTTAATCGAGGTTAAGAGAGAGGCTAACATGTCCCTCTGAGCCCGTTTCCTCCTGGAGGCGATCTTGATTAACTCTCCCCTTAAGGAACACTTTAGGGCGGCCCAGATCAGGTCTTTTTGGTCTATTGAGTCCTGGTTATCCGCTACAAAGTGTGTGATAAAGTCCCTTAGGACCCTCACAGAGGACTCCTCTTTTAGAATTTGAGAATTTAATCTCCATTGTGGTGAGCGCCTAATCTCTGGGGATGGCCTATAGGTTATACTAACCGGGGCATGATCCGATATTACTGTGGCGGAAATATCCACCTGTATCGCGTTGGATACTGCTAATGAACTGACTAGAATATAATCAATTCTTGAATGGGAATTATGCACTGGTGAATAGAAGGAATATTGTCGAATCTCAGGGTTAAATATACGCCAGATATCAACTAAAGCTGCTTTGTTAATAAAATCTTTCAGGGCCCTTTGCACAGGGGATAAGCCCCGTCGCCCGTTATATGACCAATCCAAATCATTTTGGAGCACCAAGTTCCATTCTCCTCCAATAATTGTAATTTTGTGGATATCAGACTCCACCTGATGTAAAAGATTCATAAAGAAGGAAGGGGAATCACCGTTAGGGCCATAAACAGAACCTAATAAAATTGGCTGCGATACGAAGATGGCATGTACAAATACATAGCGACCTTCGGGGTCCCAGCACTCATGCATTAATTTAAAGGAACACCTCTAGCAACAAGTATGGCAACCCCTGCTCTTGGTCGAGGTCCCAGCTCAAAACCTGGGCCACCCACGCTCTTCTAAAATAGTGAAGGTCACTTCTTTTTAAATGGGTCTCCTGGAGGAAAACGATTTGTGCCCCCAAATGAAAAAGGTGCTTTAGCACCACTTGTCTCTTGACCCTATCCTTGGCTCCTTTAACGTTCCAACTAACAAATTTATAAGTATGAGTCATAGTAGTTAACTGGGTTGTTGGAAGAACCTATGTAAGTTGTAACTTGGGGTACTTCAATGAGAAAAACAATGGAGTAGTTACAGACTCTCTGAAGCCACACGAAAACATATCTTCCGATTATCTCATAACCTTGAGTATCCCCCCCAACATCCCATACATACAGCAAAACTAAGAAACCCAACCCACCCCAATACAATGAGACAAGTTTTCATAATGTCCCCCCTCCCCCCCATATTACAAAAACCCCAGTTCCCAAAAACTGCTCTCCTATAGCAAACATGCCACATGATATACTTCTGGACAGCCAAAAAAAACCTAGTACTACTTCACGAGCCCCCACCCAATAAAGAAGAAGGAAATACAATTAAGCTCAGTAAATCAGATGAAGCCCTAGCCCAGGGCTGTTCATCACCTGGATGATAAAAAAAAAAGGGGGGGGAGTTCAACCCTTCTGGGTCTGCATACAAAAAAGAGGCTGTTTAGCCGGGTCCAAGTGAAGATAGCCACCGTCCTCTGATTCACTGTCATCGGCGATGTGTCCATGTCCCAATATTGACACAAGGACCCGCAGTCAGCTCCTTGATAGGCAGTGATCTATTAAACAGTAGCTCTAAATCGACGTGGATAGCTATGTACGAAGAGACCTCTCAGTCAGGATAAAGCAGATCCGGAAGGCACCATAAAAGCTGTCTGTAGTTATGTAGACCACAATGACAGGGCGATGAGCTATCATGGCAAAAAAAAAAAAAAAAGGGAGAATATCCAAACGGAAAAGGGGAAGAAGAAAATATCACTGCAGATCACCGTAGTTCATCGCCTGGGGGCAACTTTAAGAGACATCAAATTGGCCCGAGAAGTTGTAAAGGAGTAGAAATTCGTATAACCGAATCCAGAAAACAGCAAATAATTACTCAAAAGCTTCTGAATTTAGTCTAAAAGAAAAACATCAGGCATTTCCAGACATTGAACCAATCGGAATGAGGCGAGTGAAGCATGACCTCACTTGAAAAGGTCCGGGAAAAGACGCTGTAACTCCTGTAGCGCCTGCTGGTAGGAGTCAAAGGATAGCCATCTCCATTCACGGGAAACCATTAATGTAGCAGGGTACCTCACTTTGTATAGCTTAGATGCTGCAATAAGTTTGGTGACAATCGGGTGTAGTTCTTGTCGTCTGACCCTCACCGAGTGGGGCAGGTCCTGGATGATCCGTATCTGCTTGCCCTCCCATAACAACTCCTTCATCTCTCTAACCTTGATCAGAACGTGCTGCTTATCCAAATAATTTAGAAACCTCATAATTAGAGGTCTGGGAGGCTGACCTTGTGTAGGAGGAGGGCGCAAGGCTCGATGAGCCCTCTCTATTATATATTTACCCCCTCCGGGGGGAGAACCTGCGACTTTGCAGCAGATCTTTTGAAGGAAAGTTATCGGGGCATTCCCCTCCTCCTTTTCAGGGATCCTGATGACAACCAGATTGTTTCTTCTGCTGCGCCCCTCTAGATCTTCTAGCTTTTCCTCTAACTTTTTAATTCTCCGCTTCACCAGCACCAGCTCTGTGTCATTCCCGGATTGCTTGCTTTCCAAGGAAGTAACCTTAACTTCTACATCGCCCATCCTTCGCGTCAAAGAATCGACCGATTTCTTAATTTCCTGGACGTCCTCAGCTATGGATGTCATAGATGTCTGAAGAGGCTGCATTATTTCAAGGAATCTCACCTCAGAGAGTGGAGCGTCTGCGGTAGGCAAGTTCGATAGGCTGGCGGCCTGCTGCTTCGCTCGCTTTGCGGCCTTCTGTTTTTCTGGGGTTTGGGGAGGCGAGTGCTTCGGCCGCGATTTCTTAACATATGCCTCCATAGTACAGATCGAGCAGTAGCTTCTAATCGCTAATATTACTCATTCCACTACTTCATAGAGGTTTCAATTGGCAAAATATTATTAGAAAGAGCCAAAAATAGAAGATGAGTGGCAGAGCTCCGGGAGTGTGCTGCCGACGCTCAGGCTGCCATCACGTGACCCCCCTGTTCCATTTCTGCTCGACCCACTCAACTCAGTCGACTGCCCTCCCTCGGTCCAAACAATGACACAAAACAGTCATACACAAGACACACACAATACAGGCACACTCACAGTTAGACATAGACAAACAACAACTTATAAAAGTAAGAAAAACATAAATTCACAGGAACAAATTAATTTAAAAAAAAAAAAGAGTCTACACAAAACATAAACAACTGTAGCTTTTAAAAAACTATTGGGTCTCTCTCTCTCTTTAAATCTCTTAACTGCTCTTATACTCCCTGTCTCCTCTCTTTCCCTCCGAACAGGAGAAAGTGAAAGTATCTCCTTGCATGAGTCACTTCCTTCATGCCTGGCTAAGCATGTGACTTACAATACTGTAAGCCATGTGATGTGTGGGAAGCTGCCAATATTTTTGTCACTTCGCCCTTCTTCACGTTAAGATGGAATGACAATGCAAAGTAATAATCACAAGGCGAAGTGAGCCTTTCATATTGCCCACTTCGCACAGTGGAATGACAAAGCGAAGTTGCCACATCATGGGCACTTCGCAAGCGAAATTTAAATTTGCTGCATCTCTACTCACGGTGCTACCATCCATACCCAGATCAAAACCCTAAAATCTGAAACTGAGTACATCCAACAATACAGGACAGAATATGCCGCAAATATGCCTAATCAGAAATATTGGTAGGCTGGGGAACAACCAGGGAAACTTCTAGCTAATAGACTTAGGACTCAAGAGGTAAAGAAATACATTCCTGTAATCCATACTGATCAGGGGGAAAAAGTAACTAATCCACTAACTATTAATAGTGCCTTTAGAAGATTTTATCAGTGCCTGTATTCCTCAGAAGCTGCCCCAAACCCCCTACATCTTGAATGGTTATACAGTGATATTACCTTTCCCAGGTGCATAAGGAATATTTGGGTGCGTTGAGCATACCCATTACATCAGATGAGGTGACATCTGCTGCACAATCCATGTCCTAGTGGAAGTCTTCTGGACAGACTGCTACCCTAAGGAATTATATCATGTTTTTGCAGATATCTTGGCACCTGAATCAGCAAAAGTGTTTAACAAGGCAAGGCAGCATTTATTTATAGTTTAACGTTTACCCAGTTAGCAGCCAGACAATCCTCAGGAAGCACCTCCTGGGCAGGGGAAATGACAGGGAGCCTAAGAGGCCTCTGCACATCCCCCCTCCCCAGTTAGCTATAGTTATAGACCCTCCTCTGTCACATGACTTCCTACCTGTCTGATTTCTAAGTCCCCACTGTTCCATTTGCAGCTTATAGCACCTGCCCACCGGATGGTGGCAACTGTCCATATGTCTACTAAAGTGTTCCTGCCAGTCTCTCCTCTTTGAACTCTATTCCTCTTTCCTATACTCTATCTCTACCCTTTCTCTACAACCAGAGCTCTGATATCTTCACCCCAGCCTACCCCTTCCTCTCCCTCCTTTCAACACTCCTCCCCAGCCTGCATCTAGTCACTAGGAGTCACTAATGCACCCCCCACTTTTCCTCCAAGCTACTCCCAATCTCAGGTTCCTCTTCTCCCAGGTGGTACCCTCAGGCCCTTATTTCTCCACCCCTTGCAATGGGATTTGAACCTAGTACCATTACAACCAGAGTCCAGCACCCTACCACTAGTCCATAGTGGCATTCTTGTTTCTTTACCTGCATTCTGTGCCTCTTATCCCCCTCAATGCCTCATGCATCATGGGCATTCTTGCACCAACCCCACCTCTCACACGACATACACCAACCATCCACAGCAACCCCCCTCTTTCTAAAGCCACCTCTGCTAGACCCCACACACTTGACTATTGTCCCACCCCCCACACCCTCCCCCCACTTCCACTTCAGACACCTTCCCCATCCTACTTGTATCATGGACCCTTCTTACGGTTGCCACTCCCACCCTCTGCTCTCTATAAATCCCTTGCACCCCAGCATCAGGCTCCTTGCACAACTATCCTGCTCAAGGCCGCAGTTGCTGCCATGCCCTACTCTGACTTATCACACCTCTACTACTATTGAGCAATATTCATCCCAACCCCGGCCCCATGTTCACCAACATTAACAAACCCCAAAAAATGCACAAGGTCTACATATTGCTTCTATGAATATTTGCAGCCTCCTTAAAAAGGCTGCTACCCTTCAGTGCTGGGTTACACAGCACCAACCAGACATTATTGCTCTCATTCAAACTTGTTTATCCAAATTCACCCCTGACTCATTTGTCTCTCTCCCAGACTACACCTTATTTAGAGAAGACCAGGTGGGAAAACGCGGTGGTGAGTGTGCTATCTACATGCGTGATATCCTTCTTGGACATGCACTGCCATCTTCAAAGCTTGACAGTGGGGCTCAAGCCCTCACCCTAAAACTCACCCACAGCCCCACAAAGGCTTTACTCTTCCATACTATGGCCTTTATTCCCCCCAGAAAGCAAAACTTTGCTATTCATTTGCTAACTGACTATCTCTCTGGGCTGCCACCCAAAATGTGCCAGATAATTGTTGGAGACCTAAACATTAACTGGCTCTCAGACATTGCCAACCAAACCAGAGACACTTTTGCCACCCTTGACATGATGCAGCTTGTCACCAACCCCAGTAGACGCAATCCATCAACTGGTACTAGCACCCTACTGGACGTCATTATTACCAGCTGTCCCCAGAAAGTGCTTAATTTCAGTGTCCTATGCAATGTGCTCAGTGATCATTCCCCTGTCACGTTCTTCTGGTCCAATACCAATAGTAAGCCTGTACCACGTACTACCCAATGCAGGCACCTCCTCCCAGGAGGCCTTTGTCACCTAAAGCTGCACCTTGCAAAGCTGGACTGGTCCCCCATCAGACGGTTCCCAACTGTTGATGAGGTGCTGGACTTGTTTACGCAGGCCTTTAACTCAGCCAGTGACCTCTTTGCCCCTTACACTAGAAAACACACCAGAAAGCCAAATGAACCCTGGGTCACACCCTCCCACCTCCTCAAACTTAAAACAAGAGATAACCTCTGGCACATTGCTGTGGAATCTGGTAAGCTGGCAGACAGGCAAGCATACCACGCTGAGTGAAACAAGTGTCCCTGGGCCATTCAGCAAGCAAAAGCCCAGTACTACCAGTCCACCCTTGCCTTATCCTGGGGATCATCCAGAAAAGTTCTGGAACAATGTAAAAGAGCTGAATGGGAAAACCCACTCTCCCCCATCCCAACTCTGTCAATGGTACTATCTGCTCTGACCCCCTTGAAATTGTGGACTGTCTAAACCACAACTTCTCAGATCTAAGTTCCATCCTACCTAGTACTTTCTTCGACCCTGTCCCTGTCTCGCCAATGCCTACCCTCCACTGTCCCCCCTTCTACCTATGTACCATCTCCCCACTGTAGGCTAGACCATTCATCCTTAAAGTCATCAATAGTAACAGCCCTGGCTCTGACCCAATGGACACCAAGCTCCTCCAACTGATCTTGAACATCATCCTGGTCCCCCTCACTGAGCTGCTTAACCATTCCCTATGCCTGGGGGAGTTTCCCAGCACCTGGAAAACAGCCATCATCATCACCATTCTAAAAAGCGGTAGCGGTGATCGATCCACCCCTAGTAATTACCAACCCATCTCCATCCTCCCCCCACTTTCTAAAGCTCTGGAAAAATATAGTAGCCAGGAAAACTCATGGAATACCTGGACATGCACACATCCTATGCCCTGAACAACATGGCATTCACACTGGCCACAGCACTACTACAGCCTTACTTGAATTCTCTAACTTCCTGCACTCTACCCTTGACCTCTCTAAGACCTTTGACATGGTCTGTCACCCCCTCCTGCTTGACTCCCTCAGATGCCTTGGTTTCTCCTCCGATCCCCTCACCTGGTTCACCAGCTACCTCTCTGGTAGGACACAGTGCGTTAAAATCAACAACACCTGATCTGACACATGCCCTGTCCTCCCCAGGGCTCCATTTTAGGCTCCCTCCTCTTTAGCTTATATCTTAACTCACTCCCATCCATATGCCCTAGCAAAATCCTCCTCTACGCAGATGATGCAGAGCTATTCGCATCAGACCCCAACCCCACCGCACTCCAGGCTACTCTCTAACACACATTTTAGAAGGCAGAACACTGGTTCACTTCCCAAAGACTGGTATTATACCTAAAGAAGACCAAGGCCAAGCTTTTCACACACCGCCAAAGTAAAGCCAGTGGGGCCCCCCTCATGATCCTTGGTAACACTCTACACCCCATAGAACAGGTCTCTTCCTACAAATACCTTGGTGTCACCTTTGAATCAGCCCTCACCTTTCACTCCCATATCAGTGCCCACTCTACAGCTACCAATGTTCGGATTGGGTTGTTATACCTTCATCGGGACTGCCTTCCACAAGATGCTCTCGGACTAGCAATTACCTCATCAGTCCTGTCTCTAGTTGACTATGGTCTGCCTATCTATGCTGCTGCTGACAATACTGCCCTTACAAAAATTCAGCTCTCCATAAATAAGGCCTGCCGGCTCCTTACAAGGGCCCCAAGGTGCACCCACACCTGCCTGTTGTACTCCTGCACCGATCTGCTCAGCCTAGAAGAAAGGCTCCACTGTCAAACCTGCCTCCTTGTAAAAAAGATACTGCTCGGACTCCCCCCCCCCGGGGTATCTGCATCCCTCCAATGGACATCCCACTCAGTGTCTACCCATAGCATAGACAAAACCTCACTCACTGTCCCAAGGGTCAGGACAACTTTGGCCCAGAGAGCTTTCAGCTACAGAGCCCCCTTCTGGTTCAATGCACTCCCAGCCAGTATAGCTGATTGTGCCAAACTAGGCCCATTTAAGACTGCCCTCCGAAGCCACTTGGCCAACTCCCACTGCTGCAATTGCACATTGCCCCATCCCCTCAGGACTAATTATCCCTGTGCATGAAAAGATCTCCTAATCTACCTCAGCCTTTATAGGAATTTTTTGTGGGTTTTCTCTCTGACTCTTGTGATTCACACACACACAAAAAAGTTTGCCATTGATTACTGTAATAAAATTTGTCTCTCTCTTCACCTGACATGGTACCCATGTACCTATGATTTGCCAGCTTGTTTTGCACCATTAAAACCTTTGTACCACCAGTGAATGATTGTAACACTGGTAGCTATGTAAGCTCTAATGTATTACTGTGTACTATTGTTGTTTTTTTTCTCTTCTGATGAGGTGCCATTGTAAATGAGTCCTTGACTCAAAGGTCTGTAAATCCTATACTCAAATAAATAAATAAATAAATATTTAAAAGATGCCCAATCCCAGAGGCTATGGGCGCTGTTCAATAACAAAACACAACATCAATTACAGTGCAATAATACAACATAATATATAATCATAAATATGAAATAATAACTTCAATTTTTGTTACAGTTAACTAAAAAGGAAGCACAGGCCAGGAACAACTTCTATAATGGCCAGTCACTAGATGTTACATACTGAAATCAGGGAATGCCTGTGCAAACAGGAAGGCCTTGAGGGGGACCTTAAATACCGCAACTGAAAGGGCCTTCCTTATAGATGGTGGGAGCGAATTCCACAGGACAGACACTAAAAGCTCTGTCACCAGCTGTTTTTGACCTCATCCTGGAATTGCTAGGAGGCCCCTAGAGGAGGAATGTAGGGAGTGGACTGAAACAGCTGGTGTAAGAAGGTCAGCCGGGTAGCCAGGGCCCAATCAATGTAGGGCCTTAAAGGTGGGCAGCCCTACCTTAAGGAGGACCCTCCTCCTCCTGAATGGCAGTCAGTGCAGTTCCTGCAGCACCGGGGTGATGTGACAGTACTTCACCTACCCCTTCAATAGCTTGGCAGCTGCATTCTGCACCAGCTGCAGTCGGCGAAGGGTACCTCCAGAGACCCTGAGGTAGAGCGCATTACAGTAATCAAGCCTTATCATCATCATAAAGGCATGCACTAAAGTTGTGAGGTCCAGCAGTGGAATAAAGGGCTTAACCTTAACGATATTCCTCAGATGATAAAAGCTGACCTGGACAGTGGCCGATGCCTGAGCCTCAAGCGTTAGGCCACTATCCAGAATAATGCCCAGGTTTTGCACCTTAGAGGCAGCATTTAAGGATACAGATCCCAGGCACATCCCCGTCTCTTCACCTCAGGCCACCCTAGTATGCTCTCTGTTTGACTCCACAACTAGTGCCTTTGTCTTATCTGGCTTCAGTCACAACCAGTTGGAGGCCATCCAGTCATTTATTTCAGTGAGGCAATTATTTAGCATGTTCACTGCATCAGATGTTCAAGAGGCAAAGGAAAGGTATAGCTTGGTATCACTGGCATAACAATAAAAACCCAAGCCATACTTCCTAATGATCCTTTGGAGGTGTAGCATGTATAAGGCAAACAACATTGGTAACAAGACTGATCACTGAGGTACTCCACAAGACAGGAGGCTAGGGGAGGAGGATAAATTCCCCATCACTACCCTTTGCCTCCTGTTGGTGAGATAGGACTCAAACCAGGAGATGACCATGCCAGTGAGTCCACAGAAGAATTGTCCCCTACCTTCAATCTCTTGCCCTGAGAAGGTCATTATATACCCAAACTAACACAGTTTCAGTGCTATGCCTTGTCCAAAATCCTAATTGGAAATGCTTGTATAGATCATGGGCCAATAGGTGCTCCTCAAGCTGAAGCACCATAACATTCCCCACAACCCTTCCCACAAATGGGAGGTTGGAGATAAGATGGTAATTTGCCATGATGTTAGGGTCCAATGATGGCTTTTTCAGAAGGGGTCTCACCAATGCCTCCTTCAAAACATCTGGGAAAACCCCCTCTGAGAAGGAACACAGGACAATCAAGGCAAACACCGGGCCAACAGAATCAATGCATCCCATCAAGAAACATGTCGGCACTGAGTCCAGTTCATATTATGTGTGCCTCAGCTTGGAAACAACCTCAATGACCTCAGCCACCTCCACTGGTCTGAACTCACCCCAGCTAGATTGAGCGCTCTCTGGAAAACTGAGGCGATCCCTGTCAGCCATGACACGGCTCACTGGCAGAATTCAAAGCCGGATGCCAGATAATCTGTCCAAGAAGAACCAAGCAAATTCCTTACATAACTCATTTGATAAAATCTTCTTTGGCTGCAGACAGGTTGGATTTCACAGCCTTTCTACAGTCTGGAAAAGCACAGTTGGTTGGCTCCTCCCGGCAGCAATCTCCCTGGAGAGGAATTCTACCTTTTTACAGTTTATTTCCCCTCTGGTACTCACTACAGTGTGCACGCAGGGCCAGTTTGTCTGCCTCCAGCCTGGTCTTCCACTAGTAGCTCTCTAACCTCTGACTCATGTTCTTCATCACCCTGAGATCCCTATCAAACTAAGGGGACTTCAAGTGAGAAGACATGTCTTGTACACAGATTGGTACGAGGGAGTCGAGAGCAGTGGACATCACCTTATTACAGACAGCAACTGCTGTAGCCACACTCCCCATGCATGCACCACCCACATTAGATAGATCAGCCACCACCAGAAAACCCTCCGGGTCAAACCCCTCAAAGGGTGGTAGCTTACCATCTCAACAGGGGGAGGGTTCTCAAGGGGGGCAATGAATGAGAACTCCACCATGCAATGATCAAAACAAATGACCTGATCAGTCTTCAGATCTTTTATCTCAAGCCCCGATGAGAAGACCAGGTCCAATATGTGGCAGCCCTAATGGGTCGCTGAAGAAGCCTCTTGTCGGACCAAATGTTGAAATCCCCCAGAATTAAACATCTGAGATCTTCCAAGGTTTCACTGACAACAAAATCTGCCACCTCCTGCAGGAAGTCCTCTACTGCCCCAGGGGAGCGATAAATCAGGAGAATTCTGCAGCCTGCGCCCAGACCCCCACGAACAGCCACACATTCAAAAGAACCTGGCCTCCCCACTGGGTGCATAGTAAAGCCTAGTTCAGACCTTAAACAGATGGTCACACCCCTGCCCCTGCATTCCACTCTGGGGCAGTGCACTACAGAGTAACCAGCTGGGACAGTGTCCTTTAAAACTGGGGCTGCATCATCTCCCACCCAGGTCTTCGTAATGCATGCCAGATGAACCATAGAAATCAAGTATGCTATAACTGCAGCCTTGTTTCTGATCGATCTGGCATTACACAGCATTGCTGTCAGGGGATTGGTAGACTATGAAGCCCCTCTGACTACCTGCCCATGCTGTCTGGTGGGAACCCTGGCGACAGGCATCAAACACGTCTGGCCTCAAGGCTTTGGAGTCAGGGGACCCTCCCTCCATCTTTCTCACAGGCACTTATACCTTTGATATTTAAAAGAAATAACAGACAATGTGCTTGGTTCTCAATTTCATCCCATCTCCCTTATAAACATCAATGTAAAGAGCTTCACTAACATACTCATCTGTTGACTGGAGCAGGTCACACCCTCCCTTATGCACCTGATCAGGTTGACTTTGTTCCAGGTAGGTAGGGTTCAGGCAACATTCATGGAACCTTGGACCTAATCTTGGAATCAAGATTTATGCCCCTGCCCACTGCCACCCTGTTGCTCAATGCTGAGAATGCATTCAACCGGGTGGAGTATGCTTACCTGTTTGATGCAGTGGCCAGATTTGGATTCCCACTGGAATTTACTTCATTGATATGGCTTCTTTATGTATCTCCATCAGCATCAGGCATGACAAATTCCCTTGTCTCCCCTTACTTACTACTGTGTATAAGTACAAGACAGGGGTGCCCCTATTCCATTTCTTCTTGCAGTTGAACCTCTGGACAAGAAAATTAGAACTGCCCCAGAATTTACAGGTTTTTCACTGGGGAAATCTTCCATAAAATATCACTTTTCCAGATGACCTTACACTATTCTTATCAGACATCTCTACTTCTTTGAATACCCTATTATCAAAAATATCTGACTGCTTAGCTCTCTCTGGGTAGAAGGAAAATAGTTCTAAGTCCCAGATTATGACTCTAAATAGTATATGCACACCTCACTTTTACATAACTTCCCTTATCAGTGGTCTCCTGACAGCAGCATTTGCATGGGTGTTCAACTGATACCTACTATAGCAGAAATTATGGCAGTAAAAGACCAAACTATGTTAGACATGCAAGACACTGATTTGTCTAGATGGCGTTCACACCCTCTTTCCATTTGGGACAAGGTGAATGCCCTTAGAATGGCTGTACTCCCTAAACTTTAATATATCCGGGCTAACTTGATGATGCAATTCCCAGAGACTTTCTTCATATTCCTCCATTTAAGCTTAACTCATTCATTTGTTTGAGTAACCCCTCCAAAGATACAAATAAAACCCTACAGGAGCACTGGAGCAGGGGAGGCTTTGATCTTCCAGACCTCCATCTGTTCCATCAATATATGGTTCTCAGACAAGCCAAAATCAGTTATGTCCCTAACCTAGAAAATCCTATGCCAGGGTGGATGCAATTAGAGCTCGCTTAGGGGTCCTTTTATCGCCCCCAGCCCTAATTCTTCCTGACTGGTCCCTCAGATCTAGCATATTCCCATGTGCCTGATACACAAAATTCATTTGGGACAAACACTGTAGACAACTAGGCTAGAGCTTCTGAACAGTCAACGACAGGCTCTTGTGACATATGGTTAGATGGGAAGTCAATTTGGTGTGAATGTTGGGTGGCATGAGGGATTTAGATACTTTGCAATCTTTACCACCCAGAGACTAGAGTCCTGCAGACTTTCAGAGGACTTCAGGAACTTCTCCTTGTCTCCAGTACCCATTTCTAGAAATACTGTACTTGCAACTGAGGGACATGTTGAAACATTGTGTTTCCTCCTCTCACATGCAACTTCAACCACAGCCCTTAGAAGAGTGGCTTTGCTCATTAAAGTATATGCTACATTTGTCAGCCAAGTTAAAACAGCAGTGATCCCAGTTATTACCATTCCCCTGTAGCTGGTCCAAAGGATAAATGGGAGACAGAGCTGGATGTCACAGTTGCTACCGAAAGGTGGGAACAAGAGTGGATAAACATCTACAGAGCGAAATGGGGACTGCAAGCCAAGACACCCCAGTTCAAACTTTGCCATCAGGCTTACAGGACACCACACTGGCTGTATAAGCATGGCTTCAGCTACACAGTGATTGCCTGAAGTGTTCCTCCCCCCAAGACACTCTCACTCACATCATGTGGCCATACTCAAACCTTGACTCTTACTGGTTGGAAGCTTGAGTAGCATGTGCCAATGTAACCCCAATTTCAGGAGTCAGAGATGGCCAACTAGCACTCCTGGGACTAACCTCTCATGTTACAACTTTAACAACTGAGTTGCTGCTTTTGGGTTAATGGTGCAATGGCTACTGCCAAATGTTTGCTTCTTGAATGTTGGAAGAACCGTGCTTTCCCCATGGTTCAAGAGTGACATAACCTGCTATTTCTCACAGCTAGATATAAGAAAACTGTACATGCTGCAGTCAGTAAACTACAGCTGTACCATAGCATCTGGGATTCTGACCTTATTACACATCAGCAAGAAGATCCTCTGACGTGCCATAATGGGTGAGGAACCAATACTTGCTTATGTTCCAGTTCCATGGTAACTTTATTGAGCCTCTGCAACCATTAGTTGTAAAACTGCAATCCAGTACTACTGGGCAATTGGCCCTTGTGAGCTCACTGTGAAGTTGGTCAAGCTAGACCTCTCCTCTGTCTGTCTACTTATGATGAATGGTTAATGTGGTAATCCACATTCGTAGCCTCCTCTCCCCTCCACTTCACTGTCTGTGTATCCACCACCCCCCCTTGGTGGTGAGGCCCTCCACACATTGCTTGAGGTGGCTTAACCTCTGCCAGTAACCTCTTAGGCACTCCTTTCCAGGGAAGGTACAGTGTTTGAACTGGCACTCCCCTCGAAAGAACATGGTAATGGTACCAACTCAGATGCTGCCTGCACAAAGTGGCCCCTTGAAGTGTTGTAAAATTTTGTGATACTAAGCTATCTCAGCAGATGGGACCTACACCATAGGCAAGCTATATTTACATGTTAGCATTCCCCCTCTGAATTACTTCTCTTTCCTGTTTGAGATGTTTGTTCCACTTGGAACCTCTGTACAGTAAGGTGTCATGGATTTTCCACTTGCTATATTACCCCTTGCATCATGACCCCTGAATAACAAGAGCTATAAATGTTATGAAATCGGGCCAATAACATGCTTTCCTCTGTGTTCTACTGTTTTAGTAAGTTACTATAATACATTAACTGTAAAATACTAAGGGCTGGATTCTCAAAACCTCATAGGATTAAGTCGCACTCCGCAACTCTAGTTGCGGACTGAAATCTCTGTAGCTGCAGTGCTTGGTATTCTGAGTCCACCGCAGCTGCGGGAGATGTTATGCCTGGTCCCACTGGCCATAACATCTTTCCACAGCTGTGGGGAAAAAAACAGCCACAAGCAGCTGTAAATCATGAAGCCGGTTGCAAACCAGCTCCACTTTTGAGAATAATATAGCTGCAGGAAAAACTGCGGTTCTGCAAGAGGCAACCCACTTGCATTGAGTTTTTCCAGCAGCTGTAGGATTTTCACTGACTTTGAGAATACAGCCGTAAGTTTTTATTTTGCTCCAGTACCAAATGTGACCCTGATGTTTGTGTCAGCAGGTGAATTACTCTTGGGGCTCAAGTATGTTACTGTTTCTGGTGACCTGATTTTCAGTCCATTTTATTGCAATTGAAAATGTTTTCATTGTTGTAAAACTTGAAAAAACAATAAACATCTTTATGGCATAAAAACTCTGCCCTCATCAAACTGATTTGTCTGAAGTTTGGTAGGCATGGAGTCTGTGAAAGGGTCTCTGGACCCAGATAATTTTGTGTCAGTCAGTGTTGGGAGGTGTTACACAGGGGAATTTTTTTTTTGCTCACCTGTACCTCAAAAATGGTTTTGGTTTGAAGCCTGACACTTACAGGTTTGATAGAGTCTGGCCCAAGGTGCGTGTCCTTTCACCTGGAATGTCTTTCACTAATATAGGTTTTAACACTTAAGTTAAAAATCTGTGCCATTTACTGTGCATGCTCATTTTTTAAAATTAACATTCTACGGATAAGGGGTTAAATGCTGTTAGTGATTTCCATTACACAGCTTTTGTCAGTCATGGCTCATGAAACCAGTGTGAATAAAGTAGCTTTCTGTCACACTTGCTTTTACCACCTATTATTGAACACTGGTAGCTGGTGCTCACCAATACCCCACTCCCTCCCAACTCACATTAAACTATACTATAATCAGATGGTGGGTTTCTGCCACTTATATTGCCCTCTTTTGACCAAAGTTTTAATTTAAACAGGTAGTGGGTACCCAATCCTGCTTCTGTTATCAAAACTGGTTGTCCTTTTTCAATTTTTGACCCCAAGATATCAAAACCCAGTGTTGGCTAACACCCCCCAAGAATTGTGATTGGTATTTCGGTTCCCACACCTGGTGACAGCTATGACCCTTCCTCTGAATAACAAGTAGATCAGGGTGCACACCCCAGGTGCCACTGTAGATGACGGCCACCCATCCTCTCCAGTGTGACTCAGCCCCTCATTCCATAGCTGGCTACACCAAGATGCCACCTTTGGTGCCATGGAACATCCCTAGGTCCAGCTGAAACTAAGAAATATGCCCTTCAAAGACATTGTTTAAAAAATAACCTTAAAAGAAGAAAATGGTCACTTGGCAATCTCTGACCCTCCAAACCTCCACCCTGCTCCCCACACAGCACCCCCACCACCTCCCACACCCCTTAGTCACTTACAAAGTGATCCACCACCATAGTTCCACTCTACAAAAACAGATGCTCCTCCTTCAATACCGAACACAAACTGAAAGAAACAAGGTTAGTGTGGTCAATGTAGTTTCAGTGCATTTTCAACTTTTACTCATAACTTAGCGATCTCTGACACCCTAACCCCCCACTCTGCCCCCCACACAGCACCCCACCACCTCCCACACCCCTTAGTCACCTAAAAAATGATTCAGCACCATAGATCCACTCTGCAAAAAACAGATGCTCCTCCTTCAATACCGAACACAAACTAAGGGAAACAAAGTAAGTATGGTCAATGTATTTTCAATGCATTTTAAACTTTTACTCATAACTTAGCAATTTTTTAATATTTTTTCACCAGATTTTATTTTCAACATGGGCTTTTTTGGACCCCACCTCATGAAAAGGGTCAGTGACATTATTCAAACTGAGCCTGAATGAGGATTTCGCAGTATCTCCATGAAATCACCTTTTGGGAGGGATTTTAAAAATTTTGTCTACCAGAAGGCATAAATAAACTAGGTTAACAAAAAAAACTGGGGTAAAAATCGTTAAAAAAGGCAAAGATATGAAGGTGCATTGAAATGTTTTAACATTCAACCATAACTTCTGACATTTTCAAATTTTCAACATAGCAATTTTTTTCACACCACCTCATGAATGCAACAGGTGATGTTTTTAAAAATCCCACTGGAGATGTATTTTCTCACTTGTGGCATGAAGTGACATTTTAGCCAATATTTTATAAATGGCACAATCATGTTCAGACTGGAGGGATGTCATATAAATACTATATTAAAAATTTGAGGTAAAAAATGTTATGAAGAAATGTTTTGTTCGGGCTGACTGTTGTCCCAGTCAGTAGCACGTTGCGGTCTTATGCTGGTTAGCTGAGTTTGGGAGCAAAGTCAGTAATTTAGCTGGATCAGCCAAGGATAATTATACAATGGCAAGAAACAATCCTGGACTCTGACTGGTCAATCTTGGGCTAGACCCGTGATGTTATCCCAGTACGACATCACGGGTCTAGTCTCAGCCTCACTGTGAACCATTGTAGATGATCTTGAGCACAATGACCATTTGCTTGATTGTTTCATCTGTTCTTAAAAAACAAAAATATTTTTCCACACAGACATCTTTAAAATGATTTTTTTTATTATGTATAACGAGCCATTGTATAATAGCAATAATGCCCTCCAGGGTGTGTGTCGTTTGGGATAATGTCACACCTCAGTTGTTGGATGCACTCAGCCTGTGGCTTTGTGCCCAACCACCTGAGACGTGACGTTATCCCAGCATGACACACACCCTGTCAGGCATTATTGCTTAAGTAGTGGGCACTGTTATGCTACTCTGCTCTCAGCCTTGGGAGGGATAGTTCAGTGTTGGCTGCATGGGCAACAAGTAACCATACAGTGAAGAGAATGCTTCTTTTGGCATAATGCCCAGAGGGCCCATCACCTCTACATCCATAGAATCCAGGGCATCAGAGAGACTGCACTTCCACAGCCAGATGGAGTCTTGGTTTTGGATGTCTGCATCTCTAGATACATGAAAGGGCAGGTCCCTCAGGGCCTTGAGCTTCCACAGCTTCACAGATTCTTTTCAACCATAGCAGCACAGAAGAGAAGTGCCCAGACAGCTTTGCACTTCCGCAAGCAGATGGAATCTTCACTTGGTGTATTTGCAGAACTGCATGAATGAGGATATGATTCAACTTTCACAAACCAAAGAACAATTAATTGCAGAAAACTATGTTAAGGCACACATTAGGGTTGAAAAACCCAAAGCGGACAAAGTAAGGATGTGAAAAACATTAAAATTTGGATGCAAAATGGATTCAGCACTCAGTATCACAGAATGTCTCCATACAAAGTTGTTCCATTCATATTATGTTTTATTGTGTAAAAACAACAAAATACAGTGCAACTGGTGTAGCCCTGGGAGGCCAGCACAGGACCAATGTTTCACACACCTGTTGAGTGCTTAGCAAAAAATCTTTTGTTGGTTCTTTATATACTGTATGTATTCAATTACATTTCTTAGTATGGACTAAAATAGCAATACTTTGCACTACATTTCATACACATACTGTATATCAGAAACTCCAACATCATTGACAAAAATAATCATTCCTTTATTCATTTTTTGTGGTGGGAGGGCAGAAATAAACCAATGTGTACAAAAAAATATTTGATGGAAATGCCTTAACAGTTTCAAATGGTACATTTATATAACCTATATGCCCTACAAATGCAAAACAGAAATGTTGCTATTTTAGCCCATATTAAGAAATGTAATTGATACATACATATATATATATATATATATATATATATATATGGACCACCAGGGTTATTGGACCTCTATGTTTTACAACATACGCCAGCAATCAGGTTGCGAGCAGTCCACTGGACCACCAGGGATATTGGACTTCATTTATTTAAACTTATGCCTGTGATCGGGCTGCAAGCGGTCCACTGGACTACCAGGGATATCGGACAGTTATTTAAATCAACATATGCCCTCAATCGAGCAGTGGGGCACATTGCTGTTCTATGCAGGGGGTGTTGGTACCCGACAGCTGCTGCCTGGCAGGGCACCAGGTGCAAGTCGCCGGGGATCAGCGCATCTGCATGCAAATGGGGCCATATAGACATGCTCATGGCCCCATTTGCACCTAACATGCTTTATGGCTCCATTAGCATGTGCACTTTTGAATATCGCCTAGTGCAATGGAACTTGCACTAGAGCATCCCACTACTCCACTCTGGCCACTTGCAATGGCACAGTACCACTGCTCCATGTGCACTGCGGTTGGCCAGGGTGCAATATTCAACGCTGCTGTGCCATGGTTCTACTCCATTGAATATCACCTGTCAATGCCCCACACAGCCAAGTTGCACTGTACCCAGGCTTGCGCTACAGCCTGGTGCAGTCTGAATATCCAGGCCCTGTTGTACAAATCAATACTGTATGACATGGGAGAGAGTGATATAGTAGAAAAATCTTCATTCACCATACTTTGTTACTCGTGAGGTTACAGGGTATAGCAAGTATAGCTTGTGAAGATATTTCTACTATCTCATTCTTATCCATGTCATATCCTATATATATATATATATATATATATATATATATAGTGGAATGGCACACTAGTGTCACTATAGTTAGGGTTCAACAGTCACTTCTATGTTAAACCCCAAATTTTGTACTTTAATAACTTAGCAACTGTTCAATCAATTTGTATGAAATTTTGCATGCTCCGTCAGGGACCATTGATCTCTTGATATGGTTTTGTTCTGGTCAGATGTGTGGTTGTGTAGATGTGGAGTGTCAAAACTGTGTAAATTATTATTTTTGAGCAAATCCTTTGTTACGCCATTTCTCTGAAATGAATAGGGTATATGGGGTTTGGGTTACAGATATGCCTTTTGAAGGTTTAGTGAAAAAATATTAATCTGTTCAAAAGTTATTAAACTTTAAAGTTTCCTATTATATCCAATGGGAAAAATTAGATGTGTCATGTAAAAGCACTTTTTGCTGCCAATGAAGCAGTAGTTGCTTTCGAAAATGTGGAATGTAGTGTTGGGATTCTACCATCATGTTTTCAGTTAGCGAGGTGGAAAAAGTAAAATAGTTTGAAATATACTGCCCATAGGTAAACACCAACACTTGTGTTTACCTAATTGGGGCCAGGGAACATGATTCTGTGGTTATGTTTTTGAAAAAGCGGCCAGAAATATGTTTATTTTAAGTGGGTCATTTTTACTGCCACAAACTGTGGCACTAGTGCTGCAATTTCCAGCAGCACTTTTGCAAATATACCACAAATGGTGGTACTGTTTCACAAAACTCCAGAGGGGTTGCCACAAATTGCTATACTGTTTTCTGGTTTGTGCTGCAATTTGCGACACTACTTTAAAAAAAATACCATTGACAGCTGGAAAAAAAAAACATTTCTGGCCATTTTTTTGACCAAACTGTTTCCAGATTCTGATTCCTCAGCCCCTGTTTAGGTAACCAACTGTTGGTGTTTATCTAAATCAAGGATTTCTTTATCCTTTTACTGCCTTGAAGCAGGAGGTGTGATGTGTGTACTAGTGGTATGGTGCGACTGTGGTCCATTCGTTCCGCCCCCCAATCTGTCTGCTGCGGAGAGACAGAGTGACACACCAGCACTTAAGCAACCACTATATTACTGGACACTGTTACATTACCTTGTTATCCCCTCTGTCTGTGTACCAGAGTGGCACAGAACCATGTACACTATGAACAGAGCATCGTATTGTAATACTTAGGGTGGTACGCTGTAGTCTGAGGCTGAGACAGAGAGACGACAGTGCGGAACGTTTTGTTAAGAGTGTGTGTCTTGAGCTATGTCTTCGCAGACCCATACCATGCACAAGTTGGTGCCCCTTTCTCAGCACATGACTCGCAATAGAAGAAGACAGTTACAATGGATGCAACACTGTCTCATGTTTTGCACTTCTTGTAACATTCCTTTTTTTGTTGCGGTACCTTCACTGTGCAGACTCACCTCCTCACATTGTCCGCCATCACCCAATTGCCCATTCTCACACTGTCTGTATTGCAATGAAGTGCCTGTGCCACTGTCAGGGAGAGAGAGGGACAGCTTGAGAGGCAATCCTGCATGCCAAGCACTTCACCTGTACACAGATAGAAGGGCAGCAAGAGAGCTGGAACACTTGTGATGGACAGCAATGTGACACGTACTGATCTCCCCCACCCATTGTCAATGTGTTTGCAGAAGTGTGACAGGTGGACTGCAACAGTGACAGTCTCCCAAGAGACAGGTGCTGTCTGCATGGAAAGGCCCCCGTCTGCCACCTTCTGTGTCCCCTATGTGCATTGCAAAGAGCCCGACTCATAGAAGCAGACAGCATGAGACCATAACCAGATGTTGCCACACAGTGCAAGAGAACAAGACACAGTGAGAGAGAGAGAGAGAGAGAGAGAGAGAGAGAGAGAGAGAGAGAGAGCACTGAGATACTTAATACACACAGCCACTGCATAGACAGAGAGAGTCATTATGGGTGATTTACTAATGCCAGCTGGGGGGCAGGGTTGAATCTGCACACTAAATATACTCAGAGAAAAAGCAGAAGTGCTACACACAGACAAAAACAAGTCAGAGTACTGGGATCCACTATCAGTGTGTTCATGTATTGGGAGACATCTCCTGAGAGAGGGACGTGGAGTTGTCTAGGGTACGAGGTGCGGACAGACAGCTGCAGACAGAAAGTGGTAAGCACAATTCCTGCAAGAGGGTGACAGTGGACACCAAGCAGAGAGGGAGGGAGCTAGACAGGAAGAACCAAACAGTGAAAGCTTCATAGAGAGAGACAGAGTCACAGTGGGCAAGCAGCTGATGCCAGGCAGCTGCACAAACTGTCCTGTAATGTCATCTGTGTCTGTCAGCCTCAGCACACAGTGCAGCACCGTCTGCATAGTAAGGGTTGGGGAGAAAAAGCAGCAGTGTTAGAAGTACTGTAAAACAGGGGAGAGTGGTCGCATGCACTGTAAGTGTCTTCATGTATCTTCAGAGAGGGTCTCACAGTTGTAGACAGTAGGGTCTCTGGAGAGACTGCTCCAGACACACTGTTCACAAAACATCTTGCAATGTTGTATATCTCTGTCAGCCTCCAAGTCTGATATGTCAGAAAACACTACATCACCCGAGTGTGTTGTCACAGAAAGGTTCCCATGGGATTGCCAGTTATATACTCTAGTGGCAGATGAACATGCAGCATGTAGATGTGGGAGAGATTTGGTTTGTTAGCGAGGGAAGGCTTCAATAGACATTGTACGCAGAGTACTTGGCAGTATGTTGCAACACAAATAATACAAATCCTCTCTGCCTGTAAAGAAGAAAACAGTCCCCTGACATATTTATTCTTTTATTTTTCATCTGAAAAAAAGAAAATGCTCCCTCATTGTCTCTGTCATCCCCCTCACCCATTCCCACCCTCCCACTGAGCACCCACCACCCCACACACACCCTTACCCTATACTTACCTCTGGAGGTCATCAGTTGTCATCTTCTGTAGACGGGGACACATCTGCACTCTTCAAATCCGAGATGCAAACTTAGGAATGAAGGTAAGAGCAGTATAATGTATTTCAAAAGTGTTTAGAACTTAGTTTCATAGCTTTGCCAATTTGTAGTATTTTTCCACCAAATATTCAACATGGGTTTTTTGGGACCTTACCTCATGAATACTGTGACTGTTATTTTGGTAATAGGGACCAGAGAGTAATTTTGATGTCACTGCATGAAATCACCTTTCAAGAATGAATAATGAAATGACAGTGCCAGTGTTCATGAGGCGGTGTCCCAAAAAGGACATGTTGAAAATCTGGTGAAAAAATTTCTAAAAATGAATGAGTTCTGAGCAGTCATTAAAATGTTTCTATGCACATGAATAACTTTGGTAATTTTTAATATTGTCATAGAATCATAGCATCTTGATGGAAGAAAAGGACCCAATCGGCCCATCTAGTCCATCCTTGCCCCCCGTACTCATCCCTCCTCCCAGTGACCACCCCTTCTCCCCGCTACTCAGCCCCATATGTCTGTCCCATGCCCTCCACCATTTCCACCATTTCAGCCCCCACCACCTCCTCTGGTAGTCTGTTCCAGGCCTCCATTACCCTAACTGTGAAGAATCACCCCCTCACATTGCCTCTGTATCTTCCTCCCTGCAGTCTTAGGCTATGCCCTTTAATTATAGCCCCCATCCTTCTTTTTAAGTAAACAACCCTCCTTCACCTTGTTGATCCCCTTCACATACTTAAAAGGTTCAATCTAGTTTAAATCAATTTTAATTCCAAATTTTCAATATAGACATTTTTTCACAATACCTCATGAACATTACAGCTGTCATTTTTCACATCCTGCCCGAAATGTGTTTTCACAGCTGTGGCACAGAATGGCATTTTGGCACAAATTTGAAAGTTTTACCTATGGGGTTTATGAGGTGGGGTAATAAGAAGACTATGTTGAAAATTTGGGGTCAAAATATGAAACAAATTCCACAGTTATGACATTTTGTTGCAATTTCACTACGATGGCTTGTAACTTCAGAAATGTTAAATATTTTTTACACCAGATTTTCAACATAGCCTTCTTATTTCCCCACCTCATGTAAGTCATAGCTGTCATTTTTCAAATCCTGCCCCCAATTTTTTTTTTACCTGTGACACGGAATGGTGTTGCAGTTGTGCAGAATTACGTTTTGGCATGAATTTTAAATTTTTCTGTACTTGAGGTGGAGTGATAAGATGGCTATACTGACACTTTGGTCACTGTTGTCCTATAAATGGAAGTGCATGGCCTAACGGGCCTGGTGCTTCCACACCTACATATATATGCATATCTTATGGAGGGATGGGAGCACTGGGTCCTCTAGGATATGATTATGCTATCTGAAAAGGTATGGACAATCTGTGCAAAAAACTTCATTAATGCATTAGTTAAGGTTCTTAATTAAGCATTAAAAGCAGGGAAATGTGATGTTTGGGTTTCCAACCCTAATACCCCATCCCACACCCTGCAAACACTGACAGGCATTGGAGGTGTGCCTTGGGGTTGTCAGCCCTAATGCTCACTCCATTCTCCTATACTGTGCCCATCTCAGCTTATTTACTTATGGAATGGTGTGAGTATTAGGGCCAATGACCCCAAGACACCCAACCCCGATGCCTGTCAATGTCTGTTGGGTGGGGTGTTAGGGCTGGACACCCTAACAGTACATTTCCCTGATTTTGTCACTTTAGTAAGAACCCTAACTGATGCATTAGTGAAGTGTTTTTCAATATATGGCTCCATTTTCAAATGTGAAACTATAATGCAAGGTGCCTGTGCCAAACAGGTATGATGCAAGTGGTACCATGTATCATAGTTTGTGATGATTCCAATTTTTAAATGCTGGCTGCAGTGAAACTGGGATGCTGTGCACTCAACCCACCCTGCACCACCCTTGTGGCAAAAGTGCTCCTGCATCAGGTCATAAGGGGGATTGCACCGTGGCAAGACTGCACCATCCCCAATTTGGAGATTTTGCAAGCTCCACCATGGATCTAGCAAGGGGCTCATGTTAGACCAGCCAGGAGAAGGTCTATATGCTGAGCACCACTGCTTGACAGGGCAGTCAGTGAGTTGTGGGGCTGGGATGGTAGGGAATGGGTCTGCAGGGGCATTGAAGGTGCCATAGGGCATGATGGGGGCATGGAAGCATGTATAGGGAGCAGAGGAGGCTCCTGGCAGAAAACCCATAGGGTGTATAAGACAGCTGCGGGGCCCAGTAGGGGGGTTGGCATCACAATCATATTATGACATGACCCTAGGTGATTCCAACCCTCACCCAGACAGTCTCCTTGGCTGTCTTATATGCCCTATGGCCAGGTTTCGCCTCTGCTCCCTATACCTGTCACCATATTATAAATGTACAGATTTGGCAATTTATATGTTATAACAGGTTTGCATGTATAAAGTACTGTGGTCATAAAGGTGTGCCATTGGGGTATGCAACAGAAAGGCCTATGTTGTGAGTCAGCAGAATATTGTACATGAATGTCACTTACCCAGTTTCTTACTGTGTAACAAGGAACTCCTCAATGGGACATACAGTTATATGCCTATACACACCTTATATGCCCTATTACACCTCTGCCAGGTGTCTCCTCAACTCCCTATACATGCTGCCATGCCCCCCCATGCCCTATGGCACCTTCAGTGCTCCTTCAGCCCTCATTCTCCACATTCCATCCAGGGTTCTCCCTCTCACCTCCATGGGTCATTTAGGCTTGTACTGGGATGGCTGACAGATCCCTCTATCAGACTCTGCAGGTGCACCCAATCTTAGCATAGCCCAGTGGCTATGGCATCTCCCAGGTCTTTGGCATAGGGATGCCTGATCTTACAAAATTGGTTACAGGGTCCCTGTGCATCTGGAGTTCTGTGCAGCCCTAGATCACTGCAAATTGTGGTGATCTAAGGGCTCTTTGAAAATCAAGACAATAGTATTTTTATGTCATAAGTAATCTGTATATGACAGACATTATACTATTACTAATGTCCATAATGAATATGCTGAATAGCAATGGTCCCAGTACTGACCTCTGTGGCACCCCACTAGTCACACACACTCACCAAGGCATTGCTCCATTGACTTTTACTCATTGATGCCTGTTCTTAAGCCACTTTGCAATACAAGTGATTCAATAGCTCGGAGTGCACAGAAATGCTAGAAAGTGGTGTAAAGGAGGATGTACAAAATAAATTACTTCATTGCTTGACTCAGAACATGCAGTGCATGCATTTCTATACTTCTAAAAGGTTACTAGTTAGCCTGGATGTGCCAAAATACCTCTGCATTCACTAAAAAGGAAAACTGCTAAAGAAACAAGGCCCACCCCTTGTACTCCAAACATGAGGGCATTGGATGTCCCAATTACATAAGTAAAATGGGTATTTAGAACTTTGAAAACATTTTATTCTGTTTAGTTTTCATAATGAAAGCTCATGTTAGAAATTTGATGGTGATTAAACACCACTATTAATTAGTAATGAATTGGGTGGTGTTATATGTGCCACAGAGTTAACTTTCTGACATACTGTAGAGGATGGGTCATGCTAGATTCTATCTACTAACATGTAGAGATTTTCACAAATAATTTTGAGTGGATTGAATTTTAAAATTTTAAAACTAAGTCAATAAAGTCCATTTAAGATTGACCCTAATGCATATTGGATTTCACCCCCCATTCTGAAGCACTTAATAGCAAAATGTTATTGCCTTCTGTATCTTTCAGCCATGTTTTTTGTAAAGTGATTATAAGAACAACGCTTGCGACTGTTCAGAAAAAGCAAACCAGCTGTAATAGTTTTTGGAAATCATGGATGACAGTAACACAATATAACCAAATGGGGTGGTTTCATCTATATAACACAACCTAGTTGAAAAGACAATATCTAATTAATATACAGTATAAGACATTACAAAATTACCATTCTGCATCATCTTATTTTGTGTACAGTATCATCCTTTACCATGTACAGTAGATATATATTTTCTACGTACAGTAATTACAGTCATTGATCTCAGAAACCTTTGTGCAATGACAAATGGTGCATACTGTACATTATTATCAACAGCATACATATTGCATTTCTTAATAAAACGTGGAACTACTTCTAACCCCTTGTGTCCCCCTTCAGCTCCAATGGTAACTAATCTATACTCTGAGCCCTTTTTCACTGTTGCACTAAAAAATGTGTTTTGATCAGGAACTGAGAGAGAAACATGTCATGAATCATTGCCTTTTTACGTGGGTGCACTGTCCCAAGATATTGCCCTCCTGTGCCCTTAGACATCATACTAGATAAAAATCACAGTTCCCAAGACAAATCAATTATTCAATTGATTTGCTAATATGTTGTGTTACACATTTTTCTCAAAAGCGTTTCAGGGTTGACTATAAAGCTAACACCCACACTACATTACATTATAGCATGCAGGGAAACATTTCAGATAACCACCATGGTATTCTCTAAGGGAAGAGTGAACAGCAAAGGACTGCCTTCATGTGGGAGGTTTCCTCCACTATCAGCAAAACTGCAGGCACTACACTACACAATAGAATGGTATTCCTTTCACAGTCACAGGTCATTTGTTTTTCTTAAAGAGCTACTGACGCCTGAAAGAAAACTGAAAAACATAATAATTAGGTACAATTCAGCTTGCATTCCATACAAATTCTATATATGTCTCTTCCTCATTATTTATTACTGAGTAAATCTGCATGAATACATGATTTTTATACCTTAGAGTCCCCTTAGAGTGTATCTGCATCTGTAGCTTACTCCCTACTTCAAGTCATAATCCTCTGTTCTGACATCACAGTCTGCTGCCATGGGATTAACTGTGGTGTCACAAGCAGTGCATTATGACCTCAAGTAATGAAAAAGCAACAGGAAGACCAAAGATCCTGTTCTCATGCAAATTACCTCAGTAATAAATAATGGTGAAGCGGAATACAAAACTAGTGTGAAATACAAGCAAATCTATATCTAAATATTATGGTTTGTTAAAGTTCTCCTTAAGGTGTCAGCTGCTCTTTAAGTTGAAAGTATAGACAGCTAACTATAAAATATGTTTCAATTAAAAATGCAATAGGAGATGGAACCCAAAGTCACAGTCAAGATTGGCCACACATTTCACCAAATTGGGGATGTAATGCTCTTTTGTTTTTATTTCATTTTAAAATGTACGACTTCTCTGCTTTCTCAGTTTTCCATACTTGCATTTGTTATAGCAAATTTGCTTTCTTCCACTATGAATACAGCTATTTGCAATTAGTACTCTGAGATTTGTGGCACATCCTATCACTTGAGTCTCTAGACACTGCTTTCCTGATTGTTGCATTGATTTTAAGGATAGTTCCTTTCTAGGCAGCATGACAAAACAGCAGTGCAAGGATTCTGTTAATGTTACTAAAAATGCCCTAAAACTGTGACTTTAAATGTAGTCCCCTTTTTATGTTGCTTGCATACATGTGCACGAAACATAGTGCCATCATCGGAGATTTCGGAGGTGTGCCACCTCCTCCTCCAATTCAGTCAGTGTGCTGGCAGGCGTGGCCCCTGTAAGCCAATGCATTTTGGAGCTGTCTATGACACGCTCCAAAATGCAGTGGCATACAGTTGAAAGGGGGAGCTATGCTTCAGTGAGCACCAATAAGAGGCTGCTCACGCACAGCTCCCCCCTCACCCGCAGGCGTGCGTGCCCCCGCATGCACTGTAGAGCCGACGGGGTGCCCAATCCCCGTCGGCTGAGCTGCGTCCCCCCCCACCAGTAGTAGGTGCCACGCTGGGAGCCCACCCCAGCATGGCAAGCAGTCCTATGGCCGATGGGGGTACCCAATCCCCCGTCGGCTGAATGCTCCCTCCAACGTCCTTGTGCCATGCTGGGAGCCCACCCCAGTGTGGCAAATGTCCCACAATGTCTTTTTTTTTTTTTGAAACCTGTAAAACGAAAATGGTCCCATGGCGCATCTCCCAGCCCCCCCCCACAACCCGCACCCACACCGCTGCACTCCAGCCTCCCACACCCCCTCACCCCATACTTACCTTCGGACTCCAGCGCGACGATCTTCGTGGACCGGAACACGCCTGCACTCTTCAAAGCCGACCGCGAACTGAGGAAATGCCGGTAGCTGTATCATGGGCTAGATGGGGGTTTCACTACTGTTCCATATCTCAGGCATTTTTGGAATTTTTGGACAAATTTTTCAACATGAGGTTTTGGGACCCTTCTCATGAATGATGTCACTGTCATGGCGTTATTCGGGCCGAAGGGTGATTTAGCGCAGTGGCTGTGAAATCACCCTTCAGGCCTGAATACTGCCATGACAGTGACATCATTCATGAGAAGGGGTCCAAAACCCCATGTTGAAAATTTGGTGCCAAAATTCCAAAAAATGACTGTTTTACGAGCGTGCGTTGCGCAGTTCCCACGCAGGCTCGTAAGTTCGCGAAATTTCAATATTTTCACTCCAGATTTTCAACATTGCCATTTTACCACACCTTCTTATGAGTAGTGCAGCTGTCATTTTTCACATCTCACCCAAAATGTGTTTCTGCCCATGTAGTGCAGAATGGCGAGTCGAGTGCAGAAATCAATGTATGGGACAAATTAAGAAAATCACAGTGACACTGTTCATGAGCAGAGGTCTTAAAATGGCTATGTTGAAAATTTGGTGAAAAATCCTAAAAATGACTGTTTTACTGAGCGCTGCGTTGCGCAGTTCCTACGCACGCTCAAAGTTTGTGAATTTTCAATATTTTCACTCCAGATTTTCAACATTGGCATTTTATCACACCTCCTCATGAGCAGTACAGCTGTCATTTTTCGCATCCTGCCCAAAACATGTTTCCACCCATGTAGCGCACAATGGAGCAGTCGGTGTATGAACTCAGTGTATGGGACACATTAAGAAAATCACAGTGTCACTGTTCATGAGCAGAGATCTTAAAATGGCAATGTTGAAAATTTGGTGAAAGAATTCCTAAAAAATGACTGTTTTACGAGTGTGCGTTGCACACTTCCCACACATGCTCATAGGTTTGCGAATTTTCAATATTTCCACTCCAGATTTTCAACATTGCCATTTTACCACACCTCCTTATGAGCAGTACAGCTGTCATTTTTCACATCCTGCCCAAAACGTGTTTCTGCCAATGTAGCACACAATGGCGCAGTCGGTGTGCAAACTCAATGTATGGGACACATTAACAAAATCACAGTGACACTGTTCATGAGCAGAGGTCTTAAAATGGCTATGTTGAAAATTTGGTGAAAAAATTCCTAAAAATGACTGTTTTACGAGCGTGCATTGCGCAGTTCCTACGCCACGCTCGTAAGTTTGCAAATTTTAAATATTTGCACTCCAATGACTTCCAAATACCTAAACAGCACATAGAAGCAAGCAACATTCGGCACTGACAAATGCTTGTTTAATTTTCCTTCACACTGGCATATGTCAGTGCCACAAGCAACACCAGCAACCCAGGTCTGGAAATGAGCCTAAGTCATCAGAGGTTTGGCAAGGGAAAGGAGGATTGAGCTTCCCAAAGGACACTGAATTCCTTTGAGGAGGAAGGGAGACTAGCCCTCCACCAATTTGGTTTAATTTCTTACAGTTTTAAAAGGTGCCCCTCCAAATGCTTTGTGTGCCTGTGCAACAATAAGCATTTAGCAACAAAAAACAGACATAAAATGATTCACACCTAAAGATGCAGTCATTAAAAAAAAATCCACAAAAAGATAAACATTACAGTAACTATTAAAGTACTTTATATTACAGTATATAATATATTTTGAAAGACACAGCAAGCTGACAGTGTGAATTTCCTTAGGTAACATGTTCCTGAGGGTTGGGAAAGCAACCAAATAGCCTTGTAATCCATGGACTTTAAATAGTGGCACCTGTCTGTTGATGGGTGGCTGTGCCGGGAGGAGCAGTGGAGAGGGAGGACATCAGGTTGCTCCAAACAGTGTCACATAGTTTCATGCATGTACATGGAGTGCATGGGATGATATGCTGTGTGGTATTATTGGACACTGCACAGCCCCCCCTACTGCAGGCATTAAATTCAGAGTGCACGAAGGGGTTTGATGTATTCTGAGAACCCTGCTGTGAGGGTACATCATAAGGCAGCCTCTAATGTAAGTTGTGGTGACAGGGTTGGGAGGTTCCCACAGGGACAGGATGGGTTAGGACTTATCACTATGGAGCTAAACATCAGTTTAAAAAAGTATACATATTTCTTGGAACAAAATTAAGAGAAAAGCAGAGTTAAGCCTACATACAGGTGCTTTAATAACTCAGAGAAAAGTCTTTTTATATATTACCCATTTATTTTAGTTCAAAAATAGTGCTCATTGTTTTAATGAGCAAACTGTTTTACCTCTTCTGGGCTTCCTCAGTGTTTATGGTTTCTTCTTTAAACTCTGGAGTGGTATTTCTGCACTACAATAAATGGATGAAATGTGAGCAGAACAGACTTCAGCCTATTATATTAGCACCTGCCTGTGGGATTTACTATGTTTGTGTTTCTCTTATTCTCTTATTTACAGATTCTTAGAACAGTACACACTAGAATGTGGTGAGAGAGTGAGACAGAGAAAGCGAGAGAATAATGTGGCTTTATTTAGTTATTTAAAACTAAATTAAAGAGTTGATACTCAGTACAACTTTCATATATTGTTCAATGGTTGGTCATAATGAATAATCCACAGGAGTTACTACAAAGGCTCTCTTTTCTGGTAATTTAAATAATTCCCTGTGTGCTTTTCTGCTCTTTCCCATTCTCATGTGCCCTCCAAAGTCATAACTTTCACTCATTCTATTCCCTTCTCCTAAGACCTTGGCTAGCCTGACTGCTTTTTCTATCAGAGTAGCACATCTCAGTCTAACCTCTCACTTTCCTTCATTCACAACAGTTTCTGACTGCTTCAAAACTCCAAGACAACATTATTGCATTCAGATCCAGTATCTAACCCCTCCATCTTCTTCCTTTTCTTTTCTTCTTTACTCCATCTCCTGTAACTGCTTGATTTGTCTACAAAATGTCTTCCCTCTCCTTACCATCCCTCTCCCACTCTCTTCTTTCCATTGCCTAAAGCAGTCTGCAGTTGATTAGCAGGTTGTGTTACAAAATTCTTTGTGCTAATGAATTTTATTCATTCCACTGAATCCTACTCATCTGTTATGTTTGCTTGCATGTGTGTACAAAGCTATCATATTGGTGCTGCTCCAGAAGTGTCAGGGCTGAAGAAGTATATGTAATAAGCAACCATTGCAGCTGGGTCTGCAGTGCATGTATGAGTCAAACCCACTCCTGACAAGGCTGCTGCTGATGCTGCTTTACTGGTTGATGGGCAGAAACTTCTAAAATATGAAAGTATGCAGTAGCACCTATCAAAGTGCAGCTGCTTCCTTTCATAGTGACACTATCAGACAGCAAGCATACTCCCCACTCTTTCCCAACACAGGATTCATCAATGGTGAGTGTTCAATCCCACCATTGGGATTACCCCTCCCACCCAACCTGGCTTTGTTAATATGACTGGCGGCAGGTGCCCATCCCCAATGCCCGTATCCACCCTCCCAGGTGCATAACTCTGCCACTGAACTCCCCCTTCCCACCCGACCCAGCTTTCAACCTCCCACACACAGTCCAGCACTGGACTGTTTACCTCCAATGCCAACTAACCCACCCAAACAGTATGCGACACCAAGGTGCCCACCTCAGCATCAGCCAACAATTAACCAGTACCGGGGTGCTCAATCCCCAGTGTCTGTACCTGCAATAACAAAATATCCCTTATTTTTTAAATAACATCTGTAAAAAAGAAATGGTCTCTCTACATGTTCTGTTCTACCCAATCTCTTACCCTCCCACCCTGACCGCCTTTCAACACCCATCACCCACACTCCCCCACATCTCCCATTTACCTATCAGCTCATTCTGTCTCAACTTCTGATCATCCAACTGCTTCCAACACTGACCTCCGACTGACTGAAAACAAGGTAAGTTGGGTAGAAAAGGTGATGCTGAGAATTTGGGTCCAAAAAAAAAAAAAAAAATAACAAAGTTATTTACTCATAACTTTGTTATTTTTTTTATTTTTGGCTCCAAATTCTCATTATCACCTTTTCTACCCAACTTCATGAACAAGGGAGGTGCATTTTTTCAAATCCTCTCCAAAAAATGTATTCATAGTCACTCTGCAAAATCACATTTGAGATGGGATTTAAAAAATTCTAGCTGTCTTGATGATAAGGTGGGTCATTAAAAAAGTGCGCTGAATATTTGGTGTCAAAATGGCAAAATAGAACTAAGTTATGAAGAGACATTGATAAGTTTGTGATTTTTGAAGATTTGGGCTCAAAGTTTTGAACATACCCTATTTTTTCCAGAGTCACGAACATGAGAGGTACCATTTTTCAAATCCTCACTGAAAACTGTTTTTGCAGTCTCTCTGATAAATCACTTTTTGAATAGGAATTGAAAAATGTCACCTGTTTTGATCATAAGGAGGGGCCATAAAATGGTTATATTAAAATCTGGGGCAGAATGTCAAAAAAAAACAAAGTTATGAAGAAACATTGAATTGTTTCCATGTTTACTCGTAACTTTGCTATTTTTGCAGATTTTGGCCCCGAATATTCAATATAGTCCTTTTGAGACCCCACCTCATGAAAATTACAGGTGGCAAAAATCCATCTTTCTTGATAATTATGTGAGGTCATTAAAAAGACTACGTTGGAAATTTGGGCTCAAAATGTCAAAAAACAAACAAGTTATGAAGAAACAGTAAACGTATAAAGATGGCCTTTATTTTGTTCCCCAATTTTTTTTCATCTCTTTACCCCTTAGCCCAGTGGAGCCAAAAGTCCATGAGACAATGGCTACTGGAAGAAGAAAATCTGCCTGTACCTTCAAGATACTGTTATTCTAACTGGTAACAGCAATGCATGCAAACATGTTCAGTGCTGGCAAATGCACGTTTGTTACTGTTAATTGACTGTCTCTTGTATTTATACTGTAAACATTTATAAGTCACAACTTCTGTAGTGTACCCCAATTGCCCAACCAGACTTTCCTACCTATACAAAATCCTTGTTAGTTGTTAGTAATCCTTGATATTTGAATTGCTGACCTACTTTTTAAAATATTTGTTCTTGTGTATTCTACCTGTTGCTGTTTAGCACGTTGTTCTTTGTAGACATTCGTAATGTCTGCTGTTTGTTTATGATTATTTCTTAGTGCCTGCTGTTGTTTATTGTTGTAATTAACTCCCATGTACCTAACACCCTCCCACATGTTCACCTGCAAACAAGCAGTCTACAGATCAGTGGGCCTTTCCAGGCAAAACTTTTAAATACAGAAATAAATAATCACTCAGTCAAAAAGTAAATACATAAATTCTGTAAATCAGTCTAAAATATAGAGGCAGGGGATTTTTGGTGACATATGGCTCGACTAACACAGTAGGAGAAGTGTTCTCTCCTTGCTGACTTAAAATGCTTCAAAATTGACAGAATGCTTTCAGAAACTGAGAGAGAGGATAGCAGGACCCCCTCTTGGCCTCAGAAATCTAAACTGATGCTAGATGGTGAAGGAATGTGAGAGAACAGCAGAGACAGAAGCCACAGCATCTCCCCAGTGAATTTTCAGGTCCCGAGTTATGATGCCAATAATGAGAGTGAGCGTCTTACTAGCAACCAATTTGAACTGCTGATGAGGGAGATTAAAGCCTCGAGGAGAGAGAACAAACATGAATTCAGACAGTTAAATGATAGGCAGGATAAGTGATTTTGGAGGGATTGCTGTGGGGAAGGGGCTTCCATATTGACCCGCTCTATAAAAAGCTGTCCCCCATAGTACATTGGGTTTGCTTGAACTGCTCAGGACAGATATCACTGCATATTTGGTGAGAGGCTACTTGTCCATAACAAGCTGCTATGTAAATGATGCACTGTTCCTTATACTGTGAGTTCAGTTAGTGGGCATTTGGGAGTACCTGATGCAGTGGGTGTCAGAGCTGTTTTGATGGGGCTTCCTTGATAGTAGGTGGTGATTGGAGACACTTAGACCTGCTCACTGGATGTTTTTCTCTGGCTGTCACCGCTTCCTTACCAACCAGAAGGTGCCTCACTGGTTGTGTTGTATCAGAGGATCAAGATGACATTATTAAAATCTAATAGAAGCCCCCAGAAACTCAGGGATGCACTTCATGAGACCTAGGAAGCTTGGCTAGCTGGTGGTCACTCAGGTCCTGGATGACAACCTGTATCACTTGTAATAATGTTTTCACCCAATACTGACATATATTGAGGCCTAGTTGGTATGCAGACCTGAGCAGCTATAACTCCACATTACAAATGTGAGACCCCCAACCTAATTATGTAGAGTGCTTAGAAACTACAAGACTGGGACCAGACCAACTGGAATATAACAAGGGAGACTAGAGTAAGCTGGAACAGACCAATAAACTTGTGATAGTGGTTCATAATATAGAAGTGGTTATAGAAGAAGGATATGCCTATCCCCTTAATAATAGGGTGTTCACACAAATGCCCTATCCGGACTGCCTTTTTCACTTTATTTAACCAGGAGCTAAGAATCTGAAAGATTTTTTCATGAGAATTTCCAGGAAGGGAAGGGAAGGGAAGGGTTGAATTAATCTGGATACTGAGCTATGTTCACCTCTTATTATTTTATATGTTCTTTATTGATGGCTCCGAGAATATTTGGGTCACTTGTGTACTGGCCTCCTGTCACAGGGGATGTAAGTTCACTGGCTATCCTTATCTAAGGGCAGAGCAGCCAGAGAGAGGTATCTGAGAGAATCAAAGAATATGTTAGTGTGTTCTTCTACTTTGGAAGTGTTGATTCCAACCCACCCACCCTGTCCAAACTCCTTCAGCCTGCTCTGCCATCACACTGGCTATGGTCAGGTGATTTGCAACCCCTCCTTGTCCAAAAACTTGTACAATATCAGATGATCATGCCTTTGCTGTTTGTGCCCCTAGATTCTGGAATACCCTACCTGCAACCATCAGATGTACCCCCACCCATCCCATTCCATCTTTAAGAGCTATCTCTGGTTGCACCTGAAGTCTGCCTCAGCCTGTAACTGTTCCAAGGCTGCTTGATATCCCCTATCCCTGCTTGGATCCTGGTGTGCACCCTTCACTTCCCTGGTCCCCTACCCCCTCTGAGCTCTAGTAAGGAGAATCATCTACCCTGCATGCCCTTCACCTCAGCACTTCCCATCTTCATAGTGGAACAGATTGCACTTGTATCATTTCCAAAAAATATGACTATTGTTTGCTTGTTCTTACCCTTGATGTATATGCTTACTGTATCTGTTCATCCTACATAGCTTATAACATCCTAACATGAGGGGGGGAACAGTCTTAAGCTGAAGGGCGGAAGGTTTAGGAGGGAGAACAGGAAGCACTTCTTCACAGAGAGGGTGGTGGACACTTGGAAGGAAGAGGATGGAGGGGTTAGATACTGGATCCAAATGCAATAATGTTGTCGTGGAGTTTCAAAGCAGTCAGAAACAGTTATGAATGTTCACCTCATTGAAGACAGTAGGCAACTTTAAGAGATGCTGGGGATAGGCATAGGGGGAAGGTAAGGATCATTGGTATGGAGGATGGGAGGAGTTGGGATGGAGGACAGGGACATTAGCTCAAGCTGTGGACCCTGTAATACAAGCAGACTTGATAGACCAAATGGCATATTTCTGCTGGCTTCTTCGTATGTTCGTATGTTTATATCCTGTACCTGTTTATCCGTATCACCCTGCTCATTGCTTGTATTTCACATTGTTGTAATTCCCTCGTACTGTTTTATAAACCATGCTCTTAAAATCTCCCAGGTCATACCTGAAAATAGGTATTCCTTGTCTAGTGTGCTTACCCAGTAAACAAAAGCTAATAAATAAGTAAATACAATTGTTATACTAGTTACAGTTTTTTATCCCATTTGGCTACAAATGTGCTTATGTTAATATTGGGAGGTAAACTACATAACAAGGAGGGGGAGTCTCTGTCACTGTGGGAGGAGCAACTCCCAAGGAGCGGTAATAGTTGATTAGTCTTATACGACCATGAAAAAACCATTGGCAAAAATTCTTACATATAATGTCAGTGGTCTCGCCCATCCCATAAAATGAAAACAAACAAACAAAAAATTAAGTAAAAATAATGACTTACATCCAGCAATATAAAGTGGACTTGAGACTGCTTCCTTCAGGAGACTCACTTCTCAGAGGCAGAGCACCAGAAACTGATCAACTGTGGATACCATCAAGACCCCTCCTCCTCATATCCGGTTGAGTGGAGGAGGGGTGTGGGGATTGTGGCTCTGAATCAAATCTCATCTGAAGTCCAAGAAGTCTGGGAAGATAAAAATGACAGCTATGTGCTTTGGAAGGGATGCTATCATGGTCTGATACTTACTCTACTAACAGCGTATGCCCGTTGGCTGCAGATTGTGCCTTCTTTTGCAAGCTTTTTACACAGATAGCTGAAAAGGGAGAGGAATTTCCAATTTGGAGTCATGTTATTGTACATTTGATATATACAACAGCAGTGTACACGTTATAGCCTTTAAATCTGCATTTTGTTTTCAGATTTTACTGTTTTTCTTTGATTTTAAAAGCAGACTTCAGTGCTGCACTAAACATTGTGATGTCATCAACATTGTGAAAGCTGCTGTCTGATTGGTTCAGCATTCCACTGTGATGACAGTAACCTTGAAATATGCTTTGTGACAACAGTATCAATTGTCAAACACATTAGGCACTCCGCTATCTGGACTATGCTGGGTGGTGCACCAATAAACAGAAATCAATAACTTGCACATGACATGGTACACCCACCCATATTAGGCTCAGTATGTACTATGTGCAATATCTGTATATAACACCAGCACACTTAGCCACAGAAAAAATGCATTGTTTTTTTTTGTACTTTTTATTTACGAATTTTGCAAGAACAACTTACAACATTGTAAGTACATGGGAGGATAACAATAGAAATCTTACATTTTATTCTTCCATTTATCATGGCATATAACACAGCAGTTTAAAATGCAATTTCAAGCAATTCAAAGAGCAATTAAAAGACAAACTGGTACAAAAACCTCTATAAATAGTAAAAGAAGGCAGTTCCAGTAGCAGCAGTGGTTACATCAGAGAACCTGGTGACTGAACCTTAGATTTCACCCCATCTGGGCAGGGCTTCTTCAGAGGTCAATTTGCATGTTGCAAATTAAACATGGACAGTTTCCTTTAGCACCAAATTTTACTAGATGGTATCTTTTCACACACTTCATCCATAAACACAGAAGATGTACTGACACCAACAGCAAAGAGCATTTTGTTCTTGTGCTGTTATTTCAGTTATGTTTTTGAGTATGGTCAATCAAACCTTTATTTATTTATTTTTTTGTTTCTTCTTTTTTTCAGTCTTTCTTGCCCCTCCAGCTGGCTACTCCTTTGGGTTGCATAGTGTTTGAACCCCCACCTGCCAGGCCATCACCCATTGCCATCTGCTCCATCCCCGCTATTCCCATGTTCCTGGTAGACCCGGTGTAACCTTACGCACTGGGGGGGAGGTAGTTCTGCTACCCTGACTGGGGACTAGGAGTATCGAAAAGGGTGCTGTGAGAGGCTACGTGGTGCAGTGGGAATGAGGTGACCATCATCCAGCAGATGGATGGATAGATAATTTCTGCTTTTCTGTGTCCTCCCAGCTCCCATATTTGTGTGGCTGCAGCAGCATCCTGGGGCAGAGTTTTGGCAATAAGTGGTGGTCCACAGTAGTCCACACTGCCTAGAACACCTCTGCTAGCCACTTTCAGGAGCCACCAGTGAAGCACAACCCTTTCACCAGGGAAGGAAGTGTCCAGAGGATGATCTTAATCCCTCCCTGCCAGTCTCCACTCTGACATCTGGCCCCAGGGCACAATCCTGGGTTGCCAGCTTACTAGGGCAATGCACCATTGCTTGGCACCAAGGAGCTGGTTTCAATGCTGACTTCAATCAAACTTTTTTTGTGGCTCTGTAATTCGTTATAGCCTACACTTTCTGTTACTTGTGTTATTTTTTTTTAAATAATGTGGACCACTTAGTACCACATGGCTTTTTTATTCCCCGACTAGTGGTACAAACAGTGTAGCACCCTCACCATATCTCCCATTTTATTGCCCCAGCCACACTGTACAGGCAAAGCAGCATATCCACACGTAATCCTCCTCAAGACACACACACACACACACACACACACACACACACACATCTGTTCTCGTAATCTGTAATGCCGTGTTTGTATTGATGACAAGGCTTATCCCCACCACAACCACTATAATTAGTAGTACAGCCACTCCAATAAACCCTAACCACATTTGATATGGAACTGAGACCCAACCCTCCATCACTGAGGCAGCTGCCTCTGTTGTGAACATTTGTAATTTGATAGTTTGGAGGGCACAGAGAAAGTGTAGCCACTCTTAGTTCTGAAACTATTATGCCAATAATTGTTTAAATGAATAAACATATTCCTGACACTGATCAGAGCCCTTTCCTGTCCAAAGCCCCCCGCATACTAAACATTGTTTGTAGTTACCTTTTTGCCATTCATTTTACTACTGACTTTTATATTTAACACATTGTTGTATATTTGGGGGCTTGTTTCTATTTTTCCCACCCACACCACTGGTACAAGCTTTGGAAGGAAGTCCAGACAAACCTTGAGACCACTGATCTCACTTGTCTTGGAGTGACTGATGCGAGTTGTGAGAAAACTATTATGCCATTAATGTTGTAATAAAAACACAGTTATTCACACATTGAGGGAGCCCTTTTTTGCCAACAAGTGGCTGGTAAATCAGCTCATCCACTAATAACAATTTAGAAACCTTACTTTCATCAGCTGACCCAGAAGAAAGTGGATCATGTAGATCCAATATTTCATGGGCTACATCACCAATCTGTTGCATCTGTTCTTACAATATCATGCTGTGAGCTCCCATCTGTACATTTGCATTCACTTCCAAAACAGCCACAGTTTTATGTCTATTTCACCTCTGCTCTGAATTTGGAGGGGGGGGGGGATTTCATGACGTTGCTCTACTGCCTAAATGACCAACTGATCCCGAAGCCAGGATAACCATTGCTACAAGTGTCCTCCTCCCCATCCTGACCTATGCTGCTCCAGTCATGTAGGGCATGGCAAAACTGGAGAATAACAGACTGCACGTTCTGTACAAGGTGGCTCACTTTGCCTCTCAGTCTCATGCAAGACACCAGCACTGTGAAGCCTTGGCTTCCCTAAATTGGTCATCCCTTGACACTCTCCTTCAGTAGTCCCTGCTCTGCAATGCGTATAAGTTCTTCCACTCCTCCCCTCCGGCCAGCCTTGCAGGGCTCCTGGTCTCCAAGCACTCCAGCTGAAATCTCTGTTCAACATGACGAATCCTCCTGGAAGAACCCAGGGTGTGGACCACCTACTGTCAACATATGGTGCATTTATGTCTTGTACACTGATCAAATATTCTGTACCCCTGTTCGTATGTATTGCTTAACACTCCTTGTATACCACTATGCATGCCGTATACATGTACTCCTGTAAATAAGTATTGTTTAACATTCCTATAAACCACTATTAATGCCTTATGTCTGTAACTAACTCCGGGTCACCCCAGAAAAAGGGACCTTCAGGGCTCAGTGGGCCTACCCGGTCACCAAAATTGAATAAATAAATAAATAAATAAACAGTACCATGTGAGGAGGTAATGGAGTATATTGTAAGGAACCCCATTTATCCACAACCTTCCCTCATATGTACAGTGTTACTTTTTTATTATAACAGCTGCCATGTCCACATCCCTTGGCCAAATATGTATTTGCATTTCAGTGAATGGGAAACAGGCGGGGGGGGGTCTGATTTAAAAGGCAAGAGGTATACCCTTTCTCTGCATATTAAAAGAGCACATAATTTCCTTACCTCTGTTGATTCACAATGGGCTTCAGCACTAAAACCCAAACAAATAAATAATGTGTGATTTCGAGTAAGACATTTACTACATACCAACAATGCCCATGACCATCCAGAGCCGCTAATGAATAAGACACAAATGGAAACATACCTTTGCATGTATGTGTCTGTTATGTGTGTGTCAAAGATGTATGTTAAAGTTCAACATGGCTATCTACCTTGAGGATGTTACTGGTGCTTGTTAAAAATGTTGCCTAATGTAAAAATGACTAAAAGAAGGACCCAATGAGAATGAGATATAGCATCTACCCTGGGCTACCCAAGTTAAATAGATATACAATGGGTGAAAAGCAGGATGCCCAGTAAAAATAATACATCACATCTCAGTTGGACTAATGTAAAATGTGTAAAAGCTGGACTTCCAGTGTGAAAACAAAATATTACATCTCAGCTTGTCTGTTCTGACTAAACATGTTAAATATGAATAAGATATGTATCCTACTGAAAATCAGTTCTGTGTCTTCTCTGTGCTATCCTAGATAAATACATTGATAAATCCAGGCGATGCTAACTGAGGGAGTGGTGGATGTGGCAGCGGTCACTGAGAACTGGGCCACCGCAGGACACGACTGGGACCTGAACCTGGAGGGTTACACTATGTTCAGGAAGGACAGGGGGGAGGGAAGAGGAGGAGGGGTAGCAATGATAGTCAAAAACTGCATTGGCATGGGGGAGTAGAGGAGGCAGAGGGAACCATGGAGGCAATTTGGGTCACCTTGATAACAAGGGGAGGCAAGAGAGTAAAAGTAGGAGTGGTGTATAGACCCCCTGCACTGGCGGAGGAGCTGGAAGAAAGTCTGGTGGCAGATGTTGGGAGACACTGCAGACTGGGCAGGGGAAGGGTGGTGGTGTTGGGGGACTTAAACATGCCAGGAACAGACTGGGAGACTATGACATCCTCGGTGGCCAGGGAACAGAGGTTGTTGGATGTCTTTCTAGATGCGTTCCTAACTCAGCAGGTGGGGGAACCGACCAGGGAGATGCGGGTACTGTTTGTGGTCCTGGAAGACAGTTACCAGATTGGGGGCCTGAAGGTAAGGGACCCGTTGGCGGGGAGTGACCTTGCCACGGTCTGGTTCTGCCTGGACCTAGGAGGGGTAGAAGGCTGCACAAAGATGGAGGTAACTGACTTCGGGGTGGGGGGCGGATTTTAAGGAAATGGGAAGGATCCTTAAGGAGCATTTGGTTGGGATTGGGTCAGACATGGACACTGATAGTAGGTGGGAAATTATCAGGAGAGGGGTGCAGGATGCTACCAGCACCTGTGAAAGAGTAAGACGAAAATGCAGTAGGGCCCAAAAACCCTGCTGGTGGACCAGGGAGGTCCAGGAGGTGGTGCAGGGGAAGAAGGCAGCCTATGGGCAATCCAAGTGCTCAAGGAGTGAAAGGGATCGAGGGGAGTATGAACTGATGGCTAGAAGGGCCATTAGGGTGGTGAGGGCGGCTAAGGAAAGGAAGGAGCAGAACCTGGCCAGGGAAATTAGGAGAGGGAACAAGGGGTTCTTTAGATACATTGGGGGAAAACGAAGGGTGAAGGGGCAGATTAGCAGGATTAAAACAGGGGAGAGATGGGCACAAGACCCGAGGGAGCAGGCTGAGGTACTAAATGAGTACTTCACCTCAGTTTTCACCAAGGAAAATGGGGATGCTGCATCATACATGGGAGGAGACAGTGATACTGAGGAGGGGGGGACCCTTACCAATCGGTGGGTCTGGGGAGAGGGGGAGGCATCGCTGGCAGGAGGGGGGAAGGCTAAGCAGGAAGAAGAGGTAGCAAAAGTGGAAATCACAGCAGAGAGAGTGAGGGAAGCCCTCTGGTCCCTTAAGATGGAGAAAGCACCGGGGCCGGTAAAAATAACTTCCCAGAGTGCTGAAGGAACTTGCGGTTGTCCTGGCGAAACCCCTGGTGGAGCTTTTCACCATTTCTCTGAGGACAGGGTGGGTGCCCAAGGACTGGAAGATGGTGCGTATAGTACCTATCCACAAGGGGGGGATCAAGAGAGGTGGCAGGGAACTACAGGCCTGTCAGCCTGACATCGGTGGTGGGTAAGGTGATGGAGGGCATTGTCAAGGAGAGGCTGGGGGGGATCTGGAAAAGTCAGGGTGCCTTGATGATAGACAGCATGGATTCGTCCCAGGGAAATCATGACAGACAAACCTTGTGGAGTTCTATGACTGGGTGACAAGTGCCTTGGACCTGGGTAGACCAGTGGACGTCCTCTTTCTAGACTTCAGCAAGGCATTTGACTCTGTTCCTCACGTGGGCCTGTTGGATAAGCTGGGAGAAATGGGGGTGGGGAACCAGATGATCAGATGGATAGACAGTTGGCTCCAGGACTGGACCCAGAGGGTCGTAGTTGGCGGGATAGTCTCATCCCCAAGGAGGGTCATTAGTGGGGTCCCACAGGGATCAGTCCTTGGGCCCCTCCTGTTCAACACCTACATCTCTGACATAAGGACAGGTATCAGGAGTGAGATGAGTCTCTTTGTGGATGACTTAAAACTGGAGGTGGTGGTGGATGGGGAGGAGGGGAAGGTGGCCCTACAGGGGGACCTGGAGGCTCTAGAAAGATTGTCTAGAAAGTGGAAGCTGAGGTTCAATGCAGGGAAATGCAAGGTACTGCACCTGGGGGCCAGAAACCCGGGCCAAGTGTACACCCTGGGGGGGAAATGCTACAAGTCTCGATGGCTGAGAGGGACCTGGGGGTGGTGGTGGATGTCAAGATGAACAACTCGGAGACTTGTAGGAGGGCAGCAGCCAAGGTCAATGGGATGCTGGGATGCATCGCTAGGGGGATCACCTCCAGAAGAAGGGAAGTGATACTCCCTCTGTATAACTGCTTGGTGAGGCCGCACCTCGAGTACTGCATGCAGTTTTGGAAGCCACACTTAAAGAGGGACATTAGACTCCTGGAGAAGGTCCAGAGGAGGGCAACCAAAATTATTTGGGGCTGGGGGGACAGGACCTATGAGGAGAGGCTCAAAGAGCTAAATATGTACACATTGGAAGAGAGGAGGGACCAGGGGGACATGATAGAGGTCTTCAGGTACATGAAGGGGGTAAATAGGGGAGGATCAGTCAGGGTGCTTCGAAGGAAGGAGGGAGGGGGCCACTAGAGGACAAGCTGGAGGGGGGAAGATTCAGGGGAGAAAGGAGGAGGTGCTACTTCACTGAGAGGGTGGTGGAGCCATGGAATGCGCTGCCTAGGGGGTTGGTGGAGGCAGAGACAGTGGAGAGGTTCAAGAGGGTGTGGAACAGGTACAGGGGAAGGGTTCTGGAAGCAAAATCCAATGCAGTGAGAATATCCAGAACTGGGAAGGGAGAAGCCAGAGAAGGTGAGGGGGGCAGCAAGGTCAAGCTCCCAGGGTGGGAGCTGACCAAACGATCAGACGCAAAGGCCATTAGGCCTATTCTGCTTGCATTTTAGTATGTTAGTATAAAATGTGTCTCAGTTTAGTGGGGCTTTCCATTCTCTTTCTATGCAGAGAAAGGTCATCAAGTTTGCCATAGTATATGATACTTGCACTATTGTGTCAACATAAATTTTCATATGTGACAGAAGCTCACACACACACATACACACACATACACACATATGCATGATCATGTGCACGTGTACAGACAGACACACACACACACACACACACACACACACACACACACGCACACTGCCAGCAACCCCATCCCCCCACCTAGAGGCCAGCGGGGCACAGGACCCAAAGCAGCATGGATTCACAGCAGGAAGGTCATGTCATATAAATCTAATCGATTTCTTTGACTGGGTGACCAAAGTAATAGACCAGGGAGGGGCTGTGGATATGGCCTACCTAGACTTTAGCAAGGCATTTGACACAGTCCTGCGCAAAAGATTAATAATCAAGTTAGCCAGCCTGGGAGTGGGTCCCAGGGTGGTAGCCTGGGTAGCAAACTGGCTGCACAACAGGACACAGAAGGTAATAGTGAATGGAACACATTCTGAAGAAAGGGGGTTACTAGTGGAGTACCTCAGGGCTCAGTACTGGGTCCAGTCCTCTTTACGTCTTTATAGGTGACATTGCAGAGGGTCTGGAAGGAAAGGTATACCTCTTTGCAGATGACACAAAGATCTGTAACAGAGTTGATACACAAGGGGGTAGAAAGGATGAGAAGGGACTTGGCAAGGTTGGAGGAATGGTCAGACATATGGCAACTTAGATTCAATGCAAAGAAGTGCAAAGTAATGCACCTGGGAAATAAAAATCCAGGAGAAGAGTACACAATTGCAGGGGAGGTACTAACGACAACAATAATGGAAAGGGATCTGGGTGTAGTCATATCAGATTACCTAAAGGTGGGTAAGCAATGTAAGAAGTCAGTAAGGAAAGCCAGGGGGATACTGGGATGCATAGGGAGGGGCATCACAAGTAGAAAAAAGGAAGTGGTTATCCCTCTATACAGACAGTTGGTGAGACCCCATCTGGAGTACTGCATGCAGTTTTGGAGACCTCATCTACAAAAGGACATAGACAGGATGGAAGCAGTCTAGAGGAGGGCAACTAAAATGGTGCAGGGTCTACATCAGAAACCATATGAAGAGAGACTGAGAGAGCTTAATATGTATACCCTTGATGAAAGGAGGGACGGGGGGACATGACAGAAACTTTTAAGTACCTCAAGGGAATAAACAAAGTCCAGGAGGGTAGCATCTTTCAGAAAAAGAGATGTGTAAGAACAAGGGGGCACAATTTAAAGTTAGGGGGGACGGCTCATGGGTAATGTAAGGAAATTCTTTTTCACAGAGAGAGTGGTGGACACATGGAACCACCTTCCTGGAGAGGTTGTGGGGTCTAAAACAGTGGGAGAATTCAAACATGCATGGGACAGACATAAGGCAATTATAGTGCGGGGTTGCAGGAAGTTTGCTGTTGGTTAACTAGAATCTGCAGCTTATCCAATAGGTAGGGAAATGGGCAGACTGGGTTGGCCAAGTGATCCTTATCTGCCATCAAAGTCTATATTTCTATGTTTCTAAGCTGAACCTGAGTGCTTTCACATTGCGCTTCACATACCAATACAACACTTTATGCATCATTCAGTCCACAATCAAAATCAACTAACTAAAGCAGATTTATTTTTAGATTGAATTCACTTGTGGGATTGATTAAATGAATGCAAACATCACTGCTTTTTATAGAAGATTCTTTCCCACACTTTTGCAGTCCACATACTGTAAATGTTATGTTTTATTGGCAGGATTAATTTGAACTGTCATGTCATAAAATATAATATATAATTTGACATGTCTTACAAGCAAATACTGTACTTATAGTCTCAATGTTTCTGATTATTTCTGCAGAAAAAGGTCATTGTGAGTTAATACTATGCATAGAATTTCTGTAAAGTAAAGTGTTCCAATTGCTAAGGTTGATTTTTTGTTACTCATGGAAGTTTTTAAACTAAATGATATACAGTTCCTTTTTATTTTTATAACAAGTCCCTTATCACATAGGACTGAATTATGTCCTTCCTAAAAATGCACGGTAAAAAAGTTCCACACACACACACATACATGATCATGTGCACGTGTACAGACAGATAGACAGACACACGCACACTGCCAGCAAACTCTCCCCACACACACACACACACGTCAATGCACCTGTTTGTAAAATAAGAGCTGTAGAAGCTGAGCTATAAAATATTAAAATAGATGAGAATACTTGATGATTTGGATATAACTTTGTACCATACATAAACTTTAAAATGCAAACAGGAAATTGAACTAATATTAATAGTATCTTGCCATACTGCATATTCATTAATGCTTACATTGTTAGTTATAAAACATAGAAACACAGAAGCTGACGGCAGATAAGGACTGTATGACCCATCCAGTCTGCCCATTTCTTTTTCTACCTTACAAATGTGCCATCGGCCTTTGCTCTGTCAATAGCCTATCTATTCATATTCATCTGTATTGCTCCCTTATGCCTATCCCATGCTTGTTTGAAGCCCTGCACTGTATTCATATCAAACCACTTCCTGAGGTAGGCCGTTCCATGCACCCACCACCCTTCCTGTGAAAAAGAACTTCCTCACCTTACCCCTTAATCGGCCTCCCTCTAATCTCATGCTGTGTCCTCTTGTCCTGCTATTTTTCTTATATTGAAATATGTTAGATTCTTTCACCTTGTTAATGCCCTTAAGGTGTTTGAATGTTTCCTTCATATCACCTCTCTCCCTCCTTTGCTCTAGGATATACATATTGAGCTCCATTAATCTGTCCTCATATGTTTTCTGATGCGGTCCCTGCACCATTTTGGTTTACCTTTCTCTGGACTGCCTCAATTTGGTTAATGTCCTTGTGAAGATGTGGCCTCCAGTACTGCACGCAGTACTCCAGATGGGGCCTAACCAGTGTCTTGTAAAGAGGGATTATTACCTCCCTCTTCTGACTTGTGATACCCCTACTAATTCACCCCAACATCCCCCTAGCCTTACCTACTGCTTTAGTGGCCTGTTTGGATGATTTCAGGTCATCGGTGATAATGATGCCAAATCTCTTTCTTCCCTTGTGACTGTCAGCAACTCCCCTCCCAGCCTATAGGTGGCTTTAGGGTTTCTCTTCCCTATGTGTGTGATCTTGCACTTCCTTGCATTAAACCCCAGTTGCCACTCTTCTGACCATTTTGCTAGTTGATCCAGATCAATTCTCATTCAGCCCACCCCATATGGATCATCTACTAGGTTGCAGATCTTGGTGTCGTCTGCAAACAGACAAGCCTTACCCTCCAGTCCATCTGCAATGTCACTGATGAAGATATTGAAGAGGACTGGCCCCAGGACTGATCCCTGATGTAAAACTTCCTGGCAGTGGTGGGTTATGAACCCACATCTCCAAAGAGACAGGAGCTTAAAGCCAGCACCTTAGACCACTCGGTCACACTACCGCTATAACCCATTCCCAAATTAATTCACATAGTGAAATGTAACAAGATTGTAAATAATTGCACTGGGTCTGACGTAAATTCTAAATTATGGGGTAACTGTACCCATATGCATTACATTTCATGGATCATAATCATTAAGGATGGCATTTCTTTAATACTGTACTGCAAACAATCAGATTCACATCTGTTGCATGAAACTGAACATGCTAACTTAGTGTTTGGAAATGGTTTGGGGGCAGAGTGCTGACAGCAGTGACTTGTGTCATTTCTAGAGCAAAAAAAGAACAAATAACACAATATATAATTACAGGTTCATTTTGAGTTTTTTTTTAAATATGTAGAAATTCTGTAGAACCTTAAACTTCTCTTTTTTTATAATAGGACAGATGTGAAAACTAACAAATATCTCTTGGATTGCCAGTCACTTCACATGTAACAGACAATGGTGACTTTTTTTGTGTGTTTGTAAAGTCATATGTCTTTGACAGCCTTTTTCTTTATTTGCCAACTTTAACGTTGGCATAGTCAAAAATCCTGACTATCATTCTCTTTTCGAAATGGTCTCTACAGCTGACTATCTCATGAAATTGCACCATGATTAACAGGCAGCTCTTTGATGGAACACAATGTAAAAGGTTTTAATCAATCTGAATTAGGGAAGGTATTGCTATGTACCAGAACCTTACATATGTGTGTAAATGCATAGCTTGGTAGCACAACATAATTTGTGTTCTTCTTATTATAATGGAGAGTTTTGCACACACAAAAGACAATAACAGATCAAAAGGCAATAGGGGGCCACAGTGTTATGTTATCTGTTATAGGCTATAACAGATTTTTTTATAGCATAAGCCTAATGAATCCTGTAAAACTGCATGCATTATAAAACACTTACATAAAGTACTGTTGGCGTAATATTTAGAGGTCTGCTAACAGCTCCCAACCCCCTTCCCTGTAAGAGTAGTGTAAAATGAACATTTGAGTTACAGCAATATATAAAATCATAGATTTTGTTTGATTTATATTTAAGCAAACAAAATGTTACACATAATCCCATCTCACACCTTTCTTGTACGGGGGGGGGGGGGAGAGTTATTTCCAAACAGCACTGTCACATATATTTAGCATAGCACGACAAAGTCTTTCACCAGTATCAAATACTAGGTATAGCTTAACATTTATTATTAAAAAATGAAGACTCAGACTTGGAAATACGATAGCTGGCATACAATGTTTGAGCACACAGCCAAGCACTGACAGTCACTATCACTGCATATTAGGTTAGTAATGGAAATAACTTAGCTTATCACATTTGTTTCATACATCAGCATGATGAACCACATTTCATCGTGGTTATCTTTTTTATGCATGTATTTAATTATGTTAATTTCCTGATGGACAGTAGAGAAGCAGAGAGGCAGTACTAACTGCAAATCACATACTATACAGTTTAGAATGTCATGGGCTACGTTACTATATTTAATATTTTTTGAGAAACATAAAAGTGATGGAGCAAATAATTTTATTTTACTATGAAACATATACCAGTGAATTTGACAAATAACAAATTTACATTCCCTTACCTAGAATAATAGAACATAATAATTTTTTCCAATTTTATGTGGGTCAAGGGTCACTGTAGTGCTGCACAGTGAGTAGCATACAGTGTCATGTAAGGATAAACAGCATTACTCAGCACAACTTCAGAATGATATCCTGTCATACTGTACATTTACAGTAGCTATCAACTATGCTAAAGAGATTTTTGTTTTCCTCTCTTGTCCGACTGGTCCCCTTCCACTAGCCTGTCACCCTAGCATCTTCATGGGTTTAACCTGCCTTGGATCTGTCCACAGGGCTTGCACCCCCTGGCAAGGTTCCTGAATCACTGCCATCAATCCAGATCCAGCTCTCCTGCACAGGCCTGGATAGCTAAGTGCAGGACCTGTGAGGGACTTGTGTATGCCTACTGATTGGACCATTTCCTTGTTTCCAGGAGCACGTGTGGACATAGAACGCCATTGTGACACATGTTGCACATTCCTGCATGTCATGCATTGACAGCCACTCCAGCTCCTTGCTTGACTGGTGGCCCCAGACTGCCTTCCCTCTAGCCTCCAATAGGGGTCAAGCACATGCCAGGCTCTGTGTCCCCCCCACCCCTGGAGAAGAACAGTCCCTTGGATGTTCGACTCTCCTCCCCTGCCTGACCTTCTTATGCCCAAAGTTCACTTTTGAACCTGGCTCTTCAAAACCACAAGTGACACGGCTCCCACTGTGCTGGTGATCCACCAATAAAGACATTTTATTCTTAATGTTAACAGTCAAATATACCATAATAGGATGTTGTGTTCGGTACAGCTGTTTCTTCTTACCTGACAGTGTCTACTACTGGAAGTGAAGCACTATGGTGGCCCCTGACCCACATAAAACTGGAAAAAAATATATTAATGTACTAATTTCTGCTCATTTTCAACATGGCCTTTTTGGAACCCCACCTCATGAACAAGGTGAGTGGCATTTTTCAAACCTGGGCTGCAAGGTGATTTCATAGTTGCTCCATGAATTCACATGTCAGACAGAATTTGAAAATTTATACCTTCTGGGTTCACAAAATGGGGTCATAAGAACACTACGTTCATAATTTGGGTAAAAATATAATTAAATGACCAAATTATGACTGAACATTGAAATATTTAAACATTTACTCATAGCTTCTCTAATTTTCAATATTTTGACTACACACTTTTCAACAGACATTTTTTCACACCACTTCATAAATATGTCAGGTGTTGTTTTTCATGTCCTGGCTAAAAAGTATTTTTGCATTTTTGGCACAAAATGATGTTTTGGCCCATGTTCTATAACTGCCACGTATCATGTTTATAAGGGGGAGTCATAAGGTAACCATCTTGAAAATTTGGGTTCAAAATGAAAAAGAAAACAGACTTTACACAGGCAGGTACTGCTTTATGATCCTGTGCCAGTGAGCTGAGTTTGGGACAAACTCAGTGAACCAGCTGTATGGGACAAGGCTGGGGAGACTGCATTGTCATGCAGCACTATGCTCTGCCTGTGAAGGAAATGCACAGAGTTGCCTGCACAGTCCCATGTATCATACAGTGAAGAGAAATCTTATCTTGGCATAGGCCTCTGCACCCATGGGCTCCACAGGGCCCTGTCTTTCAACTGGCAGATGGACTCTTTGCCCTGCATGTCTGTATCTGTAGCCCTGAGGACCCTATGCTTCCACAGCTCACTAGACAGCCCCACAAATTCTGGACATTCATTATTACTGTAGGGACCAGTGTGAATGAGGATACAATTTCACTGTCTCAAAAAGAATGTACATAATTTGCAAAAAAACTCTGTTAATGCACAAGATAGGGTTCAACTTAACACAACAAAAGTAGGGAAATGTGGTGTTAGGGATTCCAACCCTAACTCCCCAACCCTCCCAAAAGCAGCAAAAGGACAACACCACACAAGCAGCTACAGACAGCCATAATCATGTAAGTCAAACAATGTACAACTATTTCCTGATGGCACAAATGCAGCAGCACTGATGTGTTAACTTTGTGGATTTGTATCTGTGACTGCATAAGCACAGGTCCCAGAGGGGCCTGTGCTTATGTGGTCACACCTATGTGTGTATATGTTGTACTGCATGCATGAGTATGTCTGGCTGCAAAAGCACCGGCCCCATGGGGGCCTGCCCTTCTGTAATCAGAAGGCCTCGTGTGGCCTGCGCCTCTGAAGCACAGGTACAGTGGTACTGGCCAGGATGCAATGTAGTAAAGATGCAGTATACTATATCACATAAATGCTGCAGTATGATGCAGTGAGCACTGCAATTCAATGGCAGTAATACCCTTTTTACTGCAGTATTTTTGACATGTCATTTACTGCAAGTTAATGTGTTATATCATGGCTCACTACACTGTACTCATGGAAGCTGTACAAGGTACCTCACTATATAACATGATCCATTAGTGCATGGTTTTCTATATGCACCTGCTTAACTGGAAAATTGCTACCTCATTGAACAAATTCTAGATCTGCTGCTCAAACCATTTTACCCAATTTGCGACAGTGTTTATGTGTGAATAACTGCAGGTCCCATAGGGCCTACCCTTCTGAATTCAGAAGTTGACATGTATGTCTTACACCTGTGGCCTGTGTTTCTGTAGACAGATGTAGTGTTGCAGTTTTGGTGTCCTGGATTTTGTGGCACTTGTGGTTCTGCAGCCAGAGGTCAATGTATATGTCTTACACCTGTGGCTGCAGAAGCTCACCCATCAAGTGTATGTATGTCTTACAGTGTACATGAGTACTTGAGGCTAGAGAAGCACTGCCCCTAGGGACCTGTGTTTCTGCAGACAAAACAACTATTAAAATTTGGGTACCATGGATTTGTATCTGTGGTTGCAGGGGACTGTGCTTCTGCACACAGAAGTTGCGCTTTAATTTGAATATCGTGTACAGTATTTGTATTTGCAATGAAAAGCGAGAGTGTATGCTTTGCAGAGTGCATGTCATAGATACAAATCCAGAAAGGCAGCACATCAGTGCTACTATATTTGTGTCATCAGGAAACAGTTGTATGTTGTTTGTCTTACCTGATGATGGCTGCCTTTGGATGCTTGTATGCCGATGTCCTTTTGCTGCTTTTGAGGGGTGGGGATTTAGTGTTGGAAACCCTAATGCCACATTTCCCTGCTTTTGTTGCTACTCTAACTGGTGCATTAACACAGTTTTTTGCTAAGACTATATACAGTATATATATCTATATATGTGTGCGTGTGTGAGTATATACATATATAAATATATATATGTATATATATCTATATCTATATCTATAGATAGATACTGTATATACACACATATATATGTATATATGATATATTTTTTTATTGCAAAAAACTTCATTAATGCATCAGTTAGGCTGAGTACTATAGTGACAAAAACAGAGAAATGAGGAGTTAAGGTTCCGATCCCAAACTCCACACCCACGACAGGACACTGAAGAGATCGGTGGTGATGGTGTCATGGACCCTAACGCCACCCCATTCCATAAGTAAATAAGCTCAGATGGGTACAATATATGAGAATGGGGAGAGCATTAGGAACCACAACCCCAAGTCACCCCACCAATGCCTGTCAGTATCTGCAGAGTGGGAGTGGAGCAATAGGGTAAGAAACCCTAATGCCTCATTTCCCTGCTTTTGTTGCTATAGTACTCACCTTAACTGATGCATTAACAATGCCTTTTCAATGAATTTACTTACTTTTTCAAACAATTATAACTGTCCTTATGTCACAGGGGGAGCGAAGGTCCCTTCAGGACCGGCATTCCCATGCTCAGGGATTTTCCTTAATTTACTGTGGGAGCACACAGTCCTTCAGACCCTGAGCACCCATCCCTCCATAGATGTGTGACAAAATTATCAGCATAGCCATCTTATTACCCAATGACATGTACCCACTAAAGAAAATATTCAAATCACCGCCAAAACATAATTCTGCACAACTGCAACCCCATTCTGCACCACAGGTGTGAAAACACATTTTGGACAAGATTTGGAAAATGACAGTTGTACTGGTAATGAGGTAGTGTGAAAAGATGGCTATGTTGAAAATTTCAAGTCAACATACTTAAAATTACCAAAGTTACGAGTGTGCATAGAAAAATGTCAAGGAATGCACGTAAGTTGACCATTTTTAGGAATTGTTTCACTAAATTTTCAACATGAGCTTTTTGCAACCACACACCTCATGAACATTGGCACTGTCATCTCGTTAATCAGTCCCAAAAGATGATTTCATGCAATGAAAATGCCATTCCATGCCATAGGTGCTAAAATACATTTCAGGCAGGATGTGAGAAATGACAGTTGTACTGTTCATGATGTGGTGCGAAAAAATGGGCATGTTGAAAATCTGGAGTGAAAATATTAAAAATTAGCAACTTTATGCACGTGTGTAGGAACATTTTAATGACCCCATGTAACTCAGGCATGTTTTGGTATTTTTGCACCAAATTTTCAACATGGGGTTATTGGGACCTCACCTCATAAACACTGGCACTGTCATTTTGTTACTTGGTTTTGAAAGGTGATTTTGCGAGGCATCTGTGAAATCACCTTACAGGTCCGATAAACAAAACGCCATTGATGGTGTTCATGAGCAGAAGTCCCAAAAAGCCCATGTTGAAATTCTGGTGCAAAAATACCTTAAAATGGCCGAGATATCAACATAAGTTGAAAATGCCATTAACAGCCTTTATACAGCACTTACCTTCATGCCTCATTTAGCGGTTTAACTTTGAAGAGTGCAGACGTATCCCAGTCCACAGAAAATGACAGTGGACAACACCTGGAGGTTAGTATAGGGTAAAGGGGAGCATGGAGTGGTGGGAGGGAGATGGCGGGACAGAAAGAGGGACCATTTTCTTTTTTTCAGGTGAAAAAAATGAAAAAGTCATCAGTGGATGGTTTTCTACTTTACAGCTTTTGAACAAAAGAGATTTTGGGACATTGAGAGTGGGATCTCCAGTGTCCCTTGCTGCTGGGAGGTGAAAATGAATGGGAACTGAGGACACTGGGAGTGGGCTCCCCAGTGTCGCATGCTGTTTGGTGGGTGGGGGCATAACTCAACATACTGGGAGTGGGCTCACCAGTATCCCACATTGCTAGGTGCAGGGGCATAGATAACTGGTACACCAGGAGTGGGCTCCCCAGTGTCCCACATTTTGGGGGGGCAACATGTGGCAGGTGCAGAGGACAAGATGCATGTCTGCCAGTCCAAGGGTCTTGATTTCGAGGTCACTCGTCCTATTTTTTTTGCCTTATTGTAAAAAAAAAAAACTTAGTGCCTGGTATGGAACCCTGCATGATTGTCCCATCAGGCTTAAATCTAGTCCACAGTGCCAGCAGAGAACCAGTCCAATAATCATTTTTTTTTTTTTAACTGAAGTAGTTTAAAGGGTGTTCACCAGTTTCAGAGTGCTACTACACACTGGGGGTTGACTCTGCAGCTGGCAGCATTAGTTCCAGCTGCAGCTGCAGAAGTCAAGAAAATACTGGTGGTCTTATACTGAGTACGGGACAGAAGTGGTCCTCTTGCTAAGCTCAGCACCCAAGATTTTGGGTGTTCAGGAAATGTTTAGGCCACATTTAAAAAAAACATCAGAATGTAGCTAAAGGGTTCCCTCCCTTGGCCCTTTAGCTAAGTTTTGATGGTTTTTTTATTACATTCATTTTCACATGTTTTCTTCACTTTGTCATGCTCGCTAACAGAAAAACAAGATGGCAGACACAACAGAGCTCTGCCATGGCAAAGACATATACCGTTCAAAAAGATTAATTTACTTTGTGCAAAAAACAGTCAGATTTCTGTGCTAAGTCAGTATTTTTTGGAAAATAGTGTTTTTTTCATCCCTGACATATAAATTTTCCTATAGGAAATAATTGGAAAATTAAAAAATTTATAACTTTTGAACCAATCAATATTTTCTCAGCAAACAGCGGATCTGTGAGGCTAAGGCTTTCTACCCTGAAAATTTCAGACCTCAGCCTAAAGCCATTTCTGAGATCAAGGTAGACAAAGAAATGGCAAAAAAACATGGATTTTTCTGTTTTTTCAACACTCTGATTTTCAGAACTTTCACAATGGATTTGCACGAACATTGGCACATCAAGAGACCTGTACTTAGAGATTTAAGCATGCCAAATTCCATGCAAATCCTTTGAATGGTTCAAAAGTTATTAAAGATCTAGTCTACTGCTTGGGATTAATAGTGATTTTCAGACACAGTAAGCTATCACTTCTTATATCTCAAGTATTTTTTTCTTTTCTGTTTGTTAGTTAGAAGATTTTCCACCTTGCAGTACTGGTGTGATGTGTGAAGCAGCACTGACTAGAGGAAAAAAGTCAGTTCTGTTCCTCCCACTAGATTATCAGAAATGAGAACAAACACCTTGAGGCACCACAATTCGTGCAGCCTGAGCAGTGACTCTCACAAGCTGCCAATCAAAATGCAGGAAACTGTGACATCACTAGTAACCAGGGAGAGCCAGTCCCTGCTGCTTCATGCAAAAGTGAAACCCGAAAGTGAGAAATGGTTCTCATTGGTTACTAGTGATGTCATAGTCAGTGAGGTCTCTGTGTTGATGTAGTTAGAGGAACAGAAATTACTTTTTTTCCCCTCCAGAGTGCTGTTCCATACATCACTCCAGTACTGCCAGGTAAAAAAAAAAATCTTCTAATTAGCAAACAGAAAAGAAAAAATACTTGAGCTATAAGAAGTGATAGCTGACTACTTCTGAAAGTTACAATTAATTGCAGGCAGTACACTAGCTCTTTAAGGTTTAAAAATTCAAGTTTAACATAGAAGTAACCCTTTCATCCTAACAATAGTGGCACTACTGTGCCACTATAATATATATATATATATATATATATATATATATATATATATATTCCTCAGAACCCACTCAAGAACTTGTGCCCCAAATTTCTCACTGCAAATCAGACCCCCCCTAGAACAATTATACCACTTTAAATACTTAGGTATCACACTAGATCCCACCCTCAGCTTTAATCAACATATCCTACACCTAACAACCACCCTTAGCTCCAGACTTGGAGTACTCTACCAGTACAAACACTGCCTCACCCCTGAAGCACTACAGCTTACCATAAACCCCTTGATACTCTCCCTGCTAGACTATGGCATCCTAATATAGAGTGCCGCACCCTCTACAACCCTAAGTAGACTCTGGCTTGTGCTCAACAAAGCCTGCCACCTCATCCTAGGATGGGATCATTTCACTCACTTCTGCTCCATTTACAGCAGCACAGACTGGCTGAACTTGAATAACAGAATCAGGTACCACACCTGCCTTATGACCAAAAAGGTATTACTCGGCCTCACCCCACCCTCTCTACACCAAATTATCCTCCCAACACCACCAGGCAAAACAACCCGTAGCACAAGCAAGTGGCTACTATGGGTACCCCATGGCCAGACCTCACAATACCAATGCACTTTCAGTTTCAGGGCCCCTTCCTGGACAAACTCCCTCCCTATCCATATAACTAATGAAAGAAGGCTGGGCCCATATAAATGAAAGCTAAGGGAATACCTGCAGGCTTCAAATAGATGTGATTGCCCTTGATAACTTATCTGCCACTGCCTCCTTACAAACAATCTATTAGCAGGTCAATGTATAAAAAATAAATAAAATGCATTTACGAAACATGACAATCAGCCTCCTACAGAATCTCTCTGTCTTTTCCTTCCTCCTGGCTGTGCTAAAGTACCTAAATCTCTGTTAACCCTCCATGAAACCACCATGTAACCTGTTTTTTTATTATTAATGTTACTTTGTTATGTACTGTATTTCTGTATCTTAAGTCCCGTCCCTGTTCAATTTATGTATGATGTGGAACCTTTGTAAATGAGTCTCTGACTCAAAGGTCTTTCTGAATATCACAATAAATAAAAATAATATATATATATATATATATAGCCTTAAGAAAAATCCTGGTCTCTGTTTGGTCCAGAGCCAGTCATATGACATTGAATGTTTTTGGAATATTAACCAGTTTTAAACCAAAATTGGTCAGTAATTCTGTTTGTACTGGTCAATAGTTCACTAGACAGGGAAACAGTCTTTTGAAATATTGACCAGTCAAACTGTCACTCAACACTTTACCCAGCTGAAACTGCCATAAGTAATCCCTTTACTATGCTTCTACCCCTCCCCCCACTTCATAATGGGCAGCAGAAAATTCATTTTGTTAACCTGCCATCACCTCTGATATGGTACAGACCCAGACAGAAAGTTGGTGGAAATTTTGAAACAGTGGAGCATGAGCGAAGGTTTCCATTGCAATAGTCATGCTCCACTCTTTCCATAGTGGGTGGCTTTTTAAGCCACTAACAAACACTGCTAACATATTTATGCTGACAAAGGTCTTGCCTTTTTATGCTGCATGACCTTCAGTTCCTGGGTAGAGTGAGCAGCTTGTGGATCAGCAGCCAATGCTTTCTGATCTCCAGCCCCATTCTTAAGACTGGACCAGGGGATCAAGGTTTGTTACTGGGTCCAGCCACAAACACCACCCACTCAGTGGCCCTGTTTAACTGGTAAGGTGAATTTCTGACCTAGATGAAAGTAGTTATCACTCCCATTTTGTGGTAGCTGCACTCAGCAATAGTTATTCCAGCCATGTTTGAAATATTAATTGTACCCCATAGCTTTGAAATACCACTCATCAATGTTTTCCGGTGGTGGTCTGCCCAATCATGTCTGAGGGCTCCAGTTCTGCTGCCACACCCCCACGCTCAAGCACATAATGACATGTGCACAGGGAGAATGTGGGGGTTCACCCCTTTGAAGTGAATGTGGCTTCTTTTTCCTGTCATTTTTATGCCTCAGCATGGCCATTTGGACAGAAAAGAAGGACACTGCTTGACTAACAAGGTCCTTGTACCTTTTTAGTCACCCTTCTTTGGACCTTCTCCAGCCTGCTAATGTCTCTTTAAAGACGTGGCCTCCAGAACTGCACACAGTAGTACATGTGAGGCCTGACCAGGGTTTTATAGAACGGCATCCCTACCTCCAGTCTTCTGCTAATGATATCTCTGCCTATGCACCCCAGCATGCCACTGACCTTCCTTGCTGCCCTTGTACTCTGCTTTGACATTTTCATGTCATCTGAAATAATAACCCCCCAGTTCTGTTTCTTCCTTAGTGATTGTCAGCAACTCCCCCTCCCCCAATCCTGCAGCTCAGTGCAGGGTTTCTATGCCCCAGGTGCATAATTTTGCACTTCTTTGAATTAAACCTCAGTAGCCACTCCTCAAATGATTTCTCAAGCTTCCCCCGGTCATTCCTCAGTTTTTTCCACCCCTTCTGGAGTATCCACCCTGTTACAGATCTTGGTGTCATCTGCAAACCATCAGACCTTTCCTTCCAGCCCTTCTGCAATGTCACTAATGAAGATATTGAACAGAACTGGCCCAAGGGCTGATCCCTGAGGTATCATATATATAATTAATATATATATATAGACATATATATATAACGTCTGAAAATAAATTTACAGAGATAAACATTTTAGGCAACATAAGCAAAATAAACGAAGTTTGGCCTACATACAGTATGCTCAGAAATTAATTTCACTCATTTTGGCCACAGGGAGCATGCCCAGATATTAATTCTCATATTTGAGATGTCTTTTTTTTTTCTTTATGCTACTATGGTACAGCCAAAGACTTGGCTATGTCTATGTACTGTGTCTCTCTATATTTTTAGAGCAAGTCTGTCTGGTGGTATTGCAGGCAGGCAGGGAATTTCTCTAGAGATATTACAGAAATTTTAGGAAATATCCGACCATCCTTGGCTGCAACTGTTTATAGGTATCCCAGGTTTTTGGTATGGTTTACATTTTGTAACTTTATACCATGTCAGCCACACAATCACTTTCTGTAACCACCAGTCGTACAAATCAAATATGACATGGGCTGACTTAAGACATGATTCTTATCATCATTTGAGGGTATTGGTCTATTGCTATCTCACCCATGGCTTCACCACTCATGAGATATCAATAGACCATTACCCTCTCTTGAAGATAAAATGATACCTTCTATCAGACAATGTCATATCATATCCCCCAGATACAGGTAGTGGCTGAATGACCTCTATGACCTACAGATTTCAGCAAAATAAAAAAAAACCTTGTTACACATTTTGATGATGCCTAGTAGTAGCCCAGTTGCGATGGGTGACATTTAGTTTTCTTGAATATGGCCATCGGTACCGTATATTATGCTTTGTGAATATATCGGTACAGAATGTTTGTCACTTTAAAAATTAGATTCTAATTAGATGAACCCATAGGAAGATTATCATGATGACTAAAGGTGTGTGAAAAAAATCTTCTGGAGGTGGAATGTAAGTGAAAGTCTAACTTTTGTTTCTGTGAAAGTTCGGAAATCCATTTCTGAACTTTTGCAGAAATTCTACCTGTGTTGCCCGATTGTCCAAAATAAATAAAATTTATTCCTGGTGGATAGTGGTCCCTTCCCCACCCAATCACCTATCCACCCAATGTTTATTAAAAAAAAACAGCAACAACCTTGGTGGCTAGCAGTCCCTCCCCTCACCCGATCACCCACCTGCATGATGTGTATTAAGAAAAATACAACCCTGGTGGCTAGTAGTCCCTCCCCCCACCCAATCACCTGCCTACCCAATGTATACTTTAAAGAAAACAACCCTGGAGGCTAGCAGTTCATCCCCCCACCTGATCTCACACCCTTTAGTCAGCAGTAGTCAATAGACAAGTAACCCTTCAATCCTATTCCTCATATTATTAAAGCATATTTTTCCCCTTCCTGGTGTTCTAGTGAAGCCCCTCCCTCCCTATCCCTGATCCCCAGTATTAGTGTTTCTTTTTTATTCCTTGGTGGTCTCGTGGCCCTCCAGCCCAACAGGTAGTGTCCCACCCTGCTCCCCCCATTCTGAAATGGAGCTGGCCACTGGCACAGCCCTCTTCTTTCCTCCACACCCGGTAGCCCACTAAGATGTGAATGAATGCGCATGTGCTCCTGTGCACATGCTCATTCATTCACATCTCAGTGGGCTGCCGTGTGGGAGGATCATGGAGAGTTGTCTCAGTGGTCTGCCTACTCTGTGATGGGGGGTGGGACACTACCTGCCAGGCTAGGGTTGGTAGGCCACTAGACTACCAAGGAATAAAAAACACTACATATTGTGGATCAGGATAGGAGAGGGAGGGAGGGGGTTACAAGACCACTAGGAAGGAACAAATATGTTTTACTAATATGGTGTGCTTACTTTTACTACTGCTGGACATGGGGGTGGGATCGGGTAGGAGGGACCACTAGCCACCTGGTTTGTTTTCTTTAAAATACAGCTTGCCCAGTGGCATGAAGAGCTGAGGTATCCTGACTTATCTACTGCCATGCCAGCGACCCATGTTCACAGTGCGAGCAGGTCGCTGGGGGTCAGTTAGGGAGGAGAAGACACAAGCATCCCAGGAACAGTGCTCCTTCTCTGGGGAGGTGGGTGATCAGTTGTCGGCGCTTGCCTGGCCGGTAACACAGGCTGGGGCTGGCACACTGATGCTGTCCATGTTGAGCAGAGGTGGGGCAAACACCTGACAGGACATGCACAGGAGTGTGCGCGGCAATATCACTAGTGTCATTGTATGCCCCACTTCTGAGGAAGGAAAAATGGTGGAAAAAGGATCTCCCAGCTGTATTAAGGAGGGGCTTGCAAGTCCTGCTCCCTGACTAGCTATGTTGTCAACCAGAACTGCATCCAGTTTTAGGTGGGGGCCTGCGGTAACCCCGTCGACCCTGCCAGGGGGAGCAAGCCCTGGGTGAAGATGGTCGGTGTTGGCGGTGGACACCAGGTGGAAAGGGATGGGGTCCCTCCCTAACATGGGCTGACAAGAGGGGAAGAGAATTAAAAAATATATTTGCATTTATATATATATATATATATATATATATATAATAAAACAAAAAACTCTATTAAATGCATTAGTTAGTGTTGTTCACAGCAAAAGCGAGGAAATTTGGTGTTAGGGTTAAAGCCCCCTTTGCAGACCCCCCACACCCCAACCGGCATTGGGGTGTGCGTTGGGGTTGATGGCCCAACTCTTACCCCATCAGATGTGGAAGAAGCAGAGGTATAGGAGAATGGGGTAAGAGTTAGATCGACAACCCCAACGCGCATCCGATGCGGTTGAGGTGTAGGCAGAGGTCCAAGGCTTTCACTCACACAACTCCTTGCTTTCATCACTGTGGAACAACCCTAACTAATGCATTAAATAGATATTTTTTGCCTCTAATTTCCCTTCTTTTTGAGAAGTATAATGAGAAATAGTGAATGTAATGCGGAGGCGGGATGGATGTCTTGTCATATGGTTACACAGTGCCCGCAAATGCAAATGGTAATGCGCATGGTGACAAAAGCAAAACAGAAAGATAAACAGTTCTGTAGACAGAAATGGTTAAAATAACGCAAACGCAAGCGCAAATGGAAATGCGAATGGTAACGCACATGGTGCCGTAGATAGGAAAAGCGCGAAACAGTTACGGAACCGCAAGAAGCAGTAAGGATAACAGTAATGTAAGCGCACAGGCTAGTTTTCCCCAAAAGCTGCATAGAGAAAGACAGTGAGTACAAAGAATGTATGCATAACAATGGGTCTCGGAGCAGAAAATGAGGATTTGGAATAGTAAATTGTTTATATCTCAGGAACCGTACGACGTAGAAAAAAATGTAAAAGTCATAAGATTTATGACTTTCCTGGCTAGTTTTGTACTCAATGCTTGTCAGGGGGCTAAGCATTTTTCTGACAAAAAGTCTTGCACCATTTCCGAGATACGGGCCCTGAAAGGCGTGGCAAACACCGTAATGTTATCCTATGGGAAAAAAGGGAAGTTCAGAGTGCCATAACTTTAGCTCCCTGTAAAATTTTTTCACCAAACTAGTAAAAGGTGCATATGTGGGATGTTGGCTTTTTTCTCTCCAAATTTCAGCCCAAAAGACCAAACCGTTATTTTGCAGTAGAGCGGCAAAGGATTCCTGTAATGCGACAGAAGCCGTAATGTTATCCTATGGGAAACAATCATCAATTTGGTGTACCATAACTTTGCCGCCCTGTAATATTTTTTCACTGAAATACTGAAAGGCACATCTATGAGGTGTTGGCTGTGTTCCCTTCAAATTGCAGCCCAATAGACCAAACCGTTCTTTTGCAGCAGGGTGCCAAAGAATTGCTATCATTTTCACACAGCCTGGAAAAGTACTGTTGAACTTTGCGATAGGTTTCGCAAATTCATTCAACACTGTTGCAAGTGCAAAAGTACTTTGCATAAGTACTTTTTCCAGAAATTTGAAAAACATATTTCTGAGGTGTTTTACCCCAAAATAAAGACATGCCTAGCATCCTCAGGGTCCGACTAGGTGAATACAAAAATATTTTTTTTTTATTCAGTTGTTTAACCAGGAGTAGCACACTAAGCTGAAAGCTTTTTTACAGGAGGGTCCCAAATTTAAATGGCAAGCATTTTTCTGATGACCAACTGAAAACAAAATGGTAGATTTGTGACAGTAAAAGGACCATTTTCAAAAGTAAAAACTACATTTGCGACACTGTCGAACTTTTTGTTAACTTTTCCCATTGATTATAATGGGAAATTGTTTTTTGAATAACTTTTGAACTGTTTAATATTTTTTCATGAAATCTTCAAAAGGCACATCGGGGACCCCAGTCGCACGATCTCTGAAGATTTTGGACCAGTCGCACAAACCGTGCACCTCGACAGATGACCAAAGAATTCCAAAAAAGCGTAAACGCGTGCAGATCACACTTAATAACTTTGCAGCCATATATCTGAACAGTACAAAAGTTGACAGATCCCAAAATCTATGGTTCTTGATCATGCATTCCAAATTATAGGCAAATTCACTGAAGGATTTTAAAGTTATTAAGGTGCAAAATTTTAGGTTTAACATGTAAACGGCTCCTCAACCCTAACTATGGTAGCACTACCGTGCTACCATAATATATAATATGTATGTTTAATACATTAGTTAGGGCTGTTCTACAGCAAAAAAGTGAGGAAATTTGGTGTTAGGGTTGAAAATTCCCCTTTGGACACCCCAGCCCACCCCCAACCAGCATCCAGGGTGCGTGTTGGGGTCATTAGCCTAACTCTCACCCCATCACAGTGTGTAAACAAGCAGAGTATAGGAGAATGTGGTGAGTTAGGACCGATGACCCTAATGCGCACTCCTCGATGCTGGTTGGGGTGGGCTAAAGTCCAAGGGACTTTCAACCTTAACCCTGAATTTCCTCACTTTTTTCACTGTAGAACAACCCTAACTGATGCATTAAACAGAGTTTTTTGCCTCTAATTTCCCTTCTTTTGAGAATGAGGATAATAAATAGTGAATGGAATGCAGTAGCCCCACGTTCCCACCATGTGATTTCTTGTTACATAGCAACCAGAACTGCAAAGCAAATGCAAGCAGCAACAGTACGCAAATTGTTACGATAACAGCAACAATAATGGCAACAGAAACACGAAACACAAGGGAATATGGAAAATGCAAACGGATACACGCAAGGTCATGGTACAGCAACTGTAAATGTAAATGGTAATGGTAACAGTAACAGCAACAATAAAACCAACAGAAACAGAAATGCAGGTGTATACAAAAACACAAACAGTAACATGCATGGGTACGGTACCACAATTCAAATGCAAATCGTAATGGTAACAGCAACAATAATGAGAAACGAAACAGAAACGCAAGTGCAAATGCAAACACAAACTGTAACGCACATGGTGGTGTAGACGAGAACGGTGATGCGAACAGTAACAGAACCGCACCTGGAAACGCTGACTGACACAGTAACAAAAGGGCACACCCTTCTTTCCCCAAAAAACTGCATTGAAAAAAACACATTGAAAACAAAGAATGTATGCATTATAATTGACTTTGGAGCATAAAATTATGACTTAGAATAGTAAATTGCTTATGTCTCAGGAACCTTGTGACATAGAAAAAAAATTAAACTTTTGTATGAATTATTACTTTCCTGGCTAGTTTTATGCTTAGCCCCTATTTGGGGGGGGCTAAACAATTTTTTGACGAAAAGTCCGTATCTCGCACCGTTTCCGAGATACAGGCCCCAAAAGATGCAATGGACACCATAATGTTATTCTATGGCAAAAAATGTCAACTTTGGAGTGCCATAACTTTGCCTCACAGTAAAATTATTTCACCAAACTAGCAAAAGACACATCTCTGGGATGTTAGCTTTCTTCCCTCCAAATTTCATCCCAAATGACCAAACCGTTGTTTTGCAGCACTGCAGCAAAGAATTCCTGTAATGAAGCAAACACTGCAATGTTATCCTATGGGAAAAAATGTCAACTTCATAGTGGCATAACTTTGCCGCCCTGTGCTATTTCTTGACCAAGCCACCAAAAGACATATCTGAGGGACATTGCCTTTCTCCCCAAAATTTCAAGTCAAAAGACCAAACAGTTCCCAAGATATTCAATATCAAAGTTGTATACAGTTTCCCTATCTATTCCATTATAAAAAAATCTGGCCATCTTGTCCCTCCCTCGCGATCAAAGAATTTGCAGGCTCACGAACAAAGTTTTCAAAACCTTATAAATCAAAAAATTGAAGGAATGGGTGGGGTGGTGGGGGGCCACTAGACTACCAGGCCTATAATGAATGCATAATTTATTTTTTTATACTGGGGGGGGCTGCTAGACTACCAGGGATATAAAACTCATATCTTATCAGACAATACAACTGGGGGGGCCACTAGACTACCAGGGATCTAAAAAAAAAGGGGGTGGGGTCATTAGACAACTAGGGCATTATTTCCTTCACATATTTTACTGGGGGGGAGCACTAGACTACCAGGGCATGTAAATATTTTATTAGGGAGCAGGGTGGGCCACTAGACTACCAGGGAGCATTATTACATTATTTTGGGCGTGCACATGGGACACAACAAAGCCCCCAAGGCTAAACTCACCTTTATTTGACAGTGTAGGACACCCCGGGATAAAAAAATGAATTTTTAAATCTGGCTATCTCTTCCCTCGCTCGCATGATCATGATCAAAGAATCTCGCGATCAAAGAATTTGCAGGCTCGAGATCAAAGATCGTTAGCGAGCCACGAACAAAGAATTTAAAAGCTAAAAACTCTATTTTGGACCAATTTGGATGGAACCAAAGTCATGGCTCAATAGATCAGGGTCTCCTGAGTAAAACTCATTGAAGTTTTACTTCAGAAGTGACCCCTGAGCACAGATATTACTGTTTGTGCAAACAGAAAACTGAAAACAAGATGGCGGACCTCGCGGTCAAAGAATTTTTGAAATTCCTCGGGATCAAAGATTCTTAAACCACAAGGCTGCAAATTCTTTGACCACCAGGTGGGGCGAGATGGCCAGAACCCTGATACTTTGATCGCAAGATATACATATAAATTTTCCCATTGACTTATCATGGGAACTTAAAAGTGCCATAACTTTTGAATGCCTTAATATGTTTTCACCAAACAAAAAGCGGCATGTTCGGCTACCAAAACTCTTTCAAACGAGCTATCTTGCAGAGTGGCACACCACACAATGGCCATGCAGGACCACATTTAGAATGCCAAAAGGTGCCTCCAAAAGTGTATAATTTTACATTTTTCAGCACTTTTGTACACGAAGACCAGCAGTCCAACACAAATGCAATTTGGCAGATCAAGAGATCTAGTGTGCCCCAACACATGTTCCAAATATCAGACAAATCCATTGAATGGGTCCAAAGTTATTAATGTCCAAACTTTTGACTTTAGTATGTAACCGGCTGCTCAACCCTAACTATAGTGGCATGACCATGCCACTATACTATATATATATATATATATATATATATATATATAGGGGATACATGATGGGGCTGAGTGGGACAAAATATTGTCACTCTTGCAGAGTGACGATGATACATCCATGCTCACGAGGCAAGGGTGACAATATTTTACATATCCCACTCAGCCCCATCATGTGTTCGATTTATACAATAGGGTATTTGTTGGCTATTTGTGTGTACAAGGTCCGAAAATGTGTGTTATTTTATTTCTAAGTGTTGCTGCACTGCAATGAGGCTGTATTGGTAATGGGGAGTGCTGTTTTTTATGAATGAGTCTGTTGTTGGATTGGCTATCGTTGGATAGTAGTGGTTTTTCATTGGTATCTGCGTGTGATTTTGTGTAGAAATGTATATATTGGTTGCTATTTGTTTTATACCATTGGTCAGTAGCAGTGATTGATAGGAGTTGTGTTTTGATTGGTTTGTGAGTGAGAGTGGGCATGTATTTCTTTTGAAGAAGACTTCCGTGTTTGGCGCCTCGGTTTGCCGAAAGAGACTGTAAATAAGTTTATTTATTTAATTTTACACCTTATGTATGTGTTGTGTTACTTTATTTTCAAGATAGGGTGCTTGTGTGAGTTTCTTTTCAGTTTGTGAATGGACTTGTTCACGGTTTCGGAGTTCAGAGTTTTGCCACGGCTGCTGCATTTCAAGTATTTGTTATTATTTTGCATTGCTATCAGAGAAAATTTGCTTTGCTTTCTTGTGAGTAGGGCTGTTGTTTTCATGGTTTGCATGTTCGATAGACCTGTCCCGCATTCACATTTGTATTTCTGTAACTGAGCACCACGCAATGCTTTTTTACTGTTAATGTGTGTAATTAGAAACAGCAGTGAAGTCAGTAGCATGTGAAACTCGAGCTGCTTTTAACATTTTAACTATAACAGGTGAATGTGATTTGCTTCAGTTGCTAGGATACTGTAATGCCTGCACATCTTTTCCTGATGACATAGCTACTGTGAGAATATCACTTGCTGACATAGGAAGTGTGTGTGTAAATTTAAATATCTACCACAGTTCCTACATCACCAAGATTTATCTCACTCTAGTGAGAATACATGTTTTTATCTGCAACGTTTATCAGCCACTCCTATTGTATAAATATATATATATATATATATATATATATATATATATATATATATATATATATATGTGTGTGTGTGTGTGGGTGAGTGATTGGATTAAGGCGACCGCTAGCCACTAGGATTTTTTTTAATATACATCAGGAGGGCAGGTGACCAGGTGGGTGAAGTGACTGCCAGTCTAAGGGAAGGGGATTATTTACAATGACAGGTCGGGGGGAGCAGAACAGGGTGAAATTTCACCCCAAATGTTCAGAAGCTTTCCAGTCCACCACAGCTGGAAGATCTGAAATGTCTGTTAAAGTTGCCAAATTTTTGCAAAATTTCCGCTAAGGCAGAAATGGCAACTTTCGCACACCACTAAAGATGACTATTTAAGTGAAGAGGAGATCAATAAACCATGTCCCCTGCTGAAACTTTGGTAGCAAAGTGCTAGTGTTTTTGTGGCCGTTGGAGTCGCTTGGGGTAGGATTTGAATTGTTTCTTTACACAAAATGATGGTACTTCTGAAATGTTCATGGATGTGCACTGTTATCCCCTTACCCAAACAGACTGCTATATAAACAGTGGATTAGAATGCAGATGGCATTCTGACTGCAAAAATAGAGTTCCTTAGCAGGGATCAGTCCTGGGGCCAGTCCTCTTCAATGTCTTCATCAGTGACATTGCAGATGGATTGGAGGGTAAGGTTTGTCTCTTTGCAGATGACACCAAGATCAGCAACAGAGTAGAGGATCCAGATGGGGTGGGCAGAATGAGAAGAGATCTGAATAAACTGGAAAAATGATCAGAAGAGTGGCAACTGGGGTTTAATGCAAAGAAGTGCAAGATCATACACATAGGGAAGAGAAATCCTGAAGCCACCTATAGGCTGGCAGTCACAAGGGAAGAAAGAGACTTGGGCATAATCAGCACTGATGACCTAAAATCATCCAAGCAGACTACTAAAGCAAAAGGTAAGGCTAGAAGGATGTTGGGGTATATTAGTAGGGGTACCACAAGTCATAAAAGGAGGTAATAATCCCTCTTTACAAGACACTGGTAAGGCCCCATCTGGAGTACTGCATGCAGTACTGGAGGCTGCACCTGCACAAGGACATTGACAAAATGGAGGCAGTCCAGAGAAGGGCAACCAAAATGGTGCAGGGACTGCATCAGAAAACATATGAGGACAGATTAACAGAGCTCAATGTGTATACCCTACAGCAAAGGAGGGAGAGAGGTAATATTTTTATTTATTTATTTTTTATTTTATTGAAATCTAGGATTACAAATACCTTTGAGCAGGAACTGCTCATTTACAAAGGTTCCACATCGAAGGAATGGGGGGTATACATACATACAAAGGTCAACATAATAATACATAGTTACACAATAACAAGAAGTAAGAGACTGAGGCTTAGGAAATTCCAGTGATTCCAATATGATCAAAACATTCAAACATCTTAAGTGCACTAACAAGGTGAAAGAGTCTAACATGTTTCAAAATAAGAAAAATAGCAAGATAAGAGGACACAGCATGAGATTGGGGGAGTCCGATTAAGGGGTAATGTGAGGAAGTTCTTTTTTACAGAAAGGGTGGTGGTTGCTTGGAATGGCCTACCTCAGGAAGTGGTTTGATATGAATGCAGTGCAGGGCTTCAAACAGGCATGAGACAGGCATAAAGGAGCACTACAGATGAATATGAATAGATAGGCATTTGACAGTACAGGCCTATGGCACATTCATAAGGTACAAAAATGGGCAGACCGGATGGGCCTTGTGGTCTTTCTCTGCCTTCAACTTCTGTGTTATGTTACTATGTATGAAAGCAGTCAGTCAGTTTAGCAATCAGGTTAGCAGTCATTCTGAGTTGATGCTCATGTTAAATACTGCTAACCTTGTTTACTGTTATTAATAGTCATTAGCAAACAGAAGTAGCATAAAGATACCTGTTTTATCTGTTCATACTTTATCAAAAAATAGTAGCAATGCAATGGACATGTCACACAGTACTTAAGATTGATGGCACTGTTATCACCAAATTTGAGGACATGGCCAGGAAATTTAATAAGTTCTTTGATAATGCTTTCATTAGGGATGATCCCAGTAATGATTATAGTATACCAGTGGTGTGCAATAGTCTATGTACTGAGATTATTACAGCTCAAAAAGTCCTTGATAAAATTAAGATATTAAAGTCTGATAAATTAGCAGGTCCGGATGGCCTTAATCCTAAATTCACTAAGGAGTTGGGTGTGGAACTGGCACCAATTATTGCAAGTATAGGTCATAAATCTTTGAATAAATGTTATGTGCCTAGGGACCAGAGAATTTTTACGGTGGTCCCAGTTTATTAAGAAAGGAGATAGGGCAGAGGTATCAAATTATAGGCCAGTGAGCTTGACCTCAGTGGTGGGTAAGCTAATTGACGGGATTATATCTGAGGAAATTAAACATTTCCTGTTAAGTAGGGGGCTTCAGGATGAGTCACAACATGGCTTCACAATAAATAAATTGTGTAATACCAATCTGGTTAGTTTTTATGACTATGTGGGTAATGTTGTTGATCAGGGTAGGTCAGTAGATGTGGTAATGTTGGATTTTAGTAGAGCTTTTAATAGGGTGTCACATGAGATTTTGCTCTCTAAGCAAGTTAAACTGGGTATTGATAGTACCATTATAAACTGGATATGACACTGGCTAATGAAGAGATCACAAATGGAATATTGGGACATGTTTCTGAGGGGGAGAAGGTTGCTAGTGGGGTGCCGCAAGGGTCAGTGCTGGGGCCACTGTTGTTTAATGTATTCGTAGGTGATTTAAACATACTTAAGTAAATTTGATGATGATGTGAAGTTAGGGGAACTGGTGGATACCTTTGAAGACAGAATTAGGTTCAGACAGGCTATAATACAGATAGATGAATGGGCAATGAGCAATAAAATGGATTTTAGTTTAAACAAATGTGTTGTGCTGCACATGAGGAAGAACAACATTAATCAAGAGTACTACATGCAGGGAGCAAGGTTACATAATTCATCCAGTGAAAAGGATTTGGGGATTTGTATTGGTAATGATCTGAAAAGTTGATTGCACTATAGAACAATTGTTAACAGGGCAGTTTATCTTGCAAATTGCATTCGAAGGAGCTTTCACTCCCGAAGTGTAGGACTTTTATTGCCACTATACAAATCATAAATAAGGCCTAATTTGGATTACTGCTCTCCAAGTTGGAGCTCATTCCTTAAGAAAGACTTGGTCAAGGTTAAAGACCACGGAGATCATTTATGAAGTTAATACTGGGATTTAAAAATGTGCCTTATGAGGCTAGGCTAAAAAGACTAGGTTTATGGCTGCTGGAGGTTTGGAGAGCATGTGGTGATTTACTGTTGTTGTATAAAATCCTCAAACAAGAAACTTTGAGGGAAGATATGAACTTAAAGTTTAGGAAACAGAAGTATAGCTTAAGACGGCATGCACAACAGTTATTTGAGCCACAATGTAGAACTGAATTGTGGCAACACAGCTTTATGCCAAGAACAGTTAGGTTACGGAATAAGCTGCCAGCTGAAGTTGTTGGAGCATCTAGCTTGGACATGTTCAAGACTCGATTAGACAATTATATTATGGTTGGTAACCTTGGTTACCTCTGCTGAATAATGGGGACAGCTTACATGGGCCTAGGCCTTCTGTTGTCTTATAACTTCCAGTATGACTTCCAGTATTTGATGTATTTATTTGCATTCACACTTACACTATACCAGAATCTAAAGCTTTATAAAAATAGTTTTTGCAAAATAAATTTTTTGTGGTAGTGAGTGTTTCATACTTTGTGTATTATCAGACATGTGAGTGCCTTAGTTTACCCCATTTACCTAGTGCTTGTTCCCACTTATGTAGCTGGCATTTTATTGGAAGATTTGGTTTTGACTGGGGTGGGGCCTAACTGACCACCAACGAGCACATCCCCTGTACCACCATGTGTGAGTTAAGATATTTTATGGGTTTCTGATTAACAGACCAATAACCTGTAGTAATAATTAAATGATACCTTATGTCAGGTCATATCATATCATTGGCACCCTGCAGTGCATGGTTGACCTCTATTACCCACTGATTTCACTAAAAAAATCTTGTTACCCATCTCAATGATGATCATTGATGGCCCAATCAACACTATGTTATTTGCTAAAGAGATACAACTTCTGTGAATAATAGAGAATTGACAGCCCAGTTACACTGCATTATTTATTAATATTATGTCACATGCTTGACTGCTGGCATGCAAAACCAAAGTAAAAGTGACCTACATGCAAGAAGGGGCAGTTAAACTGACCTCCAACTGATGCTATAAACTCTATTATAACATGTTCAGGGAAAATGGACCACTCTCATTCGTTATCAGCCGTCAGGTGACCGTGGATTAATTCTCCGTTAAGTTAAGCTCCACACAGTTGCTCCTGCGGTACCCTCAGCAGCTGCTCCTGAATAGTGCATTGGGAGATGGAGTGCTGAATGTAGAACATGTGTGTGTGTCTGTCTCTCTCTGTTGATTGTGTCCCCTCCCAAACCCCCTGCTGGAGGGGGCACAGAACACTGCAGAAATCCATCAAAGTGCCAAGGAAGCAAAAGATTTTTTTCCATGGTGTGCCAGGGTACAGAGCAGCATGGTTGCTCTCTTGCATCCAACAGACAGTGCTTGCAAGACCCAGCAGTGTGGATTCTAGTCAGCAACTGTGTACAGCTCACAGAAATTCCCTCAGCATGTTATAATTTTTTTAATCTATTTGTTAACCGGGTAGAGGACACTGGACAAGCCCTTTTTCAGGTCCGACCCAGGACATACAATATTCCACATTAACCAAATAAACGTACACAATTCAGATGTATTTAACAATTACACTTAAACTGCTGTAATAAAAATACCTTAAAATTATTTTTAAAACTAAATAAGGATGATGCTTGATGAAGGGTTACATGCAAAACATTCCAAAGGGATGGGCTGCAATAGAAAAGGACCTTAAACCAATATGATTCTTATGAATAGGTGAATTCAATAAAATATAATTAACAGATCTCAAGTTTGGGAGTATTAATCAATCAGTCCATTTATTGTATGGCTTAATAGCCTTTACAAACCATATAAAATTATAAAATACAGAGAAACATAGAATACATAGTCATAAATACAGTTATTAAAAATTTAGAAACATAGAAACATAGAAGTTGACGGCAGATAAGGACCGCAAGGCCCATCCAGTCTGCCCATTTCTTTTTCTACCTTATAAATGTGCCATCGGCCTTTGCTCTGTCAGTGACCTATCTATTCATAGTCATTTGTATTGCTCCCTTATGCCTATCCCATGCCTGTTTGAAGCCCTGCACTGTATTCATAGCCACTCACTCTTGTGGTGCTTATTCATGCATCTACCAATCTTTCTGTGAAAAAGAATTTCCTCACATTCCCCTTAATCGGCCTCCCTGTAATCTCATGCTGTGTCCTCTTGTCCTGCTATTTTTCTTATATTTAAACATGTTAGACTCTTTCACCTTGTTTATGCCCTTAAGGTGTTTAAATGTCTCGATCATATCACCTCTCTCCTCCTTTGCTCAAGGGTATACATATTGAGCTCCGTTAATCTGTCCTCATATGTCTTCTGATGCAGTCCCTGCACCATTTTGGTTGCCTTCTCTGGACTGCCTCAATTTGGTTAATGTCCTTGTGAAGGTGTGGCCTCCAATACTGCACGAGTACTCCAGATGGGGCCTAACCAATGTCTTGTACAGAGGGATTATTACCTCCTCTTACGACTTGTGATACCCTACTAATACACCCTAACACCCCCTAGCCTTACCTACTGCTTTAGAGGTCTGTTTGATGATTTTAGGTCATCAGTGATGATGATGCCCAAGTCTCTTTCTTCCTTGTGACTGCTAGCAACTCCTCCCAGCCTATAAGTGGCTTCAGGGTTTCTCTTCCTATGTGCATGATTTTGCACTTCTTTGCATTAAATCCCAGTTGCCACTCTTCTGACCATTCTGCTAGTTTATCCAGATCTCTTCTCATTCTGCCCACCCCATCTGGATCATCTACTCTGTTGCAGATCTTGGTGTCATCTGCAAACAGACAAGCCTTACCCTCTAGTCCATCTGCGAGGTCACTAATGAAGATGTTGAATAGGACTGGCCCCAGGACTGATCCCTGAGGTACCCCACTTGTGACTTGCATCTCTTCTGACTGTATACCATTTACCACCACTCTCTGTTTTCTGCCAGGCAACCAGTTTGCCACCCAGTTGACCAACTTCTGACCCACCCCGAGCCTACCTAGCTTATTTATCAATCTTCTATGTGGAACAGTGTCAAAAGCTTTGCTGAAGTCAAGGTAGGCGACATCAACTGCTCCCCTTGGTCCACCACTCTGGTTACCCAGTCAAAGAAATCTATGAGATTAGTTTGACAGGACCTTCCTTTTGTAAACCCATGCTGTCTTGGATCCTGTGCCCTATGGATTCCAGGTGTTGCACTATCCTTTCCTTAAGAGTGCCTCCATAATCTTGCCACTACTGAGTAAGACTGCCGGTCTGTAGTTCCCGCCTCCTCCCTGCTACCACTCTTGTGGGTGGGATCACATGAGCCCTTCTCCAGTCTTCTGGGACCTCTCCTGTGCTCAGAGACTCACTAAACAATTCTGCTAATGGCTCTGCTAGTTCCTCCTTTAGCTCCTTAAGTACTCTGGGATGTATGCCATCAGGTCCCTATTGCCTTATCCACCCTGAGCTTAGCAAGCTCTTGTAGGACCCTTTCTTTTGTGAAGGGAGTAGTGCTCACCTCCTCCCTCCCCCTGTGTCCATGATGCTGAGCTGTGGGCCCTGTCCTACCTTCTCTTCAGTAAATACTGAGCAAAAGTATCTATTTAGGATAGATGCCTTTACAGGTCCTCCTCTCCCATGCTCCCTTTTCTCCATTAAGCTTAGCAATACCCCTCTGGACTTTCTCCTTTCACTAATGTATCTATAGAAAGTCTTGTCACCTTCTTTTACTATTGTAGTGCTAGCGTTTCCTCAGTTTGGGACTTTGCCTGCCTTACTGCCTTACCTGCTTCCCTTAGGGCAGTTTGGTATGCCTCCTATCTTCATCCCGCTGTGTTCCTTATATTTTCTGAAGGCCAGCCTTTTGGCTCTGACCTTTTCTGCTACTGTATTTGAGAACCAAAGTGGTTTCCTTCTTCTTTGCACTTCCTTTTCTGTCTAACACAATGGGATGTTGCTTCAAGTATTGTATCCTTAATGCTTGCCCACTTTGCCTGTACCTCCTCACCTGTGTTTCTTTTTGCCAGGGCTAGCTTAACTCTGTTGGCCATCTTATCAAAGTCAGCTCCTCTGAAGTCCCATATTTTTGCCTTGGAATGGGATGATTTAGATGTAGTAGCCAAATTGAACCATACCATGTGATGGTCACTGGCCCCCAGGTGACCTTCTACCTGGAGATCTGTGATCCCTTCTTTGTTAGTCAGTACTAGATCTAGGATAGCCCTGTCTCTTGTGGGTTGCTGTACCAGTTGTTTGAGGCCCTCCCCCTGCAGGGAATCCACTATAAGTCTAGTTCTGGCAGATGTTCCTGCTGGTATTGACCAATCTGTATCTGGCATGTTGAAGTCTCCCATTATCAGAATCTCCCTTTAGCTGTCATGTTTTGTATCTTCTAACAGTAATGTGTCTATGTCCTCCCTCTGGTCTGGGGCCTGTAGACAACCCCAGTTCTTATGGCTGTCCCATTTCCTGTTTCAGGGTGACCCACAGTTCTTCTGGCTCCTTATGTGTATTGTGAATTTCTGTAGCTTTGATATTTTCATTGACATACAGGGCCACTCCTCCCTTTTTGCACCTCGGTCTCTTCTGAACAATACATAGCCAGGTACTGAAGTCTCCCAAGTGTGGTTACTGGTAAACCACATCTCACTAATTGCTACTATGTCCAGTTTAGCCTCTGACATTATTGCCTGCAGGTCTGGGATCTTATTTCCAGGCTGTGAGCATTTGTGTACGTGATTTTCCATTGGCCAGATTTTGTGTGTTAGTTGTTGGGTGAAGTTTGGCATTACCCTGTGCATCGTATGGGAGACAAACCTTTTTTCTACCTGGTGATGCAAATGAACGCAAAACACGCTGAATTCCTGTTTGACCACTAGCTGAGGGGAGGGTGTTCTTCCCATTCGACGTGATGGGGTGCTGCACCCTCCCCATTTGCTAGTTTAAATATTCTGCAAAGACGCCAAACTTCTGCCCCAATGCACTGACTCCTCTTTTAGTCAGATGCAGTCCATCAAATTTAAAGAACTTTCGCTCCCAGAACTGTTGCCAGTTCCCTATAAATCTGTGTCCTTTTTCCTGGCTCCGGTCCTTGAGCCATGTGTTTAGCTCCCCTATCTCCCCTTCTCTGACCTTCCGTCCATCTGCTCCCTTCTCCCAGACTGGCAGGATCTCAGAGAAGGAGATGCCAGACGAAATAGATGATAGTTTGTCACCCAGCCTAGTCAGGTGTTCCTTGGTCTCCACAACTGACCGGCTGGCGAGATCATTAGTCCCTATGTGTACTAGGACATCAATGTTTTCTCCTGCTTTGTGAACAATTTTAGCAATGCAGTCAGTGTCTCTCCATGCTGATGTACCTGGGAGACATCTGACCATCACCCCTGGCTGGAGATGGGTATCAACTCCCCGAATCATGGAGTCTCCTATGATCAGAAGTTTTTTGGATTTCCTTTGTGCTTGTTTAGTTTTGGTTCCTGATTTGGGTGAGTATTGTTGTGCTTGCTCCTGTGCCATGAGTGTCCTGCTCTGCAGTGTCTTCTGCCTCTTTATTTGATTTCAGAGATAGAGGCAGATACCTGTTTGTAGTGTTTATATGGTTTTGGAGGTAATGTGTTGGAGAGCAGAGAGTGATGGGGCACCTGATTTGCTCCTCCTAACCACCTGCCAACCTCCTGGACCAACTACCCTCTGCGGTCGAGGTTTTCTGTTGGATGCTGGGAAATGGCGGTGGTTCTTATAATGTATTTCCTCTTCAATATGAAATTTGAGGCGTGCAATCTCTGCCCATGCTGCCGGAGCTGAGACCTAAGATCTCCAAAGGCCCAGCATGTAGGACAGTGTCCTAAATCCTGTAAGACTGTCCTTCTGAAAATTGTTCCACAGTACCTGCAGTTAATGAAATCCATTCCAAATAAGTTGCTGGGTTTGTAACCTAGTCAGAGTAATTAGAAGGAAAAAAAAAATTTTCAGGTTTCTATTAAATAGCAAGAATATCTTAATCTTATTTAGCAGCATCAGTTCTATAATCTATTGAAATATTCAATGACATTTAAATTATAATTATTTTCTTTCTCATTTCTTGAATTGCAAAGAAATACTTTGGTAACCTTTCCAAAGATCATAGTCTTCTGTATGAATAAGTATATTCTTAAGAAGAGATTTATCTGTCATATAAACATCATTAAGAAATGGTTTTAACCAATATGCTCTTTGGGTTTTATACCATGTACAATTCCAGAGAACATGTGTTAAGTTTTCATCCTCTTGGAGCCCACAATCACATTCAGCACAATATATACCATGTGTTTTATACCTATAAGCCAGTACCTTACTATTGAACTGTTCAAATGTATAACTTAAAAAAGTTAGTCTATATCTAGGCTGTGTTATAAGATTTAGGCATGGTTTATATCCATGATAATACTTATTATTTGCCTACCATTTCGAATAATGTGATTTCTTTACATGTTCTAAATCTTCAGTATTCCAGAATCTAGACAATTTCTTTGTTACATACGTTTTATATTTTAGAATCATGGTAATTCCTTTAATAACAGCTTGTCTTAAATTAACCAGTTTATGCCTTGTCAACAAAATGTTAATATTAATGAGCCAGTATCCATTTCTGCAACCCATATTATGCCATGTCTTTTTCATTGCGGCATTGTCATACCAAGTTATTTTGGACTGATCTTGGGCATTTTATCCAATAATTGATGCTTCTACTCTCTATTAAGGCATTCATATTTATCAAGCCTAATGTTGATCTCAAGTAGGCTGCTGGGCATGAATTTCCTAATCTTAGAATTCTTCATAGGGATTTAGAAAAAGGAAACATAAGTTTCTCAGTATTTTTTTCATCCCAGACTTCACTCCCATATAATAATTGGGATTCATATTTTGATTTAATTACCTGTATCACAGGCTCAATTGAAAATCTGTCATACTTTAAATTGAATCTAAAAAGACCTGCTGCTGATAGTTTTAGTTTGCTTATTAGTCCCTTAATATGTGTAGTCCATATACAATTTTCTTGGAATGTAAGTCCTGGATAAGTGTAATTAGAAACAACTTGTAATACATTGCCTGCCCCTTGCCATCTACCTTTATTACAGTTTTGTCCAAATATTATTACTTTAGATTTATTCACGTTGATTTTCAATTGGAGCTTTGTTGATTTTTCAAAAATATAGTTAAGTTTGTTCTGCAGGCCTTTTGCTGTTAATGATAAAATCACAATATTGTCTGCATAGGCCAATATTGGACATAGCACTGCATTAATCTTTGGGAAGTCTTTATCACACTCTTTACAGCCATCTAGCATATTAGTAATATAAAGCAAAAAAAGAAAGGGAGGCTAATAAACAGCCATGCCTCACTCCTTTATTACTTTGAAATGAGAAGTGTGGGAGTACAGCATGGACAACAATCATATCAGCCAAAAGAAAACCTGATAAAAACAACAATATATAAATCAAACAACCAGAAGAATAGTCTATTCTTGCCTTCAGTGACAACCAGCCTAACTGTAAGTATAAAGTTCAGTGATGTGTTCTGAATGGAACTGATAAAATAAACCTGTGAATATTATTATCAGCTACAGTCAAGACATAATGAGTTGGTGACCACTCCTTTCAACATGTTTGTGCATGCCGTGCTCCACTTGCTGGGCTCCGATGATGTTCCAGCTCCAGTGCTGGAGCTCTGATTTTAATATAGTGACCATCATGTGAGCATCCCCCCCAACCAATACACTGAATGCAGGTAAAAGCACAATTGTTGGCTCTGTGCACAGAGATCAGGATGTATTCCCCAACACTGCCTCCATTTCCCTGTCATATAGACCTGTATTCCATGGTGTCATGCATGTCCTCCCTGACCACCTCCCGAGGCCTCCACACATCTCTGCCTGAGAGGTTAGACACAGAGCACAGGCATCAGTATGTGACAGCCCTTCCAGCAAACAGTGGTGCAGCTGAATGATAGTAGACAAGTGGAATTTATATAAAAATAGTAGATGCTAGTAGCCACAGCCAAAACTGGGAGGGCGCACACTTGGGGATCATAGAGAGCAGCAATCAGAGCTGCTTCTGACACATAGGGTGTTATAATATGGTCATGGAAAATACCATTCTGTTCTGTATTCATCCGGTTGCATAGTTCCCATTTTCCCTGGCCATGTATTGCTACCTCAAGTGGTCCTCCCTCAGTCTACCTCTCTCTCTCTCTCTCCATGACTCCTGCTGGTCCCTACACAGGATGATCAGCTCACTGTGAGCCCTGAGGAGGACAGTGCATTGGCCATGGTAGGGGAACAGGAGCCGGAGCTGCCAGCTGCTGTTCCAGGGGTGGTAAACAGGGAGGCGAGTTCTCTGGTCCATGACTCCCTTACTCCTGCTGATCCCCAAACCTCTTGTTGTACTGAAGAGCAGACTTTTGAAGCTCAGCTGTCTCACGGCTGCCACAGAGACCTGCAGTGGGTTCTGGCTGTGCTGAAGTACATTTGCATAATCCTCTTTTTTTTATAGACTTTGTTTTTTGCTCCTGGCTAGTTACCTCCTTCAGGCCATCTGAAAGGCCATCTAAAAGTATTGTTTCCTTTACCCTATCAGCTGCCATTTTGCTTCAGATATTTTGACTCCAGTTGCCCTGTTCCTCCCACCACCCCACTAGTCTTTGTAAAACCCATGCCACAAAAGATTAAAAAATGTGAGCTGTGTCTACATGTAGATGACATGGCATTAATAGGTAAGGTCAAAAATAGAAATGAATTGCAAAACCTGCAGCAGTCCAATCTTTATACCTTACAGAACTGGTTAAAAAAGTCTAAAATGTTACAGAGCAATAGAAAAACTCAAGTTGTAGAATATAAACCAAGGAGAGTAACAAAAGATCAAAACACCATTTAGCAATATATGCACTGGATAATGATAGACTAGCGGTAGTAAACACCTATAAATACTTAGGAGTACAAATAGATAGTAGACTTACCTTCAATGAACATATAGCATATACCCTAGGCAAGGATAATACTAGGTTAGGAGTCTTTTGGAGGACAGTCCCACTTTATCAAGAGAGTCAAGAAATAGAATATCCCAGCAGCTACTTCTGCCCACCCTAGAATATGGAAGCCTGATATATCAGCATGCTACCCAACCACTTCTGGACAAATTAGACAAGACATACTTTAGAATGGCTAGATATGTATTGAAATGCCAACCCCGACCGACCACTCCTTCAAAGCGCCAGTGCCCTACTACCCCCCAACCTCCTGCCACTTTCTCCCAGCCCCAATTGCAGCCTATCTTGGGTAGCCCAGCATATCCCTATGCCAGGAGGGTCCTGCTCTTCCTAGAAGGAATGACCTTGTGGCCCACGTCCCATCCCAGGTGCTCTGGGCCTGGTTCCAGGTTGGTTCCGGGACTTCGAGTGGCATGGGCCAAGGTGCTCATCTTCCAGTTGGATCGGGGAGTATTCTCCATTTTTTGTGCCCTGCCTACTACAGTTCTCGGCCTTTCATAAGCACACAGGGTAATCTCGGGGCAGGGACGTGCAGGGGGTGTGTCAAGGCAGCACGTCCCCAAGCTCACCACCAATCCACAGGCAGGTTCCAAGGCAGATCCCACCCCCCTAGGACGCTTATGGAACCCCTCCCTTGCCGGTCTCCACTCCTATATTTTTATATATATATATATATATATATCATAGTGAAAAGCACATTTAAGGCCATCTCAATCAATAATAATGTCCATGCCTGAAAAAGTAAAGTCCCAATAAAAGTCTTGATATGTTGTGTGTCACAGGAAATTCAGATACTTCGTTGGATCCCCTTGTAGGCTGATAACATCAGAAAGAGGCCCAAAAAAACTTTAAGGTACTGTCTGCCATCAATCCAGTCTAATCCAAGCATTGCAGATGTAGGCAGCATTAAAACAAATTACATCAGTCTAGCAAAAATAAAACAAAATTGCTTGTGGTTTTTGCAAACAATATCATCTTTCAATATTTCAGTTTGTACTTGTGTAGAATTGGTAAACCAAAATACCTTGAAATCCAAGTCAAAAACATAAATAACCTATGTACAATGATAGAATAATTAAAACTAAAAGGACCAGCAGTAGATAGTAAATTTAAAATGGGACAGGGGAGAACCCTTTGTTCACAATTCCTATAGCAAAATGCGGAGGAAATAATATCTGTCAAAATTATGGAATGAATTAAACCCTGGGATTAGGCATGCAAAGAATTTAACATCCTTTAAAAAAGGCAGTGACAATGAGTTGAAGAGTATATGTGTTTGCTTTTGAACAAACCTTAATTGGTTCCTCAGGGTGTGGGTGACAGTGGTCAGAGGGTATTTCAATATCTTTTTTACTTTACATGTTTTGTTCTTTATATACAATGTTATGTTATATCACCTTTAAATTTTGCTGATTCTTACACAAATGTTTGGTTGTTAAATATTTTGTCTATTATTTTTATAAGTATAAGATATGAAATGAACTTCCTCTGTCTGTGTATATTGTGCAAACTATATCTGTGTCATGTATTTAGTATATATTTTGTCTGAAACCATTTGAAATCAGGACAACTTTGTAAAACAGGGCTTTTTAGTCCTATAAGTTTCATCCCGTGGAAAAATAAAGAGGGTTCGATTCTCAAAGCCTTTAGAATAATGCAAGGTGCCTGCATCAAACATAAATGACGTAAGTAGCACCTTGCATCAAAAAATGCACCCAAGCCATTCTCAAACCAGCCTATGGCAAATACAGGCTGCTTATGGCAAAGAGGACTGTCACCAGGCTTGCCCCATAAAATGGGTGGTGGCACGGCACTGGGGGGTTTGAGGAAGATGCAAGCTGCCACACCCCTAAATTGCTTTTCTACAACCACCCACAGAGGACAACAACAGTCTAAGTACATTTAGACCAGCCATAGGCTGGTCTTAGAGTACTTAGGTGTCCTCTGTGGGTTGCACCAGCTGATCCCCCATAGTACATGCAGCCCCCCAACTACAGCCCTGATCACCCAGTATATGTATATAAAGTTCCCTGTTGGCCTAGTGGCAACCCCACTCAGCCCCAATCACCCATCACAGTAGCGTAAATGTCCCTAGTGGTCTAGTGGCATCCCCCCATCCCTGATCACCCATTATAGTAGTGTAAATAACCCTGGTGGCCTAGTGGAATTTCCCCCAAGCCCCGATCACTCAACATAATTGTTTAAAGTGTCCTGGTGATCTTGTGGTATTCCCCCAAGCCCCGATCACCCATTATGATTAAAACACTGTCCCTGGTGGTCTAGTGGAGCACTCCTGGGCTGATCCCCCCATTAACAGCCATTTCTAAATACCTGGTGGTCTATTGGAGCCCTCGCCCTGCACAGCCCCACCATCCCACTACCCCTATCATGCAGACGAGCCGGTGACTGGTACAAATCTGATAGAGTATTGGGTACAGGGTGCCCTGCGCATTGGCAATCACTGCAAGCCACCTTTGGGGTGGCTTATGCCCAAGTTTTGAGAATCGACCCTAAGGTTTTTATCTATCTAGTGTCACTTGTTGCCATATGGCTCACTTGCACGCAGTATACCCCCATGAATGAGCATGCTCCCTGCTCAACCACAGGGGTTTCTACAGTGGCAGAACACAGACATACCCTCTACAGGTTGCCATGCACTGCCTGTGGTAGCGCTTCCCCTTCCCTGTCCACCTGACTCCAGTTTCCCAAGCTCAGTCCCAAATCTGGGTCTCTAGCACAGTAGCGTGATATGGGTCATTATATAACCTATTCATATCATATGTTAAAATGCTTATTTTTTTTGTAATTTGCTGTGACCAGGGAATTTGGTGCTCAAGAATTAGACATTCTCAGGTCTGTACCATACAGAGGCATGGTGTATCTTGCCTCTCAGCTGGAAAAGTTTCTCGTTCAGTAAGGTGTCATTTCAGTTTTTGAGCTTTGTCAGTCTGTAGCATACATCTCAACCCCCGCCCCCCCCAACCTAACAGACACATCAAACACATAGATTAAAACAATCAAGGGAACCATCTTACAAATTACACTGTTTACTCAAAGTGATCTTTGAATAAGTGGCTTTACGTAAATATATGACTCTCGGCTATTGTTCTCATCTACATTAGATCAAATGTAAAACATGTTTCATGCATCCTTTGGTCCTCCCAAAACCTTTCAAACCTGCCGTTCAAAGGGGTTTGTTTACAGCAGCTTATGATTATTTCCACTGGGCTTGGAGTGGGGTCTATTGTTTGTATGTAGGGTTGACTAAAAACAATGAAACCAAACATATTAAAGCACTGATGTAATTTAGTGTTTCCTTTTTACCTCATTGACAGAAACAGTGTTGATCAGCATCAGCACCTCGCTGGAGCTGATGGGATTTCTCAGGAGCAGAAACTGCTGGAATAAGCGAGTAAACAGTCTGTGAGTGCACCTGGGCTCACACACACACACACACACACACACACACACACACACACACAAAACAAGCTGCCATGTGTAGTGCCCTGGTCTGTTTGTTACAGAACACCGTTTGACTGAGCCACAAAAGCAGCTTTGGGATTTTTGGAAGGTGATAACAAGAATCTTAAGTTTTAACTACACTCTGATGTCCAGCCTCTCCTGATTCATGTTGGGACCTCAACAGAGCTGGAGGGATCACTCAGGTATAGTAGGCATTGCAGAAAATGACATGTATTCATGACATGACATGTATTCATGAGCCCACCAGGGCTCTCCTGCTTGCCAGAACTGCCAAGCGTTGTGCCTGTTATCTGTGTTCTGATCCCCAGCCTCTCCAGATAATGTTTAATGACCTCAATAGAACCAGAGGGATTGCTCATTAGCAGAACCCACTGCACTAAATAATGTGGTAGTTCTTGAGTACATTGTCATGTCCCAGCATGCTGAGCCCCCATGCTGAGTGCCTACTCTTTGACTGTGTCACTTTGCTGTTTTGGGCCTGTTCGATGACAGGACCTATAATCTAATATGTTAACTGCATTCTGATCCCATGCTTTTCCAGATCACTGTTGTGACCATGTCAGAACCACAGGGATCAAGCAGGAGCCTTTGCACAAAACAGCTTAGAGGTTCATGAGTCCATTAGGGCTTCCTTGCATCTAAGGTCCACCACATGGAATGCTTTTGTGTTCTTGCCCAGGACCAAAGTGCGACTATGCCACTTGACTGTTTAGGGATCATTGAGAGCAGGACCTTCCTGCCGCTACACTGTTTCTCCTCATTTACCGCTAGTGACTCTTTCCATGACCAGCTTCCCTGCATGAGGGCCACAAAGCAATAGGCGGGTACTTTACAGGAAGCATCTGCAGGGACTGTTAACAGCTATGACTACTGCACTATAGAACATCTGTAGCACAATGCTGTAATGGTTCTAACCAAATTATGAGCTATGTTTTACATTTTTTATATCTTAATTTTTCAGTTATGCACTGCCACTAACATTGCAGCGTCCACACCTGAGGCCCCTGTGTTTGTATTTAGTATACTCACAACTATGAAGTCTTTGCTGGGTATATGTATTTAGTGTTACTTTATGCTTAATGGGCCTTTACTATTATCCATCTATAATATTTTAATCTGAAATATTTACCAATTGTTTTGCCAATTACTCACAGGGCTCGACTTGTGCTTTTTTCTCCTTTGTTGTCCTGATGCTTACCCTTTGTTTTACTGTGGGATTTTGAGAATTTGTTTTCTTTGTCCTCAGGTCACTCTACATTGTTGCCCCCTTTCGCTGCTTTCAATCTTAAAGGAGAAAATTTCTTTTGAACACAGCCATTGTACTATTTTTGCTTAAAAAAACACAGCTACATTTCTAGCACTGTGCTGCATAATCTCCTAAACCAGTAACCAGACTGCCACTGTTACTGTCTGCTTACTTTGCTTACGTTCCTGTGTTACACTTTTTTTGCTAGGTCACAATGATGATATATGTTTCATTGCTAAGCACTGGAATGCACCTTTCCTCATCTACTGCAGTAGCTTTTACATTCCCTACCTATTGCCAAAAATGTTTCAACTCTGATTGGAAGGTATTTGTGTAAATGCTTTATGGTTTGCTTATTTGTACCTTCTCCTAGTTAAATTTCAGATCCTGTTTTGTGTTCCAGATTTTCTTCCTCCTTTCTTCACTCTCTGCTGCCTCTACCTCTTGCCTGCCCATAACTTTTGAATTTTGTTCACATTTCCAATCCTCCCTCTTTCCCCACCAAGTTTCTCATGCTTCTGTTACTCATTCTGTTCTTCCCCATTCATCAACCTCTACCTCCTTCGCTCTTTTCTTTTCTTTGAATTCCTCTACTTTTCCTTCCTCCTTTCCTCTGTCTCCTCAATATTCAGGGCAATCTCCTCTCTTTTTTGTCTCTGAGCTTAGAAACCCTCCTGCATTTAACCTCTTTAACCTTACCCTTTACCTAAACTTCAGTTCTGCACTTTCCTGCTTATGGAAAACTCTCTTCCTCATGCTGCTCATCACCCTTCTGATTTGTTTGTCTTTCTTCTCCTCCATAGTCTCCAGTATTCTTCTCCTTTTAGTACACTTATCAGTCCACATGTCAGCTTGCCAGACTCACAGTTGATGTTGACATATGTCACCTGACGCCAACTGTTATCCATGGTCCTTTGGTTCTGGGTCTCTCGCTTTCTGGTGGTGCTCAGCTCTTCCATACAATCAAAGAGGTGGGAGTAGAACCTTGGGGTTCTTGACACCAGGGCTGTGGAATATGCACATCACTGAGCAGGGTCAGGTGGCATGAGGGATCAGACTTATAGAAGTCATCATCCATAGCATCTGAGGCAGTCTTTTTTCCATGTTCTGTGGCCACACTTTCCTCCCTAAGGCATTTACAGTACAGTGTCCTGGGGAAGGAGTGTGCTCAATGTGTGGTCATCCATGACACACACACAGCCTCACATGAAATACCAGGATCCACTCTAAGAGTGGGTAACACTTAGTTCCCCCAGGAGAAGATAATCTGCATGGATGTGCAGTTGCCCTCTAAGCCGGCATCCACTCCTCACATCTGGGACTTGAGGTGTGAACCCATGTCATCAGAATGCCCAAGGGGCAACTCACTGCTTGGTGCCATGAAGCCAGCACCCTGCTGCTTTTGTTGCCAGGAGATGTGAAGCTTAACCATGCCTTGCCCACCTTCTTTTCATCCCATGACTCCCTCAGGGGTTGGACATTTTTCACATTTGTTTTCTATCTCAGTAATTCTTGTATTCAATTGTATTAATTATTGATTTTATGCAATCTTTTTTTGACTGTTCCTCCCCTTGTAACCCCTCCCTGTAGGTTGCACATAGATATATGCCTTAACTCAGTGTATGACTCTTCCATTTACCGAAATTTAAATAAATAAAAACAATTTTTTTAACTAATACAGATGACATTTTTGATGCAACATCAGGGACATCCCTAATAATCATGTGTGTGTAAGGTGCTATATTTATTTTTTTATTCAGAAATTGGTAACTGGGAGAGGCACACTGAGCCAAGGCTCGTTTCCATGTGTGACCTGGGAGAAGGGATCAAATAAAATCAAATCCTTTTTTATCCAGGCGATCATCATTGAGCAAGCTCATTTACATGATGGACCTGCTGTTGTCCAAGACAGTTATACATACATAGATTGAGAATACAAAGTACAACATGTGCAAAGAGTTACAAACAAATTTACAGAAAAGTGGTAGATGCATGATATATATTCCAAGCGTTCTTGTAGGAACATACATGCATCACTCAACTTTGTTGTGCTATATACAGCCTCCATGTATGCAGAAGTTGAGGTGGTATGTTTAGTCATTCTTAGTCAAGCCTCCATCAGAGGGTACAATTCTTTGCATTTCAGCCCTCAGTGACCGTTTACCATACTTGGGTGAGGATCCTGGGATGCATAGGGGCCCCTAATGAGGTCTGTATGTTCCGCTTAAATGGTGAGAGGAGAGTAATATGGGAGAAGTGGTGCCTTGGGTGCCGAGGGCCACTAGGGCAGCTGACTAGTGGACTTGATTAAAATAGGGAGGGGAGGAACTAGGTTCATGGCTGGATATGGTAAGAATATGGAGTGAACCATCAGCAGGACAACTAGGAACTATGGAAACACTTACAGATTTTGGCGAATGTTTTGTCATAAATGATCCTAAACAGGGCAAAACTGACAGGGATATGTTGCTGGAGTTTAAAAATCCCAATTGTATTTTCAGTCGGTGATCTTTCTTTTTTTTTCAGTACTAGTTATTTGTCATTTGTGGAACAATATTCTTGAAAATACATATGGAGTTTCCAGAACTACCATAAGAGAATCAATTACTTTAATCAGCCAAAGGCTACATAAAAATGTCATAAGTAAAAAAAAAAAAAACACTAAATAAACCAAAGCATGATTCTTTTTGCTATATGTCAGCAACAGCATGTGGTAGTCTGGCTATTCCTGAAATGCCAGACCATAGTCTTAACTTGTTGGAATTTTTTTTACCAAAGACAAAATTGTGTGGTGATTTGGAGCCATCTCTGACCTCTGTACTTGGGAATCTCATGAAGCAGAGGTGATTCTAGTCTCTTGTGAGGCTACCCAAGTGAAGAATTTGAATACTAACTAAAACATTCATGTTTTACTTTAGCAATGTTTTGATATTTTAAATTTAGAATGTTTTACCATTATACAAATCATTTCTGCTGTATTGTCAATCTTTGGAATTGACACTTTTCTATATTGAATTATACATTTTTTCTTTTTAATAAGCAGGTGCATAGTGAAATATAATAAAATGTGCTAGGTGGTTTGAATTTGTTATCCCTATATTAGTCTTTCTTAACTCCCACTACTGCTGTGGTGTAGCTGTGCCCTTTCAGGTCTTTCACATCTATGTCTACCTAACTGCTATCTGGATTTATATTCTATGCAGAGTCATCCTTACCGAATTACTAGGCACATATTCAAAGACACGTGCTGGGAGAATGTGCACATGACTACCCAGAAGATTAAATGTTCTCTTAAGAAACCCTTGTGCACTGAAATCATAAGTATGAATTACACAAGGCATTGCATATTTGTTAAAAAAAAATCATATTATACCTCTTTCTATGTGATTACTGTGATATTTCTTTTGTGTTTTCTCTGCAAGAATTTTATCAGGATATTAATGTAGACCTTAAGCAGAGTTTAGCAGCAGCAATCATGTAGGAACTTACTGCAGTATAATGCCATTATTCATAAACACATAGTGCACCTTAAGGACTGTGCTGCTACAGTATATCAGTTATGTGGGATTTTACAGAATGACCAAATTTGCAATTTAGCTTTCCTTGGGGGAGGGCAAAAGTCAAAAAAAGGTAGTTTTGCCCATTTGGATATATGCAAGCCAAACTTAATGGACAAACATTGTCCCGGATTCCCCCCTTTTCCCTCATAAAAGACAGACCATTGTTTGTTGTTGTGCTCAGATTGGCAATTAATGTATTTATATTCATAAATCCATATTCCATTTCTCATTTCTTTATTATCATATTTCCATAATTTCCCTTTATTTCCATCCATATATCACTCTGATTATCCATCCCCCAGGCGAAAACCTGGGTGCCTTCTTCTTCTCCTTTTCTGTTAGGTAATGGTGAAAACCGAGACCGCTTTCTCCTTCATCTTCTTCCTCCTCTTGTGTTATTCCTTTTTTCTTCCCCCCTTCCGTCCTCCCCCCCCCTTTTCCCGCTGCCATCCACCTTGCAGCCCATAGCCATATTATCATCTGCCATCCACTTTTTGGCAGTCCCAAAGCATTTTATCTCCTGCCATCCACCTTTGGCAGTCCATAACCATATTATCACCTGCCATCCACCCTGGCAGTCCATAACCATATAATCACCTGCCATTCACCTTTGGCAGTCCACTGTCCTACCGGACGCATCTGCCATCCACCTTGACAGACCCACCATACAGCCCCAAATTGACTATCTTTCCCTCGTACTCTGTCTAGTAGGGCGGGTGGGAGGAATCAAAATTCCAGCAAAAAGTGGCTGAGGCCCCTTGTGCTGTCCCTTATGTACCTCCCTTCTCCCTTCCCTCCCTACTACCTGTCCATTGTTCTGGCTCTTGGCCCCTCCCCTTCCTTCTCCCCTTCCCTTCTGAGCACAACCATTCCCTAAAGGAGGGAAGGGGTGTACCAGGACAACATGGTCTGCCCCTTAAAGGGCAAACTCCATTGTCCCGGATTCCCCCCTTTTCCCTCACAAAAGACAGAGACCATTGTTTGTTGTTGTGCTCAGAGTGGCAATTAATTTATTTATGTTCAAAAATCCATATTCCATTTCTCATTTCTTTATTATCATATTTCCATAATTTCCATTTATTTCCATCCATATATCACTCTCTGATTATCCATCCCCCAGGCGAAAACCTGGGTGCCTTCTTCTTCTTCTCCTTTTCTGTTAGGTAACGGTGAAAACCGAGACTGCTTTCTCCTTCAACTTCTTCCTTCTCTTGTGTTATTCATTTTTTCTTCCCCCCTTCCGTCCTCCCCCCCTTTTCCCCACTAGCCAGTCTCCAGCTTGCGTTGGATTACTGGCTTCCCCCCAACTTAGGGTATCACTCTCCCTTACCGCAGGGATTATACTTCCTTCCCCCCCTTTTTTTTTATATACCAGTTTTTGTCTGTTTCCTCCATTCATCTATGAAACTTATTGTTTCCACACTGAACATGCCTATTGCTATATCTGACAAGTGTACCCCATCTGACCTGTAGAAGTCATCCACCCATTCTTCTACTCCCCACAGTATCACCTGTCCTCCCATCTGCCTTATCAATGTCCCCACCCTTCTATTCATCTTTCTTCTGGCCCTCTCCACCTCTCTGTGGCTGTGTTCCTGTCTCCATACCCTTCGTGGTATCATATCTGACCAAGCAAGGCATACTTGAGGCCACCACTGTCTTATTGCCACTAGGTCCCTCTTTATCTGTAAATATGTGTGCACCCATGGTCTGCCTGCCAGGTCGTTGCCCCCTAGGTGTATAATGATTAGGTCTGGACTGGGCCAGTGTCCCCTGAGTTCTTTCAAAGTGGGCAGGAGCTGTGCCCATCTCATCCCCCGTAGGCCGTGCCATACCAACCTACACTGTCTTACATCCTGGTACAATTGTTTTCCCCCAGCTTTTTTCTCTGCTCTCTTACCAGCCCGGTAATTATAGGAATGGCCGCAGATCCAGACTTCTGTGCTCCTCCCTCTACCTATGGGGTGCAAAGAAAATTAATTAATTTACACATACTCTCAGTGCCTTCATTGTGTTATCCCCCCGCCTTCTTCTTTTTTTTTTTTTTTACTTCAGTGCTCTGATGTATCTTTTATAACTGGCTGACCGCCAGCGCCCTTTTTCCAAAATGTCCTTCACAGGTTCACCCATTGCTGCCCACTGTGAGGCCGCCCCAATCTGTAGGGAATGGGATGAGTAATTAGCTGGGTCCTCCCCCTGAAAATGCATGCCCTTTTTCAGCACTGCTGTAATTTGATAACCAGTGACCCTTTTTCCATCACCATGTAAGAATAGCTTCCCCATCCTGGTCACCTGCTCTGCGCCGAAAACCCACAGGGCCTGCACTGGACATATCGCAATCTCCGACCACCCTTTTAGTGTTATCATGCACCCTTGTCCTTTTTGGTCCGCCTCTGACCTCCTTAGCTTGATCCGTATTTCTCTTGTCCCCCAACTCACATCCTCCCATTCCACACCTCCTTCCTTGTCATCTTTTCCATGGCCTACCACCTCACTCACTTTCATAGCCCCTGCAAACATTATCACACAAACTGTGTGAAATAGCTGGGCCTCCCCCTTTGATCTGCATATTGCCGGGAGCACCTCTTTTAGCTTTATTAGCCACTGCTCACCTATTGGCCTCCTATTATCCCCTGGCCCTTGTTTCAACCTGACCCATCCCTGCATCATTCTCCTGATGAGCATTGATTTTGTTGGGTCATTCCATCCTTTTAGGCAGCAGATCACACTGATCCCTGCCAGATAAACCCCCATTGTGGCATGAGCAGTCCCTTTCTGCCATTATTCCACTGTGAACATTCCTAACTGTTCCTCTGAGAGCGGCCCACTTACCTCCATCTGGTGTTCTGCCCTGAATGTTTGAAAAACCCTCCAGGCCCCATCGTAGGCCCTCAGAGTCTGAGGCACCCATGAGCTGCGAAACAGCAGTTCTGCTCCTTCTTGCCAGCGTCCCAGATGTTCGTTGGTATGGGCGTTTTTTGTTCTTCCGCTGCTGGTGCCAGCTTCCGAAAACAGTCCAGTTGCAGATGGGAAAGGCTGTCAGCCAGGGTATTGTGTACCCCTTCTATGTGTTTTGCTCTGAAAAACATGTTCAGCTGCAAAGCCCTTAAAACAAACTGTCGTACTACCTGCATGACTATATCCGACCTGGCTCCCTTGTTATTTAGTACATCAACCACCGCTCTATTGTCACACCAAAATGTCACCTTCTGATCCCGTAATTCCTCACCCCAAACCAAAGTGCATGCCCATATGGGCATGATCTCAGTAGTGTTATATCTCTCACTTTCCCGTCCCTCACCCAACTGCCCGGCTATGGTTCTGCAAACCACCTGCCCTCAGTTAACCCCCCATGCCCAGCCCTCCAGCCGCATCTGTGTAGAGGTAAGGTCTGTGTTGTACAGCCACTCCTTCTGCCAGAATGAACACCCATTGTAATCCTTCAAGAATTCTTGTCATATACTAAAATCCTCCCTGACACCTTGAGTCAGATCAACCCAGTGATGTTGTTTGGTGACCTCTGCTGTAGCTCTGGCTAACCTCCTTGTGAATGCCCTTCCTGGTCCTATGGCCCTGCATGTGAAGTTCAGGTGCCCCAGTACCGGCTGAACCAATTTTAGTTGTACTCGCCTCCTGCTGGCATGTACCCAGATTAGTTCCTTCAACCTCCTTACTTTCTTGTCCGGTAACCTAAACACTTTGCTCGTGGCATCTATCTCTATCCCGAGGAATTCCATAACCTTGCTGGGCCCTTCTGTTTTTTCTGGTGCCAATGGGACTCCCAGCTCCCGGCACAATTCCTGAAACTTACCCAGCATCCTCTGTGTCTCCCTTTCACCCTTCCCAATGAGGAGAAAATCATCCAGGTAATGGATGACTGACCTATAACCCATTTTTTCTTGGAATATCCACTGCAAACTTGTGCTGAATGCCTCAAACGTAGCACATGCTGTGGAACACCCCATTGACATTGCTTTGTCAAAATAATACTGCCCCTCACTTTTAAAACCCAAGAGATCCCAGTCTTCCCTCCTGACTGGAAGCAGTCTGAAGGCAGACTCAATGTCCATTTTTGCCATCCATGCATCCCCTGTGGCCTGGATTATCCGGACTGCGTCCTCTAGTGTCGCGTATGTCACCCTACTATGTTCCTCCCTGATATAGTCATTCACCAACTCCCCTTCCGGATAAGACAGGTGGTGGATCACCCTGTATTCCCCTTCTTGTTTCTTGGGTACCAAGTACAAAGGCGATATCTGCATGTTTTCCAATGGGGGGGTGTCAAATGGGCCCTCCACCCTGCCTGCTGCTTTCTCTTTCTCAATCTTCTGCCTTAGCATTTCCTCTTTCCCTTTTACAGACCCCAGGTTGCTTGCCTCCCTTGCTTGCCTGAGTCCCCTAGACTGCAATGAAAACCCTGTGTTAAAACCACATAAAATCATATCCTGCACTCTCGTGTCTGAATATCTGTCCAGGCAAACTGTCCATGCTGCTACGTTGATGGGGGTTCTGGCCATACCAAACTGCTCCTTGTTGTGCCACCTGTCCCCTCTCCCTGAACCCTCCCTTCCCTCCTGTCTAACCTTCCTTGCTTCAGTGGTTCTGACCCCCACTCCCATTCCCCTGCCCCTCCCTCCCTCCCTTGTTCCATGTTTGCCCTTAAACCCCTGGCCAGCCTGAAAAACTGTTGGCCTGATCCTTGCCCCCCATGCCCTTGTGCTCCCTGTATTCCTGTTGTTCTGCACTTGCTTGCTGGGTGCCCCCTCCACATTTCGAACAGGCATGTCAAAAACGACACTGAGGCCATGAGCAGAAAGCCCTATTATAAGCCCAGCAGCCTCTCTGTGGCATAAACCCCTTTCTGCCTCACCCAACCTCGAGTGTGGACTGATCTGTTACTTAATCCGTCCATAAGTCTATTTGCTTGGTGTCCCATCTTACATCCCCGAATGTTGCCATTCTCTGCCAAGAACATTCATCGTAGTATATCCATCCTACCCCGCCTTTTGCTTTTGCTGTCTGTATTATCAATGAATAGGTAATGAGTGGGATGCCTAGCTCCGGCCTCTTTTCCAGAACGATGGCTGAAAAAGTGGCAAAACCTAGAAACCACCAGTCCCAAGTCTTCCCTTTTGTGAGCTTGTCATCCTCTTTTTTCCCTAAGAGCACGGGCAGCTGCCATCTCACTCTTACCTATGCTCCCAGTTTCTTCATATTTTGCCGCCACCTCCCAGCTCACCAAAGTGAATATATCCACATATTCCCCTCTCCATATTTTGTCTTTCGTGGCCAATGGCATGTGTTTGCCTTTTCTCATCCCCGGTGCACCTATCTCTCTTGTACCTTTTCCCTCTCTTTCCGCTCCCTTTACAGCCTCCCCCGGTACCTCTTTTCCTGTCCTAATTTCTGCCAGAGCAGATTCCATCTGCCCCAGCCCCCCTGTCCCCAGGGCCACCACAATTTGCCCTATATATTCTTTTGTACTATCCCCTACTGTGCTGGATGTGTTACCTGTACCCTTGTCCTGGTTGAGCTGCCTGGAGTCCTCCAAAGGTCCCCTTGCTTCTTCCTGTGATTGAGGTGGAGGTGGAGGGTGAGCTACTGGCATCTGCAGGCAGGAATTCTTGTCCTGGGCTTCATGTCCAGGTCCCGCCGGGGAGATTCGCCTTTGATCTGAGGTGAGTACTGGCATCACCGGGTCTACCGGCCGAGTGGGTACTGGATCGACTGCCTTGGCGGGTCCCGCTATTACCGGTGCTACTGTAGTGGGACTGTGTAGCCCTTCAGCTGGCCTCTTCTCCTTGCCTCCTTTTTCCGTACCCACTTTTCTCTTCTCTCCAGGCCTTCCCGGTTCCTCCCCCTCCACCAGTTCCCACATTTTGTTTTCTTTTTCTGCCAGTTCAAATATAGCCTTGTAGGTGGCTTCCTTTGATGGCCTGCTCTTCTTGGGTGCCATGTCCATCTTATCTTTTTCTCTGTGAAGACAACTATAGGAAAAGAAAAGACAGGGTTATTCGTATCTCTGTACCTCCCCGTGCGTCTTCCTCCTGTCCGTCGCACCCCCCATCGTGCAAAACCAGACCGGCCCAACCATAAAAGAAGGAAAAAACAGGGTTAATTGCATATGTGTACCTGTGGTAGTGCCCTCCCTCTGTCCGGCGCACCACAAATCCCATAAACCACAAAACTGGGCCCCCATAAAGGCCTCTGTCTTACTTGCCAGGTCACCCGGTCCCCTGGCTGTTCCCAGCCATTCCCATCGTGGGAGGCCCAACACCTCCTGGGCCCTTTTCTCCCCTTATGTCTCCTCCTCAGACCCTAACAATATGGGGAGGCCAGCCTAGGACCCAGGACCCTGGAGTGTTCCTCTATCTCTACTTTATCCCCTGTGCCACAGGAGAACACTAAGACCCTCTGCAGTGTGCTCCCCCTCCAACCCCTGTTTCTTTCTGGAAAATTTTTCTTGTCTAAGCTGACCAAGGGCCATGCCGCCAGCCTCCCCCCCCCAGCTCCCTCTGCGGTGGTCTCGCCACGTGGTCACCTTTTCCTTCATTCATGCCTCTGCATGAAAAAAGGGGGGGGAAGAAAAGGCCCAGACATAGAAAACCCCTCCAATGGGTGGGGCCTAGCTTACACATGCGGTCACCTCACGGCGTATGACATCACCCGCTAGGTCCCCAGTCGCCCTTTCTCTCTTTCTGCCCAGGGCCTCCACCAGAACCCCTGCTCTCCACCCAGTCTGCCTCACAGGGCCTCCAAAAACCGAGAAACTAAACAAAAGAGCCCGAGTACCCGGGCGCACTTTTTCCCGACACCTCCATGGAGTGTGACGTCACGCTGCATGTCCACCACCATGCATGCGCTCTCCCCTTCTTCATAGGCCTTCCTCAGGCCCAATATCCATGCTTACATCCAAAGGGAAAAGGAAAAAGCCACATACCAAACCAAGCCCCCCAAAAACCATCCGTCCGCATCAAACTTGGGCCTTTTTTCCTCCAACAGTGCAGTCATGATCCTGTTATGTCCTAGGTCTAGCTAGCACCCCGCTATCCTTGTTGCCACTGCAAGCTTCAAAACCTGCACCCTGGCAGCCATAGTCACCAGCCCTGCCACACAGCCATCTTTCCTGGCTAGGAAACTGCCTCAGCCCCCCCCCAGCTTGTAACCTTGCACCCCTCGGTCCAGGCAACAGGGTCTCCTTCCAGGCTTACCAGGAATTCAGAATGGCCATTCACAGACAACAGAGCCCAAAAATGGAAAACCAAGGGGTTTTTCTATCCCCTAAGTGGCGTGTGACATCACGCCACGTGTTCCCGGATCACGCTCGTTGCTCCCAGTGCCATATCCTCTTTCTGGCCTCCAGGTCTTAGCATTATCATCAAAACAGTCACACCGAGCCACAATAGTCTGCCAGCTATCAGCAGGTGCTCTCCAGCCACCCCCCCATGGCATGTGATGTCACGCCACACACCCCGTGCCTCAGGCCTACTATTCAACTTCCAGGCATCCAAAGCGCCACTATCCCCACCTCTAAAGCCTCCAACAAGGAAAAAAGAGGGGTTTGTCCACTGCCCCAAGCAGCGTGCGCCCCCGCTTCACCACGTGGTCTGGCTGGCACTCATTTCCCCCTCACCGCTTCCTGGCCTCTTCCCAGCCTGTTGTTGCCCCTGGCATCCCCAAAGGTGACACACCACCACAAAAGCCAGAAAACCAGGAAAAACCTTGATAAACATACCACAAACAGCGTGTGACGTCACGCCATGTGGCCCCAGCTCACGCTCTCTCTCTCTCCCCTGTCTCAAGGGGTTCCTCCAGGCCTACAGCTTTTCCATTCAGCTAAAAACGGGTCATAAGACCAACGCAAGGCATCAAACAAATCTAAAAACTTTCCACAAAAAAAAACCCACGCGGCGTGCAAAACTAAATTTCCACTGTAGGATTCAAAAGCACAACCTATTGAATCACAGCCAAACCCCAACTCCCTGCACTACATGGCCCTGGCCATTCAGGGCCCCTATATTTGCTCTGACATCAATTGCAAGCTGTTTCCTCTGAAACCTGCCTATCTATATATATGTATACATATATCCCCCTTTCCTTTTTTTTTTTTTTATACACTTCACATATCGTCCTGCAAATCAATAAATCAAATGCTAGTTTCCTTACCTCTCCTTCCCCTGGTAAAACAAACCTCAAAGAATTTGCCAATCCAATGTGCTGCAGTTTGATGTAAATCAAAATTCCTGCAAAAAGTGGCTGAGGCCCCCTTGTGCTGTCCCTTATGTACCTCCCTTCTCCCCTTCCCTTCCTGCTACTTGTCCATTGTTCTGGCTCTTGGCCCCTTCCCTTCCTTCTCCCCTTCCTTTCTGAGCACAACCATTCCCTAAAGGAGGGAAGGGGTGTACCAGGACAACATGGTCTGCCCCTTAAAGGGCAAACTCCATTGTCAGTGACTTACTTGGTTGCATGCCCACCTCTGTGGCTGAAGATTAGAAGGTCATGGTTTCTAGTTCCACACCAGGAACTGGGGCAAATACCCAATGCAGTACTGACACAGTAGTCCAGCATTCAGGGGTGTGGGTGCTGCACAGCTGAGGCACTGTCCTTCAGATATACTGTATTTTGGATGATATCTTATAATGAGATCACTCCCAGCCATCTTTGGTGGCTGTCAAAGTGAATGTTAAAGATTAATCATGAAAACACAATGTACATCCTCACTATAGGACGGTGGTACAAGACCAACGTAGTTAGCCCAAACAGGCATTCTCACTAAAGCACAGGGTACTGCACTCCAGAACAACCATGAATTACAAACAGCAAAGGAAACACATGGATTACATACATCAAAGATTCAAAAATCTGGTATTTATTCCAAACATAAAACTTCACAAGATGAAAGTGCTATACAATGTTATGCAAATTCTTTAAGTGATGGAGGAATGCCTATACTGCATATGCACACATGTGCAGGTGGGCTTACTTACAGATGTCCCAGCACTTCATCTCAAACAGCTTAAAGATTCCATAGTACCTGATGCAAGAGACAGGGATTTCCTTAATATCCTAGTTAACATACCCCCTCTCAGTATAACAGGTCCAAGCAACCCATTAACAGGACAAATCTGGAAACAAGCTAACATAGCTCAGTGTACCTTTCCCTGTAAAAAAAAATACAAATAAATTAACAAAGGTTAGCCTTGTCAGTTGTTTATGTATTTAAATTACTGTAACATCATCATATACTCTATGAAGATGTTGTAAAACTAATTCTGTTTTGGTGCAGCTATGCCAAAAATTATGTGCATAGATAAAGCAAAAATAGGAATGCATAATATATTGCATGGCAAGATCATCCATTTTCTAAAAGTAAGTGATCAACTAGTTTATCTGCAGGATCTTATGGTCCTAAGTTACAAAAATAAAAACCCCAGCATGCACACAGAACACTCATGCACCATTGGGTAATCAACCCAACAGGAACCACAAATGCAAAATTAGTACACTCATGGAAAACAGAAGCTATGACCCAAAAGTAGCAAGTGAAAAATGCATTATCGCAAATGCATTTGCAGCTTCACAAAGACCCACCATCAGCAGAAATGCATGACAAATACCTCAGTGCTTTAAATTGCTCACGTGCTTATGGTCACATAGAAGGAATTATGATAAAGGTTTTCTTTCTGTATCACAAATCAATATTTGCTTTAAATACAAAAAAGAATACAACAAGTTTGTTGTAAAATATTCAAACCTGAGATCCTAAAAATTTTATACTTAAAGAGATCCTGAAAGCCTTATATCTGAACAGATGCTGGAAATTTTTCAGCAATGCTTCTAAACATGACTATTCTGTTTGAAACTATTATGCATTTTACAAATTCTATACCCCTGTATTTTAAAACATTTTAGGAGAATAGTCTAGTATTGCATCATACTTTTACTCCAAATCACATTATGAGTGTGTGCACACATGGATATGTGTGTGTGTGTGTCTGTGTGTGTGTGTGTGTGTGTGTGTGTGTGTGTGAGAGATAGATGAGTTTTCCAGATAGGGAACATCATTTGATAAATATGCTGTCCAAATTCTGTAATTCTCTACACTGCCTCAGTAGTCTTGTTCAGGTAATCAATATATGTTTTCTTGCTTCACTGTCTTGCTGATGTAGTCTCCCAGCAGTCACTTCATATGCTTTCCCACCCTGAGAAATTGACACACATTTTAATTCACTGCCACTCCATTGTCTATATACTGTAACTGTGTCACACTAAATATGGCACAAAACTCTGGTTCTGTGTTTGAACAAAAACTGAAAGTTTCCTTTTAACAGGATATGAAATGCTAGTATAGCATATTGTTTGCAGTGAAAGCAATAGTTTTATATACATTTACTTACTGACCAGTAACATTCAGATCTTCCATAACACATTCTTTTTTGTTTTGATTTACCCTTCATATGAAAAGCCTCTCCATTGCATTTCATAGAAATCCTAATATCTGAGTCAATTACATGTGTATGTAACCAAGTACAATGGAAAACTATTAAGACAAAGTTCTCATATACAATGTTAACCTTGCCAATATGTTAAGAAATCTGTAGCTGGGGAAAAATACATGCTGCTGGTTTCAAAAACAAAATGCACAATGACTAAACAGAGGATAATCCAATTAACTTACATTTACATATTGGAATATACTGTAGATACATGAGGCAGGATTCATGTACCAGTTGGGAGCTAAGTCCCACTCTGCAACCCCAGTGGTGGATTGTAATCGCCCATAGTGGCAATGAATGTTATTCACAGCTGCAGCAGTTGCGTAAGGAGTTATGGCTGCTCACACCAGCTGTAGCAACCATCTGCAGCTGCAGCAATCCCCCTGGCAACACCACCCGCATGCAGCCATAGGTCATGGAGCCAGTAGTAATCTGGCTCTACCTATATGAATACCCACCGCTGCAGGACCCCTGCTGCTCTACAAGTGGCCACCCTTTGGCACTGAGGTTTTGCCGCAGCTGCGGGACTTCCACGGCATTTGTGAATCCTACCCATAGTAGGTAAGTACATAGACTGATAGAGAGACAGATAGACAGGCAAGTAGGCAGGCAAACAAACAGGCAGAACAATAGTCAGCTCAACATTCATTGCAGTGACACCAGCCAAGGTAGAAAAAAAGGTACAGAGACACCCTAGCACAGTCACTTTGCATGTAAATCTGAGCTTGATGCGAGATCTAGGGAAATGAGAAGGCAACTTTAATTGTTCAGAATTTATTCTTGCACTGTTCTGTTTCTGTTCAGACCTTATTGTTCTAATAGCATATACTACTACTCCATCTCATATACATTCTGCTGCAACAGTAGATTTTAGCCCAAAAGGGGAAAGAAATATTGTTTTCACATTTGTCATTGAAGAAACAAAACACATAACAAAGTGTGATTTTCAAAAATAGGTGTAGTAGAGGGAATGTAGTAAGTGTGATTTTCAAAAAATAGTCATATTAGAAGGAATGTACTGTCTTTAAACTCTGCAGCCCTTAAGGAAAAATATTGAAGGTAATGATTTTATGTATTTTATTGTACTTCTATAGTACACTGTTGCTTGGTATGCATCTTAGTTTTTGAAATCGTACAATATTCATGACTTCTATAAGTAGCCATGTGTAGCACAGTAGTTACGGGGTTGTGCTTTGGAATGAAAGCTTAGAGCTAAAACCCTATAACAATTGCAGCTTTCATTATAATTTGCATTACTGGGCCAAGCAGTTGTCCAGTGATAGTGCATCACACTGCCATGTTTGTTACCTGTGCTCCTAGATAGACCTGGGATGCAGGCAATCTGGCAGCCAGCTTGGACAAGCACTGATAATGACAGTGCATCTCAGCACAGGTGGGTTGTTTATGCATTCCCTCAGAGCAGCAGCCCCCAACTGTAAACCATGGAGCTTTCCCTCGCCATTGGGAATATGCTGCATGATTGTGAGACTGCCTTTGAGTTAACACATGCCACCAGCTGGTGATGAGAGATGGTCATATCCCCTACTCTTACAAAAAAATACCATGGTGATTCTACATTCCACCTGGACTGCCAATAGATATGGGAATAAGTGATCTGGGTTTAAGATCTCATCTGAAGGGCAGCATCACAATATTGCAGTCCACAGTGCCGCACTAAAATGTCAGTAATCAATATTAGCTTTAGTTTCTGGTAAGGGACAAGAACCCATGATCTTCTCATTTTCAAGACCCAGAGGCAAGCATTTAATTTACTGAGACACTGACACTGCTATTTATATTAATCTGGCTGATATGGATACACAGACTTGCCAGAAAGGCGGCATACCATTTGGTAATTATAGTCAGGCTTAATCAAGTATTTCCACCAGTGTAATCAATACACTGCATCCAAGCTCACAGTCACCATTCTTACTGAAGTATGTGGCATCCATCTTCATCTTACTACTGTCATTCACCTACACATTTTGCTTCAATATGGCATGTCAAGATTCATAAGATTCATATGATGCTTAACAGGTCAGATAGTGTTAGCCTTTTATTGACCTGCACCAGATCTAAATCTCCACCTTGTAACAGTGAGCAGAGAGATGGCTGTCTAATGCCACTTTAAACTGACTTATGGTGCTGCTAACTACAACAGATACTGGCAGTGAATTCCATTGGAACATGACCCTCTAGGAAAACCAAGCCCCTCTCTGATATATTTTTGTAATGATCACCTCTTAACTGCAAAAGATGTCCCCTGACCACTATTGGATGTGGCCTCAAGCTTAGTCTCATACATTCCCAGAGATCCTGGTTACCAAATGCCTTATGAACAAGCCCCCCCCCCACCCAAATCTCCTGTAATGGAGTCAAATTTGCTCAACTTTCTAACTATTGTATTCCCTTTCTGACTACTATGAAGATCTAACTGGGATTTTAATTGCGGTCTCCTATGTTATAACTCTCTAACACAGCTACTGAGTTGTGGTGCTGTGTTGAAGTGAATAGCAGGTGATATAGACTAGATGGTTTGTCTCACAAAGCATGAGGGAACCTTAGTTGAATCCAGGCCAGTGCACTTTAGTCAAACTATTCGAAGAGCCTGTAAACAACTTTAGAGGGACATATGAGGTACTCTGTGGGCTGATCTGCTAATGTTATGCAATGGCACTATCTTGAATATGACCTGAGTCACTCAGGTCAAGTGCTTCCTTGTTAAATTACATAACCACTAGGCTAGTGCCATCTTGATTGTATTACTGTTTCCCAATGGTTGTGTCAGATATTTACCACCTGGGAGTTTGCCTCTTGAGAGGAACTTTAAGTATAGTCTTTTTTTTTTATTTCACCCGGTGGTACATGGCTGTATGATTTGCATGGGGGATAGCCTGCATTGCCATATGTTCAACACTGAAATGTATGATTTAGGTGTGTGAGATTACATAATATTTTTTTAAATCAAAGATTAGTGTAATTCATCATCTGCTTAACAACAGAAACATATAACTGTGCATTATTAATTAGAAAGTAAAATCTGGTTGATCATTATAATGTACGAGATTTAAAATAAACTGTATACTTGCTTACCTCCTTTCCTCTGTACCTCTCTTCTCTCTTCTCTCCTTTCCCCTTTCATCTCTTCCCCCTGCTCTTTTTGCTCATTTGACTGCTCTGCTACTTGTTCTTTTTCACATCCCACTTTGCAAGTCATTTGTAGGCCAGTCTGTCTTATTGTTTTATATCTGCCTCCCTGCTCTCTGGAACACTCTCCCACTCCCCACTACATTATCATCCTACCTTTACTTTCATATACTGTTCCTGCTGTCTCATTTGTTTCAGCCTGTCTCTTGTGAATAGCTGTTCTTGCTGCCTCCTATCTCCTTTATGACTTTTTGCTTTTTGCTGCCCCGAATATGACAGTGCAAAATTGTTCACTGCCTTCATTCCTTTCATGTGCGTGTAGCTGTCGTTCAATAGTAGTAGAACTCTATAAGCACTCTTCCAGAGCTCAGAGTGCTTCACAAATGGGCAAAAATTCATCAATGCATCAACAAGACAATCACAAATAGCAGTAGAGACAGCAATAGTTGATTGTTTGATGCTTTGATTGGTTGATTGCTTGATTGACTGACTCATTCACTGATTGAGTGATTCATTCATTCATTGATTCATTCATTCATTAATTCTTTCATTCATTCATAATTTCTAACCAGGAAAGGCACACTAAGTTGTGATAGCTTTTTTTCTGGTGCATCATGGGCCATAAATTGCTTCATTGATGGGGGAATGTTTGCCATGCCACTGGGAAAACTCTTTTACTCCTCTTCAGTAAGTGCAATGGGATGTGTAACTTTCATCTAAACAGTGACCAGAGATGGGCAAAAGGAGTCTCACATTAATGTCTCATCTGAAGGATGGTACCTTTACAGTACAGCTGTCCCCTTCTACTGCACTACAGTGTTATGTATGGGTATTATCCAAAGTAACTGGTGTTGGGCTAGGATCATGATCTTCTAATCTTCCAGTCACAAACATGAGTATACTACCTAGTGAGCCACTGACACTGCAGTACAAATTACATTTCATACAAATAGAATGAGTGTCTGATAAAGATATGAAGTTATACTGTATATTTGAGCAGGAATGTCTAGAAAAGCATGCTTCCAGAGATGTTGGCAGTCTGGATCCAAAGAGGCCTGGCTTACCTCCATTGGGAAAGCATTCCACAGATCTGGGGCACAAACTGAAAAAGCCCTGTCATGTACAGAATTGCTGTTTTCAAATTATTGATGTCCATTGCAATTTTGGCATTTTGTATTTGTTTAAGAGTGAGCAAATCCAAGGATGGATTTGCATTGGTCAGTCCACCTTTTTGTTTAGATTTGGTTTGGGACTTACTTTATCCAGTGAAATATTGCTTTGCTCCTAAAACAAAAACTACTCACTGGGAGAGAGCAGTTAAAGCAAACAGAACAGAAAAAGGGATCTGGGTATTATAATATCAAACAACCTTAGAGTAAGTGATCAATTCAGTAAGGGGTTGGCAAAGCTAATAGAATGATTACTTGTATAGAAAGGGGCATAACTACAGTACAAGTCACATTAAACTGTTCTACCAATGTGTTGGTTTAGCATTGTTTTGTACAGTTGGCAATGCATTGGCAACTCATATGTGTTGCTTTTCAGTCTTTAACCAGCTCAAAAGCAATATTTGTACAATGTGTTTGCCACTCAATTGGAATGCATAGGCAGTCCAGTCACAATGCAATGCAAAACTGAGTTTTAAACCTAATAAAATGGATTATGCAGGGCTTTGTACTGGAACCAGCAACACTTATGCAACTCAGTTGGAAATGCTAAAACAACTTGTTGGGGAACAGTTAAATGTGACTTGTAATGTAATAGGAAGAGGGAGGTGTTGATGCCATTATATAAGACCATGATTAGACAGCACCTAGAGTACAGGATACAGTTCTGGAGGCCTCACTTAAGAAAGGACATAGATGTAATATAAAAGGTTCAGAGAAGGGCAACAAAGATGGTGCAGGGTATGCAAAGGAAACCATGTGAGACAAGACTGAGAGAATTAAATCTGTATCTGCTGGAGTTTAGAAGAAAGAGAGAGAGAGGAGACATGATAGAGACATTCAAGTAAATGAAGGGGATAAAGAAATCGAGGGAAGGAAGTCTATTTAAAAGGAAAGTGAGAGTTAAAACAAGAGGTCATACTTTAAGATTGGAAGGAGGAAGATTTAAAGGTAGAGTAAGGGTGTATTATTTCACAAGAGGGTAGTTGAACCCTGGAACAGATTACCTGAGGAGGTTGTAGGTGTCAAAACAGTGGTGGGATTCAAGAGAGCATGGAATAGACAAAGGAGGTTGGTTAGAGGACAGGGGATGGTCTCCTTATGCACCAGTGACAAGTAGGGGAAGGGGAGATGGGCAGACTGGATGGACCAGGATGGCCCTTTTTTGCTGACACATTACTATAATACTATGAAAAACAAACAAAGAATTAGATGGTGAGTCTGATACTTGTATCCTTCACATTTTTGAATTTAAGATACACAGTTATCAAAGCCCCGGGGGGTGGGGGTTAAGTTGGGCAGAGCCCACAATAACTCCATTCTACCACCTCTTTCCAAACTGTATAAGAGTTTCTGCACCTCTGTCATCTTTCTCAATTGAACATTATAGGAGAAGACCACCAACTAAAAATGCCAGTTATCTCAGTAAAATTATAGATGTGAGAGTTCCCACATCTAAACATTTCCAAATAACCATTTGGCAAAGTCAAGTCAGACAACCTAAGTTAGAGTGTCCAGGTCAGGTTAAAAAAAAATCATCAATGAGAATGTCTAGGTATGAGCAGTCCCTTACAGAAATATAAGTGTGCTATGTACATTCACAATACATGCCACATACTTAACTGTGTACTGTTTTTATGTGGTTAGCATACACAAAGTGAACCTAAGTGAGCCAGATCTAAATGAAACATCAGGTTTGCATGCTTCAAGCTTGACATGTGTGCAACAGACAAGCTGGTGTGAACATATTTTAAAAGTCACATCAGGTTCACATGTTGCATGCTGTATATTAGTGCAACAGCAGGATGTTGTTAATATTATTTAAAAATTGCATTAGGTTCATTTGTTGCATGCTTGCCATGCATGTAGCAGCTAGGCTGGTGCAAATCTCATCTAAAAAATACATCAGTTTATATTTCCCATACTACTGCTAGCAATTAGAGCTATTAAAATACAATTTCCATTGATTTCCTATTATTTATGTCTTTAGCGACTGGGTAGGTGTACTGATCCAGAGGACCATTTTCAGTCATGACCCAGGCCACAAGGTGGCAAAAAATAGGTACAGGTACAGTCAATAACAAGATACAATACATGCATGCCCAACAGCTGGCATCAAGGGTGGAGAGAGAGAGAATAGTGGTAATGCAATGACAAAGTGCAGTCAGGGTGGAGAGGTAATGTTATATAAGTATATACATACTCATAGCCAAAAATATAGATGGTGCAAGACTCAAGCAGTAATGGTATACAGGTACTATACATGGTCCAGTTCAAATATAAGTGAGAAAAAACAGTGGCTGTAATAAAAATTCAAACAGGAAAACAATCACAGTTCATAACATTAAAGGGGCCAGACAGGGGAAAAGGGGGCAGGGGTAGGCTTAGGGGTGGGGGCAGGAAGGAGAGAGGTGGGAAAAGGGTCAGGCTAGTGGGGGAAGGAGGAGGGTATAAGTGCTGTAGAGCATCAGGTGAAAGTCTGAATGCTATTAGAGCATAGTAGAATTGTAGACCCTAGCATTGCTGCATGGAACAGTGACATTTTGCAGCAGTGAGGAGCCAGCTAGGTGGGAGGGGGAGATGTGAACAGACAGGGGGAGCTTGTTCCATAGGGAGGGTGCTGTGACTGAGAAAGCTTGGGTTCCCTTGGTGGTGGAGGCATGGAGTACTTCTAGCAGGGGGACTGAGGATGCCCTGAGATTCCTATGGACCACTTTACCTTTCAAGAGGGGTGAGTAAGGGAACATATGTTGGTTTCTGAAGGAGTTGTTCACCAGACAGCCCATCGCATAGTCAAAGTGACCTTGTAGAATGAGCCAGGCAAGTGACTGGTAGAGTGAGCAGTGGTGGGAGCAGTAGGGGGCCTGAAGGATGAATCAACAGATAGAGTTATATGTCGAGTTTATTCACTTCTGCATGGTGGTGGATAGGTGCAAGTAGACTGGGGAGCAGTAGTCAAGGAGAGGAATTAGGTTGCCATGTGCAATGGCCAGCTGTGCTTCAGCGGATAGGTAATGTTTATGGTGGTATGCAGTGCTCAGCTTCTGGTGGATCCGGCGCACCATATGGTTGACATGTTCTGAGAAAGAAAGGGAGGAGTCAAGGGTAACACCTAGATATTTGAAGGATCTGATCATTTCAAAGGGAGGACCAGCAGAGGTGAGAACTAGGACGAAGGAGTTGGCTTTGATGGCTTTGGATAGGAAGGGTTTGGAACTGAACAGCATGGATTTAGTTTTTTTTTTCATTGACTAGGAGATGTTTGAAAGGAACCAATGATAGGTGGATGCATAGTTTTGTGTGAGGGTGGATGAGATTGAGTCAATAGATTTGCATATTAAAATTAGGCAAACTCATAAATTCTCACCATTAAATCCTTTTTCAAGTTGTTTAATGGCTTTTGATTTTTGTCCTTAAATTACCATTAATTTGTAAAGTATTGTTTGAGTACTGGATTAAATTCCTAATACATATTCAGCCAACACTCCCCATTCCAGATGTGTGAAGAGGGGCCTCTGTGGTGTGAAGCCTGACCATTTTTGGGTGGGCTATGCAAATCCCCTTATGCATATTTAGTGCCACATATCTGTTTCTTCATGACTGTTATGGCTCACTTACTTTCACTTTGTCTTTCTATATGGAGCATATACACTGTGGCCATGCTTAACTCTCTTTGTGGTGAGTATGGCCTTGGAAGCATGCACCATTTCTCACATTTTGTCACTGAAATGAGGGACATTGGCACTCAAAATGAAGAAAGATGAGGGACAATAATAATGCTCAAAATGTTCAGGACACAGCCTGAATCATGGAGATACAGTACCTCAGAACACAGTGGAGGCCATTGTATTTACTTGTACAGATATTAGCACCTGAGAATGAATTTCTACCATAAAGCAGGAGTACTATTTACATAGGGTGGGGGGGGGAGTTGTATTTGTTCCTAGGTTGTTCTTATGGTGTGGCAATAATGGCATTTAATTTGGATTTAATCTTTTGCACAATAAGTGCCCCTCAGGCCTGTGTGTGTTCATGCTGCGGGTGCACTCCTGACTCGAATGTGTCTGTGTTATGTTGTCCACCTATTAGCAGCAGCACCATCACACATGATGTGTAGGTGCTCCAACCAAGGAAGAGCGCATGAGTCATGTGAGTGTGACACTCTCTCACCTGCGACAGAGTAGATAGGCTACACACTACAGTTTGGAGGAGTTGGTGAGCACTGAGCTCTTGATAGAAGTGTTGTGGTGGCATATTTTTGTTGGTCTACTCTTAGTGAGCCTTCATCAACTTTTGTGGCTGAATGATCAGGGGGATGAGCTAGAAGCTAGCTTGAAGACTAGGCTAACTACCTATGCTGCTAGGCTTGCCTTGCAATACAAACAGTGTGGGTCCCCTGTGGCAACAAGATAGCCTAGCAGCATCAGTGACAGTGGTATGAGTGACCTTCACAGGCCTTGATCAGTGCAGTGCAGCAGCAGCCAAGCAAGAAGCAAGCATCACATTTTTGGTGGGTTTGGTTGGTGAGGTGACTTACTTGTGGACCACAGTGGGGGCTTGGGACAGTCAGTTCCAGCATCCAGCTTCTAGCAGAAGGATGGAGGAGGAGCAGACTGAACACTGGGCTGGTGGAACACTGGGACAGGCCACAGGTTCCTGCCAGATGGCTGGGTAAGTAAAAATAAATATTTTTTTGTAGGGTATCAGGGAAGGAAGAATAACTGAAATATTGATGTGCCTTCATGTTTCTGTGCTTTGAGTGGTTTCATGACCCATATGGGGTGGGTATTGAACAGAAAGGAGCTGGGGGAGAGAGATTGTGGCAATGTTTTTTTGGGGGGTCATAACTTCAGCCAGAAAAAAAAATGGTTAGTAACTGGGTGGGTTTAAGCCCAAATCTGATGCACTGCTCCAGGCTGTAGACAGACAAATCATGTACATTTGAATTTTTCCTGCATACCACTTTTCAATCACAACAAATAAGTTTTACCTTTTAGAGACGTTCCAAACATTTCAGAGCTTGCCTTCTAGGGTCTAACTGGTACTTGTCCTCCACCGGCTGTTGGCTTCCCCCTGTTGAAATCTGAAATTGCACCCCTGCCATAAAGACTAAGTTTACAGATCATCCTCTGTGTGAGCAGCATGTTTCCCATGAGGGATAGAGCAGTTTTCAGGGATAAAATGAGGGATGTCCCTTGTAGTCAGGGACAGTTCAGCAGTATGGTATGTACAGACTATTGGAGCCTAACTATAGTCAGGCTTATGCCCCCCACCCTTGAAGCTGATCTCAACACACCCACACTCAGGCATGTTATGACACAGGGCAATGGAGAGTGCAGAGGCATGACCCATTAAAATCAATGGGGGTATTTTTTCTTACTATGTTATACATTATGATGGTGAGTTGTAGATTAATGAAAGCCACTGCTTAAGTAACAAGGGCCTTGTTAGTAGAACAGCAGCCTTCATTAATCTCCAGCTAGCAATAATAATGTATAAATGAGTAATAAAACATAATTCCATTCATTTCAAAGGGGCACACCACAGCACTCTGTCCCATGGACATCATCTCTTAAAAACTCCTGCCTCTGGCTCCCTAGTACTCAGGAAGAAGACACTTGACTTATACTTATACTTGGTGTTTGTGACAGTGTGGCCACACCTGTTACAATGTATGTGTAAGTTAGGGGAAAACTGGCCATGTGGGTGGGTGGCGAGTTATTGCTTCTTTTGTGTTTGCCCATTAATGTCAGTTTGCGTGGAAGCATTTAACATTTTCAAGAGAAAATAATAGGAGTACATTCCAGAGAGAAGTGAGTAAGTAGTTCTGTGGGTAGGTGTGTGCATGAGGGGTGGGAAAAATCACATGTGTTTCCAATGGTATATATGCTATGGTTCAGCTGTTCAGCTGAAATGAGGGAGACAAGATATTTCCAGAAAGTTTGTTAAATATCTAAAGAGATTCTTTCTGGCGAGCCATAGTGGTACTGCAGGCAGGCAAGAAATGTCCATAGATATCACATATATTTCAGGAAATATCTGACCACGTCTATGGCTGCCACTGTATATCAATGGCTATAAGTAAGCCATACACATGCAGATGTGTGCAGATTTGTAGTGCAGTACCAGTGAGCCATATGTATGCAGGCAGTACAGTGTAGTGGTTAAGGGCACTAAACTGCAGACCTAGGTTTGAATCTCATTAACTCCCACTTGTATACTCTGCAATCCTGAGCAAGTCACTTAACTTGTATGTATGCAGTTATCAGTGACTCCTTGCTTTTTGCACACATGCCACCTGCATGCAGTCTGTTTCAATTTAACATAAAAAGCATGCTTGCAGCACACATGCCACATGGGTAGTTTTATGTGAGCTGCATGCAAACGTCTCATATAATTATTCCTGTAAGGGATAACAGTTCCAAACTAGATTTCTCTCCCCTAACACCAGAGCAAAAGGCAAGTCAATTTCTTACATATTGCTGGCAGATACTGTGCCTGCTGCTCTTGGTAAAATTGCAACTTTGGAAAATAATACTAGTGACTTCTGACTTACCAGACTATAACTTATATGAGTAATGGAAATACTAGGAAACAACCCACCAACCTTTGCTGAAGAATGTCTGGAGCTCTATGTGTCAAGTTGTTACTGATGTTCCTTTGCCAACATTTGTTGCTATAATGCCAACAGGGGCTCTCTCTTTTAAATATACTATTCTTAATAATTGTGAGAGAATTTGGAAACTGGCATTTTTGGTTTTGCCTCCTTTCTGACACTTGTCTTTAGTTAGGCTTTGATAGTTCATTCAAATACATTTTGGGTCCTTGCTACTGGGAATTAAGTCACAAATAGGAGAAGGTGGCACACTTTAACCACCCTTCACCCACTCCAGTCAATTCCAATATCTTCAGCCCTCTCCTCATCCTCCAGTGATATTTAAGAAAAACAGTCAGCACATGGCACAGTGCCGAGAGACAGAAAAGTCTGTATTATAATAAAGTGCCTGGGTATGAAGGAGGAATACATTTCTAGAGTAGAGAAAAGGGTCATGGGACTATCTGTGGTTATCTGGGATAAGCTAACAAGTTTTTATTCAATAACGGAATAAAAGTCAACGTGATCTCAAAGTGCCACACAGAAGTTTAACTGGGCCAAATTAAAGGTAAAAGTGCTAAATTTTGATAAATACACCAAATACAGATTTGGCATGGGCTCATCATTGTTCCCCACAGAGATTTTTTTAAGTCTGAGAAAGGAGCTGAGAATTAATATTTTATCTGCAAAATCATAAAGAGCTTTCTATGTTCCATCATGTCAGGTACCTGAAGTTGCCTCATGTTAAATTTGGTCAATGTCAGTGCTCTTATCAAACTGAGACTAATCATGTTTTGGTAATGAGTTTGAGCAGCCTGCAATCAACCCCAGATTGGCCTTCATAATTACTGGTTTGCAACATTGTCTGCTCTGGTGACATACTTATTACTCTGTTAGCAACAATATTGCCAGCAGTGGTAAATACAGTACTCTCTCCGAATACACACTAGTTGGTGGACAGCCTAGGCATAAATGGACAACATAAGTCAATACTGAACAATTTCATATTCCCATGTCAGCATCTGATAGGCTCGTCCCTAAAGCATCGCTGTTAAGAATCACATCAGCAGCCATCTACTATAGCTATAGCCGATTAAGATGGCTCAGTTCTGTCCTGGTGTGTAGGAGAGTTTTTTTGTGATGACATGAGGGCCTGTAGAATTGTTATTTTCCTGTTCAACGTTATCAGATGCAAGAGATTGATCTTGCTGATTTCCATCAACTTTAGATGCATGTCTTGTTTTTCTTGATGTGGTTCTAGTAGATCTCTTGTCTTCCACTATTTCTGTGACATGAAATAGAAGGTCACTAATTCTCATCAGTCTGACTTTCTGTTTGAATTGCAACTTTCAGAAGTAGAATATCTCTGGATTTGTTAAGATCAGTGCCATGTGGAAGGAATGATGCAAGGTTATGCTTAACTTGGGAGCCAGTATTATGGCTAGGATATAACATTTTGTTTTGTGCATCTTCTCAGTTCTAGAACCCATTTCCATCATAAGAGATAAGCAGTCTACAAAGTCAAAAGAGTATGCAACTGCAGCCAAAGATGACCCCCACTCCTCTTAAAGTTCCTGTTGAAAAGTCAGCTTCCGTATTTCTAATTTCTTCTTAGCACACATATATAGGGGGAGAATTTTACTGAGAGTAACAAAGTCTTAGCTGATGTGTCATGTGGCTTCTTCTAGGGCAGTAGTATTTGGAAAAGGACTATCTGATCCAGAAGCAAATGATCTGATACCTTTTAATGGACCAACATAGACATAACAACAAGAACAAAGTGCTCTAGCTTTCGGACCAACTAGTCCTTCTTCAGAAGCTAATGACAGTTGTTTACAAAATACAATACTTTTAACAGATCATGCAGAAAAAACAGAAAAAATCCCCATTGGTTTAAAATATTCATTTAAAAAATACAGAAGATGAAGTCAGAGAAGTTTAAGAGTACCATACTGCTTTCAGCCAAGAGGGTCCCCGGGTCAAAGGTGCTTGGTGGAACACACATACAAAGAATCCTACTGCATATAAATTTAATTGACATAAGATAACACTGCTGGAGCAGATGACACTTAAATCAAGTTATGAGTGTCACAGTTTGTATAAGGATGTGATTACTGAAAGGCAACCCCCACCCAGATTAAAGACATACTAAGATTGTCTTAGGGCTCCAAGAAGTTTCAATGCCTGCATTATAGACAAGACATTACCAGTAGAGTTGTCTTAAAAACATCAGTGCACACTGTATGATGTGTAAAACCTAGCTGGACCTGTCATCCAGCTGTACTCTCAAGCTAGATATAAGGCCCAATAAATTTCAAAAACCTGTAGTGTAGTGACAGGACTTTATAAATCATAATTTAAATATAAATTGACAGTATTAGTGTCAAACAAAAACCTCTAGACAAGGAACATCAAGGAATTAAGACCATGTAATCTTAGTATGTCTTTAATCCGGGTGGGGGTTGCCTTTCAGTAACCACATCCTTATACAAACTGTGACACTCATAGCTTGATTTAAGTGTCATCTGCTCCAGCAGTGTTATCTTATGTCAATTAAATTTATATGCAGTAGTATTCTTTTTATGTGTGTTTCACCAAGCACCTTTGACCAGGGCACCCTCCTGGATGAAGGCAGTATGGTACTCTTAAACTTCTCTGACATCATCTTTTGTGTTTTTTAGATGAGTATTTTAAACCAGTGGGGATTTGTTCTGTTTTATTTCTGCATGATCTAGCTGTTAAAAGTATTGTATTTTCTAAACAACTGCCATTAGCTTCTGAAGAAGGACTGGTTGGTCTGAAAGATCACTTTGTTCTTGTTGTTACATTTATGTTGGTCCATTAAAAGGTATCAAATCATTTGCTTCTGGATCTATTCTTGCAAGGATCAATACGGCAACTACTAAATCTAGATTTCAACATGGAAGATACCAGAATTCGCCGTAGAATATGGCAATTACATAACAGCAAGAAGAAATTGGCACAGCTAGACAGTGACATCTATTTTCTGACCCAGTGCAAGAAGAGAAACATAATCCCTATAAGTCTTACTATTTGGAATCCATTAAGAAATACAAACAGTTCTACATATGCAGAACAACTCTGTCATAGGACCTCTGAGAAACTGAGAAATCATAGGATTCACATGTCATATGCCAAAAAAGTTGTTCTGAACAAAGAGTTTGCTGAAATTGTTACCACTCTGGAAAGGATGTCTGGGAAACCTATTCAGGACATCTTGCGAGAGATACACATTAACTACCAAAGGACCTTAAGAAAAGCCATGCTTACGAAAAATAGGAAATTGGATGCCCCTCAACATACTGTACTTCCTAACAACCATAAAGAACATAATGGAGTCACTAAACAACAACACAATCCAGATGGGCACCTTCCAGTTGTTAATTTGCCCAACCACCCACTGACTACTGGAGAACTAAATGTACTTTCAAAGAGCCTCACTTTCTGCCCAATAAAACCACTGGATAAAATACAGTTTTGTGGTGCACTGGAGGAATACTTCCGTAAATTGAGACTTAAAGAATTATTTCATGACAAGGAAGAAATCACTGGTAGTGAAGACAGCACAAACAGCAATAATGTAATGGATAAGAAAAATAAATCTGATTTTACCCCCTCAAGTGGGCGTAACAAAAAACTAGACAATTACATTCATTGTTTCTGCCAAGAAGTCAGTGGTCAGATCCTTACTAGGCAAAAACAGGCCCATTATAACCTTTCTCCACTGGAACAGAGGCAATAGGGACACCGAAATCAAACCACAACATTGTCATCAAAAAAGCTGATAAAGGCTCTGCAGTGGTGATTTTAAACAGAGAGGATTATATTAATGAAGCTAATAGACAGCTAACAGATCTTATGTACTACAGAGAACTAGAGAGTGACCCCATTACAAGATATAAAGATGAACTACGTGGCTTAATTAAAACTTTTCCAGACCATGTCCAAGAAAAACTAACTGACCTCATCCCTGCTGAACCCAGGCCAGGGACATTCTACATGCTGCATAAAATACATAAACCTGGAATCTGGGAAGACCCATAGTCTCTGGTAATGGTACCTTGACTGAGGGGATCTCAGAGTTTGTAGAGACCATTATGAAACCACTGGTTATGGAAAGAGACAGTTATAACCAGGACACTATGCACTTTTTGCATGTACTTTCTGGTTATAAGGATTTACCACCTGATACCATTTTAGTGACAATGGATGCAACATCCCTCTGCACTAATATTCCACAAACTGATGGCATTGCAGCATGCCTTAAATACATACATGAAAACGGACCAGAACAAAACATCAACCTTGAAGTGGTGGGGGAACTTATGGAATTCATTTGACACATAACAACTTCAACTTCAATGGTAAACATTATGTTCAAACTATGGGAACAGCAATGGACACCAAAATGGCTCCACAGTATGCTAACCTCTTTATGGCTGACTTGGAGGAGGAGTTTTTAAGGCAGTGTCCCCACAAACCACTAGCTTATTTCCATTACATTGATGATTTGTTTATCATCTGGATGGAGGGCACAGATGCACTCAAAGATTTTTATCACAAACTTAATAATCTCCACCCTACCATAAAACTTACCATGGAGTATTCTACCACCAATGTTAACTTTCTGGACACCACAGTCACCATTAAGGATGGAACCTTACATACATGTATTTACAGGAAGCCAACAGACAGATGGACAGAGATACCTGCACAAGAAAAGTAATCACCCAAACCATACAAAACAATCTGTCATGTACAGTCAAGCACTCCAATGTCACCGTATTTGTTCAAATGACGATGACAGAGATATACATTTGGCTATGTTGAAAAACACCTTTATTGAGCAGGGACACTCTTCCAGGGAAATTAACAGGATAACAGAATGGGCAATGCAAGTACCAAGACAACAACTACTTCAATATAAAGAAAAGACAGCTACAGACAGAATACCCTTAGTAGTCACATATCATCCAGACCTTGAACATCTGCGTAAGATTATTAAAGATCTTCACTCAATATTTAGTGAGGATGAAACCCTTAATTGTATTTTTAAGGAACTCCCACTACTATCATTTAAACAACCACCAAATTTAGCCAGCCACTGCCTAGTTATTAGGAGCAAATTTTCACCAGAACAGAATACCATGTCACACAATGGCACACGACCCTGCAATCAACGCCCCTGTAAGACTTGTGAGCTAATTTCTACCTCGGACTGTGTGGTTACATCACAAAACAGACAATTCCAGGTGCATGGGAGTTATACATGCACATCACGGCATGTTGTTTATTTCATTCAGTGTAAGAGATGTCCACAAACAGGATATGTTGGAGAGACAGGCTAACAGCTCTACACCAGGATGAACTTGCACTGACATACTACATGTAAGCAATACCCAACAGGGTGGGTGGTATTGTGCTATACCAGACCGCCCAGGGGCGTAATGAGGCCCGACGCCGCAGGCGGAGGGCCTTATAGCCCCTGGAAGGTCCGGTATAGCACAATACCGCCCACCCTGGAGGGTATTATTGCGCTTAGAAAATGGGCACTGTAAAAACTATAAGTTTAATAACAAATTAAGTATAACATTAGTTTAATATGAATATTGTAATAAAAAAGTTCCTCCGCATGGATTTGAATGTTTTTTGGTTGTTGTTTGCTGGTCGTCATGGTTACCTCCCCCACACACACACACAGGAGCTGCCTGCTTGCTGCCGCGATAAAATGGAAAGACTATTTCTGTTACACAGACACCTCTGATAGCTTTGTGTCACCCCCAGTGGCAGTACACTTTCAAACTGGGAGCTGTTACAATTGGGATGAGAAGACTGAGCATGTCAAAGCGCGTCGGCAAATTGAAGACCAGAGCATGTCAAAGCGCCGTCGGCAAACTGAGCAGAACTGCTGGCTCGGGGAGTGAAGGGAGACTGGTAAAATGGGAAAGAGTTTATTTTTATTTAAAAGAAAGCTTTGGCTGGTGCTGGAAATATAGTAGGCGACACTGAGCAGACGAAATTAAGTTGCGATCTCGCTACATAAACTGTTTTCATTTTTTTAAACTGTTTTGGGACCAGGAGCCTGAACAGGGAGAAAGAAGGGAGCAGCACGGTCAGCTCTCGGAGAATTTTACTGTGAAGTCTGTCAGCAATCAGGGCAGCAGCATGTACAGTAAAAAATTTAAAAGTGACATGACATGAAAGCGATGTTGGTGTTCGGTTTCGTATAGGTAATGACTGAACTATGGAGCCTAGATAGGGCATGCTCTCTAAGCTAACCGATGTCAGATGTCTGTTAGTGCACTGCAGTTATTTGTAATCATGCGGTCTGCTGTGCTGAGCGGATTAGTTTAGTTTGTAATTTTCAACTTGTGTGTGGATTTCTTTGCGTTTGGACCACTCGTTAAACTGCTAGATTTTGATTTAATTATAGCGAGTGTTGCGTGTACTGTATTGTGTGAAATCACTCGCTAACTTGTATGGAAAAATGGCGCCGAGTTTGAAATTTTTTTTTCATATTGGCCAATTGGGAAACAGCGTGGGTGCTGGGATACTACAGTGGGTAAAGGGGCACTGTTGGCTGGCTCTCGTTTTTAGGTGGGCATCTATTGTCTGATAGATGCCCACCTAAAAACGTGTCTCAGCCAATCAGGGGAGAGGATTTACTTTACCCATTTTCTAAATTACCTTTAACGCTGGTACACAAAATTAATTACCACCTCAGCTTATGACTTCTGCCAACATCATAGAGGCATCACCTCTACAGATAGCAGTCAGAGTACTCATCTCTGCCACCCTTAGTGGGAAGGGCAAAAAATGTTGGGGCACGCCCCCCAGGATGATGGCCCACAATGACTTAAAGGGGTTTCCAGTACGAAGCTTACTATTGCCACTCTAACAAAACTTTTACTCCTTCTTCTTCTGTGCTCAGGAAATGTGGAGCTCAATCCAGGGCCACCAGCTGCAATCACATTGCCCTCTGACCTTGCCACACTGAAAGGCATGTGCTTCCTCTACATTAATGCATGCAGTCTGTTAAAAACGTTCTCCATGATCCAGGCCTGGGTCCTCCATACTTGACCAGACATCCTAGTGGTTTCAGAAACCTGGCTTAGACCGGCCACCTCCGAAAGGGAAGTCAATATTCCTAACTATTTACTATTTAGAGCAGACAGACACTTCAGGGGTGCAGGGGTTGCCATCTCAGTCAAGGATAGGTATACAGCATCCTGTATGAGTGCTTTATCTGTTGCAAATGCTTATGAATGTCTGTCTCTTCAAGTCACCATCTCGCACACTTCAACATTATGTATCATAGTTTGCTATAGACCTCCTTCTGCCAATCTACAATTGTTACCTCATCTGAGTAATATCATTGAACAACAATCCTCAGAAATAATTATTCTTGAGGATCTTAATTTAGACTGGCTATCTAAAACCACAGCTCCTCTCATAGCTTTCTGTGACACCAATGGATTATCGCAACTCATTGTCGAACCAACATGAGTAAATAAAGAGAATGTGGATAACAGCTCCCTGCTAGATGTTATCCTAGAGCATAAACCACATCTCTTCTTCTTTGCTGGCACCTTCTTCAGTGATATCAGTGATCACTCATTTATTGCTTGCATAAGATCAAGCAACAAACCTACCACTTTGCCAAAGTTTGCTGCCAAGAGATCTAGACGGAACTTTGATCTCACTGCCTACATAAACAAACTGAAACACTCCTTGTATTGGCAAGAGTTCTATTTAGCAAAAACACACAATCAGCATTCTACATCTTCAGCAAAATAATCCTAGATGCCCTAAATAAATATGCTGCTATAGTTAGGTGTGAATAGCAAAAAATGCATGTAGATGGTTCACACCATTATTAAAATCTGCATTGACTGAAAGAGATAATCTATGAAAAAAAGCACGCAAAACCCAGTCTGCTGTGGACTGGTGCAAGTTCAAAAGGACAAGAAACTCACGTGCTAGAATGGTTAGAGATACAAAAGCTCCATACTGTCATTCTGAATTTCCCTCTGCCTCCCAAAAATCCTACAAAATTTTGGAAAACCGTCAAGGACTTGTCTGGTCTCACATACAGTGGATCACTATCTGATGAAATATCCTTAAACAATAACACCATTAGTGACAGACTGGAAGTTCTGGATGCCTTCAATAATCACTTTGCGACTGCAGGCCTAGCCTTTGACAATTCCCCTGCAAATTTGATACGCTCTCAGGTGGATAATCAAGGTGTACATACTAGCTTCACCGATTGAGTTTTCTCCTTGCTTCCTACTACTTTGAAAGAAGTTGAAGAACTATTGCTAAAACTGGATGTAAAAAAAATAGTGCTGGTGTGGATACCCTTGACCCATATTTCTTGTTTCGTATTACATCCATGTGTTAGCTGTGCTCATAACCCATTTATTTAACCTATCATTAACTCAAGGATCCATTCCTTCAATATGGAAAACAGCGCACATCATGCCCCTGTTCAAGTCCGGAAATCCCTGTGATCTAAATAATTACAGACCAATTTCGATTCTCCCGGTCTTGTCAAAATTACTGGCAAAAGTCATAAGTAATCAGCTGAGGCAGTATCTAGAAGCTAATAACCTACTTAATACAGTCCAATCAGGGTTTAGAGCTAAACATAGCACCATCACAGCACTTGCCAAAGTGACTAATGACTGGCAAAGAGAGTTAGACAACAGGAATTACATCTGCGTCATATTCTTGGACCTGAGCAAGGCCTTCGACACTGTCGACCATTCTCTGCTACTCTCTTCCCTGACCTCACTAGGTGCTGACTCACTATCTTTACAGTGGTTCAACAACTACCTCTCTGATTGTTTCCAGCAGGTGAAAGCAGAAGGAGATCTCTCAACTCTGAAACCTCTCCTAAGAGGTGCTCCCCAAGGTTCTATCTTAGGACCAATCTTATTTGCAATATGCATCAACAATATAATGAAAGCATAACTAAGGTCAACATTCATTTGTTTGCAGATGATACAGTTCTTTACGTAAGCTACCCATCATTACAATCTGCATGTAATGACATTCAATCTGAGTTCAACCTGCTGCAACATCAACTTCTAAACAAAAAACTATTACTTAACGCCAAGAAAACAAAAGCAATGCTCTTTTCTCCCTCTGCCCAAATTGTAAATTCAGCCCTATCAGATCCTGTGCCACAGATTGCTACAATTCTTGGCGAGAAGTTGCAATTTGTCCCTAAATTCAAATACCTGGGAGTATGGCTGGACCATAGGCTCTCCTTTATAGAGCACGTTGAAGAATTACTCAAAAAATTACAACAGAGACTTGGCCTGTTCTTTAGGATAGCCTGCTTCTTAACTAGAGATGCCAAACTACAGCTGGTACAATCAACCTTTTTATCCTTGATAGATTATGCTGACATCCTCTACAGTCACTGTCCAATTCCCTACCTCACCAAACTTGACACATTATATCATAGAGCTTTGAGGTTCATCACAGGCCTGCCTTATTCCACTCATCACTGCTCCCTATATCAATCAGTGGGGTGGAGTTCTCTTCAATTCAGGCATGATAAAAATGCAGCCTTATGGACCCTGAGAGCCATCTCCAAAAAACTGCCCCAATACATTATAGACTGTCTTCCTATAAAACCAATAGGCAATTACACCCTGAGAAGTTGCAAATCTCTCCTACTGATGGTTCCCAAAGTTAACTCTCACTTTGGCAGGGCTGCTATAAGCTTTACACTGTCCTCCTTGTAGAATAAATTGCAAAAAAACTGAAACTGAGGACACCCCGTCGGCATGTTATCTTTCAAGCTCTTATATTCATGTCTCAGAAATGATCAGTACAGTTGTTTCCCACGATCATGAATTGTCATCCTGCTAACCTGTACCATTTAACCATGAACAAATTACTTCTAGTGCTTGTCTCCTCCTTGGCCCTGGTCTGTCATCATGCTTTCAAGTAACACCTTGATGCCTCTGTACTCCCTTTGATACTGGTCTATCTTCCCACTTTCTCCAGCCTTCTTTTCACAACTCTATACTGCACTCATCCACAATCTACACGCAATCATACTATAAAAGTCCTAACTCTCCTTTGCCTCTCCCCATAGGCCCCCACCGCGCCGCATCAGTTCTACCGACCTATCTTTGGGACTTCACTTCTCACAATGCTTATCTTTTGCTTACATATTACATACCCCTCCTGGTACCCCATCTGCCATTAGTTGGTGGTTCTCCAAGCCATTTTCATGGCTAGTACTAGTGACTGCCCCTGGTAAATGAACTAACTGGTACTTCTATACAGAGAACATGGTTTATATACAGTTACATGGTTCAATGGTGGATCTGCCCTCTTGTATTTGAATCCTCCTCTGTTATAGTTTTCCTTGTCTTCCTTTTATCATTTGACTCCCCTATTACTGCACCATTGTGTTTGTGTCTATATACTTATTTACATGTATTTATATGTTTTTATGATGGATGTTACCTGACCCTGTTCTAACCAGGTCCATCTTGTAATAGAGCTCTGTTCAATAATGTTCGCCTGGATAAATAACAATTTTGATTGATTGATGCTATTACAGCAAAGAAGACTAAAAAAACAGTGGGGCACCACTTCTCCCAGCCTAACCACTCAATCTCAGATATGTCAGTAATGGTCTTAAAAGGAAGAGACACGCTTTTGAGATTAAACTTATTTTACATCTCAATATGGTAGCAGATGGGATGAACATTGATCTTGGTTTTATGGGACACTATAGAAACTGACATCCACAGACCTCTTCTTCTTCAGACCGGCATATTACAGGACTTCAGCATGTGTGGGATGTGGGTGCGTGTGTGTATGTATGTGTGTGGGTATGTGTTGTGAGGTACATGATATAACAGGTGTGGGGCTTGCTGTCACATTGAGGTAGGCCTTTGTTTAGATACATGGATTTATATTGTGTTACTATTCTTATTTCACACACATAATGAATATTAAATCCTCCTTACAGTTTATCTTTGCCCGGGAGTGGGATTTGGAGTGGGATTGATTCCTTGCACCATATTCAGATCACCTAGCCTGTTACTGTACATACAGGAATGTTATCATAGACTGTCACATATTTTTTAACTGTGTACATATTGGGATGCGTGATCTCATTTGCATGGGGGTCCTGGATAGATCTTTTCACATTAGGCTAATATTGTAGTAATTTATGGATATGTAGGTATGTTAGACCTCTGGTCTTACACACATACTTTATATTTACTTCTAGTTACCTTATCCTTGGGAAGGTGGCAGTTTTATTTCATGGTAGTTCTATCCAGAATCCTTGGAAATGTTACTATGCAGATAGTAGTATGGTTAAATAGTGTCACATTTTTTCCTGTAGGTATTAAGATACATGAGCCCTTTTATTTAGGATTTCATGACAAGTTGAATTCCTTTGGGGAACAATTGCAGTGACTGATGTGAATAAAGGTTCACTAGGAGTGCGTGTGTGTGTGTGTGTGTCTGTGAGAGAGACAGAGAGAGAGAGAGAGAGCATCTCCTTAAAGCAAGGTATCCCCCCCACACACGCACACATTATGGTGATGTGGGGTAGGGTAGGTGTATTTGTGTGAAGAGGTGGAGAGAAATTACATTTTTATCACTTTTTCAGTTTTCTTAGACACTTGTGGTACATCAAGTCATTACATTCTCACTGTATTATGACATGAGTACATATCAGACTACATGGTCTTAATTCCTTGATGTTCCTTGACTAGAGATTTTTTTGACACTTATACTGTTAATGTATATTTAAATTATCATTTATAAAGTTCTGTCACTACACTACAGGTTTTTGAAATTTATTGGGCCTTATATCTATCTTGAGAGTACAGCTGGGTGACAGGTCCAGCTAGGTTTTACACATTATGCAGTGTGCACTGATGTTTTTAAGACAACTCTACTGGTAATAGCTTGTCTATAATGTAGGCATTGAAACTTCTTGGAGTCCTAAGACAATCTTAGTATGTCTTTAATCTGGGTGGGGGTTGCCTTTCAGTAATCACATCCTTATACAAACTGTGACACTCTTAGCTTGATTTAAGAGTCATCTGCTCCAGCAGTGTTATCTTATGTCAACTAAATTTATATGCAGTAGGATTCTTCGTATGTGTGTTCCACCAAGCACCTTTGACCCGGGGACCCTCCTGGCTGAAGGCAGTATGGTACTCTTAAACTTCTCTGACATCATCTTCTGTATTTTTTAAATGAGTATTTTAAACCAATAGGGAATTTTTCTGTTTGTTTCTGCATGATCTAGCTGTTAAAGTTATTGTATTTTCTAAACAACTGCCACTAGCTTCTGAAGAAGGACTGGTTGGTCCAAAAGCTAGAGCACTTTGTTCTTGTTGTTACATCTATGTTGGTCTATTAAAAGCTACCAAATCATTTGCTTCTGGATCTATTCTTGCAAGGACCAATACAGCAACTACTAAATCTAGATTCCTTCCCTATCTGGTACTCCATTGTGTATGGGCATACTGCTTTGTGCTAGTCAAGAAAAGTCTCTAAAATGCAGAAGATTAAGTCCATTTGAGTAATTAGTTCTTGTATCAGTTTCTGCTGTGGGAGACTGTGCTACATTTTTAGGGCTAACAAAATCTTTCAAGCAATTGAAGAATAGATAAAATGGGCACACATTTTACAGGCAACAGCAGGCATATTCTGTGTAATGTGGTCATTCTTAGGAATAGCATATAACACCCAGGTTAGGGTGTAAACAAAACATGGGAAATGTATACACTCTCCAAGCTGGAAAAAACTTTTAGATATTATTTCCATTGTTGGAAGCTACAAAGTTAGCTGAAAGACCATGATTGGACTGCCACTCCTGAAATAATCTCTTTAGTTCATCTACTACCATTTGCTTGAACCTGTGTGATCTTTTTCAAATGCAGTTATACACAGGCCAACGGTGGGGTTGCAGTCCGAAGCAGAGGAGTGGGCAAAATAAACCCAGCAGGCAGTCTTGTTTATGTATCACCAGTTTGGTTACTTACCCACCTAAAATGGTGCCCACCAGGTGGAAACACAGTGTCTCAGGTTACTGCTGGTAAAAGGGACTAACAGCCATTGAACTGTGTTGTTCTCTGCAGTAACTGTGCTGCAGAATACTGCAGTATTCTGTTGTATCCTGGCAGGGCCCACTGTATCACTTGTAATATGTATTTTATTGACAAAAACTTGATGTAAAACACAAGTAACATGTTGACTCAGTTCGCTGTACATATTTATCATTGCTTTTCATGGAAAAAAGAATCACACTGGCACCTGGTATTGGGACACTGCAGTATGTATCAGATACTGAGAACCAACAGCCTCTGCACATGAGAATGAATGCAAATCCATTGCTATAATGGGTGCAATTGTCTTAGTTAAGTTTTAGGCCACTGGATGACTTTGATCATATTTAGAAGACATTTCAAATGATTCTGGTATGCTTAATTCTTTTTGGCCTACTGAGGTACTTGAAGTAGAAGGGGGTAAAAGCTGTCTATTGATTGATCCAACCTGACCCACTGAGCCCAGTGGACACCTAACACCAGAGAAAGAGAAGATATTACTCTGCAAGATAGACAATGATGCATCACCATCTGGGCATTTTGGAGAATTTACAAAATACCTTTATAAGCTAATGCTGAGAGTTAGTGGGTCTTCGTCTGAGTCACTCATATGAGTAATGTGGTCCTCTGCCTCACTTCTCTTCCCTCCTCAGCTGCCTTTAATTTTGTCCTCAGCTCCGAACACAATTAGAGTAACTGTCTCATCAAAGCTGATGTACCTAGATTGATAACTTTTCTACCTCTACTGAAAACCTTTTTACAAAGTACACATATAGTGACACACATTTTTAGAGTCAAGATGGAAATAATTCCACACTACAGATGTAGCCCTCTTAATTGTAGTGCCAGGCATAAGGACATCTTGTTCCTGCTTGGTCTTCTCCAGATTTGGATGGATTTTGGATTCACAGCGGGAAGGTCATGTCAGATGAATCTAATAGATTTCTTTGACTGAGTGACCAAAATAGTAGACCAGGGTGGGGCTTTGGGCATGGCCTACCTAGACTTTAACAAGACATTTGACACAGTACCATACACAAAATTAATAAACAAGTTAGCCAGCCTGGGAGTGGGTCCCAGGGTGGTAGAATGGGTTAAAAATTGGCTGAACAGCAGGACACAGAGGGTAAAAGTAAACGGAGTCCACTACAAAGAAAGGGGGGTTACTAGCGGGGTACCACAGGATTCAGTACTGTGACTGGTCCTCTTTTTTTTTGCATGCTATGTTTACTGCCTCTGCCATGCCACACTGGCCCCCACTCCTTCGGGCTCCACAAGCTCCTCAACCCCACTGGCCTTTATCCAGCTCCCCTCAGGTCCTCATATCACGACCGATCCCCTGGGATATCCCGGTGTATCCCTATCACCAGGCGGGTCCCCCTCCTCCAAGGGGGAAGGGCACCATGGATGGAAGGGAAGACCCCTGGCACACACTACATTAGGGTCCGGGGGATGCCGCTGAGGAGCAGGAGGCCCTGGACAGGCACTGGAGGTGCTCAAGAGAGCGGGGAGCCATCATCTAGGTGGCCAGTGAGCGATTTTCCAGTTTTCTGTGTGGGGGCAGTGTGGTGACGTCAAGGCATATGCTGATGCCCGCTCCTCCCCCAGGTAACTGGGCCATACAGCCTGCCATGCTCCCAGTCTCCGCTAGGAGCCAGCAGGTACCGGACCTGTCCCCTGCCCACCCCCCACAGAATGAGAGCTGTCGCAGGACGCTCGATCCTTCCCTTCCCCGGCCGGCCCTCCAGTGACCGGGTCCATTCCCAAACCCGGGTCACTGGCATCACAAGCAGGAATCCAACCGCTGTGCCGGTGGGCCAGCTGGGACTGGTCCTCTTTAATGTCTTTATAGGTGACTTTGCAGAGGGACTTGAAGGAAAAGTATACCTTTTTGCAGGCGACACAAAGATCTGCAACAGGGCTGATACACGGGGTGGTGGAAAGGATAAGAAAGGACTTGGCAAGGCTGGAGGAATGGACAAATGTATAGCAGTTTAGACTCAATGCAAAGAAGTGCAAAGTAATGCACCTGGGAAACAAAAACCCAGGGGAAGAGTACACAATAGGGGAGGGGTACTAACAACAACAAAAATGGAATGGGACCTGGGGGTAATCATATCAGATGACCTAAAGGTTAGCAAGCAATGTGTGAAGGCAGTAGGGATGGCTAGGGGATACTGGGATATATAGGGAGGCATCACCAGCAGAAAACAGGAAGTTGTTATCCCTCTGTACAGGTAGTTGGTGAGACCCCATCTGGAGTACTGCGTCCAGTTCTGGAGACCCCATTCCTGCAAGAACATAGACAGAATGGAGGCAGTTCAGAGGAGGGAAACTAAATGGTGCAGGGTCTGCAACAGAATCCATATGAAGAGAGACAAAAGGAGCTTAATACTGTATGTATACCCTCGAGGAAAAGAGGAAGAGGGGTACATGATAGAAACTTTCAAGTATCTCAAGGAAATCAACAATGTCCAAGAGGTTAGAATCTTTCAGAAAAAGAGATGTGCATGGAAAATGGGGCACAATTTGAAGATAGAGAGGAACGACTCAGATGCAACACGAGGAAGTATTCTTTCATGGAGAGGGTGGTGGACACATGGAATGGCCTTCCTGAGGGAGTTGTGGGGTCAAAAACAGTGGCAGAATTCAAGAATGCATGGGACAGACATAAGGCAATTCTTGAGTGGGGTAGGAGGAAGTAGGCTGTTGGTTAACTAGGATCTGCAGCTTATCCAATAGGTAATTAAATGGGGAGACTAGGTGGTCCAAGCGGTCATTATCTGCCATCAAAGTCTATGTTTCTGTTTCTATGAATTCAAAGCTGAGACTGTAAATGTTTGATTACTATCACGAATTGTATGTTCATGTTCAGTAATAATAATAGGGATTTTCTCAGCCTCATATGTATCCTGTTTATCATTCTTATGGTCATCATTAATGGTATTATTGCTAGTACTGTAGGTCAAGTGAAAACTGCTTGAACATTGTCAGTTGTTATAGTCTAATTATAACATGGGTGCTCAGAAATGTGCACACCTATTGGTTGAGTCCCTGTGCAGGACCATGGATTAAATAAGCCTTAGTCAATGGTTCTGTGGAGTGACTCTGGAGATGCAGCACTTGGTCTCCTTGTTTGTAGAGTACAGCAGAACTAGGCAGCTATTTAAAAAGCTCAGGAAGCGAGACAGAGCAAGGCAAAGGCTGTTCCACAGTGCTCACTGAAGTAGGGGACAAAAGTCAGATAACGAGTGTGACATTCTGTCAGGGGTGGGTGAGAGCTGCTTAGAGTGAGTGAGTCAGTTGAACAGAGAAAATAGTTGAAGCAGCCAGTGCAAAAATGTCTGAGGCTACTTAGTGTAAAGTACTGGAAGCGGGCGTGGGTGTGAAAGGTACACCCAAGTTCCTGGGGTAGCGGCAATGGTGACAGCTGGCTGTTCTGCAGGTGTCATCACCCTGATACCCCCCCAGATGTAGCAGCAGACAGCGCCAATGTCCCCCACCATGTGGTAGCAGTTCGCAGTGTTCCTGGTGGCTCCCCCCCCAGATCTAGTCATGACAGGTAGGAGTTAGAGAGAGACATGATTGAGAGGTTGCAAAAAGAGTTGCAGTGATGTCACCCTGGGTAGGCAAATGTGGTGGTGAGAGAAAGACAGAGAGAGACTCAAAGTGATAGCGGGATTGGGACATGGAGTGCAGAGTTCCGAGCGTGTCTTTCTGTGTGTGTGTGTGTGTGTGTGTGTCTCTGTATTTGCCTTCAGTATCTGACAAGTAACTGTCCTCGTTGTGCACTGGGAGCTGCAGCACAGCATTATCAAGTAGTAAATGACAAAGCCCTCCTGTTGTGGCCCCCCCACCTGAGAAAGTGTGTTTCTCATTTCAAGGGGTCATACTGTGGCGCTGGGAGCTGCAGCACAGCATTTCCATGTCAGACTGCTGACCACCCACCCCAAATTGGACAGCAACAGCGGACAGCTCACTCAGGCACAGGGACACAGAAAAGTCTGTGTGTAATTCATATATGGCTTTGTCTTTTGTGTGATCGGTTGGTCAGAGCTTGTGGAGTGGCAGTACATGTGTGTGTGATTGGGGGGCAGACAAGACAGTAGTGGATGTGTCAAGTCTCAGATTGTAGAGACACTGACTGTTTCTCTTCCCAACCCATTAAATCCATGCAGTAAAGATGCTGTCCAGCAGAATTGGCAGCTGAGAGAGTGCCCCCTTAATGATCTCCACTTCCTATGCCAGCTTGAGTTGGTGATTAAGTAGAGAGCACTGAATCACCATCCCAAACTCCAAGCAGAGAAACACAGTGCTAATAGAATGAATGTGCAACCTAATCCTGTCAGGAGTTTGCCTGCAGCTTGCTTCCTCTGTCTCTGTCCCCAGGGCCATTCTGTGCTCTGTCTCTCTCTCTCTCTCAATCTCTCTCTTTTTTCAACATTCACCAATGCAGTAAGGGAAATGGAGTTTTGGCTCTGTAGCAATGCAGTTAGGAAAACAGAGTTTTGGTTGTCTGTGCGTACTGTGCTTTGCTGCCTGTCAGAGCAAAGAGTGAGAGACAGAGACAGACAGACAAAAGCAGGTGTTCCATCCACAGAGAGAGAAAGAGAGAGAGAAAGAGAAACAGAAAGCTTCATGTGCGTAGCACTGTCCTTTAAGAGGAGCTCAGCACGTGAGCAGAAGGAGTTCAGTGTGCAGAGTCCTCTTGACTTGTGTGCAAGTTTGTCTGGTTTGGGGGGGGCTAATAGAAGCATTGTAGCCAAGGCAGCAGAGCATATTATGCACAAGAAATGTCACAAATCATATAAGTAATGTATCTGTGACATTTCTATGTGCATAACAGCAATGAAGTGTGCATTATTTAGTAGGGACTACTTTGCAAGGTGGCAGGATACAGTAGCTTTTTTGGACTTTAAACAGCAGAAAAATGCTGCTCTGTGTATTTCTGCATGTTGTACAAATAACCCATGTAATAAGTAGAGATGGGCGAAGTGGCCTCAATTAGCTACATGAAGTGGATTAGCTGATGGCGAATTAAGTGCCTGGAATGTGAAACGGAGTGTACTTCATGTTGCAATGGGTAATGCAAAGTCCATTGAAACAATGACTTTTGCATTACTCTGTATTCCCAAATCACTACTCCACCAATTCTTAAGGCGAAGTACATTGAAAACAATGTACTTCACCTCACTTCAACTTGTTTTTAAGCTCCAAAGGTGAATTTTGCAGTGATTCGTGGGCTTTCAGGTAACATGGGTTCTAGATTGTTCTGCACAGCCTCAGTTTGGGGTAGTGTGTGTGTAGGAAGCTGTGGGAGATAGTCTGCTCTGAGAGCTCTCTGTGATTCAAACCTTTTGAAAGCTATTAAAAAAAGCCTTTTTGAGTAGTTATTTTTGCTGAAACTTTAGTTCATCAGTTGTAAGAAACCCTCCTGTGCTCATATCATTTATTGTTTGTGTATGGATTTTGAATGTTATTGTATGACAGCCAGTCTGTGTACTGAGATACAGTGGAAGTGTGCATTGGGGGAGGGCCGTATCTGTGGGGTAGGTAGATTAACTTGGAGAAAAAGTTATTTCTGCTTTGGTGATATTTTTCTTGTATAACTGTGCTAATGCACACACAGTAATATTTTCAATAATTCTTTTCATTTTTTTGCTGATTGTTATGGTGCAGCAGTGCATAATTTTAGTTTGTTTAAAATACGTGATTACATTACTGAAGTTTTCAATTTGCTACGCATTACTTAGTATGTGTGTGAGTATGGGTGATGCATGCCATCAAATCATATAACTTTCATTGTGCCACATAGTAATTTCAGCAATATGAATGTGCAATCCACTACAGCTGTGTGATTTTTGTACTTCTTTGTGATATCTTTATTGGTACTAGTATTAGTGACTGTTACTGCAGCAGTGCAGTACACTACGGCAAAGCTATTTTTTTCCAGATTTGAATTTCTGATGGTGAGCACTGGTTAGGTATTGTGCCTTTGCATCTGCATCTCTTCAATGCACAGTGCAATCTAAATCTGTCTGTGCATCTCCATCTGTAACTTAAGTCACAATTGTTTCTTTGGCTTCTCTTCAGAGTACTGGGCAGGTGTTGTGCATAATTCTGCATGAGCAGTGTACTCATTAATATGCGTTTTTAAGTCAGGACCATAATCACAAGTCACTCGTGATACAAATTACGTTCTTCATCCTCATGGTCACAAATGCAGTCACAAATCACGATTCACGATCATGCCATGAATCACAACATTAATTTTTTTACTAGTTACTTGGACATATTGTAAACCTGCTTTGTAGTATCTCTCCAAGCTTCACCACCCCACCATTGTACTCATTTTAAGTCAGGGAGTTTTGTGCTACAGCTCTTCAAGGAAGTACAACCATAGGCATTCGTGTTCCCAGTACACTTCCATATTGGTTATCTCACACCGTCAACACCGAATCATGTTCTTCATCATCACAGTCACAAATGCAGTCAAAATCATGATTCATGATCGTGTCATGAATCACAACATTAATTTTTTTACTAGTTACTCGGATGTATTGTAACCCTGTTTTGTAGTATCTCTCCAGGCTTCACCACCCCACCATTGTACTCAATAATAAGAGTTTTTAATTTGGGGAGTTTTATGATACAGGCTCAGCTCATCAGGGAAGTACAGCCATAGGCATTTGCGTTCCTTCCTGTACAGCATGTGAGTTACAGTACTATAGGTCGTGGTGGGCAAAGTGGCCCCAATTCACTCCGTGAAGTGATTCACGGAGTAACATCGAATACGTGGAGTACTCCATAATGTGATGCAGAGTATTTCACTTCATAATGAGGAATGCAAAGTCCATTGAAACTTATGTCTTTGTGTTATTCCGCCTTCCCAAAAACACATCTCCACCAATTTTAAGACGAAGTACATTGAAATCAATGTAATTCGCCTCACTTCACCTTGTAATTGAGCTGCAAATGAAATTCTGCAGTGATTCATGGGCTTGCAGGTCACATGGGCTCTAGATTGTTCTGCACAGCCTCAGTTCTGGTCTGGGTAGTGTGTGTGTAGTGATAGCTGGAGACAGTTTGCTCTCAGATCTCTGCGATTCAAAACCTCTAAAAGCTGTTTAAAATGCCTTTTTGAATAATTTTTTTCTCAATATTTAGTACATCAATTGTAGGAAACCCTTCTGTGCTCATATCATTGAGGTCTATTGTTGTGTGTGGATTTTAAATGCTAAATTAGAACAGTTAGTCAGTGTACTGTGAAGTGTGCTTTGGGGGAAGGGAATATTTATGGTGTAGGTACATTAACTAGGAGAAAAAGGCAGTCTTTCTGTTTTGGTTATATTTTTCTTGTATAACTGTGTTAATGTACACACAGTAATATTTTCAGTAATTCTTGACATTTTTTTGCTGATTGTTGTGGTGCAGCAGTGTATAATTTGTCTGTTTAAAATATTTGGTTATATTACTAAAGGTTTTCAATTTGCTACACATTACTTGTAGTGTGTGTGTGTGTGCGTGTGAGTGTGCTATGCATGCCATTAAATCAAACACATATTATTGTGCCACAGAGTAATTGGAGCAGTGTGAACTTGCTATCCATCGCACCTGCATGAATTATTTATACTGCTTTGCGGTATCTTTACTGGTAGTGGATTGTTATTGCTGTGCACTAATGCCCCAGTTGGCAAAAGGTATTCCTTTCCAGATTTGGATTTGTGACTTGTGAGCACTGGTTAGGTGTTGTTGTGCCTTTTCATATGCATCCCTTGAGTGCACAGCATAATCTTAATCTGTCTGTGCATTTGCAGTGCACCATTAATTCTGGGAGACTGCAGTTCTTGTTACGCTCTCATTTCACTTCGTCAGCACTGGGGAATTTTTTGGACACAAGACAGTAGCATTTCATCAGCACTGGAAGATTTTCTGGACACAAGACAGTAGCATTTTGGGGATGCATATTAATTCTGGTGACTCTGTGTGTGACCACTGCGCACATGACTGAGTGTGCTATTAATTCTGGGACACTTTGTATTACTTGTTATTTCACTTAGTCAGCACTGGGGAGTTTTCTGGACACAAGATAGTAGCACCTTGGGGATGCACATTAATTCTGGTGACTGCGTGGGTTAGGTGCTGCCAGTATTGTTGTCACTCCGCCCTACTTCGTGGTTAAGGCAGAATGACAACACAAAGTAATAATAAGGTGAGGTGTGCCTTTTCTATGGGGCACTCCACTTAGTGAAGTGCCAACGCGAAGTGGCCACTTTGCATTCACTTCACCAATGGATTTTAAATTTGCTGCATCTCTAGTTATAAGTGCAATATCCCATGACAGGGCATGGGGTTATTGGGACTTAATCAACACCCCGGGTGCTGTGAAGACACTTGGCCTGTGGCCTCATGCCTCTCAATGCACCCGGGGTGTTAATTAATCCTCAATAACCCCATACCCCATCGTGCGTTATTGCTTACTTAACCACTGTATTTAAGCAGCCATTCTGAAAACAGTTGCAGTTCTCAGCTTTTGTTTGCTTACCTTACTGCAGCTGGCATTATTACAAAGATACAATTCTTGGTTTTAGACATCATGCTGAAACTTCACTTGCTAGAGATGCTTGAGGTTAGGGACAAAGTCGAGGATGTGGCTCATTGCTTTGGAATCAGAAATACCATGGTATGTGACATTCACAAAGCTTAGCAAGAAATGTGACACTTTGCTGCGTCTATGGATTGTGATGTTAATGTAAAACCATGCATACTTCCTGTGATGAGAACTTGAACAGGCAGTGTACATGTGTTTTTACAGAGCTTATCAAAGGGGACTCCCATATTGGGAATGATTTTAAAAGAAAAGGTCCTTTGTTTCCTCTGACAGCTCAGTTTTGAAACCCCTTGTGTGGCACGTGAGGGATGACTCACTAGATTTAACCCCAGACATGGGATTCAATAACTTTTGATTGTGAGTGAGAGTGTGCCAGTTTCTCTAGAGTCAATTGAGCCATTCCATCAAAAACTTCAGGAGCTGATGGAAAGGCAGTCCCTAAGAAAGGAGTGTGTCTTTGATACTGATGAGACGGGTAGCTATTTGGAAGTTGCTTACCAAATACACATGGGGATGGATTCTTAAAGGCTTACACCTGGTGTAAAGTGACTTGCACCAACAAGAATGGTGCAATTAGCACCTTATGCCATGAGTTGCGACATTTGGGATTCTGCAAATCAGCCAGCGACATGTCACAGGTTGATTGTGCCAAAGTGTACTTACACCATCAGTTACACCATAACCCCGCTGTGACATGGTGCAAGGGGTTTTACAGCAGCAGTTATACCCTATTCTGGAAGGGCATCTGGCAGAACCACAGATTTACTATTCTGGAACAACCCCTGGAGGACATCCGTCAAAGTACATTTACACCAGATATTACATACTAACATACTACTAACATACTAAAATGCCAGCAGAATAGGCCTAATGGTCTTTCGTGTCTGCTCGTTTGGTCAGCCCCCACCCTGGCTGCTGACCTTGCTGTCCCCCTCGTCTTCTCTGGCTTCTCCCTTCCCAGTTCCGGATATTCTTGCTGCATTGGATTTTGCTTCCTGAACCTTCCCTTACCTGTCCCACCCCTCTTGAACCCTCCACTGTCTCTGCCTCCACCAGCCCCCTAGGTAGTGCATTCCATGGCTCTACCACCCTCTCAGTGAAGTAGCACCTCCTCCTTTCTCCCTTGAATCTTCCCCTCCAGCTTCCACCCATGCCCTCTAGTGGCCCTTCCTCCTTCCTTAGAAGCACCCTCACTGTTCCTCCCTGTTTACCCTCTTCATGTACCTGAAGACCTCTATCATGTCCCCGGTCCCTTCTCTCTTCCAAAGTGTACATATTTAGCTCTTGAGCCTCTCCTCATAGGTCCTGTCCCCCAAGCCCCAAATCATTTTGGTTGCCCTCCTCTGGACCCTCTCCAGGAGGTTAATGTCCCTCTTTAAGTGTGGCCTCCAAAACTGCACGCAGTACTCCAGGTGCTGCCTCACCAAGCAGTTATACAGAAGGAGTATCACTTCCCTCCTTCTGGAGGTGATCCCCCTAGCGATGCATCCCAGCATCCTGTTGGCCTTGGCTGCTGCCCTCCTACAAGTCTCAGAGTTGTTCATCTTGACATCCACCACCACCCCCAGGTCCCTCTCAGCCATTGAGACTTGTAGTATTCCCCAGGGTGTACACTTGGCCTGGGTTTCTGGCCCCAGGTGGGTACCTTGCATTTCCTGCATTAAACCTCAGCTTCCACTTTCTAGACCATCTTTCCAGAGCCTCCAGGTCCCCTGCAGGGCCACCCTCCTCCTCCCCATCCAACTGCCCCAGTTTCGAGTCATCTGCAAAGAGACTCATCTCACTCCTGATTCCTGTCCTTATGTCAGATACGTAGGCGTTGAACAGAAGGGCCCAAGGACTGATCCTGTGGGACCCCACTAATGACCCTCCTTGGGAAGAGATTATCCCACCAACTACGACCCTCTGGGTCCGGTCCTGGAGCCAATTGCCTATCCATCGGATCATCTGGTTTCCCACCCCATTTCTCCTAGTTTATCCAACAGGCCCACATGAGGAACAGAGTCAAATGCCTTGCTGAAGTCCAGAAAGAGGACATCCACTGGTCTACCCAGGTCCAAGGCACTTGTCACCCAGTCATAGAACTCCACCAGTTTTGTCTGACACGATTTCCCCGGGATGAATCCATGCTGTCTATCGTCCAGGCACCCTGACTTATCCAGGCCCCCAGCCTCTCCTTGACAATGCCCTCCATCACTTGCCCACCACTGATGTCAGGCTGACAGGCCTGTAGTTCCCTACCAGCTCCTTGATCCCCCTTGTGGATAGGCACTACATGCGCCACCTTCCAGTCTTGGGGCACCCACCCTGTCCTCAGAGAGATGGTGAAAAGCTCTGCCAGGGGTTTCGCCAGGACATCTGCAAGTTCCTTCAGCACTCTAGGATGTAATTTATCCGGCCCCTGTGCTTTCTCTGTCTTAAGGGAGCTGAGGGCTTCCCTCACTCTCTCTGCTGTGATTTCCACTTCCAGTACCTCTTCTCCCTGCTTAGCCCTCCCCCCACCTGCCAGTGATGCCCCCTCCCCAGACCTGCCAATTGGTAAGGGCCCCCTCCTCATTATCTCTGTCTCCTCATGTATGATGCAGCATCCCCATTTCCCTGGTGAAAACTGAGGTGAAGTACTCATTTAGTACCTCAGCCTGCTCCTCTGGGTCTTGTGCCCATCTCTCCCTGATTTAATCCTGCTAATCTGCCTCTTCACCCTTCGTCTTTCCCCAATGTATCTAAAGAACCCTTTTTCCCTCTCTAATTTCCTGGCCAGGTTCTGCTCTTCCTTGCCTTAGCCGCCCTCACCACCTCTAGTGGCCCTTCTAGCCAACAGCTCATACTCCTCGATCCCTTTCACTCCTTGAGCACTTGAATTTCTTATAGGCTGCTTTCTTTCCCAGACCACCTCCTGGACCTCCCTGGTCCACCAACAGGGTTTTAGGCCTCACCGCATTTTTGTCTTACTCTTTGCACAGGTGCTGGTAGCATCCTGCACCCCTCTCCTGATGATTTCCCACCTACTATCAGCTCATGTCTGACCCAATCCCATCCAAATGCTCCTTAAGGATCCTTCCCATTTCCTTAAAATCCACCCCCCTGAAGTCGGTTACTTCCGTCTTTGTGCAGCCTTCTACCCCTCCTAGGTCCAGGCAGAACCAGACCGTGGCATGGTCACTCCCCCAATGGGTCCCTTACCTCCAGGCCCCAATCTGGTCACTGTCTGCCAGGACCACATCCAGTACCGTGCCTCCTGGTCGGTTCCCTCACCTGCTGAGTTAGGAGCGTCTTGAAAGACATCCAACAACCTCTGTTCCCTGGTCACAGAGGATGTCATAGTCTCCCAGTCTGTTCCTGGCATGTTTTGGGTCCCCTAACACCACCACCTTTCCTCTGCCCAGTCTGCAGTGTCTCCTAACATCTGCCACCAGACTGTCCTCCAGCTCCTCCCGCCAGGGCAGGGGTCTATACACCACTCCCTATTTTACTCTCTTGCCCCCCCTTGTTATCAAGGTGACCCAAATCGCCTCCACGGTTCCCTCCGCCTCCTCAACTCCCCCTATGCCAATGCAGTTTTTTACTATCATTGCTACCCCTCCTCCCCTTCCCTCCCCCCTGTCCTTCCTGAACATAGTGTAACCCTCCAGGTTAGATGGTGTAAGTGTATGTTGTATCCACCGGGGACTACGCCAATGTGCCTGCCAGCCTACCCCCCATGACAAGTAGCCCCCCCATGTCTGGAATCCCCTGATATATGCAATCAATGCCCCACAGGGCTATCGGACACCCAGCAAGTCCCGATCCCCACAATGTATTTGTAAAAGCCCCGCAGAGCTATCAGAGCCTCCCCCTCCACTCCTGGTAATAGAATTGGAAAAGCCCCAGCAGGGCTATCAGAACCCCCCCTCACTGCACCCAAAAACAGCAGAAGAAAAGCTTCGCAGGGCTATCAGAACCTAAAAGCCCTTCCCTCAGTCCCAATCCCTGTACCCCAAGTCCCAGCAGTAAGGCATACTTTAAAAAATGAAGGAAAGATCTCCATCCTCTCTGGTAGTCTAGTGGCCCCCCACCCATCAGTGCCAGACCATCCAACTCCTCTCTGACCCATACCGAGCCAGAGACTAGCACAGCCCTCCTCTCTCCTCTGTGAACAGCTGCCGACTGAGCTCCGTATGAGCACGTACTACTGTAAATAGTACGTGATCAATGAATGACTGCTCATTCACTGAGCACGTACTATTTACAGTAGTAACATAGAAACGTAGAAACACAGAATCTTTTGTCAGATAAGGACAATACAGCCTACCTAGTCTGCCCATTTTCCTACTTGGTTTGGCAATCCCTACTCTTATCTGGACTGCCTTTCCCCCACACTGCTGTACAGCAGGGTGCCTTTATGGTTATCCCATGCACTTTTGAATCCCCGTACTGTTTTTGCTTCCACCATCTCCACTGGTAGGCTGTTCTATGGATCCACCACCCTCTCTGTGAAAAAAATACTTCCAAGCATTCCCCCAAGCCCCCCTTCCTCCAGCCTCATGTTATGTCCTCTTTTCCATGTGCACTTTGTTCTCTGAAATATGCTCTCCTCCTGTACCCGGTTTACTCCTCTAAGGTATTTGAAAGTCTCTATCACATCCCCTCCCTCTCTTTTCTCTTCCAGTGAATAGATGCTAAGTTCCTTGAGTCTTTCCTCATAAGGCTTGTGATGCAGTGCATATATTAGTTTTGTTACCCTTCTCTGGACTGCTTCCATTCTGTCTATGTCCTTACTGAGATGTGGGCTCCAGAACTGGACATAGTATTCCAGATGATGCCTTAGTTGTGATCTATACAGTGGAATCACCACTTCACTCCTCCTTCTGGTTATGCCCATTCCCATGCACCCCAGCATTGTGTTTGCTTTCCCCACTGCTTTTTCACATTGTTTGGATGACTTCAGGTCATCGGATATGATAAACCGCTGGTCTCTCTCCAGACTTGTGGTGGCTAGAACCTGCCCCCCATCCTGTATTCCTCTCTTGAGTTTCTGTGTCCCTGGTGCATTGTCTTGCACTTCTTAGCATTGAAACCCAACTGCGAAACCCTTGACCATTCCTCAAGTAGTTTTAGGTTGTTTCACATTTTATCTAGCCCCTCCTGTGTGTCGACTCTGTCGCAGATCTTGGTGTCATCTGTGAACAGGCATATTTTCCCCCTCATTCCCTCTGCAATGTCATTTATGAAAACATTGAATAGGACTGGACACAGCACCGATGCCTTTGGCACCCTAATGGTCACCTCCCCCTCTTCAGATTTTATGCCATTTACTACCACTCTCTGAATCCTGCCTTTTAGCCAGTTTCCAGCCTATTTTACCACTTTAGAGCCCACAACCAGATTTCTCAATTTGTTAAGCAAACTTCTATGTGGAATGGTGTTGAAGGCCTTGCTGAAATCTAGGTAGGCCACATCCACCGCCCCTACTACATGCTGATATGGAGCTTAGTCAGCAGCTGGCCATGGTGGTGAGAGGTGGGCTGTGCCAGATTCTGGCTATGTATGGGTCACAGGGGAGCAAGGTGGTCTGGCACTGCTGGGTGGGGGGTCACTAGACTACTAGGGATGATGGGGATCTTGCTTTAATTTTTTAGTTGTGCTTTACCGCTGGGATTTGGGGTATGAGAATTGGGACTAGGGGCTTTTGCATTCTGATACCCCATGGAACTTTTCTTTTGCTATTACCAGGTGACGGGGGAAGGGGTTCTCATAGCCATGCTGGGGCTTTTCCAGTTCTATTACTGGTAGCAGGGCAGTCTGATAGCCCTGCGGGGCCTATATGGCACAGTTTCGGGGAATCAGGCATGGGGGTTTTGATAGCCCTGCAGGGCTTTTCATACAGGTCACTGTGGGATTGGGGCATGGGGGGATCTGGTAGCCCTGCCAGACTTTTCAGTATCTGTGCACAGGATCAGGGGATGGGAGGTGCTGATTGCACTGCTGGGCTTTTACTGACTTCTATCAGGGTTGGGGCATGGGGGGACACTTGCGCCTTTCCCACCTTAGTGCTGCAGGCTTGTGGCAGCCCCTTCAGGTATGCCCTCCATTTGGCATACCTGTTGGTTGGTGCAAGTCATGGGATGTAACTGTGAGGACCTTGCCCGTTACAGAATCAGGCACAGGGTCCTTGGTGCAACTGAACCCCTCATATGTCACAACCTGCGATGTGTGTAGAGGTTCTTCCAGAATCGGGCCCATTAGCTTCAAATGAAGAGAAACACACTTTGGTGTTTAAAAAGAAAAAAAGAACATTTGACAGTGTTAGCTTGCAGTACCACTGCAGGAACATACATGCTTCTGATCCTTGTCATTAGGAAATCCTCAAACCTGTGGTGTTTTAAACATTTCAGTTTACAAAACCTGTTTGTTGTTTATAATGCTCAGTGGACTGCATGGGTGAGAAGCGATATTTTTAAATTTTTTTTACTGTGCTTGTTCCCTCTGTGAAATCTCACCTTAGAGTGAGTCCACCGCCAGTTCACACTGTTTCTGATAGACAACATATGTGCCCACTCAATCAGTGAACGGCTAACAACCAATGATAGCAGCATTTGTTATGAGTTACTCACTGCAAACACCACTGCAAAGATATAACCCATGGAACAGGGGATTTTAGCCATTTTAAAATGTGGTACCATAGCAAGCCACTCACCGCAGTCCTCAGTGAGAAAACAGGGAAACAGCACTTTGTGAGATTATAAAATCACTCACAATAAAAGACACAGTTTATATGCTGACAGACAGCTGAAGTGAGATATGGCAGGGCTCAGTGGTAAAATGCTGGGACAAACTGGGAGTTTTAAAACACAATGAACAGGATGTGGCTCAATCAACTGATCAAGAGACAGAGGTTGCCACAGCACACCACGCAATCACTGAAGGAACTCACATTGACATAACACAGCATGAAGGTCTCAGGCATGAACAACTGAGTGATGCCAACATTGTGTCCACAGTCTTTGTTAAGAATACAGATGCAGTTGTAGATGAAGACCAGAGTACATCAATAAACCTACACTCGCATTACGCACAGATGCTAAGGCTGTCGAGAGTTTTGAGAAATGCCATCCAGTGGCTGGAAAAGTTTCCTGATGCCGATCTTTTGCAGATCCTTTTACTCAGGCAGCTCTGCCACAAAGCAGTAAGGCTCAGAAATGAGAAAAAAAATATTATTTACATATTAAATTATTCGCTTTGGTTAAGAATAAGACTCTAGAGCAACATTTTTAAAGCATTTTAAAGATTGTTACTGTTTTTGTACTGTGTATGTTTAATAAAATTTACATTTGAGCATGGATACAGATTTTGATTTTGTTGCCATTGAAATTAATGTGGCTCTGATTAATCAAAACCCCAACTTTCTGAATGTTTTCTATGTTCCCCCATGCATTCAGATAAAGGGGTTATACTGTGTATAATATGAGAAACTAACACTGGAATGAATTTGAAAATAGGCTTCATCCCAAATGTGTATTTTAATCTGTATAAAAATAATTGTTGATACTGCTGCTACTATTACTACTGCTGCTACTATGCACAATGTTCACAACAAGTGTAGTGCTATGCATTTGATGATGTAGCTGCTTCGTGTGTGTACAACAGAGTTATGTCAAAATGTGTTACAGTACTGAGGCTAAGTGTATGAAGAAGTAACGTTTGTGCATCTGGCACACACATAATAACACATGACAAGTTGCATGCACACACACACACACACACACACACACACACACACACATTGCAACAGCCTAGCATCCCACAATCATTTGTCATATATTAGTGCAGTGTTCACTGTGGGGTGTAACTGCATTCCTTGTAATATATATTTTTTTAGTCATTGGTAATCAGGTAAGGCCTGCTAGGCACAAGTGCCTGTTTTCAGGGGCAACCTGGAAGCACTGGGGGGTTAAATGACTTGCTCAGAGTCACATGGTACACAAATGGAGGTTGTGGGAATCAAACCCAGGTCTGCTGAATGTATCAAGCTCATACATAGCTTGTAACTCTAACCTCCAGGCTATACTTCCAATCCATGTTATTTATTTATAATGTTAAAAAACATACATTTGAAACCCTGGATTGTGCTTTCAGGGTGGTGAATGGGGGTGGGTGAAGTTAGGGTTAAAAAGCTTTACCTCGCTGCTCCTTACATTTGACATTTTAATAACAAACCCTGTGTATTAATATTATTTTTTTGCAAGGATTCTCTATATTTATCTATAGCTGTGCAGTCCAGGGCTCTTATTAAGCTATATTCATCACACACACTGGGTGATGTGAAGCACTTGCCATTGACCTCATGCCATGTTACCCACCTCAAGGAGTGCAATGATTTTTCAAATGCACAAATTGTCAGGTATTATTGCTTACATACTGCATATATTCAAAAAGAGCAAATTAGGATTGCAATGGACAAGCTTTAGGTGTACTTGTCTTTATCAGTCAGAAGCAGATCTAGGCCATAGCTGAGAGCACTGAGAGAAACTGGTGGAACAGTTTCTGGGATTTCTGAATGATATTAGAGGTCTTAGCAGCAGCAAATTAACATATATTCCAGTACAGCTAAAATAGACCTCAGGCACTGAAAGTTTAATTTGCTTGTTAAATCTGCATAGATAGCTGGTAGAGGAAATGGTAATACCTACTCCTTGCAGATAAGGAGGTGTATTGTCAGAGGTTTATAAATAAACACATACTAGTGTGTAAACCATCACATCTTCAAGGTGAGCCATTCTTCTAGGTCAAATAAAGAAAGGATGAGTGTGGCATAGTGCACCAGTTATGCGTCTAATTGCTGAGTGACATAAATGGTCCCATATAGACAATGTTATCTTAGCAATGTACTGTGTAGCCAGTGACAAGGTACATTATTTGTTTGGATGGAAGGAATTACTGCTGCAAGGATTTGAGGAAATACTTCTTCATGGAAAGGTGGTGGATGCCTAGAACAGCATGCCTGAGGAGGTGGGGAGGGTGAAGACAGTCGGGAGATTCAAGCATGCATGGGATAGGCACATGTATATAATAAACAGAGGTAATGGAAGAGAGAAAGACACTTGTGACCAAATAGAGTCTGGGAGGGTAGTATTAGGCAGGGAAAATAGGGCCGAGTAGATGTGCCTACTGGTCCTTTTCTGACAATACATTCTATGTTTCTGTGGATGTATTATGAAGTCTTACTGAGATCAAATTGAAATGAATAAAGATTGAGATTGAAATATTGAGATATATCTGGATATTCTGGATCATGTTACTAGCTTCAGCTGTACAGATTACAGTACATATTAAAATCGAATACAGAAAGAAAGAAAGATAGTTGGACTAGAAGTGTTCAACTGTAGTTGAATGAGTGAAACATTATGATGATATGAAATTCAATTAGATATATGTTTTGTTGCTCTAAAATAAACGCAGGCATTTGAATGAAGGCACTTGTTTAATAGTTGCATGGTTATTTAGTGATGGTATAATAAACACCACCCTGAGTTGGCTTCACTCATGCATTACTGACAGAGCTTAAACTATTTGCTTTCATTCTTCCTCCTCACCTATATTAGTGGCAGCTGGTAGTCCAAAAAGCTCCATCCTGAGGGCCCCTCCTTTCTGTTCTATGCATGGCTGCCCTGGCAGACATTATCAGTGCTCATAGTTTCACTTACCACAGCTAAGCTGATGACAACCAGATGTATGCTCCCATTTCCAGTATCATCCAAGTTGTCCTTGCTTGGATGTCTCTGCGCCTCGTCAAGTTCCAACCCAGGATGACTACAAATTCTGTAATGTCAACAAGACTGAACTTCTTGTGTGTAGCACAAGGGTTCAGATGAAACAGCTTGACTTACCTGACCTAGGTTCCACTACAGTTCCACTATCATTTACTCAACTGCAGCTGTCTGCAATCTCAGAGTCCTTTTTGATCAAACACACTGCCTCTGGAATCCCATGTCCTCAAGACTGTCAGTTCTGCCTTTGACCATCTGCACACTATTTTCATGATTTATGCTTTCCTAAGCCCTGAAACTGCTGCCACCTTTTCCACTGTTTCATTTTCTCATGGCTCAGCCAGTATATTTCCTCTTCTCTGGTCTTCCATCATGAACATTGCAACAACTTCAGTTTGCTCAAAATGCTGTTGCTCATATTCTTTCTGGTTCCAGGAAGTTTGACCATGTCTCATTTCTCCTTGACAAACAACCTTAGCTTCATATTGAAGAAAAATGCATAATAAAACTTTTCTGTTTGTCTTGAAATACTGCACTGGACTCACTCCTTCATATTTATCAGAATTGCTTCATCGTCATCTACCACTCCGTTGACTCAGCTTCTCTGATACCCATCTCTACAACGTTCCTACCACCAGACTGGCTACTTTTGGCAATCATGCCTTTATAGTCTGGGCCCTTGACTTTGAAATGAACTCCGACTGGAAATTCTGGCCTGCAATCATCTAACATTATTTAAGGGTTAACTAAAAGCCAACCTCTTTCATTTACTGTAGCTGTTAATGCATTTTAACCATTTGTATTTTAATTGAGCTCAGGTGTTTGTACAGTGCCTTGAAATGTTTTAAATGTGCTATAAAATCGGCACTGATTATTATTGTTTTAGTATACAGATTAAAGAGGCACTGCAATCTCAAGGGTCAATTAAGGCCCTTTTAAATGTGAGTGCATGTGTGCGTGGGGGGGTGATAGCATTCTAACACAAATGTAAATGTTGTGTTCAAAGTTGTTCAACAAGGTCTAGGTATCTGTAAAACAATTTCTAGGATGCTGGCACTGCAGCATGTCATCAGAATTGTTTGTTTTCCATGAGCATGCCTCAACTAAAATATGCACCTGTGTTTTGTGTTACCAAACCAATGTAGTGCTCCATGATCATTTTTGTATTGACCTTCAGTAAGAGGTTTTAAACACACATTAAATTCTGTTTTCCAGACACTTTCAACCCTGTATATTGTATTAAAACAGCCAATATTATCCTGCTGCATTGGCAATGTCTTGAAAGGACTGTGGATAGAGAGTTACTGAGATTTGTTTTTGGACAACTCATTAGCTTGTGTTTCTATAAGCATCAAACAAAAGGCAAAAATCAGCACATGCTTGTTGGATGATCCCCCCCAACCGAAATCACCAACCTGGAAGTATGAAAAAAACCTCCCTTGCATCCAGTGGTTCCCTGTGTCACAGGGCATATCCCACATTCACTGCAGCATTACAGCATCCATGGTGTCACAGGAGCATAAAGCAACCAGCACAGCCCCCCTCACACCTCCTCAGCTGACTATTGTACATACAGGCAGGGAGTATGCCTCTTATCTATTGATCAGAGCCTTATCATATAAATAAGATGTGCATGCCTGCCTATATGTACAGTAGCCAGCTGAGGAGGCACATGGAGGGCTATGCTGGTCACTATATGCTCCTGTGGCAATACGGACAAAGCTACAGTGAGTGGAGGGTATGCCTGGTGCCATGGGGGCCCCTGGATGCCAGGGAGGTTTTTTTTGTACTTCCACAGGAGTGGGGGCATTGGCACCAAGGGAATTTTATATTTAATTTGAGGCTGGGGATGAGAAGGAGGGGGGATAACTAGCACTAGGGATGTATATTATTCACACGGGGCTGATGATCAGAGGAAGGGGGAAACACTACCACCAGGTATAATAACAGCCATCATGGACATCGGGGGGGGGGGTTGCTGCACTGTCTGGCTCTGCTACCCATGCAAATGGCCCCTTAGTACTTTGCATGCCAAATGGGTTCATTTGCATGGGTACCTTTGAAAATTTCTGAGAGTGCTCCAGCACTATCAACACCTGAGGCTCATCTTCAGAAAACATGTTGGGATGACGTTACCTGTCATAGCGCTGTGCTGGCATTGCCCTATATTCAGTCTGGTAGCACCCAACTGAATATGGCATCTTCAGACCCCTGGGCAACTGCAAAGCACAGCTCAAAGATTTGCAATGTGCTTAGCACCCAACTGTATAGTTGGCCCTAGGAGTGCTGCACTTTTAAAATTCTCACGCAGATTGAGGTGAATGTGGATTCTATGCACAACTTTTCAGTAGTGCATACTATGCAATTCACCACCATTGTGCAAATTATTACTACACAAATTGATGCAAATCATATTTTGCGGTGAATAGTGAATGGGGATTTCCTGTGATATACTGTGATACATATGGATGTTCTGCATCATGTCATTGACTACTTCTGTAGAAAGGCCAATCTGATCCAGTCTACATACAGTAATACAACATGAGGATTACCTGTTTCAAGATTCCCTGTTTCAGATACTGTTACATGTACAGTATTGTCCATTATATAATGAGGAGAGAAAATCCTTCATTTTGATTGGGTCTCACCTGTGCTTCAAATTGGTTTGATGCATTTGTAAAAACAAGGTCTGGAAGCCATGATTGCACTATGTAAAAAAAATCATTGTGCCGTTCCAATTGTCACATTTCAAACGTCACCATTTTTTTCAGCGTCTAAGTGACAAAAACTTTGTCATCCACAAAAGCCACAGGAAGTAGTTTTCCCTGTAAATAGCAGCCATACACATTTAACACAAACATATAATTAAAAATACATTATATATAATTAAAAAAGAATCAACTATACCATTGGCCAGGTATCATGCTCCCACTGCCAATCCCGCAGCATGCTTTCTCTCACTGTGTCATGTACAAATGGTGTTGCCGCCCCCATATTTGCTGAAACAAAATCAGCTTATGGTTGTTTTTTAATTTTATTTTGACACTTGCACCATCAAGAAAGGCAATGTGGAAAGGGACACTGGAACCCTCAAAAAAGGCAATGTGTTGGAGGGGGATTTCTGCTTGCTCCGTAGCGGTGTCATGGGGAAGGGGAAGAGACACATTTCCTCTCTGTGAGTCTGCACAGCTGAATGCAGCTCCCATCTCTGAATTTAAACATAGTTATTTTATCATTTATTTATTTATTTATAATTCTCATATCCAGCTAACAGATACTCGTATACATAGTAATGGATGGACAGAAGTGCATCCACTCACTCGATTAAACTGTTCACTTGACTGTACAGAAGACTTCACTCTCCCACTCTCTCTCTCCCCATTCAGCTAATCCCCAGAGATAATCTCACTCTCCCATCACATGCCAAAATTAAATGGCAAATAAGTCATACTGAAAGCAACAAAGAAAAAGAGAGTCACATTAAGCAGTACTTTTCTGGTGCAACACTACATGGACTTGTGGGGGGGAAGGCGATCAGTCACATTCTCATTCAGAAAAGCCTATAACTATGGATACTACAAAAGGACAAAAGTCCCATGGCAAACCAGGCAGAAGGACTATTTTATCATAAATTCATCAAATGACACCTTTTTTCATGGATAAACATATTTATTTAACTGTTGAAATGTGTTTAAAAATAAAGCCCATTTTATAAGTGTAATAAGACACTTCAAGGTATACATTGAACCAATATTACCGCACTTCCAAGGGCTTAAGACACTCAGCCAGCATCCTTGTGCTTCACTACACCCCTGGGCATGCAGTGATTAGTGGTGGGCAAAGTGAGCAAAATTCACTTCATGGATTAATCCACGAAATTCTGCCCAGTTCGCGGAGTGAAATTTCACCTGGTGGAGTGGTGAAATTTCACCCAGCAGAACAGCAAAATTTCACCTTCCGCAGGGAAATTTTGCTTTCCGTGGTGAAATTTCACCCATGGAAGACAGAATTTTGCCCGTGGAAAGTGAAATTTCACCTGGGTGAAATTCTGCCTAATGAGGAAAAATTTCATGAATTGCTCTGCCAGGCAAATTTAGCCACTTTGCTGGCACTGCACCTATGAAATTTAAATTCACTGCATCCCTAGCAGTGATATTTGTTTAACGCACACCCCATCATGACTTATTGCTTACATACTGCCCACTCTGTTGGATATTATTGCTTGCATGATTACTCCAAAGGCAATATAACAGCTGTGCAACTACTGTGAACAGAGAATACTGAAACTATTACCAAGAGGATGCTCACAAAGTACCACACAAACACAGAAAACCACACAGTAATTATATGGGCAAGTTAGGCAGCATGTCTAGCATATTGGGATGTGGGTGGGGATGGGAGTTACACCCACATACGGAGTAAGCTAAAAACCTAAGTAACCTGGGTGGGATGGGCAACACAAACAGGGAGGTTAGGTGTGTGAAACACCAGGGTGAGAGCAGCAAAACAATGCATACATTAGCATGAATATTAAGGCAATGCAGTCATATGTGAAAGTTATAACAACTACAGTAATTAAGTAGATAGTAAGCAATAAGGAACAAATCAGACTAGCAAAGGCAGACTGCAAAGAGAGCAATTCAAACAGCAAACTGTGCAGATGGTTAGCAGAATCACTAAAGCAATTCAGTCTTGTGTGAAGTTATAACAACTAGCAATGTAGATAACCAGGCAACAATGAACTGTAGTAAAGGCAGTGAGGTATGCAGTCAAATAACCAGCAGAAGCAATGACATCACCCTTTGCACTGTGGCCCACAGTGTGGAGGACCACTAGAATGAAAGTACAGTTATTGGAGAAGATGAATCCACCCTTGAGTCCTAGGTGTATCCCATTTGGCTGGGGTGAAGAATGCATGGAGTTGGGACCACTGGTGATGAGGAGGCCAGTCATGGTGATTGTTTGGTGGTGGAGAGGCAGGAACAGCAGACAGATCCAATCCTCATGACTGTTTTGAAGGTGTGGAGTGGCATGTAGATGCACAGAGTACCAACAGCACTTTTAAATTAGAATTGTAGTGCTGCATTTTTGAACCCTCTGACAAGTCCCAGTTGCAGCTTGATTAGCTGAGCTGGAGAGCCCCAAGAGTTGGAGCCTCCGGTGATGAGGAGGTATGGATGCATAACAGACTGGATGGACTGAAGTTTTTGTTTTTTTTCCTTCCAATATTGTCTACGGTATGTTTCTATATAATTGAAGGACACTTTAGCCAAAAAATGACAGGAAGTCCAAGTGCTGTGTTGTAACCTGATTGGCTGTGTAGCAGGAGGTGCCAAATTCAAAAATCACAAGCTGTTCTGGGATTGGTGGTTGTTGGAGGGGCACTTTTTCAAACTCTCATTACCCAGTTGCTCTGCTGCTGGAATCGAAACCTGGCACCAGTTGGGCCTGAATGCCACCACTCCTACAGTACCAGATCATTGCTGCTAGCTGACTGTGAGCAGACAATATGGTAGGGGGGGATCTCATACAAGCACCCTCATGCAGCCTGATTGGATATGTGGCTGGAGGCTTCCAATTTCAAAGTAATGAGCTGTCTTTGGATTAGAGGTTGTTTGTGCTGGAGGCTGTTCCAGACTCTAATGACCTGATTGTCCTGGTGTTGAAATCCAGTCCTGGCCCCAGCTGGGCATGAATGCTGCTGTTCCTAGGAACCAGTTTACCTGACTGGATACTGGATCTGTGCTGCTTGCTGACTGCACTAGACAAGCTCAGCCCTTTAGACACAGGGCCACTCCCCAACCTTTTTTATTTCTCCTATTATTTCTGTAAAGCTTGAATATTTTAATTTCTTTACCACAAGTATCAGATTCATCCTACCTTGTCACCATCATTTCATATTTGCTTCACCATCATTTAATTAATAAGACACAAGAGGGTGTGTGTTGTGGTGTAATGACATCACGCCTTGGGTGGGTTGAAGCACAAGTCTGCAGGCCAAAAGTATTCAGCACCTGAGAAGGTATATTATTACATAACACACATCCCTGGAGTGGCTTATTGCTATTATACAATGGCTTCCTTATACAAAATAATGTAAGAAACATAGAAACAGAGAATTTTACAGCAGATAAGGACTGCTTGGCCCACCCAGTCTGCCCATTTCCCTACCTGATGGATAAGCTGCAGATTCTAGTTAATCAACAGCTCACTTCCTCCTACCCTCCACTAGAATTGTCTTATGCCTGTCTCATGCATTCTTGAATTCTCCTACTGTTCCTGACTCAAAAACCTGCTCAGGAAAGCTGCATCCACAAACCTCTCTGTGAAAAAATACTTTCTAACATTACCTCTGAGACGTCCCCCCTCGATCTTCAAATGTGCCCCCTTGTTCTTGCACATCTCTTTTTCTGAAATTATTTTTAAAATATTTTTTAATTGATGTTTCAGTGTAGAAGTATATATATATATATATATATATATATATATATATATATATATATATATACAGTATATATATATATATATATTCATTGCAAAAAACGACATGAATGCATCAGTTAGGGGTTTTTATTAAAGCATAAAATGCTGGGAAATTTGACATTAGGGTTACTAACCCTATTACCCCCCCCCCACCATCTACAGACCAACAGGCGTCAGGATGTGCCTTTGGGTTGTCAGCCCTAACTCTCACCCCATTCCATGTGTAAACAAGATGAGATGGTACAATATAGGAGAATGAGGTAAGAGTTAGGCCCACCAACTCTGAAGCACACCTTAATGTCTGTTGGTGTATAGAGGGTGAGGGTGGGTTGGGTGGGGTGGTAGGGTTGGTAACCCTAATGTAGAATTTCCAGCTTTTCTTTATTAAAATCCTAACTGATGCATTAATGTAGTTTTTGCAATGAATTTCCCTTCTTTTTGAGAAAGTGTAATGTAACTGGTATGTGGCTGTGGGAGCACAGGCCCTCCAGGCCCTGCGCTTCTCTCACATTACCCATTGTTGCATAATGATATGCATAAGTGGAAGCGTGGGCCCTCTGAGCCCTTCAATTCTACTTACACATATATACGGACTTATCGCAGCCCTATAGTTATGAACAGTAATCCTTCTAACACTAATTTGACAATACCTCAAAAACCGTAGCAACTATGGTAAAAAAATTCCACTGCAGTTGTAATCATGACTTTGAAACCTCCATGGGTGCCTAGTCAGCTGTGGAGAGTAGATAATCCATATCTCAAATCAGTTTTGAGGTATGGGCACTGAAAGACAAAGCGGGCACCACTATTTAATGGACGTACATAACTCGGGCATTTTCAGGATTTTTTTCACCCAATTTCCAATATGGCTTTTTGGGGACCCCACCTCAATGACACTGTCATTTCATTAATCTGTCTTGAAAGTTGAGTTCACACTGCGGACATGCCATTCTGTGCCACAGGTGTGAAATCATGTTTTTGGCAGCTTGTGAAAAATGACAACTGTATACTGTTCATGAGCAGGTGTGGAAAAGGGTGATGTTGAAAACTAGAGGGAAAATATGAAAAATTGCCAAAGTTACGAGCTCACATAGAAACTGCACAATGCACACTTGTAACGTGGCCATTTTTGGAAATTTTTAACCAAATTTACACCATGGGCTTTGTGGGAAATCTCGTCATGAACACTGGCACTGTGATTTTGTTAATCCATCACGAAAGTTGATTTCACACAGCGACCGTGCCATTCTGTGCCAAGGGTGCGAAAACACATTTTAGGCAGGATGTGAGAAATGGCTGCTGTACTGTTCATGATGGTGTGTGAAAAAATGGCAATGTAGAAAATCTGGATTGAAAATATAAAAAATTGGAGAGGTTATGAGCGTGTGCAGAAACTGCACATTGCACGGGTGTAGCAATGCCGTTGTTTGGAGGTTTTTGTACCAGATTTTCAACATGGACTTTTTGGGACCTCCCCTTATGAACACTGGGATTGTCATTTCATTAATTATTATTGAGAAGTGATTCTGCGCAGTGACCACAAAATCTCCGTTTGGGACTGAGTAATGAAATGACAGTGACGGAGTTCATGAAGTGGGGTCCCAAACTGCCTATGTTTAAAATTTGACAAACAGATTTGGTCTTTGCCATATTGGTCCTTGTAAGAACATGTATGTTTAAAATGTGGTGAGAAAATACCAACAAATGGCTGAGATATCCACATTTAAATTATTTGTATCGGAACCATACGAAGAAGGATCTTAGTTTGTATGGTGATATACAAACTAAGATCCTACGTCATATGACTCACAAAGTAGGATCCTAGTTCATATCTCATCATACGAACCAAGATCCTACTTCATATGATGCTGATATGAACAAAGAATTCAAATATTAAATAACACACATATTAAGGGCATTTTACAAACAGTGAAGTTCAGAATACACCTAGTGTGTCACAATAAGGACAATACATGTGTTGGATCCTTGCCAGAATATCATTTTAGGAGGTTTCCAGATATGAATTTCAACAAACTGGAAACAAGATAGTGGCCATACAAAAGAGGAATTTTCTCATACAATGCAGGATTCCTCTTTCGTATCATACAGCTATATTGAAGTGCTTACTGAGCATGTTCAGAAATTATTTTTTCAAATTTTTAAATTGCAAAAACTTAAAAATGGCTTATTATTTTTTTTCATCAGACTAGCAAAATGCACATCTGTGGGGTAGTCCCTTTCTGTCCTGAAAATTTCATACCAAACAAACAAACCCTCTGGGCTATAGGCAAGTTCAATGAAAAATCCCAGCAAAGCCAATGGGCAAAAACATGTTTTTTCACCTCTCCGTAACTCAAAGACTGCACAACTGACTTGAATGAAACTTGCCAGATCAAGGGAGTCACATGCCAGGAAGGTGCATAGTGCAAATCCATTCAACAGTTGCAAAGTTATTAAAGTGCAAAAGGCAAAAATTTGAGTTTAACTTTGTAGTGCCTATGCAACCCTAACTATAGGGGTGTTGATGTGCCCCTATAATATTACAAGTTCCTATTTTCAGTTTGTCCACTATATGGTGCTGTTCTCCACAGTGGTTTTCTCTGTTCCCCTGCCTCTTTCTATATTGCTGTCATTGATTGCTCTCTTCTCCACCCCCTCAACCAGTTCCAGTTAGTTATGTTGTTGTTCCTGGTTCACGCTGCTCTATTTTTTTGTTTGTACCAGGATAAAGTTAATAGTGAATGATCTGAAACAGAAGAAATTAATAGTGAGTAATTTGAAGTTGTTTATCACTAAGCTGATGAAGTATGGCCACTGATGAGATAAAGCCAATCAGTGTCACAGCTTTGAATGTGAAGGATTCCATATTTTTCTGTAGATAGGCTCTCCCAATGCAGTTCACACCATTTTTACTTTCTACCAGGAGAAAAGCATGGGAGGAAAGAATGAGGGATGAGAAAAATAGGTTAGTTAAGGCAGGTTGGAGACCACCACACAATGAGCACACGTTAGGGAATTAAGTGAACACGCTCAGTGTGGCACTTTGTTGCTAATGCTTTAAACAATTCTCAATATAGTTGTGTGTAAAACCATGAGGGGTTATCTATTTAAACTTCCATGGTCACTGGAGGAGCAAAGGGTGCTGGTGTTTCAAAAGGAATGTGACTGGCAGGTGAAGAATGAGCATAGAGGGAGTTCTCTATCTGGTATTGAGGTCATGTAAGTGCGTGCACTAGATATAGTGATATTATTGCCTAATAATGTCACTGTCTCTATTGCATGCCAGCCAATCATCATACTAGGATTATCCTTGCCATTGTATGATAATTAATAGTTTTAAATCCTCAACTTTGTTATTTAGGCTACTTGTGTTAATTAAAATACCATTGTATTTCGAATGACCCTCTTCCTCAGATTGGCTAATAGCTTAACCTTGTTGCCACAACTAATGTTTTTGTTTGCCGCACCTTGGTCCACAGGAGCATTTTACCCCTATTGCCCCGTAGTGGAGAGTTTAATAAGCATTTAGACGAGTGCTTTAGTCTCTCACCCTACATGCAAGCCTTCTGTTATTAAGGTGTAACCCATCACTGACAAAGAAGTTCTGCCCATTCCAAAAGGTGTTCCAGTTTCGACTGAATAAATTTTTTTGTTCCCTGCCCAGGTTCTTAGCCATTTATTAATTCCTGAATTACTGGGACACAGAAAGACTTTCTGAAATTATGACATCCCCAACCCACTTTTTTAAATTCTTTCTTCTACTGTTTTTTTTCCAATGTCTGTGATATACACGGGCACCACTATTAGTATTTTTTCAAACTTGTTTAAGTATTTAGGCAAACATTGGGAATGTCCCTTATTTTGGCTCCAGGAAAGCAACTTACCTTGGTCTATTCTTTTTACACTTTACATATACTTTTATCGATGTACTGAATTATAGAATTTCCAAGTATGATAACCACTCTTACTGCTTTATTAGATGTAATTAAGGATTTTAGGTTACTATCCTTATCTTCCACCTCTGAATTTAAGATCTGTATTATGTCCTTTCCCAGCCTTGTCAGAGAGCACATTAACCCCATTTTGCACAGGAATGCCCTGACTACTTTGATAGTTCTCTCTGTTCCGTCTATTTTCCCCTTTACTATGTCTCTCTCTTGTCCATTCCTCTTCCTTATCACTCCACTATTCCTCTCTATAGTCTAGTTTCTATTATCAAGTGGAGTGTTAGTTCCCATCTCTTTATGAACTTTTTCTATATACTTCTTAACTGTTCTAATTTCACTCACCCTTTTAATCTCAACTTTAGTCTGGCTAGCTCCAGTTCTAATTCCAAAGTATGTGTGTGTCTATCTTCCTCTCTCTCTCCATATATATATATATATATATATATATATATATATATATATATATATATATATACACATACACACACACACACACACAAGTTGTACAGAGAAAAAATATATCTGCCCATCTACTTTGATATTGAAGATTTTTGTAGTTAATGGACTCCAAGAGCAGTGTTCCCTCCTTCACTGTTATATTAGAGTATGCGTCTGCATTTCAGTATCTTTAACACACAAGCAGTTTTATGAAATGAGACAGTCTGCACAATGTATGACCTCTCAGGGCCCACTGGCCTGCAGTTTAAATTAGGTGGGGGTGGGGCTGTCTCCTATTTTCAAGTGCTCTACACAGTCAAACATTGTTCAGCATTTATAGCCATGGCACCCATAGTTCTGTGCCATGTACTTCTGATTTCAATTACACTGACAGGGAAAAAGGTAAAACTTAATTTAGGTGTTATACTGTAAGCCTCTAGAAGGTCTCATCACTACAGTCCAACCCTATAAAAGGATTTTAGTGATTCTGATCACCCTCACATGAGCACTTTTGCTGCTTGACATTTTCTGGGCATTATCTAAGCCTCCCACTAGTATCCCAACAATTACTGAGGTGTCACAGAGATTTACAGTAGATTGAGATAGAGTTTTTTAGATGCTTCTCATTTTATATTGCCGAGGCAGAGAAGTAGGTACACACAACATCAATCACTTAAATATCTACAAAAAGGCTCAGAGCCCAGCCCATTTAAATTGCAGCCTGTATCGCTAGCATTATGTAACAATCCTACTGTACTGTCCTGTATATTGACATACTGTATATCAACATGTATCAACATGTGTAATCAGTATCAATATGCTTTGTTAAAGTCAATCTGAGTCTGGGACAAAAAAAGAAATATTAAAAATTAATAAATAAGTTCTGAACTCTACCTATTGCAGAGTGAATCCTTTCTAAATATAAACTCCTAAAAATGGGCTAGGAAACTGTTTGGTGCAGAAACTTAATTTTTTTTCCTTTTTTCTGTTAAGGAAAACATGACAGGTTAGTGGTTACTTGAGAAAGGGTGAAATATTTGCTGTGCAATTAAATTTATGTGATGAGTTATAGAATATTACAGTGGCATACATCATAATGAAATATGCTATTATGGAAGGGGGAGACTTTGATAATTTAATATTATTAAGAGATAATTATTGGATTGTGTCTCTGAGGACAAACAAAAAAAACAGATTTAAACTCAGGTCTTGATTTATGTCCGCATCTAAAAACAAGAAAATGAAAATGAGTGTTCTGTATTTTCAATACTGTGAACAAATTAAATATTGAGCCTTGATTATAAGTCTTTGAATAAAAATGGTGAATTTAGGATGGAGTTTTGTAACAGCATTAATGAAGTGCAGCTAATAAAGATAAAAGTCTTTTAAATATTTAAAATTTGGATAGTGAATGTCCCCCCCCTTCTCCCTCTCCCATTTTTCTTTCCTTCCCTACATTGTATTTTGTTTCCATACTATCCAATGATAAGAATGTTTGGACGATTAATGGCCCAATTGATGGCTACAATTAAATGTAGTGTGTTTTATTTATTAAAAGGTAATGAATACATTGATTATCACAAAAATGTAATGAAGTGATGACTGCTATGGTTCAATTGTATCACATGGTGATTTCAGAAATGTATTTAAAAGAGTGCTTATGGTGTGATCTCTAGCCTTTGATAAAATATTTTTTTGTCTGAAATGTGTCAGGCGGGATCTGTGGTGCTTTTAAATAATAGAGTATGTTATAATTTTATAACGTAGTGGCATCCCTCTGTTGAGGTACATCAGTGCTCAAAACTTATTACAGCAATTTATGTTAGTTTCTTGCAGCACGATTATCCCAGTGTGCACTCTTTTGGAACATGATTAGGTTGGGTGCTGATGCAGGTCAACACTGGACATAACTGATGGGCGATTGACCTTTTTCTACCATCAACATCTTTGTTTCTAGATAACACTTGTTGGAAGATACTCATGGTTGTTAATAAACAACAAACACATCCTGTTCTTCTAATGATTGGGCTTAGAAAAATTAATGGCTTCACTGGGAACTGGGGGTCCACCTGGAGTGATGCAGGCCTATACTGGTGTGGTGGTCTGCATCTGTCCAGGAGGGGAACCATGATCCTAGGTGATAGGTTTAAATGCTTCACTGGCAAACATTTAAACTATCCAAGATGGGAGGCACTGGAAATGAGCAGGTCAATCCTAGTCCCCCCCAAAAAATCAGGGTAGTAAGTGAGGTAAACACCAAGATAGAGATGTCGATAGGGAGAAGGGCAGGGGTAAATGGAGAAAATGACAAAGGTAATAAGGACAGGGATGGGGCAAAAAGGGGTAAGGCCATCAAGAAATGGAGGGTAATGAGTATCAATGCCCATAGTCTGGGCAACAAGCTCCCTGAACTAGTGGCCTTGATGGAAGAGAGATGCCTGGATATTGTAGCAGTCACAAAAACATGGTACACAGAGAACCATGACTGAGATGTTAACATACCAGAGTACACAACCTACAGGAAAGACAGGGAGGGTAGAAGAGGAGGAGGAGTAGCTCTCTATGTAAGGGAAGGGATAAAAGCAATGGAACAAAAGATTAAACAGCGAGGAGAGAAGGCACTGTGGGTCACCTTAGAATCTGGAAATTGCACCTCTATCTGCACAGGGGTTGTATACAGACCCCCATGTCAGGTGGAGGGAATGGGAAAGGATATGATAGAAGGCATCCTTAGGATGGCAGAGAAAGGGGTGATACTGTTGATGGGGGACCTGAATATGCCAGATGTTAACTGGAGCACCTTTGCTGCAGCCACATCCAAAAGCAGGGCCATTCTCGATGACCTACAGGTGGCATGCCTCAGACAGCTGGTTTTGGAACCCACTCATGAGGGAGCAATCTTAGACCTCATACTCTCAAATGGGGACAGTGAGAGGATTTCAGATCTAGAAGTGGGTAGCCATCTGGGAACAAGTGATCACCAAACAGTGTGGTTCATGATAAACTCAATTACAGAGTCAAGCCATACAAAAGTGAGGGTAGTGGACTTCAGGAGGACTGACTTTGGCAAGATGGGAGAGTGCCTTAGAAAAGCACTAGGAAACAGACTAGAAGGAGTAGTGGATCAAAAAATGGGGAAACATCAAAACTGACATCACAGAGGCAACAAGCCTTTGTGTGAAGTAAATAAACAGATCAAAACAAAATAAAAAGCCACTATGGTTCTCAAAGGAGGTGGCGGGAAAGGTTAGAGAGAAAAAGATCACATTTAGAAAGTACAAGGAAACAGAGAATGAGCAGGACAGAGAACTGTACCAGTTAAGGCAGAAGAAAGCAGGGAGGGAAGTCAGAATAGCAAAGGCCCAAACTGAGCAAAAGATAGCCAACTAGATTATGAAGGGGGATAAAATCTTTTATAGGTACATCAGGGAGCATAGAAAGACAAAGGGAGGGATAGCGAGGCTAAATTGAAAGGACAGTGGGTGGGCAAAGAGGGACAGTGAAAAAGCAGGGATACTGAATGAATACTTCTGCTCAGTAGTCACAAAAGAAGAGGAGGTGGAGATGCCTAATCCATTTAACAGAAGCACTCTGGATAGGGGGGTCTATCCCAGTCCTTTCACAGAAGAAAGGTTCTGAAAGAACTCCAAAAACTCAAGGTGGACAAAGCAATGGGGTCTGATGGAATTCACCCCAGAATTCTAAAAGAATTAAGGGGAGAACTAGTGACACCACTGGCTACCCTTTTTAACAAATCATTGGGGGATGGTGTGGTACTTGAGGACTTGAGAAAGACGGATTTGATTCCCCTACACAAAAGTGGGAGCAAAATAGAGGCAGAAAACTATAGACCTGTCAGTTTGACCTCTGTGGTAGGTAAAGTGATAGAATCACTTCAGAAGGAAAGAATTGTTGAGTACCTAGAGGCCAGTGGGGCACAGGACCCAAGGCAGCATGGGTTCACAGTGGTAGGTCATGTCAGATTAATCTAATTGATTTCTTTGACTGGGTGAACAAAGTAGTAGACCAGGGAGGGGCTGTGGACATGGCTACCTAGATTTTAGCAAGGCATTTCACAGAGTCCCACACAAAATATTAATAATCAAATTAACCTGTCTGGGAATGGGTCCCAGGGTGGTAGCCAGAGTTAAACACTGGCTGGACAACAGAACACAGAAGATATTTTTGTAAATGGAGCCCACTCTGAAGAAAGAGGGGTTGCCAGTGGGGTACCGCAGGGTTCGGTACTGGGTTCAGTCCTTTTTAATGTTTTTATAAATGACATTGCAGAGGGACTGGAAGGAAAAGTATACCTCTTTGCAGATGAGACAAAGATCTGCAAAAAGGTTGATACACAAGGAGTCATGGAAAGGATGAGAAGGGACTTCATAAGGCTGGAGGAATGGTCAGAAGTATGGCAGCTTGGATTCAATGCAAAGAAGTGCAAAATAATGCACCTGGGAAACAAAAACTCAGGGGAAGTTTACACAATAGGGGAGGTAGTAACAACAACCAAAATATAAAGGGACCTGGGGTAATCATATCAGATGACCTTAAGGTTTGCAAGCAATGTGAAAAGGCAGTAGGGAGGGCTGGGGGATACTGGGATGTATAGGAAGAGGCATCACCAGCAGAAAACAGAAAGTTGTTATCCCTCTGTACAGACAGTTGGTGAGACCACATCTGGAGTACTGCATCCAGTTCTAGAGACCCCATCTCCCCAAGGACATAGACAGGGTGGATGCAGTCCAGAGGAGGGCAACTAAAATGGTGCAGGGTCTGTAAGAGTAGCCATATGAAGAAAGACTAAAGGAGCTTAATATGTATACCCTTGAGGAAAGGAGGGAGAGAAGGAACATGATAGAAACTTTTAAGTACCTCAGTGGAATCAACAAAGTCCAAGAGGGTAGCATCTTTCAGAAAAAGAGATGTACAAGAACAAGGGGACACAACTTGAAGATAGAGGGTGGACTGCTCAGGGGCAATGTGATGAAGTATTTTTTCACAGAGAGGGTGGTGGACGCATGGAACCACCTTTCTGAGGAGGTTGTGGGGTCTAAAACTTTGGGAGAATTCAAGGATGCATGGGACAGACATAAGGCAATTCTTGTGGGGGGGTAGGAAGAAATAGGCTGTTGGTTAACTAGAATCCGCAGCTTATCCTGTAGGTAGGGAAATGGCAGGCTAGGTGGGCCAAGCAGTCCTTATCTGCCATCAAAGTCTATGTTTCTGTGTTTATCATTTGAGCTAACTGTAAGAAAACACAACTTTCAACACAGTTTGGGCTACTTTTGTATAAAGACATGTGGTTTAGGCCTTCCAAGTAAATGTTGATTTTGGTTTGATTTACTAACTACCATGAAACAAAGCATATGACAATTTCCTTAACAGTCTATACTTACTGTATGCTGAAAATGGGAAAGCTGTTTAATTTAACCCTAGGTAAAAACAGTGGGGCCTCCATATAAAACCTGCCATATTCTTTGCCCATTTAAAACCCGTTACTAATATATAGTAGGTTGACTAAATTGTTTCCTTGAGGCAAGTTATGAGATTAGACATAATGTGAAGCTCACAGCAGCCACTTCTGTAGGAGAAGTGGCATGGTAACGTCAACTTTAGACTAATAAAATACATGCTGAAATGTGAAAGCCAGAGCAAAAGAGATGAAGGGGTAAGAGGGATTATAAAATGGACTTCAGAATTCTCCAGAATCCTAGCAACTTGATTAGTTAAATTATATCACCTGACCATTCATCAACTCTCACTAAATACACAGTTAGTCAGCAACCTAATGTAATGTACCAAGAAATAAACTAACTACACAACAAATAAAACCTTTTATATTAAAATATTGATCTCCATTTTATAAGTGCAATAATCAACCTCACAACTTGCATTTCTTGAGAATCAATGCACTTCTCAGGAAGCTTTTGTGAAGCATGGTGAGGGAAGGGTGTTTGGTCCCACTGTTTGTGGTTGGATTTGTATTATTTGCTGTTTACCTACTTCTCCATTGTGGATTAAAACAGAATATTGAACAGTATTCTGGTATTTTGAGTGTGATTCTTTCTTTGTTGACTGTGTTTTAGGATGCAATGCCAGACTTTACCTGATCATTCTTTAATTCCCAGTAAATTAAGAGTGTGTCACCAATTTAACATAAACCACTTAGCTACAGCATAACTACACAAAAAACGTTTTCATTTTATAAGTGCAATAATCCACTTCAAGATGTGCATTTCTTGAGAATTAATGCATTTCTCTGGTGTGTTCAAATGCACTTGCCCATTGGCCTCATGGCTTTCCATTCAGCTGGAGCATGCAGTAGTTCTGTAGAAATCCATACCCTATTGTGGTTTATTTCTTATGTATTTGTGACATTTTAACCAATGGATCCAAACAGTTATCTACAGTACCTGTAGGACACATGGTTTGAGCCTTGTTTCATTATATGGTAAGTTGCAATTCGGCCTGTGTTTATCTATTCTCAGTGAAGACCCTATTTAATAACATCACTGTTATAAGAATATGCTTGCTTGGTATTTATGGTGCTTTTGTAACAGGGCTATGCTATAGCAAAACTGATATTGTGTGGCATCTGAGCATTTTTGTGTTACCTCCATGTTGCAGTGTTCACCCTAGTGACATAGGGCCCTTATATAAACTTACCACATAGGGCCTCATGATGGAAGCAGAGCATTCCAAGACATATACCCATCTCTGGTGTTGCCTCCTTATGTCTCCATATCCATTTTAATAGCGAGCTTTTTTATCATCTCCCAGATATGCAGACTAAGCAGTACATTTCTTTGAAAATTGGACAGATATAGCAAGCAGTAAGAAATGTGAACAACTGAACAGATGAAGTTTCTGGGGAGGGTGGTCTCTGCTCTTGGGGCTATATGCTCCTGTACATTTCTCATAATGATAATGCAAACTATGACATGTCAGATTGTGTCTGAGTTTTCAAGCATTCTTTTTAAACATGTGTTTTCTGTTTGCTTTTTCAGGTAAAGAAGGTGGTACAGCAGGAGGGATTTGGCAGAAAAAAACGTGGCTATAGAAATATTAATGAAATTGACATCAACATGAATGATCCCTTGTTTACAAAACAGTGGTATCTGGTAAGGAACACATGATTATTATGGGAAGTTTCTTGTTTCCATGTGATATATCTAATATATAAGCACTTGATAGAGCATGTTTTTCAGGCTTGTGCTCTCAACTGTTGACTGGTCATCTACTGCGTACCTCTATGCTATGTCTGGTATCTTTGAATGTTCTGTATTTAAAAGATCAGAGCAGCTGTTAGAAGGCAGAATATATGATTGCTGTGACTGTAAGGCAGCACCATGACAGCATCTATACAAAAAAAGAGCCCTTGTGAACTAAAGTGCAAGATATTATTTATCCAGTTGGGTTGATCATATGTGGTTACTATTTTGGGTCACATATTCACAGGGTATACAGCAGAAATACACAAAGTTACTGTAGATTGCATTTGGTCAAATATTCACAGGGCATGCAGTAGAAATATACATAAAATACTTTAGAATCCATTCCGCTTTTATAATGTATCTAGTGAACAAGTATTAAAAAAACAATACCCTGATGTTTGAGTATGGCAACAGGAGTTGGGCCTACAGTGAACATCATGTAATTAGTGTTCAGCACTTGTACTTTAAAAGTGGGCTTCAACCAGCTTCCAACATATTGCAATCTATAAGGAAATCTGCTTGAGGGTATTTTTGCACATAGCCATGATGAGTATGGGGTCAGGCAGTTTTTATAAAATTTTTTCCCAAAGCTGAGAAGCTCATGCCCGGTTCTGCACATTGTTTTTTAGTGGGCAACACAACACTGCTGCCATGCCACCGGGCTGGTGAAATCATATTTTCTTAACAATCATCGGAAATATACAATGTAATTTGTGTTATTTTCATCTTTTTGTTGTTTTTGTTTATTGTTAAAAAGAAATGGTTGATATTTACAACTACATTGCATTTTCTTACTTCTGTCTCTGCCCTTAGAGCTCAGAGCCACAGCATGTCATGGGAAGAACATGATGTCATTGTAGTCGCAGTTGTTTTTCAACAGCTAAAAACAGGCCAATTAGACTCCTTGAAATAAAGAACAAAAACAAATGAATTATAAAAGTATACATTGCCATCTTTTTACTTTTACAATATTCTTTTTTATAAATGGTTAGGGTTAGAAGTAATGATATGCTAATGTCTATAACATGACATCATCAAAATATTGTAGGAATGGGTTCTAGCGAGAGAGATGGCAGTGATACTGCACCTATACAGATTATTGGTTGGCTGCACCTGGTATTGTGTGAGCAGTTCTGCGGTCCATATCAAAGGAAAGCTGAGAATAGATAAGAGACAGTGAAGAGAAGGGCAACAAATAGGATCCATGGACAACAAGGCAAAATGTAGGAGTAAAGAATAAAAAGTCTTAACATACTCACTGGAGGGCAACAGCTAGAGGGGGACATGGTAATGATTTGTAAGATCAATAAAGTGGATGCAGCAAGTTTATTTAATCCAAGAAACAGGACATCTACTAGGGGTAATATGATTAAGCTACAGTGGGGTAGGTAAAAACAACACATTAGAAAGTACTACAGTATTATAAGAAAATGGTAGTGAAAGTGTGACTCAAACTTCTAGATGAGGTCATGAAGGCAGAGGCAACATTAGGGTTCCAGTGAAGTTGTGATGCATTTAGGAGAGTTAACATAAGAGATAATGAACCACAGAACGAGAACTATGAAGGACATCATTAACTTTTTTTATAGCAGTCGTGACGCACCTAAGTAGGCCATGCTCCAGGTTTAAAATGTAGCAACCACAGAAAGAAAGAAAAAAAAACAGCACCATAGCCAAGGCTGAGCAGAGAGTATCTCTTAGATCAATGACAATGAATAAGTCCCATACAAAGACTCACAGACTCCTGGTTATGCTGTAATGCTTCACAAAACTTGCAATATCTTTAATTAACCCATAGGTACATGAGCAGCAAAATAACAGCAGATAAAATCCAAGCAGGGTCAAAGTACAGTCCAAAGCAACACACAACACATGCTCCCTGGTATGACACCTTGTCACCTGATGCATTTCATTCAGTCAACGCTTTCTCAAAGGCTTAGAGGTCATACATCACCAGGTGCTTAAATGTTAAAAGATTTAAAGGTACTCTACCACCATTTCACCTTAAAACAGAAACATCACCAATAACATATGGAATAAATGAACAGCTAAACCATGGTAGAGAAATATATGTGTAGGCTTATATAAAAAAGTAGATAAAAACATATTTTGTTTCATAATTCTACTTTTAATCAATTTCTGTTATTGTAACTATTATTATGTTTCTGGTACTTATAATCTCCAGTATTAATTTAAGTCATAACAGAAGGCACATTGTTACAGATCAATATCATGTTACATTTAATATACTGTACATTGATTAAAATCAAACCTGTCAAAGTAAGATAAGGTTGCACCCAGTTTATGTAAAACTCAGTCAGCATGGAATGCTGGTGCAAATCTGTGTAGAAAGAAAGAAAAAAAGATAGAATTAGAAACTTAACAAGAAGTAACGGTAACACAATAATTCATTTTCTTAAAAAAGGTTTAACTTTAAGTCTTCCATTCAGTCCTTTACCATCCATTGCCTTAAAAGAAAAAATCCAGTATTGTTCTCTCTTTAGTAATAGGTTGTTGTAATCACCCCCCCCCCCCCACCGTGGGACATCACTGGTTTCTCAATTCCAGTGTAAGTGAATATGTGACTCAAACTTCTAGATGAGGTCATGAAGGCAGAGACAGCATTAGGGTTCCAGTGAAGTTGTGATGCATTTAGGAGAGTTATTATATGGGATAATGAACCACAGAAAGAGAACTATGAGGGACATTATTAACTTTAAACAGATTCTAAGTAGGTGATCTTTCTGCACATTAGATGAACTGTTTAGTTTTAGCTCTGTATTTCTCTTGTCTATGTTTCTATAACTGAAAGACAATCAATGTGACAGCAACGGAGTTTTATGAAATGCAGGTCCCAATGCACAGTCTCAACCATCTGTCCCAAAATCATGGAGGTTTTGCACCAGTTCCTTGCCTGCAACTCCATAAGCTTTCTGTAATGGGAGTTATAGTTCTACCACAACTGGTCCTGAACTCCCAAAGCACTGCATGATGAAGGGGGTGAGGATCACAGCATGGCCTGCTGGACCATCCTCAAAATATCTTACTTATTTAGCTATTTATTTATATATATATATGTATGTATTTATTCATACTTGATAAGCGAAGTAGGTGCACTAGTACCAAGGCATCTTTTACAGACACAGCTCAGATGTAACAAGTACATTGCTTGAAACAGTACAGTAATAACACAGTTTATGATGTACTAAAGTGTCAGAGAGTGACAGTTTCACATTTATGGGTCACTTGATTATGTTATGGAGAATATGATTGACACTGATGCGTACACTGGTTCATGCAGCAACACTGAATGGTAAGAAGTGAGCTATATAAATCTTTGAATAAGAGGCTTAAACAGAAACATGTACCAAGATGTGACAAACAGTCCTTCATCCTTTGAGCCACACAAAGCTGGTCACATCAGTTCTTAAGGGCTTTCCTAAAGATGCAGTACTACTAAAAGGAGCTGGAAGAGGACAGAGTTCAGTGAAGGACCAGAGAACTGAAACCACACAGATAGGGATGGGGATAAGCAGTCAGGTTCCACTGGAAATCAAGGATCTTTAGTAGGTTGGTGATCATGAGGGGGCCTTATACTAGGTGACAGGGCCAGTTAGTAGATACATCAGGTGGTAGTACCTCAATTGTAGCAATATGTGACTAGTACAGTGCAATGTAACTGATGCTGTGTTGTCCACAGACAGCAGTGCTTGTTTTTATTCAGGTGTTAGTGCCTACAAACCATTTTCCCATACTGACATCTGCTTTTAGTCATTTGCTTATTAATTTAGTTGCATGGGGGCTCCTTCCCCATCAACAAAGTCAGCCCTTATTAAAAAGCTGTTAAGTATGTGGTTGCAATGGGGCAGCTGCTCACATCTGGCTTCATGACTCACCACCTAGCAGCTGAAGATCAGGCCAATATTTTTATTGCTAGTACATACTAACAGTTAACATTAAAGAACTAATATTTTAAGTTTCCAGTGATCTGTTATGCTTATTAAGCAATATAGTCTTCTTATTTGCATAGACCCATTACTTCTTTAAGGATGATAATATAGTGTGTTCTAAAGTACTCAGGCTATAAGCAGGAGACATCACATTCCATTGAGTACTGATATACAATAATCCATATGTATCTTCTTAATTTGTATCTTACTGTATATACTCATATATTTTAAGAGCACCCAATGGACTTTCTTTTTTAAAGCTAGAAAATTGTCTAAAACAATTACAAGTGATAACATCATTTTCCTTCACACGTATAGTCCCTTTGTCCATAATTTATTTTGTCATCTGTCACAGGAATAGAAATGCAGGCAACATGATGAGGAAATATTTATTCTACATAGCTGTTCAAAGGAAATTAAATAGATGTTACTGTATACAGATTAAATTCATGAATGTGTTAGTTTGTAGTTTTGACACAACAAGATTGGAGTGAGATAAGATGACCAAAGCTGGGTGGCTCAAGAATAGGTCTTCTGTAAGTCACCATCATGCTTCTGCTGGATTTTTACCATTATCTTGTTTTTCAAAATCTAAATCAATCACTAATCCAGTATATGCCAACCTGAGTTCTAAAGTGTGAAAATGAATAACAGAATTCCAGAACTCAAAAGCCTAGCTTAAATCATCCATCACATAGACCCAATCTGATCTTTCCAGGCCTTGACTGGCACACTGACCTTTTAAGCAAACTAAACTACAGAAATCTAACACTGTTCTCCTGTACTGGTTAGATAAACACAGGTCAAGCGGATGGGACTCCTGGGCTGGACCTGAATGTAGCTGAGGCCTGGGATCTGGGGTATACTGGAAAAGGAGTCACTATAGCAATTATGGATGATGGTAAGTAAACAGCATAGAGTATTATTACACACTGCAAATATAGTCAATATAAACTTAATCTGTATAATTAGATTGTCTTGCTTTGTTTTTTCTCTACAGCTAGAGGCCACATGTTTGATTCTCAACACCAGGATTAGCCACATACTGTTTTTCTACTATAGATCTTAAAAATACCAATGAAGGAAAACTTGACCTGTCTTCCAAATAGATGTGAGCCAATTAAACATAGAAACATGAAAACATAGAATCTGACTGCAGATAAGAACTGCTTGGCCCACCCAGTCTGCCCATTTCCCTACCTAATGGATAAGCTGCAGATCCTAGTTAACCAACAGCCTACTTCCTCCTACCCCCCACTAGGACTGCCTTATGTCTGTCCCATCGTCCTTGAATTCCTCCACTGTTCTTGACTCCACAACCTCCTCAGGAAGGCTGTTCCATGCATCCACAACCCTCTCTGTGAAAAAATACTTCCTCACATTACTTCTGAGCAGTCCCCCCTCTATCTTCAAATTGTACCCCCTTGTTCTTGCACACCTCTTTTTCTGAAAGATGCTACCCTCTTGGACTTTGTTGATTCTCTTGAGGTACTTAAAAGTTTCTATCATGCCCCCCCCTCCTTCCTTTCCTCGAGGCTATACATATTAAGCTCCTTAAGTCTCTCTTCATATGTCTTCCAGTGCAGAAACTGCACCATTTTAGTTGCTCTCCTCTGGACTGCCTCCATCCTGCCTATGTCTTCGTGGAGACTGGGTCTCCAGAACTGCATGCAGTACTCCAGATAGGGTCTCACCAGCAGTCTCTACAAAGGGATAACAACTTCTTGTTTTCTACTGGGGATGCCTCTCCCTATACATCCCAGTATCCTCCCAGCCCTCCTTGCTGCCCACTCACATTGCTTGCCCACCTTTAGGTCATCTGATATGACTACCCCCAGGTCCCTTTCTATTTTTGTTGGTGTTAGTATCTCACCCCCCATGGTGTACTCTCCCCCTGGGTTTTTGTTTCTCAGGTGCATTACCCTGCACTTCTTAGCATTGAATCTAAGCTGCCATACATCTGACCATTCCTCCAACCTTGCCAAGTCCCTTCTCATTCTTTCTACACCACCTTCTGTATCAACTCTGTTGGAGATCTTTGTGTCGTCTGCAAAGAGACATACTTTTCCTTTCAGTCCCTCCACAATGTCACTTATAAAGACATTGAAGAGGACCAGTCCTAACACTGAACCCTGCGGTACCCAACTAGTAACCCCCATTTCTTCAGAGTGGACTCCATTTACTATTACCTTCTGTGTCCTGCTTTACAGCCCATTATTTACTGTGGCTGAGTATGTGCTGGTAGATTGATAAACATGAAATTCAGATCTAGTATATGGAAGGTTATGAATGCATTAAGATATATTTCAGACACTTTTGAAGCTTACAGAAAAACAGAATTAGTAACACATTATTTAACTTGTTGCTACACTATGATAGCAATTGGCAGTAAATGCAGGCTTTCTGTACAAGTAATGGAATTCTCACAAAAGGGACTCACAAATTAAATAAGTTGAAGAAATCAAGGTCTGGTAGTATGGGTAGAGCTGCCCTTTGTTCCACATGCAACATGGGAGTCTTTTTTCTCTGTATGGCCCAACTACTGCCATCATTTGTAGACAGTCCTGACTACTGCTGGGCAGAACTAATTAATTTAATAAGATGAACCACTCAAAGCCAGATCTTGTGAGTAGAGATGGGCAAAATCCACAAATTTCATTATGTGAAATATTTTGAGGGTACAAAATGCAAAATTGCACTGGCAACATGCAAAATGTCACCTGCAAAATGCAGAATTTCACCAACAAATGGCAGGATTTTACCTGTGAGCAGTGGAATTTTGCTAGTTGAGGGTGAAATTCCACCATTAGTGGGAGAAATTCTGAATTCTGCAAGATAAATAAAGTGACACTATCTACAGAGTCCAATATATTCAATCTTTACCACAAGCAGAGCTCTCAATTAAAAGGTGACAGGTCCTCCTGTAATAAAGTATGTCCTCCTTGATGAAGAAGACAAGGAGTCCGACTGGGCAACACAGACAAGTCTATCCAATCAAAAGGACAAGCCAACAGAGTGCAACCAAATTCAATAGTCTTTTAAGGAGGCTTGCTTTTTGTCCTTCTTATTAATGCCTCCTCAGCATTAAGGCTAACTGTGTCTCTTCTCCCCAGCCCCCCAAAAATCAGTACCATCACTCCCCACCCTCTAGCAATCTGCAAATCCCACCCTCCTACCCACCCAATACTCGCAATTAGTTATTTTTTTCTGCAGAAAAAACTATTAAAGGGGACATGCATAACTCACCCACCTCCATGACTGGCCCCCATCTTATGAACTAAAGTGACAGGCAGCATCAAGAAGAAAATAAAGATTAATATTCCCTCCCTGTCAGCAACAACCAAGCAGTACCAGTGCCCCAACTCAATCTCCGCCCCCCAAACCCAGCATACAAGTCTCCTTATTAGGAGAAGGGAATTGCCGCCACTGGTCTGGCAGAACAATCCTTCTTTCACCATTGAATGCCTTTTAATAAATGAAAATGGCTGCTCATTGCTATAGTATCTGATTGGCTTGGCTTTATAATAGCAACAAGCAGTACACTTTAATTCATTAGGAGGCACTCAGCAGTGGAGGAGGTAGGGTTGTGGCAGACCGGTGGTGGCAAATGCCTTCTCCTAATAAGGAGACTTGGGTGCTGGGTGTGTAGGGTGCGAGGGGGGGGTTGAGGCACTGCTTGGTTGTTGCTGATAGGGGGTTACACTTTGTTTTCTTTGTGATGCTGCCAGTCACTTTAGTTCATTAGATGAGTGCCGGCCATGGAGGTGGGTGGGTTGTGACAGTCCCTATTAAAACAACAAATTGCTGGTGCTGGGTGGGTAGGAGGGTAAGATTTGCTAGCTGCAGAGGGTGGGGGGAACACAGTACTGTTTTTTGGGGGGCTGGGGAGGAGATTTTGTTGTCTTACTAGCACAAAAATTAAAATGTTCCAAGATGTAATACTTTTAAAAAGTTATATTATTCTAAAAAATGCATGACAGCTAATTGTTCTTCTTAAAAGCGTTAAAAATATATATAAAATATTAAATACTTTATACTACATTATGCTACAATATACATAATGAGGTTAGGGATTCAAATCCTAAGCAGCAAAACTCTTGGGGAAAGAACTAAACAAATTCCACATTTCACACCTGCAAAATATTTTGCGAAATGTGCAAAATATTTAGCACAGTGGAATTCATGATTTTGCCAGAATTTCACCAGCAAAATTCAATTTTGCTGCATCTCTACATGTGAGTGGAGTGGCATCTCTTCATCCTGCCATGCAGGCTGGGATTTTACCCTGTCCAACCCCCATTCCATCACTTACAGATTGTCCTAATTCACAAAGTTTACCCAAAATGCACACAGTTATTTTATTTAATAAATGCTTTTGTATGTATCAAAATGTGTAATTTCATAGTCTTAAAATCCACAATTTCACAAATAACATATTTTGAATGTGGAACATCTGTACTTGTAGTAAATATTTTACATATAAAATACATACAATGTGCATTTAAAAAACATATTTTTAAATGTGCATTTTGGCTACAAATGTTCATTTCAAGTATAACACACATAGAAGTTCCAAACTGAACATTTTTTAAATCTTTTTTATAAATCTTTGCAACTTGGATGAAATGAGGATGTTCTTGCATTTTGTATTTCAAACCAGGGCCCAGATATTCAAAAGGGTTGTGCATGGCGCAACAGTGTTGCACAATGTACAACCCACTGATGCGCTCTGGCACGATATTCAAAAGGGAAAAGTGAGCGGCACAAATCCCGATGAGCCAGAGTGCATCAGTAATGTATGCGGGCACAAGTAGGGGGGGGCGTGCCCATGCATACCCTGCACAGCCCGATATTCAGCCCAGCATGTGCAGAGCCATGCATGCGCAACCCCTACCTGCGCCGGAACAAAGTTGATCCAAAAAAAAAGGAACAATGGATGGCCACCCACAGGTGAGCTGCCGCATTGCAGGGTGCAACACGGCAGCTGCCACCTGTGGGTGGCCACCTGAGCTCCGGCTGCACCTGGCGGTGCCGCCCCCATGCTCAATCATGGGCATTTGTAAAAAACAATGAAGAAGTCTGTCCAATATCCCTGGTGGTCCAGTGGACCGCTGTGTGCCTGATCACGGGCATTTGTAATAAAATACAGAGCAATGTCCAGTATCCCTGGTGGTCCAGTGGACCACTGTGTGCCCGATCGTTGGCATTTGTAATAAAATACAGAGCAATGTCCAATATCCCTGGTGGACCAGTCATCCGCTCTGTGCCTGATCGCGGGCATTTGTGATAAAACAAATTAGTAATCACAAAATCCCTGGTAGTCTAGGTACCCCCTCCCTACCTGGGCCCCACCGCTCTGCACCCCTCAGTCAGCGGCGGGTGGCAGCACCACCACCAGCCACCCCTGCCGCCCGCCACTGACACGCTGGTAGGGCTGTATGTCCATTGGTCCACAGCATGAGCCAATGGGCATGCAGCCTGTACTGTACTACACATTCCAGATACTGTGATGGGCCTCATGCCCATTGGCTCACACTGAGGACCAATGGGCGACAGCCCTACTGATGGTGTCAGTTGGTGGGCAGTGGGGTGGAAGGCGGGTGGGGTGCTGCCACACGCTGGCTGAATGGGGGGGAGCCGGGCGGTGGGGCTCAGTGGGCAGGTGGGGAGGGGGGTACCTAGACCACCAGGGATATTGCGATTATTTATTTGTTTTATCACAAATGTCCATGATCTGGCACACAGCGGTCCACTGGATCACCAGGTATATTGGACATTGCTCTGTATTTTATTACAAATGCCCACGATCAGGCACACAGTGGTCCACTGGAACACCAGGGATATAGGACATATTACTTTTTTTACTTACAAATGCCCACAATCGGGCAGATAGTGGTCCACTGGACCACCAGGGATATTGCACAGATTGATCTATTATTATTACAAATGCCCGCGATCGGGCAGACAGCGGTCCACTGGATCACTGGGGATTTGTGTTTTTCTTTTTTTTTTTACTGCAGCCCAGGATCGGGCTGTGGAGCACATTACCAGCTGCAGGGGGCATTGGTCCCCGATGGCTGCTGCCTGGCAGGGCGCCAGGTGCAAGTTGTCAGGGATCGGCGCACCTGCATGCAGATAGGGCCATAATGACATGCAAATGGCCCCATTTGTGCCTTGTATACATTATGGCCCATTTGCATGTCAAGTTTAGAATATCCCAGTTGCTGTGCATAGTACAATGGAACTTGTGCTAGCGCATCCCCATGTTCCACTCTGGCCACTTGCACTGGTGCAGTGCCACTGCACCATACACACTGCGGGTGGCCAGGGTGTGATATTCAAAGCTGCTGAGCCATGGTGCAGCTCTGTTGAATATCGCCCAGTCATACCCCTGCACAGCCAAGTTAAGCTGCGCCCAAGCTTGCACCACAGCTTGGCACAGTTTGAATATCTGGGCTCTGATGTTTATATAAAACCAGTTGATAAAATAGTGCAGTTTTGCAAATATGTGCAGCACAATCAGAACATTTAAGTGTGTGCATTTTACAGAACTTGTGTGAAATGAGCAATTCTGTAGAGGTTCACTTGTGAAGCTGAAGTGCAGGACAACACTACTCCTGATCATGCCTGCTCATATGTCAGGGAGGGCTAATGCCATCTTGTCATCTGTAACATTATGATCACTTCAAGACCCATCAGAGGAGGAGGTTAAGCAGCAGGATTAGTTTAGTCCTAATGTGTTGTAAAATTAAAATATACTTGGCAAAATTTCAGCTGAATTAGAGACTATGCTTCTATTAAATTTTACAAAAATGTTGAAAACTTTCAAAAAAGATTTCCAGTAAGTAAACTGCAGTATTTAGCTGTTTTTACCGCATGTAACTTTACAATTCCTTCACCAAGTATCACCAGATTTGGTAAGTTATGAGGTCCTGCAACAGATCCATATACAAGGAAAATCTGTGCATGACCAACCAGGAAACAACCCTGGTGGGGGTGTTGCTTTCTCTGTCATGGACAATCCTATAGTGCCTGAGGCAGTGGTGGACATGTCTGATAATGTGGTGGCTCTCCACAAGAAAGTCAACCTCAGCATTGCCATGGCTATAGTACAGGGCTGTATTTATAGAAAACCAAAGGGATCTTATGACTTTGATGCCATTCTAGGTACACTTGTCACTACTATTGGTGCTTTGTGTACAACTTTGAGATGTTCCTCCTCAGAAATCTTGACCTCAACTGGTTGGGAAAGGACTCTCCAAATACAGACTTTCTCGTTTCAACTAAAACTTGTCCCAAATTATTACCCTACTCAGAAGACTCATGAATACCACCAACAGCCATTCAAGAAAACCATGCAGGTTGCATTTTCAAGCCTTAGGATTGGGCAAGGACTTCAAAGAGAACAGGAAGAGAAAGGTAAAGAGTGGGTGGCATTACAAAGGACAGTAAACTTTCTGAAGCTGTGCTACATGGAGGAGGGACACACCACTAAAAGCCCTTTCACTGCAGACTGATACCAATATGTTCACATGCTTTACAAATGAACATAAACATGGGGACACTGAGGCACTGTGTGTTCTATACTGAAAAAACAGTTATGGTACTATATCTTGAAGCGCTCCTTAAAAGGAAGTGTAAATTTAGCAATAATATTTCAGTCATTAGGTCTTCCTCAGGAATGATCTATAAAGAGAAAAATGTAAGTGTTGCTGATCCCCAGCGGTTTTGTACAGCTGGCCCTCCACCATGGCGGAACACTGGTTAAGTATCTTGCCAATCCTGTTGGGTGCTCAAAGCAACTAATAAAGGAATAATGCACGACAGGGTGTTTGTCGTGCTGGGTTAATGCCATGCCTGGGGTAATTAGGCATGAGGCCGCAAGCCGAGTGTAACTAATTACCCCAGAAGTGGCGTTATCCCAGCACGACACACACCCTGGAGTGTATTATTCCTATTATACAATGGCTCATTGTTATACAAATAAAAAGAAATGTAAAACACTTTTTCAGTAAATTTTTAGTGTGGCAATATATCTTTGTTTTTGAAGGGGAGATGTGAGAAATCAATGGTATCCTCAATGACATCAATTAGATAAATTACCTGTGGCATCGTGCTGGGATAATGCCATGGGTCCAGCCTCAAACTGACCAATCAGAGCCCAGCATTCTTTCTTGCCATTGTATAATATACAACATGTAACAAAGGGAAAAAAAACTTTAACCCATCTAACAAAGTCATAGTCCACACAAAAATTTCAAATCAAGCTGATGGGGGCTACGTCTCATACACTCAGTTTCTGTTGGTGTCACAAATACATGCTTCTCCATCCTGTGAGGTTGCTAGTAATGTTTTAAGGACCACCTGATCTCAATCCCACTGTCTTTTCAGAGTCAGATGACATGTTACAATCCTAATATGGTCCTTTTTGATGTGTCCTGCTCTCAGTCATCAGCTCCCCAAGCAGATGAGCTTATGGAACCTCCCACATTCAATACCCTACTCGCTTGGGAGTCTCTGCACTATACCCTCCACAGTCTGGTTACTGTTTACAATTATTCCCACTCCATTCTGTTGTTCTAGAGTAACACCTGTTGGGGAGACCCTCCATTTTAGCTGCTGTTGACTACTGATAACTTCAAATGCCATGTCTGCATTCCCTTGCTGTTGTTCAGTCTTCTCAAAGGAAAATCTTGACCTGGGCAGGCCACACCTGGAGTACTGAGTAGAGTTCAAGACACCTCATTACAAAAAAGGGCACTGTGACAGTAGAGATGGTATAATGCAGGGTAACCAAAACAATCTGGGACATAGAAGATTAGTGTGATGAGGAAAGACTGGAGGATCTTGCCTGTTCACCCAGAGAAAAGTAGGCAGAGGGAGGAGGTCCTCTCGGTTTCCTGCATATTGAAGGGTACTGACAAAGCTGAACAGAAGATGATTGATCTGATGTGGTCTAGGAGGACATGAGGATAAGCCCTGAAGCTAAAAGGTTGTCAATTCAAGTTTAATATTAAAAGGCACATCTTATCTCTGAAAGTGCTGACCTTCTAAAGCACAACAAAAAATGGTATGCCCTGAGAAACTGGCAGTGCTGCAAGGCAGCAAAAGTCAATCCTCCACAAAATGTATGTGTGCACACACCTAGTTAGCAGTGCCCCATAAAGAAGCTAGGAATTACACTAACTATATAGAGGTATAACCTTCATTTTATACTCAATTAATCCAAAAAGGGGACAATATAAATAATTGCAGACCATTGTGCCACAAGATAAGATAAACCTTTCTTAACTACAAGCATACCCATCATTGTTTTTCACCAAGAAGTGTTTTATCAAAGTTGATTGCTAACTGCTAGGTAATTTCCTTTTGTACGCACTGATATGACACCAGTAATTACAATTAAAATGTACAAAAATGTTAATATCAAATATTAAACCAGTTCATTACACAAAGATATAAAACTCTTAACATAAAACAAGTATATAATTATACGATAAACAATAGACATTATATACAAATAAACAGTTAAAACATAGATAAGAAAGTTTACCGGCCCGGTGGCGCTGAGGGTTGAGGCGCTGGATGCCACAGCTCGCTCCACGCCGGCGACCCGGGTTCGGGAATGAGCCCGGGGTGTCGGGGGTCAGCAGGGGAGGGAAAGGATTGAGCGTCCGGAGGACAGCTCTCCTTTCTCGGGAGGGAGGGGGACACACACTCGGCGCCTGACTGGCCTCTGGTGGAAACCGGAGGCACAGCAAGTGCATGAGAGCATAGAGAGGGATGGGGGGTGGTTGATGTCGGCGGTGACGCCTTGACGTTGGGGCACGCACCATTCTCATGAGAAAAAGGGAAAATCACCCCGTAGCGCTCCCGGTAGACGGAGCACCAGGCCCGATCCCCAGTGCCCCTGCCTGTCCCGGTACCAGTGTCCCGACGATAACAAGAAGGACTTCGGGGGGGGGTGGCCCGACCCCGTGCCCACCTGGGGGATATAACCATGGCTACATGGGGGACGGACTGCACCGGGCTCCAGGTAAGAGGGCGGGGACTAGAAGGCAATAGGTGTCTCCTGAAGAATGGGAGTGCTGCAGGCAGGGGAAGTATAAAGAATAAGTGAAAAAAAAAAAGAAAGTTTAAAGAGGTCAGGGCAGCATAAAACAAACAGAGATGGTTTCTTGTTCAAAGACAATGCTCCGTGTGCTACTCCTGAGAGTAATACAACATTTTCTTCCTTGAACTAATGCTGCTTTCCATGTTCTGATATCAGACCTGACCGGGACTTTTAAATCTTTCCCATGTTTTTGATGGAAAGCTTATCTTGCTGTCTGGTCATGAGTAATGGAGGTCAACTAAGAGTTCCTTGCAAGGTCTGATGTTAAAACTTGGAAGCAACATTAGCCTGACAAGTGCAGGTACTCTATGATCATAAACACAACACGTAATATATGTGAATTTATTTTGGTACTAGTAGCGCAGGGTCTTTCTGCCGACTATTATATCAGTTACCATACATCAAAAAGTTAGATGCTAGGCTGTATACAGTTCCACTGTTGGATGTGTTGGTTTGTAAATGATATCTACAATCCTACCTTTAGAGTATCCAAGCACTCCTTGGTGTCCAGCAGTACTCTCCTACTTCACCATGCCAATGTCAAGAGCTTCCTGGTGTCAAAAAGCAAGTCTCTCTCTCTGTCTCGCTCTCCCTCTAGATATATATATATATATATATATATCCCCATTCCAAGCATGCCCTGCTGCAGGGAGTGTACAGTATGTAGATAACAAAGCAGAAAATATTTACAAATGGCTTAGATGCTGGTAGAACAAAGACTGTACACTGACAAAGAGAGCAGTCATAATACACCAATAAGTCTAATATGGTTAGTCCAGGGATTGTATACAAATGCAGCAGTATAGACAAATGAGTTTAGTACTGGTAATGCAGGGACTATATACAGACAAACAAGGCAGCCAATATAAACTAATTAGTCTGAATGTGCTAGAGCACCAACTGTATGTATACAAACACAGCAGCCAATATACACAAGAGTTTGATACCAGTAAAGCAGGGACTATATACAGGCAAAAAGCAAACACTGCAATCACGATATACCTATCGGTGTGATACTGGTAGTGCAGGGACTGTATACAGAGAGCCACTGCAGCCAAGATATACCGATGAGTTTGCTACTGGTAGTGGAGGGAATGTATGCAAACAAACACTGCAGCAAATATTTTCCAATGTGTTTGATACTTTGCAGAGACTGCATACAGGTGAGCACTGCAGCCAATATATACGAATGAGCTCAGTGCTGGTAGTGCAGGAACTGAATACTCACAGACACTGCAGCCATTTTATGCCCGATCATTTTATAACGGTATTGCACAGACTGCGTACTGACCAACACAGCAGCAAATGTATGTACTGATGACTTTGATACGGGTAGTGTAGGGGCTGCAGGCAAACAATGCAGCTAATACATACTGATAAATTTGACATTGATTCTGCAGCAACTGTATACTGACCAATACAGACCCAAAAATAAAAAAAATAAAACATAAAAACAATGTTTTTAATACTTGCAGTACATGACTATCTACAACAAACACTGTAGCCAATATATACAAATGACAGTAATTGCAATACAGACAAGTACTGTTGTGAATGTAAACCAATGACTTTGATAGTGGTAGAGCAGTTTATTTTACAGTTTTTAGCAAGGAGAGAGACACTAAGCTGAGGCTTGTCTCTAAGTTCATCCAGGGAGCACAGGGAAGTTAAATGAGTTGCTCATGGACCACATGGTCGCACAGTATGCAAGTGACAGGTGTGGGATTCAAACCCAGTTTTGCAGCTCAGTGTTCTTAACCACTACGCTATACTGCCTTTGTAGTGACTACAGACAGAAAAACACTTCTGTGAATATAGTAATTCTGATACCGGGAAAGAAATAACTGCAAACTGGCAAATACTGCTGTAAATATACAGTATTATGAGTCTGATACCGGTACAGCAGTAACTGAATACAGACAAACACTGTTGTGAGCATATGTCAGTGAGTTTGATTCTGGTAATGCAGTGACTACATACACAAACACTGCTGTGACTATGCCACTGCATTTCATACTGTAAGACAGTGATTGTACACAGACAAATGCAGCTGTGAATGTACTAGTGAGTTTGATAGTGGTAATGCAGTGATTGCATACAGACAAACACCACTGTGAATATACCAATGAGTTTGATTCTGGTAGTGCAGGGACTGTTTGCAGACAAACATGCAGCCATATACACCATACACCAACACATTTGTAACTTGTCCCCGGATCCCCTTCCCGAGATATCACTCCACCACTTAATGGTATGGATGCTTAGTCTGCAAGTCTTTATTACAATAATCTTGCATTTAAATATCACTGAATCATTTCATTACAACACATCATTTTACATCCTTTTATTCATCCATGTTCCAATATCACCATCAATGTCCATGTTTTCATTGCCCCCCCCCCGCTGTTTTAAAATTTTTTTTTATTCTTTTGGTAACCAGGTATGGCCCACTTGGAACAAGTGCCTGTTTTCAGGGGTGACCCGGTAGCACTGGGGTGCTTAAGTAACTTGCTCACTGTCACACAGTGTGCAAGTGGAGGTTGTTGGAATCAAACCCAGATCTGCTGGATGTAACAAGCACATTTACAGCTCATTACTCTAACCCCTAGGTTATACTGCCAGCCCGGCAGATGTACACCCGGTTGGCCTCCTCCTTTTTCGCTGCTTCTCTCTCTCTCTCTCTCCTGCTGGGTATGGATTAACATCCATACACCCTTCTCCAGCACCCTCTGAATGTACACCCAGATGTGCCTCTCCCCCTAGCCTTGATGTACACCCAGGCCATGTTCATTCCCCCATCATCCCTTCCCACCTGTTCCTTTTTCCTTTTTCTCTCTAGCAATCTCCTTTCTTCCTTTTTTCTCTTTTTCTCTTTTCATCTTTTCTCCATATACAGTAACCCCTTCCACCTACTGCCATCCCCCTTTCGCAGCCCCAAACTGTGGCTTCCCTGTCCATCTGATCTTGTTCCACTCTTTACTCTCTTGCCTCCCAAATTCTTACCCTTGTACATTTCTTGGGTGGTTGGCTGGGCAAAAGTGATAGCTAGCAAGAGAATGAAAGTAACCTGCCTTATACAGTCCTTCTTAACCCCCACACACACACACACACACTCTATCTCTCTCTCTCACTCTCTCTTTATTGTCCAGTCAGGTTCTCCCTAATCTTCCTTCCCCTCCCATCAATAGTCAGGCCCCACCCCTCTTATACTGTTCCTTTTCCCAACCCCTCCTACCCTCCTTTTCCTTATTGCCTGACTGAGTCCCCCAAGGTCAGGTGACTGGGGACAAATGGGCCTGCCTCCTGAAATCAGGCAAACCTCCTTGTTCCAGATCCCCTTCAGAAGAAATCACTCCACACCTTAATTATTTGGATGCTCAGTCTGCAAGGGTTTATTACAATGAATCTTGCATTAAAAACATCACTAAATCCTTTCATTACATCGCATCATCATTTTACATCCTTTTATTCATCCATTTTTCATTTCAACCATTTTCCAATATCACCATCAATGTCCATATTTTCATCTTTCTAGAAATGTCTTGTCCCCCAAATGTACACCTGGGTGGCTTCCTCCTTTTTCATTGCTTCTCTCTCTCTCTCTCTCTCTCTCTCTCTCCTGCTGGGTACAGATGTACATCCGTACCCCCCCTCCAGCACCCTTTGGATGTACTCCCAGAGGTGCCTCTCCCCCCAGCCTGAGCGTACACCTAGGCCAGGTTCGTCCACCCATCATCCCCCCTTCCTTTTTCCTTTTTCTCCCTAGCACCCTCTCCCATTTCTTCTTTTTTCTCCTCTTTTTCTCCACCAGCCCCACCCCCAGCTTGCTTTGGATGGTGGGCTTCCTCCCTTCACACGTGGCTCACTCCATGTCTCTATCCCTCTGTTGCCACTCCCAAGTCTACATTAAAAATGTCCACCCCTTTTTCTGATAAATGAACCCCATCTGCCCTATGCAGCCCATGGCATTTTTCCACAATCTCATCATGTTTTATGACCTTCCTCCCAATTGACTTAATAAAGGCCTCACTCACCAATTCATCCATTTTCGGGCATCATCTACTGCCTTATGATCTTTTGCATGTCTCCAGACCCGCCTTGTTGTTGTTATTGTTGTAAAAGTTTATTCGTTATAAATTCAGGAAAATCATAACCCTTTGAGTAGTTAGACTCATTTTCAGTGGGTTTCATTACATACAATACAGTTTCATAGAAAAATACACATAATACAGTAAAATACATGTTTTACAAAATAGTACTTTGTCACGCTCAAATAATAGTTTATCCATAGACAACAACATACATAACAAGTATTAAGAATACAAAATCCAAACAATAACAATTCTATATTTAAAAAAAATGGCTTGAGAAAATAACCATAGTAGTAATGATAATAAATAATGACGAAGAGTGATCATAAAAGTTCTTACTTCTGACTGGAACCTCTGTCAGTTGATCGAATAGAATTCTGGCTTGACCATTTTTTGGTCTTGTACCACGGGGCAATTACCTTTGTTATCAAATAATTGGGTAACCCATTCCAAAGTTTATGCCCACTGACCATTAATGCAGAATTTGTCTTTGCCATTCTAGTTTTCAGGATTACCAATTCCAAATTCTGTGCTGATCGCAAGTCTAATCTAGATGTATATATCTTAAACAAATCGTCTAAGTAGGGTGGAGTCTTCTGCTTCAGATGTTAATGAAATAAGTGCAGTATATGCAAGTTTCTACACTCCGTAAGGCTTGTCCAATTTAAAACACTGTACATGGTGTGCTGATGCATCAAACGAGGTGCATCTAAGGCAAACCTTGCAAATCTATTCAGGGCTATATCCAGCCTCTCTAGAGTAGTTTTTGATGCACCAGCCTACACCACGTCACTATAATCAAACAGTGGAATTATTGTAAAATTGATATAATGTTCCCTAGCTTTATTTGATATACATCTTTTCAGCCTTGGTAACATGTATGATCAGGTCATCACTATCCCTGGCCACAACTCTTTTACTCTCATAATATCCTCTTTTATTTGGCAAAAAATGTCCAGCCAGGGTCTGGCCCCAGATTGTTGCCTCCCAGATGTACTGTCATCATCTGCAGCTCTGGCTGCATTGCCCTCAAATCTTCCATCAGCAGCAGTAGATGTGGCCATCACATCCCTCTGAATCCTTTCCAATGTACCCTGATGTTGTTCCAGTCCTGATATAGCTGTCTCCCCCCAGCTTGCACTGACACTCTTCATTCTACCCAATACACAAAGGAGAGTCTGCAGATCCATACATCCCTCTGTCCTACAGGTACTGCAGAATTAAACAAAGGAAAATGAGCCACCATTCCTTCAGGTACACCCCCACTTTACAGCCCACTTTCATTCAGGGCCCTGTTTCAAATCTTCCTGAAATAAAGCAAACACAGGATTAGCTAGGTCATTTTCTCATGTACTTCTTATAAGAGTCCAAAACCCTCCTCTCCACTCTCTTCACTTCTTCACTGGACCCTTCCCTGAGCTGCCACATCTGAGGCAGTGCTGATCCTAAAGTAGTGGGACGAGTATCTCCCTGCATCTTTCCCAATTGATTCTAAGCTTTTCTTTAGCACTGCCACCAACTGTTATCCTGTCACTGGGGATCTGGTCCCATGGATAAAGGAGGTCCTCCCACTGATGTCTTGCTGGCCACGTACCCCTGCAATTCCCACACCAGACATATTCCCACCTTCTCCTACCACTGCAACACTACCCTTGCCCCTTTACCCACCTGATCCATCTTGGATCTTTGTAGCCAGAGCTCCACACTGTCCCCTAGCCACTGTATGTCTTCCCAGAGATGCCCTACTTTTCCACCATCCCCAGCCTGTACTAATATCTCACAAATCCTGAAGGCTTCATGAAGCATGCCTTTGAATATTGCCTGGAATAGGGTTGCCTCAGCCCCTGAATGTCAGACTCTAGGCAGTGCTGTCAGTAGCCTGCCCAGTGGGGCCTCCAATATAGGATGCCTGCCATCCACCTCTCACATCTTGAGCCTCAAAAGATCTTGCATTATTCTACTGATTAGCTGTCCTTTTCTGGGGTCTCCCCAGCCCTCCAGGCAACATTTCGGGCCTATATGACAGATAGGTGGATGCCCATGGTTGCATGGGCCACACCTTCCCTCCATTTGCTCTCCACAAACTTAGCTACCTGCTCTTCTGTGACAGCCTCACTTACCTCTATACCTTGTCCTGCTCTGAAAACTCTCTGTGACCATTCGAACATCCCCAAGGTCTTTGCTGACCATGAGTTGCAAAAGAGCAGCTCAGCTCCATCCAACCAATCTCCCACATGTTTGGAGGCACCCCCTTTTTCTTGCTTTCTGCCCCTGGGGCTATGGCCCAGAACCTGCCCAACTGGTGACAAGAGAGGCTGTCAGCCACAGTGTTCCATACCCCTTCAATATGTTTTGCCCTAAAAGACATTTTCAGCCTTAATTCTTACAACACTAACTGCCTCATCACTCTCATCACTGTGTTTGACATCACTCCACACCTGTTCAGGGCATCCACCACCTCCTTATTATTATACCAAAATTTGACTTTCTGTTTAAGTAACTCCTCCCCCCAAAAACTGCTGCCACCCATATTGGGAATATTTCCAGAAATGTGATATCCCTGGTTGCACCCCTTCTTACCCACTTCCTGGGCCATTTCTTGGAGGCCCACTTTCTCTTAAAATAAGCTCTCATCCCATGTTCCCTGCCGATCTCTATAAAGCTCCAAATCTGTGTTAAATATTCATTCGCCCTGCCAGAATGTCACCTCATTATATGACTGAAGGATTCCTCTCATATCCCCAAATACTCCCATACCACCTTTGTAATGTCCACCCAGTGATGAGGCTGTGTGGTCCCTTTCATTGCCCTGGCCAACAGTCACGTGAAAGCCCATCCTTGAGCAAATGCCCAACATGCTAAGTTCCAGTGTCCCAGTAGCCCTCGCACCATGTTCAAGGGCACCCATCTTCTCCCTCTTACTGCCTCTAACAAACCTCTCAGTCTTTGGATCTTTTGAGCCAGGAGTCTGAACACGTCTGCCTCAGCATCTGTCTCGAGCCCTAAAAACTCCAACCATTGGCTGGACCCCTCTGTTTTATCCCCCTCTAATGGTACTCCAAACTGGTCATACATCTCCCAGAACCGCTTGAGGATATCCCCCTGTACCTTACTACCCTGTGCCTGCCATAAGAAAATTATCCAGGTAGTGGACTACCATCCTCTGCCTGTATCGGGACCTGAACACCCACTGCAGCCAGGTGCTAAACATCTCAAAGGTGGCACATGCAATGGAATAGCTCATGGACGTGGCTTTATCAAAGTAAAATTTTCCATTTACACTAAAACCCAGTAAGTAGCAATCTTCTGGCTAGACTGGAAGTAGCCAAAAAGCTGCCTCAATGTTAGTCTAAGCCAACCATGCCTGTTTTACTGCCCTAATCATCTGTATTGCCTCTTCCAGTGTTGTATACATTACCCTGCTGTTGTTATCCTCCTCCAAAGTGCAGTCATTCACCGACCACACCCCCCTCCCCAGGTATGAAAGATGATGAATCACCCTATATTACCCCAATTTCTTCATGGGGACCAATCTCAATAAAGACACTCTGAAATTTTCCAGTGGAGGGGCTGGATATGGCCCCTCGACCCTCTCAGCTTTTATTTCCTTTTCTATCTTTTGAGCCAGCAAACCTTCATTGTCCTTAACTGATCCCACATTTTTGGCCATCATGGCTTTTCTTTTCCCTTGAAAATGGAAGCTGAAACCCTCAGCAAATCCTTTCTTCACTCTTCTTCCCACCTCCCAATCTGGATAGTCCTTCACCCATTCCTGTAATACTTCCCATTTTACTGGAGACCTTGCCAGTCAGAACTCTTGCCTTCCAACCTGACTAGCCCATGCCTCACCTGTTCCTGGCTCCCTGCCCAGCCCCTCCAAGGCCCCAACCCTACCCCTCAAACCCCCAAGATGTCCCTCATGATCCTGAAAACACCCTCGAAAGAGCTGACCTCCCATGCCAGCCCCACTGCTCCTGTCCCCATATGACCGGCATCTGGATGCTGGGGGAGCATCTGAACACCTAGAGCAGACATGTTTAAAGTGGTAGTTTGGCCACATACACTGCACTCTGTTATAACCCCAACAAAACTTCTGCAGTCCAGCTTCCACCCTAGCCCACTGCCTGCAAACCCATTCTTCCACCATCATGGTTTCAAACAATAAATTGGAATGTCGTGTATCCCATCACACATCCCCATGTGAGGACATTTTCTGTCAGAACTTTTCATTGTATTATAACCATTTAGTGCCACCCCTCATCTTATATGCATGGCGCAAAATAAGGAGTATGCTAGCAGTGGTGTGTGCAGTACATGAAACCTACTGACCATGCATTCCATGTCTGCCCCCTCACACATTTTGCTTCCTCCCTCCTTTCCAATAGGACCGATACTGCCACCATGTCTACCTTTCCAAAACTTTCTTTTTCCTCATATTTCTAAACTGTTTCTCTATCTACCAGGGCAAATATGTCAACATATTCACCCTTCCATATCTTTTCTGTAGTGGTCAGTGGGACATGGTCCCCTAGTCTAACCCCAGGTGTTCCTATGTCCATCCCTAAACCCACCATCCCATCTGTGCCTCCTGCCCCCTGTTCTGTTTTGATTTCCCCAAGCACTTTTTTAAATTCTCCTATCCCATTCTCCTCCATGGAACCTCAAATTTGTTCCACATATTCCTTAACACTCCCTTCTAGGGTCAGATTAATTGTATCTGGTCCCACTGGAGTCTGCGGCTGCACCGGCTGAGGCTGAAATGGTTGAGGTGGCAACGGGCCAGGTGTCTGTGGCTGCCCTGGCTGGGGTTGCACTTGTTGGGGTGGCACCAGTCTGGGCTACTGTGGCAGCACCAACTGGTGCAGAGCTGGCTGAGGCAGTGCCAAGTTTGTGGGGCCCTCATTTGTGGGTGCTTTTTCCAACTCTCATTTCCCAGCATGGCTCTGCCTTTCTGTCTCCTGCCCCACCCGATGGGCTCTGGCATTGCTGGGGTATCTTCCACCACATCCAGCATCTTCTGGGCCTTCTCTACCAACTCAATAACTTTCCACATAGCCTCCTACTTAGAAATCTTTCATCCTCTCTAAGCCATGCTGTAGATCTGAAATTGAAACATACGTATGTACATTAGTAGAGCTAGAATTCCTCTGACCCCTTCTGTGCCCCAACTTGTCTCTACCAGCTCTCCATCCTCCCAGACTCCAATATTCATTCATTAATCCTAAATTTAGGTCAGCATCCTGACCTCCCCAGCCCCCATCTTCCTTTCTCCTTCCCATTTTTTTTTATTTTGTTTAACCAAGAGCGATGTGGCCATCACATGGTTTTCCAACCAGAAAATAATCTATACAATCTCTTTGTCTTCAGCTGAGGTATCGGAAATTGCCTGCAAATGGTAAATGTTGTTCAAAAAATCCCTGTATTAATTGTTTATGTAGTTAATTATTTGATGATTATATTTCCCACCTTATCCCATTTACAATATTACCCCTCTGTTTGCCCAGTCAAAGCCTGTGCATTTGACACCATCTGCAGCCTGAAAAAAACCTGAGCCCTGGATGCTCTTGCTGTATCCGAAATTTTGCAATGTTACCATTGACCTACCATATTCCAAACCACAAATAAGAAGGAGGGGAGGTTAAACTGAGGAACAGACTAATTCATCATTTTGTTTGGTATTCATCCCTGCTTACCCATATCTGGTCATGTCCAATGGCTCCCCCAAAATGGCCTGCGCCCTGTGTTCTGTGTGGCCTTGCCTTACCCTTTTATCCGCCAGGTGCCCTGGCAGCTACAGAAACCAACAAAGAGCTTTTATTTATTTATTTATTTTAGTTTGGGATTAATACCTTTGAATCAAGGACTCATTTTCAAAGGTTCCACGTCAGTGTTGAACAAACATTACAAAAATACAAGGTTTACAGAGAGAAAAAAAAAAGAAAAACATTGAAGCATATACACAGGCAGTAATAGTAAAGTTTGAACTTATACACATCAAATTAGTACATTTTAACAGATAGACTGATTAGATAAGAGGGGGTTGGGGGGGTCAGCCGGAGGTGGCATCATCAGAGGCAGGAGAAATGTGGAGCTTTCTACCAAATGAGGCCATTGTCAGGTAACTGGGGGTGACAGCCATTAACCAAAAACTCCCTTTCCACTAATACTGCATGTAATATCCTTTAATAATGATTAAATATCAAAATCTTTTGCTTGCAATCATTAACATGACACAGCTCTCAATTAGCATAACCGCCTTTGTGTTTTTTTTTCTTGGAGTATTCACTAGTTTGGCAGTACTGGCCGCACTGGGGGATGAATTTTCATTATTTCTTACTTTTTACCACTTTCCTTGTGTGTCACTGTAATAGCATGCCCCTCACCCCCACAAGATGGTGTCAGCCATATGGCTTGTCCCAACCCCTTTAGGCCCTAAAAACACCCTTTTTTTTTTTTAACCTTCAAATGCCACAACCACATGAAACAACAATTTCCTCTTCTGACTGGACTGCCACCAATCTCTCCACAGACTTCCCCTGCTACTTGGTCCCACAGCAGCAAACCCCCTCCACAAAATGGCATCTGCCATGTGGCTTGAATCCCCACAGGTCTAATTTAGGCCCCTGTTCTCTTCCTCTCCCCTAAGCAAGTTTTGTCCCCAAAGGAAAATCCTGGTGAGAGACCCTAATTGCTCCAACGGCCCCGCACCCTTCCGCCCTTTTGTTTTTCATTTGCGCGTTCTCCTACTCACGCGGTTGCCCACTAATCCAGCTGCAAATTCTCCTGGTCTCCTTCCTCCACAAAACATCTCACTTGTAGTGAGTGCATGTTGCTTGTCACCCCAGTGTCCTCAACAGAACACCCCCAGAAAAAAACACTTTATTCAGAGTGATAGGATAAAAACTACCCTTGAACAACTACCAGGAAACGCTCCCTCCTGTGAAACCACCGCGCCAGGTCTTGCCATCACTCCAACCAACACCAGCTACACAAAAGTCCATGCAGAGCCACCAAAAACCCATACATAGAAACATAGAAGCACAGCAGTTTTCTGCAGAAAAGGACCACCAGACCCATCCAATCTGCCCATTTGCCCTACCTGTACTGGCAGCCGGTGACAATAGTTGGTCATTGGCTTAAGCTATTCCTTCTCATCTCTATGGTTCCCTTATTCCTATAGGTCATAAAGTAAACTCAAGTACCACCACCTGCTAATAGAATGAGCCAGAGGCTAAAATAAGCTAAAAATGATTTATTCAAACGGTGTATAAAGAGAATAAAACAAAATACCAGACATCACAGAGACCCCCACAAAGGAACACACAGAGAGATCCACTGACCTTCTACCAGTTTTGCATCAAAGCATCATCAGGAAGTATCCTATAGTGGTAATTATACCCTTATAAATCTCCATCTTAAAGTTATAGATACCAATAAAGTGTAATATAAATCAAGTGTAATTACAAATTAATTACAAATACCTAAACAAAATACTAAGACTTACTGCTGCACTGCAAATCTAAAAATGATATTTATTCCCTACAAGACATACTTACATAGATATCCAGAATATACTTGTTATACATATTTCAATTGATTAAAAGTAGTGTCTTGTATATGATTATCAAAAGATTGTTAAATATAAAGTTATGTACATACTAATTACAACACACCAGAGCTACCAGTTAATCATTTCCTTTCATAGTTACCTGTTTTCCTTTCATGATCTCCCATCCCCTCCACCCCCCGGTGCAGGCCATTCCATGCATCCACCACCATCTCAGTGAAAAATAACTTCCTCACATTTACCCTTATATGGCCCCCCTCCAATCTCATGCCATGCCTTCTTGTTCAAGTACTCTTTTTATTCTGGAAGACGTTTTCCCATTTCACTTTACTGTGTTTATATTTATATCTAGCACAAAATAACAGCAAAGTCTGCCAAAACCTGTCTTTCTTTTGGGGGAGCCACAAAACATTTCTCCCATCCACAAACTGCCCAAAACAGAGCAATATGCCACAAATTCCCCACTGCTTGCACCTTTCTTTCTGAAACTTGAAAATGTTCACCTACCCCTTAAACATGGAGCAGTCAAATCCACATGAAAAAAACGTAAAAGCAACACATTCTTTCCCATTATTTTGGCTCCCATAGCCACAAAACTTTACTGAGAAAAGGATCTGTTATATACTGTGTCTTTGCCTGTAAGTTCCCCTCTTGGCACAAGGCTTACCTATTTTCACTTGTGCAACCTCAACAAAGTTTTGAACATCTGCCAACCAATGCGCTTGTCAAAAGTGATGGCCAGCAACTGAGGGTGGCCTGCCTTGTGCAGCCCCTCTTAACCCCCACTCCACATTCTCTCTCTCTCTCACTTTTTTGTTGTCTAATCAGGTTCCCTCCAGCCTTCACTTCTTCCTTCCCGTTCCCTGTCAGTCATCAGGCCCCACCTCCTCTTATACTGTTCCCTTTCCCAATCCCCTCCTCCCCTCTCCCCTCCTTTTCCTTAATGCCTGACTGAGTTCCCCAAGGTATGGTGACTGGGGACAAATAGGCCTGCCTCCTGAAATCAGCCAAACATCCTTGTACTACAGGGACTGTATACTGACCAATACTGCAGCAAATATATACTGTATCAGTGAGTTCAATACTGGTTGTGCAGGGACAACTGTAATAGAAGGTAATTTCTTTTTAATGTGCCCTTTCCTGATGGCTCAGGATGCCATACATAAACAAGGACTGTATATGGACAAACGCTGCTGGCAATACATACCAATGAGTTTGCTACTGGTAGTGCACAGACTGTATACAGTCAAACACTACAGCCAATATATATCAATAACTTTAATACTAGTAGGGTAGGGACAGTATACAGACATACAGTACAACCAGATATACAGATGGATTAATGCAGGGGCTATAAACAGACACATACTGCAGCCAATATAGAGTATGCAGTACCAATGAGTTCAATACTGGCAGTGTAGTGACTGCATACAAACATTGCTGTCAATATAAACCAGTTGAACTGTATACAGAGAAACACTGCAGTCAACATATGTCAGTAAGTTTGATACAGGTGTGGTACTGTATACAGAAAACCACCACAGCCAAAACATACCTACTTTATCAGTTTAAGAGTGGTAGTGCAGAGACTGTAGACAGACAAACACTGTATCCAAAATATACCAATGAGTTAGCGAAGGGGCTGTATATAGACAAAAAAAACTGCCAATATACTGCGTAGTACACAGTAATGATGAGTTCAGTACTGGTAGTGCAGCAACTATGAACAAACACTGCTGCCAATATATACCAATAAGTTTGATAGTGGTAATGAAGGGACTGTATACAGAGAAACAATGCAGACAATATTTAGATACTAATAAGTTCAATACAGGTATGGGACTGTATTGAGACAACTACTGCAGCAAATATATGCCTATCAGTTTGATACTGATAGTGCAAGGACTGTATAAAGGCAAACACTGCAGCCAAAATATACCAATGAGTTAGTTCAGGGACTGTATACAGAGAAACACTACAGACAAAATATACCAATGAGTTAGTGCATTAGTGTTAGTGATTAATCCAAATGATGAGACCAAGAACCTCTTTAAATGTTGAATTGATGGAATGAAAACCTGGCAGAAAAATTGAATTCATTTGAATGAACTGGAGGCTTTCAAGCAGCTTTGGGGAAGTGAGAGCACTGATACTATAACAATTTTATTTTGATTGTGGCCACATATGATGTGCACCCCCATAAACATTAAAAAATTAATATAAATGTATAAGAAATGTGATAAAATCTCTGCATATTAGCCAGTGTTGAGCTTGCCAACCTTCAACATGGCTTATAGAATGCCATTCCCCAGTATCTTATTGAGTACCCAAACATTAATATTTAACAAAAAAAAAGACTAGATAAGCTAATTTATAAATGGAAATTGACAATTACTTCTACAGGTTTAATCACTGAGCTCTTGGTTCCAGTCATCGTCAGCTGGAGACAGAGAGCCAGTCCACTGAATGCACTCCCTCTCTGGGTTCAGACTCTTAGCAATCCCTGTGGAATGGCTACCTCTGTTGGCACAAGGGGGGCAGGGATCAATTCCAAAAGAAAAGTCCTTAGTCCTGCTGCCATTCTTCAGATATCAGACCGGGCATGGACCTGCTAGTAGGGGATGTGGAATCATTGACAGTAGAGCCCACTTAGACATTGAGCAGACATAGCATATTACAAAGTCCCAGGTGTGCCATCACTGCTATTCATCAGACCCATAGTGTCAGACAAGGGGGAGCATGTGTCACCCTAGTTCTCCCACTGTTCAGAGTCAACCAGCAGTAATGGAGGACATGCATGTGGGGATCAGCTGAGATTTAATGTGGTAATCACAGCACTGTAAGTTGGGGAGTCACCCTCCATGCCAGTTTAGGGCACACAAACTGCTCTCCTGACATGGAAGGAAATCAGGGGACTTGGTGGGGTTTACCCTGGGCAGTTAACAGCAGGAGGAGGTGAGTGACTCTAAGATTTTAACTGGAATCAGCACAAATAGAATGATACAAAACTATTGAGTCTACTGCTGCACCCAATTATTTTCACAGCTCTTCTCTTTAATATATCCCTTAAGACAGTCTTATGCATTTTCTGTATACTCATAAGAGTGTAATAAGGATATCCCCAGTCCAATTTGCATGTACAGTGAGCCTCAACATTTATTTATAATCTCTTGACAACTACTGTACTTCTGTAATAATCGTTTTTGATTATTTTCTGTTTGTTTATTTTATGCTAACCTTTTTCTTTGTGTTATATGATCTTTGACTCATATAACTTATGTGTACAAATTCTAAGATGCTGGTCAGTCTCTGCTACACTCGATCTTTCGATTAGTCTACTAAAAGATATTCACAAACGACTTACTGGTCCTCATCAAATTAAATAGGGGGTATGACAGGCTTGTTTAAATCACTGCTTTATCCCAATGAGCTGTGCATGACCTTTGTGATCTCATAGGTGGCAGAGCAACACATGAAGCCATAGAGGGCAATTTCAATGAGTCAGGATAGATCAGTTCTTCAAATGAGTTCCCATTACATGTCAATTTATTCAATGAAAGGCTGATGACAGAGAATACATTGGAGTGATGACTCGGGTAAACAATGGAGGATAGTTCATGGAACTGTGATGATAAAGCATGTATTCTTATATTAGACTGCACAGCTAAGGGAACAAAACCTTCTTTTTTCTTGCTTTTTCAGACTCACACTTCCACAGGATAAAATGAATTATTTACTGTAACAGTGTTCTTTTTCTTAGAGGCATGAATTATTAGTTTTTCTGTCCCTTTTTCCAGCATTCATATCCCAGTATGGAATCTTCACTAACAATTCCACAAGAGACTCATTATAGAAAAGAGAGCACACCACATAAATGTTTTGCATATACTGTAGCTACCTATTTGACATTTAAAAATTTAGTTATTGTCATCTACTATAACAATATTTAAAAATATCATTAAAATATAGTATTTTACCTTGGAGTGGGCCTTAGAAGCGTTTGCCTGTTTCTTTCCTTTTTAGGATTAAAGCTGAAATTCAGCACCCTGTCTCTGTTTTTCTCCAGGTATTGATTATCTGCACCCTGATCTTGCCTTGAACTATGTAAGTATATGATAACTGTTGCTTGCAATATGAACCTGATTGTTGAATTCATGTTTTCTTCAGTATGAATCTTTTAACATTATATAGTGCAGGATTAAGGCACAGGAACTAGGATTGTACACCATAACTATTACATTGATGGTGAGCTAAAACAAGAGGCAGATCAGATCCTGGAAGCAGCTGAATGATAAAGGAAACCAGCATCACAGTCTCTCTGAAAAACAATGGCATTGCCAAGGTATAAATAACATACATTAATTAGAGTTTGAAAAAGCATGAGTAACCTGGGAGACACATATGAAGCAGACTATTAAAATGCAAAGCTTATGTTCAATGCAGAAAAGGTGAGAATAACATAGCTCTGCATTGTTATCCTGCAAAATGTATAAACATTTTACAAAATAGCTCGAACAAATTGTGATCTGACTGGTGAATAGCAATGCAAATCTACCCATGTATTATAACCCTGCAGATCAGAAATTATTAATCCTTTGTTGCCATGATATCCTTATTACATTGTTAAATACTGGATCCCATATTAGTACAGTCAATCACAGGCCTGTTTATGACTGACAGTTTGCACCTGGGCCTATGAGGGCAACAGCTACAGTATGTATGTATGTATGAATGTATGTATTTATGTGTTTATTTATTACCCTGGTAAGCACACTGGGCCAAAGGCTGTTTTTCAGATGTGACCCAGATTTTAATTACAAGTATACAAGTAATAATGGTAAACATTCTGTACATAAAACATGTGCAATCATACATTAAACAAGAAGATAAAGAATTGTTAAGTTGCAATACCAATGTGGGGGTTCTAATTGTAATTAAGGCACTACCAGACCCTATGCAAATTCAGCAGTACAACTGTACTTTTACGTACTTTTAGAAGTAAACCAAATAAACTGGACCAGCTCAGTGGTAGTGAAAAAGTGATCTCTGCCAAGAACATAGCACAGTACCAGATTTCTAGTAGAGGAAGCATGTTCTGTGATTGGCCAATTGGGTGCTGTGCTATTTACCAACCGTGACAGCAAAACAGTGTCATTTTTGGCACATGCACATAAATGCCCATCCCTATGCCAACACCTACAATGCATTTCCCCTTAGTACAAAACTTGCAGCCCCAATCCAATTTATCTTTTTATCATGAAAAATGTTATTAGATTTTTCAGTGAGATAACACCAAATATAAGAATACAGCCAGAAGAAGCACATAAAGTCCATTATAAAAGTAAGGATATGGATAAAAAGCAGCAGTACAAATTCCTTACAGAACCAGTGCTATATCCCTGAATCAGAAGTGTTCCAAATTGACTTCCCAAACATACATTTCAAATGACTCAATAAGGGTTGCTAACAAAACAACATAAACTGGGAAATAAATGAGGAAAAATACATATCGCATAGCCAGCCTAATCACCTTGATAGACAATCTTGGGGAAGACCGCAAGTTAAGTTCCCTCCATGCTTGTACAGAGCTCACAGTTGGGAGAATCTGTTCCCTGAATGTACATGTCTGTAAGGTACCAGGTACAGGTAGTGGTAGTGGTAACAGTGTCTTGTAGCCTTGGTGTTCATCACCAATGAAATGGGAAATACCCCTTTTTGGGGTCTACTATTGGTACTGGTTAAAAGGAAAATGATCATGATTATCCCAATCCGGTTTCAATTTCTAATCATTGCATTTACTGGACAGCAAGATGACCAGAAGTCTCATTTGCAATTGCACCCAATATAGTGGATAACAAGCATTTGTCAATGTTGAATGTTTGCTTGCTTGTATTAGCTGTGTAGCTGTTAGACATAGATACAGTATGCTGCCATGCCTCTTTGAAACACAAGGAGGTGGATCACTGGAAAACTCACTACCAGTGCCCTGGCATTTTTACATACAAATTCATTCACTCACATAAAGCCAGTCTACTCAGTATAAGGCACTCACTAATGGCTCATCACCAACTTGGTGCAATGTTATTTGTCAGATAAATGTCATTTCATTGTAGTTTATCTACTATCAGGATACAAATGTCTATCTTGTTAGTAGATACAGTATATTACAAATGAAATGTGTCATAATGCTGTGCTAAACCAATGAGAAAGCAGCTCTGAAACAATGCCTGATGTCATCACAGTGAAGCTATGCCACACTCTTCTTTCTTTAATCTGTGTTTTTTTCCAATCTGGTCCAGCTCCCCATCACCCTTTAGCCATCAGGCCCCATCACCCCCACATGCAGCACTCTATTTTCAACTTTCCTCCAATTCTTCCCTGAGACAGGGCCAAAGGGATGGACAGGTTCCCACCTCCAGAAACCCTATGGGTAGAGAGGGTACAGGAGGCTACGTGGCCCCTGGGCATCATTGAGCAGATCAGGAAATTTTTCCTTGTATTCTCACCCACCCCTGAGGACATCTGCGCAAAGGATCTAGTGCACATATGCACATACAGTTGCACAGCACCACATGGAGCAGGCAAACATCCTATTTTCCACAACTGCTCTGCCTGCACTTCCACCTGAGGTTGTCCAGATGGCAGTGCTAGTGCAGAGACTAGCATCAGACCCCAGTCCATGAGATGGTGAGTTTGGCTTGGGATGCTTGACCCTCCTACACCCCACTGACCCTCTGACACTGAAGGCTTGTTATTGAACCTAGGTCACTGCATCATGAGAAACAGCCCTGCCGCTGAGCCATCAAGCTGGCAACCACTATGCAATATAACTGGTAACTGGTGCACTGAAGTCAAAGCAAACAGTATTGTAATCTCTTATAGTGAATAAATAATCTACTTTTAAATAAAATGTTTTATAGCATTAATGACAACTTGGAAAATTTTGATTCTAGGTGAGGAATGTTTTTAAAAATTGTTTTCTAATATAAAATAATTCAGTTTAATGGAATTGTCTCAGTTAAAATATCAGCTACATTCTGGTTCCACATCTAAGAATCGATATGATGGACAACATACAGAGGAGAGTGGCCAAGATGGTTGCTGACTTGAAGAGCATGGGCTATTATGACCTGACGGCAGAACTGAGACTGTTTTTCATTGAAAGGAGAAGACTCAGGGGATTCATGGTTACAGTATTCAAGTATCTAAAAGGGATTTTACTCTAAGACTAAATGTAGCTCTTCATGATGCAGAAGGATAGCAGGACAAGGGGACACTTATTGTCATTGAAGGGAGAGCCAAGGGAAACATCAGAAATAATTTCTTCACAGAAAGAGCAGTGAACACTCAGAATAGATTGCCAGAGCAAACAATATCAGCTGACACTAAAAACCTTCATGCTCAAACTAGACAAGTACCTTTAAGAAAATGAGCTTACAGGGTATACTCACTGAGGTGGTGGAAAGGGAGAGCTCAATGGACAAATGATTTTCTCTTCTACCAACCAAATATGTATGTAAATCAGAAGACCACTCTTTATAGGACAACAAAACTGCACAGCTGCAGAAAAATTATGGTAGGGAGAGGAATTAGCCCCATACCCATCCATGAAGAAATCGTACCACTTTCAACAGTTCTGCAGAATTGTGCAGTCACATTAATGTTATTTCAGGGTTGAAATTAAAGCAGCAGGGCAAAAATGAGTGGCATTCCTTAAGAGCTGATTGCCTTGTTCTCTGTGGAGAGATGACTGCTCTCTAGCGCCTCCTGTAGCTTAGTGATGAGCATGACTAGAGGGTATTTAAGGAGATCATCTCACAGACCTCTTAAGACTGTAGTCTGGTACTGCAGTGTTACAAGAACCATTGGGGATGGAGGGTATGAGAAGAATAGGGTACACTCAGAGATGGGGAGTGAAAAACACAACTTGATCAATCTCAGTTCATAAAGTCAGAGGGTTGGAAAAGTAGATTTCACTGGCATGTTTTGAAATAAAGGAAGACTTTGCCTCACAACATTTCACAATCAAAAATGCATTTCTAAAGCCTGGTGGAAGCCTGCTGGGCTGCAGCACAAAAAAATCCTTTGAGAGTCTTGCTTCAGTACTGTACAGGTAATGTGTTTGCTGTAAGGGTGAGGGTGAAGGAGAATGATGATCCCAAACATTAGGAAAGGGATGTCTCTCTGAGCTAAATCAATCTTGCATGGTATCTCCACATATCGAAGCATCCATCCCAACCCCACAGAGGGGAAGAACTTTCAAATAAATGCTTAATTGGCCTCTCTTGACATCCACTGTTCACACTACCTGCCCAGGGAGCTAGTCCAGGTTACTAGTGAGCTAAGCAGCCCCCTATCAGTGAGAGCCATGGAGCTGGCAAACATGGGCATTTCAAAATTAACTCTCATTAAATACTTAGGCTTATAACAGCAGCATATATTTATTCTGTTCAAACATCTGAAAGGAGTTAACTAAACGTAACCAAACAGTGTACATGGAGGGTGGGACTTTTGGATTCAGACTACATGTATAAGTCTTACAAATGCAGCACACCAACATGCATGAAATCAGAAGCAGGATGGGGAAGGCACAAAGCAAGCGCTGAAGGAAGTTTGACAGGAATATTTGCTAGCAGGGATTACAGCAGCTCATGCCAGCAATCAGTCATGCTACCAGTAGCACCACAGTCATAATCATGGAGACAGTCTTGAGACTGATGTCATCACGCACGGGATGGGATATATTCAAGGAGGGAAGAAGGGGACCAAAAAAGTTAGCTACTGTTAAGTAAAGGGTGGGAAATGGTAAAAAAAATCTATTTTAACTATAGTGTTGGAAAAGACAAAAATTCACTGGGGGATCCTATCACCTTTGCTGTATGATCAAACATACTTGACAGAAGATGCATGTACTAGTATGTCACATTTTTACACCATTAAGGGAAGTCCTTCTCAACTGTGCTCCTATAATTGAGTCAGACTTTAAATTTCACTCTAAGACCAGAGTTTCAGTGCCCTCCCCCCCGTACGTGTTAGAACACTGTTGATCACAGATATTCCGCACAAGTCAGGGCATTTTCAGCCAAGGACCTGAAGGCTGCTTTAACTGGGCTACTGCAACCTTTATCGGGGCCTACTCTCCCAAGGCATGGCAGAGCATGATTTCAAAGTACCAGACAAATACATCGCAGCTTACTGTAGGTTGTTTGTTGTAACTGGTGAATATAACCAGTAGTTAAATTGGGCAGGAACCCACAGGAACTCAGTTCCACTTCCTCTTAAAAGAAACATTGTGAGGTACTGCACATTTGTCATCTTTCTCCACTGAATACTACAGAAGCATTTGACCACCTACAAATGGTAGCTCCCCACCTAAAAAGTTTTGAGTTGTGAACATCATTGCTTTAGTTTTCTTTGCATCTAGCAGAAGCTTTTTCTTGAGTAGCTGATGTTGTAACAAGGAGAATTCTGTTTGTAGGATTTCATGAGCAACTGTAGGCAAAGGTTTGCTGACATACAGAACAGTGTCATCAGCAAAGAGGTGTACTGAGGACTTGGTAAGGACTTGATATATTTAGGTCCCTCTTTAGCTTATACTCTCTGCAGGGTAACTTTTTTTTGTTTTTATGTTTTTATTTAAAAATTCAGAGATTAATTTTAAGCACAGGTACTCATTTACAAAGGTTTCACATCAAATACATAGTAAAAAAAAATAATTATAGTATAAACAAATTCTAGCCAGAGCCGATAGGGCTGTGATGAGCTGCCAGGTGACCAAAGTTACATGTGTGCGTAAAAATTATTGAATGCCCAGGTGTAACTAGGCCATTTTTTGGAGGTGCTGTACGGTATTTTCAACATGGCCTTTTTGGGACCTCTCCTCATGAAGTGTGCCAGTGTCATTTTGTTTACTTGTCCCGAAAGGTGGTTTTACAGAGCGACCATGCCATTCTGAGCCACAGTTGCAAAAACACGTTTCAGACAGGATGTGAAAAGTGATAGCTATACTGTTAGAAAGGAGGTGTGCAAAAATGGCAATGTTGAAAATCTGGAGTGAAAATAATAAAAATTGGCAAAGCTAGGAGTGTACGTAGAAACCGTGCAATGCACACTCATTATGCAGTCATGTTTTGGAATTATTTCACCAAATTTGCAACATGGGCTTTTTGGGACCCCACCTTATGAACAGTGGCACTGTCATTTTGTTATTCAGTCCCAAAAGGTGATTTCACACAGTGACCAACAAATCACCTTTCAGGACTGAGTAACAAAATTACAGTGACACTATTCATGAGGTAGGGTCTCAAGAACCCCATGTTGAAAATTTGAGGCCAAAATTCAAAAAAATAGCTGATTTATCAACTTAAGTTAAAAACCCTATTTAATGCCATTATAGCATGCTTATCTTTGATTCTTCAGTTTGTAGTTCAACTTTGATGAGTGCAGATGTGTCCCGGTCCAGAGAAGATTACAGCACCAACCTCCAGAGGTAAGTGTGGGAAAGGTGTGTGTGGTGAGGTGGGTGCTCAGTGGGAGGGTGGGGATGGGGAGGGGGACTGGAGCAACGACAAGGGACCATTTTCTTTTTTACAGGTAAAAAAAAACATGTCGGGGGAAGGTTTTCTTTATTTACAAGAAATTGAAAGGAAACATACATTTTGGCACACTGGTGTGGGCTCCCAGTATGCCACATGAGTTGGGTGGATGGGTACATGATGCTGGCATGGGGATTGAACACCCCTATGTCAGAAGGGGGAGGAAAAACAAATGTTAGGGCACACTGAGGTGGGCTCCCAGTATGCCATGAGTTGGGGGCACATAATACCAACACAGGGGTTGGGCACCCCGAGATCAGAGGGGGCAATATATATAAATACAGTTGGGCACACTGGGGTGAGCTCCCAGCTTGTCACATGAGTTGGGGGGAGCTACATAAATGAATGCCATTTTTTTGCCATTCACTTCATGGCAGCACCAGCAGAACTATGCCTGCACGTGAGTCGCATATGAATAGTTTTTGTTCCGGAATGTGGAAGAAACAGCCAAAATAGTGCAGCTGTTGTTCATAGTGGCAGATTGTGGCAGAGGCTTTCAAGCTCCACTGGACTTTTGAAAGGATACTTCTAAAAGTCCAACAGAAGGTTCCATGATCGGCCATTTTTAGAGCTACAATTGATCCCAGAATGGCTGCCAGCTCTGCCGACAAAGCAAAAAAGCAATTTCAGAGGAAATGCAGTCAAATCTGTCTCAAAGCATAAAAGGTAGGTCAATTACACACAGTTTTTGGAAAAATCCATAAAGGTTTTTATATAAAAAGTCACAGGACATTTACAGAAAGAAACCAATTAAAACAGTTTAATGGTTACAGCTGTTCTGGATTACAAGGGCAGACCACAAACATCTCTTAAACTGATTAATCTTGAGGCAATTCAGCAGAGTATCAGGCTGTTCATTTAACCAGTTTGTGGCCCTGATAGCAAATGACCACTTGTCCTGCTGAGTACACAGAAATAAAACAAAATTTCATGAAGACAGCATCACTGTCCCCCAGACTTTAACAGTTCGCTGACTGGTTTTCTACACAGGTCATCACAATCCCCATTTATAACATAGCAGCCTGTTGCTATGGAAAATGCTATGATGTCATAAGCAGAGGATTTAGGATGGCAGGAGTAGACAAACAGTCAGAGCAGAAGTCTTCTTAGCAAGCCTGTGTTCATATTGATATGCATAGTCACAATAAAAATCTGAATCAAACACACATCACATAGAACATAATGGTATCTACAAATCATGATTTTTCATAGTATTCCCCTAGACATAAGGAGCTTATTGATTCCCATGTTCTTAGTTCTATATATCTGCTGTATGGATTTGATTTTTCATTCTCTTATCTGGGCAAGATATATGCAATATCATGTAACCTGAAAAAAATCACTTGATTTGTTTAATGGCAAAGTGTTGTTTCTTTCTGGCTCACATGACTTACAGTTTGTAATCATCTCTGGCTGATTTTCTTAGACACTTGCAATGCTTACAAGGTAATAACACACAAACCTTCTAGCAGGTTGATACAAATTGGAAACTCAAAACGACAACATGCTGATAATGTCCTGGCTCTTAGTCTCAAGCTCATAGCACCCAAGATCTGTAAACATGATCAGATGGTTGGTCTTCTTTTCAAAACACGGCTTATCTGTGCAAGTTGTCTGTCCTCTGCACCCAGAAGTCTGGTTGTGTGTATTTGCAGTGTAGTTTTCATAGAATACATTGTTCTGAGATGTTAGGAAGATCTTTTTTCCTCTATAGGGGCCTTAAAGTTTGGAACAGTTTGCTGCTGGTCTTGAGGAGTTTGGACAGCTACAAATTTAAATTCGATAAAAAAATGATTTACAGATTTAATACAAGTTTCAAGATTATGTTGTGTACATTAGTATCTAAGGACAGACATATTATATGTATGTGAGGTAATAACATGCTGCCCTCCTCAGTACCTAAATAAGCACTTTGGTAAACATACAACTGGGATATAAAATGAAGGTGAGGTGATAGAAGGCTGTTTCCTCAAAAATCATGTCTTTTTAACCTTAGTTAAATGTAAAAACTGGTTATAAGTGAGAGATCTAGACTGTGCAATTATTCTTTTCTTCTATGTAAAGTGTAAGTCTTAAATTGTAACATGTACTGTATTTTTGTATGAAGTAATACCAACGTGTGTATACATTGTATGTGAAATTATATGTTATTATGTTTATTCATATGTTGTATTAGTGTTCACGTCTTAAGGACCACCTTGAAAATGAGTTATTACTCAATGGAGTTTAATCCTGTTCATATCGATTATGAATAACATTTTACCACACCATACCACAGTTTTCAGATCCTTGTGTAGCCGTCTTTAACACCCATTCACTCAGTCATCCTTAGATATGCTAGCAGCTCTACTAATGATTCAACCATCCTACCGCTATTCTTATCATGATTTGTACAAGACAGCATAGTGCCTTTCTTCACTCAGATGCTTTCTTTCCCCACAGTGAGCTTTGGCTTACCCCCACCCATCAAGTGTGATAGTTTCCCAAAAATGAAACTTATCACTTGGAATTGATACAAGCAAGGCACGCCAGTCAGCAGTGTGATGAGCTCTACAAAGCAGATACTTTAGAGTTGGGAAGCAGCTGGTTCTCTGAAGTGGAACCATCATTTATCTGTACCAGATAACTCCTGACATGTGAAAATTGTTGAATTTTGGGGCTATAAGGGGGAAGAGGGAAGTGGGATGAGTGGGTGTTTTGGACAAGGGGTATTTATTTATTTTTTTTTTTGCTTGGGCTCCGCATCATCCACACCCATCTGCTGGCTTCCCACCTTGCTCTTCCCTGTGCTGCCTACACAGCTGGTGGCTCCCAAACACCCCTGGCTTGCCCCCAGGGGTGGGGCTGCTGGGAGGTCCCACTATCATCCCTGATGCAGATGGGTAGGTAGCTCGGGACCAGGAGCCCAGGCAGTAGTGTGAGGTCTGCTCTGTGAAGGTGGAACCTATGATTTTTCCCTGTTGACCACCCAGGAGGTGCAACATGCACTGATGTGGGTGCTCATAGAATAACATCTGTCACACCTTCCCACAGAGCTGGTGCCAGGAATTACTGATCCCCATCCTCCAACAGGGAGTGGAATTATGCTGGTCACTGCCCCCCTTCTCCAAGAGAAGGAGAGCCATCAGCTGAACATTTCATCCTTCTTCCCCCAACCCCCACAGCTGGCCCTACAACTCCCAGGTCCGTTTTCAAACCCGGGATGGCAGCATCGCAGGTGGAAGCCCTACCACTGCACTGGCAGACCAGCTCCATTGGGGATAGTTATTAAACTCTTGGGGTTTGTACAGAGATGTAGTCAGAAATTTTAAACTTGTACTCAGAGAGTTGACAGCACTGTTGCCCTCCCCCACCATTGCCACGGACCCACCAGCATACACAGTAAAATCAGCACATAAACATACCCCTCAATTGCAGTGAACAATAATATATAGTAAGACAATGTTCTTAATAAAATTTAACACATTTTGTCCATAATGTATCTCACACACACACACACACACACACACACACACACACATACACGCCAAACAGAAGTTGGCTGGCTTTTAGTTACAATGTTTGCCTTACACTGTGTTAGAAAATGGGTTTGAAAAATCCCAATTTCTGATTGACTGAGCCCTTTACCTAGGGGTGTATTCATGTGTCAGCAGAGACTGAGTAAAAACAAGTCCCACTGCTAACCTGCCTCAGCACTGTCTAAATTACTGTGCCATAAAAAGAATTTTGAAAAGTAAAAAGCAGTGATTTTTTAACTGTTTTAATGAGTTTTCAGTCCCTCCAATGCAGCCGCAGTCCTTTTATTCAACTGGCAAAACATGTAACATTTTATTCAAATTCTTCTCCCACACTACACCAAAAAGAGACACAGTCATTCCTTTTTTTTTGTTAATTGGTAGTGCAAGCACAGACCCATGCTCCATACTGCACACTCAGGGATGGCTTTCCTGTCACTTGCTCTCCATCTGTCCTGCCCCCCACATTCAGTAACAAAATCAAGTGACTATTGTAACAAATTAAGGTCTTTATTTTACAAACATGAAATGACCGTAGTACTGTCCAGCTACTCTGCCTGACTACATGCACTACTGTCCATGGGTGCAACCTGCTTGTGTCAACCACCCTGCTCAGTCACTCTAAGTCCCAACTCCATTCCCGACTGCACTCAGTTTTTTTCAGAACTGAGTGATTGGGCTTTTTGTAAATGCCCATTACATTCCTCACAGGAAATAAACAGGATGAGATGACCTTAAACTGACCCAAAAGAAAAAGTAAAGTAACAAGAAGACCCCCCAAAAAGTTAAAAGTTAAGAAAAAAAGAAGACAAAAAAAGCCTTACATCCAGTCACTAGTGCTAGTTGTAGTGCCGTGTACAAGCAATTTCACCTACTGGTAATTACACCAGTGTAGGGACTACTCTACAAAAAATGTGTCTGTTCACATGATTTCCTTGAGAACAAAAGAAGCTGGAAAAGTCAAAGAGATAAAACAGAAACTTTATTATCATCTTTTACCAGTGTAATAAATCCCGAGTCTGGCTCTCAGCTCTCAGTATCCAGCTGCTACAAAATATTATATAATTGGGCGTATCAGAACTGTTTTGCTCCCAAGGCATATTGGGAGTCCTTTTTCCCGCTAGAAAATTAGATTGCACTGAACTATGGCAGAATTGCCATAAGTACGTTACCCAGGACGCACCAAGTCTAACACAATTTCATATATTGCACAATTTATACCACTCCCAGCAAAAACTATTCAAATTTGGCCTCCTCCCATCGTCTATTTGTACGAGATGTATGAAGGAAGAGGGGTCTCTATTTCATATTTTCTGGAGCTGCTTCAAGGTTGCCCCACTATTCAGCACAATGTTGATCCTTTATTAGGTTTGCAGGAATTATTCACTCCAGAAATTTGCGTATTTAGTGATTATTAGGCTATTCCAGTTTTAGTTAGAAGGTACCATATAACCCTTATCTCTATGACCATCAAGAAATTAGTTTTACGTCATTTGAAGGACAATGACAATATTTCATATACGGAGTGACTTAATGAACTCCTTGCAAACCTCAGGACCGAGAAGACAATAGCCAGTCTTAAGAACAGGCCCGAGAAATATGCAAAAATATGGGAACCCTTGCACACCTTATACTCTCTTTAATATTCCTATGCGTTCATATAACATGCCATCACCTAAGTTGATTCCTGAGCGCTTTCTGCATTGCATAATAAGTGGGTTGGGGGTGGTCTTAGTGGGGAGAGGGTTTGTCGGGGGAAGGGGGCTGGGTGGAGGACGGATCCTTGTTATGGTGAATGTTACATTTACTGTGTAAGATGCTCCTGGACCTGTTCTCACTATTGTAAAATTCAATAAATTTTAAATGGAAAACACAAACTTTATTGAATTTTCAAAAGTGCAAGAGTGCATAAAGTGCTAAATGCTCATAGAAACAGCAGTAGCAGGATATATTAGGCTGGGAGGGAGATGGGTATGAGCTAGGTTTCAGAGAGGGGACCCTCATACTAAGAAGAAGGGGGCTCTCTCCATATCCATATTTCTTAAAGTTATTTAATGATCCTGTTAGCCACCTCTTCCCATAAAGCTGGTTATTGGTTAATTTCTCTTTTAGGTTTTGTTTTTTTCTCCTTTCAGACTATTCACTACAGAATTTTGTAAGATCTTTTCTTCATCCGACACTAACAAACTTTAACCTATTACCAATTACTCTGATCCCCCTATTACTTTCACTGTGGAGCTTATTCTGTCTGTTGAGATTAAGCAAGACAGATACTTTATTAGAAGTAGAAGGGGTCTTATTTAGGGTTAAAAAAAAGAAAGAAAAGAAAGAAAGTCGATGTGTTCTGTGCTGTGAAGGGTACTGTATCAACTTACTTTGCTAAACCAGTAGGAGGAGAGAGAGCTTAATTGGGGGGTGTGGCTTAGACACTATAAAAGCAGGTGACTCAAATTACAACTTCCTGTTGCTAGCCTTGCTTGTAGAGCAGAAAGCAGCTAACTAAAAGAATCTACATTTTCTTATTAATTTAACACTTATATCTCAGTAGGAGTCAGTGTCTGTTGAGATTAAGCAAGACAGATACTTTATTAGAAGTAGACGGGGTCTTATTTAGGGTTAATAAAAAAGAAAGAAAAGAAAGAAAGTCAGTGTGTGTTCTGTGCTGTGAAGGATATTGTATCAACTTACTTTGCTAAACCAGTAGGAGGAGAGAAAGCTTAATTGGGTGTGTGGCTTAGACACTATAAAAGCAGGTGACTCAAATTACAACTTCCTGTTGCTAGCCTTTTTTCTTACTAATTGCCCTCCATCCCACCCACCCTACGCCAGCTCTACTTTTATAGCCACTGGATTTGACTGTCAACAGGAACTTCCTGTTTGGCAGTAGGAAGGGAAGGATCATAGAGAAACATTGGTTTTGTCAACCCTAAAGGAAAAAAGTAGCTCACTCTTCCCCCTTCCCCCAGCTGGTAGTGGTCTGACACTGAGCAAAGAATAAGGAGGCTACTGAAGAATATAGGAAGTTGCTGCCCCAGAACAGGAAGGGTGAGAGTTGTAAGGAGAGGAGAGGAGAGAGTAAGCATACAGAGAAACAGGAGAGGGGACACAAAATAAGACATGATAGGAGTGGTGCAGTGCAATGGCTGTGGGGCAGCAGTGTTCTGGGAGACATTCTGGAGGCTGCGATGCTGCCCTATTTTCAGGCACCTCTCTGGTCTGAGGGAGAAAGTTGCCCGTCTCCAGGCTGACATGGCTAGGATTCATGAAACCTCCTCCCCCAACCAGGGACCACCAGGTCCAATGCCACTACCATAGAGGTTGCCAAGAAAGAAGAGAGGCTGGACCAGGGTGGGCTCAAGGAGGGAGAGGGTGGTGGAACAGAGTTGCATCCCTCTAGCTGTACATCTCCACAATTCATTCACTCTTCTGGTGCATAGTGGTTCCTCTATGGAGGCACCTGTAGTGGACACTAAGGAGGATGCTGGGAATCTTTACAAAGGAGACCCACAGGAGGGTGGAATGGGACCCCACAGGGAAAGGCAACAACTCCTGGTGGGGGACTCAATCATTAGGGGGGTAGAAATGGGGGAGGAAGGGGAGATGGAGGTAAGGTGCCTGCCTGGTGCCATGGCTTGGAGGGACAGGAAGCGAATCCTCAGGATCATGGGTGCAGCTGAATGAGGGAGGGAGCTGGATGTCATTGTCCACATAGGGACAAATGACCTGGCTAGGAATGGGATCAGAGCAGTGCAAGAGGAGTTTGTAGAGTTGGGAAGGGGCCTTAGACAAGTAGCGCATACGGTAACCTTCTCGGAGGTGCTGCCTGTCTATGGCAAGGGTGATGCTAGGGTACTCCTCACCAAGGAATTCAATAAATGGTTGAAAAATTGGTGTGGATCTCAGGATTGTGGCTTCATTGGGGACTAGTTAGCCACGTGGAGGGATGCAGACCTATACTGGTGCGATGGTCTGCATCTGTGCAGGGGGGAAACCAGGATCCTAGGTGAGAGGTTTAAATGCTTCATTGGCAAGCATTTAAACTAGCCAAGGGGGAGGCACTGAAAAGAAGCAGGGAAATCTCAGCCTTCCCCCACAAAACATGGTAATTAGTGAGGTAAATACCAAGGTAGAGAAGTCATTAGGGAGAAGGACAGAGGTAAATGTAAAAAATGGCAAAGGCAGTAAGGACAGAAATGGAGCTAAAAGGGGTAAGGCTATAAAAAAGTGGAGGGTGATGAGTACCAATGCCCATAGGCTATGTAACAAGCTCCCTGAACTAGTGGCCTTAATGGAAGAGGGTTGCCTAGATATTGTGGCAGTCACAGAAACATGGTACAGATAACCATGACTGGGATGTCAACACACCAGGATACACAATTTACAGGAGGGACAGGGAGGGTAAAAGAGGAGAAGGAGTAGCTCTCTATGTAAAGGAAGGGATCAAAGCAACAGAACTAAAGAGTAAACAGGGAGCCAATGAGGCACTCTGGGTCACCCTGGAGACAGAAAATAGCACCACAATCTGCATGGGGGTTCCATACAGACCCCCATCTCGAGGGAGGGAATGGACAAGGAAATGATAGAAGGATTCCTTAGAATGGCAGAAAAAGGGGAGATATAGTTGATGAGAGGCCTGTACATGCCAGATGTTAACTGCAGCACCTTTGCTGCAGGCACATCCAAGAGCATGGTCATTCTTGATGCCCTACAGGGGGCAGGATCAGACAGCTAGTATTGGAACCCACTCGGGAGGGAACAATCTAAGACCTGGTACTCTCAAATGGGGATGGAGAAAGAATCTCAGATTTAGAAGTGGGTAGCCATCTGGGAACAAGCGACCACCAAACAGTGTGGTTCACGATAAACACAGCCATACAATCAAGCCATTCAAAAGCAAGAGTATTGGACTTTAGGAGGGCTGACTTTGAGAAAATGAGAGAGTGGCTCAGACAAACACTAGCAAACAGGCAAGAAAGAGGGGTGGAAGAACAATGGGGAGTATTCAAAATAGCCATCACAGAGGCAACAAGCCTGTGTGTAAAGCAAATCAACAAAACACAATGAAGGAAAAAACTGCTATGGTTCTCAAAAGAGGTAGTAGGGAAGGTTAAGGAGAAAAGGACAGCATTCAGGAAATATAATGAAATACAGAAGAAGCAGGACAGAGAACTTTATCAGTTAAAGCAGAAAGAGGCTGGGAAGGCAGTCAGAATAGCAAAGGCCCAAATCGAGGAAAGGATAGCCAACTTTGTTAAGAAGGGGGAAAAGACCTTTTATAGGTACATTAGGGAGCGAAGAAAGACCAAAGGAGGGATACTGAGGCTTAATAAAGGGGAGGGAATGTGGGTAGAGAGTGACAGTGAAAAAGCAGGGATACTGAATGAATATCTCTGCTCAGTATTCACAAAGGAAGAGGAGGGGGAGGCACCCAAACCAAACAAGAGAAACACTCTGAAGATGGGGGTCTATTCCAGTCCATTTACAGAAGAAAGGGTTCTGAAAGAACTAATAAAATTGAAGGTGGACAAAGCAAGGGGGCCTGATGGGATTCACCCAAGAATTCTAAAGGCACTAAGGGTAGAACTAGTGACACCGCTGACTACTCTCTTTAACAAAGCATGGGAAGATGGGGTGGTACCTGAGGACTGGAGGAGGGCAGATGTGATTCCTCTTCACAAAAGTGGGAGCAGGATAGAGGCAGGAAACTACAGACCAGTTAGTTTGACCTCAGTGGTAGGGAAAATTATGGAATCACTTCTGAAGGAAAGAATTGTCGAGTACCTAGAGGCCAGTGGGGTACAGGACCCAAGGCAGCATGGATTCATGATGAGAAGGTCATGTCAGATGAATCTAATAGATTTATTTGACTAGGTGACCAAAGTAGTAGACCAGGGAGGGGTTGTGGACATGGTCTACCAGTATTTTAGCAAGGCATTTGATACAGTCCCACACAAAAGATTAATACAAAAGTTAGCCAGCCTCGGAGTGGGTCCCAAGGTGGTAGTCTGGATAAAAAAATTGGCTAGAAAACAGGATTCAAAGGTTAACAGTAAATGGAGTCCACAGTGAAGAAATGAGGGTTACTAGAGGGGTACTGTAGGGTTCAGCACTAGGACCAGTCCTTTTTAATGTCTTTATAAGTGACATTGCAGAGGAACTGGAAGGAAAAGTATGTCTTTTTGTAGACGACACAAAGATCTGCAACAGGGTTGATACACAAGATGGAGTGGAAAGGATGAGAAGGGACTTAGCAAGGTTGGAGGAATGGTCAGATGTATGGCAGCTCAGATTCAATGCAAAGAAGTGCAAAGTAATGCACCTGGGAAACAAAAACCCGGTGGAAGAGTACACAATGGGGGTGAGATACTGAAAACAGTAAAAGTGGAAAGGGACTTGGGGGTAATTATATCAGAGGACCTAAAGGTGGGCAAGCAATGTGAGAAGGCAGTAAGAAAGGCTGGGGGGATACTGGGATGCATAGGGAGAGGCATCAATAGTAGAAAACAGGAAGTTGTTATTCCTCTGTACAGACAGTTGGTGAGACCCCATCTGGAGTACTGTGTGCATTTCTGGAGACCCAATCTCCGCAAAGACATAGACAGAGTGGAGGCTGTCCAGAGGAGGGCAACCAAAATGGTGCAGGGTCTGCACCAGAAGCCATACAAAGAAAGACTAAAAGAGCTTAATAGGTATAACCTTGAGGAAAGAAGGGAGAGAGGGGACATGATAGAAACTTTCAAGTACCTCAAGGGAATCAACAAAGTCGAAGAGGGTAGCATCTTTCCAAAAAAGAGATGTGCAAGAACAAGGGGGCACAATTTGAAGATAGAGGGGGAATGGCTCAGAGGTAATGTGAGGAAGTATTTTTTTACAGAGAGGGTTTTGGATGCATGGAACAGCCTCCCTGAGGAGGTCATGGAGTCAAGAACAGTGGAGGAATTCAAGAATGCATGGGACAGATATAAGACAGTCCTAGTTGGGGGTAGGAGGAAGCAAGCTGTTGGTTAACTAGGATCTGCAGCTTATCTGTTAGGTAGGAAGATGGGCAGATTAGGTGAGCCAAGTGGTTCTTATCTGCTGTCACATTCTATGTTTCTATGTTTCTATTCAAAATAAACTGTGCACATTGAAAGGTAAATTTTGTCCAGGTCCAGATAATTTAGTGGGCCATTTGTTATACCTTCTGGCTGACCAAATTGCCTTGCCTCTGAAACTTCTGTTTGAACTGTTTTTAGTGAATAATTACTTCCCCAATTGATGGAAGGATGCAACAACTGTACCAAACCATAAAAAGGGCTCTAAACATAACTGGGAAAATTACAGACCTATAAGCTTGACTTCTTCTATCTGTAAAACCATGGAAAGTCTCCTTAAGGATATAATTGCACCAGTTATTGACACATATGATAAAGAGCAACATAGTTTTAAAAAGGGCAGAAGTTGTTTAACCAATCTACTTTGTTTCTGTGAACATTTTAGCACTCTTCTGGACAGTAGGATACCATATGATATGTTTATAGATTTTAATAAAGCATTTGACGTCATGCCACGCTGGGCCCTTATCCACAAACTTAGGAAACTTGATATTAATAATTATATAGCTGACTGGATTATTAATTGGCTCTGCGACAGAACACAAAGGGTGATTATCAGTGGTAACCTCTCTAATACTGGTATGATCCTGAGAAGACTCTGGCAGGGTTCTGTTCTTGGCCCTTGTCTTTTTCAAGCTTTTGTTTCTGACCTAACCCATAACTGTTTTTCTATTACAACAAAATATGCAGATGATGTGAAAATTGGGGGACCATGTTCCAATTCTGATAAGATAGCTACTCTTCAGCATGACCTTGATATTATTTCTCACTGGATTAATATATGGGGTATGAGGCTGAACCCTACCATGTTCAAGGTGATACATTTGGGACCCAACAACCTTAATTATTCATACTCACAAGATGGGTCCATTCTCTGTGCCACTATTGATGAGAGGGACCTGGGAATCACCATCTCCAATTACCTCACCTATTCCAAACATTTGCAGTCTGTCATTGGTACTTCTAATAAGGTTGGTCAATCCTTTGTAACACCCGATCCAGAGATTGTGAGGTATTAATGCCTTTGTTTTGGTCATATGCTAGACAACATCTCAAGTATGCCTAGTAGTTATGGTGCCCTTTTAAAAAATCTGATGGTAGTTCCATTGAAAAAGTTCAAAGAAAGTTTACCAAAAAAATATCTGGTTTGAATCTATCCTATGAACATACAGTAGGTTAGAGACTTTAAAGCTTGTGTCACTTACTACCAGATGCCTGCGAGGTGATCTTTTGTTCCTATATGATGTTGTTCAGTATCCCAATGTAATGACAGAGTTAGGTCTGGAATTCAGGTCTTGTATACATAATACTTGTGGTCATCCACTTCAGCTGGTTAGTAAATCATTTAAGCACAATAACCAAAAATATGTCTTTACTCTTCACACTATTGGACCCTGGAATAAACTTCCATTTCATTTGGTTATGAGTGATACTATGAATATTTTTAAATACAATCTTGATAAGTTAGTCACTTCTGGGTATAAATTGTCATATTATTCTTTGGCCTAGTATAAGAGCATTATGGGCCCTGGCCTACTAGCCCTTTTTCTTCACCTTAGTATGAACTAGAATTCAGAACCTGGGCTGATGGGCATTGCAAGTTTCTATGAAGAGTTGGGATTATAAGTGTTTTCCAGTGAGGTATGGTAGCACTGTATTGGTTATTGTGCTGTGGGTCTGGAGTGTAAATTGAAGGCTTTACTAGCCAGAGATGATCTTTCCACAGGACTGAATACTTAGACCATCACGGATATGGATTTCTGGACAAATGCTCATCCTACTTCCGTCCAATGAATTCTTGTCTGTGAAGCCTGTGTTATATTGGTAATTAGTATTTAATTGCATTCTTTTAAAGTTTTGGTCTGTACTTGTTTGACCTACCTTGTGCTGTATTCAACTGGAAATGTGTTATGTGATGTGTTTTATTATATTTTAATAATAATTTTCAATAAAAATTTAAATAAAAAAAAGGAAAAGCAGTAGCAGGGTCGTGGATGCTGACTCATTGAACAGTCCAACTAGTATCACTCATGGCTCAATCATTATTCTCCTTAGAGGAAGCCTTGAGTGAAATTCGTTGGGCTGTTAGTGTGTTGGCATCCCTGACCCTGCTGCTGCTGCTGCTGTAATATAAGATCTGCACTTGGTGTTCTTTTGCACATTTGAAAACACAGTAAAGTTTGTGATTTTTCTCCATGACTGGTGCCAGCTTCTTTTGTTCTCGAGTTGTATATTATTGCTATGAACAATCAAGCTGTGAAGTTTTTTAGCGCCTTTGTTCCAAAAAGTGTGCAGATGACCAAGTCTGTTAGACTGCCATTCTCAATTCAATTTTTACCCTGCATCCAGCACCTTAGTATTTAAGGGATACTTAACTAAGTCCACTGAGCTGAGCAAATAAAGTATATTTTTTTACTATTGTAGTATATCTTTGCAACTTAGAAGGAGTTGTTTGATAATAGCTTCAAGATACACATTAATTAAGAATTAATCACCATAGCAACAACAACACCAAAGGTTAATACAGTATTTTTGGGTTTCACTGATGAAGAAGTGGAACAGCTAGCCTTTGCAAACAAAGAATATGAAGATATGTTTGGTAGCAGTATGAAAAATGGGTGTTACATACGTAATAATATAAGTGAACTGGAAGCATTTAAAAAGAAACAAATAAGAATAAGATGTCTGTATTATCTTTAAATAGATATTGGCAAGAAAGACATATCCCACAAGGTCTTAGAATCCAAAAGCTGCCCTCATTTGGGATGGATGATGACCTTTATATGCAGGATTAGGAAATAATTTTAAATAAAGCATCAAATGATTTGATCTTAGTGACTATTAAAAAAGTAAAAGCAACAGTGATATGCTGGAAGAAAAAAATAAAAAATAAAAAAAATAGAGCAGAACCCTTTTAAACACATGCCAACAAAAGACAAAGTAGATGCAATGTCCAAATTAGAAGACAACTTACAAAGATATAAAGAGTAATTCACTAAATATAAAAAAGAAAGCATGTCAGAGACGAACAGGACTATAAATAAGGCACTGTCTATACTGTAACTGATATGGGAAAATAAAACCAGATAAATTTACATTTCAAGACCAACAAAGGTTAGAGTAGAACATTTTAACATAGCAGACGAGAGTGAGAATGAAGTGCAAGAGGGCCAGCAACAAACGTAGACATAGGATCAGGATTTTCAGGAGGACCCAAGGGAAGGGCCAAGTATGAGCCGATGCAGAGGTGATGGACCAGGAGTGGGGAAGGAAACACATGAAGAAGAGGCAGAGGCATGAGAGGGAACTGTGGGCATTACTGGAAACAAGGCCCATGGAGATCACAGAGAACCAAGAAATGGAAATTATAAACCTGACAGATAACTCTTTTATTAAAAAAAAAAGTATCAAAGAAGGGTCTCACATTTAAATCTAGTTCAAAAATAAATGCAATGTATGTGAAAATTGACTTGTTTAAATTGTACAGAAAATTATACCTTGAAGTACATTTTCATAGAGTACTAACCCCTGAAGTGACACACTACTTCCTATGTGACCACAAATGTGCTATTGAATGATGAAGAAATAAAAATAAGATGTGAGGGAGAAAAAAACACACTTTTAAAATCTGGATCAACTTTTCTAGCAAACAATGCCACCACAAGCCAAACATTTTGCAAACTTGTGGATAACGGTGTTGAAAAAGTATTAAGCCGATATGAAAAGAACAGAGGAGCACACAATATTACTAAAGCAGAAAATATTTCCCTTAGTGAAATTAAGAACATGCAAGATGTTGAAGTAAAGCAAGCAGATAAAGGAGGAGGAATTGTGATGTGATCTAAAAAAAATGTATGTTCTGCAAGTGAAATAAAGTCTCAACTTAAGACTAAAATGGCTTGCAAGAAACTAGACACCGACCCAACTGAATCTGTACATGCAAAAGCTAAAATCACGATCGATACTGCAAATTTTGGATAACAGAAGCAGAAAGCAAATTCATAATTATTATACCCTGGATGTAAAATGTACAGTGAAAAGCAGCACCTGCAATCACCAATGAAAGAAGTGGCAAGCATTTAGCTGCGTGAGCCCCCGATGCAAAATCACTCCTATTCAAATATCACTCGCAAGTGGCCGCCATCTTCCTTATCTCCACCCGAAGTCGAGACACACATAAGTAAAAAATAAATGGTGTCCAGTTTTGAACTAATTAACTCAAGTGAACTTGACTAATATTTAATTCAATCAAGTCATCAGATTCCACAAGCGTGCCAGCAGATGAAGAAATCTTACCTGTGCACCCTAGTATTTCCGCTGTTGCTCCTGAGTCCCCAACCGCCGACATGCCATTAGTAGTCCTCCCAACCATGCTGTCACCGGTGCCACGACACTAAATTCCTGCTGTCATCACCCAACCTGCAGGCCCATCCAGTGCTGTAAAAAGAAAACACAAGCGTCACCAGAAGATTACCGATCAGGAAATGGAAAACCTAGAATTGCAGCGCCATGAAATAGCGACTCAAAAACAAACTCGATGGGCTGCAAATGTATTTAAAGACTGGTGTAGGCAAAAGGAGATTTCCATCAATGTAGCCTCAATCACCGCATCGGAGCTAAACAACATACTGAGGTAATATTACAGCACAGTAAGAAATTGGTGATGCCAATGACTATGTCCTCAGTAGTTTTGTTAGCCTACAAGCAGGTCTAAATAGACATCTGAATGACCCACCACTAAGTAGGTCATTCAACATAATGAATGACACCAAGTTTACCACCAGTAACGGCATTTTTAAGGCAGTTGTAAAGCGCTACAGAAAAGAAGGCAAAGATAGGGCAGAGCAACACGAACCACTGACAGTCAATGAGCTAACACGTATCAGGAATTCCAAAGCAGTTTCACCAACAACAGCCATTGGACTGGTTTGCAAGGTGTGGCTAGATATCCAGCTACACTTTGCATGAAGACGAAACGATGGTGTCAGACAGCTGAAAGTTAACTCCTTTGCCTTAAAAGTATGTGAAAATGGTCAGCAGTACTTAACTAAATCCTTCAATGAGCAGACCAAAAATCACGAAGAGATCGGTGACCCAACCAGACAGCACAGCAAAGGTTGCATGTTTGAGCAACCCAATGATCCTCTTTGCCTAGTAAAGTTTCACAAAATACATTTCTAAGCTGCTCCCCAACCCTCCAGCTTTATTCCTCCACCCGAAAAGATTCTTCCAGGGCATACATAATAAAATGGACATCTGGTACACACACGAAGTAAAGGGTGTAAATTACCTAGGAGGAATGCTTCCTCGTTTCTGCAAAGAGGCAGAGTTACCAAAGATGTACACCAGTCACTCACTGCGTGCCACCTCTGTGACATTACTGAGTGAGTCGGAAATGTAGGCCCAACAGATAATGAGCATAACAGGTCACAAGAATGAAGCCTCCCTTTGTAGCTACTGGTGCCCCAGCCTCGCAGAATATCAAAAATGGGGCAACATAATAGCTGGGCAAACCTCCCTTGAGGCAGCAGATCAATGTAAAAGAAACACATCCCAAGATGTCCAAGAGAATTGCCAAAGTATAACAACATACCCAAGCACTCCACACACACAACCCATGGAAGTATGCAAAACAGAAATATGCCTCCCTACCAGTGAACAGAAAACCACATACCCAGTGAAAAATGAGCAGCCTATATGCATGGAGAGCAGCCGTCTGACTACTGCATTTCTCCAAGCTCCTGAGATGGTGCCGCAAGCACAACGTGACTACTGCATCCCAGCAAGCATCCTGTCCCGCCCACCCATGGCATCTGTAGGCAACCTGATAAATTATGGCACTGTGAATTTCCACATAAAGTAAGAAGGTAAGGTGAAAAAGATTAAATAATAGTACTACAATGTGGTAAATTCAGTAGAGTAGAAAAAAAACTCAGCGATTTTTTTTTTTTTTTACCATCAGGTGATCTACCCAGACACAGACATCTTCTACCCTTCCCCCAGACTTCAGACCAATTAGTAACATCGAAAATAAGCATCTTAAAGAGACAGTTTCACAAAACAAACAAAGCAGTCAACTTAAACAAGTAAAAAATGAAATAAACAGAAATAATAAATATGCTGTTAGCTGTTTCTCGATGCACTTATTTTCTGAAAACTGTGAATAATCTAATTAAATACAGTACTGGTAAACATGATTGTTCCTTATGTAAACAGAAGTTTTCCTCAAAAAATTAACAGCAATATATTTGAAAATTTGGTGAGTTTAAATAAATAAAAAAATTGTGTTCGACAACCTTAAATGCCTGGACTATTTTATGTGGAGTATGTATATTTTCATATAAAATATAAATAATTATTAATTAACCAATAAATAAAAACTGTCTTTTTAAATAAATTAACCTCTTGTCAAGGTATAATCACAATACACCACTCCAGGGTGTGGGTTATGATGTAATTTACCATGGTTGACCTAGATTTGACCACTCAGCCTGCAGCCTCCTGGCCAAACTACACCATCCGTGGTAAATCCCACCATAACCCTCACCCTGTCATGGTGTATTGCTTAACTAATCATCCTATCAGACCCACAGTATACCTATTGCCAAAAATTCTTAAAAACAAAGACCATCTCTAGCCATCCAACTGTGAGCAGTGTAGGTTCTATCACAGAACCTTTGTCAAGCGTTTTCAACTTCTTTCTAAGACTCTTTGTCCAGTAATCTAAATCTTATGTGGGAGACTCTAAGGATGTCCTTAAAATTATCAGTATACTATTACAGAACAAACAATATTAGTCACTTGCGATGTAGAAAACCTTTATAATAATGTTCCCCATGAGGGAGGTTTAAAGGGAATCTATAATAAACAAATATCACATGACTCTCTCCCTCCAACCGAGTTTATTATAGATTTGGCAAGTTTTGTTTTAAAATCCAATTACTTTTTGTTTGGGACTGATTTTTTTAACAAATCTACAGAACCACGATGGGAACCACATTAACTTGTCTTGTAAACTTATACATGTCTGAGTGGGACTACTTGAATATTTAGAATGATGAAAAAAAAAAATGGCATAGCCATTTTAATAAATATGTTAGGTTTTATAGATGACGTATTGTTACTGTGGGAATGTAGGAGCAAGCTTTGGATGATTTTCCAACATACATCAATGCCTGTGACTTAACTTAAGGTTAACAGCAGTAAAAATCAAAGGCTTTTTTTTTTTAGCCAGGGGAGACACACTAAGCTGAAGCTTGTTTCCAGATGCGACCTGGGAGCACAAGGAAGTTAAGTGACTTGCTCAGGGTCACACAATACACAAGTGGAAGCTGTGGGATTCAAACCCAGGTCTCCAGGTTTGCAGCTCAGAACCTTACACCACTGTGCTATACTGCCTCCAGAATAGAGACAGTTGTCAGAAGCTTAGTCGGTTTCATGGATTTATTGGAATGCAAAACAGGAACTCACTTCCAGACAAAATTAAATCATAAAGAAACTGACAGGAACAACCTTTTACATCATGCAAGTGAACAACCACAAGATATAAAGACTAACATCCTCTAGGGCCAGCTTATACATGTAAAATAGAATTGTAGTGAAGAAGAATTGAAAAAGGAAATGGCAGCGTCATGTACAAGATTTATTGATCATGGATATGCACCAGGCATACTTTTAAATGCTGTACAGAGAATAAATACTTTGAATAGAGAAGACCTTTTAAAAATAAAACTGAAAAAAAAAATGAAACTGAAGGGCAAGTTACATTCAGCACCTCATTTGCAAGGGGGTCCCATGAAAAAAATGTAAAAAACATTGGGACATATTAAGTGCTGACCCCAGTTTAGTAAATACAGCATTAGTAGAACCAAGGATCACACATAAATGAGCAACACATTTAAAAGACAATGTTATTAGAACTTAATTTGTGAAAGAAAAAATGAATTTGAGACCAGATTGGATACCTGGGTATCCTAAAGGGAACTTTAGATGTGGAAATTGTCCACACTGTAACAGCACCTGCAATACTAAGATCTTTAACCACCTAAGAAAAAATTAAAAATACAAGATAAAAGAGTTTAAAAATTGTAACACAACTGGTGTAATCTATATATTGCAGTGCCCACGTGGGGAAGTATATATTGGGCAAATCAAAAGAGCTCTCAAATTGAAAATAGAGCACAAAACAGCAATAAGAGTTGGAAACATGAACTATTCAATAGCACATCACTACATAGAAAATGGACATGGATCAGCAGTGAGTCTGTGATTTTTAGGCATTGAGCAAGTCAGTCTTTCTATACGAGGTGGGATCTGCAAAAGAGATTACTTCAATGGGAAGCATTTTAGATTCATGAGTTTAATAGTCTGCAGTCTAAAGGACTGAAAGAAGATGGATTTAATAGCTATTTATTGGATCTGTTAATATCTCTGATCTTGAAACTTGTTTGGTTATGATATGCTACATCCCTGACTATGTATAGAGATGTAAAGGTTCAAATCATTCTGCAAGTTGCTTTACAGGTTTATGCAAAATTTCTGCTCTTTACATTTATATGGTTATGATATTTTGATTCTTGAATTGAAATCATTTCATCAAGTTGCACCAAAAAGTTTATGCATGTCTACATTGCAGGAATGTTTGTTTATTTTACTCACTGACCCCATAGTTTGGAGTTTATGAGTAACAGCACTATTTAATTGTTCATGGTTGCATGGGATTGGGGGAGAGGTTCTACAATGAGCCACTTGGTTGCAATAGTTACCAGTGATTTCAGAAAGGAACCAAACCTATGGGTGAGCAGCTCTGAGGATGGAATGATCTCGTTCGGAAACATCAGCACACCTGTAGTAGTTGTCCCTAGCCAGGGGAGCTGTTGATCCTGTGCTTAGCACTGGCGAAATGGACAGGGTGATTCCTTTATCAAAAGATACATGGGCTGAACTAGCAGCATGAAAAGTACACAAAGGAATGGAATGGAGGTTAACCAATTTGGAATACTAGTACCAGTGCATTTTTCAAATGTGGACTTGGGCAACTGAGCAAATAAGAGAAGCAGCCCTACAGCTGGGCAGTGGGGACCCCACATTTGGGATCTGATGGAAAATAAGGTTCACTTTGCAAATGTTGCACTTGGCTATTTACACTAAGCATCGCAGTATGTGTTGGCTGCTGCCATTTTTATTATATATATATTTTCAATAAAGCCTTGAATAAAGGACAGCATAGATTTAGCGAATTTGTTACAAAAAGTGTGCAGATGACCTAGACTATTAAACTACCATTCTCAATGGAATTTTTACCCTGCATCCAGCACCTAAGTATCTAAGGGATACTCAACTAATTCCACTGAGCTGAGCAAACAAAACATTTTTTTTTTACTACTGTGGAGAGACAGCTGTGTTGCTCAGAGAATTTTCTACTTTTTAATTTTTTTTTAAACATGTTATTTTCTTAAACATAACATACAGTATATATAACCATTTTCTAAGCACAATAATACCCATTAGGATGGGAAATATGGGCTATACCTGCCCTTCCAAGAGCAGTAAAGCCTTCTGCCTATGGTGCTTGGCCTTGTGCCTGAAAATGGACGCTAGGATCCGTGCACCTACTCGGTTAACAAATAAACAAATAAATAAATACATACCCTTGGATGGGCAAGTAAAGTCCAGTACTACCCACCTTCTTGGGTATTATTGCTTTCATAAGCCCCTGTACCTCATGCAGGTAGCCAGGCAAAGTACATCTGGGCAGACTGGATAGGACAAGTGGTCCTCTGCTGCTGTCAGATTCTGTATTTCTGTGTCATAACACACATCTAGAATGCATATATAACTGTTGTGCTATCTATTCCCAACAACTACACAGCATCTACCAGCAAATGAATGTTTTGGGCACTGACAAATGCTTGCTTGCTTGTTTTACGTATGTGAGGTGGGACTCAGCAAACAACTCAAGCAGGTGAGACAGCATTGGGGTAGGTGAAATCACATTTGTGCCAGCATCTTTAGGGCTCAGTCAGTTAACTGAGTGAGACAGTGGGGGGAAGGAAGCAAAAGCAAAAGCCTAGGAGGGAATCATAGAATCATAAAATCTTGATGGCAGAAAAAAACCCTTAGGTCTCCCTAGTCTGCCCTCTGCCACCCCATTATGCATTCCACCCCTTCTGGTGGCCTCTTCCCAATCCTACCCAACCCCATGTGTCTGTCCCATACTATTTTGAACTACGATACTGTTCAGGCTCCCACAACACCCTCTGGAAGCCTGTTCCATGTCTCCACCACCCTCTCCATGAAGAACAGTCCCCTCACATTGCTTCTGAATCTCCACGTCTGTAGCCTTAAACTATGCCCCCAGTTAATGCTCTGTCCCTTCTTTGGAGTAGTCTCCCTTCCTTCACCTTGTTGATCCTTTTGACATAGTTGAAAGTTTCAATCATGTTCCCTCAATCCCTTCTAGTTTCCAAGGAGTACAGCCCCAATTCCACACATCTCTGCTTGTATAGTTTATCTTGCATACCCTGCACCACCTTAGTCAGCTTCTCTGAACCCTCTCATTCATGTCTATGTCCTTATGCAGATATGGACTCCAGAACTGGACTCCATACTCCAAGTGTGGTCTTAACATGGCTTTGTATAGGGGCATCAGTACCTCTCTCCATCTGTTAGTGGTGCCCCTGACAAGACATGCCAGCATCCCAGTTGCTTTTCCTACTGCTCTGCTGCATTGGTTCTCCACCTTGAGGTTACTAGATACTATTACTCCTAAGCCCTTCTCCTGCTCCATAACCAAATGTCCTCCCTCCCAGCATGTATCCTGCTTTTGGGTTCTTGCGCCCCAGGTGCATCATGGCACAATTTTTGACATTCAGTTTTTGCTGCCATATCTTCTCCCATCTTTTTAAAGTCCTCAAGTCTTGCCTCATGTCTTCCACCCCCCTGCAGTGTCCACCCTATTGCAGATCTTTGTATCATCTGCAAAAAGGCCCCACATCCTCTTTGTCCCTCCGCTATGTCACTAATGTAGATGTTGAAAAGGAGGGGACCCAGAACTGACCCCGGGGTACCCCGCTCATCATCCACCCTGTCCCAGAGTAGACCCCGTTAACCACCACTCTCTGGTTTCTATCTGCCAGCCAGTTTTCCACCCACCTGGTTATTTTATCACCTTCTCCCACACTTTCCAGCTTGTTCACTAGCCTTCTGTGGTGAACAATGTCATCATCATAAAAACTTTATTGTTTGGCTGAATAGCCATCACACAAATAAATATCAAGAACTGAATACTAAATACAAATATTTCTGAGTTATACAAATGCATAGATTCTAAAATAAATACAGAGAATACATACACAGAGTGAAACATTTTTGTCAGTTGATGGATGTCATCAGGTTATTTGATCCCACTAGGTATCTTTTCCTCTATTCCCACTTGACTCCCAGGCAACTTCTTTTTAGTTTTGTTAATGGCCATAAAGTATTTGGCCATCCTAACAACTGCCCATTCATCAGCAGTGTGCAACAGTATAATTGTAAGAGGTTCGTAGTCTATACTGTATGCTGGGTTTAAGAAAGGTCTGGGCCAGTAGGCCCCTTCGTTCTCATACCAGGAGCATATCCACATCATGTGGATTAGATTTTCTTTTCCCCCTTTGAGCAGGTACAGACTTCCAACTCTTTGGGCAGTTTATTATGCCTTACCTGGAGGACATTACTTGGGAAATGTTCAAAATGATATAATATAAAGATTTTTCTAAGTTCATAGTCATCTAAGATGGTTATGTAAGGTTTGAGTCTGAATGAATAGTTATTTTTTAAGAAGCACTTTGAGAAACATAGACTTTGACTCTGACTTTGATGGCAGATAAGGACTGCTTGGCCACCTAGTCTGCCCATTCCCTACCTACAGGATAGGCCGCAGATTCTAGTTAACCAACAGCCTATTTCTTCCCCCCCCCCCACAAGAATTGCTTTATGTCTGTCCCATGCATTCTTGAATTATTCCACAGTTTTAGACCCCACAACCTCCTCAGGAAGGCTGTTCCATGCATCCACTACCCTCTCTGTGAACAAATACTTCCTCACATTGCCCCAGAACCATCCCCCATCTTTAAAGTGTGTCCCCTTGTTCTTGCACGTCTCTTTTTCTGAAAGATGCTACCCTCTTGGACTTTGTTGAGTATGCTGTTTCTTTAATTCCCCTTAAGTTTTCTGCATTCCAGATGTTTTTAATTCTCTTAAGGATACATTTTTTGTATTTTAGACTGATTGTAATTCCTTTATCTGCCCAAATATTTTTTTTTCATTGGTGCTTTTTCTCCTAGGGTCCTTTGCAGGTTTTCACTCCAACATCCCCCCCTTCGCCGAGAACCAGGTATCAGACCCCCTCCCCTTTAACCCCCAAGACTTACCCTTCGTGGCAGGGGGGTGGGGAGACCTCTCGACCCACCAGAGCGGATCCAGTTTTCGGGGAGGCATCTTCCTGGGTGGCACTGCGGGGAGGCAATCATCATCCTTCTGCAGCAGAGGACTTCCTTGTTTTTCCCATTTTCCCCTTCAGTCTGGGAATGGAATGTGCAATGATGCCAGTGGCAGCATGCACACTCCAGCGCATGCTTCTCCAGCTGTCTGCTCCATCCCCCATCCACATCTTCAGCATTGGCAAGCTGCCCCCAATCTCCACTAGGGGGCAATCATTCACCAACTGCTGGCATCCCCACTCCCCGGAGAAGGAGAGCAGTCCTTGGGAAGCTCAATCCTTCTCCTCCCCTGCCGACCCATGGTGGCCTGTGCTTGGTCCCAAACATTGGTCACTGGCATGGTACAAGGTGTGGTGTCCAGCGCCTCTACTCTCAGGGCCATGGGGCTGGTGCAATCTGCCCAAATTTTAAGCTTTCCCAGACTGTACCTGTCGAATAATTGAATCAATATATTAAACAAAAAATGTGTCCTGTATCCGAGCTCATGCCAATAATGCTTTTAGGGCTTTGGGCTGAGCCTACAGCCCTATTGGGATCGGATCATAGCTTTAAAAATGGCCGATCATGGATCCTTCCATTGGACCTTTAGAACTATCCTTCCGAATGCCCAATGGAGCTTGAAACCCCTCCGCCACAATTGGCTGCTACAGAATAACAGCCACACTATTTTGGCTGTTACTTCCACCTTCTGGTGCATGAACTGCGCATGCATGACTTATGCACATGCGCAGTTCTGCTGGTGCCATAATATTGTGAGTGGCCAAGTGCCATTCACCACAACTGTGCATGCACGAGTGCCATGCATCCACAGCTGCATCGCCACTGCCAGCTCCGCGGCATTCTGTGGCCCTCACTCAACTCATGTGGCACACTGGGAGGCCATCCCACTGCGTCCAAAGATTTTTCATTTTACCCGTCGACATTGGGGTACCCAATCCCCATGTCAGCATTATGTACACCCCCCCATACTCATGCAGCACACTGGTAGCCCACCCCATGTGCCTAACTGTTGTTTTTTTCTTCCCCATCCCCCACTGATTTTGGGGTCCCCAATCCCCATGTCTGCATAATGTACATCACCCCCAGTCATGTGGCACACTGGGAGCCCACCCCAGTGTGCCCAAAAGGTTTATTTTTTTTTCCATAAAAAAGAAAACGGTCCCTGGTTGTCACTTTAGTCATGTTTTTTTTCCAGTAAAAAGAAAATTGTCCGTCATCGTTGCTCCAGTCCCCCATCCCCACCCTCCCACTGAGCACCCAACTTCCTACACTCCCAATTTACCCACATACTTACCTCTGGAGGTCGGCACTGTCTTTTTCTCTGGACCCGGACATGTCTGCTCTCTTCAAAGCCCAACCACAAACTGAAGAATCGAAGGTAAGCATATTATAATGTCATTCAATGGGGTTTTCAACTTATGCTGATAAATCAGCCATTTTTTGGAATTTTTGTCCCAAATTTTCAACATGGGGTTTTGGGGGCCCCACATGAAAACTGTCACAGTCTTTTTGTTACTCTTCCCCAAAAGGTGATTTCGACGTCACTGAGTTGAATCACCTTTTGGGACTGATTCATGAAATGACAGTGCCACTGTTCATGAGGAGGGGTCCCAAAAAGGCCATGTCACAAATTTGGTAAAAAGTTCCAAAAAATGACTGCATTATGAGCGTGTGTTCCACAGTTTCTACGCACTCTATGAACTTCACCAATTTTTAATATTTTTTCTCCACATTTTCAACATTGCCATTTTTGCACACCTCCTTCAAAACAGTACAGCTGTCATTTTCCACAACCTGCCCAAAACATGTTTTCATACCTGTGGCACGGAATAGCATGCTTGCTCTGCAAAATCACCTTTCTGGAAAAGAAAACAAAATGACAATGGCACTCTTCATGAGGAGGGGTCCCAATAAGACTATGTTGAAAATTTGTTATAACATCTCCAAACAAGCATTTGTCAATGCTGAATGTTTGCTTGCTGGTATTAGCATTAGAAATGCAGGAGTTATCACTGCTACTAATACTGACTCCATAGGGAAGCCTGATATGGCATGGGGTGCTTGTAAAGCATATTTAATGTGGATTATAATTGGCCTAACATCGAAAAAGAAAACAGATAGGGCATCTCGGATTTCTGATCTTTCTCAGATCAGGGGCATGGAGACCACTCTCTCTCTCTCTCTCTCTCTCATCTTCCTCAGAGACTTTTAATCAAGATTTAACAAAATTGAGAGAAGCCTACCTAGCTATGTTGATGAAGCAAGTTGAATTTGCAATTTTGAAAACAAAAGCCATATATACCGTTCAGGGTGAGAAGGCGGGGTGAATATTAGCTTTGCGCAATAAAAAGCAGGAATCCACCAGATTCATTCCTGCGGTCCATTCCCCTAAAGACAACTCCCTTAAAGTCTTATCCTCAGAGATAGCGGACAAGTTTACAAGTTATTTCAGGGATTTATATGGCCCTATGGCTAACCCCCATCTAAGGATAGGCTCTATGAATATCTGAGTGATTTACAATTGCCATCTCTTACACAATCCCAGCAGAAAGCTTTGGAGTCTCCCATCTCTGAGGGCGAGACAGAAAGGGTAATTAACTCCTTTCCATCTGATAAATCTCCAGGCCCGGATGGGTTCACTTCCAACTTTTATAAAGTTTTTTCTAAACAACTGACTCCCATTCTCCTACCACTGTTTCAGTCTGTCTTCTCTGGTCAGGTATCTGATCCCTCCCTTTTTGAGGCACTGATTATTCTACTGCCCAAGCCGGACAGACCATCAGACCAGGTCTCAAGTTTTAGGCTGATCTCCCTTCTCAACCATGATATAAAAATTCTGGCAAGTTTACTAGCTGATCACTTGGAGGCAGTACTTCCCTTTCTAATAGGGGCCAAACAGGTTAGTTTTATGAAAGGGAGATCCTCGGTGGATCATCTGAGGACCCTGTCGCACGTCTTCTTGGCATCCAGGGATGCTCCTCATCCAATGGTCCTGATTTCATTGGATGCTGAGAAGGTGCTTGACAGGGTCCACTGGGACTATTTGTTTGCTGCGATGGAGGTTTTTGGTTTCCCTATGAAATTCCGGAACTGGGTTAGTTCGCTATACAAATTTCCCTCCATCAGAATCTCATGTAATGGGGTTGTCTCTAGTCCCTTTAAATTGCATGTTGGGACCAGACAAGGGTGCCCCCTATCTCCCCTTCTTTTCAATATTTACTTAGAGCCTCTTATCAGGATGTTATCAGGTGCCCAGGGCATTTTGGGTATTTCTCTAGGTGAGCAGGTGGTTAAAGTTGTGGCTTACACAGATGATCTCCTGCTGCATGTAACACACCCACTCACATCTATTCCCATTATTCTAAAGATAATAGATGACTTCAGTAAGGTCTCAAACTATAAACTTAATGTAGGAAAGACTGTTGTTTTTCCTCTTAGCCATAGGGTATATAAACAGGAAATTATCGCATTTGGGCTCACTTGGAAGTCTGACTATATTAAATATCTGGGACTCCTTTTAACTCTGAATGCTGCTCGGCTTAGACAACTAAATTTTGATGCCCTGGTACATAAGCTAGAGCTATACCTTGCAGATGGACCCTACTTCCCCTTTCTCTTTGGGGCAGAATTAATTTAATTAAAATGAAAGTTTTCCCTTGTTTGTTTTACCCCCTCAATATGCTAAACATATGGCTCCCCCGTCATGGGTTAAAAAAGTGCACAGTATGATTTCTACTTTTATATGGGGGGATAAGAAGGCTAGGATGGCATTCCACAAATTAGCCTCTCCTAAAGTTAAAAGAGGATTAAGGCTTCCCCATATTGGGCTATATTACTGGGCCAGCCAGGCCAACAAGTATCTTAGGTGGCTGACCATGGATCAATTGTCTATGGTGGCCACGTACACCCCGATCTGGTTAGCCGTCGAGTCTGCCTCCATAAAAAAACATGGCTATTCTCCTGCTGCGCTCTTATACACCAAAGTTAGTTCCCTACCTGAATCTCTACGCAGATCCCCTATAGCAGTTTCAATTAGGGTTCATACTCAACTGTGCACATTTCTGAGATGCAAGAATCTCAAGGATCTATTTCAACCCTTGAGAGGTAACCCCAATTTTCTACTAGATAGTAATCCCCTTCCAGCCAGCTGGCTCCCTCAGATAGGAGATTGTCACCTTGATGAGCTTATAACACTGAACAGTCAATGGTGCTCTTCAGCAGACATTACGCACAAGTTTATGATACCCCACATAAGTATTTTCAAGATTTTCTAGCTTCGTCATCTCCTGGTTAAGGTACTGGGCTCGACTCCCCCTCTGGTTACCCATATCAGCTTCCAAGCTACCGTAACGGAGTTTGCCGGGTTCGCCCCATGCTGTATCCAAAATATACAGTGCCTTATTTACCTGGGCCTCTCCTGATATCTACGCTCCTGTCACTTTTTGGGCCTCCTTTTTCCAGGGCAAAGACTTGGACTGGCCTCTCCTGTGGCAAAGCTGCCATAAGTTCCTCAAGCAGGACAGACTTAGATTAATGCAATTCAAAATTTTGCACAATATTTACTATTCTCCGCAGAAGCTGGCCAGACTGGGTTTGGTGGCCTCTCCTCTTTGCACAAGATGTCAACTGCAAAAAGGAGATGATCTTCATATTTTCTGGAGCTGTTCTAAAATAGTCCCACTCTGGACTAATATTAAACAGCGTGTTGACCCTCTTTTAGGGCTCTCAGACTTGTTCACCCCTGAAATATATCTTCTGGGGGACTTCTCCTCAATTTTGGTGGTGAACAGGAAGTATTATACAACTTTAATGTCGCTGCCTGTCAAAAAAGTGGTGTTAAGACATAGGAAAGATACGGAGGTACCAAAGTATGTAGAATGGCTTCAGGAGCTACTTGCAAATCTCAGAACAGAGAGGACTATTGCTGGTCTTAACAACAAAATTTGGAAGTTTGACAGGATCTGGGGCCCATTACAAACTCTCTATGCATTTCAAACCCAAGCATCATTAGGTCATATCCATAGGTATGGTGCTGAGTGTATAAGGATGTGCTGGGTTGTTCGGGGGGGGCGTTGGGCAGGGTGGGAGGGGGAGAATGAATCATTCTATAATCTGTATCTGATGTGTGTGGATTATGCTCTATACTGTCATGATTCGTTCTCTGTATTGGAAACTTCGGTAAAATTTGAATAAAAAAAAGAAATGCAGGAGTTAGACAGATGCAGAATAGGAATGGCAGTGAAGTATTGAACTTCACATGAACCCCAACTCCATCCTGTAGAGATGGACAGGATTTGGGGTAAGTTTTTGGGTTGTCACCCATGACAGTCAAGCCATGTCACCTCACCCTATTCTGCAGACACTGACACGTGTTGAGCTGTGCCTTATGGTGTTTGGCTTTACAGTTACCCCATTCAATAAGGACATACGTTGAAATGGGTGCTGCATCGGAGAATGGGATGAAGCCTTGGGAAGACGAGTCCAAGGTATACCTCGATGCCTGTCAGTGGCTGGGAGGTGGGGGTGGGATGGCATGAGCAGTACAGTTGGCAATCCAAAGGCACTCCCAGATGCCTGTCTGTCTGTACAGGGTAGGACGTTATGGTTAGAAACTTTAATGCCTCAGGCATTTGTTGGTATTTACAGTACAAATTTTGAACATGGCCTTTTTGTGACCCCACCTCATGAAAGCATTTGGGACCTCTTGTCATGAACAGTGGCAGTGTGATTTTGTCAATGTGTCATGAAAACTGACTTCCAACACTGACAGTGCCATTTCTGCACCGCATGTACGAAAACACAGATCGGGCAGGATGTGAAGAATGACAGCTGCACCATCCATAGGGAGGTATGCAGAGATGGCAATGTTGAAAATGTGTAGTGGGAATATTAAAAATGCTTACACTTCCGAGCAGACATGAAAACCACACAACGCATGTGCGTAACACACTCATTTTATGGAGTTTCATCGCCAGATTTACAACATAGGCATTTAACAACCTGTGGTCATGAACAGTGTCACTGTGATTTTGTTACTGTGTCCTGAACACTGATTTCCCACGGCAACCACAGTATTCTACTCCGGAACTGCAAAAACACATTTTAACCAGGATGTGAAAAATGACAGCTGTACTGTTCATAAGGAGGTGTGGAAAAATGGCAATGTTGAAAATCTGGAGTGAAAATATTACAAATGTGCAAAGTTATAAGCGTGCATGGAAACTGCGCAATGCACACTCAGAACACTGTCATTTTATGGACTTTCATCATCAAATGTTCAACATAGGCATTTTAGGACCTCTGCTAATGAACAGTGTCACTGTGATTTTTGTAATGTGTCCCACACAGTGATTTCCCACAGTGACCGCGCTACTCAGTGCCGGAAGTGCAAAAACACATTTCGGCCAGGATGTGAAAAACGACAGCTGTACCATTCATAAGGAGGTGTAGAAAAATGGCAATGTTGAAAATATGGCGTGAAAATATTGCAAATATGCGAAGTTACGAGCGTGCATGGAAACTGCACAATGCACGCTCGTAACGCAGTCATTTTATGGACCTTTGTCACCAAATTTTCAACATAGCCATTTTAGGACCTCTGCTAATGAACCGTATCAGTGTGATTTTCCTAATTTGTCCCGAACACGGATTTCCCACAATGACTGGGCTTGTCTGCGCTGGAAGTGCAAAAACACATTTGGGCCAGGATGTAAAAAAATGACAGCTGTACTGTTCATAAGGAGGTGCGGGCAAATGGCAGTGTTGGCAATCCGGAGTGAAAATATTGCAAATGTGTGAAGGTATGAGCATGCGAAGGAACTGCACAACGCACACTCATAAAACAGTCATTTTTAGGAATTCTTTCACCAAATTTTCAACATAGCCATTTTAAGACCTCTGCTCACTCATGAATAGTGTCACCGTGATTTTCTTAATATGTCCCAAACATTGATTTCGCACACTGACTGCGCCATTGTGCGTTACATGCGCGGAAACACATTTTGGGTGAGATGTGAAAAATGACAGCTTTACTGCTCATAAGTAGCTGTGATAAAATGACAATGTTGAAAATCTGGAGTGCAAATGTTGCAAATTCATGAACTTATGAGAGTGCGTAGGAACTGCACAATGCAGGCTCGTAAAACAGTCATTTTTAGAAATGTTTTCACCAAATTTACAACACAGGCTTTTTGAGAGCCCACCTTATGAGCACTGGTACTGTCATTTTGTTAATCAGCCCTGAAAGGTGATTTTGCGCAGTGGCCACGAAATCACCCTTCGGACCCGATTAACGCCATGACAGTGACAGAATTCATGAGGAGGGGTCCAAACCCCATATTGAAAACTTGGTGCCAAAATTCCAAAAAAATGCCTGAGATATGCAGCAAAGTTGAAAAAAACCTATTTATTCCATTATACAGCTTACCGGCATTTCCTCAGTTCGCCGTCGGCGTTAAAGAGTGCAGACGTGTTCCCGGTCCACTGAAGATCATCGTACCAGACTCCAGAGGTAAGTATGGGGTGTGGGGAGGCAGGGTGCACAGTGGGTGGGCATGGGTTGCATGAGGGGTCTGGGAGACCGTGAGGGACCTATTTTTCTTTCAGAAAAAAAAAAAGACAATGCGGGATGGTTTCCCATTTTACAGGGGCATTTGGCACACTGGGGTAGGCTCCCAGTGTGCCAATGGACTGTTTTGGGGGGAGCAGCTGTAGCCAACAAGGATTGGGCACCACGTCGGCACACAAGAAAATGGGGGGGGGACATCTTGCCGAAGGGGATTGGGCACCCTGTCAGCAGACAACAAAACCGGGGGGGGAGTTTACATCATGCCGACAGGGAGTGGGCTCCCCTGTCATTAGACAATGAAAGCAGGTAGGGGGTTACATCTTGCCAATGGGGGTGGGCTCCCCCATCAGCAAAATAAACATTGCCACTGAAGCCGGTGGGGATTGGGGCCCCCATTGGCAAACAAAGACCATTTGGGGGGGCATATGTTGCCAAGGTGGATTGTGCACCCCCTTGGCATGGGAGGCTGCATAATATTATTTGAGAAAACAGCAGCAAGCCACCTGCTATATACACAAACAGTATTAGGCTAGCTAACATTCTGTCCTGCAATAACGGGTAGCTCCCTCATTGCAGCACAATGATTGATGCTGCAATGATGAGGCAGCCCCTGATTGCTGCGGTGAAAAAGTCACAACTTGGTGCACATTTGGAGACCAGTGTCATTGGCACAATGTGCCTCCATTGGTCCACCAGTGCCAAGCCCCCAAATGCAATGCCTCTCTTGGCTGTAACACTGCCACGCCTCCACAACCTGCTTCTCTCCTAAGCTGTCACATCATGTTTCTTGCGCATGCACGCAAGCAAACATAAAAATGGCCAAGTTTCATGCAGGCGTTGCATAATTTCTACACACATGTATAACTTTGGTCATTTGGTAGCCCTTCACAGCTCTATTGGCTCTGGCTAGAACTTGTTTTTTTTAGGCATAAAAAACTGTTGATTCCTTTGACAGTTTTAATAGCCTCAACTAAAAGAAAATTTTCCTTCTATCAGTAAGTGCACACAAGTAAGTTAGACCCATCTTTGACCTTATAAAGGAGGCTTGGCAAGAGTGGCCCAGGCTTAGGGTTTTCCTTAGAAGTTTAAAAATTGGTTTAGTTAGTTTGTCAGTAGTTCTGCTTTCCCAGGTTTCAGCTCCATAAAGGGTCTGAACCATATATTTTGCTCTTACTGTCTGAGGGAGGGAAATAATACTTTTTCCTCCATATTATTGGTTAAAACTGTCCAGTCCCCTTGTAGTTTTTTTATTTGTCAGAAATCATATCTATGTGACCATTCCATTTACAATTTATATAGAACAGCACAATGTCTAAGGCCTTGCTGAAATCTAGATAGGCCACGTCCACCACCCTACAACCCTCCCGGTTGATTATCTGCATCACCCAGTCAAAAAATTCGATTATGTTTGTCTGGCATGGCTTCCCTTTCATAAAGCCATACTGTCTATCATCCAGTAGCCCACTATCCTCCAAGTAGTCTATCACCCTCTCCTTAATGAGTGCCTCCATGACCTTCTCCACCACTGAGGTGAGGCTGGCTGGGCAGTAGTTCTCTTTCATCTCCCTGCTGCCTCCTTATGTAACGGCACCACGTTCACCCTCCTCCAGTTCTGCAGCATCCTTCCTGAATCCAGAGACAGGTTGAATAGCCTCATCAGCGGTGTCGCGAACTCCTCACCCAGCTCCTGGATCACTCTTGGGTGTAGCCGGTCTGGCACCATGGCCTTATCCACCCACAACCTGCCTGATTTCTCTTTAGCTCTCTCTACACTGAAAGGACTTGTGTATACCCCTTTGTCCTCCCTCCTCTTCCCCCTAAGCTCTGGCCCTCTGCCCTCTCCCTCCTCCATAAAAACTGAGCAAAAGTATTTATTTAGCTCTTCTGCTTTTTCACCGTCCTGTTCAAATTGTATCCCACCCTCCCCCCTCAGCCTAACAATCCCCTACTTAGCCTTTCTTCTGTCCACCACATATCTAAAAATGTTTTGTCTCCTCTTTTGACCCGTTTAGCTATTTTCTCCTCTGTCTCTGCCTTTGCCTTCCTTATTTCCTTCTCTGCTAGCCTGCTCTTTTTTCTATAAGCCTTCCTGTCCCCTTCTTTCTGTGTTCACTTATATTTCCTGAAAGTCCTCCTCCCGTCTGCTACTACCCTCGCCACCTTCCTTGAGTGGTCTCCTCCTTCTTGTGCCCTTCCTTATCCACCTAATGCACATTTCCATTGCTTTCTGCACAAGGTACCTTATAAAGCCCATAGTTCCTCCACATCATTTATCCCCTCCTTACTTACCATTTATCCTGTCAAATTCTGTGCTCTTGAAGTCCAAAACTGCTGTGGTTGTACATCTTACCTCCCTCCCCACTCTAACCCTGAACCTAACCATTATGTATTGTTTCCCAGTGCCTCTCCCAACTCTACTTCCTACACACTCTACCTTTTGTTAGGACCACATCCTGCAGGTTATTGCCCCTTGTTGTATCCTTGACCAATTGCTGCAGGAATGCTCCCTGCAGAACCTCCAGAAATTCCCTGCTTCTGGCTGAGGTGGCCTCTGGAATGGACCAATCCATGTCAGGGAGGTTTAGGTCCCACAGAAGTGTTTCACCTTTGAGAGCCATCCTTTTGATGGCTTGCACCCTTTGTCTGTCCTCTTCTTCCCCCTGTGTAGGTGGTCTGTATACTAGCCCTAGCCTTCGAGATTCCCCTGTCCTTTTACTCAGCGTGACCCACAGGAGTTCAGTTGCCAACACCCCCTCTTGCCCATCCATAGCTCTGATATCGCCCTTGATGTATAAAGCCACCCCCGTCCCGCCCCTTGTCCTTTCTAAACAGTCTGTACCCAGGGACTGTCATCCCTCATCTGGAATATTCAGTCCATCATGTCTCAGTGATTGCAATTAAGTCCAATCCCTCATCCTGTATGGTGACTTATAGGACTACCAACTTATTTGCTAGGCTCCTAGCATTCACTACCAAACCCCTTCACCAAAGTCCCCCACCCCCTTACTCATAGGTATGTCAGAACCCGATATGCTACTCTTATCCCGGTGGGGTGCCTAAAGCCTGTGTTTCTTCTGATGTTTGGTGTGGCTTTAATCCTAACCCCCCCCCCGCTTAGTTTAAATATGTTTTTTCTATGTACTCTCCCAGTCTACACTTCAGTACAGCTGCATCTTCCCTGTTTAGGTGTAGCCTGTCTGGAGACTGTCATCCTCCCATGTGGCCCCCCAGTTCCCTACTAGCCCATACCCCATCTGGTCACACCATCTCATTAGCCAGCCATTGAACTCTTTGATCCTCAGCTTCCTTTCTGTGCTAGCTCTCGGCATGAGTAACACCACCAAAAAGGCTATGGATCGGAAGCTCAGTCTTCCGCAAAACCTAGGAAGTACCTTAAAACTTGCCTGTACCTCCATCAGACTGTTCCCCACCAAGTCATTTGTCCCCAGGTGGAAAAGCAGGTGTGATTTCCCATCCTGTTGCTTACCCCATGAGGGAATATAATGTATTACTTCTAGTGCTGTCATGCCCAGCAAACATTCCATCCAGACTGCAGTATCCCCCCCAACTTGATACCTTTTATGATAGAGTCTCCTTTGAGCAGGACTCTACCCCAGCACCCCCCTGTTTAGTCTGCATTACAGACTCTCTTCTCCAAGTTACTGGTCTTAATTTTGCTTCCTGGTCCCCTGATCCACCTTTCCTGACTCGTCTCCTTGTCCCCTGACCTTTTCTTCCTCATCTACTCCTCCCTCTCCCATCCTACCAGCTTGTGTTTTCACAGATCTTGCTTCTGCCCCCCCATTGACCAGTTTCTCCCCTTGTTCCCTTTTCCTGTCACCTCCCTGTCTTCAGATACCTTTAATGAACATGTAGCCTCATTCATCTCTGTCATGGTATGATCTCCAAGGCCAGTGCTTCTTTGAGCCTCCTGTGTTCCTTCAAGCTCCCTCTCTCTTCCATCATTTTCCTCAGCCCTCCTCTGCTCCCCTTCACTGCCCCTCAGCCTTTCCCTTGTCACCTGATCTTTTGCCCTGTACTTCTGTCCCCCTCCTACCCTCCTCTCTGCTTTAGCATCATTGATGACTACCCCTCCTCTATTCTCCCCCTTGCCTTTTTCAGTCTTGGTACTCTTGCACCTTTCCCCCTCCTCTTTGCCACCCAAAGCCTCCTTCAAGCTGCTACCTGCTGCATCCCTTGCTTCCTCTGGGACCCTTTCCTCCATGATGTCTGCTAATGGCGATTACCTATTGGGAACTCTAAGGCCCCTGAATTATGCACTCTCCTTCTCCCTGCTGGAGAGGTGTCTGCCCATTCTCTGATCCATGGAATCCTCTTACCAGTAACTCCTGGCATCAGTCCACCAGTTTTCCTCTCCCCATCCTGCCTATTACCCTTGTCCTCTTGACCCTCCCTGACCTTGTTTCCCCTCCCACAGCCCCTACTGGTCCCACACCCCTCCCTCTTCATCCCCCAGGTTCCTTCCTCACCCAGCTTTCATTGCAGGTGTGTCTCCCCACCTGTGAACCCATGGAGTTCTGCCACCATGCCACTTCATTCCTTAGAAAGCTCTCCTCTGTTTCTAATTTCTAAAGTCTGACACAAATTGGGCAGCATCAGATCCTTCACAGTGTGTTCATGAACATGGCATCCCCATATCCATTGGGTAGGTAGGTAGGTAACATTTTATTTATACAGTATTACAGCCATTAGGGTTCCAAAATCCCTGTTTACAAGGCGTAACTCTTTATATAAAATGCTAGGTTGTTACAACGTCAAAATACAAAAACAAAAAAAATACAAAACATATACAAATAACACAATAAGTGACAAATTAATTGAACATGACAAATAAACATTAATTTAAGTAAATCACTAGCAGTTTAACTGCTTTGTTCTTTTCATCTATTATGATAACAGCGAAAATCCAATTCATGATTCATTGCTGTTTTAAAGGCGGTATCAGAGATATTTAAATCTTGGAGAAAAAGTGGAAGGCAGTTCCAGTTAGAAGCAACCTTATGCTGGAAATTCATCTCACTGAATCAATTTGTTATTTTGGGTATTATCTATTCCCTTGCACCCATTTTTCTTAAATTTAAAGGGTACCTAAACAAGCAGTTTTTTAAAACTGCAAACTCCAAAATCTGTCTTCATAACAAGGTAAAGTAGAGGCTACTGTTTACATTTATGCTAAAACTGCATTTATGTAAATAATATAAATGCAGTTTCATAGCTTTTGAAAAATGTAAACATCAGCCTTTCACTTTCAGAAAACTGCCTTGGTTTCTCCCTAAGATGGCTGCCAAGTCTGTTAAGTGATGAGTCACAATGACATCATCTGAGCCAAAGACAGAGACCCACATATATTTCTATAGTGCTTACTAGTTCTTCTTTCCCTCTTTGTTTTGAATTGTTGTACTAGAATGATCAACACCATGTATTAACGTTTGGATTATTTTGATCAGTACTCATGTTAGGCTATGAGTTTCTTCATTTAGTTTACTTTAACTTGTGGAAAATGTTTTGCAATCCAGCTGATTTTTTCCTTGGCAAACTGCATTACAGTACAACACTTCAATTACCCAATGATCTAGTGGTTATGTGATGCACTGAATTTTGTTTTTGTGTTAGCCAGGAGACACACACTTAGCTGAAAGCTTGTTTACAGGTGTGGCCTGGGAGCACAAGGATGTGTAATGACTTGCTCAGGGTCACAGAGCAAAGTACTGGTCTGGTTCAGTTCCAAAGCCCATGCTCTCTTGTTAATCCACAAATAAGGCTTTCTTTTTCCATGTGAACCTCCTGCATCTAGCCTGCTTTCTGTTCAACACCCCACCATCTATACCCTGTCCTTAGTACTGCCTGGTGCTGCATATGGGTTATGGTCTCATGAAGAGAATTATCATACCTCAGATTGTAGTCTTGTACCTCAGAGAGTTGTGCACACCTATACCGATATGCATCATCGGCTGGCACTGTTAAAAAATGCCTCCCAAATCACTCTCCAGTCCACATTCTCAGTGTTTGACTTCTGTTCCCACAGTAAACATTGAGTGGATCACCACCCTTCTGCACAGTGATGGTAGTATGTACAGTTCCCCTGTTGTGTTTTTTCCCACCTCATTAACCATCAACTAGGTCTTCCTGGAGGGCCAAGCAATAAGCATCATGACCCATCAGAAAAACTGCTGTTCATGCCCTCATAAGGGCTGCACTTATAATGGGTAATTATATTATTAGCAGGAGAGGCATTCTAATACCTTGAGCAAATCCACCCGACTTCCATTGTCAGTCTACTCCTTTACCTGTGATCCACAGAACCCCACAGGACAATTCCTAGAAATTCTTCTCCAGTACTTTTCTGTGCTATACTCCACAATTCGAGATGGCAGGCAACCAATACTGTCCTAACAAACGTCAACAGCCCCCCCCCACCTGAGGGTAATCTCCCTACATTGAATTCAAGTAACAGTTTAGGTGCAGCCCTGCCACTCTAAGTATTTGTCATCACTGGCTACTCTCATCCACAGTCAGGTAGTGATCATGATGTTGGCAGCCCCACATTTCAGATCTCACAGTGATCTGCTCAACGTCCTCCTTCATGTCTTCAACTAACCTGAATATAGCTATACCCTGCTGGAATGGCCTCTTCAGTCCCTCTCTGGCATTCATTCTTCTCACCTGCTCCCCACACCTCAGATTGGTGAGTTCTCTACCCTTCTGCATCATGAATGTAGTTAGTACAATCTCCCATGTTATTTTTACATATTAATAATTATAAAAAGGGTCTGAGAAATATAGCTTTCTGACTGGTTGTAAACATTCTATCAACCCTATGTTAATCTTTGATTAACATACATGTACAGCCTAATCATATGCTGAACAAGGTTTAACACTATTTAATTTTTTTTTTATTATAATAGCGATAAGGAACTCCCAGGGGTTATGTTAATGGTCAGTTAATCACCCTCTAGGGGCATGTGGCACTCGACTATGCCTCGTGCCACATTACACCCCTAGAGGGTGATTAACAGACCATTAACATAACCCCTGGTCATGCCTTATTGCTTAATAAACATGATCTTCTGGTAAGCCAGGCTGATAGCTGCATTGCACAAGTGGAAAAATAGGCTTTCCTACCCATGTGAGATCTAAGCCACCTATGATTAGGAACTATTAAATGACGTGCATAATGATGTGCACACCTATCATTTAACAGTGCCTACTAAAGGTAGCCTGGATCATTTAAGGATAGGAAAGCCCATCATTCCCCTTGTTCCCTGTTGCTATCAGCCTGACTTACTGGAAAGATATATGTATATTTCATATGTCAAAATAAAACAGGGACTCTACTACTTGCATTCATGATGCAGAAGGGTGATAAGCTCACCAGTTTTCAGTGTGAGGAGGAATAGAGATGAATGAATACCAGAGGGGGACTGAGAAGGCCACTCTTGCAAGGAACTGCTATATTCAGGGAAGAGGGGAAGACAAAGGAGATAAATATGAGCAAATTACTGTGAGAAATAAGATGTGGTCTGCCAGCACCTTGATCACTACCTGACCCTGTTGTCCTGGCCAACATTCCCCTTCCCATAAAACCATTTCATGCAATTGTCCAAAGCTGTGTATGGATATTAATGTATGAAATGGCTGCCACTGCATATTCAGTCTTTTCACTACCATTCGAGTATTGCTTGTAAAGCAATTTGGGATACAATGTGTATGAACACTACTATATAAATGCTGATTCTTCTTCTTCTTACTATTATTTCCCATGGGAAAAGAAGACAAGACAAGGATATATTTCAGTTTTGAGAAAGTATTAACTTTACCATTTGACTGAACAAGAACTTTGCTACAAAAAAGTGGTGACTCTAGGGGGTGGTGAAGGGTGTGGCTGCACCCCCCCCCCCACACACACACATAGTAATGTACTTGCATGCTGCTTCTGCATTTCACTTTGTTGAAGAAGTCTGATTTATTGATTGTACAAATGTTTACATTCAAACTATTGATTACATTTGTAGGTTCTGTCAAAAACGTACTAGAAAAGAATAGCAGAAAATATAAAGTTTTAATAAAAATGTTAAAAAGTGCATATTAAGCATGCACACCACTCCAGCTCCCCAACTGTAGCATCTTGGATCCACCATAACCACTAGACCACCAGGTTATTCAAGATTTGTACTGCACTGTGGTTTGCCACAGAGAAAGTAGGTTGGATTAAAACACAATTTCAGCATGTTAAAATAAACAAAATGAACAGAACCATAGCCTAACATGTGCATTATACAAAATAATGCACATGGTTTTGACCTTTTGGGTGAAACAATTCTACACAAAGGGAAAAAAATAACTAGTTAGCACTACAGAGTGCCATATATCTTTCTGACTTTGGCTCAAATGACGTCATCACATAACACATTTGGCAACCATTTTAGGAAGCAGGTAAGACAGTTTATTTGAAATTAGAAGGCTAATTTTACAATATTCAAATGCTCTGGAACCACATTTAGGTAAATTATGTATATGTAGTTTTAGCCCTAATGAATACAGCAGCCTTTCCTTTAGTCACCTTTGGAGTCACAGTTTTAAATAGTTTGTTGTCAAAATGTTGTTTAGGTATCCTTTAATACATGATTTGGCTTTTGTAATTTAGCTTTTAAATTATAAGGAAATTTACTGTTAAGTAAACCCCATATCTGATTTAGCCAAATACCCTTAGCCCGCAAATTTAATGGATTCCAGCCAAGTTCAGTATACATTGTGCAATGGTGTGTTCTAAATTCGCATCTTAACACTAATCTTGCAAGCTTATTATGAAGAACATCCAAATTATTCAATTGCTTTTTTGTGGTGTGCCTATAAATATGGCTTCCATAGTCAATTACCGGTAATACTAATTGATTTACCATGATCAATCTCATTTCTTTTGTCAAACAGTTTTATATACAGTATGTCTTATTGCTCCAATCTTTGCATTTGTTTTCCTTATTAATTTGAATACATGCTGTTTAAATGTTAAATGTTAGTCTATATGTACCCCTAGATACTTATACGTTGTGGTTTGCTCCAAAATCATACCTTCCTGGGACACTATCTTTAATTTTGAGACACTTTTCCTCTCTGGGTCAAACAACATAGTCTGTGTTTTTTTGTTGTTTATTAATAAACTCAGAGAGGAAAAGTACCATTGCATGACAAGGAATTCACTTTGCAGTTTTTGTGCTACGCCTTCCAGTTTTTTCCTGCTGATACCAAAACGGTATCATTCACATAAAATCAAATTTGTGAATATTTAATATACTTTGGTAAGTCAATTAGATAGACTATGAACAAGAGGGGACCCAGGATAGATCCCTGGGGCACCCCTCTTGTAGTTCATCCTTGACTGCTGGCCATTCAAAACAACAAACTGAGATCTTTTATTGAGATATGACTTGAACCCCACTTGCATCCCACTATTTTGCCTCCCCTCCACCTATGTGCCATAGCCCCTCTCCCCACCTAGATGTAGTTTTGCCCTTTTGCACTGCCCCATTCCAGGACCCCCTTCCCATTCCACTCAGACACATGCCCCCTCCCCTCACCCCATTTTAATGCATTCATGCTGAATCTAGTTATCACGCTATGGTGCACTAATTAGTGTTGCCACTTTAGACCAAATTTTCCAGTATCAATTATAAGGCATGACTACGGCTCACTGCCACCCTTTTCACCCTATTTTTAGCCTCAGTCTCCCACCCCCATTTGGTCACAGTGGAAGAGCCAGTGATGCCAAAGAAATGTCTTAGTACTTTCGTTCAGTCACAGTACACCCACAGACCAGTGATGCCAAACAAATGTCCTAGTATTTTCATTCAGTCACAGTTACCTATAGTAACTTTTGTGCCAGTGATCCTCTAGCCATGGGGACCCTTCCTCCAGCTGAAGAAGAAGCCACCTCTGTGCCTCTCCTAGATGTGCTCCTCCTCCTCCTCCAAACTGGCTAACCACTTCTGGGTGTGGTTAACCAGTGCATTTAATATAGGAGGTGGAGAGGGGCGAGTGGGTGGGAAAAACAAAAAGTGATTAGCTTCTTTTGGATGGTGGTGTTCTGCACTGCAGCTGGCTATTAAAAGGCCAGCCACAGTTTGAAGTTGGTGCCATCCCTTCATGTAGCTCTCCTGTTGGCTGATTGGGAGAGCCAGGACAGTCACTGCTTTAACCACCACCGATTGCAACCTTTCTCCCCTTTCTTGCAGATGCTGATGCAGCCTCCTTGCTTCTTTTTTTTAAATTAAGTATACTTTACTAATTTTTTAACATATACAACCAATACAGTGCACATTACAAAAGATGAAACATTGTACAAGATGCATATACCATTCAGAGGATGAATGTCCATTAAATCCCCCCACCCCAACCCGTCCCCATAAAAAGTCTCTCCAAATCCCCTCTTATCCCTTCAAAACCCTCCTTCCTTCTAATACCCACCCCCATCCAAAAGCCAGTTCAATATAGTAATACTAGTTGTAATTATAACTCTACCAGAAAGAAAGTATGCTATGGAGGTGCCATCACTTAAACGTCAAGGGTCTTGCACAAACCTGAAAAGATATAAGGAGTCCATGCCTCCTATATCAATGTGTAGGAGCAATTGACCACAGAGCATGGAATTTCTCCCATTTTGTATTGTATCAGGAAATTGCATTCCTAAAGCTAGCGATAGTTTTGTCAGTCCTTAAATTATATAACAGTCTAGTGAGCCATTCTTGGTAGGTGATAGGATGATGGTCTTTCCAATGCTTTAATACTAAATTTTTCACCGTGAGTGAAATTAAGCTAATAAAGTACCTCCTTTCTTTCACAGCCACTGTTGAGCAATCCCCTAACAAACATATCTACGGGGTAAAGAGTTCTTGAATCCCTAATAAGGGATCCACCCTAGTTTTAATTAGAGACCATAGGGGAGCAACCAGGGGACATTCCCAGAAAATGTGCAGCAGGGAACCTTGCTTCTGACCACATCTGAAACATTTATCATTTGGGAGTTTACCCATCTTATATAATTTCATAGGGGTCAAGTGCATAGTATGCATTATATTGTATTGTGTTAGCTGAAGTTTATCATTAACACTATATGTATACATTCCTCCCCATAAATGTTCCCAATTAAAACAGTTGTTAAGGAAGGTTTCTATCCAATATTGAGATTTATCCACTCTATCTGGACATGATTTTGAATATAAGGCTGCAACTAAACAGGAAACAGCAGGAGGCTGCCCAGCTAGGGATTGAAGTTCCAAGAAGGTCTCTCCATGGTTGATATCCCACTGATTCAATCCAAACCAAGTGGTGAGCATATGTCTAATTTGATAAATATAGAAGGTGTACTTTGGTGATATATGGGATTTTCTCAATATATCAGAGACAAGGCACATCCTTCCCTGTGATACTAGCTCACTGACCCTAGCATGTAGAGGTATTTTCAAATTATGTGATAAGAGCAGAGTTTTACCTACCTTGAAATTGGGATTGCCAAACAATGGCTGTGAAACATCCTTAAAATGCATAATCCCTAGAGACCTGCATAATTGATTGTGAACTTTGACTGAAGTGTGTATTACCGTGGAAAGCAGAAAAAAATTAAATTTTTTAAGGAGTATATACCAATGGCTATAAGGTGACAATTTTGAACTCTTAATAATATCCCTTTCAATTTGTAGCCAAATGGGGTTATATTGGGGTAGAGTATTGTTTGGATGGGGTACAGCACAATGCATATATTTGGCGATGTGACTCGCCAAATAATAGTGGTAAAAGTTCGGGAGTTTCAGTCCCCCTAATGATTTTGGAGCACAAAGGCAAATGTAAGATCTCCATGGAGGTTTATTTTGCCATAAAAATCTAGTAATCGTACTCTGACTTTTACAAAACCAAGTTAAGGGGAGGTAAATATTCAACATATTGAGGGGGAAGAACACTGTGGGTAACACATTCATTTTAATAACATTGATTCTGCCTTGGAGGGAGATATATAGAGGGGAGCATTTGATTAAGTCTTGTTGAATGGTTAGGAGAAGATTATCAAGGTTGAGCTTCTGCAAGAGAAAAGCTGAAGGTGCCAAAATAATTTCAAGGTATTTGAGTCTGTTGGTCCAAGCCATATTAAAACCAACTACGTCCCCTCTGTGCACATGGGAACTGAGAGGCATGACTTAAGACTTATTAATGTTCAACTTATAGTTTAAAAACTGGCTAAACTCTGCAATTATATCTAAAATTATTGGGATATCCTTAGCTGGATCAGAAGCATGCCGTAGGATGTCATCCGCATAGGCCGACAATTTAAGTTCTAATAGACCAACTGAAATACCAGTTGTATTTGGAGACAACTGTAATTTACGGAGCAAAAGTTCCAAGTACAAGCTGAACAACAAGGGTGACAGTGGGCACCCCTGATGCGTACCTGAATACAATGGGAAGTTACGGGAAAAAATCCCATTGCAATAAATTTTTGCCCTAGGATTAGAATATAAGTACCTGATCCAAGAAATTAATTCAAGGGGGAATCCAAATTGGGCCATAGTTCCAAAGAGAAAAGGCCAACTTACTCTATCAAAAGCTTTCTCTGCATCCAGGGAGATAAGGGCCATTGGTAGATCTACCTCCCTGGATATGAGAAAATATGGGCAAGTTTACATAAGTTATCTGAGGGGTTCCTGCCACCAATGAATTCAATCTGTTCAGGGCTTATTAAATCACCCCAGACTTTTGTAATCCTAGAGGCCAACATTTTAGCTAGTATTTTAATATCATAGTTCATCAAGGAAATCGTCCTGTAGTTTGATACTTTATCTTTGGGTTTCCCAGGTTTGGTCAGAACAATAATAGTAGCTTCTAATAGAGTGGAGTCTACAATCCCATGGGCACAGATATAGGCATATAATTCTTGAAGAATGGGAGTAAGGTCCTTCTCAAAAGTATGACAGAAGTTTGATGGGTAACCATCTGGCCCAGGAGCTTGATTAGGTGGAAGGGAACAGATAACAGTAGCTATCTCTAATGCCGAAACAGGGGAGATTAGCTGGACCTGCTGTTCAGGACTAAGGGTGGGAAGTGGGAGTTGAGAGAGGTATTCCTGAATTTCGGTCTGAATAGGGCTATTTTCAGGGAGGCTATATAGTGGTCTATAGAACAATTCAAATTCATCAGACTATGGCTTTAGGAGTTGTCAGTGGATGTCCACCATCTAGAGTAGAAATAGATGTAACCAATCTAGACTCCTCCTGTTGTCTCAGCATAAGATCCAAGAGGTGTCCAGCCTTATCTCCCTGATCCAGAAACATAGCATGCGTCTTAAATAAAGCATATTCAGCCTTCTCTCTAAGTGTATCTGTATATTGGTCTTTAAGAATTGTGAAACAATTTAAATCCCCATCAGTGGGACAGGTAGCGACCGCTACTTCAATTTCTTGGATGGAGTCCAATAAGGATTTTTCTATGGCCTCCCTTTTCCTTTTCTGGGTAGCAGCTATCCTGATAAATTCCCCCCTCAGAAAACATTTCAAGGAACACCAGAGTTGATCATGTGCTGGTATAGAGCCCCAGTTTTGATCCATATACTGAGTGATCAGTGTTCAGATCCTGCCTACAGTGTCTTCCTGAGAAATCTGATGGAGGTTTAGTTTCCATAGGTATCCTTAGGAGCTCCCTGGGGTACCCTACCCTCAAACCATATCAAAGAGTGGCCTGATAACACTCTAGGGGAAATTCCTCAATCTTTTGGGCCAATCAGCATGGCCTGGTTTACTAGAAAGAAGTCCAAATGAGAGTAGGATTTGTGATAGGCCGAATAGAAGGTGAATTCCTTCTCACTGGGATGAAGAAGGTGCCAGGGATCAGAAAGTCCCAACCCATCCATCATTTCACGTAGAGGCCTCTGTGCAGGGGATAAGCTGCAACCTCTCTGGGTAGATCTGTCCAGATTAGTGTCATATGTGAGATTCCAATCCCAGCTAAAATTATTGGCAATTGCTTGAAAGGAGCTAACATAAGGGCTGTTTGTGAGAAAAATTCAGGGGAAGAATAATTAGGACCATATACGGTTCCCAAAATAATTTCTCTATGATCAAAAAACCCTCTTAGGAAGTGGAATCTTCCTTGTGGGTTCCCCATTTCTTGTAATATCTGAAATTGGGTCCATTTAGTAAATAAAATCGCGACCCATCTTTGGGAAGTGGAGTTGCTGGCTGCATAGACATTTACCATTTGCTGTCTCCAAAAAAGGGTACTTTCCCTAGCCATCAGGGGTGTCTCCTGTAATAGTGTGACTTCTGAATGCATTAGAGCCAAATGTTTAAGAATTTGGTGACGTTTCACCCTTGCCCACGCCCCTTAATATTCCATGAGTCAATTCTCATAATGAGGTTTAGAGTTAAAACAGATTGATAGATTGAAAGATCCAAGGACTAAACTTAGTCTTGTTACCCTTAACCAAGGATATAAACCCAGTGACTGGCTCATTATACCCCCACCACTGGCTCCCCAAAACATCCAATGAGAATTGGTTAAAATCTGAAGTATGTTTCCCCTTCCTGCTGATGAATCCCACACGGGCATATATACATAACCATTAGGTATGCCCCAGTAGATGAATATAAGGTATACTACCCCCAGTCCAAGCGACTGACCCTTCAACTGTTCAATCAGTGTAATGATTTTTATAATGCCCCTGATTTTACCTCCACCCTGCCCATCCCCATATCTACTCTAAACATTAATACAATCTAATCAAATTGTTTAAGAAATAGAAATCCTACATTCAACCATTAACTCCTACTTATTATTATATAATATCAATGTAGCTATGTATAGAGAGAGTGCATAAGCTGACTAAAAAATGTTAGTCCTTCTACCTCCCCAATAGGAGCAGAGAGCTATGCATCCATATAATATTATAACTAGAAACCAAAAGGAGACCATTATCAAGAGTAATAAGATTATACATTTACCTCTTAGTCAAAATAAAGTTCTAATGGACCTTACTAACTCAGAGACCAATTAATATAATGAAACAACATGTAACACTTAGGAAGGTAAAAGTTTTCCCAAGAAACCAACTGCAGCATCATAATAAGCTATAGGATCCAAAAGCTGGGCTCTTAAATTCAAAAGAGCAAGCATGATAAGGCTTCTTCTAATAGTCCAGATTTAAGACCTTGCAATTAACATTCTTGAAGGAAAAAATCACTCGTAGAATTTAAGAATCTAGGTGATGAGTAGACGTTGGAACAAAGAACTTGCAATTCAAAAAAACACCCACTAGATGACACTCTTTACCACAGATATGAACTGGAGAGAGTTCATTTGATTAAGTCAGGATACCATTTATTACATGCTTCCCTGCCTGAATCCAGTGAGTCAAAGGAATGCATTGATCTTCTCTATTGATTTTCAGGGTAACTGGATATTGGACTCTGTATCTAATGCCAGCAGACACTAGTTTGGAAACTAATGGATGAAGGGCAGAGCTCCTCTGACAGACTGAAAAGGTCAAATCTTGCACAATACAAATTTTCTCTGCTGCCCATTGTACTTCTGCCACCTCCTTCAATTTGGTTATAACATCTTGCTTATCTAAAAAGTTCAGCAGCTGGAAGATGAAGGGGCGAGGGGGCGAACCCGAGGGAGGCATGGGGCGGAGAGATCTGTGGGCCCTCTCGATGATGTAAATGGGGCCATTAGGTGAGGGCCCCATCAGTTTGTCACAGAGCTTTTGAGCAAAAACAACAGCTTGGCACCCCTCCTCCCCTTCAGGAAGGCCCAGTACCACCATGTTATTTCATCTCGAGCGACCCTTGAGATCCTCCAAGCAATCCTCCATCTTTTTCAGTCTGTGGCATAGAGTAAATATATTTGGATCAATTCTTCCCCTTCAATAATCCAAGGAGGATATACTGGCCTCGTTGTCCTTGGTACGGACATGGAGCTGATCTAAGGACATTTCCATGCCCTTAAATTCTGAAGCCAGTGCTAGTAAGGTTTCTTTCATCGGTGCCAACTCCTCTAGAAACCAATCCTCCATTAGAGCAACTTGCTGCTTAGCTGGTGGGGAGATGTCGGGTCTACCAGCTTTAGATCTTTTAGTGGCCTTGTCTTTAGCTGGAGTCAGCGGGGGAGTGTGTCGGAGAGCCGGCGTCTTCATTTCCGCGTCCATTTTTTGGACAATACGTGGGTAAGTACAATATCGATCTCCCCAGTCAATCGGTGAATTGTCCTGTACAAGTAATTGAGTGAATAGTGTACATTTTGTGCAGTTTGTAGTGGTTCTTAGAGGAGGGCAGGGGAGTCGTCTGAAGGAGCATCTCAACAGGCAGCCATCACACTGGAATTCCTGCTGCTTCCTTGCTTCTGCAGCTGTTGTCACCAATGTGGTCCTCCTTCCTGCTGCTGCCAATTGCAGCTAATTTCTGGACCTTTGGCTGCTGATGCAGCAAGATTAGCTCCTTTTGGGTGGTGGTGCTCCACACTGCAACTGGCTATTTAAAGGCCAGCCACAGTTTGAAGTTGGCACTGTGCCTTCTCCTGGCTCTCTGATTGGCTCATTGGGAGAGCCAGGACAGTCACTGCTTTAACTGCACTGATTGTGGCCTTTCTCCCCTTCCTTGTGGCTGACACTTCAGCCCACTCACTTCTGCATCTGTTGTCACTGATGTGGCCCTTCTCCTTGTTGCCACTGACTGCAGCTCCTCTCCTGACCTTTGGCCACTGATGCACCAATTGATTAACTCCTTTTGGGTGGTGGTCCATGCTGTGGCTGGCTATTTAAAAGACAGCTGTAGATTGAAGTTGGCACCATTCCTTCTCCTGTCTCTTCAATTGGCTGATTGGGAGAGTCAGGACAGTCACTGCTTTTACCGCCACTGATTGAGGCCTTTCTCCCCTTCCTTGTGGACACTGATGCAGCTCCCTCACTTCTGCAGCTGTTGTCACCGATGCTGCCCTCCTCCCTGCTGCCTCTGTGTGTGGCTCCTCTCCAGACCTTTGGCCACCAATGCAGCAAGTGATTAGCTCCTTTTGGGTGGTAGTGTTCCATGCAGTGGCTGGCTAATTAAAGGCCAGCCACGGTTTGAAGTTGGTGCCATCCCTTCTCCAGGCTCTCTGATTGACTGACTGGGAGAGCCAGGACAGTCACTGCTTTAACCACTGCTGATTGTGGCCTTTCTCCCCTTCCTTGTGGCTGCCAATGTGGCCCCCTTGCTTCTGCAGCTGTTGCCACTTATGCGGCCCTCCTCCCTGCTGCTACCTATTGTGGCTCCTCTCTGTACCTTTGGCCACTGATGCTGCAAGTGATTAGCTCCTTTTGGTTGGGAGGAAGGAGGAAGCAAAGAGAATAGATTAAATGTCTGCCAGAATCCCAGCAGGAGATTGTTGCTCAGCAAAGATGGACTGGAGAGAAGTAAGGACAGGAAAGCCAAGGAATCACATTTTAGAAAGCAAGACTTCAGCTCAGCTAGATGACAGGTGGGGGGAGATGATGAGGGAAGGCATCAGATTTCTCACACAGCAGCATTCCAGTCAGTTCAGTTAGGAGAGAAAGTCTAGGAGAGAATGATTGAATGCATGGACCTTGTGTGACCTAGTTGCTCAGTATTGGCTTTCTTGGTCCCTCCATCAATGGCCCTGCCAACTTCCGCAAGTCCATCACCACTACCCAGCCCAACCTCCCTTGCTTTATTTGAGTCCTCAAGTCCTGACATTAACACATCCTGTTTTTGTTAACTTAAGCTGGTGAGAACAAACACAAAACTCCCAACTCCTGGCAAGCTCAGCCATCTTGCTGTCCATAGCATCTGATGCTGGGTCCCTCTCTCCTCCAATGCTTCCCTCCCTGCTGTGCTGGTAGCATAAACTTGTTTTCAGCAACAGCTGAGAAAATACAGAATCTCAGACTGAAAGTGTCACACACCTGGTGTTTCAATCTCTGCAAATGCAGTCACTCCCACACCACTTTTCTGTCCATCGGCTTCTAGCAGAAATTCCTTTCACATCCACCAGGTTTCATTGTCTGCAGTATAAGAGAATGGGGTGGCCTGATACAAGTGGCTGTTTCTAATCTCCTCATACAGTGCACTGTTGTCATGAATCCCCTTCTTCCTGCTCTGCTGCTGCACTGCCAAGTCTTCACTCTCTACTGCTGCTGCCTCAGACTGTAAATGGGAAGGATCTGGTCTCATCACAAGATGAACCACTCTCACTTCACCTGTGCTCCACTCATTCACCCACTAGCTGAACTGACTATAGGTGCTTGTGACAGTCACCTAACCAGCTCATGTGTGTAAACAAAAGTTTAGATCTGCATGGTACCAAAAGGGAGGGGATCACTACCAGTGCCGCTGAGCATGGCTCATTCCTGTGGGGAGGAGGAGCAGATCACTACCAGTGCTGCTGAGTGTGGATTGTTCTTGGGGGAAGTGGAATGGATCGCTAACAGTGCTGCCAAGCACAGCTCATTCCTGGGGGGAAGGGGAGTGGAGAGGGAGTAGATTACTACCAGTGCTGGCAAGCATGGATCATTCCTAGGAAGTGGGGTATTGGATCAATAACAGTGCCACTGAGCATGTCTCATTCCGGGTGGGAGAGAAGCCGATTGGTACCACTACTGTCAAATGCAGCCAATTCCTTGGGGGAAGCAGAACAGATCACTACCAGTGCCACCAAGCATAGCTTGTTGCTGGAGTAGGGGTAGTGGATCAGTAATTTAGCCACTGAGCGCAGCTCATTCCTGTAGGAGGTGGAAAGGATAAGTACCACTGCCACCAGCTGTGGCTTGTTCCTGAGGTAAGGTGGAGTGAAAGGGGAAGCATATCAGTACCAGTGCCATTGAGTGCTACTCAAACAGACTGATAATGACACCGCTCAGCTGGTTGGCCTTATCTAGACAAAACAAGCCAGCCATTGTCTGATAGGAACGGCTGACTCATTTCAAATATTATTTACTTATTTAGTTTTTGTTGACTGAGAAAAGAGGACTAAGCAATTCTGCCTATTTTCAGCCTTGTCCTGGGGGAGAGGGAGAAGATACAGATGCAAACTGACATACAGAACCAGATTAAGCTGTTGGTGGTATTTTTAGTGAATGGAGGGAAATTTGGCCAGGACACTGGGGAAATTCCCATATTATTCTCGAGAAGTGCCATGGGATCTTTAACGACTACCTTCACAACCACCAGTACAAGCAGACAGGACCTCAGCTCAATATCTCATCTGAAAGACGGCACCTCAGAAGTGCAGCACTCCCCTCATGATGCACAACAGTGTCAGTACTGGGATTTATCCCAAGTTCCCAGTTTGGGTCTAGAACTAACAACCTGTCACTGCTACCTGCTGAGCTGCTGTCACTGCTACCTGCTGAGCCACTGAGACAGCTAATATTAGAATACTAGCAATATGAGAAGTTTCTGTCCCGCAAGCACTGACAAGCATCATGATCGGCCTGACTGGTAATTGGGTTGTCACTGCTGAGTTGCATTGGACCTGACAGTAACACACCTCCTAAATGTGGTTCACTGTAATAAAATGTTTACTGTGAACGAATCTGCATGCAGACGTAAACATGACAGCTAGTAATCAAACTAATAGGTAAGAAGTCCCCCGCGTAACTTTATTCATGCTTAAGAAGAATACAGTAATTATTTGCAAGTCATTCTGATTGCAACATTCAGGTGTTTTTAAGTTTCAGTTATGTCCCCCATCTCCCTTCAAGTCTCCAGGATGTACATGAAGAGGTCTTGCAGACTATCCTCAAACATCTTTGCCCCATACCCTGTATCATTTTAGTTGCCCTAAGGAGCACCTCATCCACCCTCAGACAGTACTTACATAAAGTAATTGTCCCGGATTCCCCCCATTTTCCTCTCACAAAAGACAGAGACCATTGTTTGTTGTTGTGCTCAGATTGGCAATTTATTTATATTCATAATCCAATATTACATTTCCATTTCTTTATTATCATATTTTCAGAAATTTTATTTATTTCCATCCACATATCAATCTCTGATTATCCCTCCCCCAGGTGAAAACCTGGGTGCCTTCTGCTTCTCCTTTTCTGCTAGGTAACAGTGAAAACTGAGACCGCTTTCTTCTTCCTCTTCTTATGTTATTCCTTTTTTCTTCTCCCCTCCCCCCTTCCCCTCCCACCATCCACCTTTGGCAGTCCATAACCATATCATCACCTGCCATCCACCTTTGGCAGTCCAAACTGTCCAACCGGACTCATCTGTCATCTACCTTGACAGACCCACCATACAGTCCCCATTTGACTGTCTTTTCTCTTGCTCTGACTAGTAGGGTGATGGGAGGAATCAAAAACTCTAGCAAAAAGTGGCTGAGGCCCCCTTGTGCTGTTCCTTATGTACCACCCTTCACCCCTCCCTTTCCTGTTACCTGTCCTTTGTTCTGGTCCTTGCCCCTCCCTCCCTTCCCCCTCCCTTTCTGAGCACTACCATTCCATGACAGAGGGAAGGCGTGCACCAGGACAACCTGGTCTGCCCCTTAAAGGGCAAACTCCATTGTCCCGGATTTCCCCCTTTTCCACCTCACAAAAGACAGAGACCATTGTTTGTTGTTGTGCTCAGATTGGCAATTAATTTATTAATATTCATAATCCAATATTCCATTTCCATTTCTTTTATTATATATTTCAGAAATTTCATTTATTTCCATCCACATATCAATCTTTGATTATCCCTCCCCAGGTAAAAACCTGGGCTTCTGTTCCCTTTTCTGCTAGGTAACAGTGAAAACCGAGACCGCTTTCTTCTTCCTCTTCTTCCTCTTCTTGTGTTATTCCTTTTTTCTTCCCCCCTTTTTTCCTCACTAGCCAGTCTCCAGCTTGCGTTGGATGGCTGGCTTCCCCCCATACTTAGGGTATCACTCTCCCTTACCTCAGGGATGATCCTTTCTTCCCGTTTCCTTTTTTTTTTTTATATACCAGCTTTTTCCTGTTTTCTCCATTCCTCTGTGAAACCCATTGTTTCTGTGTTGAACATGTCTATGGCTAGATCTGACAGGTGCACACCATCTGGCCTGTAGAAGTCCTCCACCCATTCTTCCACCCCTGCAGTAACACCTGTCCCCCCATCTGCCTTATAAATGTCCCCACCCTTCTATTCATCTTTTGCCTGGCCATCTCCACCACCCTGTGGCTGTGTTCCTGTTTCCATACCCATTTTGGTATCATATCTGACCAGGCGAGGCATACCTGAGGCCACCACTGTCGTAGTGCCACTAGGTCCCTTTCTATCTGTAAGTATGTGTGTACCCACAGTCTGCCCTCCAGGTCATTGCCCCCTAGATGTATAATGATTAGGTCTGGACTGGGCCAATGTCCTTTGAGTTTCTTCAACGCGGGAAGGAGCTGTGCCCATCTCATCCCCCATATGCCGTGCCATACCAACCTACACTGTCTTACATCCTGGTACAGCTGCTTTCCCCCAGCTTTCTTCTCTGTTCTCTTTCCAGCCCAATAAATATAGGAATGGCAGCAGATCCAGACTTCTGTGATCCTCCCTCTACCTATGGGGTGCAAAGAAAATTAATTAATTTACACATACTCTTAGTGCTCTCACTGTATTATCCCCCCACCTCTTTCTCTTTTTGCCCCCAACTCCCCCTTACTTGTGCTCCCGGTAGGTGCACCACAATTTCATTTATTTCCTTCTATACCACACTTCTTTTTTTTTTTACTTCAGCGCTCAGATGTTTCTCTTATAACTGGCTGACCGCCAGCGCCCTTTTTCCAAAATGTCCTTCATGGGTTCCCCCATTGCTGCCCACTGTGAGGAGCCCTAATCTGTAGGAAATGGGATGGGTAATTAGCTGGGTCCTCCCCCAGAAATTGCATGCCCTTTTTCAGCACTGCTGGGACTTGATAGCCGGTGATCCTTTTCCCGTCACCATGTACAAATAGCTTTCCCGTCCTGGTCACCTGCTCTGTGGAGAAAGCCCACAGAGCCTGCACTGGGCATATCACAATCTCTGATTGCCCTTTCAGTGTTACCATGAAACCTTGCCCTTTTTGGTCCATATTTGAGCACCTGAGCTTGATCTGTATCTCTTTCACCCCCCAACTCACATTGTCCCATTCCAAACCTCCTTCCTTGTCCTCTTTCCCATGGCCTACCACCCCACTTACTCTCATAGACCCCGCAAACATTATCACATAAATCATGTGAAATAGCTGGGCCTTGGCCTTTGATCTGCATATTACTGGGAGCACCTCTTTTAGCCTTATTAGCCACTGCTCCCCTATTGGCCTCCTATTATCTCCTGGCCCACGTTTCAACCTGCCCCATCCCTGCATCATTCTCCTGATGAGCAGTGATTTTGTCAGGTCATTCCACCCTTTTAGGCTGCAGATAACACTAATCCCTGCAAGATAAAACCCCATTGTGGCATGGGCGCTCCCTTTCTGCCATTGCTCCATGGTGAACATTCCCAACTGTTCCTTTGTGAGTGGCCCACTTACCTCCATCTGGTGCTGTGCCCTGAATGTTTGAAACACTCGCCAGGCCCCATCGTAGGCCCTCAGAGTCTGAGGTGCCCATGAGATGCTAAACAGCAGCTCTGCTCCTTCTTGCCAATGTCCCAGATGTTCATTGGTATGGGCATTTTTAGTTCCTCCGCAGCTGGTGCCTGCCTCCAGAAACGGTCCAGCTGCAGACGGGAAAGGCTGTCAGCCAGGGTATTGTGTACCCTTCTATGTGTTTTGCTCTGAATGACATGTTCAGCTGCAAAGCCCTTAACACTAAATGTCGTAATACCTGCATGACTGTATCTGATCTGGCTCCCCTGTTGTTTAGCACATCCACCACTGCTCTATTGTCACACCAAAATATCACTTTATGATCCCGTAATTCCTCCCCCCAGACCAAGGTATATGCCCATATGGGCATGATCTTCAGTAGCGGTATATCTCTTACTTTTTCGTCCCTCACCCAGCTGACAGGCCATGGTTTTGCAAATCACCTGCCCTTCAGGTAACCCCCCATGCCTAGCCCCCCAGCAGCGTATGTGTAGATGTTGAGGTCTGTGTTGTACAGTCACTCCTCTTGCCAGAAAGAGCACCCATTATACTCCTTGAGAAATTCTTCCCATATTTTAAAATCCTCCCTGACACTTTGTGTCAAGTCCACCCAGTGATATGGTCTGGTGACCCCTGCTGTAGCCCTAGCTAACCTCCTTGGGAATGCCCTTCCTGGTCCGATGGCCTTGCAGGTGAAGTTCAGATGCCCCAGTATCTGCTGCACCCATTTTAGTTGTACCCTTATCCTGCTGGTGTGTACTTGAATCAGTTCCTTCAATTTACTTACTTTTTTGTCCGGTAGTCTAAATATTTCATTCGGGGCATCTATCTTAATCCTCAGGAACTCCATCACCCTGTTGGGCCCTTCTTTTTTTTTCTGGTGCCAGTGAAACCCCTAGCTCCCGGCACAACTCCTGAAACTTACCCAGCATACTCTGTGTGTCTCTCTTTTTCCCCTCCCAATGAACAGAATATCATCCAAATAATGAATGACCGTCGAACGTCGCACATGCTATGGAACATCCCATTGGCATTGCTTTGTCAAAATAATACTGCCCCCCCAATTTTAAAACCCAATAGATCCCAGTCTTCTCTCCTAACTGGCAGCAGTCTGAAAGCAGACTCAATGTCCGTTTTTGCCATTCATGCATCCTCTGTGGCACGGATTATCTGGACTGCATCCTCTAGTGTCGCATATGTTACCCTACTATGCTCCTCACTGATGAAATCATTCACTGAGTCCCCTTCCGGATAGGACAGGTGGTGGATCACCCTGTATTCCCCTTCTTGTTTCTTGGGTACCAAACCCAATGGCGAAATCCGCATGTTCCGCAATGGGGGGTAGGTTAAATGGGCCCTCTACCCTCCCTGCTGCCTTTTCTTTACCTATCTTCTGTCTTAACATCCTTTCCTTTCCTTTCACTAACCCCAGGTTGCTCGCCTCTCTCGCTTGTCTGAGCCCCCCACACTGTAGTGAAAACCCTGTGTTAAAACCTCCTATAATCATATCCCACACGCTTGTGTTTGAATATCCATCCAAACAGGCTGTCCATGTCTCCAAGTTGATGGGGGGTTCTGGCCATCCCAAACTGGTCCCTGTCATGCCCCCGTTACTCCTCCCCGGCCCCTCCCCCTCATTTTGAGCAATGTTTCTTCTCTCAGTGATTCTGACCCCCTCTACTCGTGTCCCCCCTACCCATTCCTCCCCTGTTCCATGTCTGCCTCTAAACCCCTGGCCTTCTAGAAAAAACTGCTGACCTGACCCTTGACCCCTGTGCCCCTGTACCCCTTGGGCCCATGTCATTCTACATCTACTTGCCGGGTGCCCTCCCCCGCATTTTGAACAAGCATGCCAGAAACGACATTGAGGCCATGAGCAAAAAGCCCTGTTATAAGCCCAGCAGCATCTCTGGGGCGTAGCCCCCTTTTTTCCCCATTCACCTTCGGGTGTGCACTGATCTGTTATGCAATTGGTCCATAAATCTAGCTGCTTGGCGTCCCATCTCACATCCCCAAATGTTGCCATTCTCTGATGAAAAAACTCATCATAGTATAACCACCCCACCCCACCCCTTGCTTTTGCCCTCCATATTATCAAGGAATGAGTGATGAGCGGGATGCCTAGCTCCAGCTTTTTTTCCAGTACGATGGCTGAGAAAGTGGCAAAACCTATGAACCACCCATCCCAAGACTTTCCTTTTATGAACTTGTCATCCTCCTTCTTCCCTAACAGCACTATCGCCACTGCCATTTCACCCTTACCTATGCCCTCAGTTTCCTCATACTTGGCTGCTGCTTCCCAGCTCACCAAAGCGAATATATCCACATACTCCCCTTTCCATATTTTTTCCTTTGTGGCCAGTGGCACATGCTCGTCTATCCTCATCCCAGGTGCACCTATCTCCCTTTACACCTTTTCCTTCTCTCTCTGTACACCCTTCATTTTTGCCTGGCACCTCCTTCTCCACCCTAATCTCTGCCAGGGCCAATTCCATCTGCCCTAGACCTCCTGTTCCCAGTGCCGACACAATTTGACCTATGTATTCTTTTATACTGTCCCCCACTGCACTGGATGCATTACCTGTAACCTTGTCTGGGCCTTGCTGCCTGGAGTCTTCCAAGTGTCCACTTATTTCTCCCTGTGGTTGAGGAGGAGAGTGAACTACTAGGGGTTGTGGAGGGAACACCACGTTCTGGGGATCTGGTCTGGGTTCCCCAGGGAGATCCCACCTTGATTGGGGGGAGGTACTGGTGTCACCAAGTCTATAGGCTGCAGAGGTACTGGATCAGCCACCCTTGCGGGTCCCCCTACCAGTGGTGGCACCCTGGCTGGACTGCATGGACCTTCGGCTGGTCGTTTCCCTCTGCCACCTTTATCCAGGCCTGCTTTTCTCTTCTCTCTGGGTCTCACTGGTTCCTCCCCCTCCACCAGTTCCCACATTCTGTAGGCTTTTTCTGCCAATTAAATTATAGCCCTGTAGGCATCTTCCTTTGATGGCCTGCTCTTTCTTGGTGCCATGTCCTTCCTTTCCTTTGCTCTGTGAAGAAAACTATGGGAAGAGAAAACAGGATTAATTGTATATATATCATATTTGTAATGCCTTCCTTCAGTCCCTCATGCCATGCACCCGCATGACCAGTCAGGCCCCCCAGTAAAGGTCTCCATCATGCTCAATAGGTTTCCAGGTCCCTTTGCTGCTCCCTGCCATGTCCATCGCGAGTGACCCCACTCTAGGTGGGCCACTCACCCCCCTTTTGACCACTTCACTGGCCCCCCTAAACCTTCCCTTGACCCCCTTCCTTTTTTTCTGTTAATCATGGCAAAAAATGCCCCTTGAGGGGCTAGCCCCCCTTCCATGACATGCCCAGGCAGGAATGAGCCACTAGGTTCTTTATTGTGAGTGGAGGGAGTCCTGAACCTCCACCCATGCCCCGCTGACGTGCGCTGCCCCTAGCACACTCGTGCTACCAATTTATGTGAGCCAGTCTCCCTTGTGGCTCATGCTCACCTCCTCATCTTACTTGCCCTCTCCTGTCCCCCCACTGGTCTTCTTAATCAGATCCCCCCACCCTTGCCCATTGTGCGGCTCCCCCGCGTGTGACGTCACGCTGCTTAGTTGCACCGTGCTTCCACTCCCCCTTTTGCTGTAGGGCCCCTGCTGGCCTCTGTCTCACAAACCAATTTGTCCCCCCCTTTGCCTCCAGCCAAGTGCCTCATTTTACCCCCTTGTACCCCTTTGAGGCGCTAACACTGTGCTGCTGCCCTGAAAATGTCGAGCTCTGCTGGCCTCTCCCGGAGCTTCCTCCCAGGGGATGAGTAATCTTTATGACCTGTGCTAGGCTAACCACCAGGCTCCATGCTCTCAAACTCCAACAAAAGGGGTGAGGGGTTTCCCGCATGGTCATCACGCTGTGTGTGACGTCACACCATGCCGTCACGGAAAAGACCTCTCGTCCCCATCCTTCAGGGCCTCTTCCAGCCTTCTCCCTCTGACCACACCAAAGCCCAGCAAGCAGCCAACAAAAAGGGGTCAAGGTTTTTCTGTAACCACCACATGGCGTGTGACGTCATGCTGCATGGTCCCAGGTCGCCGCTCTCTCCCTTCTGCACCCAGGGCCTCTTCTAGCCCTGCTGCTTTTGCCTTTCCAATGAAAAAAGACCACCAATGGCCCAACTGCACAGAAACAAAAGGGAAAAAGCTTCCTCTAAGCCCCCGTGGCGTGGCGATCACGTCGGCGTGGTCCTGGATCACGATCTCCCCTTCTGCCTCAGGGCCTCTCCTTACCCCAGACCTACTGCTTTGGCCATTGCATATGAAATTGGCCACAGAAATGCTAAAACAGCACAGAACAAAGAAACCTCCCTCTCCCCACGCGGCGTGACGCGTCTCGCCGCATGGTCCCGGATCGCACTCACTCTTTTTCAAGGCCCCTTGCAGGCCTACCAGCAATCCACCAACCAAACCATAGACCAAACAAGGCAATTGAAACTCCAAGGTTAGGGGAAAACTTTCACCACAGATACCACGCAGTCCCTTTCATTCCTGGCCATTAACGCTATTGCAGCCCTCCTCTGGTGTGGCCCCCCCATGCATCCTAGCATGCCTGCCCTGTCCTTACAACTTGTTTGATCCCATACCCTATCCTTACAATTAAATCAAATTGACTGTTAAACGATTCATTACAGACTTATTGGTACACCACAGTAGAGCTCTAAAATTGCTTTTTAACAGTCATAACCCCCACCAGCTCTTCTTTGTCTCTTCCCCCTTCTTTTTTTTTAAACACAGCTATATCCACAATTCCCTGTTTCACCCTGTATTCCATCCTATCTCTTTTGCCCTAATCTATCCAAACTATATTCCTCTACTGTATACTGCAAACATTCATTCTTATTATATATATTTTTTACAGAAGCAACTTCACATCTCCTCCTACAAATCAGTTGTTTGTTTCCTTACCTCTCTCTCCTGGTGAACAAACCTCAAAAGAATATGCCAATCCGACGTGCTGTAGTTGATGCAAATAAAAAACTCCAGCAAAAAGTGGCTGAAGCCCCCTTGTGCTGTCCCTTATGTACCATGCTTCTCCCCTCCCTTTCCTGTTACTTGTCCTTTGTTCTGGTCCTTAGCCCCTCCCCTTCCTTCCCCCTCCCCTTCTGAGCACTACCATTCCATGACAGAGGGAAGGGGTGCACCAGGACAACCTGGTCTGTCCCTTAAAGGGCAAACTCCATTGTCTCCAAAACCTTGTGCAGTACTTCAAGTGCTGTCTCACCAATGATCTGTATAGCACGTGGATCACTGCCTGGCTTCTGCTACTGATTCACCTGACTGTGTTCCATGGTACCCTGTTTGCCTTCCCCACTGCCTTGTTGCACTGTGCTGAGGATTTCAGATTTGCCAATATTATGACCACAAGGCCTTTTGCTTCTACTGTGATTTCTAGTACCATCCCACCCCCCAATCATGTATTAAGTTCTCTAGTTCTTTTTCCCAAATGTTTATACTTTATATGTTTTCACATTAAAGCTCAGCTTCAAGATCTTTGACCATTTTTGCAGCCTACCAAGGACTTTCCTTTGTGCCCTAATTCCATCTTCAGTGTCAATCCTTGAGTAGAACATAGTGTCAGATGGTTCCCTCTATGCCTACCCTTTTGTCACATATGAATATGTTAAAGAGGATGGGATGGGAGTGAAATTTATGGCACTCAACTAGTTGCAAACAGCAGCAGATTGTTGAGACATACTATATACCAAGGTAGGTCTCCCAATAGGAGAAATTCATGGTAGGTGTAAAGGGCAATAAAGATACTGATTATCAACAGGGTATCAGAAGGGGCTAAGGAAGGATGACAGCACACAGCAAGAATCATAAAAGAGTTTGAAGTAAGCATTTATTTGATCACAATTCCTGTATATCAAGCTCTATTGTTTAGGATTTTGTAACAACTTCTTGAACATTAAAGTGAGATTTGGAATTTATACAGTAATCTCCTCAAAACATAACCCCTGAGAGGAGTAATCTGCCCTGAAGATATTATAACCAGTAATAGCAATCTCAGAATTAGTTAGAAAATTGTTTTGCCAACTCTCGGTGATAAGAAAAGCTTTAGGTGGGGTAGTCAAAACACAGACTTTAAAGTGAAACTGCATATCACTTTCAAGCCTACACTTTTTGTTGACACTATTTTTTCATAAATACTGGATAACATGTTATTTTTCCACCTTTGTCTGCCTTTTAAAAAGTTATTGAATGTATCTGACTTGCACTCCATTACTAAAGACCGAACAAAGTTTTTGTATAGCAAAAATGTATTTGTGTAATTCAAAGAATCATCATCAGTATATTTATAATTGTTACTGTTATTATCAATTTTGTAATTGATGACTAAAGTTGTTAAAGATGGCCACCACTCAAAACTACTAAATATTTCTTTCTCTAAGGTTTCTATTTGAATGTACAGTACATACTGTGCTACAGTAGATTCATACTGTGGATGTATTAGGATGATGTTTCCGTATGTTTCTTATGGTAAACCACATAGAACAGCACCAAGATATTTATTAGGCCTGTGAAGAATTCAGAATTCTGCCATTGGAACTGGTGCAGAATGACAATTCTGCTTCCAAATTACTTTCAGAATTTTGTTTTAAGTTCTGTGAATTCTGAAAATCAGTTCTGTATAAACCGCAGAATAATTTAGCACAGGCCACATAAACTACAGAATATTTTTCTGCAGATTGCAGAAAAAGAATCCACGGGTAATGTTGACAGTGGGATATTAATCTGCAAAAAAAAATTGTATAAAAAATATTGAAATTTTGCTACTGACAGAATTCTGAAGATTTTCTGAAATTTCACAGAATTCCATTCTGTTGGAATTTTAACAGATGACACAGACCTCATATCTATTATTTTCACAGTGGGCATGGCAGGGCATCAAGAATTTTGAAAAATATAAATTCCCATATCTCTAATCAGGAATGAAAGAAAAAACAAATAGGTATATTTATGGTTTTCTGCCAAAAAACATTATTGCTGGAGAACAAAACACGCAACATATTGCTGCTTTAAAATTGTATCATTTAGTTTACATTCTTGTTAATGTCTTGATCTGTTTGCACAATATATTCATATTCTTCTGTAGAATTATGTGGCAGAAAGGGGAATGCACTACTTCACAGATTTCTAAAATGGTACTTAGCTGTTGTGTTTAACTCAGAAACACTAATTTAATTTAATAGGAGGCCAATAAAGATGGAAAAATAACAGAATGGCTGCCAATAGTAAGAAAACTGTTTCTACAGGAAAGACATACTTACAGGTTCAGTAAAGTTCTCCTTTAATCTGGTCCAGTTTGTGCAAGAGATATTTGACGTTGACATGCATAAAGCCTAGGCCACGCTGCTGACAGAAGTCAGAGTGGGAATGTGAGGGAGAGGTGGCTGGTCCTGGATTGGACTTGACATTACCAGAGAGCTACCGTGCAGCAGGAATAAAATAAGTCTCCACGTAAACAAAAATGAGAAAGCAAGACTGAGTCATGACAATACTGGTGTTTAGGTGTGGAGAGAGAGTACTGGAGGTACAGTGGCACTGAAACATGGAATTTAATGGCAGAAAAAGTCCCAGCGTCTCATCCAGTCTGCCCAAGCCTACCTAATTCTCTTTAACTGGTCCTTATGACTTAATTCATTGCTGGTTATTAGGACCATTTATTCAAATACAATTAGGATGAAGACATAGGGCACAAAGGCTTTACTTATCTGATCATAGAAAGTTTCAGCACTAGGAGGTATGAGAACCACATAAGAGGTACCAGAATGGAAAGGTGAGGTAGACCAAGCAGAGACAGCTTGGGGTAAGCAGCCAGGAGGGGTAAGGGAGTAGGCACATTTGATATAGCTGTAGAGAAGAGAACAGAGGATTAGATGTTACTTGGGTGACAACATAGCCATTGGGTCAGTCACAAGGGGTGTCAAATAATGGCAGGTAATACATCAGAGCAGTAAAGGGCAGGTCAGCAGAGTACTTGTGTAAGACAAGAAATTGCAAGCATTCCTAGCAAAACCAAACAAAAAACAATTGACTACAAACATAACCAGCAAAACCTAAGCAACACAGGCAGGCCCAGAAGCAATGTAAATACAGTACATATCAGTGTGAGGACTTCTGGTGGACAGCATGGTCGTCATCCCCAGTTCAACTATTGGAACCCTCTAATTCCTCAAAACTATTGGCCTAAACAGTAAATCTATTTTAGACTACCCTATTCTTCACAAGGTTTTCACAATACTTGACTCATCTACCAAAATAATTCAACCAGAATAAGCTAGTAAGGTTTCAGGCACAGAACTAATTGAATTTTTTTTACCATGAGTATGAGTACACAGCAATATAACTCAAACACAAAGGAATCATTTTATTACTGATGGAACAAAGAAAATTACCAAAGAGATTTATTATTACTGTATCTGTTCACTAAAGCAAATTAATGCATTCTTACTAAAGCTTTTTTTAATAAAATTATCAGTCAGATTCTCCATGTCAAGATTTCTGGCAATATTTGTCACACGTCCTTTCTCTCACTCTCACACTAGTATTATTTTTTTTTTCTAATACTACTGTGTGTAACAGAGCTTCTAAGCTTTTTGATTTTGTTAAGTAAATTTCCTCCCACCTTATCAGAATTACCTCAGTCCTTAGCTCTTGATTTTAAGCTTCCTCCCTGGCTCCCTCCATATCATGACCTCAGTCCAGTCCTGCTTGATCACGTCATCTGGGCTGGTGGTTCTCCCTCCCCTCACCACTCATCCTTCAGACCAATATTTATTTTTTTATTATTATTTTATTATTTTATTGCTGAACAACCTCAGTCCTACAGCTGCTTGATCCTGCAGTCTGGCTTGTGTCCCTCCCTTCACTACTTGTCCTTTCTCTATCCTACTCGGTTTTTTTTTTTGAGCCTACACTAATTTATCAGCTAGAAGACAGGCAGATTTAAATTGCAGGCAGATCAGCTCTTAAAAGAGCTTATGAGTTAAACATGACTTGAGTTCTTTAACTACTGTCTCGAAGTCTCAGCCTCTCACTATCCATACGCACACCAAATCAGGCAGGCAATAAATTTTATGTGGCACAGTGAACTCAGACAGAGCAACTTCAACATTCGAGAGAGACAAGGAAGGGTGGTTCAGTAAGTAAAAGACAATTACAATTACAATTGGTGTCTGTTTATGACCTGATGCCTGCCTGCTTCCATCTCTTAGGATGTCAGTTATGTCAGTCACTGGAGTTGAACATGGGACGGAGGTCACAGCGGATGGTCCCTGACCCTTACCTCGACTCTCTTCTGGGTCAGCTGATCCTCTAATGCAGCACCACATGATTCTCCATGCTCTTCTTCTAATGTTGTAGCATGGTCTCCCTTGCTGATGCTCCTCTGCCTGTCCGGGGCCTCTCTGCATCATCATTGACATTCACACATGAAAAAAACAAAAAAACAGCAGTTACTCATGTACCAGTCTTCCTCCACATAAACCAGTGAATGTACAGCCAGCTATTTAAAAAAATAAATATTAAAAAAAGTCAGACAGTGTAGGAAAAGGGCTGCAATCAAATTTGGATGGAGGGGCTTGAGCCTGGAAGCCCCCCTAAACTCTATGTCTGTGTAAACTGGCCCTTTTATTCTCATCCTCATCATCATCATCATACTTTAATATAGCGTACTTCATCATTATGACTCAAGACACTTTACATAAAACAATTTATAAAAACACACATCATAAAACATGTGCTACAAATTAGATACTAACAGATCAGCTAATCTCATTAATTGGAAAGGTCTGATTAAACAAAAAAGTTTTCAGTTTCCATTTAATGGCTTCAACTGACTGAGTTTCTCTTACGTGATGAGGGAAAGAGTTCCACAGGGTTGGTGAAGTAAAGGAGAATGCATGAGAGCCCAATGTGTTGACATGAACCCTGGGAATCTCCAAAAAACCCTCATCAGCTGAGTGAATGGGGTGAACCATGCAGCAGGGCTGCAGGAGGCCTTGCAGGTAGCCAGGCCCCTTGCCATGCAGGGTTTGATGGCGATCCACCACCTTACCGGCAGCCAGTGCTGAGAGTGCAGCACAGGTGTACTATGACATAATCTTGATAGATCAGTCAACAACCTTGCCATCATATTCTGTACTAGCTGCAGGTAGCAAAGATCAACCCCCAATAGCCCTAGGTAAACAGCATTTCAGAAATAAGCTGTGAAGTCACAAAGGCATGGATCATGGATAGCAGATCACCCGGGGGTATCAGATGTTTAATATTGATGATGTAACATTTCTTAGATGGTAATATGCACTTTGGACCACAGCCGGCATCTGTGACTTAAGTGTCAAGCCACAGTCCAAAACAATGCCAAGGATCTTCACCTTAACTTGAGGTGAGCAGCTGGGAGTGTCCAAGCATCAGCCCATAACTCGACCAGATTCCACATTCACCCCAAAACAACTAGATTCCACCACTAGTACCTCAGTCTTATCTGGATTCAACCTCAACCAGCTGGATCTTAGCAAGGCACTGATTAAATACTGACACAGCTTCCTGCTGTTTGGAAGCAAAAGACAGGTATAGCTGACTGTCATCTGCATAGTAGTGAAAACTCAGCTCATACCATTACATAATGTCCCCTAGTGGTAACATATACACTGCAAACAACATGGGGGACAAAATGGAACCCTTCAGAACCATACATGGCAGGGGCAGAGGTGCCAAGGAAAAAATCCCAGACACTACCCTTTGTATCCTGCCAGTGAGAAAAGATCCAAACTAGTTGAGGACTGAACCAGCCAGTCCATAACAAATCCACAGGTGGTCCAACAGTACCCCATGGTCCATGGTGTCAAATGCAGCCGAGAGATTGAGGAGAATAAGGATGGAATGACTTCCTCAATCTCTCACCACCTGGAGATCATTTAGCAAACTTCACACATTATTTGTTCAAGTAGTTTCTTGACTTCAAGCATCTCCAGCACCAGCCTTCATTGGACTCCTGGCTAAATAACTAACCTACCCCACGACTGATATCCAGGCTCAGAAACTGAGGCTTTCAGACTTTGTATCCACTGGGTCTGATTGCTGAACACCGACCACTGTCAATATCAGCTACTCATCCTGCAGGATCACTGTCCAGGCTAGCCCCCCTCCTTTTGACACATCCCTTGTTGGATAGAGTAGTTAGTTGTTTGGTAAGTTGACATTTGGAAGTCTCAAAAGATCTGACTGGGAAAATGGAGGACCTGTGCTAGGTCAGTGATGGCACAAATTCACATCTACAAAGTCACTAAGAATTCCAAGGCTTACAGTTTATCACTGCTGGGCTTTACTACTGCAGTAAAAGAACAAGATCTGTCCAAAATAAAAATCAGAGCTACTGTATAGGCATGCAGGTACCCAGCAAACCACAAGGAAGAAATGGTATTCTCTTACTGGAGGTTCACAGCGTCTTAAAACCAGTTAATATGAGAAACCTTTAAGATGGTATTACAGAAAGCTGTCTGATTGTTTCACAACCTCAGTATACTCCTGTAATGTCTCTCACTTTGAGTAGAGAAAGGCAAATGAGGTTGCCAAGAGAAATGATTGTAGGTGCTGAACGTCAAAGGGGCACACAGTACTAAAAGGAGCCTGTGTCATGCCTGCCCCCTCCACACACACACACACACACACACACACACACACACACACACAGACATGGTGTCTCTGACACTGCTGGTAGTGCATGTCAAAATTAGGACTCAGCTTCTTAATTTGCCAGTGGCATTTGCAAATTACTGTTGGCATAAATTTATTTAATAAAGATAGCAACCAACCTGGAAATCCATAGAAGAAAGCCTTGGAGTGTCTTCTCCCAAACAATCCACAAGGTAGTTCACTGGCAACAGTAGCTGAACTTCAGTTCCAGAAGGTTTTCAGACAGCACACATTTACTCACTCCACTAGTACAGGGATACTGAAGGGCCAGCAGTAAACAGTCCAAATACTGTATAATGCAAAATAATCACACAGTGAAAATTACGTGCGATGGCACTACTGGAGAAATTTAGCAGAATCTCATATTTGCGGTACTACAGTCCCCAGAAGTCTACAAAACGAAGAGAATACCACCTTTTTTTTCTTTTAATAAAGTTTAATCAAGTTTTTGTTTTTAAATGTGAACACAAACACAAAAACAGTGCACAATCACTTGTCAGCCAGTTGACACCACCACCCACAAATCACAGAGCATCTTACCGACTCCATGGTTCCCAGCCACGGCATAAGCAAAGGCATGGACACCCCCCCCCCCAACAATTCGAACATTCTTTTGGTTTACACACTCACTTTTTGAAGTGTGTGGTATAAATGAGCAAGCAGTAATCCAGTAACCCAGTAATTCTACAAGCCACATCTTTGTCAAAGCCCTCCCCCCCCAACTGCATTATACTACACTGACTCCATGGCTCCCTGACTCGGCATAGGCATGGACACTACGACCCCCACCGCTCGCTGTTCATACATTCACACAGGACACTCAGTTTTTGAAATGATGTGCCATGTTGTGCCCACTTTGTGAGTTGAACAATCCTTTAATCCAGTAAATCCAGTCCCTGTAATTTTAGTTTCGTTTAGTTTCCCTACACACGCACTTGCGACATGGAGAACGGAACAGAATTGATAGCATTTAGAATCACGTGAACTAATAGAGTATCACGTGATTCGATTTAGATGTTAGATGTTTGGCTACCTGTTCTACCACAACAAGCTGCTGAATGCTTAACAACATATGGTGAGTGCTTTAAATTGGATATCGTACATATTGGGAGAAAAGAGGTTTAAAATAAGCACTACATAAATATACACTTGCACTTAATGTTTGCGGATACTGAAGCAAACAATGAGGCCAAAACTAAAAGACAGACACTGTCTGGGACCCTACTATTCTTAACAGTAAGTTAAACTATAAATATTAACTAACACTAGCATACTCAACAAAGAAAAGTTCTGTTTAGGAAACTGTGCTAAGCAAAATGCAGCAGCAGCCAGGTATTCAGATTTGTTCAAACATGGCACAGTCATGCATTATTAACACTTTGGGAAGGTATTATGCTCTTATCCATGGTGCACTAATTATGCATTACTTCTGATGTGATTATGAGAATTTCCCCTTTTCATTTGTGATAGTATTTTGAGAGCCAGGCATCTAAATGTGATCTCACTTTTTCAATAGGAATTTGTTAATGCCACTTTTTGAGGATGTTCTAATCTCAGACATAGTGATCTATAAATGTTGATGTGTGATTCAGTGTTATATTTTTGCCTGTATCTTGAGAATCATGTATCTAATTCTGATCAGACATGTCACAGGCATTTGTAATTAAGACACCTTGAAGATATTGTAATCTCAGATATGACAAGCATGAGTTTCAATGCCTAAGTTGCTGTTACATTTTCTAGCACTATCTTGAGTGTCACTTATTCAAATGCGATCAGGCTTGCTGGAGACTCTCATTATTAGTACTTCTTTAGGATATTACAATATTAGCCATGGCAGTATATTTATCTATGCATTCTAACTTGTGATTTGTTGTTACATTTATCTGAATCATGAGAGTCACTTGCAGTCAAACTTGCTATATAGACCAGTGGCTCTGATGTCCCAAATCCTATTAACTGATTCCACACAACTCAGTTATCTTGGGTACACCTTCACAGAAACATTCAGTCATATCACCTATTCATGTTCTTAAGGGGATAAGCACATATACAATAATGTATAGGAAAATTAGATTTTTTTTTACACCTGAGATGTATGGAAAAAAAACAAGAAATACTTAGCTTCCCACTTTTGATTTTCCATAAGTGCTGGCAAAGCTTGTTATTGCTCCTAATTCATCAGACATCCAGGAAATCACTTGTTATTTCCATGAAATCCATGCAACAGCTGCAGTAAAACTACTTTTAGTCATTTAATGACAGGAAAGGAATACAATAATAAAAGAAACAGGAATATGTTTTCCTATATGCATCTCTGTTACAGTAAAGTGTTTGTAGGAAACATGAGCAATCAGTTCCAAGGGATTAGCTGCTGATGGAAAAGAACAAAACTAAATTCACAAAACACTTCAGAACACTGTGAAACTTGTGGTTTCTGAATCTGAGCACTCTTTGTAATCATGTTGTGCTCTTAGTGGTAAACTTCCAAAGTGAAATCCTTTCTTTTAGAGAAATACTAGAAAGTGGGGGTGGGGTTCGGGAGGGGAGATTGCATGAGACAGTGACAGAGAACCCCTACTGTGAGGAGAATACAGAAGCTGCCCAAGAATTGCAGCAGCCAGGCTTTTGTCTGGGGGGGCCCTTTCCCCACTGGCCAAGCAGTGGTAACAGGATGCCTATCCTGTGGTGTGGTCAGCAATCCCTGGACACATCCTGGGATTGGGCATCACCATGCCCCTCTGGGTGGGGTCGGAGGGGGTCAGAGTTGGAGGATTACTGGACTGCTGCCCAGTGTCCAGTCCTCTGTCTCCTCTCAACAACTACATGCCTATGGACTGGGTGGTGGCTTGTGCGTTATTTGAGAAGTTCAGCACCTTCTTGCAATGGGTCATGGCACATGCAACAGGCAGTGGTGACATAGTGCACTACCTTGACGACTTTCTGTTCATGGGTCTGGCAGGTTTCTCATCCTGCTCTGGGTTAGTAGCGGTCTTTGAACAGGTGTGCATGGATTTTGGAGTACCATTAGCAAGGGAAAAACCTGAGCCTCCGGGGATGGCCCTCACCTTCTTGGGCATTGAAACTGATTCTGAGAACAGACTATGTTGTTTGCCGCAGGACAAGTTGGATCCCCTATGGAGCCTCCTGTGCAGGTTCATGGGGGTTAAGAAAATTGCCCTCCGGGAGTTGCAATAGTTGGTGGGTCATCTCAACTTTGCATGTCGGGTCATCCCAGTGGGCCGCACATTCATGCACCAGTTGGCTAAGAGGGATGCAGGGTGTACAAAACTTCATCACAGGATAATGGTCACGAGGCAGTTCAGGGAAGATTTACAGGTGTGGCAGGTCTTCCTGGATCACTTCAATGAGGTGGCCTTGTGGAGGGCCCCATGGTTGGGGGCACCTTTGGAGTTGTATACCGACGCTGCTGGTGGCCTGGGATTTGGGGCCTATTTCCAGGGAGAATGGTGTGCAGGGCAGTGGCCAGCTGGCTGGCTGGTGGTTGCATTGGGAAAGCAGATTACACTGCTGGAGTTCTTTCCAGTAGTGGTTGCCCTGTGCATCTGGGGTCCCAGATTGAAAGACAAGGTGGTGCACTTCAGGTCAGACAACATGGGTGTAGTACACATGATTAATCAGCAGTTAGGACACTTTGGACCATTGGGGGATTTTATGTGGAAAGTTGTTTTGAAATGTATGCTGCTCAACATTACATTCAGTGCAGTGCATGTACCAGGAGTTGATAATGGAATTGCCAATGCTTTATCTCATTCACAATGGGAGAGATTCTTTGAGTTGGCACCAGCAGCAGACAAGCAGCCATGAAGGGTACCTCCCTTCTTGTGGGAGGTGGTGACTGAGAGACTTGGAGCTGCATGGGTAACTCCATTTCGCCCAGGACAAAAGAAGCGTATTGCTGGGGAGTGGAGCTTTACATCACCACACAGGAGGCTAGGGGGTGGCTGGATGTTTGGCCCATTCTGGTAGATCAGTTATGTGGATATGTTATGGTTGGCAGAACAGCAGACCATTCACCTGGAGTGAAGGGTCGGCACCTGGCCGGTTTGTCGTGGTTGACTAGAGTCATGGGGATGGGGGATACCGTGAGAACATTCAGGGTGTGGAAGTTGTTAGATGGCTGGCACAGAGAGATATCCACTCCTCCAGATGCCAGACTGCCCATCACTCCAGCTATGTTGGAGAAGATTTGGGGGGGTTCCTGCCCAAGTTTTGCAGGAATAAGTATGAAGCCCAATTGTTTAGGACACTGTTTTTGGTAGCTTTCTGTGGGGCATTTTAGGGTGTCAGAGCTGATGCAACCTTCAAAGGGAAAAGGCACCCTACACCTGCTGGCGCAGGATGTGGTGTCAGTGGGGAGTAGGGTCCATCTGCATCTCTACAGGTCAAAGATGGAACAGCCGGGGGCAGAGCATTGGTACAAAGTGAGGGCACTGGAGGGGGTCAATTGGTCGGTGGGCCACATTACAGCTGACTATCGAGTGCTGTGCTCCATGCGGAGGGAAGCCTTTTTCCATTATCAGGAGGATAGCCTGGTGACAGCATATCAATTCAGGTTTTTCCTACAGAAGGCTATTCAGGAGCTGGGGTTGCATGCCAGTGAGTATGGCACCCATTCCTTCCATATAGGATCAGCAATGAATGCCAGGAGCTTGGGCCTATCCGATTTGGAGATTCAGGCCTTGGAACATTGGAAGTCCCAGGTGTTCTTACGTTATGCGAGACTACACTTGCAGTAACCATTTCTTGTCTCTTGCAGGCCATGGGGATGCTATTAAGAGCATATGGATATGTGGACACTCCTTCATTTGGTGGGCAGTGAAGAAAGCAGCCAGTCGGCTGGGGAGAAGCAACCTGTCACTGCCACAACATGCAACACAGATCAGGTGGCTGGGGGTCAAGGGCCTGTGTTGGGAAGGGTTGCTTTAGAGGTTGCAAGGAGAGGCTGACCGGGGGATTGCACCAGATATCTTATTGATTCACTTGGGTGGAGAAGACCTGATTTACGGGAAGATGGTGAATCTGCTGCTGACGATGAAGGATGATTTATGGTCCATTAAAGCTTGGTGGCCTCATATTACTCTCATCTAGTCTCACATGTTGATGAGGGAGCAGTGGCCACAGGCAAGGAAAGCTGCTGCATTGCATACAGCTTGCATGCAGATTAACAGGGAGATGAGAGTTTTTATGGAGTCCTTGGGGGCACTGTACTGAGGCATGATAACATTTACTGTATCCACTGGGGTCTGGTGGTGGACACGGAGGGGCAGTTGCAGGTGGAAATTTTGTATAGCATATTACTTGATTTTCAAAGGATCTTGGAGGGTAGGTCTGAGCAAGCAGCTTGGGGGGGTCAGACCTGGTCTGGCCTGTGGTGGCATAGGAGGAGCACAGGGAAGGTAGCAGCAAATTAGGGGACAATGCCAGTTCTAACAAAGTTGTCAGGGCCCCTGGACAACTTCAGAATGGGGGATCACAAGACCTGTACACACATGGGGGGGGTCTAGGTCCAGCCTCAGCAGTGCATACTGCAAGGTTGAAGCACAAGATGGGGGGCAGCCACCAGAACTTTGGCCATGTGACCTGTCTTGCTACTGCTAAGGGATACTTCAACATGCACTGGAAGGGATTAACCAGGTTGATGGGCAGTGCCGGTGCCTGAGGTATGGCTCGTCCTCCCGGCAGTGCATGCTGCTCAATGGTAAAAAGTTTACAATGTATTATTCTAGAATGTTAATAATTATATTGTGAATTAAGCTATTCAATAAAGATTAATATTAATATCTGGATATTAAATAAATGCCTGGCTATGGCCATTTCTTCCATGATCTGTGTGGTGTCTTTCTTGGTGAGGGGGGAGGAATTGGGGGCCTACCGGACAATACAGAGGCTGCCCAAGAATTGCAGCAGTTAGCCTTTTGTCTGGGGGCCCCTGCCCCCACTGGCTGAGCAGTGGTAACAAGATGCCTGTTCTGAGTGTGATCAGCAGTCCCTGGACACGTCCTGGGATAGGGCATCACCATGCCCTCTGGGGAGGGGGGGTTGGAGGAAAGGAGTTGGAAGATTCCTGGACTGCTGCCCAGAATCCAGTCCTCTGTCTTCTCTCTCCTTCAGATCCTTACCCACCCAGCCCTTGAGATTTGGGGATGGGGTAGGCAAAGGAATGGCCCGGCTTTGACCCATAGGGGACACGCATTAGAGGTTGAGGAGTGACTTTTCCCATTTTTACTCTTCTGGGTTTTTTCCCGGGTTTTACACCTCCTCCAAAAAGGGATGTAATGATTAAGACAATAAATAAGTATATTAAATTCTGTCTATCAATAATAACATAATAAACTAGTTAATATCATAGTACTAAATCATCAGTCAAAGAATAGGGTAGGTAGTAGGAAGTAGGTATTAGCAAAACTAGTGGAATCTTAAGTATCAAGGTTGATATGGTATTGCAAACTGTCACAGCCAGGTGGCGGGGCAGCACGGGAGAAGCACATGAGGAAGCTAGCAGGTAGTCGATGATGCCAATTCTCCCGAAGGTGTTGGGGCACCTGGTCGGCACTAGGATGTGGAATCACAAGACCTGTACCTACATGGGGGTCTAGGTCCAGCTTCAGCAGTGCATACTGCAAGGCCGGCGCCACCAGGGGGGGGGCATCTGCCAGTACCTTGGCCATATGACCTATCTTGCTACCGCTGAGGGATATTTCAGCATGCACTGGAAGGGATTTCCCAGGTTGATGGGTGGTGCCGGTGCCTGAGGTATTGCACATCCTCCCGGCAGCTCAATGCTGCTCAATGGTAAAAAGGTTATGAGGCATTAACCTAGAGTATTAATAATTATAATATGAATTAAGATATTCAATAAAGATTAATATTAATATTTGGATATTAAATAAATGCATGGCTGCAGCCATTTCTTCCAAGATCTGTGTGGTGACTTTGTTGTTGGTGGTGGTGGGTGGGTGGGGGGATTGAGGCTACCAGACAAACAGGAAATGTTAGTCTGGAACTTTTCCTGAAGCTGTGACTCACATGCTTCACATGGCAGCTGTTTTGTAGAGGGGAGAGATGTATTGTTAAAAATTTTTATTAATTAAGATATTAATGTCACTGTAACACCCAGGATTTTTTTTCTTTTTGTAACCTATTTTCTCTGTGAAATATGTAAGCAGGTTTGGAATTTGAGGCAGAGTGGAAAATTACAGTTTCCTATGCCTCTCACAGAGGGGAACAGGCTGATTGTGTGGGCAGTAGAGCACTTTTCATCTAAAATATGCTTTGTTTTGGGTAACAACAAAAGGCCTGAACTGTTCTCATCCTACAAATGTTATGTTTTGGATGTAAGCACATGACACGCCTAGCTAGATGCACCCAGTGGTCCTAGATGCCATGTAAGGAAAAGGAACAATGGTCCAAATACATAACACCAACTCATACCAGCTCTGTTGTGGTGGAGGTCTCACTGATCAAATGGAATGTCCATGGTGTGATGTCAGAGAGGCAGCGAAGATGATGTGAGAAAAGGGGCTGCCCTGCCACGGGTATGTCTGGTCTGTATTTGTCTTATAAAAGTCAGTCTTATCTTGGGATGTTGAAGCCTCAACATCATAGACCAGTGTACTAAGACTCGTTAAGACTCGTTAGATCCTAGTTGGGGTAAGCTCAACCATCTACCTATAAGGTATCTTAGGTTATTCTGTGGGAATTCTGTCTTGTTCTGATGTTTTGTTTTCCATTTCTGTAGAGTACTGTATTCCCCTAGTATTTAGAGTGTATAATCATTTATGTTATGTAAATATAGAAACATAGAAACATAGAAGTTGACGGCAGATAAGGACCGCAAGGCCCATCCAGTCTGCCCATTTCTTTTTCTACCTTATAAATGTGCCATCGGCCTTTGCTCTGTTAGTGACCTATCTAGTCATAGTCATTTGTATTGCTCCCTTATGCCTATCCCATGCCTGTTTGAAGCCCTGCACTTCATTCATAGCCACCACTTCTGGGTAAGCCATTCCATGCATCTACCACCCTTTCTGTGAAAAGATTTCCTCACATTCCCCTTAATCGCCTCCTCTAATCTCATGCTGTGTCCTCTTGTCCTGCTATTTTCTTATATTTAAACATGTTAGACTCTCTCACCTTGTTTATGCCCTTAAGGTGTTTGAATGCCTCGATCATATCACCTCTCTCCCTCCTTTGCTCAAGGGTATACATATTGAGCTCCGTTAATCTGTCCTCATATGTCTTCTGATGCAGTCCTGCACCATTTTGGTTGCCCCTCTCTGGACTGCCTCAATTTGGTTAATGACCTTGTGAAGGTGTGGCCTCCAATACTGCCGCAGTACTCCAGATGGGGCCTAACAATGTCTTGTACAGAGGGATTATTACCTCCCTCTTACGACTTGTGATACCCTACTATACACCTAACACCCCCCTAGCCTTACCTACTGCTTTAGAGGTCTGCTTGGATGATTTTAGGTCATCAGTGATGATGATGCCCAAGTCTCTTTCTTCCTTGTGACTGCCAGCAACTCCCCTCCCAGCCTATAAGTGGCTTCAGGGTTTTTCTTCCCTATGTGCATGATTTTGCACTTCTTTGCATTAAATCCCAGTTGCCACTCTTCTGACCATTCTGCTAGTTTATCCAGATCTCTTCTCATTCTGCCCACCCCATCTGGATCATCTACTCTGTTGCAGATCTTGGTGTCATCTGCAAACAGACAAGCCTTACCCTCTAGTCCGTCTGCAAGGTCACTAATGAAGATGTTGAATAGGACTGGCCCCAGGACTGATCCCTGGGTACCCACTTGTGACTTGCATCTCTTCTGACTGTATACCATTTACCACCACTCTCTGTTTTCTGCCAGTCAACCAGTTTGCCACCCAGTTGACCAACTTCTGACCCACCGAGCCTACCCAGCTTATTTATCAATCTTCTATGTGGAACAGTGTCAAAAGCTTTGCTGAAGTCAAGGTAGGCGACATCAACTGCTCCCCTTGGTCCACCACTCTGGTTACCCAGTCAAAGAAATCTATGAGATTAGTTTGACAGGACCTTCCTTTGTAAACCCATGCTGTCTTGGATCCTGTGCCCTATGGATTCCAGGTGTTGCATTATCCTTTCCTTAAGGTGCCTCCATAATCTTGCCCACTACTGAGGTAAGACTGACCGATCTGTAGTTCCCCGCCTCCTCCCTGCTACCACTCTTGTGGGATGGGATCACATGAGCCCTTCTCCAGTCTTCTGGGACCTCTCTGTGCTCAGAGACTCAATAAACAATTCTGCTAATGGCTCTGCTAGTTCCTCCTTTAGCTCCTTAAGTACCCTGGGATGTATGCCATCAGGTCCCATTGCCTTATCCACCTGAGCTTAGCAAGCTCTTGTAGGATCCTTTCTTTTGTGAAGGAGTAGTGCTCACCTCCCTCCCCTGTGTCCATGATGCTGAGCTGTGGGCCTGCCCTACCTTCTCTTCAGTAAATACTGAGCAAAAGTATCTATTTAGGATAGATGCCTTTACAGGGTCCTCCTCCTCACATGCTCCCTTTTTCTCCATTAAGCTTATCAATACCCCCTCTGGACTTTCTCCTTTCACTAATGTATCTATAGAAAGTCTTGTCACCTTCTTTTACTGTTCGTGCTAGTGTTTCCTCAGTTTGGGACTTTGCCTGCCTTACTGCCTTACCTGCTTCCCTTAGGGCAGTTTGGTATGCCTTCCTATCTTCATCCCGCTGTGTTCCTTATATTTCCTGAAGGCCAGCCTTTTGGCTCTGACCTTTTCTGCTACTGTATTTGAGAACCAAAGTGGTTTCCTTCTTCTTTGCACTTCCTTTTCTGTCTAACACAATGGGATGTTGCTTCAAGTATTGCATCCTTAATGCTTGCCCACTTTGCCTGTACCCCTCACCTGTGTTTCTTTGCTAGGGCTAGCTTAACTCTGTTGGCCATCTTATCAAAGTCAGCCCTCTGAAGTCCCATATTTTTGCCTTGGAATGGGATGATTTAGATGTAGTAGCCAAATTGAACCATACCATGAGATGGTCACTGGCCCCCAGGTGACCTTTTTAACTGGAGATCTGTGATCCCTTCTTTGTTAGTCAGTACTAGATCTAGGATAGCCCTGTCTCTTGTGGGTTGCTGTACCAGTTGTTTGAGGCCCTCCCCTGCAGGGAATCCACTATGAGTCTAGTTCTGGCAGATGCTCCTGCTGGTATTGACCAATCTGTATCTGGCATGTTGAAGTCTCCCATTATCAGAACCTCCCCTTTAGCTGTCATGTTTTGTATATCTTCTAACAGTAATGTGTCTATGTCCTCCCTCTGGTCTGGAGGCCTGTAGACAACCCCAGTTCTTATGGCTGTCCCATTTCCTGTTTCCAGGGTGACCCACAGTTCTTCTGGCTCCTTATGTGCATTCTGAATTTCTGTAGCTTTGATATTTTCATTAACATACAGGGCCCTCCTCCCCACTTTTTGCACCTCGGTCTCTTCTGAACAATACATAGCCAGGTACTGAAGTCTCCCAAGTGTGGTTACTGGTGAACCACGTCTCACTAATTGCTACTATGTCAGTTTAGCCTCTGACATTATTGCCTACAGGTCTGGGATCTTATTTCCCAGGCTGTGAGCATTTGTACATGATTTTCCATTGGCCAGATTTTGGTGTGTTAGTTGTTGGGTGAAGTTTGGCATTACCCCTGTGCATCGTATGGGGAGACAAACCTTTTTTCTTACCTGGTGGTGCAAATGAACGTCAAACACGCTGAATTCCTGTTTGACCACTAGCTGAGGGGGGAGGGGTGTTCTTCCCATTCGACGTATGGGGTGCTGCACCCCTCTCCCCATTTGCTAGCTTAAATATTCTGCAAAGACGTCAAACTTCTGCCCCAATGCACTGACTCCTCTTTAGTCAGATGCAGTCCATCAAATTTAAAGAACTTTCGCTCCCAGAACTGTTGCCAGTTCCTACAAATCTGTGTCCTTTTCCTGGCACCAGTCCTTGAGCCACGTGTTTAGCTCCCTATCTCCCCTTCTCTGACCTTCCGTCCATCTGTTCCCTCTCCCAGACTGGCAGGATCTCAGAAGGAGATGCAGACGAAATAGATGATAGTTTGTCACCCAGCCTAGTCAGGTGTTCCTTGGCCTCCACAACTGACCGGCTGGCGAGATCATTAGTCCCTATGTGCACTAGGACATCAATGTTTTCTCCTGCTTTGTGAACAATTTTAGCAATGCAGTCAGTGTCTCTCCATGCTGATGTACCTGGGAGACATCTGACCATTGCCCCTGGCTGGAGATGGGTATCAACTCCCCGAATCATGGAGTCTCCTATGATCAGAAGTTTTTTGGGTTTCCTTTGTGCTTTTTTTGTTTTGGTTCCTGATTTGGGTGAGTTTTGTTGTGCTAGCTCCTGTGCGCAGTGTCCTGCTCTGCAGTGTCTTCTGCCTCTTTATTTGATTTCAGAGATAGAGGCAGATACCTGTTTGTAGTGTTTATATGGTTTTTGGAGGCAATGTGTTGGAGAGCAGAGAGTGATGGGGCTCCTGATTTGCTCCTCCTAACCACCTGCCAACCTCCTGGACCAACTACCCTCTGCGGTCGAGGTTTTTCTGTTGGATGCTGGGGAAATGACGGTGGTTCTTATAATGTATTTCCTCTTCAATATGAAATTTGAGGCGTGCAATCTCTGCCCATGCTGCCCGGAGCTGAGCCCTAAGATCTCAAAGGCCCAGCATGTAGGACAGTGTCCTAAATCCTGTAAGACTGTCCTTCTGAAAATTGTTCCACAGTACCTGCAGTTAATGAAATCCATTCCAAATAAGTTGCTGGGTTTGTAACCTAGTCAGAGTAATTAGAAGGAAAAAAAGAAAAAAATGCAAGTAATGGTTTAATTGTGCTTTGTTTAACTTGTTATAACAAGTTAAATTACTAGTGCCCCTGTAAATGAGATCACCTTGTGGAGGCCCCACTGATCCGCCCCTTCCTGCTCTGCCACAGGAAATGTCACAACTGTGGTACCCTATAAAAGGAGTGTAGCGTGGGGTGGTTGGGTATGGGGGTGGGTGGCTGGGCCCTTCCCCTGCCTAAAAAGAAGAACCACGGACGAAAGAACAAGGAGGTAAGAGCAGAAACAATCAGTCAACAACAAATGCAGTAACCCTGAAAGCTTATCCTAATGTTAGATAAAACTGTAAAACCTGTAAAGCACCACCTGTAATAATTTCAGAGAAGATATACCCTGTAAGAAACACTTTGCTCCAGAGAAAAATAAAGCAGTAACAGAAGATATCATGAGTAGTAAACATTATTTTTGATTTATTTAAACATTTGTTCACCAGGATAGTCATACTGAGCCAAAGCTCATTTCCAGATGCGACCTGGGGAGGGGGGGAGTGGGAGAACATACAAAAATCACAAAAAAGAGACATTTGGCTACAAACAGTAGTTCGACAACACAACCAGATCCAGTAAAGTTATGAACATTTTCGGGTTGTAGAGACATAAATACATCAATTACAGTAATAATTCATTGTTAACAGAACATGGTAAACTTTAAACATTTTCTGGACAGGAGACAACTGGGGAAAACTAGAATTCACAAAAAGTAAGTACACACCGTGAGGACTAGGTCATTTTAAGTGCAGAGGTGAGGAGATAGATCACCTGGGACAGTGGCAGGGGGAAGGTGGCAGGAGGCGTAGTGGAGTCTGGCAAGCGCAGGGAGAGAAGGAGTTTCTGATGGAGGGGCAAGTTTGTTCCACAAGCTTGGGAGCCAGTAGGAGAAAGCAGCTTTGCTGGATGATGAGGATGGGAGAGGTAAATGGAAAGATCTTACATTTCTGTGCCTCAGTACATAAGGGGTGTCCAGGGCCATGGAGAGACTGTCGACCATGTAGGAGGGTACAATGTCAAACCAGTATTTAGATATAAGGTTGAGAGAGTGGATATAGCGTCTGTGGGAGAGTGGAGTTATTCCTAGGAGGAAGTAAAGTTTGCAGTGATGCATTCTAAGGGGTGAGTTGGTGGTGAAGTGATAAAAAGAGTTTAGGAGGGTGTCACGTTTGGATAGGGTGGTTTCTGGGGCAGTGTGGTAGGCCACAACTGCATAATCAAAAATAGGGAGGATCATTTTAGTTAAGATCTGCCATCTGGCAGGAAGTGAGAAGGATTTGCAGTGCCCATAGAGCATGTTAAATTTGGGGCATAGTTTAGAGGTGGTTGCATCATTGTGAGACAACTAAGATAAGTGAGGAAGTGAGGATCGAGCCACACTCCCAGGTATTTGTATTTACTGACATGATCTAGTGGGGTGCCATCTAGGGAAGCAATGGGAGAAAGGGGGGAGGATCTGTTAATTTTCTGCACTGTGCCAAATAACATGGCTACAGTTTTGGCAGTGTTTGCTTTCAATTGGTTTAGTCTGAACCAGTGTTGGATATGTTAGAAAACACATTGGAGGGTAGACTGAACTTCTCTTATTGATGAGAATGAGGTAAAGAGGATCATGTCTTCCGCATACATGTGTATGCTGGATTTTTTTATATACTTCATGCTCTCCGTGACTGTGTTGTTAAATGTATAGATAACCTTTGGTAACTGGCAAGTCCATGATCCATTTCTGAACAGACTGGCTACTAAACTATCCAAAGCAAAATTTTCTGTGCTGTGACTAAAGGGGTGGGGCATTTGCCCTTTGAGAAAGGTCACCATACTGTGAGAGCAGTGGCTGGGGTTGGATTCTGACCTAAAGATACCCCTAGTGGAAATCAAACTGGGTGCTGGCAGTACAATGAAGTGAACATTCAGTTGTCTGAAGGGTTGTGAGAACTGGCAGCACGGTGCAGATTGAGTTGTGAGAGACCTTGTGTGGTAACAATCACTTTGTTTTAAATTAATAAAAGTCAGTAGAATGGAAATTTTAAAATTTGAAATGGATCCTTGAAGTGACCAGGACTGTGCTATATTGGTCTGAGTGTCACAATAAACTAATATTTTGCTCTGCAAGATGTGATTGTCAGGTTATTATGGCACAAATCCTGTTGCTACAGAGGTGAAAACATTTGCTCAAGCTGATGAAAAACTCTGCTATCAGTAATTTTTGTATGCTTCTGACATACTGAAGTTTTTAGCAGTAATTTAAAATACCATAACAGTAGGGCCGATTACACATGGACAGTAGGGTGGTATTGGATGAGACACAGTAAGTATACATGTTTTTCTTGTACTGTAAGTCACTTGGATCCAACTGTCTAGTCCTTGCTAGAGATGTTGCGCAGTTTTACTTCACCAGCAAAGTTCCAGGGAATTTATGAAATTGCCTTCATAAATAGCTTAGTGAATTGCCCAATTCACTACTATTCTGCTTCACACTGAGGTTTTCTAGAGAAACAGCACTTTTTCTTGCAAAGCCAGGTGAAGTTATGGCAAAGCTGAAACTTCAGCAATGATTTTAATAATGTCTCCTTAAAAAGTGCAATTTCACCTTTCAAAAATGTGTCAAGTCTACACTTTGCATATTGTGAATTTGGCAAACTTTGTTCATTATTTCATGAAGTAAAGTTTGCCAGCTTCACACATCTCTAGTCCTTGCTTTTTCAGTTATGAAATTATATACAAAATAACAGAAGAATGGTTCTTTTTAGTGACTTTATGTTTGGCTGCAAAAATGTTTTCCAGGGCAAAACAGAAGGAACTATAGTCTAGAAAGACATTTTTTTAAAGTGATTTTCATAGAAAATCAGAAAGGATGCAACAATTGTTCTTGTGTTTCAGAATTAGGTGCACTTTGATTTCTTTACTCCTACAGCTTCATATCAAATGTTGTTTAGATGCCAGTGTGATCAATGCCGCTGCATGAGTTACTGCAGTTTGGTGTTTCCCCATCAATATGGCTCTGCATATTATCTTTAAGTAGTATTATAAAAAGCAAACCTTGTTTAAAGGACTGAAGCAAACACATGGAGCCAGATTCTCAAAAGGTTATGCCTGGCGTAATTCGACTTGCAACCCAAAAAATGGTGCAAGTAGCAAGTTACACCAGTAGTTGCATCATGCAGTATTCTGCAAAGCAGTCTGTGACATGCCACAGGCTGCTTGAGCCAAAGTGGACATATGCCACCATTAACGCCCTAAATCCCCTGCAACATGGCACTAGGGGGTTTACAGCAGTAGTTGCGCGCGATTCTGGAAGGGCAGCAACCAAGTCCCCCAGTTTGCTATTCACAAACAACCCCCAGAGGACATCTGCCAAAGTACAGTCACACCAGCTTTTAGCTGGTGTAAGTGGACTTTACGCCCTCCAAGGGTTGCGCAACTGTGCCCCAAAGTATTTTGGTGCAGTCAGAATATGGTTATTGCTGAGGAACAACCCAAGCACCTGAAATATACTGCTGTTATGATAAACAATATATAAATACATTAAGAAACCTGTAAACCTTTGTTATAAAGTAAAATGTAGCCCCAACCCCCAGTCTGTAAAGCCCCTCAGGGATTGCCCATGTCCCCGGCCCCTCCCCACATGTTGCTAAAGCCCCACAGGGCTTGTATATGCCCCCCAACCCCAGATACATTCATACAGCCCCTCAGGGCTTTGTCATGACCCCCCAATATTTTAATTAAGCCCATCAGGGCCCTGTCATGCCCACCCCATTCCCCCAATATCATAACAAAGCCCTGACACCCCACAATATGCAAACAGCACCCACCCCTGACTGATCCACAACATGTGGTGTAATAAAGCACAAGTCTCCCATTACCCTGGTGGTCTAGTGGTCTCCCCACCTGGCAGTGCCCGACCTCCCTGCTCCCACCCCTGACCCCTGTCAGAAGGATGACTGGAACAGCCCACTTCTCACCACCACAGCCAGCCACCAACTGAATGTGAATGAGCGCACACTACTGTGCTGTGCATACACGCTCAGTGAATGTGCTTCATTCACTGAGCACATATGTACAGTACAGTAGTACTCACTCATTCATGTTCAGTTGGCAGCTGGCTGTGGTGGTGAAAGGTGGGCTGTGCCAGCCACTGGCCTGAAGGGGGTCAGGGGTGGGAGAAGGGAAGTGAGGCACTGCCTGATGAGTGGCCACTAGACCACCAGGGTAATGGGGAATTGCTTTTATTATGCCATATCGGGATTGGTTGGGGTGAGCCAGCACACATTGTGGGGTGTCGAGGCTTTGTTATGATATCGGGGAATGGGGGTATGACAGGGCCCTGAGGGGCTGAATTAGAATATCAGGGAGACAGAGGTCAGGGTCATGACAAATCTCTGAGGAGCTGTATTGCAATATCAGGGGTCAGGGGCATGACAGAGCACTGCAGAGCTATAAGGACAGGGATCGGGACATGGGGGAATGCACCCTTCACAACCAGGGTTGCGGCATGTGGCAAACCCTCCAGGTATGCCCTATCTTTGGAGTACCTGGGGGTGGGTTGCAAGTCACAGGACTTAGCCGACAGGACCCTGTCCTTTGTAGAATTGGGTGCAGGTCCTTTGGCGCAACTGCACCCTTCGTATGTTGCAACTTGCGATACGCATAGGGGTGCCTAGAATCGGCCCCATGAAGTTTATGTTATTAATAATGCTAGCTCTCTATTATTCTGCTTTTGTCTTTTTGAACTGTGCTGCACTCTGTGCAGGCTTGCCTATAAAGGTATTAATATAAATGAAATTAATGATCAAATCAAATGTGTTAAGTGGGGTTACCAAGCACATGGAGGGGGCAAAGCACATTCTGTTTAACTTTCTATTTGTGAAACTTGAGATTTATTTTTGTAGAAAACTATTAGTTTGACTGGCACAAAGAACACACACACACACACACACACACACACACACACACCATTAAGTCAATTCAGCACAAGGATGGCAGGGTCGGACTGGGCATGTAAAGAACCTCTGGGAATGTGTACCCAAGGGCCCCCCTCACAATGTCAGATGCAAAAATCCTACATATGCTGTTCCCATCTGTCTTGTGGGTGCCCAGCAGCTGCTTGCTGCAAGGCAGTCTTTTTGTTCCTCCTCCAACACAACAGGACATGGGGAGAAGCAGATATTAATGACACAAGAGTGAAAAAGGATAGGGCGCACATAAGTAGTGCAGCCAGCAAGATTGGCTTGGGTGACTGAGGCAAAAGTGGAAACAAGGCAGGCAATACAGCAGCAGTCAAACCCCCCTTCCCTTCAAACTGAAGCCTGAAGCCTACCCAGTGTTAGGGGAAGACATTGCACTATCACTACGCCCTACATTCTTTTTTTCTCTGGAAAGAAACAAAACCAAAACACCTTAGCAATGTGATATATTAGCTCACCGAAATTTTTGTTCTGTTCTGCATCTACTGTAATTTTGAAGTTCAGCGCAGGCAAACTTGTTCCAAAAAACAGAAACTTAGCAAATTATCTTCACTGATTGCAAAGTAAGTGTTGGGTTTTTGGTTGCCTAATTAAATTTTCAGCCAGTTAACTATAATGTTCTATAAAGAGCTAGCTCAGTCAGCAGATATGAATAGTGATGAGTTTGACTGTTGAGGAGCAAAAAAAAAAAGTGGCTGTACTGGTGCTCTGTCTCTGTGACCGGCTGTGCTGCTCAATGGCCTCAATTGAGGATACCTCCTCCCTGCTGCTCGGACTTCCTCCATCGACCACCAGATCCATCTCTCTGTCCTCCTGTGGCTGGCCTAGTAGCTTGACCCAACTGCAGTGCTTCTGGCATGTGTACTACTCTCTCTCTCTCTCCTGAGTCCTGAGGTCAGGAAGACTGCCACGATGATCAGGATCATGGCCTGGTGTCATCACCCACCCACTTGTGACCTGACCCCACCCGACATTGATGGCTCCCTCTCTCCCTGCTGCTGCCTGATCTGGAGAGTGCTCCACTCTGAGACAGTCCTCCTCCTTCACCCTCTTCTTCGGCTGCTATGCTTGTTCGCCTGGCTGGTGGTATTTGTCCGCTGACATGGTAAGACCAACTGCTCTGATGGTGAACACAACTGAGTCCACAAATAAAATGGTGCCATCTCACACTCTCTGTAGGTAAAAGCTGGCACCAGCTGCCAATAGTTGACTAGAGCACATGAGCATTGCACCAGCATCAGTCAGTCACCAGCAGTCAATGATGTAAACAGAAGTCCAGATGCTGGCATCACTCTGACCAAGCTGCAAAAATAATTATGTTTGCAGGACTTGCAAACCTTCTGGAGTTCACCTCTCCAATTCTTGAGTGTAGATAATTATTTTTTGAGCCAATGATGTAGCTGAGCTGAAGACCACCTCCTTGGATAATTGGACAGGGACATTATGTGGGGGGGGGGTTGGATCAGAAGGTAGACTGTCATTCCATTCAAAGGGGGCGGTCAGGGCTGGGGCAGTGTCAGTGACAGCTCAGCATGTCATGGTAAAAGCAACCCCCCTCGTGCAGCCAGTGCAGTGCCCCCTTGCCTGTACAGCAGCAGCAGCTGGTTTGCAAAATTAAATATGAAACAAACAAAGGCTAAATTAATTAAATGTTTCCTGGGGGCCAGGGTGGGGATGCCTCAGGAATTTTCTTGGTAGTCCTGTGGGGCAGTCCGACCCTGCAAGATGACCTCATTTTGGTATAGAACCTATGAGGGTCTGTGGCGGAGGCAGCAAGTTACTTGCAGGTATTACAGTATCTTAATAAGTTAGATCTAGAGGTGTATTAACAAAAGAAAACAAGACATCACAATTATTCAAGCAAGCTAAGCAAACAGCTAGGGAATGCCCCGTGGTAATCATGGTTCAAAAGTGTTTCAGGCATGATGGGAATTAATTCATGTACTAACAGGGTTTTACTGTAATCTATATCATGAAGATTTAAAGTGTGAGACAAAAGAGACTCATTTTGTATCACCTGCTAATGCATTTTGGGTTTCAGAGATAAAATAAGAGAAGGCCATTTTGTCTATGGTTCAGAGTACTATGGAATTTGAGTATGTCTTTAACCTATGACAGTTATATATAATGGACTAATCATATGAAATCATGGCATCATGGATTCCTTTGAAATCCATCAAGAATAACATGGTACTTTAGTATAAGGACTTCCCCTCCACATAATACATTTCATTCATGGTATATTTAATGTGCTTTACCTTGCAATGAATTAGATTGTACTTGTGGTGTAATAATGACTCATATGCTAGAATGACTGTGACTGTGTTCTCAGCAGCGTCATTCACACAGCTATGGACACTAGTTGAACTGATGAACAGGTGGAATACTGGCTTGCACTCCATGGTCATCCTCAACTGTTTGATTAAACTTTCACCAAGCGAAGTAAACTATAGATACATAGTTATAGATTGCAGACTCAGCATATTGGAATCAGTTAAAAGGCCTCAGAAGCATGGAACTGCATCTGAGCATAGGTTTTAGCATAGGTCACAAGCCCAGCACACATTAAATACAGTAAGTATACATATTGTGAAACACTTCAAAATATGCTATTCTCTGTGAAGAAAGTCTCTTATTCTTAATGGACATGCATGTAATTCATTCATAATTCTGCACAAAAGTACGGCATATGATTTGCTCATAAAAATAATTGACACCACATGTTTTAGAAAAAGATTGTTTCAGTCATGTTGATAATGCTGTTCCTTAATTTCAGCACAAATACTTGGTCAGAATTTTTAAGACAGCAAGATTAACTAGTGTGCATCAGGGTAACCAACTCTGGGAGAGCTCAAGACTAGAATAAGTTCTCCTGTGTTCAGTTCTGTTACTGGATTTGCAAACTTATCTTTCTACCATATTTCAGATGCATGATGTTTTGTGTCAGATTATAATGGTAAGTATGATGCTGTGTGAGGATCTCATAGTAGTTTGTACAGTCAAATGTATTCCGACAGAAGTACTGTGGCTGTAATAAATAACAGCTATTACAAAACTGAAGTGGCCTGAGTGATTAATAATCCATTAGTGGATGCGGGTAGATCCTGTGTCAACATTTATGGCACAGCCATACTCTGCCTCAGCCGGGGGAGCAATTCTGCATGTTTCTAAAGAGCAGTGTCTATTATCTTGTTTAGACCTTTCAGAAAACAAAGAATACCCATTCAAAAGAATCATGATGGTCTGACATTGGGAATTGTAATGAGCTCCCACATACTCTATATTTGGTCATCTTTCCTATGGAAATATTCTAAGTACAAAACAAAATGTTAAATTACTGACAAAAGAGATTAGTCATAAGGCAAAACTTTCCAGATTTTTAAGAGTGCTGTTCTGAAAATGTTTACCAAAGTATACTTCATATGATGGGAAAGAAAATTTTGAGAAATGGGTACTAACGTGTTACAAATATGTCAGTTATAACATTTAGAGTAGTGCTTCAGAGAACTCTTCTGTATACAAGGGCAGATATACAGTATGTGATCCTTTTATTTCTTTTGTGGACTACTGTGACCCCTTGCCTGATATGCCCAGTTCTATAATGTCAACATATTTTTCTGTTTTTTATAAACATTTTATTTATATAATCATTACTGTGTATATTTCTATATCCATGTATGTATGTATGTATTCAGCATACGCAAAATCTATATATTAATTGCAAAAAATGACATTAATGCAGGCATTAGGGTTGAAAAACACAATGTTCACAAAGTAGGGAAAAAAACACGGATTTGGGTTTCTGGAGTCTTGGAGAATTAATGGTAATGGGATATTCCTTTGAGTTGCCAACCCTAATGTCCACCCACTCCCCTCCAGGCTGTAACCTCCTGTCTGAAGCACAAGGTACAGCTCAAAACCAGTGCCTCATAGCGGTCCACACTTTTGAGATAGAGAAGTTTGGCTCATCACATGTTGGCAACAAAATCTATCATAGTTTTCTTCATGCAGGGCCCTTTGTGAAGAAAAGAAACTGTGTCTGGCCTTGTTTGCTCAGTGCAGGGGATGGGCATTAGGATTGTAATCCCAAGTAACACCCTATCACTGATTGACAAAGACTCTGGAGTCCAAACCCATTTTTCTTTTATTTACCTACTTTGTGCACTTTGTGTTCTTCAACACTAATATCTACATTAACATACTTTTTTACACTGAATTTCCCTTCTTTTTGTGATAGTAGAATCCTTTCCTCATTTGCTCAGGTGCATTTGGGACCTCTGTGAAATGAAATAAGCAGAATTGTAGAGATACTGAATTTCTAGTCCTGCTTCACCAATCAAGTAACAAGTGAAAGAAAACTTACAGAATAATGGATAGGAACCTGTGCACAACAAGGCTGTGTTTCCATCAAGGGTTGATGACATCATAGACCTCGAGAGTATAGTTCAAGAGGTCCCTATGATGTCATCACCCCCTTTCTTGATGGAAACACTTGTGGACAGTTCCCTATCCTGTTATTTTATATAGTATATATTTTATTATTTAAAATAACAGAAAATTGTTTTTTGCCTTAGAATCTGCATCTGAGCTGAATTGTGTATTTTTTGTCTATTTTGTTTTAAATGTACATAGTTGTCCCCGTCAGCCACTACTGTCATATCCGCTTCTGGCTGCAGTGTTGTTCCCTTACCTTCCCACATGCTTAGAAGATCACTGTTTCTGTAGAAATGTTTAAATCTTCTTTTGTTTGGCAGGTTGAGGACTTCAAATTAATAAAAAAATAGCCAACAGAAACAGGTTCTGTATTGTGCTATCCCGTATTCAATAATGAGAGGTTGGCCACAATGCATGGTAGACAATGTTCGGACATAGAACATAAAAGTTGTTGTAGTATAGTAATGATGTAGCTACTATACTACAACCTTTGTCACTTTTAAACTGTCCAGCAACAGATTTCTGCTGTGTATTGAAATCCATCTGCAATAAGGGGAAACCATGAACTATTGTGTCTTAATACTTGTAGTTGCACAGTTACACCATACCATCCTTGCTTAGAAACAGTACTACTAATAAAGATTTCCTACATGGGGATTGTGGGATGTGGGTTAGGTGGCTTGAGGGAACATCCAGGCATACCTATAAAATAAGAATAGCAATGGGGTCACAAAGGATATGCAGCTCTTTAATAACTAACTAGGACAAACAAGGTACTGCAAACATAAAATAGTACTTACATGACACGTGTTCAGTGTTCTCCAGCACTGACGCTGGTGTCCTGCTGTGTCATCTTTATTGTTCCACTGGACTTGTAGGCATAAAGTGGAAAATGGGTTAGTATGAATAATAAAATTACTGATCTGTTGTGCAGGGTAGAAAAGTATTTTTTAGGAGGGAGTTTAAATCGGGTTAGTTGGGGGTTGATGCCGGTACCATGGCAGTGACCAGCATTTAGCAACTGACTAGGGCAGCTCGTGGAGGTCAACATTTAATTTATTTATTTATTAAAATCTCAGATTACAACACCTTTGAGCAATAAACTCTTTTACAGAGGTTCCACGTCAGAAGATTTAAGCACAGATATGGGTAACAAACAGAAGAGAATATTTTAACAAAATGTTTCATGGACAGAACATATTACAGAATGGGATTATACAATGAGTGCCAGGAATACATCATTCACCCTACTTTAAACAGGAAATACACAGAATGAACAGACTATGTGAATCAGCCTAACCAGTCTTGTCTAGACTGGAAACAGCTAAAAGGAAAGCTAGGAAGGAAGGGAGAGGGTAGAGAAAGAGCAAGGGGGTGGGGAAGGGAGAGGGGAAAGGAGGGATGAGGGGATAGGAGGTGAGGTTAGAGTAGGGCAGTATAGGGTAGTTTGAAGTGCTTGATTGACAGAGCATGGGGTAGCTGGGATGGCTAAGGGAAACAGTCACAATTGCTGATTGCTGTGAGATGTTGACGGTGATTATATTTGAATGGGCCAAGTTTGGTTTCAGTAGAGATGTTTCTGAGTAGTGAGTTAATCCAGAGAGGGGATGTATATTCAGATGACCTTGGCCCTTGAGTAGTGTGGCATTGTGAGACTGGGAAGAGTTGGTTTTCTGAGCCTCACATCTGGTGCAGGTTGCAGAAAAGGCTTAGCAGCTTTTGAATCCCTGGTGGCGTGAGGCCAAGACTATTTTTTTTAGCTAGCAGGCAGCTTCATTATTTAATCTGACCTTTTAAGTGCAGCCAACCTATCTGAGCATAAAGGTCACGTGTATGAGTGAGTTGAGTCACCCCAGTGATGAGTCTACAGGCTTTGTTAAGTGCTATGGAGATCCCCCTGAGGGATGTATCAGTGGCTGAGCAATAAATGACCAGAACATACTCTATAATAGAAATGACTCAGCTGTGTATTGCCTCAGGAGTCAGGCTGCACTTATGCCTGTCAAGTAGTCTAATTCTTATGTTCACTGATTTGGCAATGTTTTCTATATGTTGAGCATATGATAAGGTGCTATCAATAGTTACCCCAAGGTATTTGAAGTGTTGCATCTGTTCAATGGAGGTACCCATGCTGTTTCTAAAGATCAGCATGTGGGATTTATGCTTATTGTGGGTGTTACTGAAAAGCATAACTTTGGTCTTCTTATAGTTTAATACTAGCTTGTGACTGCTAAACCATTCCTCCATACATGCAAAGCTGAGCTGTAATCAGTCCTCAAGGAGCTTTGGATCAGGGTTACTTGTGTAGATAATGGCATCATCCACGTAGAGTAGGATCTGTTTGTTGCAGGAGTTCAGAAGGTTATTCAGAAAGAGGCTAAACAGGAGGGGGCCCAGTATGGACCCTTGAGGGACACCTGAGCAGACTTGCTGTCTTTCAGAGAGGACATTAGAGATCTTCACCCATTGTGTACGGTTTTCTAGACAGCTTTTGAACCAATCAGTAGTATCTTTTGAGAGCTCTATGCTGGACAGTTGTTCAAGTAATAGGGTGTGATTTATCATATCGAAGGCTTTAGTCAGATCTATAAATGCAGCTCCCACAAGTTGCCCTTGATCCAGAGTGTTGTGAATGAAGCCTGTGAATTCCAGTAGCTCAGAGGTGGTGCTATGCCCTTTTCTGAATCCATGCTGCTGGGGGCATTGGAGCTTGTATTTTTACAGATACTCTACCAGCTGGTCAACAACTATGCACTCAAGTGCTTTCGATAGAAGTGGGAGTATGGGGATGGGTCTATAATTTACATGTTGAGCCCTATCGCCACTTTTGTGAACTGGGGTTACCGTGGCAGATTTCCACAGTTTGGGGAATTGTGCTAGCCTTAGTGATATATTAAATATCTTGGTTAGTAGTGCCAGTGTTTCTTCCAGGGTGAGGGCAACCAATCTGAGAGCTAATGTATCCCCACTGTATCTTGATTTTCCAAGTACCTTTTGTATGTATTTTCTGGCCTCTCACTCTGAAACCACTTTGAAATAGAAAGGGGGACATACCTGGGTCTTGTCATGCCTCCCCAAGTTGATAGTAATGGTAGTTGTCTCAAAAAAGTCAGGAGGTAGGACACTACTGTGTTCCATAAAGGCATTATTCAATAAGCTGGTGATGGTTTTTGGATCAAGTGTCAGAGTACCATCGAAGTCATCATCATCATCATCATTTTATTTGCAAAAGGCACCCTTCCAGAGCTCAGGGTGCCAGAACAGTTAATACATTATAAAACATTGCAGTCAACATAAAGCTAAACATAAACTTAAATACAGTTATGCATTATACTATAAAAACCCTTCCACAGTCTCATTTGGGCTCCATGAAAGGCCTGAAGAAAGAGGTGTTTTTCGAGGGCAGACTTGAAACCCTCGATGGTCAGGCTATCTCATATCCAATGAGGCAGAGAATTCCACAGGGCAGGAGTCATAAAGGCAAAAGATCATGCTTCAGAGGTCTTAAAAAGTACCCTTGGAATCTCTAGCAATTCCTCGTCAAAGGATCAGAGTGTGCTGGAGGGCAGTAGGGGCGCAGAAGATCTTGCAGGAAATGGGGTCCCTGGCTGTGCAGGGCTTTGTAGGTCAGCAACACGACCTTGAAGGTTATCCACCACTGTACTGGCAGCCAGTGTAGTTCATGCAGCACAGATGTCATATGACTGTATCTAGGGATTCCAGTTAACAACCTGGGTGTCACGTTCTGCACCAGCTGCAATAGGCAGATATCCACATCCAGTAGCCCTAGGTAGGGGGCACTGCACTAATCAACACAGGTGGTAACAAAGGCATGGACCAAGTAGGAAGATCTTCAGATGGGACCAAATACTTCACCCTGATGATACTTCTTAGATGGTAGAAAGAAGATTTGACTATTGCCGACACTTGAGATTTCTAGGTCAGGCCAATGTCTAGCACTGTAGGTGCTAGTTTGGGGTCTTTCCCTTTAACATCCTTAATGTTGTCCCTGAACTGCCTGCCATCACCCCATCAGTTAGTCAGCACTTCCATGTAGAATTTTAATTTTTTCAAGGCAGCTAGCCCTGGTACTTTCATTCCTTGCTTTTTTATAGGCTTGAACATCCGCTTGCCTGGCAGTGGTACGTGCTCAAGGTCAAAGGTGATCTCTGGATTTCATTTGATTAATTAGTTTTGGTATGATCCACTGATTGTTGATGCCCTTAACTTTCCATTTTATTTTATGGGGGCATGGATGTCACAGGCAGCATTAAAGTAAGCGATGAAATACTCTAGCGCAGTATCAACATTAGTAGCTGAGTTGATTGGTGACCAATCTAGCCTTCTGAGGTGCGATTTTAGTGGTTCAAGTTGCCCTTGGATTAGGACCCTGCTAAGTATTGTTTTGGAAAGTGGTTTTATTAATTTATTTGAACAGTTATGTATGATTGGAGAATGGTAGCTAATTGCATCAGCTAGGACAGTTATTCAAGATGCATTCCACGTGACTGGAGAGTACCCAGTCCAGTAGGGTACTGTACCCATCCTGTAGTTCATCCTGGTAGGGGTGTCCAATAGTTGGGTAAGGTGTACGGCAGAGATAGCATCCTTATAGTGACCTGCATCCGAAGATAGCCCGTTGACATTGAAATCTCCCATCAAAATTGTTTCAGAGCTTTGTTGCATGTTGAGAATGTATTCCATGATTGTATTAAAGCCTGTGATGTGCTCTTTCAGTGGTATATACACCAATGCCATGGTAAGGGCTTTGTTATGAGCTCCTAGCAGCACTTTGATGGCAAGTGCCCATGTGGCGTTCTTCAAGCTGGGCATTGGCATGGCATGTCCCATGAGTATGTCCTTGAGATAAATTGCACAGCCTCCTCCTCTTTTGGTTAACCTGTCCTGTTTAAATATAGGGTAGCCTGGCAGAGTAATTGCAGTGTCTGGGATCTTGGGAAAGAGTCAGGTCTCTATGATAGAGAGAATGCATGGGTTATGCTGGTTGACCCAGGCTTTGGGGCATCAAATTCAGAAAGAAGGCTGCAGATGTTGATGAATGTCAGCGTGAGCATTCCTAGCTTTTTTACGCCACTGGGTGAATTTTGTGTTGTGGGGGCCTGGGTTTGGTTGTACATTGCCAGATAATACTAGCAGCATCAGTATGAGCCTCAGCACATGTAACTTAAGTTGCTTGTAACTTAGTGTGCTTGTCTGTCCTAGATTTGAGCTCAGGTATCTTTTTTGCCACATGACAGTGAAGCCAGGTAGGAATGACGGGGGGGGGGGGGGAGATGCTTTGCTGCTTTGGGACAGCCACCCCTGTGGAGATGCTGGAACCTATCCTTGAGTATTCCTTTAATCTTTTACTGCTATAAAGATGCTGGTTATAGTACCAAGGACATAGTATTCATTTGCTATGATTGGATAATAAGACTGTGCTGGATTCCAGGCACCGAGCAGGCCAGATGGGGCAAATAGTGTCAGCAGGGCAAACAAGTGTGGGGTTAGATATGCAGTTTCCATTCCCCAGAGGAGATTAGTTGGTTTGCCTGAGTCTTAGTGTATGACTCAGTTTAAGGTGTTCAGTATACCAAATTGGGAGGTGTAGGGAGAAATAGAAATTTGCTGTGCTGCAGTTCTAGGCCCTCTAGTGGTTACAGAATATAATGAGCTAATGATAAAGATAGCACTTAGCTTTTTTCCATGTAATGGTCATGTGAGAAGTCGGCGTGAAGCACTGGCAGGAATTAGCTGGAAGACCTGCAGTCTGATGAGAAGAGGTGGGCAGCGGCCACAGAGAGTGAGCTGTGCTCTGCCGCAGGTCCAGAGGGGAGCATTAGGTCAGGGGCCTCACACCTAGAGGGAAGGAGGAGAGATATAAGACAAATTAAGTACCTGGCGGGTATTCAGAGCAGGAGCGAGACAGAGATCAGACGACTGAGAGACTGCAATGGGGCAGGAGGCAGCAGTTAGCTTATTCATTGGGAAGGCACAGTAGCTAGAAACAGGACGGGGTGGGATTTGATTAGCAGTAGAAGACTAAGTTAGAAGAAAATAACTGTGCTTTAGGCTAAAAAATGAAACCTGTAAACATTTAGGCTAAAAAATAAAACTACTAAGCATTTGTACTATAAGTCACTTGTCAGCTCTGTAATGCAGAATACAGAATTTGAGCCACAGGAGAGGTCCTGGTAGCAGCTGAAAATTAACTTTAGGCAAGATAACAATGTCTGCTAACACTTAAAATTATAAGTCTTCTAACAGAAAAGTTAGAACAGAGAGGAAAGAGCAAAATTCAAGCTGCAGGAGTGCAGGGGCAGCAGCAACAGCAGTCAATAGGCGGCTTTAGCCAAGGCAGGCAGCCAGTAGCCGAAAGGAGAAGAAAAGTGCCCAGATTCAAAGGTGGTACAGCTTCAGGCTGGCATACCTGTGGGGAAATTAGCTGGAAGGCTTGCAGGCCAATGAGAGGAGGTGGGCTGTGGCCACAGACAGTGAGCTGCACTGCAGTTCCAGAGGAGAGCATCTGGTTACGACCCTCACACCTACAGGGGAATTAGCTGGCAGGCTTGCAGTCCGATAAGAAGAGGCAGGCGGCAGTCACAGAGAGTAAGCCACGTGGGCTTGCGGTCTGATTAGAGGAGGTGGGCAGCAGCCACAGAGAGTGAGCCACACCGCACCACAGGTCCAGAAGGGAGTGCCTGTTCAGGGGCCTCACACCTGTGGGGGAATTAGCTGGAACGCTTATGGTCCGATGAGAGGAGGAGATCGGCAGCAATAGAGAGTGAGCCACGCAATGCCCCAGGTCCAGAGGGGAGCGCCCTGTCAGTAGCCTCACACTTAGGGGGTTGTGGACCAGATTCAGCATCCCTGGGCCCTCTCTCTAATCTTGGAAGAGGGGAACAAGTTGCTCCACTCATCTAGTGCCAACAGGACAGGATGAAGTCATCACCTTTTACCTGCCCTGCAAAACTGACAGGGTGATGGACTGTCTAAGGTGCTGAGGTGCTGACAATCAAGGGCAGTGGATGTTAATCTGACTCCTATCCTTGTCATTGGGGGAATCTGTTGGGGGGTACTGAAGGTACAAGGTGAATTCCTGAGATGGGGTGATGGGGTGAGGTAACTGGCAGCAGTTTTGGGCCAGTCAGCAGTGTGAGGCCGCAGTGACATGACTTTCATCCTTCCAGATACAATTTTTCTTGCTAAGTCAGTTGTCCCAGTGCAGTGCATGGGTCAAGTAGGCCTCAACACGCATGTCAAGCCCTTATGACTCCCTGGCCCACCGTATAATTTTGCTTGTGAAAGAACACTGCTCTGTCCCTCCTCAGGCTGGGCCAGTGTTGCATGCTGCAGTGCCTCCCCCCAGCCTCCACCCATTCAGCTGACTCATTGAACTCACACCAGAACTCAGGTCACTGGCATGGGAAGGCAACATGGTCCCTACTGGGCCAAATACTAGCCCTGTAAGCAATGTTAATTCATTATTTTACTTTTTTTGTGACATTTTGAATCCAAAATTTCAACAGTTTTTTTATGACTCCTCCTTCTGAACATGACAGATGTCATTTATAGAATACTGGACAAAACAAAATTTGTGCCACAAATGTGAAATCACGTTTTGGCCAGGATTAGAAAAATTACAGCAACCAGGTTCATGAGATGGAATACAAAAAATGGCTATGTTGAATATCTGGGGTCAAGATATTACAATATACCTTCATATCTTTGTTGTTTTTAATATTTTGACTCCAAATTTTCAAGATAATTCAGAACCTGGTAAGTGAAAATCATCAAATCCCAGACAAAGCAGCATTTTGCACCATAGGCATGAAATCGCATTTTGGTTAGGATTTAAAAAAAGGCAACTGTCACTTTCATGAGGCAGTGTAAAAAAATGGTTATAGTCTATAGTATGTTGAAAATCTGGGGTAAAAATATTGCAAATTACTAACATTGGGGGCTAGTCATGAATGGGTGGAAAGTACGTGTCAAAGGCGCGTACCCCACAAACAGGTGCGAACAGGCCGGCATTCAAGTACGGCCACGACCTGTCTGTGGCTTCACCCTCCCAGCATGCAGGACTCTGCAGGTTAGCCAGAGGATGGAGTTGCGGTCCCAGGTGGGCATCCAATCGAATGCTTGTCTTGGGTCCAGAAGTAGATCACTGGCACAGTGAGGTGTGGGTCCAGGTGTGTGAATAGCTCCCTTAGGCACACAGACCCATGCTGCCATGCCCAGTACCCCAGCCGACTAGTCTGCCCATTAACAGCCCTGCGGTGGAAACAGCTGCACCGAGGGCCCCCTTCAACAGCACCCCCACCCATCCCGGTTTGTACATGCCCCCCAACACAGTGCAGCCCCAACCCCCAATACTGTACACAGCTCCTGCTGCCCCACCACATAGCAGCCTCATCCCCAAAGTAAGGTATGCCCACCCACCCTTACACATGGCAGCCTAGACCCCAGTATTCATGCCTCCCCCCTGCACAAGAAAGCACCAGTCCCAGGTAGCACAAGGCACCACACACACACACACACACACACACACACACACACACACAATGGTGTTCCTGTCCATTGTACCTAGACCCCTGATCCCAACACTGGTTATAGCAGAGGTGGCCAGTGGCCCCCACCCACTCCCTGTGGCACTGACATCCCCCCTCCACCATCCCCATACCAGGTGGTCAGTGCTGTGGCTCCCAATGGCCAGCAGCATAGCCCTCCACACACCTCCATGGCTGCTGGCCATCTGACTTATGCAGGGAGTGCACATCCATCTAGGCAATGTGCTCCCTAAACCAAATGTAATGTTGCATTCCAGGATCCACTGACATTGGATGGGTACACCAAACTGCAGGTCTACACATGCTATAGCAGCAACATTAAAACTTAAAAACATTTATAAACATTTCAAAGTATCAAAATGTCAAGTGACTCACAACATTTCATAAATAATTGTGAAACATGAATCCCTGTAACTTAAAAATTACTTAACCAAATTTCTCTGGATTTAGAAGTTTCTAAGATGCTGACAAAAAGGGCATATTAATTTGCAGACATCTGGCTACAAAGATGGGTAAGTTTTACTGTGGTTAATAATGTAGTGTCAAGTGTGGCTAGACATCATCAAATTTACCCTCCCATTATTTCAGTGGGAATATTCCTAATCATTCCCACCCTTATATAGACATGAATTGGACCTTTTTCCCATTTGAACCCATTACCATGTATTTGCCTGTCTACCTCAACAACTACATTCCAAACAATTAAAGCTGCATACCTCCACACCGAAACCCAATTACCATGGGAAAAAAAACTCCCATAGACCAACATTGTGACCACCAAAACAGACAACTTAATTACCGTTAAATCAATAAACACATCAATGAACACAGCAGCTTAACCAGTTAAGAAATGTCTATGTTAATTAGCACATCTAGAAAGCCCCCTGACAAAAACAGAGCCTTATCTAATAAGTTCCCTGACAAAAAGAAAGCCATTCTTAATAAGACTCCTGTTAAAATGCAGCCTTTAGGTACAAAAAAAAGGCACCATCTCGATGTATTATATAAAATAATGCTAGGCAACTGCGGAATATAAGGCTACATAATTATCTCAGAGGTTAATTAGGGCAATAATGCCACACGCCCTTTAGGCTTGTGGTTTATAGTCCCAATTAGCCCCCTCAGTAAGTATATATCCTTGTATACCACAGTTGCCTAAATCTAGCCAGGACATAAAAAAACACAACCTGTCAATGGTACCTATACTCCTCTGTAACTAAATGTTGTACCTGTATACCTCTGTAACTAAATGTTGTACCTGTATACTGTACTTCTGTAACTAAATCCGAGTAGCTCCTGAAAAAGGGACCTTTGGGTCTCAGTGGGCCTACCCGGTTACCAAAATTGAATGAATGAATAAATAAATAAAAAATAAATAAATAAACAAACAAACATATAAATAAATAAGCAAGCAAGAAAGCAAGCAAATAAATAAATAAATGGTTTGAAGGGTTTTACAATCATTCTACCCTCATGTATCCTTAAATTCATCTCACTTATCTTACATGTCAGTTCTAGTTGGTCCATCATGTCCTAATATCACATGATCTTGTACAGCAGTTATAGATCCTTTTTATGTTTGCTTGCTCGCACAGCACGCAAGAAACATATTGAGGTTAGTAGAGCATTGCAGAGGTGTGGCAGTGTTGTGGACAATGCAGGGGATGCTTCAATGGGCACATCTCTCAGCCACCAACCAACAGGGAAGCTGCTGATGATGGCAGTTTCAGAGTGAGAGCCAGACTTGAAAGAAATATGCCACTCCAATCATGGACAGTTTTGTCATTTCAGCAACAGATCTCTTCCCACCCCCCTTCCCAGCAACCAGGCGCGTTCCACACATGGATGTTACAGTGCACAGTAATGCGCATAGCTGCACTTATGAGCAATTTGTTTACTCAGTGTGCCTTTCCCAGTGAACATATCTTTTGTTGACAGTGGGGTGCCCATTCCTCTTGTTGGCATGTCCCTTCAAGCCTGAACATATCTTTTGCCAACAACAGGGTGCCCAATCCCTGTGTTGGCATGCCCCCCCAACCCAACACTGGGAGCCCACCCCAGTGTGCCAGAGTAATTCTTAATATTTTCTGACATTGGGATGCCCTCTTCCAGTGTCAGATGTGACCCCCACACCTTCTTTTTTCAGTCGAACTTGGAGTGCCCAATCTCCAGGTCAGCATTGACTCCCTCCCTCCACTAGTCTTGCATACTGGGAGCCCACCACAGTGTGCCAAAATTTATTTTTCATATTATTTCACCTGTAAAAAAGAAAACTGTCCCCCGAGGTCTTTTTTTTTTTTTAAACCTAAAGAAAAAGAAAACAGTCACTCGTTGTCCTCGCTGCCCCTCTCCCATCCCTATGCTCCTTCTGTGCACCCCACCTCCATGCACCCCCTCACCTATGCTTACCTCCAGAGGTCTGGCGCTGCTATTTTTTGTGGACTGGAAACACATCCGCAATCTTCAAAAGCCAACCGCAAACTGAAGAAAATTATGGTAAGCCCTGTAACGGCAATCGGGGTTCAACTTAGGTTGACATCTCAGCCATTTTTGGGGAGTTTTGGTCCCACATTTTCAACATGGGTTTCCTGGGACTCCATCTCATTAACACTGGCACTGTCATTTCCTTTGTCATTCCTGAAACATGATTTTGTGGTTGCTGCTCAGAATTGCCTTTCCGGACTGATTAATTAAACAACAGTGCCAATGTTCATGAGGTAGGGTCCCAAAAAGCCTATATTGCAAGTCTAGTGAAAAAACTCCAAAAAATTACTGTGTTTTAAGTGTGCATTGTGCAGCTTGTATGCAAGCTTGCAACTTTATAAATTTGTTATAGTTTCACACCAAATTTCCCAACATTGCCATTTCTTCACACCCCTTTATGAACAGTACAGCTGTCATTTTTTGCATCCTTCCCAAAATGTTTCTGCATCTGTGGTGCAGAATGGAATGGTTCATTGTGTGAAATCAACTTTTGGGACAGATTAATGAAATTCCAGTGCCACTGTTCATGAAGGGAGGTCCCAAAAAGGCCATGTTGAAAATTTGGTGAAAACATTCCAAAAAATGACTGTTACAAGTGTGCATTGCAGTTTCTACACACACTCTCATAACTTCACCACTTTTTCATATTTTCAGTCCAGATTTTCAACATTGCCATTTCTTCACACCTCCTCATGAACCGTACAGCTGTCATTTTTCACATCCTGCCTGAAATGTGTTTTTGCACCTGTGGCACCGAATGGCACACTAGTGCAAAATCACCTTTTGGGATTGTGTAACAAGGTGATACTGCCACTGTTCATTAGGTGGGGTCCCAAAAATCCCATGTTGAAAATTTAGAGTGAAAATACCAACAAACACCCAGGGCATTAGGGTTTCCAACCATAACACCTCACCCTGTACAGACTGACAGGTGTCAGGGGTATGGCTTGGGGTCTTCGGGCTGTAATGCTCATGCCATTACACCCTCACCCCCACCCTGCAGCCACTGACAAGCATTGAGGTGTGCCTTAGGGTTTTTGGGCCTAATGTTCACCATATTCATCTATACTGCACCCATCTCAACTTATTTCCGTATGGAATGGGGTGAGGATAGGGGCTGAAGACCCCAAGGCACACAGTGACACCTGTCAGTGTCTGCAGGTTGGGGTGAGGTGGAATGGTGTGAGTGTTATTAGTGATGAACCAAAGATACACCCCAATGCCTGTCAGTCTCTGCAGGGTAGAGGTGGGGGTTGGGATTAGTTCAGTACTTTAGTGCCATTCCTATTATGCATCTCTCTAACTCCTGCAGTACCAATGCCAATACTGTACCAGCAAGCAAACATTCGCCATTGACAAATTCTTGTTCTTCTTCCTTCTGCTCCCCAAACTATATAGACTCCACATTTCCATTCTCTTCTCATATGTATATGTTTGTAGCCCATACACATATTTGGCAGCTCTTTTCTGTAGCCTCTCAAAGTTATTCATATCCCTTTTTAATAGTGGTCCACTGAATTGGGAACAATGTAAACAATAATACCCAACAGGGTGGGTGGTATTTGCTATACTGGACTGCCAAGGGGCATAATGAGGCCCGACTCTACAGGCTGAGGACCTCATAGCTCCTGGATGGTCTGGTATAGCACAATACTGCCCACCCTGTTGGGTATTATTGTGCTTAGAAAATGGGCACTGTATAAAATACAAGATCAATTAAACATTTTTAATAAAAAAAAAAATTAAAGTATGTTTTGTAATAGGATAGCTCCTCCGCTTGTGTGTTCTTTTTAGCAAGGGACTTTTATCCAACTGGACATTATGTGATTTAAAAAAAAAACTGTCCCCCTATAGCAGCTCTATAATGAAAAACAATCCCTCCTCATCAATATTTTTCTTAGTATTCATCGCTTCTCTGCCTGCCTCCGTCTGTTTTATCTGTTGCAGTTTTGCTGCAAGTCAGTTTACACTGGTCACTCTTTCAATTATCTGACCCACCCCCATCACCCCTATCAGCAAAAGAATTAAACATAGCTGTTGTATTAAGATAAGGGAAGATCACTCAATTGTAACATAGTCATATCATTATATTCTATAGGAGAATAAGTTGTTCCCTTGATTTGGGGAAAACTGTTTTGCTTGAAATTGCCGAGAGAGTGCTAGCTCTGGTACCGCTACAGTGTGTGACAGAAGTGGTAGTTTCTACAGTCTTCATACCGCAGATGGTTACCTATCTGTAGTATGGAAAATGAAGAAAGTACCTCTGCTGTGGGTTACATCTAGATAGGTGGCACGACAGGCAGTCATATGTAACAGCCAAGGAGACACAGAGTGAAGGTGCACAGCTTTGCATCGTCAGAAGTACCGAGCATGGGTTTGAAACAAATCTTAGTTGAATACAGAGGTATATTTGTTTGATTTCCTCTGCTTTTGCAGTGATTGTAGCAGGGGGTCCTCAGCATGGTCATGTTTGGTAAAAGTTAAAGTTGCAAAGGAGTGCTGATGACAGGCGGACAGCCACAGTGTAGAGCTGCGAGGAGGTACTGAAGGTCCGTACATATGCATAGTGCCAGAAAAAAAAAAGCAAAGGGATTGAAACATAAAAAATCATTCTTTTTTTTTTGTCTTTACGGATTTGCTGTTCCAGTTCTATTTCTACCTGGAGTACCATGCGAGGTGATTATGTGTGGATCATTACAATCAGGGCAATGAGAGGTTATGGGACTTTCTCAGGATCTGCTCCCGTAGATGGAGATGCTTTGCAGGCTTGCAGTATGCAATTTGAAAGTCAGCTTTGTGGGAGTGTGGGATGAAACAGGCTGTGTGTGGTTTTAACAGTTTGCGGTTTTTTAATTGGTTTCATTTCTTTTTTAAATATCAGTTTTGGTTCTGTAGGGATGATTTTTGGTACACTGTCGGGGGACTGTGCATTATCTATTGTTTGGTTAATCTGCATTACCAGGAAAAAAATGGCCAGTGTGCCATTTCAAAATTGCCACTGCCCATTAATATTGGTGATGTGATCCTTTGCACCAGTACTTTTAGGCACCCGGACTCTGTTGTCTGATAGATGCCTACCTTGCCATGGCTATCAGCCAATCAGAGTTCATGATTTTCTTAACACATTTTATAAAATCTAATTATCATCTAACATATAAACATGAAAATTGTTCATAAAATTTTACAACAAAATAAGACACCATATCTTGAGCCCCTAGGAGTTTTAAACTACTCATCAGAATAAAGAATATTTAGTATGCCTGTAAGAAACTTAATAACAGGCATGCATGCCAACTTTTAGGCCTCTTGCTAAGTGGACAGCCTATGACCAAATGAACAAATTCCATGAAATTACGAAGATGCCACCCAAGTGGAATTTGCCTGAAAATAGGATTGTTGCCTCTCTGGCATTATTTATGTTTGCTGCATGTCTACAAGATCAAGATTTTCCATGAATTCTGTGAAATTTCACAGAATTGCATGACTTTCTGAAAGAAACAAAGCAATTCCAATGGCAATAAATCATTCTACACCTTTTACAGATCTTTCTGTAAAAACAAAATATCCCTAAATAATTCATATATACATAGATACATAGATGTTGTCGGCAGATAAGGGACTTGTGGCCTATGCTGTCTGCCCTATCCCTCTTTCTAATACTTGAGATACTCTAGCTTGATCATTTCCATGTGCCTATCCCATGCATTCCTGAATCCCTGAACCATGGCCACCCCCCACCACTTCCTTGGGGAGACTGTTCCATCTTTTCACCACCCTTTCAGTGAAATATAATTTCCTCAAGTTCCCTCTTAGAGTTCCCCCTTTTAGTCTAATGCTGTGTGCCCTTGTTCTATTTCCATTCATATGAAAGATGCTCCCCTCTGGTACCCTGCTGATGCCCTTTAGATACTTGAAGGTCTATACAGTATATGGTGACACTGTATAAGTGAAAGTGGGCAAATATAATTTTCACATACTGTGCATGACATAGATGTCTTATTAGGTCTCTGTGGGTTTTGGACTCTACCCATTACGAACTTCAGCTACCCATCATCCAGCTGCATCTTGTTGGGTTACAGTGCTTGTATATCATAGCATGCACTAAAGAAATCTAATATACAGATGCTCTCTGTATAGTACATTTAGATTCAGTCATGCTCCAATCCATGTTACCTATTGTTCACCATGGCATTTGTTTCCTGATTAGATCAGAACTAACTCTTTTTACCTAAAAGGAGCAGTTTTTCATACATCGTCTCCTCTACACTGGGGGAGATATACAGTGTGACTACAGTAGTTCTTTTCTTTGAGGACACTCTTAGCATAAAAAGTAACAGTATCACAGAAGACTCAGTTGTTTCCATTCTTTTAGTTCCAGTATGACTTTTGAAGCATCGTATTGAATGTTTAAGCCATTGATAGCTCAGTGCATTGCACTATCACTGATTTTATCTGGTTAAAGTGATGTTTAGGGTCTTGTAAAATATTAACTGCTGGCATCAGCAGGATACAACTTTTCTAACATTCCTAAAATATTAAATTCTAAGACATTCCAGATTTTCAAGGGTTAGTGCCAGCACTAACGTGATTATCACTGGTTTTAACCTGGGTTTGCACTAACGCTCCAGGCAGGACCATATTAATAGGCCCCTGGTGCTCTTCCCAAACCCAACAGCACCAAGACACTAACTATACTGCTGCAATTATACAAGTGAGGGGGTCCCCTCTGCATATCAGTGAAGTGGCATATTCAAAGGTTTGCAGCAGCAATAAAAAGCCCCCAGAGTGACATTGCTTACAGCCACTGAACACCACATCTTATCCTGATGCTAAGCCCAGGCCCCCTCCACAAAGGAGGTGTAACTGTACTGCAGCCACCCATCCCTGTGCCAAGTTAGCCCCTTCCCCTGATCTCCCTGTGAAATAATGTCTTCCATTCTCTAGTAATCTAGTGGTTCCCCATCATCTGATCATCCATTGGACGCATGGTTAATATTTTCTGGTGATCCAGTGGTTCCTCCATCCCCTGGTCACCTGGTGATAATGTTGTTATATTCCTTGATGATTCAGTTGTTCTCCTTCCATCTGATCACTAGGTGATAATCAAGACCATTGTTTTTCGTTTTTTACCAGGAAATCCAGTAAAATTCCAGAATTAGGATTTGCCTGAAGACCGGTTAAAACAAAGATTTCATGGAATCTGGCATTTTATGTCAGATCAGTAAATCTACCAAACTTGTGTTTTTCTTTTAATTCCTTCTTGTACTGTTTTCTATTTGCTTTATTTAATGCTCTGTATATTAAGCCATCTTTCATTCTGATTATTTATGCACATACTAAAAGATGATTGCAGAATCCCAGTAAAATCTGGAAATTAGAGAAACAATCACCAGTGCAATTCCGGAATCTGAAGTCTTGAAAATGGAATTTCATTGTTTTAATCACAGTAAATCAGTGACTTTGGTAATAATGTGCTGATATTCCCTGGTAGTCCAGTGATTCACCCACCTCTGCTCACCTGGTAATAATATTCAGATATTCTCTTTTGGTTTAGTAGTTCCCTCACCCCCAACCATACATGGACAACCAAGGATCCCCACTTTGCACCCCCCTCACCCTGAGCACCAGTACACATGAAATCATCAGCTTGCACAGCCCTCCTCTCTCCCTGAGCGCTACTGTCTGATGGTCACAAAGAGCCCAGGGTGGGGGGTGCAGGGTGGGGGTCTTCAGTGGGTGGTATGTCTGTTTATAGTTGGGGGATGGAGTGAGCCATCAAATCACCTGGAATTATCAGAATATTATCACTGGGCAACCAGGGGGAGTGAGTTGAACAACTGAACCATCCATAGAATAGTAATCCTGTGTCAACTGGGTGATCCGGGGGTGGGGGAACCACTAGACCACTAGGGAATATCAGAATATTATCATCAGGTGATCAGGGAGTAGGGGGAATCACTGGACCACCAGGGAATACTAATCATATGTTCACCAGGTGATCAGGGGGTAGGGTGAACCACTAGATCACCAGGGAGTAGGAGACATACTTTCACAGGGAGATCATCGGTGGATGTAACCATTGAACCACCAGGGGACTATTATACATAAGCAAAGAGGGAAAAGAGCCACAAAATGTATCCCCAGTATTGTGTCTCCACTACAAATAATGACAAACTATGAGATAGCATTCACCCCAATATAAGAAAAAGAGTGTACTCACCACTAATAATACAACATGCATCTTTATTTCATAGTCCATGCAAAAAAGTGGTAGTACATCATTTAAAACTGCTGCTCTAACTTGGCTGCCAGTACCCCAAACTGACCTAATGTTTTGCAAAATAGCTTCATAAGTAAGTAAGCCCTGGTCTATGTCGATGCAGTACAGACCCCCTTCACACTGTGCCAGAATGGCCCAATATTCTGTAGGATAGTGCTGCTCCATCACCGAGCACTATCTATCTGAATATTGCTCAGAGCTGGGTTAGCACAAGGGCAGTACAAACGGCTGCATTGCACTTGTGCCGGATCTGAATATCGGACCCTCTGTATTTTATTACTAAGGCCACTTATGTGAAATCAGGCTTTTTGTCCCCTAGACTTCATTTGTTCCCAATGCTTTTTCATCTCTGAAATTGAAACCCTTTGCTTGTGGCAATAAAACAATTTCCTTGGAAAGCAGTTGCGATGCCAGTAAGACAGGATTATGATTTCTAGGCAAGAATAAGTAATGTAAGCAGATCATGTCTGAGGGTCAGAGACAGACTTACCTTGGTGTGAACTGTGCATTCAAACAGGCCCCAGAGCAGAGGGGCCCCCAAAAAGCCTCAGCTGAGCAGTCACCTCCTATGTACCTGGTCCTCTATGTTCTAATGCAAGTAAGTGCAAAAATGTCTCAAAAGTAGCTGAAACTAAAGCTGTAGGGAGGCCATGGTAGGGATGGGGATGTTCCTTGGAAGGTTCATGACTTCTGATATGGGGTCCTAGCCAGGAGGTTTGCACAGGACCCTGAGATAGCCAGGGCCAGGGCTACCAAGTGTAAAAAGATACTGCTTTAGTTAAATATATTCTGCAATAAAAAATGAAAAGAACTGACATTCAGAATTCTGAGAAATGCTGTGTAGCTGAGTTCTGCTCATTCAAACTGTGAATACTTTTTGGAAATCTGAAAACCTCCTTAATTTATCTTTCCTGACCAATAACAGCACAATAATTAGAAGTAATTAGTTTACTAAAAATAATTGTTACTAAATATATTTAAACAATACCTATCCTTATAAGACCCTGCTTCGAAAAATCAAAAAGCTTTCACTTAATGAACACATCTTATTACCTTGGAAACAACCCTCCTCCAGCAGCTGCTTAAGAATTAGAAATGATTAACTCAGTCAGAGAGAATGTCCACGCTAAGCATCATGTTCTAAATTCACAGGCACCTTAATTTTTACTTGCTAAATGGCTCATGCTCCTAAAAAGCCAGGAACCTTATTTTGCAGTTGTCTATAAAAGCACTGTAAGATACAACAAATCACAGTGATGTTTACATATAATGTGGCATCAGTGAATGATGTATACAGCTGTCTGAAAAAGATAATACATGCCTTACATTTCTCCACAATATGAATTTGGAGTTTGAATAAAATATGTTTTTTATATGCCACCTTTCATTCACAAAGTATCTCAAAGTGATTTACTAACTATTATAAAATGGCAAAGAAAAATCTTGTCCTGTGATTGGTCTGTTGCCTGCTTCACCTGTGATGTTTTCCCAGCACAACTTTGTGGCAAGACATACAGGAACACACATGATCTAATCCCCAGAAAGAATTTTATTGAATCCTGCAATTGCTGGTTGCCCTAATTTCCCAAGGCTGCCAAGAATACATGCCAGCACAACCCGAATATTAAATCAAACATCCTACTACCCGCAGCAGCAGTCCTGCTCACCAAACACCCACAAAGACTCCCACCTTCCCTCAGTTGTCACATTAACACATTCGTTACTTCAGCCCTGCTTCTGCATCTGTAAAAAAAAACTGATGCTACATGTGGTTTCGCCTGTCTACTCATCCACAAATGTTTGCAACAGCTCAAGTATTCACCTGGTAATAAACAGAAATTCACTGACAGTTGTAACTGCTGACTGTATGTCATGAAAACCAAGTAACATTTGAATTGACTAAATTTAACAGTGCTTTATTACAGTCTGGGCCACTTCCTACTACACAAAGTTTTGTGTGTGTGTGTGTGTGGGGGGTGACACGCTTCCATGTTTATCTCGAAGAACTGCAACAGTGCCACCTAGTGTTCATCATAAGGAAATAGCAAACTTTGTTTCTTAACATACAGTTGACCACAGTTAAAAAATAAACACAAAATCTGTTCAAAAACTGTTTTTTCAAAACAATTTTATTTATACAAAAATAAGCCATCTCACAATTGCAACATGCCACTTTGGCATGTGTGTTATGGCTGGATTATTTCATGTCTTGGTGACTGAAGTAATTAATGCCCAAGGTGTGGTGTCATCCCACCATAGTACAAACACAAACTCTGTCACACCATATTACTTAACTGAGCTACTGTAGATCCTAATAGTGCTTCAATTATAAGCTAGGAAATGTGAAAGGCATTCTTTGTTTATGATATCACACCCAGAGCAAAGTAAAATTGTAGAATCTGTTTTGCAGAAGGAGGGGTTGATTGCCAGAATATTTAAAAATGGTTTGGTAAACCAAGAAATATGACTAGTCAAAGGTTACTAATCATATCACTCTGTTAATCCAGCACACTAGCACAGGTCAGAATATTGTACAACTCATGACTAAGCCTTAAAATAAAAAATCAGTGGAACCAATATAATTACAATAATGCCATCTGGAGACTGAGTACTTGTGGGATAATGGCACGTCTTGCATACATAACTCAATCAGTATTACCTCATAAAAAAAGATGTGCATAGAAGGGATTTGTGGACACTAACACCTGCATTCTGACACCTAGGGAGCAGACACACTGGGTCAAGGGACTTTTTACTGCTGACAAATTTTCTGTCTGCATGGCCTTCTGAGCATGGTACAGCACCTGTCTCATAGCCTGGTGCTACTGCTGTCATTGTACCCCCACTTGCAGGACACTTACTTTTAGGCTTATCTCTGCTCCACACTGTCAGCACCTGCTCCAGGCCCTCCTGGTGTTCCAGAGGCCTCACCCACTCTCCAGACCACATATATTCCCTGGCATCTAGTGGACCATCCTGCATTAGCATAATTTCTCCATGCACTGTCTCCATTGGTTAGGTCACTGCCAGGTGCATAACATCCCCTACTGGCTCTTTTGTTTCATGATCCCATTAATAACATCTACTGCATGACCTTAACAGTTCTACAAGCAAGAGGCATTGCTAAAGTTGCAACCAGGATTGAAAATACAGTATCACAACTCATTTACATGGTGATCACTGCTCCTTTCCTGAGACAGGTGCAATGAAGTTATCAATTGCGTCGGGAAAGTGTGTGACTCCCTTTGAGTAGCACTGATATGATTCATTGATTTGGATCATAGCAAGAAGATAGATCTGAATATGTTGCAATAAGGAATTGTGCTTCTTCCATAGGGAAATTGCTTTGAGGAGTCCCACAATGCTTACTTTTTTGCCCTCTTTTGTTTATAGTTTATATAATGTCCTTTTTCAATTATATAAATAACACCATTGTTAGACTTTACTCAGAGGGCACTGTGATAATTTTAACTGGAAAAAATGACAAGACATGGTAACAAGGTTACAGAAAGATTTTATCAACATGAATCAGTGGTTTAGGAACACACAATTAGTAATGCATCCAAAGAAAATGCAGGTTATGTCTTTTTCTACTAAAAGCAGTAAAGAGAAAAACGCACAGGAACTAGTTATTACAGCGTTGGATGGGACGTAAATCAAAAGTACTAAAGAATATAGATACTCAGGGGTATTTATCAATAGCCAACTGAAATTTCATTCCCGCATAATGACAACCATGAAGAAAGTTTATTTTATTTCTTTAGTCATTTTATTTTTTTTATTGTCGACTCTGTTTATTCACCTGACTTACTGGACTCTGTCTGGCATGGACACTTGGCACAGCTCTCCTGCCCACCTGAAGCCTCCAGCCCCCTTTATCTCTGGCTGGGCTCTTCTCCTCTCTCCTTCTCCTGGCCGCATTACTCCCCTGGTCTGAGTTCCCTGGGGCAGGACTGTAGAACTCCTCCTGGTGCTCTATCTACAATCTAGGAGAGCGACCAGGAACTTGAAGGAAGAATCCAAAGTGGGGGCTGTGAAGCCTGGCATTGGACATGGGGCTGACCACTGGTCCTGCCTTTGTCTACCAGCAGGCGGGGGTTTTACTTGGTTTACTCCCCTATGGCAAGGTCGTACAATGGCGACAACACATGGAAGACGTGCTCCCATTCCCTTCCACAGTTCCAGGCTGCCACCATCTCCATTGGCTGCCCCAGTATGGTATAAGGTGCCCCCAGTCACCACTAAGAGCCTCCACTCTTTGGAGAATTCCCAGAACCCACCCCAGGAGAGGAGAGCAGTCCTCCAGGTGTTCAATCCTTTCCTCCCCGCTGACCCCTGGCAGCCTGAGTCCACTCCCAAACCTGGGTTGCCAGTGTGGCGTGAGGTGGATCCAGTGCCTCAGCCCTCTGTGCCACCTGGCTGGCTCTTTATTTTATTTATTTATTTATGCTTTTGTTAACCGGGTAAGTGCACTGGTCCCAGGGAATGTTTTCAGGCAATACCTGAGCCATATAGCTAGAACAAGGATTACACAAGTACAAACACATATACAGGTTTGCAGTGCTTCAGTAGGAAAGTAACAGTAAATAACAGTGAGGTTTCTGTATTTTCCTGATAAAAGACAATTCAAAACTACAAAAAATACAAGTTGTGGTACTTATTTAGAATACTGTTGTTGGAAGGTTGAGTGCTGTATGTAGCAATGCACTTGTATTACATAAATCAGTGAGAAATACCATAACTTGCTAATTAATTCTCCCAGTGTTGGAGTATGTAAGCAGTAAGACCAGACAGGGCGGTAGTTGTCATGGGTTAATGCACACCCAGGTGCGTAGTGAGGTACGAGGCACTTGCTGCAACTTCCTTCAGCACCTTGAAGTGCATTAGCTCATGACAACTACCACCCCTGAATGTCTTATTGTGCTTATAAATGGGTCCCCATGCCAACAAGTTGAATTTAGAAAACCAAATTAAAAAATAAATAAAAAATACATTTTTCAAACAAATAGTTTGAAACAAATAGTAAGACAAAAATGCCTGTTATTTAGCCTTTTCTGTGATGCTGTTTCAGTCTGTCACTATGTGGTGCTGTTGTATGTTTTTGAGGATTAGTATTATGTTTTAGAGTGTGGTTTTCCATTTTGTGTTTGAGTTTATTTAATCAGAGGGAACAAGCCAGGGCTTCAGTATTACTAAGCACTACAGCAGAAGTTACAGTACAAGTCACATTAAACTGTTCCCTCAACTCACTGGTGTAGCATTGTTCAACGAGTTTCCTAATTTGTGCAGTGTTTACTTCAATGAATTAGTAAAAGGTTAGTATTGGTTTGCATCTAGCTGTTATGTATTATAAGCTTTATTTTCAGCTGAGTGCTTATGAGTTTCCTTTCAGAGGGCAGACTGAACAACTCTTAAGGAATGCTGTGATATTTATAAACAATACTCTTAAGGAATGCTGTGATATTTATAAACAATGCCATGAAAATGCAACTACTGCCATTTCACTAAATAGTTACAAGTGAGTTAAACAGGCAGTGAAGGATGATTGGAAAATAGTTGAAAGCTTCAACAGTTCAAATTGCCACTGCGGCAGCATCACAAAAAAAAATGCTACACCAGTGAGTTGATGGAACAGTTTAATGTGACTTGTACTGTACTTGGTTGTTGTGAAGTAGCACTGTGACAGACAGAAGGACCATGGTGTGACTGTTAGTTAGAAGTGCAAGGAAGCAGTGTATGCCTGGTCCACTAGAGTGAGAGAAAGAGAGAGAGTGCTGTCCCAGCAGTTCCACAGAGACAAAAGTTCTCTTCTTGCTGCATATGGCAGCCATTTAGTTCTTTCTCTCTCTATCTTTCTCTCTCTCTTTCAAGAAAAAAGGTACATGGGAAATGGTACTTGTGGGACCTGGCATAACATCCCCTGCAGCTGTGTTGGCTGAAAAGATGGAACTCTGTGGAGCTTGATTTAGTCTCAAAATGGGATGAAAATCCAACCCATGGTGTTTGTCAGGTGGGGGATAGGAAGGAGAGGTTTTAAAATGTTGTTTCTTTAAGTTATGACAAGTCATGTGTTGAGATTTTTTACCTTGCAAACACAGCTGCTAACAGTGTATTTTTAAAAGCATTTCTGGGAGGCATGATTATTTAGGTGCACTGCACCCAGGTTGCTAGAAGGGTCTCTGATATGGTGGTTGTCATTCCATAAGGCACTGGATTCCAAACCCTCACTGTTAATCAGGATGCAGCAAATTCCCAATCCATATTTATAAGGAAATTGAATACATAAGCATACAAGTAAACATTTACTTTAAGTTAAGTGTAACATATACTAAATTACTGAGATTTGCCATATGCTGCCAAGTAGATGAATGCCATTGCCTCAGCTACTGCAGGGAATAAGGGATCCTGTGAATGAGGAGCATTTACTGCAGTGGAGGTCTTGGGTATGGTGGTCGGGAAGGTAGGATTTGTGTGGTAAGGTTGAGAAGATGCCCAGGAAGGATATGGAATCAGGACTGAGGCCCTTCATACCTGGTTCCCCTCCCCAGGGCTCTGCCTAATTTTCACAAGCAGAAGGTAGCCCATCTGGGCAGCACTGCTCTTCCCCTTCACGCTGTTCTTTGTAACATAAGGTCCCTGAGGAAAAAGATGGTGTTGATAGAGAGTTTCATTGCTGATTTCTCAGCCAATCTCCTTTGCCTCATGGAAACCTGGTTGGGAGATGATGCTGGCTATGTACTGGGGGCATCTGTTCCTCCCAGTTTTCCATGATGAATTGCCCAAGTAGGGATCACAGAGGGAGTGGGGTGGCCATTTGTTTTAGATCCAACCCTGGAACTCACTGCTCTCCCCATGAGAACTTTCAGATCCTTTGAATGTGTGATGGCTGGATGTGGTTAAAGTGTCAGTGGCAGGATCATCCTCATCTACTGACCTCTGGGCAGTGGGAGTGATTTCCTGCAAGAGCTGGTGTACTTCATCATAAAGCAGGTGTTGCATGCCCCAAGGTTATTGGTGCTGGGGGATTTCAATTCCTGGGTTGCGATGAATCATTGCATTTTGGACAGGAGCTCCTCCAACTGATGTCTTTGCTGGGATTGACATGGGCAGTTGTCTCTGATACCCATCAGCATAGCTACAGGTTGGATTTGATCTTTTCATTGGGACTTGACATTAGTGTGGTCAAGGTTGATTCAGTCTTTTGGTTGGATCATCATGCAGTTGTGTTCCAGTGTGGGGTTCCCTGTTTAACTACCCCCATGTGGAGATTATCTGATGCCATCTAAAACATAAAATGGAGCTTTGCAAACTCCAGAAGGCACTGGATGTCTTGGGTGTGTTGCTAGTCTGTGCAAAGGGTCCAGAGGTAGCCATGGAGCACTTTAATATGGTGCCTACAGCTGACCTCGACTCTACTATACCTTTCCACATTTGCCCCTTGACCTCCCACCATAGTTCACAGTGGTACTGTGCCTAGCTATGATAGTAGAAGACAAAGGAGCAAAGCAGGGAGCATTCTTGGAAAAGTTCTGGGTCTGTGGAGGACAGGCTGGCACCAAGAATTCGCTATGCTGAATATCAATGGGCAATCAACCCGAAAAAGACAGAATTAATTTCATGGTCAATTGCGCAGGGAAAAAACACCCAACTCATCTCTTTCACACTGTGGACAGGTTATTAATTCTTCCCTGTCTGCAGTCCATCTAAGCTAATTCTGCAGAAAAATACAAAGAGTTTGGATGTTCTTTTGTCGATATGGTGTCAGTCATAGGGTTTGGAATTCCTTCTACTGGCCTGGCTTGGCCAGTAGTGGTTGTACCTTTAGTGATGTAGATCTGCCTGTCTGGGATGAGTTTCAACCTGTTTCTGAAACTGAGGTCCTACAAGTGGACATCAGTTTGCATCCCACCAACTATATGCTGGACCACAGTCCAACGTGGCAGATTCTCAGCTGGTGCCAAGTTCCTTTGTCCAGTATTTGCAGAGATTGTGAATGGGTCCTTGAAGGACGGTGTCTTTCCATTGGCCTTGAAAAAGGCTGTGGTCAGGGCCCTTCTAAAAAAGCCTTCATTAGACCCTGAAGTTCTAGTGAATTGCAGGCCTGTCTCTTAAGTTGCCATTTCTAGGGAAGGTTATTGAGAAGGTGGTGGCTGAGCAACTGATGGATCACCTGGAGACTCATTCCATCAATGAACCTCTGCAGTTGGGATTTCGGCCCTGGCACAGCCCTGAAACAGCTGTCATATGGGTGACCCATGTTCTTCTCCTTGCGGGGCACTGAGGGCCATATTCAGTCTTAGTGCTCTTGGATCTAACGTTGGCATTTGACACAGTGGATCATGGGGTGCTGTGGAACTCTGTGGGCCTCACTGGCACAGTCTTGTGCTGGTTTGAATACTACATAGCTGAGAGAATGCAAAAGTAGACTCTTGGGAATGTTACCTCAGAGGCATCTGTGTTGTCCTGCAGAGTTCTGCAGGCTCAGTTCTTGCCCCCATTTTATTCTCTGTGTACATGTTGTCATTAGAGGAGATCATTAGATGGTACAATGTGGGACTTCATTGCTATGCTGATGATACCCAGTTGTACCTGTCTCGTGCCCCTGATGATACATCTTTAACTTTTGTGCCTAATTGTTGTCTGGCTGAGATTAGCAACTGGATTACTTCAGATTGGTTATGTTTCAACCTAGGCAAGACAAAGATTACGGTGATTGAACCTGGTTGCCAGGGCTTGTGTGATGTGAAGGATACAGCTCTTCCTGTATTGGGTGACCATTTCCTTGTGGCAGCTGGTAGGATTATGGACCAGGGGGTCATTTTGGATGACAGATTGACATTTGAACATCAAGTGTTTTCTGTTGTATGATCAAGGCTTCAACCATCTGTGGAACATCACCAGGATCAAGCCATATTTATCTCAGGAAGACCTAGCAACAATCATCCATGATTTCGTTACCTCTAGGTTGGACTACTACAATGATCTTTACCTGGGGCTATCTGTACATTTGATACATCGACTGCAGCTTGTACAGAATACTGCAGCCTAGATGATAGTGGGCTCCTCGTGGAGTCAACACATTATGCCAGTTCTTCTTGCTTTGCACTGACTGCCTTTGTGTTTGTGCATCACCTTTAAGATCTGCTTGTTAAAATACAAGGACCTACATGGTCTGGGACTGGACTACTTAAAAGACCTCCTGATTCAATACTACCCTGTTTGCCCTGTCAATTCCACCGATGCTGGCCTGTTAGTCATCCCTCCTGCCAGACTTAAATCCTTGGGAGACTGAGTTTTAAGAGTGGCTGCTACTATGCTATGGAACGCACTCCCTTTGCACATTTACTCAGCTAGCATGGTGGAGGTCTTTAAAACCTCACTGAAAGCTTTTTTGTTTGATTAAGTTTATTCAATATAATTTGTTTTACTTCCTTTAATTTTATCTGCTGGTTATTGTTTTAATGTGATGTGTCATCATTGTGGTCTTTTTATTTTATTTATTTTTGAAAGTCGGATTCACAACCTTTGAGTCAGGGACTCATTTAGAAAGGCACCTCGTCACAGGGAGGGTAGACATGGTTACAGTGTGAGATACAACAGTGTTAATGTACAGGTGCAATACAGATAACAAAAGAACACAATATAACAGTGGTTTACAGAATAAAGTTATATGCAGTAAATAGAAATCGTATAAAGTTTAGCAACAGTAGAAGTCACAACCCTGGTCATACCGGGGAAATCCTATGTGGAAGGGTTGGGGGGGAACAGGAGCGAGGAAAAGAAAAAAAAAAAAAGAACTCTCTTTATATAGGTTTTTATCCTTTCGGGTACATTGCAAGTGGCTGTTCAGCCCTGTCCTTGCCTCCCCTGCCCTGCAAGCCTCTCCAGTCCACCAATCCCATGACCCCACATGGATTCCCCCATGGTGGGGCTGGGAAGGGAAGGACCATCCTCCCCCACATGGAGACCCAGAATCCAGATTGGAGGTCAGGGAGCCAGCTACAGTGTGGGCAGGCCAGGCTTCATGTAGCATGCAACTGACATTTTCCACTACTGTTTTCTCCCTGTGATGCAGTGGGCCATATGCATGTGCATGTAGAAGTTCACACATGCTATGTGACTGCAGCCTCTTACTTGCACTGCTCTGACTCTGGCGCTGCCACTCAGCCTCCACCAGGTGGCATCCAAAGAGAAAGACAGTGTTGTTCCTCCACCCTGGTAGAGGAGAGCAGTCCATTGGACACTCATTTCCTCCCCCATGGCTGACCCATGGCAATTGCCGTTTTAAAAAATAAGAAAAATCTCAGCACCATGCTATGGGTATGGAATATAGTTTTTCCAAATATGGGTATTTAAGAAATCTGCCTATATATATATATATATATATATCTTGATTCATACATTTTAAGGTGGCAGTATAGCCTAGAGGTTAGAGGAATGAGGTGTGAACAAGCTTGATACATCCAGCAGACCAGACCTAAGTTTGATTCTCACAACCTCCTCTTGCATACTGTGTGACTCTCAGCAAGTCACTTAACCACCCAGTTCTCCCAGGTCACCCCTAAAAACAGGCACTTGTGCCTAGTGGGCCTTACCCAGTTACCAAAGACATTTAAACAGTTCTCCTGGGATCAGATCAGGGTCTGGGGCCTTGTTTGATTTAAATTTTTTAATAGCTGTAATAACCTCGAGTTCTATTATATCTGAAAATATATAATCGATTTCAGATATGTGGTTATCACTTATGGAACTGTAATTTTTAAACATTATCTTAGAGAAGTATTGTACCCATTCTTTATTCTGTATGTAACTCTCTACAATGTTCATAGATCATTTACATCCAGTTGCCACTAATTGCCAGAAAGTTTTGCAGTCTCTGTTCATGATTACAATATTCAGTTGTTCCCATAAATGTTTATAATAAATCTCTGCTTTATTTAGCAAAAATTGTTTGTATTTTTTTGTTTCTGATTTTAATATGTCATAGGAGGCAGTATGGCGCAGTGGGTTAAGGCTCTGAGCTGCAAATCTGAAGACCTGGGTTTGAATCCCACAGCCCCCTAGGTGCATACTGTGTGACCTTGAGCAAGTCACTTAACTTCCTCGTGCTCCCAGGTTGCACCTGCAAACAAGCTTTCAGCTTAGTGTGTCTCACTTGGTAAAAAAAATAAATAATAATTCTTTCTGTTTTTTAAAGTTTTATGTTCCTGAATTTTGCATTCATTGTCAAACCATCAGCTCTTTATCTTTTTGTTATCCTTATGTATCCGATAGATGAACTCATGAATTGTTTTATACATAACATGAAACAGTTTATCTTTTGATATGATATCTTTATCAAAGATTATTTAAATTTGTCTCAAAAAAAGTGTTTAGTTCTGAAATTATCCTATGTTCTATGGACCAGATAAGTCTATTTTTATTTATAATCCTCAGTTTTTTATTAATAACACTATTGCTTAGTTTCTTGTGATTTTGATCCTGATATTTTGTCTGTATCTGTGACAAATCTGCTGTATCAACTTACTGTACCCTAATATTAATTGTATTATGTATGTGTGATTAACTGTTGTATTGGCTGTGTAGCCTATTTTCAAATAAAATAAAATCATATTTTATTTATAAAAGCGTCTTTCTCAAACTAAAGCACTTGTACATGCATTAAAACATTTAAAACACACATAACAATACAAATAATCATAACAAACCACTTTAAATCCTTAAAATCCATTAAAAACTGCAACTCCCTAAACATTTCCTGACTCAATCTAAAAAGATTGTCCAGTTGCAATGTGACCACCTTCTCAATAACCTTACCCACAAGGGGCAGGTTAGAGACAGGTCTGTAGTTTGCCAGACAGTCCGGGTCAAGGGAGGGCTTTTTAAGGAGTGTCCAAACAACAGCCTCCTTCAGGGGTTCTGGAAAGAGCCCCCCCACTCCAATGACCTACAGACTACCTCGACTAGGACTGGGATGATCTTTTCCACGCACCCTACAAGAAGGCATGTTGGGCCTGGATCCAAACTACAGGTAGTTGGTTGCAAAGCCTGGATGACCATCACAATAACAGTGATTTCATGCCTACTGAAGTCAGACTAGGTAAACTGGGCACCCGTTATCTCCCACGGACCTCCGCAATTCCCATTAGAGGGAGCTGGACAGATACCGGACCTGATTGTGGCAAATTTATCTGCAAAGAACTGAGCAAACTCATCACACTGATCTTGTGAAAAAGCTCTGCCAGGCTGAAGACAGATTGGATTGCACAATCTGTTCACAGTCTGGAAGAGCTGAGCTGGTTGGTTCTGTGCAGTAGAAATCTCCCTAGACAGGAACTCTGCCTTCTTACGGGTGATTTCTGATCGACAGAATGGTCCATCAATCTAAGTCTGTCACATTTCAGTCCTGATTTCTACCAGCTCCTCTCTAGCCTTCATCCCACTCTTCTCAACTCCTTCTAGGTAGCATTAAACCATGGGGACCTTGGTCAAAGAGTGAAGGAACATGAACAGGAGCTATGGAATGCAGGCCCCCCCCCCACTGCCTGATTGTAGGTAAGTACTAGATTCCGTGGATCCATGCATTCACTCGGTATGCTCGATAGGTCCAACATCACCATTAGGCCTTCTGGGTTCACACCCCTCAAAGAGCGGTACCGCACCATTTCCATAGGTGCTGGCCTACAGGGAGGAGCCATGAAACTGAATCCTACGGTGTGGTGATCAGACCATCCGACTGGCTCCACCACCAGATAGGATATCTCCATACCCAGGAGGAACACCCAAATCCAACTTATGATCACAAATGTGGGTGGAGGAGGTAACAACCTGTGTAAGGCCCAACAAACTCATTAGCTGGAGGAAATCTTGACCAAACTATGAGAGTTCATTGTCAACCCAGGCATTGAAATCTCCCAGAATCAACCATTTAGGGGACCCCAATACAATGTTGACAATGAAGTCCACGATCTCCTGCAGGAAAACATTCCCATCTCCTGGTGGATGGTAGATGAGAAGAATCCTGCACCCTATACCCTACACCCTCACCCTTGATACATTCAAATGAGTTGGTGATCCCCACTGGAACATCCACAATATCCATCAATATTATGTATTATTATTATGTATCCAGCATTTGTATGTGTATTTGGTACCTGTTATGGCAATTGTGTATCTATCCTTTCCCCACATGTACCTCCCTCCTCCAAGACGTACTGTGAGACAAGCAATTTTGATTGCTCAGTGTACTTTTCTGGTGAAACTTTCCAATAAATAAACAAATTAAATAAAATAGTCACGTCAGCTTTAAGACAAATTGAAAGTGATAACTTTCTATTCTCCCTTGTACTTCCAGTGATGGCCAAAAATGCAATGGTCCTCTCCAAAGTGCAAGATCTATAACAGTTACAACTATTGATGTCAGAAAAGTCAGGTCTCCCTCCAGATCACCTTGTAACTGTTCATTTAAGGAAAAATTCCATTTATTTTAAGTATATTAATCAACTTTTTCCATTTGGAATATAAGCATTTATCATTTGAGCTTCTTGTGTTCATGCCAGCAGATGGATATATATATAATATACTGTATATAATTTAATTTTGTATCATCTGCCCAACCATCTTATAAGCCTATTCTCGCATTAAAGTCACCTATCATAAGTAAAAAGTCCTCAGGATAATCATAGCCTATTTTCATAACTTGCTCATCCAATATATTACAAATTTGTAAGTTATAAAATTTTGATTTACTAGGTGGAATGTAGTCATTTACTAGAATAAACTAATTGTTTGCAATAATAAGTCTTAGAGCATCATAGCAATTATCTCTCTCAACCTCTGCTATGTTTTTAAATGAATTTACTTTAATATGAGTGATAAGTGCACCAGCTCTTCTTCCTAATTTTGATATTTTTTCCTCAGAGAATGAAAAGTGTGATATCCGTTGAGATGTGTATCATCTCCTACATCATGCCAAGTTTCCTGTAGACATATAATTGTAAATCTAGACAGATATTCAACAAAGTCCTTATCATCTAGTTTTGCCCTATATCCTGCAATGTTCCAAGAAATAATCAAGAGGATCGTACTTGAATCCAATACATCCACCTTGTAATTTAAACCTAGCAAATCTTGTGTTTTATTTAGAAAATTTGTTTCTTGTGATTCTTTGTATTCCAAAAGAATCTTGTATCTGTTTTCTAGTTGAAAACCCATATTTTGAAATAGTGTCTGGTCTTGTATCCTTACTTATGATTGTTTTTTCTCCATCTGTAGTTATTATGTTTTTTGACTTTGTTAACTGATCTGACAAAATTGTTGAATCAACTGCATAAAGACCCATTCAATCCAATATGCTTGATTTTTTCAGATTCTTGTATCTTACCTTTTTACTGTAACAGCGCAGGTCCAACTGGCTGTCTTCCATTAAGCTAGGATGTCTGAATGAATCCATAATCCCATTTCGCCCTAATCTTACTCCCAGAATATTACTTAAAAAACTACATGTAGTAGATGTAAGTTTTTTTCTGGTCTCACCAAGCATCTTCTTAAGTCCTGGGAGTCACGTGATGCAGGCTGTGGAGTGAACACGCTTTTGCTGGGCTCTGTCTTTTCTCCCTCAAATTCAACCAAAAACACTTTCACCTACAGTTAAAATTACCTTCCTTCAGGAGAGTAAAGAAAAAACTTGTGGACCGCATCACTGATTGTTCCAAAATAGAATTTGAAGACTCACAAATAGACTGGAATTTGGAAAATGTGGTAGCTGCCAAGGAATGGCTCCCCATTTCAGAAGCAAAGCACCTGAAACAAAGCTCTTTACCAGCACCTTCACACACCAGTGAGAAGGTTTGGAACCTGAAAATCCCTCCAATGCTCAGCTGGCAGCCAACCTTGCCACAATTAAAGAAGCTGTTTTAGCTATCCTCACTGACTTGAAAGACATCAAGCCTACTTTACGGGAACTGGCCGCCCATGTCAGGGATGCCAGCGCTTGTATATCATCCCTTGCAGACAAGCAGACCCATATGGAACCAGACATGGTGGCCATGAAAAGATCCTTAGGAATAACTAGAAGACAAAATCGAGGATCTTGAGGGCCATTCCAGATGGAACAATTTGGTTCTCATTGGGTTGCCTGAAGGAGAGGATGGGGTGAAAACTATTGAATTTATCCAGACATTGTGTACCTGAGTTGCTGGCCTAAGCCCCAATGGCTCCTGCTATGTTCTAGAGAGGGCGCAGTGAGCACGCCAGGCAAAACTACCAACCAGCAAACCCCCTAGGCCAATAATTTTCAAATTATTAAACTTCCTAGATAGAGACTGCATATTGTGATCTGGGAGATGACAAGCTGCAGTACAAACAGGTTTGCCTCCTAAAAAGGCAAACTCAGTTGTCTCAGGCCCTGGACAATAGAGTGGATGCTAGGCAGGGGAAAAGCAGCAGGAAAGGGGGGTGGTTGTGCTGGGGGGGCAGGAACTGAGGCAGCCCATTCAGGGAGAGAGAGATAGGCAGGTGGACTTCAGAAGGGTGGGGTCTCATGACATCATGCCAGGAGAGGTGAAGGTGATTGGGTAAAGAAGAGAGGGGAGAAAAGAGGGTTTAAAGGGACTTGTAAGGCAGAGAGAGCTCACAATTTGCTTCAGTAAAATTCCCACCCACCCTCCCTAAGAAGAAAGAGAAGGAAACAAGAGGGAAAAGGAAGGGTAGGTGCAGGAGAGGGTCAGACTGCTGAAGGTGGACAGCAGGTTTTCCAGGACTGCCAAAGGTGGATGGCAGTGAAGAAGAAGAAGAAGGGGCACAGAAAAAGGGGAAGGGGATGAGAATGGGGTGGGATAATCTGACTCAGAGGGCCACAGAACAACACCAGACAGATGCGTGGTATGTGTGTACATGCATACCCAACAAGAGAGAAGAAAATGAAGACAACATTCCCCAGATGTACGTCTGGGGGGCAAAAAGAGAAAACAAGAATGGAAAGGTGGTTTATGAATATTGTGTTAGCCCCCAGACTTATGGCCGGGGCAAGAAGGGAAAACAAGGAGAAAAATGTGGTGCATAGAATTTGTGTATAGTAAAGATATGATGAACATAAAGTTGTAAGATATGAGGATGAAATATTGTGGAAACTGGATATTAATAAATGATTTGCCAACTGAGCATCCACACAAATGATACCCTGTGTTTTATTGGGCAGTGCTCTGGGGACAGTGGGATGGTCGGCAATAAAGATTGTACCAGACCTAACATTAAAAGTACGCCAGGCGAGACAAGCATACCGCCTGTTGCTCTCTAAATTATGGGGGCACATATTAAACACAGGCTGCTCTACCCCACCAGGCTGGAACTTAATTTGGATTCTGGTACCCAAAGGTTTGACTTGGCAAATCAAGCTGGTAAGGCTCTGACAAAACTTTAGCCAGACTTGTTTGGGAGTATAGGTCCTTGAACTGGATGTCGACTTTAGCCGGGAGCAGTTTGCTTATCAAGACTGTTGGAACTGTTTTGACTATGTTCAACTGTGATTGCCTTTGTTCTGGTCCTTTGCTGAGTGCCTTGCCTAAGTTTGACTAATCAGGGGTATTGTATATGTCTTTGTTACGGCTAGTGATGCTGACTTGATTTGGCCACTGTGCATGCTACAAAGCGTTGAACTGGATGACCTGTGAAGGAAAATAGTTTTGGGACTGCACATCATTGATGCTGTCCATATTTTTCTTCTGTGAAAAACTCTTACCTTTAGTTAACATTACACTTTGGCTTTATATTGAGAACTTCTGGCTGTTTTCTTTTTAGGCATTACATCAGGGAGCATTCTAGAACAATACTATTTCTTCCCATTGTTTCTTAAAAGCTGATTCAGAAATAAGAACAGTGTTGACATCTACTGGCCAAACTTGGTCATATTACCTCCCATAGGCCTTTTAAGCATATCTTATTATTCATCATTTCTACTATTATTACTGCTTGTGTGTTTGCAAATAACACTGTGTTTGGTAATATAGTTCTTGTTAAAGTGGACAACCAAAAGTTTTTAAACCCTGATGACTTAAAAGAGGGCCAGTTTGGGCTAAACTTTTTCAGTCAGGTTTAATAGTTGAGGAAGTTTCTTTTGCTGTGGGGTTTCTGATGTTTCTGTTGCCTGGAGCCGTCCAACCCCACTAGTAAGTCTTGGGTAATTAACAAAGAATACATTGATTTTCATACAAGTATTTGACTAGCAATGATTCCCATGGTCTTCTTGTTATTTAAGACTTTCTGTGGTGCCATGTATGAGTTCTTTATTGGGGGTTAATTATCCAAAGGAACTGAACTTTCTTTTCTATTGCTGTGCTCTTACCCTGCGCAACCTTGCCCGAGGGATTTAGATCACGGTAGATGGTTGGAGCACACAGTTTAATAAGATGTATGCTGGCCTAAATTCTGCCCTGGGTGTCCTCACATAATAAGTTAAGTAATGTGATTGTATTATCGTTGTTCTAGTGTCGGTACATCCAAAGGGGGGGGGGCATTGTTGTTTACCAGGAGAAGAAGTTCTCAGTATTTAATGTTTAACATTCTACAGAGGATTAAGGATGGAACCACCCCAGCCCATTCATGGACCAGTTTATGTGGAGTAGAGAAAGGACCTGGGTTCAGTCTTTAAGAGGTTTATTATGTTTTGCTTTGGTGTATGATTTATTATTACTTCCTTGTGGGGTTGGGGTTTTACTGGGGTTGGGGGGGTTGGGGGGGCACCCCGTGGAGCACCTTTGGAACCCTTCGATGAGTGTGTAATCAGTAATATCCAATATGGCCCAAGGGATTAGCATCATAACATGGAACATCAAAGGAGGAAGGTACAATAGGATAAAGTATATAATCCTTAAACACCTAGGTAAAATGTCTCCACAATGGTTTTCTTATAGGAAACATATATTTTTGACTCCCAAGCAACTCAACTTTGTAAAACCTGGTATGGACAAGCTTTTGGGGCAGGGAACAGTCCCAAAAGCTGTGGGATAGGGATATTGGTAGGGAAATCCCTTCCCTTTAAATTGTTTAAAGGATTTAGGGACCCAGATGGGAGGTGCAGTATATTTTAGTTCAGGGTACACTGGGTCATCTAGAAATTGTTTTGGGGAGCATTTATGGGCCCAGTGTTGATTCTCCCTCATTTTTATGCAACTTGCTATGATTTTAGCTCCCTTGCCCATCTCCCAATTATTTTGGGCAGGGAATGGAACATAGTTTTTGCTAACAACCTGGATAGATGGTATAGGATGGCAGCTGGTCTTTCTCTGTGTGACAGGGCATTAAGAGAGCTACTAGATAATATAGGATTGACTGACCCCTTTAGGACTTTGTGCCCGACAGTATGTGAATATACCTTTTCTTCTGTCCCACACAAAGTCTTATCTAGACTAGATTATTTCCTTATAAGTAAACAGTTATTGACCCATGTTTTGAACTGCCAGATTCTGGCCAGAGGTATGTCGGACCATTCACCCATCTGTTTAACCTTCAAGATTTTGCAATTTACCTTAAGATCTCGTACCTGGTCTCTTAATAATTTGTTGCTTAAGGATGCATCATTGGTATCAGTTTCACCGTATATTTTACCTATACTGTCCAAGTTAATAGGAACTCAGTCCCTGCCATAGATGTATTGTGGGCTGCTTTGAAATCCACCTGGAAAGGGGGGAATTGATACGTGTGGCCACAGTGCACAAAAAGAAACAACAAGCCCAATCAAATGAATGGCTAAAACATATTCACAAATTAGAGGGGTCTCTGTCTTCTAGGTCTACTGAAGAGGCCCACTTGGAATTAGCTAGCCTTAGAACACAATACTCAGCATACTTACTTGACAAAGTAGACAACACAGATTCTCGCCCTAAGGCAACATACATAGGACATGATGAAAAAGCCAGGAAGCTACTGGCCTTACAGTTGAAACAACAGAGTACCTCTAGGTGGATTTCCACCCTTGAAATTTCCAATTCAGTTTCTACTACCAGTAATGCTAAACAAATGTTCAATACTTTTCAGACATTCTACCAAGATTTATATTCTTCTACTGCCAGTTCTCCTGCTCAGAATACTCTGATGTGTGCCTTTCTAGACCAAGTGCAAATCCCTTGTCTTTCTGAGACAAATCAGTCCTTTTTACTGGGACCTATTAGAGAGCAAAAAGTCACCCAAGCTATAGTTTCACTTCCTCCAGACCGGACCTCCGGGCCAGATGGCTTCATGGGCCTATTTTATAAAACTTTCAAATGCATATTTACTCCGTTATTAGTAGAGCTGTTTAATTGTTGGTGTACATCCGCTGCTAGGGAGAAATCCCTTTTTGAGGCACACAAATTTTTGTTACCGAAAATAGGGAAAGACCCTCTCAAGCCTGGAAATTATCATCGCATTTCCCTCCTGAACAACAAAGTTAAAATTTATGCAAAGATTTTGGCCCTATGGCTATCAAAGGTCTGGAGGACACTGATAGGCTCGGAGCAAACTGGCTTCATAGCCAGTCATAATGCCAGCGATCACTTTAGAAAGGAGGCAGTATAGCACAATGATTTAAGGCTCTGAGCTACAAATCTGGTGATATCCAACAGACCAGACCTGGGTTTGAATCCCACAGCTTCCACTTGCATACTGTGTGACCCTGAGCAAGTCACTTAACTTCCCTGTGCTCCCAGGTCGCACCTGTAAAAAAGCTTTCAGCTTAGTGTGCTAACCCTGGTTAAACAACTAAAGAAAAGCTTTTTTAATTGATTTCTGTGTCCAGGGACCAAATCCGCTATGGTCTCCCTGGATGCAGTAAAGGCCTTTGATAGAGTCGCTTGGGCCTACTTGTTTACTGTCCTGAAGAGAATTTGGGTTACTGGATGAATTTATAAGTCGGATTAAAATTTTGTATGCTTTTCCCTCAGCTTGGGTGTTGTGCAACAATGAATTGTAGGATCTACAGTAATATAGTTGGAAAGCAATACTAGGCAAGGTTGTCACTTGACTCCATATTTTTTTAATTTATACATAGAACCTCTGATCCAAAGAATCAAGCAAATAAAAGAGGCTGTGGGCATTGCGATGTGAGGCACCCAATACAAAGTGTCTGCATTCGCAGCTGATCTTTTACTCCATTTATCTAATTGGCAACTGTCTCTGCAACATGTCTTTGATATAATTAACCAATTTAGTGTATTTCTGGAATACAAATTAAATAAACACAAGACTTCTGTCTATTCCCTTTCCTACCTCTGCACTAAGGCAGAGGTGTTGGAAATGGGTCTACAACGGGAATATAACACACTAAATTACCTTGGTATCAAAATATCAATTACAATCTTTGAGTCTTGACCCTTTACAAAAAACTTAAGAGGGGGACTTGCACCGTTGGGATTGTCTGATGTTGTAATTCTGGAGCAGAGCAAATTTCATCAAAATGTCTGTGCTTCCACATCTTCTCTACCCGCTAACTATGCCGAACCTTTTTTGCCAAAAAATTGCTATATGCTCCACTTTTCTTTGGTGTTGTAAACCGCCAAGGTGATCCTATATTAAGCTCTGTCAAAGGAAGACTACAGCTGGGATCCAGCTACCAGACTTTTTTCTCTACTATCTTGCCATCCATGGTGCTAAATATTTTAGATGGAAACTTCAGTCTGGTATGTAGGAGTCCTAGAAGATCTGGCAAGATACAGAATAGGCTATATATAAGGAACATAAAATATAACCATCTTCTTTGCTATATACAACTTGAGCGGGCCTCCCAAAAGCCCTTTGAGACACACCAGCAGGTTGAAACATGGCTGTCCATTCTCAACTTTGTAAAATGTTTGAGTTACACTATATTAAGGATGTTGCCCAGCCCATTTTTTGCAATCTCAGTATTCACATTTAGAATAAAACAGTGCTGTCCTCATTCTGTATAGGACTTAAAGACCATAGGGTCCAGGATATCATTGAATGTAACAAAGTTTTATCTGTCACAAAACTTTTGTCTAAATATGTGTTGAGCTCCAAAGATTATTTTAAAGTGGTTCAAATTAGACACTGTGTTCTCTGTTTTTTAGGTCCACCACCTTGGAGTTCCAAAGTAGGAGACTGCTTTCAGGATTTTATCTTTATCTCTGCTCAAGAAAAACCTATTTTGGGCTTATACAAAGATCTTTTTACAAAGTTATGGGATCATTTTCCACCAACTGCATACTATTGGAAAGCTATTTTAAATATTGATCAGCCCCCGACTTTTGAGCACAATATTTGGCATGACATGTACTGTCTCCTACTGTGACATGTACCATCTCATATAGCAACATAGACTTTGTCATCTCCAATTACATGATTTTTACTTTTCGCCAGTCAGGCTTTCAAAATGGGCAAACTAACGTCTCCTGCTTGTGACTCGTGGTGATCCAGAAGGGTCATTATATCATAAGTTGTGGGTCTGTCCTTAGATCAAGAATTTTTGGCAACTCATTCAGTCTAAGACAGCTGAATTATTTCATGTTACCTGCCCATTTAATGCCAAATTATGTCTCACAGGTGATTTCTTGTTACTATCCTTGGTTAGGAATAAGTATTGCAATGCTCTAATAACATTAGTTACTAAGCTTCTTATATTGAGGCATTGGAAAGGTGATTGAGATCTGTCATATGTGGAATGGTTTCCAGAATTCCTACAAGCACTGGCAGCAGAATGGACCATTGCACAATCTAATGGCTCATGAGTTAGGTTTTGTGAAACTTGACCTTCTTTCTATGTCTATTTAGCACAACATTAATAAGTGCACTTGAAGTATTTGTTGTAGTCACCTTCCTCCTTCTTTGTGGACCCAATTATGTCTCAGTGTTTTATTACTAGACTTAGTTCCATTAAATTATTTAGCTGGTTGCTGGATGGGGGGTGACTTTAGGGGTAGGATCTGGTGGGGGGGGATTGTGTTTGTTGATTTTTTGATTTTGATTGTATGTTAATTTGTGTTTTTGTTATTGTTCACTGTGTATTGCATTTCAACAAAGTGTTCTAAATTAAAAAAATAAATAAATCTTCGTAAGTCCCAACATGGTGAGTGAAAGAGGACTGCATCCCTCACTCCCATCAAAAAAGTTTCCTCATGGATATGTGTCTCTCAAATCAAACTGTAAACTCCAGTGTTTATAATAGGAAGCATTTCTCCAAAAATAATAAACAGTTCTTCTATGGGAACAAAAAACATTTACAGCATCTGTAACCTCATTTAACAGTAACATATTTACAGCAATTATATCGGGGCTTCAATCTGTAAACCCAAAACATTTCTAAAGAGATTCAGGGCTCTATTTTTCAGGGATGTACTTGTTTCCCTGGGTTCTATCATAAGTCCCTTTATTCTCAAACAGTAATCCTCATAAAAATTCATCTTTTCATTATTGTTACTGAGAGACGTTATATTCTATAAATCATTTGATTCATGTTCCTCTATCAGATCTGACCTGTTCTGGTCTTTCCTATTAGTATTTTGTTTAACAGTGCTTGTCTGATTGTAGGAGCCTGTGTCTGAATTTTTATCTCTTCTTCTGTGCTATTCCCATGGTTCTCTAATTCACATTGAGGCTCATTTTCCTTGCTGGTAATACATTTTGTAATCCTTTCAAATTTTTTCTTTTTTCCCTTTTTATTTTTGACTTTTTTGACTTTGTGTTTTTAATTGCTCCATTATTTTGTTTTTTTGGCTACCTTATTCTATTTTTGTTCCATGCAGTACTCCGTAAAAATTATTGATGAAACATCTTTTCATGTATTCTCTGGATCAGTATATATTTCCTCAAATTGAATAATGGGGATAGAGGAGGACTCTTTAGGAGGATATATTATATGTAATAGTAGTAAAAGTAGTAAACATTTATTTTTAAACAGGAAAGAAACATGTCATTTGGGCAGTAAAGCCCAGTTTCCATGACAGTCCTGTACAGTATTCTCTAATGTTTCACATATAACAGTACAATATATAATAAACAAAACTTGCATCATAACACATATTGAATAATAAAAGCCAAAACTGAATTATTATTTAAGTAAAAAAGTACGATACTAAGTACAGGTACAATTATGAACAAAGAAAATGTTTACTGCTTTAATAAAAGCATGTAAGTTTGTTTCAACACATATTCTAAAAGGAAGCTTATGCCAGTATACTGCAGCTCTGGTAATAAGAGTTTGATCACCATATTTGTTTAAACATCTTCCTTGGTAGATTTTTTCCAAATGTACAGAACTTGTTAGTTATTTCCTCAAATTAGGTACAACAGGAACAAGTTTGCATGTAATAATATGTTCTGGATAACGTGTTTTATATTTAAAAATAAACTTTGTCCAAGTTCTGGAGAACTCAGTGTTAAGAGGTTTCCACCCCAAATTCTCCAACATTAGACAGTGGTGCATCCTGTAATTACACTGCAAGATGTACCTTGCTATATTGTAATTTAGAGGGGACAAAACATTTTACAGGTACATAAGTGAAAAAAGAAAGACAAAGGGAGAGATAGTGAGACTGAAGGGGGAGGATGGGGGCCGCGAGGAGGATGACAACAGTAAAGCTGACATATTGAACAGGTATTTCTGCTCAGTCTTTACTGAGGAAGAGGAGGGTAATGGGTCTGAAGGGAGTACAAGGGGTGAGAATGGTGCAGAAATGGACACAAGTCCCTTTACACTAGAAAGGTCCTGAAAGGAACTGGAAGTAATAAGAGTTGATAAGCAATGGGGCCAGATGGGGTGCACCCAGGGTCCTTAAAGAACTAAGAGAAGTGGTGGCTGAACCTCTGGCTATCCTGTTTAGCTAATCACTGGAAACAGGGAGGTACCCAAAGACTGGAGGACAGCAGATGTAGTCCCCTTATACAAAAGTGGGAACAAAGAGGAAGCAGGGAACTACAGACCAGTCAGCCTCACCTCAGTAGTGGGAAGATCATGGAAGCACTACTGAAGGAGATTGATGGAACATCTGGTTGTCAATGGACTATAGGACCCAAGGCAGCATGGTTTCACCAGGGGGAGGTCATGTCAGACCAACCTCATTGAATTTCTTGACTGGGTGACTAGGGAGGTGGATCAGGGGAGGGCAGTGGACATGGCCTATCTGGACTTCAGCAAGGCCTTTGACACTGTGCCACATAGAAGACTATTACACAAACTGGGGAATATGGGTGTGGGCAGGACAGTATTGTGGTGGGTAGGTAACTGGCTGGGTGGCAGGACACAGAGGGTGGTGGTAAATGGCTGTCACTCCACAGAGGGAAGAGTGACCAGTGGGTTACCACAGGGATCAGTGCTGGGACTGGTCCTATTCAACATCTTCATCAGTGACATTGCACAGGACCTAGAAGGCAGAATTTCACTGTTCGCTGATGACACAAAGCTCTGCAACAGAGTAGACACACCAGAGGGTGTAGACAGAATGAGAAGGACCTGCAGAAACTTGAAGAATGGTCAGGGGTTTGGCAGTTGAAATTCAATGCAAGAAGTGCAAGATAATGCATATGGGGCACAAAACCCTGGCACAATATATCAGTTGGGGGTGAGGATATAGCATGCACCAAGCAGGAAAGGGATCTTGGAGTTATCATCTCTGATGACTCCAAGGTAGGCAAACAGTGTGACAAGGCAGCAGGTAAAGCAAATAGGATGCTGGGATGTATGGGCAGGGGCATCACCAGCAGGAAAAGGGAGGTCATAATTTCGCTATACAAGACACTAGTGAGGCCCCACCTGGAGTACAGTGTATAGTTCTGGAGACCATACCTACGTGAAGGACATAGACAGGGTAGAGAAGGTTCAGAGGAGGGCAACAAAGATGGTGCATGGATTGCATCACAAGTCCTATGAAGACAGGTTGAAGGAACTGAACATGTACTCCCTGGAGGAGAGGAGGGAGAGAGGGATATGATAGAGACATACAAGTATCTTACAGGGAGGAACAGGGTGCAGGAATACACTATTTTAAGCGAAAAGATGTTCCAGGACTAAGGGCATGGGATGAAGTTGGAGGAGGGACGATTCAGAGGAAACATGAGGAAGAATTTCTTCACAGAACGGGTGGTGGACAAGTGGAACACCCTGCCAGAAGAAGTGGTGGGGGCTGAAACAATCACGGAATTTAAGAATGCATGGGATAGACATAAAGGAATTCTGGAGGTCAGGGGTAAGGGGCAACAGACTTCTAGGAAAACATAAACTGAACTTACAAGCTCAATTGGGCAGACTGGGTGGGCCATAGGCCCTTATCTGCTGACACTGTCTATGTATCGATGTGATATAATTTATCAGTTCTATCCAACAGATTTTTGTTTCCCACCTGAGAAATCGATTCCCCATATTTCAAAGTGGGCAAGATAAGTTGTTCTGCTATTTTTTTTCTATCTTGGATTTTTAAACCTCTGGTGGTTCTTCTCAAAGCTCCAAGTTTCCTAGTAGTTTTTGATATTAAAGTTAAAATATGATCTTCAAAAGTCAAAAATGAATCAATAAGTACTCCAAGATAACAATATGCAGGTACTAATTCAGTTTCGTTAAGAGAGCTTGTAAAGATCTGCAAGTGTGATATACATTTTTTGATTTTTAGGAACAAAATGTATCAGTTTAGTTTTCCCCTATATTTGCAAGCAACTGTGACCTGGTGAACCACTCCTTCACTCTGCTAAAATTGGCCTGGAGCTTTGTCTGACAGTCCGACTCATCTACCCCTGAGGCAATCAAAACTGTATCATCTGCATATAGTCTTATATCTGACTGATCCACCACAGATGGTAGATCATTAAAAAAGATCAAAAATAAGAGTGGTCCAAGGATGGATCCCTGAGGAACCCCTCTAGATACAATAGTAGACATAGACAAATGATGCTATATTGCAACCCTCTGGGTACGTTCATTTAAATAAGAATCAAACCAGTGTAAAGGGCCTTTGGTAAAGCCCATGGCCTGCAATCTTTCAAGTAGGAGGGAGTGGTTCACCAGGTCAAAGGCTTTAGATAAATCAATAAAAAAAGCAGACGTTTCCCTTCCTGAATTCAAGGAGGTACAAATGAGGTTGTTAAACTCCAGGAGGGCTGTTGTTGTAGAATAACCCCTTTGAAAACCTGATTGATATAGTGTTAACAACTTATATTGAGTTAGACAGTCACATATTTGTCTGTTTACCAACTTTTCTAAACGTTTTGACAAAACTGGTAGAATGGATATCGGGCGATAATTTCCTGCCTCTGCCGGATCCCCACCCTTATAAATAGGCTGTTGGCGCCTTTTTCAAATAATCTAAAGCATTGCCTAGCGAGGAGACCTCCATAGGGCTCAGTGAACAGTAAACTGACCTAGGGGCATAGTTTTAGGCTTCAGTTGTTTTTCCTTGTAATCTACTAGCAATTCATATACCTAGGAACCAGGCTGTGTATAACTTAGCTTAATGGATAAAAATTATAAAAAAACTACTGCTAACTGTGCTAACTTGATACAAACTGTTATCGGGCAGACAGTGACATTGTGCAATAACCCCTCCAGCAAAGCTCCCCTTCTGTGCCTTTCCCCTCTACCTCTCTCAACATTTCTTGCATTTATCTCAACTCTCCTGTTTTCCTACCTTGCACCACTTTCCTTTTAGTCAGCCCACATCTAACCTACCTGTACTTTCGCCACGCCTCCTTGCATCCCTACTTAACCTCTGGTCTTTCTTCTCCTTCACAGCTGGTAGCCGTGAGGGCTACCAAGCCGCCAGCCCTCCCAGCAACACGGACAGCCTCGGGCGCGGGGTCTCGGACCAGCGCCCCCCCCACAGGACACAGCCGCAGGATACTCAAGCGGGAATTAAGCTACGCGAAGAAGAGCTTAACCAGCATTGGACTGTGAGCTCATTTTTCCGGTCTGTGTGCTCCGGTCGGCGCATGGTGTAGGCCCCACTGGCGCTATGCGCCAGCTCCCCACCGCCCCCACCACCACCCTTGGTCGGCTTGTAGATTTATAGGGAGTGTCACGTGATCATGTGGGCATAAAAAACAATCAGCCCACTTTTCCATTTGCAGGTTATCTGCCTGCTCCACTAGTGGCCGCTACACTGAACATATCTCCCTGCTGCAGCTTAACAATGGTACTTCTAGCTCTCTCTCTACTCCTGCTGGGACTGCCAGTAGCTTCTCTCCCTCCAACCTCACGCCCCCTAAGGCAACCACTGTCTCATCTCCACCTAGTTGATTCAATCTTAGAGCAAATGTGCTCACCCACACTCCCACAATCAGCACCTACTAGCCCTCCCAACTGGCTAATAGGAGCAACCATTCTCCCCCTTCTCTCTCACCTAGACTGTATGTGCTATGCTGTTTCAAGGTTGATCAACTCCCTTCAGTACCTCACTCACAAAAATGCCATCGTACATACAGGACCTCTCGGTTCAGGTTCTTACAGCTTGCCTCGCTGCTCGTATTATTAGCAGGGGATATTGAAACTAACCCAGGTCCTACCCCTTCTACGATGCCAACCCCTCTGGCCTTACCAAAGGGCCTAAAAATAATGCACCTAAACATATGCAGTGTCCTCAACAAAGCTCCAGAACTCCAACTATCCATCCTATCACTTCACCCAGACATCCTCATACTCTCTGAGACATGGCTCAAACCCCAACACCCTGATTCCTCTGTTGCTATTGCAGGTTACTCCCTAACTAGGCGAGACCGAGTGGGTATAAAAAGGGGGGGGGTGGCCTAGCCATGTTTATTTCCGTCAAACATCAGTTCACCCCGGTCTCCACCCCTACTCCTTCGCCACAAATTGAGTCTCTAACCGTCAAAATTGCTCTGCCCTTCTCCACTCCAGTGTATGTAGCAGGATCCTACTGCACCCCTAACACCCCAATACCATGCATACTGGATCACCTGACCAACTTAAAATCCACTGCCGCAACAGGAAAACTATATGTCCTAGGCAACTTCAATTACAACTGGCTAGCAAATGACTGCGCCAAGCTACGCTCCAAAGTAAATGCCCTAAACCTCACACAAAAAATTTCCCAACCCACCAGGCTAAACCTAAAAACGCACAACCACTCCCTTCTTGACTGGGCACTGACCACACACCCCCATAGGTCTATAGGAGCAGGCTTACTCCCAGAATCCCTAAGTGATCACCATATGGTATACTTAGTCAGAAAAGTACATAAACCCCTCAAACCCCCCTCCCAGACCCTACTAGCCAAGTCCTTCAAATCACTCTCTCTAACATCACTCCTGTCGGATCTGTCCATGGTGAACTGGTCCTTCTTCTCCAGGGCCCCTTCAATTGACCTTGCACTTGACTACTTCCAAAATAGCTTCCTGCATGTCTGGAACCTACATGCTCCTCAAAAAAAAACTAGAGTAAGGGGCTCCCACCTCCCATGGATCTCCGCTGATATCATCAGCAAATGCCGCACCAGGGACCAGGAATGGAAAACGTTCAAATCGACTAACTCCCATCAAGCCTTCCTATCTTATCGAGCCCTTCGAAACTCTTGCACGAAATCGATCAGACATGCTAAACAGAACTACTTTTCACTGGCCCTTAGCACAAATCTTAATCACCTGACCAAATTCTGGAAAACTATTAAATCCCTCCTATCCATGCCTGTACAACCACCTAACCCAGCCCTATCCATCCTAAGCACAGCTGTCACCGACCCCTTAGAAGTTGCCTCGGCCTTCAACATGTTCTTCACCAGCAGTGCTTCTTCCCTGGTTCAGAGCCTACCTCTTTCCCCACTCAAGGCAACTACCACTTCCATCTCCCAGCACACCTTCCCCCCCTCCTTCTCCTTCCGACCTGTCTCCCTGACCGAAGTCTACCATGCGCTGTGTAACCTAAACCCCAACAAGGATAAATGTCCCTCAGGCATGGACTCCAGACTACTCCAGCTCTTGGCCCCTGCTATTGCCGCACCGATAGCTGACCTGCTCAACCTCTCCTTCTCTACGTCAACAATTCCTACAGCATGGAAGATGGCAACTGTCATCCCTCTACCAAAAGGGGGGGGAACCCGTCCTCCCCTGGGAACTACCGCCCCATCTCCCTCCTCCCAACTCTGGCAAAAATACAAGAGCAATTTGTCCTTGCTCAGTTCTCCCATTTCTTAGTCGAGTCCTCTTTCTTCACCCCTTACCAATTAGGCTTCCAAAAATCTCATTCCACTGTCACCTCCCTATTAAGAGTCATAAATGATATCCTCTCAGGTATGGATAAAGGCCATATCACCTCAGCTATTTTCATTGATCTAGCCCAGGGGTTCTCAAATGGTGAGGCCAGCCTCCCTGGGTAGGCTCCAACCTGTTCCAGGGGAGGCTCAAGCAAGTCTTGAAAAAGTATTATATTTCAATTTTGAACTTTATAGATGCTGTGTGACGGGATAAGGCAAACTGAAAGTGGATAATAGTAGGTGAAGTTATGTATTTATTCACAAGTCTGTGATCAGGAAAGGTACTGTACACTGAGCCATGGCTTATTTTAGGTGTACCCAGGGAAGGGTTGTGAGAAAATACAATTCAAAATGTAACTGCAAAACATTCAAGCAATACAAAATGAATGAAAGTGCAAACAAATTAAGAACAATGAACTAACAATGTGAGGAACAATTGATCAATTAGACTGGCACCAGAACTGTCCAAATACAAGAGTTAACCATATAGGTACTAGGAATAAGAGCAGGAGGGAGAAAAATGTTTCCTGAGAAGTTGCTTAAGAGCAGGGTAAGAGGTGGAGAGGCAGAGGTCGGCAGGAAGTTATTCCAGATAGAGGGGAAACAGAAAAAGCAATCTGATCCATGAAGGTATGGCAGTAAGGGGTAACAATGGTTCGAGAGTCAAAATATTGGAGCAAGTAGGTTGTCCTGTTGGGGGGTGGGTTACAAGAAGCTTAATAACATGAGTGCCAGCTATGCAAAGAGGTTTCAATTTATTCCTGATGTGCTGTGAAAAGTAGGCTATTTTTTCTATGGGGAGGCCCAAAAATATTTCAGTATTTTGGGGGAGGCTCAAGATCTTTTCCATGGCTTAGGGGAGGCTCACTATGACAAAGTTTGAGAACTGTTGATCTAGCCAAAGTCTTTGATACCGTCTCCCATACAATACTACTGGGCAAACTCAAGGCTGCAGGCCGATCCGACCATGCCACTAACTGGTTTCTGGCGCACTTGCATGGCAGACAGCAATCCATGAGAATTGGCCCCAGCACATCGTCCCCCCTCCCCATCACCATGGGTGTTCCTCAAGGTTCAGTCCTGGGCCCTATCCTTTTCTCAGTTTTCCTGAATGAACTGCCGCAAGTATGCTCCCATTCTGCTATATACATGTATGCAGATGATACTGTGCTTTACAACACTGGCCCATCTACAGATACAGTGCATGACCAACTGCAGCAGGATTTCAATGCTGTTCAACTTTGGCTCAAATTGAATCAGCTTTTCTTAAATGCAAAAAAAACAATCTCACTAACTTTTGGCTCTCAACCTCGGCTCTCCCGACTCACCATCCGCCCCCCTTTCCTAACCCTGGATCTTACCCCCTTAGATTCCTGTACCTCGTTCCGCTACCTCAGCGTCTGGCTCGACCAATATCTAGACTACTCAATTCACATAGACTCCCTTCACAAAAAATTGCTTTCTAAACTGGGGGCTCTCTGTCGTAACAAAGGCTGCCTGCCTACCCCAGTCAGGCATGAACTTGTGCAAAAAATGATACTTCCAATTTTTGATTACGGGGATGTAGTCTATGGCACCACCTCACCCTCCACTCTGACCAGCCTGGACACACTCTTTCATTCCTTCTGCCACTTCATACTGGAATGTCCTAAACTTACACACCACTGTGACCTTTATAGCTCTCTGGCCTTTCCCTCACTCTCAGCCCGCAGACAAATCCACTACTCACATGTTGCTGCTAAATTCTGGTTCCATACCCTCCCACCCTACCTGAATTCCACCTTAACTTCTCAACCCCGGGTGGCTTACTTCCTATGACACTCAGATAATAGGCGCTTCCATATCCCTTGCATGCGTACCACTATGGGACAGGCTGTACTTAGTTACCGCTTACCTAAACTATGGAATGACCTTCCAACAGATATCCGCCATATCACTAATTCTAGTCACCTCAACTCCCGCCTCCATGAACACTTTCTCACCGTCTGCCCCTGCAATGGGCCTACACATTAGTAGCCCTCAAGGCCTTCTGGGCCTCAATACCTTACCTTGTGGACTATGTACGCATTCCTCTTAGAGTCTACAAATCAGTAACTATTTTAATTTTAATTTTATTTGTGCAATGAAATGTCTTTTCTATGCATTGTCTCCATGCCTGCCTAATTCTTTAAGCTGCATGGCTACCTTAGCTACCAACGTGTATAGTCCTTCATAATGTGCCTTCTCAACTGTACATAAACCTGTGTGTCTGTTTGCCAGAGTGTTCCCCCATTGCTTCCCCCAGGTCGCATCTGGAAACGAGTGGTTTGTCGCTTAGTATGCCTGACTGGTTAAACTCTTAAATAAATAAATAAATAGGCACAATTTTACTCTCTCTCTACCTACTTCTTTGGGAAATAACCTTGTTGAAGGCTCTGATTGAAAATATAAGTAACTGTTGAGACTATATTATTAGCTGCTAATTTTAAAAATCTTCCCTCCAAACAATCCATCTTAGGTGATTTATATATATTTATTTTTAATAGTTGTTTCTTAACCTCTGAAATAGTTAGAACCTTAAATCTAAATGGTGAATGTTTTTCAGCAAGGAAACTCTTATCATTTATTAGACTTTTTAAGCCCATACTAGTAAAAGTCCCAATGCCTGAAAGGACAGAGAAAAAGATATTTAAGAAATCCAAAGTAATTTCGGGAGAATCTTTTGGAGTATTTCCCATTTTAAGAGTTGGAGCTTCTTGTTTACCACTATCCCCTGGATTAGTTAGGTGCTTAATAACTGCCCAAAACTTTTTTGGGTCCAAATTCTGATCCATTTTATTTCTGTAGTAATTGATTTTAGCTCTTTTTGTTAATTTTCTACATTTGTTTCTTTTAATTTTATACACTTCCCAATCTAAGTCCAGTTTTGATTTTAATGCTTTTTTTCCAAACCCTATTTTTGATCCTTATCTTTTTTAATAATGATTCTATTATCCATAGAAATCTAGGGAGCCTATTATTTTTCTTATTTACTTTGGGGCATGGAAATTGCATATACTTTGGATGGTTTCAGTAAAATACTCAATAGCCTGTTCAAGATCAGGAATTAGTTTACAACATTCCCATTTTTCAGCATTCACACTTTGCAGAAATTTAGGTTCAGAAAATGTTCACATATCCCTTGACCAACTCTGTTTTAGATGTTTTTGGAAAGTAATTAAATTGTGAAGTATTCAGGATTAACCAGATGGGATTCTGATCACCGAAGTGTGTGTGTGTGGGGGGGGGCAAAGTTCCTGAGTCTTCAACCTGTAAGTATAAAGAAATGAACAATAAATCCAGAATAGAACCCAAAGCAGATGTTTTGGTATACTGTGTTGGGGAATTAATTAGTTGTTTCAATCCCCAATTCCATGGTAACTTCCATTAGTTGCTTACCCTGGGATTTCACCCAGTCACAATTTCAATCCCCCATAATAATTAGTTGTCTGTTTCTTGTGCTATTTTCCTATTTTATTAAGTATACCTCCCAAAATACTCAAATTGGTTTTAGGAGGAGAATAAATAACAGCTATTGCCAAATTAATTTGCACTAAATCAACAACTAAATACTCCACATTACTCTCACTCCCTTTTATTACTGTTTCAATGTGCCCTAAGGAGTGTTTGATATATAACATCACCCCCCCCCCCACTTTTCTTATCTTCTCGGATATGTTGGTAACCTGGAATAGACAGTTCTTGTTCACTAATTTTCTGAGAGAGCCATGTCTCACGAAGTCCAAGGACACAAAGATTTTGAGCATTTATTAAAGCAGCCAAGATATCATTTTTTATGGCTATCCTATAGGCATGATCATGTAAAACCATCAACTTTATCTTATCGACTGGACCTGGGTTCAATTCTACATCCCCTCCTAAAATTAATATCAAACTTAAAACCCCATAATATCCTTTTATAGGTCTATTAAATGAGTAGGGATTTAATGTCAATTTTTCATTTGCCAGAACATAATTACTCCAATTAATCGAAAATACATTTCCGTCTGTTATTTTGCTTGTAAGTTTTAATACTGCTTAAATGCCCATTTGAATTATGCAACCAATTAGTACCTCATACAAAACTATCCAGTTCATTCAATGTTGAAACAAAACATCAATCCACTCAAAGTTAAATAACACAAACTGTGTAAAAACAGCATTTTAAATTTTTTGTGATAGCAGTGTCCTAGGAGAAACTCCAACAGCAAAACAGGTTTTAACACCTATTAATCTTTGTTAGATGTTTAAAGAATAATTAATTTCTGAACTTACCAAGTATGCCGAGGGGTCTATCCGAGGAGATGGCTATTTAAGTTTAAAAATGTTTTCTTCTGGGTGGAGCAGTCACTCAGTCTCATGCCCAAGGGCTCGTGCCCTTCAGGCGAGTGAAAGAGTTTTAAGCACCGCAGCACCACCTCTCCTTTGCCCCAACTGGTTGGATGGCTCACCACTGAGTCCCCACTCACAGCTGATTCCAACTGGGAGGTTCAAAGTCCATTCTTCGGAGAAAAACACTACCTCCTGCAGACAAGATTTATGGCAAGCAGGGGAAATAAACAGTATCTGCAAGCTAGAAACAGTTTCCCCTCTCCAGGCGCAGCACAGATGGCAATGGTAATAGTCTAATTATATCATCCATCCTTTCCCCATTGATGGCAATATTTTTTTTAAGTTGTCAGTTTCATCTCTGACAACAATGGACTGTTCCATCAAAATGAGATCAACTGCATGTTGATTTTTCATAATAGTAATTATGTCCTGACTTAGTGTTTCAGGATAATACATGAGTGATTCTTCTATTTGAGCCTAGGTATCTTCTGGATCAGTGCTTCTAAGTACATGATTTTCTAGGGTACAAATTCTATTTTGCATGTCCTTGTACTAATTAATTCCATCTCAAGTGATTTTAAACCTTGTATAGTATTGTGTATATCTGAAATTATCTCAAGAAGATTTGTTTTCAAATAAGACCTTTCTTGTTTATGCCCTGAATTAATGTCTCTTCTGTCACTTAGTCTTTCAGACTGTGATAAACACTTCTCCTGACTCTCAATAGAGGCCCACTCTAAAAGATCCAGGGTGGAATCCATACATTTAGGGTATTTCCTAGGATTATTTATAGTTAATGAAGGATTTTACTGTCTTTTCCTGGTTGTTTATCTGTAGATCTATTTATCTCTGCATTACTTGTTTCGATGCCTTCACGTAACTCAGGTGACACACTAGGACTGCTTTTTCTTATCTCTCCAAGAGCAATACAATTCAGTGTTGAAGTTAGATTTATGCTTCATTTTTGACTTGAATCCTGTTCACCTTTTGTTTCCTGTCCCTCTTATTAAGCATGTGTTGTGTTCAGTGAAGTGTAATCTTAGTTTGTTTATTGTTTTTAATTTTTCTCAGAGGCAACCTGTTTGTCTTTTTTTTTCCTTTTTCCCTTATTTATTTTATGTGTTATAAACATATCAAGATTCGACTGCTTGTTATTACTTCTACATTTCCATTTTATCTTACTTACTTTCTTACTTTCTGTACACAGACTAGCTTGGGGTACAAAAGTCTGTGCTTCTCGGTTTAGTTTTCCAATATTGAAAAGCTCATTAATGACTACCCTGTCTTTTAATTGATCAGAGGTTTGAAAACTCTCCCCCATTTGAGATAATACTTGTGCTCTGATTATCACCATAATGGAAAAGTATATAGTGAATTGGCCTCTCTGTCCTGTAATATTAAATGCAGTTCACAACAGCTGTAGTTAATCTACACAAACTACAAATCTACTAAATATGAGGGCAATTACCCAGCACAGGAGTTCATGAATGTGCTCAGAAATAAAAAATAGAAAACATTTCCAGTTAGTCCCACTATAATCAATTTTTAACTCTTTCTTTACCAGTGGCCTAAGTCTCTTGACCTTAATTTTTTTGATCTTGTTTTCAGAACATACAACTGCTGAAACAATGTCAGATTCAGGCACCTGTTTTTGCCACACAGTCATCCTTGTATCAAGCAGTTAGCCGACTGCAGACTTTTCTGCGGAAAAATAACAAATTAAAGGGATTTTAGGCCTCATAGGTATATAAGTATATAACCACTTACTCCAATGCTAAAGCACTGATCCACTAGTAGAAAAATGGCAAACCTCCATATACAGAGAGCTTAACAGCACTTAACTGCATTTAACAGCATATGGATATACCATGCTACTTAGACCTCTTTGTGTGCCAGCTCCAGCTTCAATAGCTGAGTATTAGCTTTGTGGCATGAGGAAGAACTCCAAAGGTGTCACACAAGTTAGGTATCAGTAAGAGGCAATGGCTAAAAAGTAGCAAATATTGCAAATATTGCAAAAGTGCATAGAAAGTGCATAAACAACTTTCACTCCAAAAACAGAACTCCTGTTGCTCCTGCTATGTGTGTAGTCTCTGTTTGCTCCAAAATGGTGTCTGTCATTCAGAGAATGCTGGCGCATGTGCAGCTTATCCTGTGGGTAAGATATGTAACCCCTACATGCAACAGTGTGCCCTGCGTAGGTCACGCTCTGGGTGCAGCAAATGTTTTTAAGAAAAAAAATAACATACAAACTAATTATGAAGTATACTCTATGCTAAAAATAGCCAATAAAAACATTTTGAAAGCAGAGAGTGTACAAAATAGCAAACTGGCAGTATACAAACACAATGTCCGTAAACATGACGGGACAAGCTACTCTCCTTCTCCTAAGCCTGTGGAATCCAAAAGCACTTTTATTTCTATTTCTGAGGCACAAAGGTGATTGTTGCTTTTAAAATATGCCCCAAGATAAGCGTTAAAGAAAACCAAGTCCCAAAGTTTTTTCCTTGTTTTCTCAATTAAGTATGTTTCAGCGATGGGTGTATTGGTGTTGAAAGACACAGGTAGCGGTAGAAGACACAGGTAGCACAGGTAGCACAGCTAGTACAGGTAGCTGCTCCAGCATTGATGGGTGTAATTGAAAGCAGTTTAAAAATGTCTGAACACTGTACTAGAGTTCTTCTCTACATTGAGCCCTTCTGAGAGGCTATCCCTTCTTCTTGTAACTCTGGCATCCCACTTAGGCTCTTTCCTCTTGGTCTGTTGTCTTGTCTGCCCTTGTGGACATGCCAGACACGTGCACACAGATGCGTCCTTGTCTCGGCACACATCTGCAATGTACGCTCCCTTATTTTCACTGGTGGAACACTAGTTCTGCTATTATATAATGACTGACCTAATATTCACTGTTTTTTATTTTAGCGCTACTATGAAATAAATGAAAATAAAAAGGTAGTGAATATTTTCTGTTACACAGTATGTTTTGTATGTAGGGTCTGAGTAAGAATGCAAGATCGCATTTTATATATATTCATCCTATTCTGTAAGATGAAATTGCAGCTTGAGTGGTTGAATTAATATACTATGATTACTGTATATTATGTTTACTTTAACATAGTGAAAATGTCAGTTTTAATATTCTTTGTGAACATTGTACATAGATATGCAGTATGTGTACGCATTTTATGAACTGATATGAACTTGAAATCGTGCCGAACCCACAGGACAACCATATACTATAAATAGGTCCTTCAGGATCTAGGTGTTTTATCATGTGCAAAAAATATACCTTTTTCTACTATTACAAATATTACTGGCCACCATCTCAGGGTCAGGGATCTGGAGAAGGAAGAGGTACTGACTGGGAGGTGGGTCACTGGGAAACCAGGGAATGTGTTCATTTTTTTGATTGGGAGCATGAGGAGGATACCAGTGGTACTAGGGAGTGCTATATATTGTGAACTGGTGCAATGCTTTTTTTAAATGGTGTACAGAGAGAGAATGCATGGAGAGAGAATGTAGGTGGGCAATAGCTCAAATGACTTTTGCCCATTATTATGGAATATTAACCATTGTTAGAGAATGAAGAGCACTATAATAATAATAAAGAAATGCAGTGTGGCCACATGACATTGTTTTAGCCGATCAGATTAGGAACCAAGATTTAACAAAGATGTGTTATCTGTTGTCTTACTGAAGGACAATGGGGCACACCCTGAGTCTCAATGAGGGCAATTCAGGGGTTATGTAAATAAGCACTTTTTCTCCGGGGTGGGGGTGGTGAACCTATGATCAGCATACCAGAAGAGATACAGTCAGACCTGTTTAATCCATGCCTCATTAGTCCGTATGTCTCACATTACAAATAAGAATCAATGCAAATGGATTTCATCTCAGGTTAATGACCTCTTTAATATTGAAAACTGAGAATCCGAATCCGTTTGCAGTTCTTTTAAACAGGCTCATTAATACACATTGTATTTGACCTCTATAATCTGTTTTTAGTGAGCTCAGGTGGAGGTGTTAACAGCCTTAACTGAGTGATAATTGCTGGTGCTTTATAATCCCTGCTAATGCTTTGGCATGTTACCGTTGCCTGATACAGTGCTGAATGTGACATTCCCTCTTAACTTCTATAGACTGTTCTGCTGCCGCTGGCTAGGTAAGTGTAAAGCTTCATATTTCATCGAATACCCTTTTTTAGCAAACTGTTAACTTAATGTTTTCGATAATGACCCTTCTCTCTTACTTTTCAGTTGTGATTCCCTAACAGATTCCACTGCCATCTCATCTATTGGCGTCTCGTCTGATTTCTCCTCCTGACTAGGTTAGTGAAGCTCTGCTTTCTTTGTTGTTACAGTAAAATGCTCCAAAAATACAAATGGACCTCCAAAACAGTCTTGTAAAATAAGAAGCTGCCCAGCTCTCTTACCTTGCACTTCCTTCCACAGGCTCTTACAAAAAAAAAGATAAAATGGACAGCCTGACTCAGACTGGCAAAACACAAAAATGAGCAGTATACCAAAAGGAGGAAACCTCTCTCTCCTGCTGCAGTAACCAAGTACAGATCCCAAGTCACAAAAAAGAAAACCAAAAGCAAAATTAACACCGCAAAGCTTGTCCGAATCTCCGAGATGTACAGTGATGTGACAAGCTCTGCGGCTACCTTCCCTCGCACTGTCAGCTCATGCTACACTGAACCCCCACATAACTTCACCTCTGAGACAACCTTTCTCCTCTGAGCCCAAAACAAATGGCAACGGCGCAGATTCTGAGACACAAAAACTGCACAAGTCCCCCCCCCCAATCTCTCAGCTCCCGATCTCTTTTTTGCTCCTGGTCCAGATCCTGCCTTCTCCCGTTGTGTCCTTCTCCCATTATGCTCCCGATCTCTTTTTTGCTCCCTTCACTGTGTTTTAGCTTACTGTTTTGCCATACAGTTTAGAAGCTCCTTTTTTGCCCATACAGTTTAAAAGCTCCTTTTGCCCATACAGTTTAATAGCTCACGATCTCTTTTTTGCTCCCTTCAGTGTGTTTTAGCTTACTGTTTTCAAAGACCCTGCCTTTTACAGTACAGTATCCTGTATTTTTTCACATTAACTTTTGGCTAACAACCTTTTTTTTTATTTTCTCAGACCAAGATGACCAATTTAAAAAAAAAAAGTTTTGAATTTTAGTTTATTTCATCTTTAAACTGAGCATGCTGATTAAAAGCATATGAATGATTTTTACAGTACAGTACAGTATCCTGTATCATTTCACATCACCTTTTTCCTCAGACACAATGTCATCTACACCTACAAAGAGGGGCTGGACAGATCTCAATATCACAGAAAAGGTCATTATGTGTTTGGAGGCAGAGTAATCCAAAGGCAACTTACAAAGATATGGCACTGTATGCAATGTCAGAGTTCCAGCTTACCCTTGGAGACTCAACCTGCAGTGACATTTGGAGAGCTCGTGAGAAATGGCTAGCTTCTGCTGCTGATTCAAGCAGCCTAACCAGGGTCCGCATTGGGAAGCACCTAGAGGTGGAAGCAGCACTCAGTATGTGGGTAGCAGAAATGAATGCTAAAGGTGTAAGCATCTCTTATGCTATGGTGACTGAAAAGGCTAAATTCTTTGGAGAACAGCTGGGGGTAACAGATTTGGATATTCTCGGGGGTGGATGCAAGGATTTAAAAAAAGACATGGGCTTAGTCATAAACTGTACCATGGGGAGGCAGCAAGTGCTGACCATTCAGCAGTTGTTGCAGGGAGGGTAAACCTACAGAAGGTGCTGTCAGGATTCACACCCAGTGCAATTTACAATATTGATGAGACCGGTCTATTTTATAGACTAGGTCCCAGTGCAACTCTTGCCTCAGCTCCAGTGGCAGGGATAAAAAAATCAAAGGACAGACTGACTGTAGCTTTATGCTGCAATGCTGATGGCTCAGACAAGTGGAAGCCATTTGTAATTGGGAAGGCTCTTAAACCTCGTTGTTTCTCAGGCAATTTTGACCCAGAATTGTATGCCAGGTACAGAGCCAATTCAAAGGCATGGATGACCAGGAATGAATTCAAAGAATGGCTCATTGACTTCAATAGAACAATGCACCTACGGTGAAAACATGTTATCCTGCTTGCAGACAATGCCACAAGCCATACCCCACCAACAGGTCTGTCAAATGTGAAACTTCATTTTTTGCCACCCAACACCACATCACACATACAGCCTATGGATGCAGGGATTATATGAAATTTCAAGTGCTTTTATAAGAAGAAACTTTGTCGTCACTTCATTCAGTGTGCTGAGAGTGATGCCGATATGAAAGTTACAGTATGCCAAGCACTGCAATTCATTCATAGTTCCTGGAGGTCAGTGACAGAGGAAACAATCAAGAATTGCGGAGACATGTCCGCATTATGCCTCATGCTGATTATACACCAAGGCATTCAACAGCTTCATTAGAGGGCACCATAAGTGAATTGCAAACCTTGATACAGCAAGTACCACAAGTAGGAACTGCCATGACAGCTGAACAATATGTAGCAGCTGAGGAAGAGTTGGAGACTTCACCCCCCTTAACTGATTCCAATATTATGGGCATCATCCACCGAATCATGCCTGAAACTGAAGATAGGATTCTAACCTTGAGCCAGCAGCACCAACACCTCCAATTATATGATTAGTGACAAAAAAATGCTTAGATTTCAATATCTCCTACCTGGAGCAAGACCCATCGGATGAAACACAGAAATTTGTGGACGATGCTCTTGATATGAAAACAATTGTAAATGCATAAGGTGCAGGAGTACTAAACAAAGGGAATCTTGGATTATTTTAAATGTAACTGAATTGTTAAAAGTGACTAAAATGTAACTGAGGCAAAGTAATGTTCAGTACACATGTTTTGCACTGTATTTTAAAAAGTGAGAATCTTCACAGTACTGCATTGTAACAACACTGTATAGTAATAAATCTTTTTGAAAAAATTGCTCATGTTGTACTTGTCCGGTTACTACACAGATTTTTATTACGTAAGAAAATGAGCTAACACAAATGCTTACAGATTAACCAGGTCTGACTGTAGCAGACTTGACAACAGTACTGGCCTTCAGTGTAAGCTGGAACACATTTCCTTTTAACAAGGGCATAACAGGGTACCCTATGTAGCAGAGTGCTTGTATGAACTTGTATTTGTTTGCACAGCATATTTATTTATCTCTGTTTATAATGTCAGTGTACATGTAGGTGGGGGTGGGCATGTCTGACCTAGAGTCCCTTCTGTCCTTAAGTTACCATGTAACTATGTTACTATGGTTCAGCTCCCCACCATGTTACCTCTCTTCCCAGCTCTCCACCTACTCCCTGCACACCACAGAATCTTGTTCAGTCCCCCATCGCAAAATCTCAGTTGGGCAATTTGCTTTATTCACTTGCCTCTCCCACCTCTGGAATATCATCCCTCTACCCCCACCAATCTTCACTCCTGCTCCCTCCTGCCTCTTCCTTTCCCCATTTCAAAGCTTTTATATGTGCCCTCAACTCACACACTTGCTCTTAAAACTTGCTTCCCCACCACACTTTTTCTTCTCCACCTGCTATATGCTGCAGCTTTGGCTTCCTCATTATCCTCCCCCTCTTTTCAGTCTCTGTTATTTTCTTATTCTTATACCCTCACATCCAACCAATCATGCCGATACTGGTACACTTAAGAGAAAGTTATACATTATTGTCAATTTAGTCTTAACTGTTCCTATTCTCACTACACAATATACTGTATAAGGGATATGCAACAGGGACCTGTAGAATATATTTATTTTCTCAAGAGCTGTTTGACCTTGGGTTACCTCACAGGTGATGTAAGCCATGAGTGAGGTGCCCAAGGTTAAACAGCTCAAGTGAAAATAAATCATGTATTCCACAGGTCCCTGTTGTGTATTTCATTTATGCAATATGCAAGGACCTCATGGGTTGAGGTTATTAGTTGTAATTATTTTACTATTTTTGAAAACTTATGAAAGTTTTATGGTTTAGTTTCAGAAAAAGTGGTATTGCACCTTTAGTCTGGCTGGCTGCTAGGGTGGTTACTAGGGAATCGGGTTTAGGACATTGCATCATTGTTGAGACGTCTTTTGTGATTGGTGCTTTGTTTATGTGGGCAGGTGTTTAGAAAAAAAAAACATGGCAGATTTCTTTCTCCGATATGGTGAAGGTGCTACGTGGTGGCTTTGCTTCTCCAATAGGGAGAAGGTGCTTTTTCGTGTGGTGTTTTACTATTTATCTGGTTGATTCTGTGTTCTGGAGTTGGTGTGGCAGTGCATCTGGTTGATCCTGCATTTGGCAACTTCTATGGTGGTTTCAGTGTTTATCAGTGTTCCACTGTGAAGGCCAGCTTGTGAGAGAGAGTGACGAGATTTAGAGTGAGCTACAAATGAAGAGAGGAGATAAGAGAGAGAGACAGAGAGACAGAGAGTGAAAGTCATTACAGAGGTTTTTTTTTTACATGGATGTGTGTTTTTTGTGAAGGAATACTCAGTTGCTTACTTCCAGCTGAAGCACTGTGGGTGAGGGGAGTCATGAACTTTGTGTGCAGCCATTTCCAAGGCAGTGTGAGCAACTGAGTGTGGATGCTGTTTACAGAGAAAAGAAAAATACAGCTTTGTTGGAGAGAGCAGAAAGTGTTTTCTTTTGGAGTAAACTGCTGTTTTCTGTTTGGGTTGTGGCTGCAGGAAAGGGTTCTTAAAACTGGTTTCAGCAACAGAGAAGTTGCTTGGGGAGTAAGAGGCAGTGTATGAGCTGGAAGTAGTGCCGATTGGCAGGCAGAGGGGGAGGGTGCTGGGTACTGTGATTGACATCAGAGTGTTAAATAAATTGTGGTTGATTGATGTTAAGGTGTTAAATAAACATTGGCCCCATGATTTATTTAACCCCAGTCAGAATAAACAGATTTAGTTATTGTTTTGGTGTCCACTCCTATTGCATAAATTAATATATTATATGGTACCTCATGTTTTGAATATAATTGTTTTTTGCTACTGCACTATTTTATTTTGTTGTAGTCCCCTCTGCTAGTGTTACCATAACTTCTGAAAATGAAATTCAGCTCAGTTTGCCACCCCCAGGCAACACAATATAAGCAATTAAAACATAAATAAATAGTAGTGTTTCAACATCCACTCTTGTTCTTCCTTACACCCTGTGATCTTTAACTCATTTTTTTCTGCAGAGCAGCCAGCTTGCAAGTGTTCTTCATTACTTAAACCTCCAAGTGAACTTTTGTCATTTATTTTCATATTCTTTTACCTTTCTGGGTCTGCATGACATCTTGTCGTCTTGTTCTGTGTTTCAGAATACAGTCAGCACTGCAAAGTCTACATATCTGAATTTTGTTCCCTTATTCCTTTTAATCTTCTGCTCACTGAATATTGCTGTATAGTGTTTCTTTTTTTGTTGATAACACAGACTAATCATGATTTGAAACTATGATTTTCATATAGAACAATTTTTTCTAATTCCAACTTGCAGACAATAACCCCCTGCTTTATTCAAAAGTCAGGAAATTTCATAGTCGCTAATTTTGAAGATACTTCAGCAAAAGTAAAGTTTGAGTCCAATTCTTCCTATGATATCTCTATGCTCAACCACAGAAGTAACTTTGAGGAAGAATGTTGGGAGGACAAGCTTGGTCAAGTCCACAACTGACACTGGTCATCTAGGGTGCAGTGTAATCCAAAAAGGAAAGATGTACTCTATCTCCAAAAATACCACTTTTAATCGCCAACAGTATAAGAATATGAAATCCATCTATGCCAATTAATGAGCTTAAAAGATGGGCTTCTGGAAACAGATATTTCAGAACAAGTCCTTACAGTTTTGCCAATAAGTGTGAAATTTGCTGGCTTGTAATTCCTATGTTCCAGTGTTATATTACAATAAGCCCCTGTACCTCATAAATGCAGCCAGCCCCACTGAGGTCAATTTACAGCATTTCTCATGCATGCACACTTGTTCTGCTCACTCATGCATGCATAGTCACTTATTAGCTTATGGCATGGATGTGCTCTGCACAGCCCTGGGTGAATTTTTTTCTTCCATCAGTGGAATTTCGGTGAAATGCTGATTTCACTTCTGTGAAATTTTGCAGAATTTCCATGAGAAGTTTGCAAAATATTGTCAAAATTGTAATTTCAGTTATTTCCATCTAATTTAAAATACATTTGTCCAAATTGCACCAAATTTGAAAATTTGGCTGGCCAAGTGCCCATATAGAAGTATAACAAGTCTCAGATCTCTAGCATTACAATGACTAAGTTGTAAGCATCCAGACTTTCAGAAATCTTAAAATTATTTATTTATTTAGGAAATCGGAATTACAACCCTTTGAGCCATAGACTCATTTCCAAAGACTCCACGTCAGAATAAAACATAGACATTCATACGGTACATACATAGAATAAATGCGGGTGAGCAATCATACAGAGTATAAGTACAATGAGCACTGGTTAATGCCTATACATTTGGTAGCTAAAACAGGGTACAGCTATTGACATATTTACCTAATGAGCAGTTAAGACCTATACTATTGGTAGTTAAAGCAATGCATAATATGAGCTGGTAGTAAGCCGCCTCAGGGAGGCCTTGTTTTATACATAATACAATGCATTCATAGTCCAGTGCAACTATATGGTAACTGAGGGAGGTGAGAAGCCCACAGGCTGCAAATAGTGAGGGCTCTCCACTGCCAGGACAAGGGGGGGTGCATGGCCTAGTGATGTGGTGCAGGATCCACAGGTTACCGGTTATACTGACATTGATGTGAGGAGAGGATATGGACCCTTAAGTTAATTACAGTTAACTATGTGAACTAAATGTGTTTCTGCAAATTGCACCACATTTGGTATGGTGACATTACCCATGCCCATACATATGTGTGGCAAGTTTCATATCTCTAGCTTTAAAGGTGACTGAGGTATATGCCTCCGCACACTCAGAAATTTTAAAATTATAATTTGTAATTACATAAACTGCTGAATTTTAAGCCCCTATAACTTTAAAGCTAGAGAATAGCATATCACCAATGTTGTTAAGTTCACTGGCCCTAAATATTAGGCTTTAAGGTGGCCACCATGGTCAAGCATCAGAATGTCATGCTGCCATGCTGACAACCCGAGTTTGAAAGCAAGCCCCTGGAAGTCGTGTCGAGAGGCAGGTCATAGCTAAACCTTACAATCTCTATTTTGCAGTTACTGTGAATCTTCCAAGAAAGTATGCATCTAAGTTTTCAATTATCTAGCTCCAAAGATGGTTAAGTTCTAAGCATAGCTCAATAGCATTTTTTCAGAAATGTTCACGCGTTCTAAATTGTTAGAATTTGAGCCCGTATAAATCCCCTATCCTTCATCCAAATGTCATGAAACTTGGCAGGCTTTTAGGACTTGTCCCAGATAATACATGTCTCAACTATTAGATGCCTAGCCTTAACACAAATTGAGTTATGGCCAATTAAATAATTTCATAAAATTCCGAAACATTTTGCATAATTTCACAAAAATTCCACAAATTCGGAATTGGCTAATTTCACCCACCTCTAGCTCTGCATTACTCTCACAGTTATTGACTTATTCTCCTGAACTCACCCACTAATAGCCCCAGACATGGACATGAACTATTTTTATCACAGTACGCACTTCTGGCCAAGTGAACCAACTAACTAACCAACTGACTGACTAACTAACTAACTAACCAACTGAAAGAGTTATGGTATAGACTCCATGGTACGATTACTGTATTAGACTAATACTGTAAACTTACAATACACAAACTTTAGACTGGTAAAGCAGCAGCACAATGAAAAATGTTTTTCCGAAAAGCTAGTTTAAGCTACAATTAATAGAAATATTGGCATCCCTATGAGATTTACTTTTCTAGGTACCTTGTGTTCTGTGCACCATGAGGATTTTGTATTTTCTTGATCCTAACCCTTGCCAATTCTATATTGCTATTTCTAAGCCAAATGTGGCAACCATCTTTTTTTTAAGAAGAAACTAAATTAAAACATTTGTAATATATTCAAATATTCATGAAATTAGAACATTTTACCACCAAATAAAACTGGAACATGCCTGGAATCTTTTATAGTGAAAAAGGGTAGGGTGAAATTTTCTGCCCAATTTCATACTGTGTTTCATACTGTCCATAGTCGGAGCTAAAAAGCCATTGCTGCTCATTGGTGGCTCCTCTTAACTATTACAATATACAATTTTAGTTCCACTTAGAATGTATTGTCCAGTTTTGTCTTAATTTCCTATTTGGTTTAACTCACAATGTATTTCAATTGGTAGTGAATTCCATGGGTTATTATTCATTGGGTATAGTAAAATTATGGTTTAAAGTATGAAAGCAATTTCATGTTATTTGTAGTGGATGATCTCTGGGGTCAGATATTCAAAACCTAGCCTGGGTGCTAAGGGGTGTTTGTCCATGTTAATTGGGTTTTGCACCCATTTGTGAGTGGGGTCTATATTCAGAGACCCCCTACACTGTGGGCAAAATACCATAGCACCCAAGCACTAAGTTACCACTGCAGCCATGCAAATGAGGGAGTCATCCTCTGCAAACAGGTGCAGCGGCATATTGAGGGGATTACACGGGTGGTAACTGCCACCCAAATGGGTGCAAGTTACTGTCTTTGCAAATTCTGACTTAATGGGGAGCAAGGCCCTGCTGGCGGGCAAAGGTAATGCCGTTGCCCACCCTGGCCCATGGAAGCAATGACATTCCTGGTGTCTAGTGGCACCCCTGCCCTCTGATCCTCATCTCTGTGCTGTAATAAGTAGTCCCTGGTGTCTAGTGCATCCCATCCTCTGATCACTCACTGCTGTCAAATAAATAATGCTGCTGCTCTCTAGTTGCACCCCATACTCTGATTGCTCATTGCTGTTGCATATGTAACCCCTAGATGGCGCTATCCCAGGGGCTACTACCCCTGCCTGATTTGCCACTAACAGGTTGAGGGGCCTGGATCCAATGGCGGGTGCCTCCACCCAGAGGTCAGGGTTTGCAATAGTTAAACTAACTTGGTCACAGCCCTCTGGGACACTGCAACCCCTTTCTTCCCACTAGTGGCCCACAAATATATCAAATTACCTTCACAGTATACACTTACCCCCAGGTCTGGTTCCGGCACTGGGACCTCCTGTGAAATGAGATACAGTGCAACAATCACAGTACAGTACTTTAACATAGACAAATACCTCAGGCAGTATAACTTTGCTGAAACAAGCAGCTCTGATTTATTTAGGGGATATAACAAGGACAGGGAAATCAGGTTAATTAGCTTATCACTCTAATAATCTACCTATGGCTCTGTGCAGGCCTATCCCTATCAGTTACTGTCCCTGGGTACCCAAGCCCTAGTGGCTAGTCAAACCGTGGCAGCTGGTAGGGGCCCTTTCACACAGAGAAAGGAGAATTAAACAGTCAGCAGTACAGTAATTCCATTTGGATTTAATGTGGCAATTCAACAGGAGCAACCCTGAATTAGTACTCACGACCTCCAAATAAGATAGGGTCCTTCAATGTCAGCAGGGCTCACTTGAGGTACACAAACCTCTTCACACATCCATATAAAAGAAAGCACTATACCAGGCAGGCTGCATCTGTATCCCGATCGCAATTACTGCACAATACCGGGAGAACACACAGCAGATTCAGTTCCTGACAGACCGAGTGCAATTTTCAGCAATTCCTCCAGTCTTCTACAGGGTGAGCCTGGTTTCTACTCTTCAGAGATCCTTTGATTCTTTTCACAGGACGGATTCAGTCCTAACAAGCTGTTACACAAGCTGCAGACGGAACTCTGGGCCTTACACACGTTTTTGACTAAAACTGCACACTGAAAAAGCACAGGGCTCCTTCCTTCTTCACTGCCAAAGCTCAACTGAACTCCAACCGACAAAACCGGCACTTCCTTTGAGTTCCTCCCAGTTCTTGACTGGATTGGCTGTCACTCACAATAGACTGCTGCTGTTGGTCCAAAAGGCACTGAAGTCTAAACTACATCTCCCAGAGTCACTGCCCATACAATCCTCTTGTGGCTGGCTCAGATTATGAGTCCAAGTTCTGATTCGTCCAAGGCACCATTTTAGAGCTAGCTTACCCACACTGATTGGTCCAGTTCAGCAGTTCAAAACTAGAATGGGGAACTAGCAGACACAGTTCTGACTGCAAAGAAAGCAGGTTAGACAAACTGTAATTTCATTATTACTCTAAATAATTTCTGGCAAACAGTTACATCTTTCAGATAGGTTCCTTTGCACTCCTAGTGACTGCAAAATGAAGTGAATTGGCAGCAGCTCGAGTGGTACTCAGAGAAGCACACAGTCCCCCATACAAACTAATTATGTCTGCAAGCAGACAGCTCTTAAAGAGACAGTACCAGAGGCTCTAAAACACTCACTGATAAATGGCTTAAATGCCAAACACCATTCAGGCTTGGAGCATTCAAGCAAGCTCCTGGAAGTCTTTTGGGAACCCCATTTGCAGGGGGTTACACCCTTCCTGGCCTGGGAAAGCTTGGCGTCCGCGTCAAGCAAGTATCCCATAAGTTTCAACTGCAACCATATACATTTGCATTAGGCTCATCATGTAATCATCAGTCAATATATCATTTTACCAAGAACACATTTCTGAAACATTGCAGTACGTCACTCTTTACACAGTATTACATACACATTGTACCATAACTCAAGTTATTACCTCTTGTACATGAAACCTGAAGAGAGGGGCCTTCCTATCAGTTACCTTGGGGCTGGATGGGGCAAGGGCACCATATAGAGGGCAACACAAGTAACTTGGAGTTAGCACTGATGCTCAGTTTGGGCAATGAGCTAGGGACACATACACTCCTTTATGGACAACATTGAGAGGCAAGTCCACAGGCCTCCCAAGTGAATCATAACTGAGGTGCACCACAGGCTTTACAGCTCGACCAGTCTTTCTAGGGGAACTGTTATAGTCTCTGCACTCTGAGCCTCATTTTCAGCATTGTCCTCACTTGTCAGGGAGTCTCCATGGGGGTAGAGGGCTAGAACTTGGGGCACTTTCAGCTCCAGGAGTTACAGTTTCTGAGTCCACAACATTTGGCTCGCATGGAGAGCTTTCGGACACTGGCAGTGGACTGTCAGGGCACTCAAAATACTCTTCTTGTTAGATTGTATCACCAGTCTGCCCCAATCTATCATTTTCCTCCCTGAAGCTCAAACAGTTCAACCATGCACAATGATTCCATTTCATCTGATCTGATGCTTTGCACTTCACTTTCTGGGAGCATTGGCTCCAGGGATGAAGCTGGGGCTTAGACAGTCCAGAAGGCCCAGCTTTATCTCCAGTATTGACTAGGGGATTGCCCGAAACAATTGACTCAGTTCGTAAGAAGGATAGTATTCAAAGTCACTCTCACTTTCTTCTGATATGGACTGACAGTCATGCTCAACTGGGACTTGTGAGAGAACACTTTAACTCTGCTTCTGTAGGTGCAGACTTCTTGATCTTTTCTTAGCAGCAGCTCTAGTCACTGGTCCAGAGGGGCATCTTCTAGGGGCTCAGACTCAATTAAGATTTGTCAATGGGCAGTAAATGATTTCTATGCATTGTTTTTACATCTTTTGAATTATTCTCAGGCCTTACTTTGTACACTGGCAGATCATCTAGTTTGCCCACTACAATGTGAGGGAGATGGTGCCATCTGTCAGCAATCTTGTGCTTGCCATGCAGTCCCAGATTTCTTAGCAATACCGATCTCCCTCCTGGAGTTCCTGTGCTTTCACCTTTTATCATACCTTTCTTTGTTGGCCAGATTTCTTTTGGCAGCCATGGTTTGAGCCAGTTGGTACGCATGAGTTAGCTGGGCCTTTAACTTTTGCACATACTGTAAATAGTTGTCAGCTTGAACCCCATCAGGAGAGACCCCAAAACACACATCTACTGGTAGTCGAGCTTCTCTTCCAAACATCAGGCGGTAGGGGGAGAATCCAGTGGCATCACTTTTGGTGCAGTTATAAGCATGTACCAGGGTGCTAATTTGTTGGCTCCATCTAGGCTTGTCCTTTGGGTGCAGGGTGCCTAGCATATCTAGCAAAGTGCGGTTGAAACGTTCAGGCTGTGGGTCCCCCTGGGGTGGTAAGGAGTGGTTCTGGACTTCGCACTCCCCACAGAGAAAGCATCTCTTTGATCAGGCGACTCTCAAGTCTCTCCTTGATCAGAATGGATTCTTTGTGGAGCCCATAGTGAACAAAAAGTTTTCTACAAGTACTTTGGCCACAGTGGATGCTTTCTGGTCTTTGGTGGGGAAAGCTTGGGCATATCTCGTGAAATGGTCAGTGACCACCAGCACATTACTGATATTTCTTTGATCTGACTCCAAACTCAGAAAATCAATACAGACCAGCTCCATGGGTGCACTGGTGGTGATGTTAACAAGGGGGGCAGCCCTCTGGGGCAAAGCTTTCCTCTGTAAGCAGCGACTACAAGTTCGAATGTGTTGCTCCACATCAGCCCCCATCTTAGGCCAATAGAATCTGGATCTCACCAAGTCAAGTGTTCTGTCTATACCAAGGTGCCCCATGTGGTTGTGCAAGGACCTCAATACTGAGTCTCGAAAGGCAGTGGGCAGCACTAGTTGTTGTTTGTCTACTTGTCCCCCTCTGTCTACTGTTTCTCTGTATAACAGTTTATTGATCAGTTTCAACTTAGGACCTTCTTTGTATAACAGTGCAGTTCTCAAATCAGTGGGCGTAATTTGGACACATCTTTTCCTGCATAGAGGCTTCTAAAGCTGCTTTGATCATGGGATCGCGAGATTGAGCCACCGAATACTGTCATTGTCCAGCTGAGGCAGTGCACCAATGTCTATTGCAGAAAAGTGGCAATAAGCAGGTATGCAATTCTCAGAGGCTCCCAAGCAATCCACCATGCAGTCCACTGCGTCCGTGGACATTGTTCCTCCCTGTCAAACTTCGGCAGAGTGCCCGAATGTCAGGTTCTGCCAATCGGACCCAATCATTCTGGGGAACAGGCCTCCGGGAGAGCATCAGCATCTATGTGGTTCAGACCTGCTCGGTATTCGAGAGCATAGTCATATGTAGATAATGCAGAAAGCCACCTATGGCCAGTGGCATCCAACTTAGCTGAGGTCTGCACATAGGTCAAAGGATTATTGTCAGTTTTTACTAGTATTTTAGCCCCATACAAGTACTCATGGAATTGGTCAACAATAGCCCACTTCAAAGCTAGGAACTCTAACTTATGTACAGGATAGTTCTTTTCGGATGGGGTCAGGCTTCTACTGGCAAAGGCCACTGGTCTCAGGCCATTCTCGTGCTCTTGGTACAACACAGCCCCCAACCCTTGCAAGCTAGCATCAGTGTGCAGGACGTAAGGTTTTCTTGGATCGGCATAGGCCAGCACTGGAGCATGGGTAAGTTGATATATGATCTCATGAAAAGCAGTCTCACAATCAGGGTCCAGCGGCCCCAAATACTTCACTCGGATGAAAATACACTCTTTCAGTCTTGAGGGACGCTGACTTTTGGTATTTTTGTGGGTTGGGGATACCCTTGAGTAAGGTTAAGTAAAGGCGGATCACTCTTGAATAGTCCTTGATGAAGCGCCGATAATAACCACAGAATCCCAGGAATCTTTGCAGTTCTTTTAGATTTTTGGGCTGTGGCCAGGTGGTCAAGGCCTCAACTTTACTTGGTGCGGTCTCTATTCCTCGGTGGATACTATGTGTCCCACATACTTTACTGATGTTTGAAAAAATTGACACTTATCAATGGACAGTTTAAGGCCAAAGTCCTCCAGTCGGTCCAATACCTTAAATAATCTGCTCTCATGTTCCTCCAGTGAGCTGCCAAACACAATAACATCATCTAGGTATACCAGGCACTCTAGTAAGTTCATGTCCCCACTGCACGCTCCATCAATCGTTGAAAAGTGGCTGGGGCACCTGAAATCCTTGAGGCATCCTCATGAATTCATAAAAGCCAAGCGGACAGATAAAGGCTGTCTTCTCACGGTCCTCTGGGGCCATCGGGATCTGATAGTACCCTCAACGGAGATCCAGCACAGAGAACCACTTGCTCCCGTTTAGGCAGTCCAAGCATCCTGAATGCGGGGCATTGTGTACTGATCAGGGATAGTCCGCCGGTTTAAGGTGCGATAATCACACACATCCTTACTGTTCCATTCTTTTCCTCACTACCACAATGGGGGAAGCATAAGGGCTTCTGGATTCTTGTATTCACCAGCAGCTAACATCTCTTGCAGATGCCGTCTCACATCATCTATGTCAGCAGGTGCCAGGCGTCGAGACCTCTCACGAAATGGTCTTCGTCATGCAGCCGGATATTGTGCTCAGCTCCCTGCACGCATCCTACATCCCATTCCTTTAAAGAAAACACCTGGTCTCTCTGGGCAAGCTTCTCACTGATCCTCACTTTCCATTCAGCTGGCAGCGAGTCATCGAAATCAAACAAGTCAGGCGTTACTCTGTCATTCTTCCTTGAACTCTTGCTGCTGGGTAGCACTGCAGTGTCTGCACAATGCACATTAGCCAGGATGCAACCTCTGTTTACTCGAATGTCTCTTTCAGACACATTATGAACTTGGACCATTACCCTTCTGGCATAAGCATGGGCTCTAGCGGGCAAAATACTAAGCTTGACCAGCAGTCCCTCTGGCAATTTTCCATCGCCTGGTGCATCCAACATTAATATTTTATTCTTAACATCCTTTCTGATACGGACCTCTCCCTGTAAGGTACACTGGGCATTTGGCGCCAGGATCAGAGACTCAGGATCCTTCTTCCATACAATTCCGACCGGTTCCTCTGGTTCTGTTTTTCAGCATCTCTCTGTGCCTCATAGGCCTTCTTAATTAAAGCGAACTCTTAAAGCTCTACTAGTCTTTGACCCTGTTTTCATAACACAACTGTGCCAGCCTTCCGAACATATGAGCATTTGTTCCAATCAACAAAGGGACACCATCATACAGTCCAGTGGGGGACACACTAAGGCTAGGGTCTCTACTTGTTCGGCCACTCCAGCCACGGAGGTGGGGAAAGACAGCCAAATTCGGATATACCCGGAATAGGGTAGGCCTTCTCACTTAACCCCATACATGCAGTCCTTCTAATGGTTGTAAGGGTACGTCTGACAAATGCTTCTGATACCAATCTGGAACATAATTGTCACTTGGGAGCCACTGTCTAATACAGCTCTTGTAGACACTCCATTCACCTTTACAGTGGTCTCCATGGAGGACCCACTATTCTGGACCAGTCTGGAGAGGCGGTAGTGGGGGCCTGGGCAACTGACCTTGCCACAAAGGGCGTGAATTAGCATTTTGGTGCCCTCACTGGGATCATGTCGTGCACCTCTTAACCACTGATTTCTTCTCGAAGCTCTCCTTGTAGCCTATATGCAACTTTGTCAGTGTCTTTTGGGGACTGGCATTCCCTTTTCATGTGCCCATCTTTCCCACAATTATAGCAAAACATACTTTCTGGAGTTTGAGCTGGCCGAGGCGCCACACTGGGAGCCAGGGCGGGGGTATTACTAACTGGAAACCTTGGTGCCATCTCTGTCTGCGGCGTGATAAGCATTTGGAGACATCTCGTCAGTTTCTCCACTTCCATGGTCAAGGAATTGAGTTTGGAGCTGTTATCAGCAGGAGATACATGGGTGGGTACCCCCACCCCCATAGCAGATGCAGTCGGATATAGGTCAGGGCCCGTACTTGCAGGCGTGGCCTTCATAAAGGGACTGTTTTTGAATTCCCGGATCTCTCTCAACAGTTCGCCCCATTGTGGCATATCTTTTTCCTTGTCAGAGCACTCATTGACTGTCAACCTCTGCCCCTGAACTTCACTTGATGGGTCACCTCAGTCACTCGGGTCGTAGCCACAGCTGTTGGTGCAGGTACCTCCCGAGGTCGCCTTTTCTCAACTCCTCAATTTCTCTCATTAACTCATCATGGGAGGTGGGGATTCCAGTCGATTTGCCAGGCGTAACTGAAGCAACAGCAGTTCTGAGAAGGGGCAGACTTAAGGATTCTGTCCAGTCTGGTTCGGTCCAGTTCAATCGCTGGCAAACTACCCTTTCTGAGGCATTCTTGCAACAATTTTTCCAGCCGAGACATACACAGACAACAACTCCCCTTGGTACTGTTGTGCATTTCTTACTCTCCACCATAGGTCCTCATCAGAATCTGGGCTCCCATACACATTCTCCAAGGCCTCAAGATAGGCCTGTGCAGTCGCTTCAGGGTTACTGGCCCGTTTAGCACGGATGGTAGCCAGGCAGGACCTCGGAGGCTCTCACTAACCCTCTTCGCTTCCGAGCATTGCCATTCTAGCACTTGGGGCAACATAGTCTATCCAGGTCTCCCAGTCATCCTCCCTTGGGGGTGGGAGGGTGCCAGAGAAGATCCTCAACCTTCGGTAAGAGTCGTGACTAATGGCAGGTGCAGAAATAGGAGTCTGCATTGGTTCAGCCACCATTACGGGCACTGGAGCAGGAGAGGTGTTGGGGAGGAACACCCCAGGTGGCAAGAATAGTTTCTTCAAGTCCTCCACAGTTTTCCCTCTCCCAGCAACCATTCAGCAAATTTCTCCTCAAAAGTTTCAGATAGTGGTGGGGCTGATTCCCCCAGGTCTTACTGTCCTTAGTTATCACTCTCCAAGCAGTGAGGGCTCCCTCTGGGGTAATGGTCTGTGGCACTTTGGAGCTATCTATGGGATCCTTAAACTCTACTAGGGCCAGGAAAGTGTGGGTGAGCAGATTAGCATGCCGACCCACCACCACAGGGTTTGTAAACCTTCCACCTTGGAAAGTACTCCCTGCACAGTGTCCGTATTGATACCCAGGGGATGTCCAGGATAAGCATAGCATTTTGGGGGTCGATCTCCTCCCAGTACACCCTCCACCAGCGGTGCACAGCCACTTCTGTCGGGTACCCATTTTTTCTTAACAGTGGTTCGTAAATATGGCCACTAGAGGACACACAATCCCAGCGGTGAGCCTCAAGATGTAACCCCTAGATGGCGCTATCCCAGGGGCTACTACCCCTGCCTGATTTGCCACTAACAGGTTGAGGGGCCTGGATCCAATGGCGGGTGCCTCCACCCAGAGGTCAGGGTTTGCAATAGTTAAACTAACTTGGTCACAGCCCTCTGGGACACTGCAACCCCCCTTTCTTCCCACTAGTGGCCCACACAATATATCAGAATTACCTTCACAGTATACACTTACCCCCAGGTCTGGTTCCGGCACTGGGACCTCCTGTGAAATGAGATACAGTGCAACAATCACAGTACAGTACTTTAACATAGACAAATACCTCAGGCAGTATAACTTTGCTGAAACAAGCAGCTCTGATTTATTTAGGGGGATATAACAAGGACAGGGGGAAATCAGGTTAATTAGCTTATCACTCTAATAATCTACCTATGGCTCTGTGCACAGGCCTATCCCTATCAGTTACTGTCCTGGGTACCCAAGCCCTAGTGGCTAGTCCAAACCGTGGCAGCTGGTAGGGCCCTTTCACACAGAGAAAAGGAGAATTAAACAGTCAGCAGTACAGTAATTCCATTTGGATTTAATGTGGCAATTCAACAGGAGCAACCCTGAATTAGTACTCACGACCTCCAAATAAGATAGGGTCCTTCAATGTCAGCAGGGCTCACTTGAGGTACACAAACCTCTTCACACATCCATATAAAAGAAAGCACTATACCAGGCAGGCTGCATCTGTATCCGATCGCAATTACTGCATACCGGAGAACACACAGCAGATTCAGTTCCTGACAGACCGAGTGCAATTTTCAGCAATTCCTCCAGTCTTCTACAGGGTGAGCCTGGTTTCTACTCTTCAGAGATCCTTTGATTCTTTTCACAGGACGGATTCAGTCCTAACAAGCTGTTACACAAGCTGCAGACCGGAACTCTGGGCCTTACACATGGTTTTTGACTAAAACTGCACACTGAAAAAGCACAGGGCTCCTTCCTTCTTCACTGCCAAAGCTCAACTGAACTCCAACCGACAAAACCGGGCACTTCCTTTGAGTTCCTCCCAGTTCTTGACTGGATTGGCTGTCACTCACAATAGACTGCTGCTGTTGGTCCAAAAAGGCACTGAAGTCTAAACTACATCTCCCAGAGTCACTGCCCATACAATCCTCTTGTGGCTGGCTCAGATTATGAGTCAAGTTCTGATTAGTCAAGGCACCATTTTAGAGCTAGCTTACCCCACACTGATTGGTCCAGTTCAGCAGTTCAAAACTAGAATGGGGAACTAGCAGACACAGTTCTGACTGCAAAGAAAGCAGGTTAGACAAACTGTAATTTCATTATTACTCTAAATAATTTCTGGCAAACAGTTACATCTTTCAGATAGGTTCCCTTTGCACTCCTAGTGACTGCAAAAATGAAGTGAATTGGCAGCAGCTCGAGTGGTACTCAGAGAAGCACACAGTCCCCCCATACAAACTAATTATGTCTGCAAGCAGACAGCTCTTAAAGAGACAGTACCAGAGGCTCTAAAAACACTCACTGATAAATGGCTTAAATGCCAAACACCATTCAGGCTTGGAGCATTCAAGCAAGCTCCTGGAAGTCTTTTGGGAACCCCCATTTGCAGGGGGGTTACACATAAATGATGTCCCTGGTGGCTAGCAGCCCCCCTCCACTCCCTGCACCATGCACACCAACCATCCACCAATCCATACCCCACTGGCTGGTGCTGCATGGATCCGATATGGTGACTGGCATAGTCCTTCTCTCACTACCTCATTTGGAAGCTGTATGGACTGACAGGGGTATGCATCCTGTATATTGTAAAGGGAGCATGCATACTATCTATTGACAAGTGATAAGAGGGTGGGGTGCCACTAGACACCAGGAAATACTATTACAGTATGGAGACAGGGAGTGGAGGGTAGGTAGTGCCACTAGACACCAAAAACATCATTTATTCTACTGTGGTGAGTGATCAGAGGATGGGGAGGCCACTTGACATCAAGGAAAACATATTACAGTACAGGGATGGGGATCAGAGGGCAGGAAGTGAAACTAGATACCAGGAACATCATTTATTCAACTGCAGCAAGCAATCTGAGGACAAGGGTGCCACTAGACACCAGGGAATTCTTCTTATTGTATGGGGGCAAGCAATCAGAGTGGGAGAGCTGGTCACAGGGGCTCAAAACTGCCACTTCTTCCCATGCAAATGAGCCCATAACGGCATGCATATGGCCCCTTAGTGCCTTGTATGCCCTATGGGCTCATTTGCATGTTGTTTGCTGAATTTCATGCCAGTGGGGTCCTGGCTCAAACTGGGGTCTGGGGTACAGTTCCATGCACTTCAGTATGGGCTGCATGGCCAGATCTATGTTAAGGGCAGTGCTGCTCCTCTTTGTTGCTGCCCTGACATGTCCCAATATTCAGTTGGATAGAGCCAGTGTGCTATCAAACTTAATATCACATTTTGGGGTCTTGGCAGAGCAACTGAGCGCAAACATTTGCACTCCACTTTTGCCCATATTCATATATTGGGCCCTGGTATCCTTTTGCCAGACTTAAAACTGATGTTTAGTTCATCCAGTAAGTATGGATTATGCATTATATTGTACATAAGTAAGAGAGTAAAATATTAACTGCCTCACATTATGTTTGTACAGACACATTTTCAGGCACTTTCTGGGAGGTCAGGCAAATATATGAGGTCACAATACTCGCAACTGTGACATACCAGACCTCACTCATGTCTGGATAAAGTATAACACCAAAAATAACATGCAAGGCTCTACTAAGCCCCTATGCATGGGGGGGCAGGTATTATGAGCCGATGGCACGTTACCCACCCATGGAGCTCTGCACCTATGGACAGGTGTGCACTGGCTGATATGCACTACTGGCCACCACCTGTCCATAGCCCCCCCATGTGCAAAACACTGCAGGTTGGCTGGGACGGAGTTGCAGACCCAGCTGGGCATCCAATTAGATGCCCGGACCGGGTCACAGAGTGGATCCCCTACATGGCGGAGCATGCATTGGCAGCTGTGCAGGAAAGCAGAATGCAATGCCACCAGTCCCCCCGTGATGTGGCACTGGAGCACTGTGCCAGTATGGGGTGGAGTTGGGGTCTGTTGGTGGTGCCAGGGAGGGGAATGTACCCCACAATATGCCTGGAGGGGCCAGTGCCTTATGGAGGGGCCTGCATCCCTGGCCTGGTGCCCTAGTGTGGGATGTGTGTTTGTTAGGTGGCACCAGGTGGAGTTGCCCACCAGTGCATGAGAGTGCCAGTCCACAGAGCAATTCAAGGCTTCTTTTAAAAAGCTATTTATTTGAGAAAGCCTTTGATTAGGCCAACCCATTGTCTTTTAATTGTTTTAAATGTATATTTACTTGTTGGTTGTTTATTTGTATTGTATCTGCGCTTTGACAATTTTGAAAGCCTTTATAAATAAAATTTGATTTGATTTGATTTGATTTGATGTGGGGGCAGATGGCTCTGGGCCACCATAGGGGTATGGCTGCAGTGGTCCTGGTGGGTGGCTATCTGTCCTGTCCATCATGTCCCTGCTGTGTGCATGGGGGCATGTGGGGACTTACAACAGGGTTCTCCCTGGCATACCCTGTGCCTTCCTCCATAACCCGCAGCCAACACTACACACCATAGTACATGGTGCATAGGCCTGGCATGCCCCTGCCTGGTGTGTTGCCGTCCACCACGGCCGGGGGATGGTGCATTGCTGCTGTGTGCCCCCTCTTGGTGCATCCTACACGGGGGGCACAATGGGTGCAGAGTGGCTGCATGCCCCAATTTCACGGTGCAAAGTCACTCCACCCCTTTGTGCATAGAGGCCAATGTGGGGGGGTACTTCAGAAGGGAGAGGGAAGTGACTTAAGAAGAACAGTATAGCAATGATTCTAAGAGCACCTTCACAGGAGCAAAAATGAGATAGTTAAGATTTTGCAACATATGACGTGTTACAACATGTCATATACTTACTACATTGTCCCTGTAAAAGGGTTTACGAGTTCAAAACGAGCCACCCATTGTGTACCTGTATCAATGAATATAAATCAGATGTTAGGTGTTGATTTATTAACTCCAGTGAGGCAAGACATTTTAATAGCCATAACCATCAAGTGTCCTCATTAAGGTTTGTGAGGATGGAGAGAGTAGATCCCCCAAGCAGAAGAGGAGATTGGGAGAAAAAAAACTTTTAACAAGGGTGGGATCAACTGATTTGCCAATCTGAATTATCAGTGGGGCATGAATGCGGAAATCGAGCATGGCCCTATCCCATGAAGCTGCTCTTAGAATCACTGTTATATTGTTCTTGACTTTGTTATATCACTTACCTCACTTCTGAATTAACCCCCAACTTACGGAGCCTCAGTTTTTGAAACTATATTGCATTACAAATGAAAGATTATCTGAGCTCTGATATTAGTATTAGTTTGTGTTGCACATTATTATTTGTTTTATACAGTACTTTATCCAGACATGAGTGATGTCCGGTGTGTCACAGTTGTGAGTATTTTGACCTCCCTTTATAACCTGAGCTCCCAGAAGCACCTGAAACTGTCCCTAAGGTGAGGCAGTTAATGTTTTACTGTCATCCCAGAGAAGTGTCGAGTGGACTGTAGTGAAATAGAAGATGGACACTGGCACCTTTCTGGGAGTTTTGTCGGAACTAATCAGTAGAGACCTGTTGGTCAGTGCAGTAATGCATGAGTGAGATGGTTGCCATGACGTCACATATCCATTAATTAATTACCAATGCAATGATATTTAGAGGTAGCAGGTAGCAAAGAATTGCAGATACCTTAGGCTGCTGCAGCATGGATGAGCTCTGTGCTGCCAGTTTAAAGAGCTGGCAAGCCTAGCACTGGAAATTTGATTGCATGTCTATTTGGTGAGTTGTAAAAACTGTATTTAAATAATAAACCATACTTTGTTGAAGAGAACTGTTATAAAATTCATGAGTTGTAATGAATTCAAACTATTATTATATTGTTTAAAACACAGGACCACTCCCTGGATAAAGCTCATGGTTGCACAAGAGCAATGTTGCGACAATAAGTGGTAGCAATACTGGACAAAACAATAAAGACAAAAATGCCCTCCCACCTCACTAACACTTTTAAATGTCATAACCACCTTGCCCTCCCCTGCCATGCCCTCATCTACCTTCTGCCCTAGTGAATTTATTCTACAGTTATACATACCCTCCCCTACTCATACACCAAACACACTCCCCTGTCTCCCCCCACTGGACTAGAACCTGTTTACAAGACAACCCCCCTTCCCAACCAAAGCCTACTCTGACTCCCATCATCCTCCTGCCACCAGCAGCACCCAGAAAATATATTTTACTGTGACTGGCTATAATAAAAAGATCAGTCCCTCGGTGCAGAGTGTCTGCCCTGTTCAGTGTCTCTCTCAGTAATGGAGCCAGCTCATAAATGGATGTTGAAGTCTTTGCTCCCAGTAAACCCTGATTGGCTGAATATTCTGCCCATCTGGTTTCACGAGGAGCAAAGTCATCACTATTCACCATTCGGCATGCAACAGCATCGCTAGTTACTGAGAGGGACATTGAACTGAGCAGACACTCTACACAGGAGGATAGCACCTTGGGCAAGGTGAAACATCAGAGCTCATCACATCTTTCTCCCTGACCCAGGAGGGTCGTTTGTATTTGTTTGGCTTTTTGAAATAAATGGATTCTGGAAGTTGAAACATGGTGTGGACACTCCATTTGTACACAGTGCTTTGGGTGAGTGCCATGAGTAGTTTTTTTCTGTTACATTTTCTTGTCACTGAGCACCCCTGTTTGCTTTAGCATGGCTCTGTGAGTTCAAACTCTGCACAAGGGGGCTGTTTCTTTCTCTTTTTTTTGAACAAATTTTATCTTCCACTCTGGGTCAATCAGGAACCTCCTTTCGCCAGATGCCCATATACCGTCCTGCTGAGAACCTGCCACCAATCCAGTTGGGACCACCAGCCCACCTGTTACATACTGCTGTGCTGCTCCCCCTCTTACTCCCCAGGGCCAAGTACAACTTCAACTCCTTCTGCATTTCTACCCTGCTGTCCATCTGGACACCAAAGGCACAACTGAAGACTGGTTGTTTTTCCCTGGTGGAAAGTGACTCAGTTCCAGTAGTGGATGTGGTGGGCAGGATAAGGCATCATCTTCCCAGATCTGCAACTCAGTTTTCTTGTTTCTGTGTCCCACCCACTCCTGTAAGAGCATGCCTTGTGATTGGTTGCTGTCAGAGCCTGATACGGCCAATGCATGTGCTTGGTCTAAAGGTTCCTCCCTGTGAGTTGCTGAGCCCTGCACTGCCACCCATGGTCATCCAGGTAGCGGTAGTGCAGCAGGTCATGACACCCTCCTTCCCCAGAGAAGGAGAGCATCCTGTGGGATGCTCAGTCTTACCTCCCCCCGGCCAATCCTCTGTTGGCCAGCAGTCATTCTCCAACCCGGGTCATCAGTGCTGCATGCAGTAGCTGAACCACTGAAATTGCAGGCCAGCTGGACTGTTTTCTTTATTACAGGGCACAGTAATGTTGGTGCTGGTGGGTGGGAGAAGGGTGGTGGGAGACAGAGTGAGATAAGGTGGGGGTGTTGTCTTGCAAACTAGGGTCTGGTCAGGTGGGGAGGTGGGGACGGTGTTTGGTGCATGGGTGGGGGAAGGGTATATAACTGTGGAACTTTATATAAATTTGCCAAGGCAGAGGTGGGAGGAGGAAGAAGGGTGCTAGTAGGGTAATAGAAGTGGGGTTAAAACATTTAAAAGTGTTTGGGAGGTGGGAGTAGTGTAATTAAAACAGAGTGTAAGGGTGGTGGGTTTATGTAAGTTAAAGACAGAAATCAGCATATTTTTCACTGGCAAATTGCAGAAATTCACACAGCAGAACTAAATGACTTCCCTACTTTTGCCTGCAAACTGACAATTCTTGTTGTTTCATTGTGAGAATTTGGACAATTCACCGGGTGAATTAATACATGATTTGCAATAATCATTAAAGCAAATTTGCCAAAATTTGCAACTTGTGTCATAAAGTGAATTTTGAAAACTTGTACGCCTCAGGTTTCAAGTTTTGAGGAATCTATAACAGATGAAAGTATTTTTTAAGTGAGATCTAAACAAGAATAACAACTTCAGAAAATCTTGTTTTCATATAGCTTTTTACCCCTCAGGGGGCTGCTCTGCCCCAACCCCACCTCCCCCAGGCTGACAACTGCCTGTCCAATCCTTACCTCGATGTTCATCCCCCACAGACCCCCCACCTTGGTGGAGCTGGGATGGGAGGGCTGTCCTCCCTTCCAGAGTTCATATCCAGATTGTGTTGTGGTGGTCAGGTGGTGGTGTAGTTCCAGATAGGCATGTGGGGCATCATTTAGCCCTTGGCTCCCCTTTTCCATGTTCTGGTATCCCAGGAACTAGGTGACTTGGATTGCTTATTCATGTGGGGATGCACATTCACTCTGGGACTTTGGTTCCTTTCCCCCAACCCATGTCAAATGACATGTCTCTTGTACATCAGCACTGCCCCCAAGCCTCCACCTGGGGTTAGCCAACAGCTAAGATGACCAGCCTTCCACATCCGTGAGAGGAGAGCTGCCTGACAGCCACTTTTTCCACTACTGGCCCTCCCCCACACCGACCCCCTGCAGCCCTGTGCTTGTTCCCAAAGGTGGATCACCAGCATGGCACTAGATAAGATACTTGTCAGTGCCTCAGCCCTCTACACCATCAGGCCAGTTTCAAAAAACTTATTTTTCAAATTTAGTCAGCCATATGTGTTTATGTCTCAAAAAATAGTCTTACCCTTTAGAGGCTGTAAATTTGCTTATGAAACAAGCAAGTTAAACGGAAAAAGCAGCAAAATAAATTTATTGTTTTAGCCATCTGATACCCTTTATCAGGCTAACAATTACAGTAGTTACTACAGTATTTGCTAGTCTAAAGCCTAGTGAAAGGTATCATCTCTCCAAAGACTTTTCTGTTCCTTATATCATGAATCAAACACTGATACAATGTATAAAGAATGACCTGCAATTTGATTGGCTGACATACCTTTTCCATACATACTTTTTTAATATTCAAAAGTAAAAATATATGCCAGAACTCAGTGTCCTCATTACATACTATATCAATGTGCCACTCTGATCTAATGTTAAAATGTGATTTGTCTACCATTTTGTCAGCTGCTCTTTGACTTCACCCACTTCCTGAGTTCAGCAGAGAAACAACAGTCTCTTGGTGTTTGTTTACATTACCCAATCCATATATACTTTCTCTCCCCCACTCCCTTCCAGCACTGAATTAGCCTTATTGGGTTATTTACCAACAGGCTACAAAATGACCAGGCAACCAGTAGTAACTGTTGCACTCATGCTGCTCAGCAGACACTCATATGTGGTAGTGGCATTGTAGCTCAGCCCAATACTGCTGTTCACAAAGGCACGGACATCTATGGAAAAAAGTATTTTATTGTATTTTGCCTATTACCCTACCAAAAACTGTTATCAAGTACATAGCCAACAATAGAAAAAAAATCAAGATACGCAGTATACTACATTCTAATTCCCTTATTGATAGCCAACCAGTGGAAGGACTGTTTCTTACAATATTATACATATATGTATTTTTGTTTACTTTCAAAAGAATTTCACACAAACTTAATTTGATAAGGGACTGTTTCCAACAACATTATCCAAATTTTAAGTTTTTCTTTTTACTTTCAAAAGAATACCCACAAACTTCATTTGATAAGCACAAGACACTCTTGGGGTGTTGGTTATGCTGGATAAACACACAGTCTTAATCATCATTTTAGGATACAGTGCTACCCTAAACCCATGGGTTACAGTATGTATCTGCATCATGTTAACAGTCACAATATAAACCTCCCCAACCTCGGATCACTTAATTTCCAGTTGCAGCTACCAGCTCTGAGGGTGCGGTCAGTATCTGCAGAAATATGTGTACTCAAGCAGGTCTTGGAAACCCAGCTCACATCCACACACAGCTCAGACCAGAAACACAGTACAACTGCACAATTATATGCGCAAAAAAACTGTTAAACCCATCTAGCATTCAATTATTCATATGCACACTCTAAACACAAAATATCAGAAAAAGTGCTGCACATGGGCAATGTTTCTGTTTGATGTTCTTCAAAGCACAATGGAAACTAGGATAACTTTCTCCTGGATCACTCCCTCGCAGGTTCTCTTGTGAACATATGTGCTTAAACCCTAACTCACTTCGAGGGTCCAATGGTCTCCTGCCCCAGATACCTGAAACTGGCTGCTCCTGCTATTGCTGCCTCACTTGTCCACGTTTTTGACTGTTCCCTCACCACTGGGATTTTTTTCTGCCTTTGAGAAGCATACCATAGTGATTACTTTACACAAAAGTGGTCCTTCTAACACCTTTGCAAACTATTGACCCATCTCACTTCTCCCTATCCTGACCAAAGCATTGGAGAGACTGGCTACCAGGCAACTTACTACTACTCCCTTCATAATTTTAGAAACATAGAAACAGAAATTATCAGCAGAAAAGGACCACTTGGTCCACCTAGTCTGCACGGATTTTCCCTGCCTATTCTATATCAGCAGACCCTTGCTGGTTTCCTTCAACTCTCCCTACTTCCTCCTGATATACTAATATTCCCTTATGCCTGTTCCATGCATGTTCAAAACCTCCCACTCTTTTCGTACCCACTACCTCCTCTAGCAGACTGTTCCAGGTTTTTTCCACTCTTTCATTGAAGTAGTACTTCCTCATGTCACATCCCTCTTAAACTTCCCCACCTCCAGCTTCATTACATGCCCTCTTGTCCTGGTGCATGTTCTCATTTGAAATAGACTCCCCTACTGTACCCTGTTCAATCCTGTGAGACACTTATAGACCTCTATCATATCCTCCTCACCCTTCTTTCTTAGGATGTACACAGTGAGATCCCTCGGTCTCTCCTTGTAGGGCATTTGATGTAATCCCTGCATCATTTTATTTGCCTTCCATTGACTGCTTCCACCCTGTCAATGTCCTTTCTTTGATGCAGCCTCCAGAACTGGACACAGTATTCCAGGTGGGGTCTCAACAGTGATAAATACAGTGGCAACACCACCTCCTTCCTCCTGCTGGTGATACCTCTCCTTAAGCACCCCAGCATTCCACAGGTCATTCCCACTGCCTTGTCACACTGCCCTGCCACTTTGAGGTAATCAGATAAAATAACCACAAGGTCTCTTTCCTGCTTAGTAACCATTAGTACCCCTTGCCTCATTTATACTCAGCTTCTGGGTTTCTATGCCATAGGTGCATCATTTTTCACTTTTTGATATTGAACTGCAGCTGCCATGCCTTCAAAAATGGCTTGAGGGTCCCTACTCATCCCTTCCCCAAGTATCCACTATACTGCAGATGTCATCTACATAAAGGCTTATCTTCCCTTCTACTTTTTCTGCAATGTCACTTATGAAGACATTGAAGAGGACCAGTCCCAGTATTTAGCCCAGTGGCACCCCGCTGGTCACTGTCTTCTCATTAGAGTGAGTGCTGTTTACCACCACTCTCTGTTGCCTGTCCATTTCAGTTATTTGTCCAGTTTACCACTTTGGATCTCACCCCTAGACTGCAAAATTTCTTTATCAGTCTCCTTTGTGGCACAGTGTCGAAGGCCTTGCTGAAGTCCAAGTAGGCATGTCCACTGCCTATTTCTTGATTAATTTCTAGGATAGGCAGTACATATGGCCTACTTAGACTTCAGCAAGGCCTTTGACACTGTGCCACAAAGGATCCCTCACTATTTGAATCTGTTCTGTCTTTGGTCTTATAACCCACTGAATTCAAGATACTCCACTAGCCTTTCTTTTATTAGGGTTTCCATGAATTTCCCCAGCAATGATATGAGACTGAGTGGCCTATAGTTGTTAGCCTTTTCACTTATGCTGCTCCTATGGAGTGGGTTTACTTCTGCTCTCCTCCAGTACTCTGGGACCACTTCTGTTTCCAGTGAGTTGTTGAATGAGGCCATTAGTGGTGCTGCAAGCAACTTCCTGAGCACCCTTAGAACACTTTGGTCTATCTCATCCAGTTTCATGACCTTGTCCACTTTTAAATTTACAAGGCATGTTGTTTTCTGACTAACAGTCTGGTTTTTGAGCATCCCACTCAACATCTACCTCCCTCCTCAGGTTCACTGACTTTACCTTACCAACATGGATAATAGTTTGCCTGCTGGTATGATATTATTTGACTTAGCCAAATCATCTGACACAGTCGCTTATGCCCTCCTCCTGGCTAAGCTTGCTGTTTATTTAAATACTTAGTATTTATTTACCAGTCTGGTGCACTAGAGAATACAGATGCCTATGTTCAGGCGTGACCTGGGAGTATACAACAAGGGTGGTCAAAGTTAAGAAACAGTTATGACAACTTTTGATTACTAACAGTTCAATAAAAAATAGACAACAATAAAGTAATGGATGGAAGCAGTGATTAGGATTAATAAACAGAGAATCAAGGCAAAGGGTCTTTCAAGACAATACATTTCTAAAAACAATAATTGACATACAGAGCAAGGGTATAGTGTCTATATCTACAGTTGGTAAGAGTAAAGTGCATGTCAAGGCATGGGGATCCTAAATATGACCAGCCTAAGAGCAACAGCATAGTGTTGTGTGTCATAGGAAGATTCAAAGTGCAGTTTCAAATGCATGAGTTAAAGAGTATAGAAATGCAATTTTAAAAGCAGGAGTGGATAAGCACTAATGGACGATGTTTGGGATAGAGTTCCATGCTGTACGAGACGTCTGGTAAATACAAACATACAAAACTGTTAGCAGATACAGGCCTTATGGTCTATCTAGTCTGCTTGAGTGTACAGCACATCAGTCTTTTAGACTACAGCTGCCCCTCCACCTTCCATCTCCTCCCTTCCCCACCCTGCCCCCTCCTGGTATGTACTGTATTTTCCCCTGTAGGTGCCATGAAGGAGATTAACATCTCTGCAAGTCTGGTCCTTGCTGTAGGGTTACATAATTGCCTGGGGGCATTAGATCTGAGTGCATAGGTCAGGCTGTCAGGTTTCACTAACACTGAGGGAGACATGGGGGATTGCTGGTTCACAACTGTATGAATCAAACTGCCCATAGCAAATTTTCTGTTGGAGGGATCCAACACAACACTCAATAGAGGTCCCATTGGTGGGTATACCTGTTTGTGTCTAGAGAAAACCTGCAGAAATTATTGTAGGTTATGTCCCATTTATGCAGGGTGGTTTGCGAGGACAGTAATAGACTGCCATCCCATATGTTAGCTTGGGTAGCAGGATGCCTTGGGAAATCACTCTATGAGCTGAGGGTGAAAGACTGTATTTAACTTTATATAAAAGTTCAAGTTTGGTGCTAACAACCTTACATGCAGTGGAGATATGTTCCAGGAAGTCTAGGTATGCATCAAGTGTCACTACAAGGTAGCTGAAGTTAGTACTGTGGAAGAAGAGATCCATCAATGCACTGGGCTGTGAGTGGGGTATTCTGGTCTCTCCTCCTCTTCACTCCCCTGGTTTTCCTACACTCAGGTTGGTCCCAAAGCATTTCTAGTGGCTTAGCCCTCTTTGACTGCAGGCAAATCCGTATGGGAATCCCTCAAGGTTCTGTACTTGGCCTCATCATTTCTAACATCTTTGTTAATGAGCTACCATAGGCTGTAAATTCCTATAATGTCCTGATGTATGCAGGTGACTCCATACTATTTCTCTCTGGTAAAACTCCAGCTATCATCTTGACTGCCCTGCAGTTGAACTTCAATAACCTCTCCAACTGTTTATTAGTTAACCACTTAGCCATTAACATGTTAAAAACTGTGGCAGCACTATTTGGATACAAAATGTGTTTGTTGATCGGTCCTCCCTGGGCACAAAAAACCCTGACGGTGTCATCCTAAACTGTGAAACTGAGTACAAGTGTCTGGGCTTCCAATTTGATCAGTCACTGGACTTCTTCCTTCACATTCAATCTTTGGTGTCTAAGTCACTAAAGAAGCTGGGAGCCCTCTACAGTATGGGATTGCCTCTCCCAATGTTTAAAAAAGTCTAAAATTGAACATCTGATGCTCCCAGTACTTCACTTTGGGGATTAGGTCTATGATTCTGCTCCCCTGGTGTCACCTATCAAAATTTAACTCATAACAGAATGCCCTCTGCAAGTTCCTTCTCCACTGGCCAGTATGCACCCACTTCTGCACACTCAGTGATCTCTGAAATTGGGCTTTATTGAAAGACAGACTTGTTCAGCACCTTGCTATCTACAACTTCAAGTTTTAGTTAAACAAACTCCCCAACTACCTGAGTATCCAGCTTACCCTGGCTACACTCTCCAGCCACATTCTCCACTCCAGCCTGGCTAATGGATTTCTTTTTCCAAGATATAAACAAAACATTGGGTAGTTGGCTTTCAGTCACAAACCATTACATTTGGTCTTAGGAAACAGCCCACTTTTCAGTACTGCCTCAGTTAAGTTCTACCTCAAAAATGCAATTGCCTCATACTGTGACTTTAAGTGATGTTGACCTACAATCCTCTCAATGTACTCCTGAATCTGATTGTCCTGTCAGTTCTGCTGTTGTGCTTATATTTATAGTTATTATATAACTGCATTCCAGTTTGCTTACACAATACTGTATCTACGTTATTATAAAATCTGGGTTCTGTGTATAACTTATTGTACATAAATTGTATTTATATATTTCTCCCTCCTACATCTACCCCCCTCTCTGCCCCAGATTACATATATAAATGAGGTTATCCTGTATGTTTACCTGGTAAAACAATTTCATATAAAATGCACGTCCTACTCCTTTTCCTAACAACCTAGGACTGATCTATTTCCTGTTTGATATGTCTGTCAGTGTCCTTCTTTCAAAGAGCCCCACACAGGATCCCCACTCCGAGACTTTGTTCCATACAGTAGGTTCTATTGCATGTAAGCTCCAGGCTCCTTCTGCCTGACTGGGAAGCTTAAATGCAAAAATAAAACTGAACTGTGCCAGTACTGACACTATCTTGTACTAGGGTTGTCACCTTTGGATGGGGCAAAAACTGGATCCTAAGCTCTGCCCGTAGCCCCACCCCTTTTCATGACTCATCATGCATTGTTCCTCCTAGAAGGCCATTTGTTATATCAATAAAATACAACACTTAAAGCAGCAGTTCAACAAAAAATGTTAAGATACTGTACTGTACCTGTTAAAAGTTACTTTCCAAGGTTCTTCCTAGTCATCCATTTACTTACATATTTATTTATTGACATTGGTTTACCAAATAAACATACAGAGATAAAAGAAATATCATTTACAGATATGATCTGGGGGAGACAAGGGAACTACTGTACATAGCATACAACAGTATATGCTAATACATAAAAAAATTGCTTCCTGTAATGTGTACTTTATATCTTTTTCTGGCTCCATTCCCTGTTCATGTCCACAGTACTATTTCAAAGCCAAAGAAGTGACCATATGTTTTTCTTGAGGAAAAAAATAATTTAAAACATTTTAAAATGCCTAAATTCTGTTAGGGATGAAAATGTTTACAAGCAAATAAAAGTAGAAGACAACTGGCTCTGTTACTGTTACAAAGGTGGGGGCAGCTGTGCTGCTATGCCACTTAAGATATAGTGGAAAAGATTAGGTTAAGTACGTGCTAATGGTGTTAATGGCCATACTTACACTTCCCAGGCTGAATGTTTTCACAAACGAGGTTATATTAACAACATAGCTTGTTTGTAAGCTGGACATGCAGCTGAAACACTGAATAATATGACAACATTTGTTTCAAAAGTATGTGAGCACTCAAAATGGCTCAAAATCTGACCAGCACAGAGCAAAACTGGATTACCTGATAGGGACCCTGAAAACCTGATCACTAGGTAAAAAACCTGACAGGTGGCAACCATAACTTGCACCTCCATCCAATATTTTAAATCTTTGCTGAGAAGATATTTTAAAATGATCATGAGGATTTCTTATATTTTTTCAGTAACTATACTCAGATGCTTGGAGAGATGTTTTGTTATACAAATGCAGTACTTTAGAAAATATCCTGTCTAAATAAATTGTTTTATACAGTACATATATTTTACTGAAACTAGACAAAGAAATCAATAAATATTTAAAAATGAATTTGTAAAAAATATGTCAATGCATAATAAGTGATTTTACAAAATGTATTACTGTGTTTTGAATGTATTAACATATTTAAAATGATTAAACATTTAATATCAATTCACTATAGAAGTGTTGATTTATTTTAAATGCGCTGAAGTATTTTTCAGACATCCAGGACAGACAAAAAAGACTCTCCATTTTGATACCCCCCATGGACAGATCATTGGTGAGGTGATACTCAAACACAGTAATTGAGCTTCACACATGCTTTGCTGAAGATGTATCAATTATTTTTTGTTATGAACCATCACTGGAATTACAAAGCTTCAAATCCTGCCAACCCAGCTGTGAACCTTTTAAGTATTCTTTCTTTGTCTCTTCCCACCCCATTTCTACTATTTTAAACATGTCAGCTCAGTTAAAAGGCTACTTACAGAATTCTGGTAGGTTTTTACATAACATATATGTATTATAATTATTGGCATTTTACACTGAAGCAAATTGGCGTATTCCATATACAATCAAAAGAATGACAGCTGTTGGCTACCTGTACATCAAGGAGAAACACTGATAAAACACATGACAAATGGTGTGGTACACATCAAATACATGAATGGTGCAGTTTTTGGCTACAACAAGGAGAAGCAAGCAATAATACACAATGAGGTGTGGGTTATCTCCTGATAAGAGCATGCACAGGTGCGTTATGAGGCACGAGGCACTTTGCCAAGTGCCTTGAAGCACCTGGGCAGTTGTTATCAATAGATAACCCACACATCATTGTGTGTTATTGCACTTATAAAATGGGCCCCAAGAATAAAAAAAAAAAAGAAGAAATAAAAAGTCAGAAATATAAAATGAGGCATCAGTAGGTTAAATAGTGAAAAAATAGCCCCACTATTAAAAGTGGTGCTTATTGGTAGCAGAGGGCTTCCTACCTATAATTGAGATAGAAACTAGAAAAATAGCAAAATAGCAGACAGTGAAGGTAAGGTCCCCCTTCCTGGAAAAGCCCGAAACATTTAACATTTTTAATTTTTTTCTTAGCCTTTATTAGTTTGTCTATGTGTCTGAGGAGTAACTGACACTGACTGCCCACTAGAGCAAGTGGTAGCGAGCGTTTCTGACTTTCAGTGCATTGTGTTGTTTCTTGTTTCACCTCAGCCCTGCACACATACGCCTTTTTTTTTTTCTTTATGTTTTTTTTTTTTATCTTCCTTTGTTTGATTTAGTTTCTGAGTTCCACTTCAGCCTTGGTTCACTCAGATCGAGCATGTCCCTTAGTGGCTACGTACAGAGCCACTGGGATGTGGAGAATGGGGATTGCTCTTGGCTTTCTGCCATAAAATGCAGGTCACATTTTAAACACTTTACAACTTTAATTGTTTTAGATTTGAGAATGGGAAGAGTGCAGGGCATGAGAGAATGACACAAAAAGCATTAAAGGAAAACTACACTCAAAACTTGAAAAAATATATGCTGTGCAGAGTGTTTTCCTTTGTATGTGAATCTCTATTGTTTCCTTCCCTCTGACTGGCATTAGGAGTTTTCCCTAAATTAGCCTGCTAGCTTTAGGGTAGTTTTACGACCTCTGGAGATCTCCATATCAGATAGGTTTATTGCATTTCTTTGTCCTACAATACACCTTGTTTCATGTAATGGTGATGTAGCAGAGCCCATAAATACAGCAGAAAGCATTGCATTAACAATTTTAGTTCCACTTAGAATGTATTGTCCAGTTTTGTCTTAATTCCTATTTGGTTTAACTCACAATGTATTTCAATTGGTAGTGAATTCCATGGGTTATTATTCATTGGGTATAGTAAAATTATGGTTTAAAGTATGAAAGCAATTTCATGTTATTTGTAGTGGATGATCTCTGGGTCAGATATTCAAAACCTAGCCTGGGTGCTAAGGGGTGTTTGTCCATATTAGTGGGTTTGCACCCATTTGTGAGTGTGGTCTATATTCAGAGAGACCCCTACACTGTGGGCAAAATACCATAGCACTTCAAGCACTAAGTTACCACTGCAGCCATGCAAATGAGGAGTCATCCTCTGCAAACAGGTGCAGCGGCATATTGAGGATTACATGGTGGTAACTGCCACCCAAATGGGTCCTGGTTACTGTCTTTGCAAATTCTGACTTAATGGGGAGCAAGGCCCTGCGGTGGCGGGCAAAGGTAATGCCGCTGCCCACCCTGGCCCATGGAAGCAATGACATTCCTGGTGTCTAGTGGCACCCTGCCCTCTGATCCTCATCTCTGTGCTGTAATAAGTAGTCCCGGTGTCTAGTGCATCCCATCCTCTGATCACTCACTGCTGTCAAATAAATAATGCTGCTGCTCTGTAGTTGCACCCCATACTCTGATTGCTCATTGCTGTTGCATAAATGATGTCCCTGGTGGCTAGCAGCCCCCCTCCACTCCCTGCACCATGCACACCAACCATCCACCAATCCATACCCCACTGGCTGGTGCTGCATGGATCCGATATGGTGACTGGCATAGTCCTTCTCTCACTACCTCATTTGGAAGCTGTATGGACTGACAGGGAGTATGCATCCTGTATATTGTAAAGGGAGCATGCATACTATCTATTGACAAGTGATAAGAGGGTGGGGTGCCACTAGACACCAGGAAATACTTATTACAGTATGGAGACAGGGAGTGGAGGGTAGGCAGTGCCACTAGACACCAAAAACATCATTTATTCTACTGTGGTGAGTGATCAGAGGATGGGGAGGCCACTTGACATCAAGGAAAACATATTACAGTACAGGGATGGGGATCAGAGGGCAGAAAGTGAAACTAGATACCAGGAACATCATTTATTCAACTGCAGCAAGCAATCTGAGGACAAGGGTGCCACTAGACACCAGGGAATTCTTCTTATTGTATGGGGGCAAGCAATCAGAGTGGGAGAGCTGGTCACAGGGGCTCAAAACTGCCACTTCTTCCCATGCAAATGAGCCCATAACGGCATGCATATGGCCCCTTAGTGCCTTGTATGCCCTATGGGCTCATTTGCATGTTGTTTGCTGAATTTCATGCCAGTGGGGTCCTGGCTCAAACTGGGGTCTGGGGGTACAGTTCCATGCACTTCAGTATGGGCTGCATACAGCCCAGATCTATGTTGGGGCAGTGCTACTCCTCTTTGTGCTGCCTGACATGTCCCAATATTCAGTTGGATAGAGCCAGTGTGCTATCAAACTTAATATCACATTTTTGGGGTCTTGGGCAAGAGCAACTGGAGCGCAAACATTTGCACTCCACTTTTGCCCATATTCATATATTGGGCCCCTGGTATCCTTTTTGCCAGACTTAAAACTGATGTTTAGTTCATCCAGTAAGTATGGATTATGCATTATATTGTACATAAGTAAGAGAGTAAAATATTAACTGCCTCACATTATGTTTGTACAGACACATTTTCAGGCACTTTCTGGGAGGTCAGGCAAATATATGAGGTCACAATACTCGCAACTGTGACATACCAGACCTCACTCATGTCTGGATAAAGATATAACACCAAAAATAACATGCAAGGCTCTACTAAGCCCCTATGCATGGGGGGGCAGGTATTATAAAATATGGCACGTTACTCCACCCCATGGAGCTCTGCACCTATGGACAGGTGTGCACTGGCTGATATGCACTACTGGCCACCACCTGTCCATAGCCCCCATGTGCAAAACACTGCAGGTTGGCTGGGACGGAGTTGCAGACCAGCTGGGCATCCAATTAGATGCCCGGACTGGTCACAGAGTGGATCCCTGCATATGGAGCATGCATTGCAGCTGTGCAGGAAAGCAGAATGCACGCCACTCAGTCCCCGTGATGTGGCACTGGAGCACTGTGCCAGTATGGGGTGGAGTTAGGGTCTGTTGGTGGTGCCAGGGAGGGGAATGTACCCCACAATATGCCTGGAGGGGCCAGTGCCTTATGGAGGGGCCTGCATCCCTGGCCTGGTGCCCTAGTGTGGGATGTGTGTTTGTTGGGTGGGCACCAGGTGGGAGTTGCCCACCAGTGCATGAGAGTGCCAGTCCACAGAGCAATTCAAGGCTTCTTTAAAAAGCTATTTATTTGAGAAAGCCTTTGATTAGGCCAACCCATTGTCTTTTAATTGTTTTTAAATGTATATTTACTTGTTGGTTGTTTATTTGTATTGTATCTGCGCTTTGACAATTTTGAAAAGCGCTTTATAAATAAAATTTGATTTGATTTGATTTGATTTGATGTGGGGGCAGATGGCTCTGGGCCACCATAGGGGTATGGCTGCAGTGGTCCTGGTGGGTGGGCTATCTGTCCTGTCCATGCATGTCCCTGCTGTGTGCATGGGGGCATGTAGGGGACTTACAACAGGGTTCTCCCTGGCATACCCTGTGCCTTCCTCCATAACCCCGCAGCCAACACTACACACCATAGTACATGGTGCATAGTGCTGGCATGCCCCCTGCCTGCCCCTGGTGTGTTGCCGTCCACACGGCCGGGGGATAGGGTGCATTGCTGCCGTGTGCCCCCTCTTGGTGCATCCTACACGGGGGGCACAATGGGTGCAGAGTGGCTGCATGCCCCAATTTCACGGTGCAAAGTCACTCCACCCCTTTGTGCATAGAGGCCAAATGTGGGGGGTACTTCAGAAGGGAGAGGGAAGTGACTTAAGAAGAACAGTATAGCAATGATTCTAGAGCACCTTCACAGGAGCAAAATGAGATAGTTAAGATTTTGCAACATATGACGTGTTACAACATGTCATATACTTACTACATTGTCCCTGTAAAAGGGTTTACGAGTTCAAAACGAGCCACCCATTGTGTACCTGTATCAATGAATATAAATCAGATGTTAGGTGTTGATTTATTAACTCCAGTGAGGCAAGACATTTTAATAGCCATAACCATCAAGTGTCCTCATTAAGGTTTGTGAGGATGGAGAGAGTAGATCCCCCAAGCAGAAGAGGAGATTGGGAGAAAAAACTTTTAACAGGGTGGATCAACTGATTTGCTAATCTGAATTATCAGTGGGGCATGAATGCGGAAATCGAGCATGGCCCTATCCCATGAAGCTGCTCTTAGAATCACTGTTATATTGTTCTTGACTTTGTTATATCACTTACCTCTCACTTCTGAATTAACCCCCCAACTTACGGAGCCTCAGTTTTTGAAACTATATTGCATTACAAATGAAAGATTATCTGAGCTCTGATATTAGTATTAGTTTGTGTTGCACATTATTATTTGTTTTATACAGTACTTTATCCAGACATGAGTGATGTCCAGTATGTCACAGTTGTGAGTATTTTGACCTCCCTTTATAACCTGAGCTCCCAGAAAGCACCTGAAACTGTCCCTAAGGTGAGGCAGTTAATGTTTTACTGTCATCCCCAGAGAAGTGTCGAGTGGACTGTAGTGAAATAGAAGATGGACACTGGCACCTTTCTGGGAGTTTTGTCGGAACTAATCAGTAGAGACCTGTTGGTCAGTGCAGTAATGCGCATGAGTGAGATGGTTGCCATGACGTCACATATCCATTAATTAATTACCAATGCAATGATATTTAGAGGTAGCAGGTAGCAAAGAATTGCAGATACCTTAGGCTGCTGCAGCATGGATGAGCTCTGTGCTGCCAGTTTAAAGAGCTGGCAAGCCTAGCACTGGAAATTTGATTGCATGTCTATTTGGTGAGTTGTAAAAACTGTATTTAAATAATAAACCATACTTTGTTGAAGAGAACTGTTATAAAATTCATGAGTTGTAATGAATTCAAACTATTATTATATTGTTTAAAACACAGGACCACTCCTGGATAAAGCCTCATGGTTGCACAAGAGCAATGTTGCGACAATAAGTGGTAGCAATACTGGACAAAACAATAAAGACAAAATGCCCTCCCACCTCACTAACACTTTTAAATGTCATAACCACCTTGCCCTCCCTGCCATGCCCTCATCTACCTTCTGCCCTAGTGAATTTATTCTACAGTTATACATACCCTCCCCTACTCATACACCAAACACACTCCCTGTCTCCCCACTGGACTAGAACCTGTTTACAAGACAACCCCTCCCCACCAAAGCCTACTCTGACTCCCATCATCCTCCTGCCACCAGCAGCACCCAGAAAATATATTTTACTGTGACTGGCTATAATAAAAAGATCAGTCCCTCGGTGCAGAGTGTCTGCCCTGTTCAGTGTCTCTCTCAGTAATGGAGCCAGCTCATAAATGGATGTTGAAGTCTTTGCTCCCAGTAAACCCTGATTGGCTGAATATTCTGCCCATCTGGTTTCACGAGGAGCAAAGTCATCACTATTCACCATTCGCATGCAACAGCATCGCTAGTTACTGAGAGGGACATTGAACTGAGCAGACACTCTACATAGGAGGATAGCACCTTGGGCAAGGTGAAACATCAGAGCTCATCACATCTTTCTCCCTGACCCAGGAGGGTCGTTTGTATTTGTTTGGCTTTTTGAAATAAATGGATTCTGGAAGTTGAAACATGGTGTGGACACTCCATTTGTACACAGTGCTTTGGGTGAGTGCCATGAGTAGTTTTTTTCTGTTACATTTTCTTGTCACTGAGCACCCCTGTTTGCTTTAGCATGGCTCTGTGAGTTCAAACTCTGCACAAGGGGACTGTTTCTTTCTCTTTTTTTTGAACAAATTTTATCTTCCACTCTGGGTCAATCAGGAACCTCCTTTCGCCAGATGCCCATATACCGTCCTGCTGAGAACCTGCCACCAATCCAGTTGGGACCACCAGCCCACCTGTTACATACTGCTGTGCTGCTCCCCCTCTTACTCCCCAGGGCCAAGTACAACTTCAACTCCTTCTGCATTTCTACCCTGCTGTCCATCTGGACACCAAAGGCACAACTGAAGACTGGTTGTTTTTCCCTGGTGGAAAGTGACTCAGTTCCAGTAGTGGATGTGGTGGGCAGGATAAGGCATCATCTTCCCAGATCTGCAACTCAGTTTTCTTGTTTCTGTGTCCCACCCACTCCTGTAAGAGCATGCCTTGTGATTGGTTGCTGTCAGAGCCTGATACGGCCAATGCATGTGCTTGGTTCAAAGGTTCCTCCCTGTGAGTTGCTGAGCCCCTGCACTGCCACCCATGGTCATCCAGGTAGCGGTAGTGCAGCAGGTCATGACACCCTCCTTCCCCAGAGAAGGAGAGCATCCTGTGGGATGCTCAGTCTTACCTCCCCCCGGCCAATCCTCTGTTGGCCAGCAGTCATTCTCCAACCCGGGTCATCAGTGCTGCATGCAGTAGCTGAACCACTGAAATTGCAGGCCAGCTGGACTGTTTTCTTTATTACAGGGCACAGTAATGTTGGTGCTGGTGGGTGGGAGAAGGGTGGTGGAGACAGAGTGAGATAAGGTGGGGTGTTGTCTTCAAACTAGGGTCTGGTCAGGTGGGGAGGTGGGACGGTGTTTGGTGCATGGGTGGGGAAGGGTATATAACTGTGGAACTTTATAAATTTGCCAAGGCAGAGGTGGGAGGAGGAAGAAGGGTGCTAGTAGGGTAATAGAAGTGGGTTAAAACATTTAAAAGTGTTTGGGAGGTGGGAGTAGTGTAATTAAAACAGAGTGTAAGGGTGGTGGGTTTATGTAATAAAGACAGAAATCAGCATATTTTTCACTGCAAAATTGCAGAAATTCACACAGCAGAACTAAATGACTTCCTACTTTGCCTGCAAACTGACAATTCTTGTTGTTTCATTGTGAGAATTTGGACAATTCACGGGTGAATTAATACATGATTTGCATAATCATTAAAGCAAATTTGCCAAATTTGCAACTTGTGTCATAAGTGAATTTTGAAAACTTGTACGCCTCAGGTTTCAAGTTTTGAGGAATCTATAACAGATGAAAGTATTTTTTAAGTGAGATCTAAACAAGAATAACAACTTCAGAAAATCTTGTTTTCATATAGCTTTTTTACCCCTCAGGGGGCTGCTCTGCCCCAACCCCACCTCCCCCAGGCTGACAACTGCCTGTCCAATCCTTACCTCGATGTTCATCCCCCACAGACCCCCCACCTTGGTGGAGCTGGGATGGGAGGGCTGTCCTCCCTTCCAGAGTTCATATCCAGATTGTGTTGTGGTGGTCAGGTGGTGGTGTAGTTCCAGATAGGCATGTGGGGCATCATTTAGCCCTTGGCTCCCCTTTTCCATGTTCTGGTATCCCAGGAACTAGGTGACTTGGATTGCTTATTCATGTGGGGATGCACATTCACTCTGGGACTTTGGTTCCTTTCCCCCAACCCATGTCAAATGACATGTCTCTTGTACATCAGCACTGCCCCAAGCCTCCACCTGGGGTTAGCCAACAGCTAAGATGACCAGCCTTCCACATCCGTGAGAGAGAGCTGCCTGACAGCCACTTTTTCCACTACTGGCCCTCCCCACACGACCCTGCAGCCCTGTGCTTGTTCCCAAAGGTGGATCACCAGCATGGCACTAGATAAGATACTTGTCAGTGCCTCAGCCTCTCACACCATCAGGCCAGTTTCAAAACTTATTTTTCAAATTTAGTCAGCCATATGTGTTTATGTCTCAAAAATAGTCTTACCCTTTAGAGGCTGTAATTTGCTTATGAAACAAGCAAGTTAAACGGAAAAAGCAGCAAAATAAATTTATTGTTTTAGCCATCTGATACCCTTTATCAGGCTAACAATTACAGTAGTTACTACAGTATTTGCTAGTCTAAAGCCTAGTGAAAGGTATCATCTCTCCAAAGACTTTTCTGTTCCTTATATCATGAATCAAACACTGATACAATGTATAAAGAATGACCTGCAATTTGATTGGCTGACATACCTTTTCCATACATACTTTTTTTTAATATTCAAAAGTAAAAATATATGCCAGAACTCAGTGTCCTCATTACATACTATATCAATGTGCCACTCTGATCTAATGTTAAAATGTGATTTGTCTACCATTTTTTGTCAGCTGCTCTTTGACTTCACCCACTTCCTGAGTTCAGCAGAGGAAACAACAGTCTCTTGGTGTTTGTTTACATTACCCAATCCATATATACTTTCTCTACCCCCACTCCCACTTCCCAGCACTGAATTAGCCTTATTGGGTTATTTACCAACAGGCTACAAAATGACCAGGCAACCAGTAGTAACTGTTGCACTCATGCTGCTCGCAGACACTCATATGTGGTAGTGGCATTGTAGCTCAGCCCAATACTGCTGTTCACAAAGGCACGGACATCTATGGAAAAAAAGTATTTTATTGTATTTTGCCTATTACCCTACCAAAAACTGTTATCAAGTACATAGCCAACAATAGAAAAAAAATCAAGATACGCAGTATACTACATTCTAATTCCCTTATTGATAGCCAACCAGTGGAAGGACTGTTTCTTACAATATTATACATATATGTATTTTTGTTTACTTTAAAGAATTTCACACAAACTTAATTTGATAAGGGACTGTTTCCAACAACATTATCCAAATTTTAAGTTTTTCTTTTTACTTTCAAAGAATACCCACAAACTTCATTTGATAAGCACAAGACACTCTTGGGTGTTGGTTATGCTGGATAAACACACAGTCTTAATCATCATTTTAGGATACAGTGCTACCCTAAACCCATGGGTTACAGTATGTATCTGCATCATGTTAACAGTCACAATATAAACCTCCCCAACCTCGGATCACTTAATTTCCAGTTGCAGCTACCAGCTCTGAGGGTGCGGTCAGTATCTGCAGAAATATGTGTACTCAAGCAGGTCTTGGAAACCCAGCTCACATCCACACACAGCTCAGACCAGAAACACAGTACAACTGCACAATTATATGCTCAAAAAAACTGTTAAACCCATCTAGCATTCAATTATTCATATGCACACTCTAAACACAAAATATCAGAAAAAGTGCTGCACATGGGCAATGTTTCTGTTTGATGTTCTTCAAAGCACAATGGAAACTAGGATAACTTTCTCCTGGATCACTCCCTCGCAGGTTCTCTTGTGAACATATGTGCTTAAACCCTAACTCACTTCGAGGGTCCAATGGTCTCCTGCCCCAGATACCTGAAACTGGCTGCTCCTGCTATTGCTGCCTCACTTGTCCACGTTTTTGACTGTTCCCTCACCACTGGGATTTTTTTCTGCCTTTGAGAAGCATACCATAGTGATTACTTTACACAAAAGTGGTCCTTCTAACACCTTTGCAAACTATTGACCCATCTCACTTCTCCCTATCCTGACCAAAGCATTGGAGAGACTGGCTACCAGGCAACTTACTACTACTCCCTTCATAATTTTAGAAACATAGAAACAGAAATTATCAGCAGAAAAGGACCACTTGGTCCACCTAGTCTGCACGGATTTTCCCTGCCTATTCTATATCAGCAGACCCTTGCTGGTTTCCTTCAACTCTCCCTACTTCCTCCTGATATACTAATATTCCCTTATGCCTGTTCCATGCATGTTCAAAACCTCCCACTCTTTTCGTACCCACTACCTCCTCTAGCAGACTGTTCCAGGTTTTTTCCACTCTTTCATTGAAGTAGTACTTCCTCATGTCACATCCCTCTTAAACTTCCCCACCTCCAGCTTCATTACATGCCCTCTTGTCCTGGTGCATGTTCTCATTTGAAATAGACTCCCCTACTGTACCCTGTTCAATCCTGTGAGACACTTATAGACCTCTATCATATCCTCCTCACCCTTCTTTCTTAGGATGTACACAGTGAGATCCCTCGGTCTCTCCTTGTAGGGCATTTGATGTAATCCCTGCATCATTTTATTTGCCTTCCATTGACTGCTTCCACCCTGTCAATGTCCTTTCTTTGATGCAGCCTCCAGAACTGGACACAGTATTCCAGGTGGGTCTCAACAGTGATAAATACAGTGGCAACACCACCTCCTTCCTCCTGCTGGTGATACCTCTCCTTAAGCACCCCAGCATTCCACAGGTCATTCACTGCCTTGTCACACTGCCCTGCCACTTTGAGGTAATCAGATAAAATAACCACAAGGTCTCTTTCCTGCTTAGTAACCATTAGTACCCCTTGCCTCATTTTATACTCAGCTTCTGGGTTTCTATGCCATAGGTGCATCATTTTTTCACTTTTTGATATTGAACTGCAGCTGCCATGCCTTCAAAAATGGCTTGAGGTCCCTACTCATCCCTTCCCCAAGTATCCACTATACTGCAGATGTCATCTACATAAAGGCTTATCTTCCCTTCTACTTTTTCTGCAATGTCACTTATGAAGACATTGAAGAGGACCAGTCCCAGTATTTAGCCCAGTGGCACCCCGCTGGTCACTGTCTTCTCATTAGAGTGAGTGCTGTTTACCACCACTCTCTGTTGCCTGTCCATTTCAGTTATTTGTCCAGTTTACCACTTTGGATCTCACCCCTAGACTGCAAAATTTCTTTATCAGTCTCCTTTGTGGCACAGTGTCGAAGGCCTTGCTGAAGTCCAAGTAGGCATGTCCACTGCCTATTTCTTGATTAATTTCTAGGATAGGCAGTACATATGGCCTACTTAGACTTCAGCAAGGCCTTTGACACTGTGCCACAAAGGATCCCTCACTATTTGAATCTGTTCTGTCTTTGGTCTTATAACCCACTGAATTCAAGATACTCCACTAGCCTTTCTTTTATTAGGGTTTCCATGAATTTCCCCAGCAATGATATGAGACTGAGTGGCCTATAGTTGTTAGCCTTTTCACTTATGCTGCTCCTATGGGTGGGTTTACTTCTGCTCTCCTCCAGTACTCTGGGACCACTTCTGTTTCCAGTGAGTTGTTGAATGAGGCCATTAGTGGTGCTGCAAGCAACTTCCTGAGCACCTTAGAACACTTTGGTCTATCTCATCCAGTTTCATGACCTTGTCCACTTTTAAATTTACAAGGCATGTTGTTTTCTGACTAACAGTCTGGTTTTGAGCATCCCACTCAACATCTACCTCCCTCCTCAGGTTCACTGACTTTACCTTACCAACATGGATAATAGTTTGCCTGTTGGTATGATATTATTTGACTTAGCCAAATCATCTGACACAGTCGCTATGCCCTCCTCCTGGCTAAGCTTGCTGTTTATTTAAATACTTAGTATTTATTTACCAGTCTGGTGCACTAGAGAATACAGATGCCTATGTTCAGGCGTGACCTGGGAGTATACAACAAGGGTGGTCAGTTAAGAAACAGTTATGACAACTTTTGATTACTAACAGTTCAATAAAAATAGACAACAATAAAGTAATGGATGGAAGCAGTGATTAGGATTAATAAACAGAGAATCAAGGTAAAGGGTCTTTCAAGACAATACATTTCTAAAACAATAATTGACATACAGAGCAAGGGTATAGTGTCTATATCTACAGTTGGTAAGAGTAAAGTGCATGTCAAGGCATGGGGATCCTAAATATGACCAGCCTAAGAGCAACAGCATAGTGTTGTGTGTCATAGGAAGATTCAAAGTGCAGTTTCAAATGCATGAGTTAAAGAGTATAGAAATGCAATTTTAAAAGCAGGAGTGGATAAGCACTAATGGACGATGTTTGGGATAGAGTTCCATGCTGTACGAACGTACGAACATGCAAACATACAAAACTGTTAGCAGATACAGGCCTTATGGTCTATCTAGTCTGCTTGAGTGTGCAGCACATCAGTCTTTTAGACTACAGCTGCCCCTCCACCTTCCATCTCCTCCCTTCCCCACCCTGCCCCTCCTGGTATGTACTGTATTTTCCCCTGTAGGTGCCATGAAGGAGATTAACATCTCTGCAAGTCTGGTCCTTGCTGTAGGGTTACATAATTGCCTGGGGGCATTAGATCTGAGTGCATAGGTCAGGCTGTCAGGTTTCACTAACACTGAGAGAGACATGGGGGATTGCTGGTTCACAACTGTATGAATCAAACTGCCCATAGCAAATTTTCTGTTGGAGGGATCCAACACAACACTCAATAGAGGTCCCATTGGTGGGTATACCTGTTTGTGTCTAGAGAAAACCTGCAGAAATTATTGTAGGTTATGTCCCATTTATGCAGGGTGGTTTCAGGAGACAGTAATAGACTGCCATCCCATATGTTAGCTTGGGTAGCAGGATGCCTTGGGAAATCACTCTATGAGCTGAGGGTGAAAGACTGTATTTAACTTTATATAAAGTTCAAGTTTAGTGCTAACAACCTTCCATGCAGTGGAGATATGTTCCAGGAAGTCTAGGTATGCATCAAGTGTTACACAAGGTAGCTGAAGTTAGTACTGTGGAAGAAGAGATCCATCAATGCACTGGGCTGTGAGTGGGGTATTCTGGTCTCTCCTCCTCTTACTCCCCTGGTTTTCCTACACTCAGGTTGGTCCCAAGCATTTCTAGTGGCTTAGCCTCTTTGACTGCAGGCAATCCGTATGGAATCCTCAAGGTTCTGTACTTGGCCTCATCATTTCTAACATCTTTGTTAATGAGCTACCATAGGCTGTAAATTCCTATAAAGTCCTGATGTATGCAGGTGACTCCATACTATTTCTCTCTGGTAAAACTCCAGCTATCATCTTGACTGCCCTGCAGTTGAACTTCAATAACCTCTCCAACTGTTTATTAGTTAACCACTTAGCCATTAACATGTTAAAAACTGTGGCAGCACTATTTGGATACAAAATGTGTTTGTTGATCGGTCCTCCCTGGGCACAAAAAACCCTGACGGTGTCATCCTAAACTGTGAAACTGAGTACAAGTGTCTGGGCTTCCAATTTGATCAGTCACTGGACTTCTTCCTTCACATTCAATCTTTGGTGTCTAAGTCACTAAAGAAGCTGGGAGCCCTCTACAGTATGGGATTGCTCTCCCAATGTTTAAAAAGTCTAAATTGAACATCTGATGCTCCCAGTACTTCACTTTGGGGATTAGGTCTATGATTCTGCTCCCCCGGTGTCACCTATCAAAATTTAACTCATAACAGAATGCCCTCTGCAAGTTCCTTCTCCACTGGCCAGTATGCACCCACTTCTGCACACTCAGTGATCTCTGAAATTGGGCTTTATTGAAAGACAGACTTGTTCAGCACCTTGCTATCTACAACTTCAAGTTTTAGTTAAACAAACTCCCAACTACCTGAGTATCCAGCTTACCCTGGCTACACTCTCCGCCACATTCTCCACTCCAGCCTGGCTAATGGATTTCTTTTCCAAGATATAAACAAAACATTGGGTAGTTGGCTTTCAGTCACAAACCATTACATTTGGTCTTAGGAAACAGCCCACTTTTCAGTACTGCCTCAGTTAAGTTCTACCTCAAAATGCAATTGCCTCATACTGTGACTTAATGATGTTGACCTACAATCTCTCTCAATGTACTCCTGAATCTGATTGTCCTGTCAGTTCTGCTGTTGTGCTTATATTTATAGTTATTATATAACTGCATTCCAGTTTGCTTACACAATACTGTATCTACGTTATTATAAAATCTGGGTTCTGTGTATAACTTATTGTACATAAATTGTATTTATATATTTCTCCCTCCTACATCTACCCCTCTCTGCCCCAGATTACATATATAAATGAGGTTATCCTGTATGTTTACCTGGTAAAACAATTTCATATAAAATGCACGTCCTACTCCTTTTCCTAACAACCTAGGACTGATCTATTTCCTGTTTGATATGTCTGTCAGTGTCCTTCTTTCAAAGAGCCCACACAGGATCCCCACTCGAGACTTTGTTCCATACAGTAGGTTCTATTGCATGTAAGCTCCAGGCTCCTTCTGGCCTGACTGGGAAGCTTAAATGCAAAAATAAACTGAACTGTGCCAGTACTGACACTATCTTGTACTAGGGTTGTCACCTTTGGATGGGGCAAAAACTGGATCCTAAGCTCTGCCCGTAGCCCCACCCCTTTTCATGACTCATCATGCATTGTTCCTCCTAGAAGGCCATTTGTTATATCAATAAAATACAACACTTAAAGCAGCAGTTCAACAAAAATGTTAAGATACTGTACTGTACCTGTTAAAAGTTACTTTCAAGGTTCTTCCTAGTCATCCATTTACTTACATATTTATTTATTGAATTGGTTTACCAAATAAACATACAGAGATAAAAGAAATATCATTTACAGATATGATCTGGGGAGACAAGGGACTACTGTACATAGCATACAACAGTATATGCTAATACATAAAAAAATTGCTTCCTGTAATGTGTACTTTATATCTTTTTCTGGCTCCATTCCCTGTTCATGTCCACAGTACTATTTCAAAGCCAAAGAAGTGACCATATGTTTTTCTTGAGGAAAAAAATAATTTAAAACATTTTAAAATGCCTAAATTCTGTTAGGGATGAAAATGTTTACAAGCAAATAAAAGTAGAAGACAACTGGCTCTGTTACTGTTACAAAAGGTGGGGGCAGCTGTGCTGCTATGCCACTTTAAGATATAGTGGAAAAGATTAGGTTAAGTACGTGCTAATGGTGTTAATGGCCATACTTTACACTTCCCAGGCTGAATGTTTTCACAAACGGGGTTATATTAACAACATAGCTTGTTTGTAAGCTGGACATGCAGCTGAAACACTGAATAATATGACAACATTTGTTTCAAAAGTATGTGAGCACTCAAAAATGGCTCAAAAATCTGACCAGCACAGAGCAAAACTGGATTACCTGATAGGGACCCTGAAAACCTGATCACTAGGTAAAAAACCTGACAGGTGGCAACCATAACTTGCACCTCCATCCAATATTTTAAATCTTTGCTGAGAAGATATTTTAAAATGATCATGAGGATTTCTTATATTTTTTCAGTAACTATACTCAGATGCTTGGAGAGATGTTTTGTTATACAAATGCAGTACTTTAGAAAATATCCTGTCTAAATAAATTGTTTTATACAGTACATATATTTTACTGAAACTAGACAAAGAAATCAATAAATATTTAAAAATGAATTTGTAAAAAATATGTCAATGCATAATAAGTGATTTTACAAAATGTATTACTGTGTTTTGAATGTATTAACATATTTAAAATGATTAAACATTTAATATCAATTCACTATAGAAGTGTTGATTTATTTTAAATGCGCTGAAGTATTTTTCAGACATCCAGGACAGACAAAAAAGACTCTCCATTTTGATACCCCCCATGGACAGATCATTGGTGAGGTGATACTCAAACACAGTAATTGAGCTTCACACATGCTTTGCTGAAGATGTATCAATTATTTTTTGTTATGAACCATCACTGGAATTACAAAGCTTCAAATCCTGCCAACCCAGCTGTGAACCTTTTAAGTATTCTTTCTTTGTCTCTTCCCACCCCCATTTCTACTATTTTAAACATGTCAGCTCAGTTAAAAGGCTACTTACAGAATTCTGGTAGGTTTTTACATAACATATATGTATTATAATTATTGGCATTTTACACTGAAGCAAATTGGCGTATTCCATATACAATCAAAAGAATGACAGCTGTTGGCTACCTGTACATCAAGGAGAAACACTGATAAAACACATGACAAATGGTGTGGTACACATCAAATACATGAATGGTGCAGTTTTTGGCTACAACAAGGAGAAGCAAGCAATAATACACAATGAGGTGTGGGTTATCTCCTGATAAGAGCATGCACAGGTGCGTTATGAGGCACGAGGCACTTGCGCCAAGTGCCTTAAGCACCTGGGCATGCTGTTATCAATAGATAACCCACACATCATTGTGTGTTATTGCACTTATAAAATGGGCCCCCCAAGAATAAAAAAAAAGAAGAAATAAAAAGTCAGAAATATAAAATGAGGCATCAGTAGGTTAAATAGTGAAAAAATAGCCCCACTATTAAAAGTGGTGCTTATTGGTAGCAGAGGGCTTCCTACCTATAATTGAGATAGAAACTAGAAAAATAGCAAAATAGCAGACAGTGAAGGTAAGGTCCCCCTTCCTGGAAAAGCCCGAAACATTTAACATTTTTTTTTTTTCTTAGCCTTTATTAGTTTGTCTATGTGTCTGAGGAGTAACTGACACTGACTGCCCACTAGAGCAAGTGGTAGCGAAGCTTCTTGACTTTCAGTGCATTGTGTTGTTTCTTGTTTCACCTCAGCCCTGCACACACACTTTTTTTTCTTTATGTTTTTTTTTATCTTCCTTTGTTTGATTTAGTTTCTGAGTTCCACTTCAGCCTTGGTTCACTCAGATCGAGCATGTCCCTTAGTGGCTACGGTACAGAGCCACTGGGATGTGGAGAATGGGGATTGCTCTTGGCTTTCTGCCATAAAATGCAGGTCACATTTTTAAACACTTTACAACTTTAATTGTTTTAGATTTGAGAATGGGAAGAGTGCAGGGCATGAGAGAATGACACAAAAAGCATTAAAGGAAAACTACACCCAAAACTTGAAAAAATATATGCTGTGCAGAGTGTTTTCCTTTGTATGTGAATCTCTATTGTTTCCTTCCCTCTGACTGGCATTAGGAGTTTTCCCTAAATTAGCCTGCTAGCTTTAGGGTAGTTTTACGACCTCTGGAGATCTCCATATCAGATAGGTTTATTGCATTTCTTTGTCCTACAATACACCTTGTTTCATGTAATGGTGATGTAGCAGAGCCCATAAATACAGCAGAAAGCATTGCATTACAATCAGTTCACAACAATAGAGATGGCTATATTTTAAAATCTGTAGAATTCAGCTTGCTGACCACTCTCATCCTAACGGTTTTACTGTCCTGAAAAACTTTGCTGCTGGTAATTTTTGTGCAGCTTGTAAAGATTCCAAGATATTTAGTTTGTTTGGCATGTGTGTGCTGAATGTTGGGTCTCTCTTACATCTCAGTCACGTGAGACAAGATACACTGTGGGAACAAGAAATACAATTACACTATCAGGTATGAAGATCCCCAGGGGTTGTTAAAGTAGCATAAAGCTAGCAAGCTAATTTGGGAAAAACTCCTAATACCAGTCAGAAGGAAGGAAACACTGGAACTTCACATACAAATTAAAACACTCTGCACAACATATATTTTTTCAAGTTTTGGGTGTAGTTTTCCTTTAACTGAATGTCATCTGCATGAGCACCTCCTGTTTCAGGGGTCACGTGTCACTGAGATATTTGTCTGCTGAATGTAAAAGAAAAAAAAATGGATTACATTTCTAATCATGTGAGAGGATTTTGAATAGCAGCACTTTTGAATGTGAATATATAGAAGCCAAGGGGTGTTAGTGGCAGTGCAGTCGGGGGTGGCAGCCCATAGAAACTCTGCAGGAAGCTTTACTCACTTATCTTTTTGTTTATAGTGGCCAGAGTTCAGTGACACACTCTTGTTATGAACCATAGGGAGAAGATTAGTGCCGGTCATGTATGATATCTGCTGATAAGGACACAGCTCTGGAGGGCTAGTAGCCAATCAGATTTCATTATTTTAAAAGCCCAGTTTATAAACACTGATAAAACACATGACAAATAGTGTGGTATGCATCAAATACATGAATGATGCAGAGGAATAATACATTTATCACCACACATGAGTGGTAAGACTTTGTTAACTAACTTGTGGCTTAACCACCCATGTGTTATTGGTTGTATTTCTTACTAGTGGCGATAAATGTGTTATTCCAAGGTAACCCATTATGTTTTCTCTAAACACAAAGATATTTATCAACCTATATTAATATTTAAGATGTCATTCTCATACACACGCACCATTGCTCTCTTTATCCCTCCTCCCTTTCCATCTTCCCACTGCCCTCATGTCACTTAGATCATTGTAATACCTTCATATCCAAATTCCCGGTTTGGTACCCTTTTCTCTTACCTCTCCACAGTCGTCTCCCAAGTGACCCCTGCCTCCTGCTCCCTCCATTACAGAGAACATTGCAGTTTCTCCACTCCTCTGCCCAGCTTCTCAATTGAGAAAACTGCTTTCTCTTATCATCTCCCCTTACTCTGGAACCAACTCCCCTCCTCCACCTGCCTCTCCTCATTCTCTTGCTCCCACAGGCACCCCATGAAACTTCAACCCCACATAGAAACATAGAATTTGATGGCAGATAAGGACTGCTTGGCCCACCTAGTCTGCCCATTTCCCTACCTAAAGGATAAGCTGCAGATCCTAGTTAAACAACAGCCTACTTCCTCCTACCCCCAACTTGAAATGCCTTATGTCTGTCCCATGCACTCTTGAATTCCCCCACTGTTTTTGACTCTATGACCTTCTCAGGAAGGCTGTTCCATGTATCCACAACTCTCTCTCTGTGAAGAAATACTTCCTCACATTACCTCTGAGCCATCCCCCCTCTTTCTTCAAATTGTGCCCCCTTGTTTTTGCACATCTCTTTTTCTGAAAGATGCTACCGTCTTGGACTTTGTTGATTCTCTTGAGGTATTTGAAAGTTTCTGTTATGTCCCCCCTCTCCCTTCTTTCATTGAGGCTATACATCTTTAGTTCCTTTAGTCTTTCTTCATATGTCTTCTGATGCAGGCCCTGCATCATATTGTTTGCCCTCCTCTGGACAGCCTCCACCCTGTCTATGTCTTTGCAGAGGTGGGGTCTCCAGAACTGTACACAGTACTCCAGAAGTGGTCTTACCAACTGTCTGTACAGAGGGCCAACAACTTCCTGTTTTCTATTGGTGATGTCTCTCCCTATGCATCCCAGTATCCCCCCAGCCCTCCTTACTGCCTTCTCACATTGCTGGTCCACCTCTAGGTCATCTGATATGACTACCCCCAGGTCCCTTTCCATTTTTGTTATTGTCAGTATCTCACCCCCATTGTGTACTCTCCTCCTGGGATTTTGTTTCCCAGGTGCATTATTTTGCACTTCTTTGCATTGAATCTAAGCTGCCATACATTTGACCATTCCTCCAACCTTGCCAAATCCCTTTTCATCCTTTCCACCCCACCTTGTGTATCAACCCTGTTGCAGATCTTTGTGTCATCTGCAAAGAGACATAATTTCCCTTCCAGTCCCTCTGTAATGTCACTTATAAAAACATTAAAAAGGACTGGCCCCACTACTGAACCCTGCGGTACCCCGCTAGTACCCCTCCTTTCTTCACTGTGGACTCCATTTACTATTATCCGCTGTGTCCTGTTGTCCAACCACTCCCAGGCTGACTAATTTGTTTATTAATCTTTTGTGTGGGACTGTGTCAAATGCCTTGCTAAAGTTTAGGTAAGCCATGTCCACAGCCCCTCCCTGGTCTATTGCTTTGGTCACCAAGTCAAAGAAATCAATTAGATTTGTCTGACACAACCTTCCCACTGTGAATCCATGCTTCTAGGGTCCTGTGCCCCACTGTCCTCTAGGTACTCAACAATCTTTCCTTCAGAAGTGAGTCCATCATTTTCCCTACCACTGAGGTCAAACTGACAGGTCTGTAGTTTCCTGCCTCTGTCTTGCTCCCACTTTTGTGAAGAGGAATCACATCTGCACTCATCCAGTCCTCAGGTACCACACCATCCTCTCATGATTTATTAAAAATGGTAGTCAGTGGTGTTACTATTTCTTCCCTTAGTTCTTTTAGAATTCTGGGGTGAATCCCATCAGGTCCCATTGCTTTATCCACTTTCAGTTTTAAGAGTTCTTTCAGAATCCTTTCTTCTATGAAAGGACTAATATAAACCCCCTATCCAGAGTGTTTCTATTGACCAAATTAGGTATTTCCCCCTGCTTTTCAATTGTGAATACTGAGCAAAAGTATTTGATCAGTGTCCCTCCTTTTTCACTGTTGCTGTCTGCCCAACCATCTTCCTCTTTGTTCAGCCTCAGTATCACTGCCTTAGTCTATCTTTGCTCCCTAATGTATGTATAAAAGGTTTTATTCCCCTCCTTAACCGAGTTGGATATCTTTTCCTCGGTTTGGGCCTTTGCTCTTCTGACTGCCTTCCCTGCTTCCTGCTGTTTTAACTGGTACAGTTCTCTGTTCTGCTCCTTCTGTGTTTCCTTATACTTCCTGAATGCTGTTTTTTTCTCCCTTACCTTCCCTGCCACTTCTTTTGAGAACCATAGTGTTTTTTTCTTTCATTTTGATTTGTTTATTTGCTTCACACAAAGGCTTGTTGCCTCTGTGATGGCGGTTTTGATGTTTCCCCATTGTTGCTCCACCCCACCTTCTTGCCTGTTTGCTAGTGCTTTTCTGAAGTACTCTCCCATTTTGACAAAATCAGCCCTCCTGAAGTCCAGTACCTTCACTTTTGTGAGGCTTGATTCTACAGCTAAGTTTATCGTGAACCACACTGTTTGGTGGTCGCTTGTTCCAAGATGACTACCTACTTCAAGATCAGAGATCATCTCTACATTCCCATTTGAGAGTACCAGGTCTAAGGCTGCTCTCTCCTGAGTGGGTTCCAAAACTAGTTGTCTGAGGCATGCCACTTGTAGAGCATCGAGAATGGCCCTGCTCTTGGATGTGGCTGCAGCAAACATGCTCTAGTCAACATCTGGCATATTCAAGCTCCCCATCAGCAATATCTTTCCTTTCTCTGCCATTCCAAGGATGTCTTCTATCATTTCCTTGTCCATTTCCTCCCCCTGAGATGGTGGTCTGTATACAACCCCTATGTGGATTGCGGAGCCATTTCTAGTCTCCAGAGTGACCCACAGTGCCTCCTCTCCTCCCTGTTTACCCTTTAGCTATGTTGCTTTAATCCCTTCCCTTTAATAGAGAGCTACTCTTCCTCCTCCTCCTCTTCTTCCCTCCCTGTCCCTTCTGTAGAATGTGTGCCCTGGTATATTGATATCCCAGTCATGATTCTCTATGTACCATGTTTCTGTGACTGCCACAATATCCAGGCATCCCTCTTCCATCAAAACCACCATTTCAGGGAGCTTTTTACCTAGACCACAGGCATTGGTACTCATTACCTTCCTCTTTTTTATGGCTTTATTTCTTTTTGCCCCATCCCTGATCATACTGCCTTTGTACTTTTCTCCATTTACCCCTGCCCTTCTCCCTATCTACTGCTCTATCTTGAGATTTACCTCACTAATTATCCAGATTTGTTTGGGGGGGCTAGGATTTCCATTCTCCTCTTTAGTGCTTCCCCCCTTGGCTAGTTTAAATGCTTGCCATTGAAGCATTTAAACCTATCACCTAGGATCCTGGTTCCCCTCCAGGATAGATGCAGACCATTGCATCTGTATAGACCTGTATCCCTCCAGGTGGTTCCCCAGTCCCCAGTGAAGCCAAATCCCTGAGCTCTGCACCAGCTTTTCAACCAGTCATTGAATCCCATGGTGTGGAGTGCCCTAGTCTCATCCATGCCATAGACAGGTAGCACTTCTGAGAAAGTTACCATGTGTGCTACTTGTCTAAGGCCCCTCCCCAACTCCACAAACTCCTGTTGCACCGCTCTGATCCCATTCTCAGTGAGGTCATTCATCCCTAGGTGGATAATGACATCCAGCTCCCTCCCCATTGCCATTGCTCCCATGATCCTGAGGATTCATTTCCTGTCCTCAAGCCTTGGCACCGGGCAGGCACCTTACCTCCCTTTCCCCTCCTCCCTCCCCAGTTCTACCCCTCTAACAATTGAGTCTCCCACCAGGAGCTGTTTCCCTACTCTGTGGAGTCCTGGGCCACCCTCCTGTAGGTCTCCATTGTGGAGTTTCCCAGCATCCTCCTTGGTCTCCAGTGCAGGTGCCTCCATAGAGGAACTATGCTTTGCCAGAGTGGTGAATGAATTGTGGAGATGCACAACTGGAGGGATGCTCCTCTGTTCCACCACCTTCACCCTCCCTGAGCCCACCGTGGTCCAACCAATCCTCTTTCTTGGCAGCCTCTGAGGTAGTGGCCTGGGTGGTCCCTGGGTGGGGGATCAGGTTTCCCAAATCCTTGCCAGGTCAGCATGGAGATGAACAATCTCCTCCCTCAGACCAGAGAGGTGCCTGCAAATAGGGCAGCAACGCAGTCTCAAGAAAGTCTCCCGGAAGACTGCTGCACCACAGCCAGTGCATTGCAGCACTCTCCACATGTCTGTGTCCCTTCCAGTTACAGATGCATTTTGGTTTTTTGTTCTTGTTCTAGTGCAAGCTTGTGAGTGTCTCTACCCCCTATTCAGTGTGCTGTGTCTTTAAGGATAAGAACAGTTTATACGTTGTTAGCAGTTTTGGGGAAGTGATGTCAGTGCCCTGCTATAAAGGAAGTTATGAACTTGGGGTGGGTGGGGTGAGGGAAGGGTGGGTGGGAGTAAACCTATGCCATCCAGAAAAAATCACCTACAACTCTTACCCTCCACCGGGAGTGCCTTCCTTCCTTTCAGACTTCTATTTCACAAAGGCTAAGTAACAGATCTGCTCACAACTGACTGCAAATATCTCCAGCTACGGTTCCTCTCTGGCAAATTAAAGTTAAAACTAAGACAAGTCCACCCCAAAAACAGAATCAATACTAGTTACTTACTCAGGTTCGAAAAGTAATAATTCAGTTCAGTGTAGTCTAGAAAATAACCTCCCTGATTCAAGGAGCTGTTGCTGTTTTCTCAACTTCCATGTCTCAGGCTCAGCAGACAGAGACCACAAACCTGTTCCTGTTTGCCCACCCCACCTGTTCCTGTTTGCTTTCCTCCTGCCACTCATACATGACTTGAACTAGGATTTAAATGCCAGGTTTTGCTGTTGGTTCCTCAATTACACATCTTTGGGCATACCTACGTAAACTGGAACTATACCTTGCTCTGAGTACTATTCTAATATTTATTTATTTTTACTTTTTGTATTTATTCACTGTTCAACCAACCTGCTTACAATGTTTGTTAATCTGTCTTATTACAGTGTACTGTACTGTTTGTCCCCTAGTCCTGTTCTCCAGGTAGCACCTGGAAATGAGTCTTGTCTCAGTGTGCCTCTTCTGGTTACCAAATTTCAAATAAATAACTAAATAAATCATTCACTTGATGTTTTACAAAATACATATAAAACTGATACAGAAATGTGTGTGCCCTGAATACTCAGCAGCCATGCAATGTGAAACAACTATCAATGGTTAAAAAATGGTACTGGCAGTTTCTAGCATGCAGCACACTGACATATTAATGCCTTTTTTTATGTATTTTTTTATTTATTTGTTTGTTTGCTTTTGATTATCGGGCAAGTGCGTCAGAAATAAAATGCCTATTTTCAGGCATGACCTAGGAAAGTACAAGGCAAAAACAGTCATAGTACTGGTTCTATGTCATAAAGGCAAAAGCCTAAAGGTGATCACCATTATGCAGAAGTCAATAGTGCTGAACATTTATTTTGGCATTCTGACACCCCGGCACACAGCAAAAGGGTACCAGGGACTTCATTTTTAAATATTTTTTGTAGGGGGCTGTGCCCCCCTTTACTCCCTCCACAGAAGGCTGCACCCCTGCACCTCCTCAAAAGGGGGCATTGCCTCCCACACCCCCACTAAAGGATTCTCAACTCCAGGGGGGTGCATGTTGGGGGGGTGAAATCATTAAAAAAAAGGCTCTGGCCAGGTGCAACCAAAACACACCAGTGCCCAGACCCAAACCCAGTACCCTGCCGACCGACACCAGCAACTCACCCACCACACCACAGGGTTGGTTTGGCAACCCACTGTGGCACCACCTCTCACATCCCTCGCTGTGTGTGCCCACTCACCCCCTCACGTGTGTATGTATAGCAACATTCTGTCGCTATAGTTGCCCACCTCCCCATCCGGCCACCCTACCCTCCTGTAGCCATCTCTGAAATGCACCGGGGAGTGGTTTGCTGTTATTGTAGGTACCCATTCCACAGCACTCTTATCATGAGATACCATAATACTTTGGTGCAGAGAAAGCACACAGTTACAATAGAGACATGGTGAAGTGGCAGGAAGGCAAAGCGATTAGTGATATTATTCACAGTAGTAAATGTACAGTAAGCAAAACAGAAACATACACTGAATCATACCTCTCAACCTCTTGCCTCCTGAATTAGGGACAAGGCTTAAAAAAAACAGGTACAAAGGCCACAAATCAGGGACATATCTTAAAAATTGGAACTATTCACTTAGAATGCTGATAGAATAAGGGGATTTGTGTTAAGATGCATTTTTTTTTACTTTCTTTTTTATCCTCTCCTATCTCCGCCGCTTCACTCCTTCAGGCTTGCACAAGCTACCCACCCCAACACTGAGTCTGCCCCTAGAGTGCCCATGGGTGACTCCTACCTTCCCTCCTGTCTTTCGTGGAGCACCCTGGCACAGAGGGGTCTGCCCGTGGTTCCTGGACTGGGCAGCTGGAGCGGCAGTCATCTAGGCCCACGGAAGTTGGTTTTCTGTTTTTCTGTGCTTCCTGTCTCCCCCTCCCCTGAGGACATCGGCTCAGGCAACTGCATGCTGATGCATGCCTGCCAAGTACCTAACAACGTCCTCCCCTCCCCGACTCCAGCCCTTCTGGAGATGCCAGTACCCTGTGACAGCCGGTGCTCCCACCGGTCCGAGGGACATCGGGTGCATATCAGCACCCCTGGTAACCCACCCCGAAGGAGGACAGCATCCGTTGGGACGCTCAATCCTCCTTCCCCCTGCCGACCCCCGATGACCCGAATCCGTACCTGAACCCGGGTCGCCGGCGTGGTGCGAGGTGTGGCATCCAGTGCCTCAACCCTCAGCACCACCAGGCCGGCTCAAGATGCATTTTTTGAAGAAGAACAATTCTGTAACTTTAATGTTTGACATTATTTTGTGATTTTAATCCCCACTGTTCTATTACAAAAACAAAAATTTTATGAGGGACAGAAGAAAAGTTTGAGGCAAAATCAGGGACATCCCTGAAAATCAGGGACAGTTGAGAGGTATGCACTGAATCACTGAGTAAGACTAAACAAAACAATAACACAACAATTCAAAAGGTAACCAATAATTAAAACATTAGCAGTTCAACACTTGTGAGAGGAGTAGGCTTAGCAGGATTGAGAGAAAGGGAAATAGGAAAATACAGCTATGGCAGGGAAGAGGTTAGAAAATAGCCATGAGGCATTAAGTGCTCAGTGAGTGAGTGAGGCAATGTGGACTAGCAGTCAACAAGTGAAGCAGAAATAAAGGTAGAGAGGAGTCAACATGGAAAGAAACAAGTGCTGGAGTTATCAGCTATTAGATTGTTGCATAATTCCCGTTTGAAGCTGGCATGCATAGGGGAGAGATGGATGGCTGCTGGTATTGCATTCCAGTAGAGAGGAACAAAGGGGCAGAATGCTTCAGAGCCCATAGTTGTTCTACTTATGGGAACAAATAGCAGGGACTGATCACCTGAGTGAAGGGTGTAGTGGAGGTTTGGCTGAGTCAGCATCTGTGCCAGAGAGGAGGAAACACCAGAACAAACAATGTAGTCAATTAAGGTGCCAGGAGAATGGAGGTGGGTAGCCTCAGGAAGAGTCAGTTTACACCACTGTAGAGCTGATAGTGATATGTGAGGAAATGAAAGGCCAGGGCAAAGTGGCAGATATTATTATACATAGTGTCCCAGTTGTGGAGACTAGTTTTGATAGCCTCCAACATATGTGACAGATCCATAGGTGAGAGCAGGAAGAAGAATGCCTTGGGCAATGGAAATTCTGGCAGAGGGTGCGAGGGCATAGCTACTTTTGTAGGCCAGGCCAAGCATGGAGTTGACAGCCCTACAGGTATTGGAGATGTGGTGGTCAAATTCAAGTGAGGGGTCAAGGGTAGAACCAAGATATTTGAATGCATTTTTTTTTACTTTCTGTTTATTGTTTTGTAACCAAAAACAATATAGCCAAGCTTCTCAAGTTAGTTATGCAGTCATAATGGTCAGAAACATATTGACTTATACAACCTAGTGTTACACAAAGTGTTCTCTTACAGTCTAGTACAAGAGGAATTGAAGGTTAACTACAAGTATGAGGTGTATAAACAACCTCAAATTCCAAAATTATTTAGTCCTATAATGCCAGCTGCTTCAAAGGCTTAGGCTAATTCCATATGGAGATGTCAGAGGTAAATTAACGCACTAAACCAGCAGTGCTTATAACCTACTAAAGTTGTAAAGATTAAGCCAACAAGCTGTTCTCTCTAGCCCCAGTACAACTCCTATATTACAGATTATAAACCCATAAAGGACACATAAAGGACAGAATAAAAAAAAGAATTCAGCAGAGAAGCTTGCACAGATGAACGATTACTACTGCGAAAAAAAGGACAAACCTCAGGTATAACTTGGTGTATGGGACCTTAAAATGATATGGAGAACAAGTTTAAATGTATCCTTCTAATTCAACTTGTAAAATATCAGAATTGTTCCCCTAAAACCATATAGCCCCCATAGGCCCCATATTAACCCAATAGTGAACTGCAGTCTCTGAGGAGCATAACTATGTAAGAAAAGCAACAACTTTACTGTCCAAAGTTCAGTCTTCTCCTCCCTCATCTGACTCAGACCCCTCATTTATCTTCTCTTGGGATGATTTTAATTTAAACTCTAGTTCTATCTTTTCAGCTCAATGCTCTGCATCTGCCATATCCGAGAATTGCCAGCTCTTACCTCCATAACGTAATGCAGAGATGAGCAGGTATCATGAACGAGTGTATTATGCCCAGGGATCTCAACTTCTGGTGCACTGCATCAAACTGCTTTCTCTGGGCCCTCGTTTGACAAGAGAGGTAAAAACAATGTAACGTCTTGTCCTTGCACCTCTATGGGATACGCCATCTGTGCTGCTGAAATGAGAAAATCCTGCTCCTCCGAACCCACAGTTTTTAAAAGGATGGTGCGGGTTGATTGGGATCTGTTGTATGCATTCTTGAGGTCACTGTATAGGCCTGACGAAGATAGGACCATTCAGATTCTTCAGGTAGCTCCAAAATGTCCACCAACCAATTTTTTATATATTCCAATAGACATACACCTTTCACTCCTTCAGGTAGTCCAACCACAGGGGCGATCCCCACTCTCATTCCGTTCTCTACTGCCTCCAATCAGCCCCGTAACTGTTGATTTTCTTTCAGTAGCAGAGTTATAGAAGTTTGCGCTGCTAAGGATCGCTTGTCAGCAGCAGCCACAGTCCCTTGTATTGCAGTCAGCATGGCATCGTGCATCTCCAGTTTTGCCAGTGTTTTTTCCAATTTTGACATCCATAGCATGTACAGATGTAAGTATATCCTACCAAGGAGGTTCAGAAGATGCACTAGGAAGGGGTGGGTTGGGTAACTCAGCTGCAGGTCCCAGTTGCTTCTGTGGTCCTGTAGGCCTAGAAGTCCTGGAAGCTTGTGATTGGGGATTTTTAGTGCACCCCATGATAAAGCAGATATCCTCTGAAAGCTTAAAATAAGCAGAATTTGATGGTATATGAATATCTTCTGCCCAGTGCCTTTCAAACAATAACATTTTTACTTTTAAGAGCTGAACATATGGTGCTGTGAGGAAAGATGTCTTGCCTGGGAGCTGGCTGTCTGGTGCCCCCAAGATATTTGAATGTACTGACATTTTTGAGGAGGAAACCATCGCAGCAGGAGATAGATAGCTGTCCAGGACATTTCTTTAATCTAAAGGCAAGAGCAGAAAAGCATGGAGTGGGTTTTGCTGCTGTTAAGTACTAATTTGTTTCTTGTGTGCCAACATTGGATGGAGTGAAAATCAGCAGGAAAGGTAGAGTTGAGGTTAGTGATATTATTGGAGCAAGTGTAAAGAACAAGTCAGCATACAGCGGAGACAAGCAAGTAGGGGCATTAGGAGATATGTCATTAATGAAGGTGGTGACTAGAAGGGGACCAAGTATTGAGACTTGAGGTATGCAGATGATTATAGTGGTGAAGTTGGAGACAGCAGAGTTAAGTTTGACAAAATGATGCCTGTCAGTTAAGTAACTGTTGTTATACCAGGCAACAACCTCAGAGGAGAAATCAGGGGAGAGCATTTTGGACATGAAGAGAGAATTGTCAACAAGATCAAAGGCCTTTGTTAATTCAACAAAGACTGAACTGGTTAGTAGGCCATTGTTTATAGCAACTTTTGTGTTGTTGATGAATTTGAGGAGTGCAGTGGCAGTGCTATGACCTTTTGTAAACATACATACAAAAAAATCCTGACTGCCACAACATAGACATCACCTTTACTATCACTAAAAAGGTAGTCTAGGCTTTTAAAATGGAACTTCCTCAAAATGAAAAAAAAATTTAAAATGTTCTTTCCCTGTATTATCCTCTTCTTACACACATACACCAATTAAAGACTTAAGTACTACTCATAACTTTACATTCTTGAGCATCTTTCTTGCCCATACAAAACACCCTGACTATCCTTTCCTGCCTACCAAGGAAACCTTTGCTTCTAGTCTTCCTCAAATAAAATTCAGTCCCTGGATTTATTTAGGCCATCTGGTGTGTGTGTTTGTGTGGGGGGAGGTGAACATTAAGCCAATAGAATTCTGTCAAAGTTAAAATTCCTGCATTCCATCACAAAGAAACATTCCCTTCAGTGATGTTGTAAAAAGACAGATGATTGACAAGTAGGGGAGGACTACTTTTTATTAATCACTTCCAACCTCCACAGACTAGCCCCTTTGGCTCTGTAACACCCCCAATCCCATTCCAACCCCCGCATCTATGGGACTTACCTAGTGGGACCCACCCATTCCTCCACCACTTGCCCCCATGGCAAGACCATCAGGGGTTCCTCAAGACCCATCTGGGTACCTTACTTGGTTGAATAGGTCCATTACCCAGCAGGCAGTGTGGGGTATGCAGGGGACTGTAGGTGTCATCCTGCTACCTGGTAGAGTTTCCTGTTTTTTTTTTTTTACAAACCATGGACATTTCATGGAATTGAGGGATTGACATGCATACTTGCACACTGATGTCTACCATCAGGAAGCACCCCTCCCTCCTAAATCCACTGCAGTGCTCACATCTCCACCTATGGTCACCTAGGTGGAGATGTGGCAGTGCATGATGCCTTCCCTCCATGAAAGAGAAGAATGTCTTCTGGGACATTCACTCCTTCTGTCTTCTGCTGGCCCCAGATGAATTGGACATGATTCTGAACCAAGGTTGTTGGCATCATATGTGGTAGTGCTACTGGTGTGCCTATGGGCCAGCACTTTACTAATCACTTTTAGCAAAAGAAAATATCTGTTTTTAATTTAAAACATGGATTTTTAGGATTTCTTGGTTCCCTCATTCCATTAGCACAATAAGACACTTCAGGGTGTGAGTACCTATGTGATCGTCTTCTTCTGGAGACCCAACTACAGAGTAGCTTTGTGAACATTGAGACCTGGTTTAAAGCACAGAAACTCATATTAAACTACAAAAAAAAACAAAGGTAATGTTATTCCACAGCATGCACAGTAAGCACAAAGCCCAGCAATTAACAATCAGGAACTGCTTGGGCATTTCCCTTGAACAGACACCACTGTTGAAATTCTTAAGAGTGAACTTAGACAGCAATATATCCAACGTCAATCATATACATAATTTTGCCAATGCTGTGAAAATCCATATCAGGCTATTGTTCAAACACAAGGACTATCTACCCACAGAGGCTCTTAGACTGGCTATCCAAAGCTCGGTTGCCTCCATCATCAACTACAGGCTGGTGATACATGGATATGCCACCGACACTGCCCTATGTCGCATTGCCATTGCTCTTAGCAAGGCCTGCCATCTCCTCACAGGGGCTGCATGCCTTTCTTATACCTGCAACATCTATGAGCAGGCTAACTGGCTCAAGCTTAAAGGTAGAATCTCCTATCAAACCAGCCTTTTAGCAAACAAAGTCTCTCTTGGATGTATGCCCCCTGGGGTTCAGAGAAATTCATCCATTTCTGCAGCTCCCAACAAACTAATGAGTGGTAGGACCCATAACTCTTGAGTAGTGAATCTTCAACTTAGTTATGAATGTCTTACCACTTGTATGTTGAACTAAACATGTTATTCAACTGCAACCCATCATGTACTTTATATATTCAGTACCACACTGTTTGCAATACTTTTGTCAGTGTTTTATCTTGAAGTTAAAAATGAAAGAAACAAATACATTTTACAATAGAGAGTCATTGAAATTAAATAAGGAAAAAGGCTGGTCTCTGAGGGGACTCAGGACTGATAAATGACCTACAGGTTGTTTCATCAATGGTACATACTGAGACAGATAGTATGCAGTTCTCATCACATGGTCTAGTAAACTAGTAAATATTTTAATTGATCAGGACAAAGTTCTATGCAATCAATTAACTGATGAAATTGGAACAACTAAGGAGAACTTACTACTTTTAAAAAATTGTCCTGATTTTGTTAATTATCTGAATCATTTGCAGTGCAAATTACTGGCACGAGAGAAACAAGTGTCTGAATGGAAATGCAATAATTTCTTACATGACACGAGGGATTATGAAAGCAGACAGATATTTAAGTTAGACAGACAAGACATCACTCAATCCAGGGGACACTCGAGGTCACAAGAAAGACGCTCTAAATCTAGGTTTTCTTCACGAGGTAGCTCTAGTAAGAAGAAACCTAATAATAATCAAGTGATGAATGCTTCAAAGACAATAACTTTCTCTCTACCAAGACAAGATAACACAATTGAAATTTCTTAGCAACACCAAATAGTCAAGAAGACGTAGAACCAGATGTGGTCGGAGGGGTGGAGGTAGCATGATCTGGCAAACAGAAGCGGGACCTGAGAAACATAGCATCCAGGTTTTAAATATTTCACCATACACTTCCACAAAGACATAGATTCAAGTTTTAAGTAAAGGTTTGAATTGTGTTCCTTTTTCCAAAGTTAATGGATTCCATCTATACACAGACATTCTGAAACTTTTCAGAAAATTAACTCCCTAAAAATGTTTCTGAAAAGACAGAATTGGTCACACAGAAAGCGATGAAATATCTGTAAATGGCAGTAGCACAATACCAGTTTTGCCAGTTGAAATGTTAACTGACTCACAATACCATTTACAAGATGTTGATTTGCAGTCATTATTAAGCTTAGCTGAAGAATTTGAACATGAACCATTGTCACAAAATTGTGTGGACCTAAAGACAGTATATATCAATGGATTCCAGTTTATTATGACACCCATGTAACAGTTGGAGGTCAAAGGTCATCATTAAGACACATGAATTTCAAACCTAGATCCCAGTTTTGCCCATCTGCCTTTGGATTGTTGGCTTTACAAACTTATCAATCACTGGTTCTACAGGATTTTAAAGAATTTATGAACTCTAGACGGGCTGAACCAAAAATCTATTATAACACCAGAAGAAGATCAGGCACTTAAAAATCTAGCAGAAAACCAGTTGATTGAAATTAAACCTGTGGACAAAGGCATGCTTTTAGTTATTATGGACAAAAGAAAATATAGTGAGATAGTTATCAGTACAAAATAATTATAGAAAATTACCATGTGATCCAATGTTGATGTTTAAAATGAACATTTATGCTTTTCTGTTTGATTCCTGCAGTCTAAATTGGATTACACCACCAGAAAGAGATTATATGTTAACTGATCATCTCAAAATTCTTACAATATATGTTACCTAAAATCCACAAAGACTGAGAGAAACCTCTGGTCATCCCATTGTTTCTGGTCAAGGGTCACTAACTGAGGAACCCTCAATCTTTGTGGACTCATTTTTGCAACAATTAGTCCCATGTGCCCCTTCCTACATTAGGGACACAATGGATTTATTGTCTAAATTGTCTAAATTGAAAACCTTCACTTGAAAGGAAGGTTGTTTATTGATGTCTATAGATGTTTGCTCACTGTATGCAGCAATTCAGCATACTTTACACTTAAACATGTTAAAATACCATTTGAGTCACAATTCCATTGCTGCTGAATTTCCATCTACATCTGATTGTACAACAGTTAAAATAATTCTTACTACAGATTATTTTCTGTTTGACAGTGATTTTTATCTTCAAACTTGTGGTACTGCCATGGCACTACTATGGCTCCCTCCTATGCCAACCTCTTTCTGAGTTGCTGGGAGGAGGCTGTGGTGTTTGAACATGACTGTAACCAGTATCTGCCCTGGGTTGTTTTTTGGAGGAGGTACATTGATGATATTATTGTTGTGTGGTATAGTAGTAAAAATGTTTATTTTTATACAGGATAGCAAATTTTAGGTCATAGACCTATCTTCAAAGTTATCCTGTGTCAAGAACAAATTACATTCAACATAACATACAAAAATTCAGACTACATAAAACAACTAATAAATAATTTTTGACATTTGGTGATCCAGATGTTTCTTCTTTTCACTTCATGGGACATGAGGGACAGTTGCCACTCTCACGTGGTGGTGACCGCACAATATAATAATTGCAAACAGAAGTGAGATGGATTTATTTTTTGAAATCCTTGTCACCAAATGGACTGAATGAAACTTCGGATATTGGCCTTTTCTTTACCAAGGTAACATATAAAGAGCACATATTAGGATCTGATTTGGTCATATCCCTCACCCCCATTAATAGTTGCTCTACATACCTATGCAGATTAAGGTGGAAGACTAGGTTTGCTGGCAAAGGCACCTCACTTCACCTGAAGTCTTTTCTTCTGGGTTTGCTTGTAAGGACAGATCAAGGAACAACATTGACAGAGCAAGGAGAATAATTAAGGCTTCTTTTGGCTAGGCAGATTTTCTTTGTGTTACTATTTTCTTTTGTACTTGCCAGTTTTGTTACTGTTTTTTGCTTACATATTACTGCTTTATTGTTCTTTGATTCAAATTGTTTTTGCAGGTTATACTTTCTGCTCCATTGTTACAGGGTGTGCCTACAGGTCTTTTACTGTTTTGTGCTAACTGATTACTGCTTTATTTTATCTAATTCCGATTGTTTCTTTGCAGGGTATATTTTATGTGGAATTGTTGAAGGTTGGGCCTACAGGTTTTTGTTGCTGTGTTATGCAAACAGGTGTTACAGGTTACTGCTTTATTTTTTCTCTGATTGACATTTTTTTTTACAGGATATATTTTCTGTAAAAATGTTACAGGATGTGTTTGAAGGTTGATACTGTGTTGTGCTTACAGATTACTGCTTTATTTTTTCTCTATTTCAAGGTTTTTTTGCAAGGTACATTTTCTGTTAAATTGTTGTGAAGGGTGTGCTTACAGGTTGTTATTTTTTGTGTTTACAGATTACTGCTTTATTTTTCTCAGATTCAAAGTGTTTTTTGCAAGTTATATCTTCTGTTAAATTGTTCTGCAGGTTGTGCCTCCAGAGTTTGTTACTTTTTGTGCTTACAGACTTCTGCTTTCTTTTTCTTTGTAGCAAAGTGTTTTTTTGCAGGGTATGTCTTCTGTTAAGTTGTTACAGGTGGTGCTTACAGGTTATGCTACTTTTTGTGCTGACAGGTTTTAGAGTTAAGCTTTCAGGTCTAATTACAGGAGCATCTACAAGATACAAACTGTGGAATATCATCTGCATTTATCATTGGTTGATTGTTTCTGCTCTTACCTCCTTGTTTCTTTCATCCATGGTTCTTCTTTTTTGGCAGGGGAAGGGCCCAACCATGCATCTCCTTCCCCAAACATCCCATGCTACACTCCTTTTATAGAGTAGCACAGTCATGACATTTCCTGTAGCAAAGCAGGAAGGGGAGGATCAGAGGGATAGCTACACAATGACTTTTATTAAAGGGGTACAATTAATTTAACTTGCAAAAATGTTATACAAAAACAAACAAAACAAACAAATAAAAAATATTTAAAAAAATTACATGTTTGCTTTCATTTTCCTTATAATTACTCAGACCAGATTATAAACTTCGCACCTTAACTGGAATGGATGTTATTGACTGCAGGTACTGCAGGACACTTTACAAAAGGGCAGTTATACAGTATTTAGAACACTGTCCTGCATGCTGAACCATCAGAGATCTAAGGGCTCAGCTCCGGGTTCCATGGACAGATATTGCATGCCTCAAATAGCATATTCAGAAGGAAATGTATTACAAGAGCCACCCACCATTTTCCCAACATCGAACTGAAGCACCTGAACTGCAGAGGGTAGTTAGTCTGGGAGGTTAGCAGGGGGTTAGGAAGGGAAAATTGGGTGCCTCTTCAACCAGTTCTCACCAGCATATCACCTCTACAAACCATATAAAACTACAAACAGGTATCTGCCTCTATTTCCAAAATCAAACAAAGGGGCAGAGGACACTGCAGAGCAGGACACTGCAGCACAGGAGCTGGCACTGCAAAACTCACCCATAATAGGGACCAAAACAAAAAAGCAAAAACAAAATCCAAAACATGTCTGATCATAGGAGACTCCATGATTCAGGGAGTTGATACCTACGTCCAACCAGATGTAATGGTCAGATGTCTCCCAGGTACATCAGCATGGACAGACACTGACCACATTGTTAAAATAATGCAGGAAGCAGGAAAAAACATTGATGTCCTGGTACACATAGGAACTAGTGATCTTGCCAGCTGGTGAGTTGTGGAGACCAAGAAATACCTGACCAGGCTGGGAGACAAACTTTCATCCAGTTTGTTTGGCATCTCCTTCTCTGATGTCCTGCCCATCTGGGAGGGGGGAGACAGGGGAAGTTCAGAGAAGGGGAGATAGGGGAGATAAGGGAGCTAAACATGTGGCTCAAGGGCTAGTGCCAGGAAAAAGGACACACATTTGTAGGTAACTGGCAACAGTTTTGAGAGTGAAGGTTTTTTAAATTAGATGGACTGCATCTGTCAAAGGAGGGAGTCAGTGAATTGGGAGTAGAAGTTTGATGTATTTGCAGAATATTTAAACTAGCAAATGGAGAGATGGGTGCAGCAACCAATACATTGAATGGGAAGAGAAAGCCAGGAAAATACAAGCATACAGCACCTCATATAACTCGAACACCAGAGATTTGAAGCAAAAATCACTGTTTATTTAAACAATATAAACCCGACATGTTTCAGATTAGACAATCCTTTCTGAAAGGCTAAACTACATTGACTCAACCACCATTTAAATACAAAATACCATTGTGATGTCAAAATGACATATACATTAAATTAATTAAAAACTCTTAAAACACTTAAACCCATGATACCTTAAAAAGACTCTATTTATATGTGACAGAATATACAGACAATCACAAATGATGGAAAAAAAAATGTTAGATACAACAGTTTAAATAAAAAAGAATTGCAAGGGAATCAGACAAGGATCCAAAGAAGGGGGCGGGGGACCAAGGGATCAGAAAGAAGCTAAATCACTTAGTAAATATATACTTTTATACAAGGCTCTCTAAAGTTTAGAGACTGCATGCATATTTCCTAGTTAAACATCCAAAACAACCATTGGTTTTCTCATTTCTCTCCTACATGAATTAAAATGTCCAGGTCAACAATCTATTTCCTTTTTCTTAAAAATTGTTATATCTAAACCCATGTTTAGTCCTGGTTCCCTGTTTACACCCAATTGAATAATCCAAAAGTTCTCTCCCTGTAGAATCTGATCACTAAAATTATCACCTCTAGGTGGTATCTTTATTTGTTCTATTGCCTGAAAACTAAATTCATGTTTATTTTTCTCAAGCCTCTTCATTTTAACTATGTGGGCTGCTGTTGCATATGTGTGGTCATTCCTCTGGATAGCGCGTATGTGTTCACCTACTCTTACTTTAAACTTCCATGTTGTTTTGCCCACATAAAATGTTGAGCAAGTACAAATAGCTAAATACACTATACCTGTTGTACCGCATGTCATTATTTGTTCCATACTATATTTCCTATGGGTGTTAACACTTGAGAAATCCTTGCTGTTTTTAATATTTTTGCAATAGGAACACCTTTTGCAAGTAAAGCAGCCTTTGGATTCTACATTTAACCATGATTGTACTTATTCAAGTCCCATGTAAAGGCTGTGTACTAACAGGTCTTTTAATGTTTTCTCTCTTCTAAAAGCCATTCTTGGTGGTTGCTGTACAATCTCTGTTAACCCAGGATCACTCCCTAGAATGGCCCAATGTTTTTTTCAAAATGTGTTCTACTTCATTTGCATGTGTTGGATAAGTTCTCACTATGAATGGGAAGAGCACCCTTCCCCCCTTCAGCTTGTGATCAAACAGAAGCTCAGCATGTTTGCAGTTCTTTTGCATCACCAGGTGAGGAAAAAGGTCTGGCTCCCCATATGATGTACAAAGGAAAAGCTGGACCTCACCTCACAACTAATGCACCAAAATCTGACCAATGGAAAATCATGTAGACAAATGCCCGCAGTCTGGGAAACAAGATCCCAGACCTGGAGGCATCAATGACAGAGAATAAACTAGACATAGTAGCCATTAGTGAGACATGGTTCACAAGTAATCACACTTGGGAGACTACCAAACCTGGTTATGTAATGCTCAGAAGAGACCAAGATGAAAAAAGGGGAGGTGGCATGGCCCTTTATGTCAATGAAAATATCAATGCTATAGAAATTCAGAATACACATAAGGATCCAGAAGAACTGTAGTCATCCTGGAAACAGGAAATGGTACAGCCATATAAACTGGGGTTGTCTACAGACCTCTAGACCAGGGGGAGGACATTGGCACATGACTGTTAGAAGATATACAAAACATGACAGCTAAAGGGGAGGTTCTGCTAATGGGAGACTTCAACATGCTAGATACAGATTGATCAATGCCAGCCAGAACATCTGCCAGAACTAGGTACAAAGAGGATTCCCTGCAGGGGGAGAACCTCAAACAATTGCTACAACAACCCACAAGAGACAGGGCTATCCTGGATCTAGTACTGACAAATAGGGAAATGATCACAGATCTCCAGGTAGAAGGTCACCTGGGGGCAAGTGACCATCACATGATATGGTTCAGTTTGGCCACTAGAACCAAATCATCCCATTCCAAGGCAAAAATATGGGACTTAAGAAGAGCTGACTTTGATAAGATGGCCAACAGAGTTAAGCTAGCCAAGACAAGAAGAAATACAGGTGAACTGGTGCAGGCAAAGTGGGCAAGCATTAAGGATGCAATACTTGAAACAATATCCCATTGTGTTAGGGAGAAAAGCAAAAGCAACACAAGGAGTAAATCACTTTGGTCCTCAAACAAAGTAGCAGAAAAGGTCAGAGCTAAAAGGTTGGTCTTCAGGAAATATAAGGGAAGCAGGAAAGTCAGTAAGGCAGGCAGACCAAACTGATGAAACACTAGCACAAACAGTAAAAGAAGGGGACACAACTTTCTATAGATACATTAGTAAAAGGAGAACGTCCAGAGGGGGTATTGCTAAGATCAAAGGGGATAAGGGGGAGAGTGTGGAGGAAGACCAAGGAAAAGCAACTATCATAAATAGATACTTCTGCACAGTATTTATTGAGGAGAAGGTAGGGCAGGGCCCACAGCTCAGCACCATGGACACAAGGGGAGGGAGGTGTGCACAAATCCCTTCAGAAAAGAAAGGGTCCCACAAGAGTTCACTGAGCTCAGGGTGGACAAGGCAATGGAATCTGATTTCATATATCCCAGGGTACTAAAAGAGCTAAGGATGGAACTAGCAGAGTCATTAGCAGAACTGTTTAGAGAGTCTCTGAGCAAAGAGGAGGTCCCAGAAGACTGGAGAAGGGCTCTTGTGATCCCACTCCACAAGAGTGACAGCAGGGAGGAGGCAGGGAACTACAAACCAGTCAGTTTTACCTCAGTAGTGGGCAAGATTATGGAGACACTCCTTAAGGAAAGGATAGTGCAACACCTGGAATCCATAGGATTACAGGATCAAAGACAGCATGGGTTTACAACAGGCAGGTCCTGTCAAACTAATCTCATAGATTTCTTTGACTAGGTAAGCAGAGTGCTGGACCAAGGGAGTGCAGTTGATGTCACCTACCTTGACTTCAGCAAAGCTTTCAATACTGTTCTACATAGAAGATTGATTAATATGCTAGGTAGGCTTGATGTGGGCCAGAAGTTGGTCAACTGGGTGGCAAACTGTTTGGTGGGCAGAAAACAGAGAGTGGTAATAAATGGTATACAGTCAGAAGAGATGCAAGTCACAAGTTGAGTACCTCAGGGATCAGTCCTGGGGCAGTCCTCTTCAATATCTTCATCAGTTACATTACAGATGGACAGGAGTGTAAGGTTTTCCTGTTTGCAGATGACACCAAGATCTGTAACAGAGTAGATGATCCAAATGAGGTGGGCAGAATGAGAGGAGATCAGGATAAACTGGCAAAATGGTCTGAAGAGTGTCAACTGGAGTTTAACATAGAGAAGTGCAAGATTATGCACATAGGGAAGAAAAACCCTGAAACTACCTATAGGTTGGGAGTGGAGTTACTGGCAGTCACAAGGGAAGAAAGAGACTTGGACATCATCATCACAGATGACCCGAAATCATCCAAGCAGACCACAAAAGCAGTAGGTAAGGCTAGAGGGATGTTAACATGTATTAGTTGGGCTATCACCAGTGACAAGAGGGAGGTAATAATCCCTCTTTACAAGACACTGGTTAGGCCCCATCTGGAGTATTGCATGCAGTACTGGAGGCCACACCTGCACAAGGACATTAACAAAATGGAGGCATTCCAGATAACGGCAACCAAACTGGTTCAGGGACTGCATCGGAAAACATATGAGGACAGATTAGCAGAGCTCAATATGTATACCCTAGAGCAAAGGAGGGAGAGAGGTGACATGATCAAAACATTCAATTATCTTAAGGGCATTAACAAGGTAAAAGAGTCTAACATGTTCAATGTAAGAAAAATAGCAGTACAAAAGAACACAGCATGAGACTAGAGTGAGGCCAATTAAGGGGTAATGTGAGGACGTTCTTTTTCACAGAAAGGGTGGTGGATGCATGGAATGGCCTACCTTAGGAAGTGGCACATTTGAATACAGTGCAGGACTTCAAACAGGCGTGGGATAGGCATAAGAGAGCAATATAGATAAGTTTGAATAAATAGGCCATTGACAGAGTAAGGGCCTATGGCACATTCATAAAGTAGAGAAAATGGGCAGATGGGATGGGCCTTGTGGTCCTTATCTGCCATCAACTTCAATGTTTCTATGTTTTTATATTCATACAATATAACTGTATACTATTTCAGGTACAAGTTGTATCCTCTTACTTAGGACACCTGTATTGATATTTTTCTGCATAGATATCTAGGGCCTAATTTCATTTATTGTTCTTTTTCCTTCCCTTTTCATATTTAATTTATGCAATTTTTAGCTTTTTACTCCTGCTCCCTCCCCTCCCCCCACTCACACTGGTTAAAGTTACGTTAATTTTTGGGTATACTGATATTTCTTATTTGCTTCTAATAAGAATTTTTTTTTTGTTGAGTGCATTATTAATTGCCTAGGTTTTTTGGTTTTACACTATCCACAGTTTATTGTGTATTTTGAAATGTTATTGCATTATGGATTGTGTCTGGTTTACTATGGGCAAAAATTACTTTTGCATTGTCCAGTCACTTTAGTTTAGTATCATATAAGCTGTGGGTGCTCTTTGTTTCACACCCCCTGATAAAGAGTCACATGGAAATCTGAAACTCTTGGGTTCAGTGTCACAGTTTCTTGCGAATGTGCAGTTACAATGAACTGTAAGCTCTTTTTTTGTATCTGTGCCTATAAAGTACAGTTCTTTTTTCTCCCTGTTGCAGTTCAAGTAACTAAGCTTCTCAAAAACATCTTGTGGGTAAATATAATAAATATAATTCAAGGAAAAAATACAATTCAGTGAAGGGCAATTGGATCTAGATCTACTCTATCTTAAGAATTACAATCAATAATCATGAAAAATGCAAAGAGAACTGAGCACCAGGACATATTGTTATGGTACTATTAATGAAAAGTCAGTCAAAGAGCAGAAATTTTAGCACCTGCAATGCTAAACACAAATGACACAGACCAAATATATTACTTATATAGTCTATTTTATAAAATGCTGGAAGCGCAATAACTGGATTAGGTGGCAAAAGTACAAAAAAACTAACGTTTCCTCTAACGTGCTGCTAGGCTTCTTCAGAGTAGTTTTAACAAAGATTAAAGTACTACATTTATACAAATTCTAAAAGATCACATATTGATAACAAGCCAATCAGAAGAATGCTAGTTAATTTGTGCAAGCAATACACTTTTTAAAGTGCAGGAGACATTGAATGTATACTTAATTATAAAACTTGGTGCAGACATTTGACTTGGCATGACAATTCTTATTATGTACAGAAATCATATAACTTGTATCTCAGTTTTTTGTAACAAACACCAAATGAACCATATTTACATTTGTGTGTTAAATATATAAACATCTATTGCACATCCTAATTACCAGATTTCTGTGGTTAATTATTTTTGTATCGCTACTATAGTTAATACATATATGTCTGCTCCGGGCACCAATTTTCTCTTTATTCATTACAAACACAAGATTTCAACCACTTTTCCCACTTTATTTATATATATATATATATATATATATATATATATACACAGCAACCTATTGTTCACACATCAAGTGTAATATCTAAAAGGATGCATTCACTAGGTTCTATCATATCTGGACTAACACCTGTATTTTTTTAAGAAGGCAGACAAATCAATGCTGTCATTAAGCCTCTTATTCCAACGTGCCCCCTGTTCAAAGATCCAATAACTTTCACTTTGTCCTATAAGTTTATTGAGATCTCTCCCTCTGTCTTCTACTTTGTCCTGTTTGAGTCCTGTAAATTGAATTTGGTGTTAGTTGGATTTATCCCCCGCTATGTGTTCGACTATTGCATAGGAAAAATCTCCTTTTTCAATTGCTTTCGCATGTTCTTCCATTCTAGTGCAGAACTTTCTAATCGTTCTGCCAATGTAGAAAGCCCCACATGTACAATTTAACATGTAAATAATGCCACTACTGTTATATGTTATAAAATCCTTGATTTGTATCATCTTGTTTGTGGAGGGGTGAGAAAATTCTTTACATGTGTGTATGAATTTACAAAAAGTGCATCTACCACAGCAGTGTGTACCTACAGGAGCCAGGGCAAGCAAAGATTGTCTTAATGGTTCTGGTCCAGGTTGTATGTTACCAAACATCATGGCCCAGATATTCAAACCACACCCAAAAAGTTCTCAACAGCAGGAGCAAGCGCAAGTCCACTGCGCCCATGTGCAAGAAGCATGATATTCAAAAACTGCGCAGGCCAAGATGCGCCCATGGCCGATGACTGAATATCGCACCACCTGTGCCATAGCACAACTAGGGAGGTGAAGCTGAGCATGTCTGATGCACCACAGTGCAACAAGGGATGTTCAGCTGAGTAGTCCAGATGCGACATAGCACTACCAGGGACGCCCCCCCCAGCAGCAGGGCAATGCAACAGCACAACCAGGGATTCAGGGGCCCACCACCCATGCCACAGATGGGCAGAGGAACACACAGCAGAACAGACATCGTCCCCCCACACCCCAAGCACTGCACAACTGGGGGAGGTCTGGAATAACCATTGGCCCATGGATACCAGCAACCAACCCACAACTGGGCCATAGTGCCCCATCACACCCCCTGGCAAGCTGTGACCGGCACTCAAGGATGTCTGACCACCTCGTACCACACCATCCCACAAATACAGAACACATCCTGCACCATGATTCCCATACACCCTGCCCTGGAGTAGCACCCAACAGAGCAGGACACCCCATGCATGCCACCACCCCCACTGTGACAATGCAACCCTGTGCACCATGGAGCCATGCAAGGCAGCCCCACCATGGACACCCTGCAGCGGGCTGCAGCAGACAGTGATGCAACAGATGCATACACAGTGCCACCCTGCACGTCCCCCCCGAGGTACAGCTGAGAGACCGACCATGCATCAGCACACGAGGTACCACACATGCAACGGGGCATGCCCTGGACCCCACCTCCAGCAGTACAACACCCTGCACACCCTCCCAAGGACACATCCCATCCCAGCACTGGCCACAACAGCCACCACTGACTTGCCAGCAGACCGTGCATATCACAGACATGCAAGAGTGTCAGCTGCACAGGCCATGGATGGTCTGACAGGGGTGCCATGCACACAGTGCAGGCCCCATGGACCACTGCACACAGGCATCCAGTGCACAGAGTACAACACATAAACAACAGACAGTGACTGATCCCCCTGCCCACACCATAAGTGGTTCACCTCTGCATACACACACACACACACACACACACACACTCATGCATGAACCACCCCTGACGCCATGCACACCACTGCAGCTGAGCACCTGTAGCCCACTGCAAATCAGAGACCACCACAGTTGTCATAACAAAATGCTTATGTTTAAAAGAAGTAACAAAACATATATACAAATATTTACAAGGGGGCAGGGACATATAACAGGTGGGGGTGGGTAAGGGGCAGGGCTGAACATATGGGAGATGGAAGAAGGGGTGTGAGGGTGGGTCAAAGGGGGGAAGGTGCTAGTAGGAGCATGGTGTGCTCAGTGTGTGCCCTGGTCCTCCTCCACGTGGCACCTATGTCTGCCGCTCCTCCTCCTCACCCTGTGGCGGTGGATGCACTCCAAAAGCTCAAGTGTTGCCCCCGCCACCTGGAGCAGCTCCCTCACATTTCATTCCAGTGCCTGGAATTGCCATCCACCTAGGATGAGGGAGCAGAGTCAATAAGTGTGACTGTCAAGCCCCCTGCAGTCCACCCATTGTGCATGGCATACAGCCATGTGCCATGCCCCTGTGATGGTCTGTGAACACCCACAGTGACCATGTCCACAAGACCTGCCTACCCAGGCAGCCACAGCCATGTGGACCACTGCACACACCCACCGCCCATGTCCTGCACACAGCACCACCATGACTGTACAGTGACTTGGCTATGTGGTGTGAAGGCAGTGCCACAGCCATGTGCCCGGTGCATGCATGGACCACCATTGATGCACTCCCAGACATGCAGTGCCACTGGACAGTGCTGACTGTAACAAGTTGCGCACATGGCAGTGGTGTCAGTGGATGGTGGCCATGCCCCGCTGCCCACTCAATTATTCAGCATACAATAGTAATCATGGATGTAAGGCACTCACCATCATCAGGGTGGTCCATGCACCGCTGACCACCATTACCCCTCCTGGCTTGCTGCTTCTCCAGGCGGCACCTCTGGTCTATGGCCTGCTGGCATTCTGCGGGCCCTCAGGTGCAAAAAATGGAGAGAGGAACATCAGTACAATCATGTAGCAATTTTCCCCTGCCTCCATGTGTGTGCAATCCCACACAGCCAGACCCACTCACCTCACACCCCAATAATACCACCATTGCCAACACTGGACGCCCCCCCATGTGCTGGACACATGCAACCGTGATACCCGTATGGACGATAAAAGTGTATGAATGTTGCACCTACCTGGCCATGGCACCGTGCCCCTCCTGGCACATGCCCGCAGGTGGGCAAGCAGGTCTGGGTCCCTCCGCCCCAGGTCCCCATATCGGTGGCGGCACTGCTCTGCCATCTGCCCCATTCTGGTAGCCTCCTCCAGGGCATCGGCCACCTCCTGCCACACCTGACTCCTGGCCCTGTCCAGGGGTGCCTCCCCAAATAAAGGCCCAACATGTGGCTCCACAATGTCAACAAGGTTTTCCAGCTCCACCTGGCTCCACTGCACAGCATGCCTCTGCACCATCTCTGCTGCTCAGTTCAGTCAAAATGACGCTCTGCAGTGCGGTTCTGCCACATGCAGATGCTGTGCGGTACAGTGCTGCCATTCCCTATCGCACTGTCACCGAACAGCGTAATAGTGGTGCACCCATGCCTGACGCCATGGTGCCTAGGGGGCAAAGGTCAGGCACAGGGTCAAGGGTCTCTGGCACATGGACAGCCACAGCACGATTGGAACCCGATGCATGTAGCATGATTGGATGCCTGTGTGCCATCTCCTTAGCGGCCTACCGTGCTGTTGCCCCAGTGTGCCTATGATGCCCCAGTGCCACTGTGCCATATAGGTGAACAGCACTGTAGCACCACTTGAACAATGGTGGCTGTGCTCTGCATTGCCTCCTGTGCACAGCACATCAGCAGTGTGGCAGGCACATGTGTCATCAACCCGGACATGCGCAGTTAGGTGTGTACTGCGCATGTCACAGAACTGCTCCCTTGGCTCAGCATGTTCAACACAATTGCGCAAACTGCAACAGTGCAATATTCAGCCGGCATGTGCAAATCAACTAATCAGCCATTCAGTGGTGCAGTCACTGCATTTGCATCCACTTAAAGATGCGCCTTGCCTCTTTTGCATGGGTTGCGCTATAAAAGTGCAACATTGGGCTGCATTGGCCATAGTCGGTTACTGCAGTCTATTGCGGTGAGTTGCATGCTGTTTGGGAGTGTGGACTATGGATTTTGGGACATGCATGGGACTGCACAGTCACAGGTAACACCTGTCATTCTCACAGGCTGAATCATGACCGAGTGTGTTGTGGAGGAAGAGGAACAGAGTCATGGGAGGAAGAGGAGGCCGAATTTCACTAAGGCTGAGACAGATGCCCTGTTCGAGATCTACCTAGACCAGCAGCTGCTTCTCAGCTGATGCCAGGGAACACCACAGATCCATGCTACTGCATGGGAGGAGGTGGCATATGCTGTAAACCTGCATAGCAGCCACCAGCGCTCCATGCAGAAGTGCAAGAAAAGATGGGTACAGACAGGTGGAGGATTAAGGAAAAGGTGGCTTCCATCAGGGCAGCACGATCTGCGACAGGTGGGCGACAGCCAGAGGTGCTACGCCTGACCCTACAGGAGGAGCGGGTTGCTGGCAGCATGCAGCATTGCTCCATTGAGGGTGTTCCGGGTGGTGGATTCCAGATGGGTGGTCACCTGTCACTGCATGGTAGGTCATGGTCTGTCTATTGAGGGGGGCCAGGGTAGGTCACATGCAGTAACGCGACTTTGTTTTCCCTTTCAGCTCCTGAGCATCTGCATGGGTCACGTGGAGATGGAGGAGGGCCCATCCACCTCCATAGGAATACGTGGCTCAGGGCGACAGTGGGCCCACCTGAAAGTCCAGACTGATGCTGGCGGAGCAGGTGCGGAGGAGGCCCTGCCCGTGTCCCAGCGTGCCAGCGTCCACTGATGCCAGCATGCTGAGACTCGGGCTGGTGCCGGATCCGTCACCGATGATGATGTCACTAACGTCATGGGCAGTGACAAGTGTGTGCCACAGGATGGCCACACAGCAGGTTGCATCACGGCCATGGCTGTGGGTGGTGCCACCATGGAGGCCTGTGTGTCATCACAGTCCCAGTCTGTGCCTGTCAGCACCAGTGGGGCAGCACTGGTATATGTACAGGACAGTGGGACTGTTGCGGCCACTGTGGTGGCACCATTGAGCCCTGGGGAGTGGCAGCTGGAGGGGCAGCATCAGCAGTCGGCCAATGGGCATGGGGGTACAGTATCAGGGGTCGGCATCAGTGCACCACCTGTGGACATGCCCAGGCCTGGCCTGGTGTGCAGCACCCACCCTCAAGGGGTGTTGAGCATCAGGGCTGCAAACACCCTGAGGGACAGCATGTCGATCAGGCAGATGACCTCTTGGATGAGCATACCCTCATACTGTAAGCATCAGTCAATCAGCAGATGTGGCTTGTGATGGCAGTGGATGCACTGAGTGTGGCTCTGCACCAGGCTGAGGAGTGTCACAGCAGAGACACCGCTCTGCTCCTGGCAGGGATGGACCGGTTGCGGGAGGATGTGACCGCTGCCAATGACAGGCAGACACAGGCATGCACTGCTGTCATGGCCACATTGGGCACACAGTTATGTGCCCATGCGTCGCAGACACCACGCAGTGTACTGTCCACCCCCCGTTCCCGGCGTCATGCGACACCATCCTTGTTGACACCAGGTTCAGCTGTGGGCATCCCGAGCATGCCTGGCGCAGGCATGTTCGGTGTGCTGCAGACCCCTGCATGAGCATGGTTGCATTCATGCAGTGGAACCCTTGGGGGACCGTCAGTGCCACCCCATGAGGCCAGTGGTCAGCCTGTCACTGCTGGCGGGTCTCGGCGGGGCTGCCCACACATCTGTGGTGGCCGTGGCACTGTGACACATGACTGACCTGTCTCCCAGAGTGGCTACTGTCTCATTCTGCCCTGTGTGCATTGTGTCAGTCAGTGGGCCATGCATGGATGGGTATCAGGCCCTGCATGCTCTCACACAGTCCATCTGCACACCCTCCTGGCTGCTGTCTGCAGTTGCGTGTGCATGATGATGCCTGCATTACACTGTACACCACTGTGCAATGGTGCCTAGCATCTGACACATGCACAATGACAGGCAGTGGGTGTGGTGGTCTGTGGACATGTGTGTGGCTGGGGTGGTGTTCTGGATCGGTGTGCCTCCTACCCTTGGTGCATGTCTGGTGAGTTGTGTGTGTGTGTGTGTGTGTGTGTGTGTGTGTCTGACCGTGTGCCATGTTAGACCTCACCCATCCCTGGTGGTGTGTGTGGTTCCATGCCCGGCTACTTCCCTTGATGGCATGCACCCCTGGTGTATGTCCATGCATGTTTGTGGGTTGTGCCTTTTTCACTGGTGGTTGCACATGGCCCCATGACTTACCTGGGTTGGCTGAAGTGCTCCTTCGTGATGGTGTCACGGTGCAGCTGTGCAAGCTGGAGCAGTCGGGGGTCCCATCACCCAAGGGGGGGGGCTGCCCATCACCATTGTAACCAGCGTCCTCATCGTCTCTATCGCTGTCCCCCTCTTCGACCTGTACAGCTATCTCACATTCGTTGGCCATGTTGTGCAGGATGCAACAGGTCAGGAATAGCCCGCAGGCCTTTGAGGGGCTGTACTGTAGGGCACTGCCTGAGGTGTCCAGGCAATGGAAACGTACCTTCAGCATACCGAACACCCACTCAATGACATGATGTGTGGTGGCATGTGCCTCATTGTAGCATTGCTGCGATGGGGTCATGGGCCGCCGGTATGGTGTGAGCAGCCAGGAACGGAGTGGGTATCCACTGTCACCTGTGTGTAGAGGGTGGAGGTTAGTTTGGTGATCAGCATCGCCCTGCCCTGGGCCATGTAGGCCACTACCCATGTCACCTTGGACCATGCCCCTCCCGAGCCCTAAGTTTGATTGTGTGGTTTGCATACTCACCCACTAAGTGGCCAGTGGGGATGTCCCCACTCTCGAATCTGTGGCACAGTGCTGACTGGTGCCAGATGAAGGCATAGTGTGTTCCCCCAGTGAGTGTGGCACAGGCATTGATTATGTGCCCCCTGGCATCGCACACCACCTGGTAGTTGATGCTAGCATAGCCCTTCCAATTAATATATGCAGCCTCCTCAGGGCCAAGTGGTGCGTGGATGGCCACATGGGTGCAGTCTATTGCTCCTAGCATGCCAGGCATACGTGCTACCCTACCCTGTGGAACTCCTGCATGTTTGCTGTGCACTCCGCCGGTGTGCTGGGGAAATGGATGTACTCTGCAGCATGCAGCAGCAGTGCACTGAGGAATTAGGTGAGGTGGCATGACGCGGCCGACTGGGTTATGCCTGTGGTGTCTCTTGTTGGTCTCTGGAAGGTACCCGTGGTGATCAAGCACATGCAAGCTGTCACTTTAGTCTCCACTGACAGAGCATGGCTCCGTCGTGTGGGTGCCTCATCACATGACTGCACAGCTCACAGAGCTGCCTCAGAATTACCCGATTCAGGCGGTACTGGCCCACGATCTCAGTATCGCTGTACAACTCAAGGCAGGTGTGGGCTCAGTACTGTCTTTAGGGGGCATACTGCTGATGGGCCCTTCCATGGCTGTGCCTTCCTGCTGCCCGCCTTCTCACCCCCCTCATTACTGCCTCCATCTGGATGGTGGCACAGGCCATGTCTCTCACTTGTGTTCACCCCCCCCGGCAGCTGTTTCTGTGTTCCCCCCGCTGTTCTAGCTGCTACTTCCCCTGCACTGGGAACACCTAAATGTGGTGGCCTTTGTGCTGTGTGGCACTTCCCCCTTCTGCACTGGCTGTGTCTCCCCACACCTTCCCTGTGCCTCTCTGTTCAGGGTGCCCTTTCCCTGGCCTGCCCCGTGTGTCCCTTTAGCCCTCTTTGTGCAGCTATGGTTCAGCCTCATGTGCCTTTCCTGTAGTGTTCTTGCGCCTCTGCCTTGTTCCTTTTTATTTTGGCTCATTTCCTCTATCACGCAACTTCCGCTTGCTCCCCTCTTGTGCATGGCGCATGTTATTGAATATTGCACTGCACCATTTATGCATGGTTCCTCCTTCAGTTGCGCATACATTCATTATCATTGCGCTATTGCTTAGCATGTTTTGGGGGGCGCAACTGCATCCTGCTGAAAATCGCAGAATGGCACATTTTTGGACTTGCACTGGCGCAACCCTTTTGAATAACTGGGCCTATGTCTCCAATACTTTTACATTAATGAAATATTATTCTGGGCCCTTATTCCACTATGGTTTCAAGTCTTGGTTCCAGTTGGAGTATGGACCAATTACTGCTTATTATCTGTCTCATATATTCTGATCTTCTAGAGAAATTAGTTAGAAAAGGGCACCCCATGATATCATTTGATGTTTTATCAGCATATTGCAAAGTGTGTTCTCTGCTCAAATTACTCACTTTCTGTATAGCAGAGGCAATACTTTGTCTATTATAGCCTCTTTCTTGAAATCTAAGGATCTAAGGATCTGGGCCCCTCTTTTCTGTGTATATTCTATTTTTTTTGTACAATTCCGTAAGGTAAAAACTAGTTGTCCCTTAGGGATATTATAACATACATGATAAGGGTGGCAGGTATCAAAATGCAGCAAACTGTTGTGGTCAGTGTTTTCCTGAAATAAAGTAGTGCATACTCCACCCTTCCTATCCTTGTACAATTTCAGATAAAAAAAATTGATTGTCATCTGATTAATTTCATATTTGTAAGTCAGACAACTGCTGGTTTGTTCCATCCATTTAATGAAAGACACAAATTGTTCCTTAGTTCCCTTCCACACAATTAGAATATCATCTATAAAGTGCCGCCACAAATCCATCTTGTGTAAATATGGGTTTGTGGTGGCGCTGTACAGGTGATCACATTCCCATCTTCCCATGAACAGGTTAGCATAACTAGGGACCATGGCCATGGCTGTACCTCTTACCTGATAGTAAAGCTTGCCTTGAAATAACACCATACGGGCCAAATCTACTAGGAAATGTGAGGGATTTGTCACACATTTTTCTTCTGTTCTTGTTTCTAAGAAGTAGGCCATTGCATCCAGTTCCTCTGAGTGGGGGGTGACTGTATACAATGAGTTCACATCAACCACAGCAAAATAACACTAAGGTTTGATCCATAATTCTTCCACTAATCAAACAATTTCTGTTGAATCTCTGATATAAGATCTGAGGTTTTGCACTAGTGGTTGCATGAACTGATCCAAATACATAGACAGAGGTTCTATTAACCAACCATGCCCAGAAACTATAGGTCTTCCCAGAGGTTGTGACATGCTTTTGTGTATTTTGGGCAGTATGTAAAGAACAGGTACAGTGGGGCAGTTCACTGTCATGGTGCGATAGATAACATCTGTGATATAATCCCTCACATAACTATCACTTAGCATATTATCTATTTCTGTTTTGAATAGTGTCACCATCTGTCTCAGAACACACTTGTAAAATGAGGTGTCATTTAACAATCTATGTACCTCAGAGGTATAATCCACTTTATTCATCACCGCCACTGCCCCTCTCTTATCTGCAGCCTTTATGATAATGTTTTTGTTATCGCTCAAGGTCTTGATGGCTAACCTTTCTTCTTTGCTACAACTGTTTTTATGGGCTATAGCAGGTGTTTTTCTAAGGTTTTCAAGATCCAATTCACATTTTAGAACAAAGGTGGAGACAAGTGGATTCAAAATAGGGTAAAACTCTAATCATAGATTGAGCCTAGTATTTAACTGTATATCAGTGGTGTTATTTTCAAACATGCGTTTAAAAGTCAAATTTATACCAAATTTGTTTAAATCTATGCAAGTACCAAAGAAATTGATATCAGAAGATGGACAAAATGCTAAACCTTTTCCAAGAATGGACAATTCTGTTCCTGTCGAGACATAATCAGAAATGTTAACTACTGGTGTTAAATTCATACTATGGAGAGATGTATTTTGTGTGTAACGCAACCTACTTAAAACTACGTTATTAGAGTCAGCTTCAGAGTTTTCCATTGTGGGGTTTGTCATAAATCCCTGAACCTTTGTCATTTTTCCACTTTCTATTAGAGGCTGACTATTCCTTAGCGATTTACAATTCACTCCTCTGCCTACCTCCGGAGAGTAATTTCCAGTACAATTTCTGATTTGTTTTTGACACCTCAAACTAGTCCCCTGGAGTTTACTTTCTCTGATGGGAGTAGTCTCCGTTTTAACTCCAAGAGAAAAGTATAACATTATCCAGTAACAATAATGGAGGAGGCTATGTGGAGCCAGAATAAAATAGGGAGATTATTAGGATACAGTGGGACAATCTTCTCAGCCACTGACTCTTTAAATTCAATACCATCCCTCTGTCTTGAGGGAAGGATCAAAGGGTCATACCAAGGCTGTACTGCAAACTCTATCCTGCAGGTTACATAAATGGCAACTTCTTTGGCTAGTATCTCCCTGGGCCACAAAATAAATGGAAAAAAGTTAAGTAGTGCAGAACCCAATACATCCCACCATGATAAGGAAGAAGAAGAGTAGTAGCAGTAGGAAGAGGAGATCAGTGGATTCATCCTGTTGCCATCAGCATGCAGTTATGTTCCAGGGGTATGGGCAGGCTGTCAAATCATCAGCTTGGCAGGTGACAGTCCTTCCCACTGTCAGGTTGCACCTTCATAAACATGCTGTTTTTGATACTTTGTAAGGTTTAGCAGGATTCTGAAGAGAGCATTTTCATATACATTTATTAAATGATTTGAAATAGGGTTCAGTCTATGAAGTAGTACAGTACATTTGAGTCATGGAGCTGACTAGCAGCATATACCGAAGAATTTACACTTTAAATTACTGTAGTTTTCTTTAATAACTTTGCAGCTTTAAAAATATCATATCTAAGTTAAAATCATCTTTGCATGAGACTTCTAAAGTACATTATGGAAATAATTTTTGTAGCTTAGTTTTAGGTGGTATCTTTTAAAAGCAATGCACCATCTGTAGCTAAGAATTCAATGAAATGATAAATTTGCTCTGTGCTTTTGAAAGGTAAAATGAGATTTTGATGTGAAAGCCCAATTTCAATTATGCAGCTCAAAGATCTGCAGTATTTGATGTCCAAGAATAGATCTCAATGCAGCATCTTTGTAAAATATATAACAAAAAAATATTTATCTTACAAATAAGTTTTTGTTTTTCAAAAGGTTTAGTACAGTGGACCTGCAAGTTCCCTAGAGAATTTATCACATTCCCTGTAGCTTGTGAAATAAACATGAAGATACACAAAACCAGTATAACAATATGATATGCAGGAAGCCCAGTATATGACATTCACTGTATATAGTTCATTCAATGTTTTCATGTATTGTAGTCTTGAATATATTTTCTTCAGTAAGCCCTGTGAATGAATGTCATTCAGTATTTGTGACTGGTATACTCAAGGCACTTATGCAAGAGCCCTGCACCATGTGCATGAATCAAGGAAATATGCATTGTGTGGAAAAAATGGTTTAACATAAAGTGGAATATGCAGAATGTATAAGAGGGGATGTGCAGTTCATGCTTAGAAAGGCTAACTAAATATGTAGAAACAGGTGCAAATGATCAAAGGCATTCAGTAATCAGATTAAAGCAAATGGATAACAGAGTTAGTATAGAAAATAATAGAAAGCAAACATCTGGAGCTAATATTAAAGAACTAACCAAAATAAACAACACAATTAAAGAGTTCTACAAGACCCTATGTACAGAGGAGAAATAAATACAGGAAGAATAACTAATAAAATACATTTTTGAAAATTGGCAATACCAAAATTTTCTGAAAAAGAACAGGAAGAACACGGAAAAGAAATATTGGAAGAGGTAAAAGCAGCAATTTTCTTATTAAATACAAATAAAATACCAGGGCCAGGATTTTCAGCTGACTGAATGCAGCACTTGCATCCTTATTTCAGATGGGTTCTTCATCCACATAGATGCATCAGGATGTATGCATTATATTCTCTTACATACATTCATATTTGCAACATTTTCCACCGTTTATGGTTCTTTTGGCCATACCTGCAGTACTTTCATCCATTTTCTGGCACAACTGCAGACTTCTGTCACAAAGGCTGGACCAATGCTTTGTGGTCTAACTTGTGAGATGGAAGTCTGTAGTTGTATCTGAAAAACTGATGTAAGTGTTTGACAACCCCCCAGAGATTGACAGTTTTTCCTCAAATTTCTATAACACCTTTGCGGTTGAATTTGCACTTGCACTGCTAGAAATGTACAGGGAATTAGGAAACAGAGGTAGTTTACCACACTTTTTAGATTTAGGTCTCATAACTCTAATTCATAAAGCAGGAATGGACCCAGAGGAATGGAAAAAAACTATAAGCCAATTGCTGTTCATTAATAAACCCCAGCACAAAATCTTGTTAAACGTATTAGCCTCTTGAATAGAAAAAAAGTTTTGTGTAAAACAATTATACATCAACAAATGGATTTTATAAAAAAAAGATATGTCCCCTGCCACATAGGTTTCTGTTTTTCTCTACTGAATTACTGAATGATTCGATATAAAATGGTTAATAATTATTATTATGCAACACAGATTATGCACAAGATGGATGTGAAATCTGATCCTATGGGTCCCAGTTGTAAATGTCAGAATGCAACTTTGATGCACATGATGTGAAACTGTACACACAGCCAATTTCTATGTAATGAAATTACAAAGATTTTTAGAAACATGACTTAGAAACATTGAGAACATCAGCAGAAAAAGACCATCGATCATTCCAATCTCCCTGTTTTACATTATCCTACCCTGTGACCTAATGTCATGTTGGGGGTTATGGCCTTCACCTTCTCACTTGTTCTCTGCCCTATTGCTTCCTCTCTGTGTGATTATTAAGTGCTTTACATAGTCCCAGCCATGTTTAAAATGATACATGGTTCTTACTTCAATCACCTCTGCCTGCAGGCTGTTCCATGGCTCAATCACTCTCTGTATCTGTAAAATAAAAATGTCTTACATTCTTTCTCAACCTACCCACCAACCAGCTTTCACTCATGTCCCTGTGTTCTTGATTCACCAGTTCAGCTGGATATTTCCTCACAATCTATCTTGTTTATTCCTTTCAGGAATTTGAAGGTATTTTATCCTAGCAACCTTCTCACATACAGTCTCCAGCAAGTACATAGATATTTATAGTGCTCAACAGATTTTAGGTAACATAAACATAAATCCATGTATGATTGGTCATTTTGAATACATTTCTGGAACAAAGTCGAGGACTGGTATGCCTTATCATTAATCACAATCACAGCTAAAATGTCATTGTCAGATTAGGGATAGATAACAGAACACTGTCATTGGGTGAATGGAAGAATGACTGAATGGGCGTGTTTAAATTAGAAAAGCTGGCACATGAGGTAGAAGGGAATATACTATAGCAGGATGTGATAAAAAAGGAAACACTTATGAGCTATTGCATGATGTAACTCGCACTGCCGTCACAATCTTAAAACTATGAATTTCTGGCCTGGTTTTCTTTCTTTTGTTCAGCTTTATCTCCTGTATCTCTTTTTTTCTAAATCTTACTTTTGTCACTTTCTATTCTGGGGAGAAAGGGGCAAGGAGTAGAATAACAATGTTTCATTTTCATTAGTAGTGTTGAAATAAGAATAGGATAGGTTATTCATTATCTTAGTATTATTTTTTAATATTGCAATTAGTCAAGATTTAGTTTGTTTACTTATAATGAAATTTGCAGTTTTAATTTATTCTTTGTACATGTAATTCATAGATTTTTTCTTTGAAGTTATCTTTTCTTTGATGTTCCATAGACTGTTTATATCTTTTTGGTTTTATATTTGCTTGGGTTATTTACATTATATAAAACATTATTTTTAAAAAGTAAATACTCTTTAGCTGCCATTTAACATGGCTGCTCTTTATAGGCACACTGAAAAAGCTGATTCTGAAATTCAGGGTCAGGAAATCATCAAAAACCTTCAAAAGAGCTCTTGCTGTAGGACTAGCCCTGCAAAGCATTGTATGGATGATTCTGACTCTGTTTTGAGCCCTCACTACAGCATTTGTGATCTGTGTAACAAATTTACCGATGTTTACCTCATACTGCAGGAGAAGAAAGAGCTTGTGACTGTTCAACTAAATGCTGCACCCAAACAGGCTGATAAGGCAAGCAGTGAAACTACAGCTGTAACAAGCATCTAAATTTCCAGAATTACTATAAAGGAGCAAAAATAAATCTGTCTAACTCAGCCCTGAAGGATAATGTGTAAAAATGTGGCAGGCAATTACTGCAGATAACTTTTAAATCTCCAAAGAGTGACAAAAGATCAAAACAATATAAATGGGACCACAAAGAGTAAGAGGAGATTGTTGTAACTAGAGATTGGTGAAGTTGGCTAAATTTGATCTGTGAATTAAACTGTGAATTTAGCACAGTTCTTGAAGTGTGGATTGGTTTCATCAAGCCTGTTTGACAAGAAAGTTGTCAAAGTCTGGCACAGTGACAAGATTTTGCTGACGGCAGCCATGTCACCTGGCAAATCCATCGATGGATGGCTACAGCATCCCAAGCATTGGGGCATTGTTGTATTGTTTGTGGGGGGCTTTGCCCCCCACACCCCCATGCCAGGGGCACTGCCCCCACATTCTCTGGATCACTAAATATCTAATTCTGGGGGGGTAGATACATGGGGTGAGCAGCTAAACTCTGGAATCATTGAATCTGTTCATTGCTCTGACAACCCGTTTGACACTGTGGATGTCGAACAGATTGTGTTGCTGGGGTAGGGGAGTTCATTGTTACAGCAACACTGTAACAACAGCATACAGTGTAGACCAATCCGCAAAGTGTGGAATTTTACCCCAGATGATAGAATTCCACCATTCACAAGGAAAACATCATGATCTTGGGTGAAGTTGAAGTTGCTGAGGGTAGGAAAAACTTTGCGAAACTCTGCTGTTGCAAATTTTGGCTACTTTGCAGCATCTTTGCCAGTGAATTAAAACTTTGGCACATCTCTAATTATTACCAATGTTATAAAACTTTAATCTATAAATGCTACCTCTATAATGAGACATGGGGTAACATATTCAAATCTTGAGTAAAGCAACCCTCACAATCCTTTACCTAAGAACAAAGTAGGGTAACATTCTAAGGGTTGCATATTTGAACATGCTCAGAGCAAAGTTTGCTAAAGCAACTTTTATTTGTACCTGTCCCTTTGAGAGCAATGCTATGATGGCACTTTTTGCAGTGTTACCCCAGAACAAAGCTCCCTGCAGTCCTGTTAAGAGGATCCAGCTGATGACATTAATAAGGTATTCAGTTTTCTCAAAAGTATCTGTTTGGGTGGCACATGGGTGTTTTTGTCTAAGTCCAGCAATCCTGTATTGGAATATTGCCATTCAAATGACCTCATTTTCAATGCAAGGCACTAATACCACATTACTATCTGATTAGTTTGGTATTTCCATATCATCATAGTGGCACTGCAGTGCTACTATTGTTAGGGTTGAGTAGGAACTTTAAAGTAGTACTGCAGTCAAAATTAGCAAAAACACATGCTGTACAGAGTCCTTTGATTTGTGTGTTTAGTCATGGTGTTTCCTTCCCTTTGTTTGCTATTGGAATTTTTTCCCAGTCTGCATATTAGTTCTGTTATCTCTCCTACTAGTTTTATGGCCTCTGGGGATCTCCAGATTATCATGATTTATTGCTTTTCTTTTTCTTGGAATGCCTCCTGTCCCATGTGACAATGATGCATCCAGGACCATAGATTCAGCAAGTACGTATCCAGTGCTGACTGATGACTACAGTTAAAACTTATCAGTCACTTGAGGTCTAATTTAGTGTTATTATGGAAGAAAACAGAGTCTTTACTAATTATAACATTGATAACCTAGTGTAATCTGTGTGCTTTTTATCGCAAGGTGTAGTTTGATGAAATTAAAATGCTTTGAAAGCTAAGCATTTACTTCTGCTGGTTACACCTAGACAAACATACAGAAAACAAAAATACTGAATCAGAGATATTTAGTTGAAGCCAAAACGTCAGGGGCCAGATATTCAAAGCTTTGCCCTGGGGCAAAACCCTGTTTGTGCATGCAAACCAGGTTTTGGACTGAGGTCCCATATTCAAAATCCCATGGTGCACTGGGCTTGCATCAGGGCATCAGTAAAGGGGTGCACAAGGCAAAACTATGCAAAGCAGAGGGAAGGGAATGGAGTATTGGCACAGTCTGATATTCAGAGTACTTGCTTCACACAAGGGCACTTTGCATGGTCCTCTTGTGTGGTGAAAATACCACCAAATGAAACCAGGTCATAATCCAGTACAGTGCTAGTGGTTGTCAGAGGTAGTGCATCAGCACTGCCCCACCACCCTAACACAGTACACCCTGGTGTCTAGCAGTGCCCCCGACCCTCTGATCCCAGTCCTGCTATTAAAACAAAAGGTTGATCAGGAAGTTGGTGGATCTTGGGGTTGGGGAAGAGATGGCCTGATGTGTGGAAAACTGGCTGAGGGACAAAGCCCAGAGAGTGGTTGTTGGGAGAGATTTATCTGGCACCAAAGAGGTAACTAGTTGGGTCCTTCAGGGCTCAGTGCTGGGGCAGATGTTGTTCAATGTCTTCATCAATGACATTGGGGATGGCATTAAGGGCAAAATGTGCCTATTAGCATATGACACCAAGGCTCTGTGGGAGAGTGAATACAGCTGAAGGGATGCAGGACTTACAGAATAATCTGGAAAAAACTGGGGCAGTAGTCCAGGATCTGGCAATTTGGCTTCAATGCCAAGAAATGAGAAGTTATGCACATTGGAGCCAAGAATCCAGGACAGAGTACTACCTGGGTGGAGTCTGAGTGTCTGCATCAGAGGAGGAGAAGGACCTGGAGTGATGATCACTAGTGATCTGAAGCACTACACTCAGTGTCAGAAAGCAGCAGCAAAGGCAAACAAGATGCTGGGATGCATATCTGGGGGATCAGTAGTAGGTGAGAGGAGTTTATACTACCCTTGTACAGGTCACTGGTAAGGCCACATCTAGAGTATGGAGTTCAGTACTGGTGCCCACACCTCAGAAAGGACATTAACCTGCTGGAGAATGTCCAGAGGAGGGCTTCAAAGATGATAGTGGGTCAGCAGGGTAAGGCATATGAGGAGAGTTTGAGGGCAATTAACATGTACTCCCTGGAAGACAAGAGAGAGAGAGGGGACATGATTGGGACCTTCAAGTACTTGAAAGGCATAAATAAGGTTGATAAGGAGAGTCTCTTTAAGCTGAGTGGCAACCATAACACTAGGGGGCACAGTCTTAAGCTGGAGGGTGGGAAGTTTAGGAGGGAGGTCAGGAAGCACTTCTTCACAGAGAGGGTGGTGGACACTTGGAATGCACTGCTGGAAGAGGTCATCTTGTTGAACACAGTGGGCAGCTTTAAGTGAGGCTGGGTATCACGACCAAGGTGTGTGGTGATTGCTGTAGTTGGGACGTTGGTGGTGTGAGAGACGGATGCTCAACTACGTGCTCCTTATTTTGTGGAGAAGAATAGGGAAGCAGGGAGACTTTGCCTAACAAATATTTACAAAAGGTATGCCACCATTGCCTTATTAGCTAGTCTCCTTTCCAGACAAATTTATTGTTGGCCCTAGTCGTGTTCTGTTTCCCTTCCTGCTCTCTTTCTGCCCACAGGTGGAAGGCCTGTGAGGGTGGACCAGGGCTGGGAGGTCTCGGCATGGAGTTAGAGTGTGAGCAGAAAAGAGAAAGCCTTCAGAACGGCTGCAGGAGTGGGAGATGGTGCACCTGTTTCAAAGTGAAGTGACCCACCAGAGTCCATCATGTTACACTTGCTCGATTCTTTGGAAAAAAAGATTTAAAATCAGAATCATAAGGAAAATATAAATGGCGTTCTGCATTTTCCCTTTTTAAAAGTTTTTACAGAGTCTTTTTCTATATAGCTTTATACATTTAATACCTGGGTGACATATCTTAATTTTTATGAATTATTCTTATAAATATAAATGTTAAATGTTTGTGTCTGCACTTATAGAATTAGTTTAATTTTCATGCCATAGGTTAATTCTGTCATGTAAACACCTTGCACATAAAAACACCTTTACCTGTAGCTGTATACATGATTCGCTATGTCATTTTTTCTTCGACTTGCATTTCGGTGTGGCGTCTTATGGCTCGTGGTCCATTGCTAACGGTCTGCAGTTTTTATTTAGCCTTTGTTTTAGATTGGATTTTTAGATTGCCAAGCATTGTGCTTGCATTTTCTTAACATTGCCTAAATTGTTAAACAGACCTCCGGTTTGCTTGCCATCGCACTGGCAAAAGCGTAGGTCCTCCTAAAGGCTAAAAATAAATTTGGCCTGACTTCCGACATCTGCTTATTAGTCATTTTTCCCTCACAACACTTGGAGTTTATAGCCAGCTTGTCTTTGGGGGGACAAAAAAACCCTACTATACTGGTGCCAGGCCAAGAGCAGTACAGTTTAACAATGGAAAGCAAGCTTTGAATTACGCTAATTTTATTTTATTTTTGAACTCCTCTTTTTATAAATCTCACCATAGAAGTAGTTATGCCCCTCTGGTAGCTTTGAAAGCTCAGGTGTAATTTACCATAAAGTTTGTTTTTTAGTCCTGAACTTAAAAGAACTCCTTTTTTTTCCTTTTTTCACTATTCATTACTCATTAACACCTGCTTTATATTTATATTTACACTTATATTGAGTTTTTCATGAATTTCCCTGGAGTTTCATGGAACAAAACTAATAAAAAAGGCAAAAGAACTTAAGAAGAAGCTTTGATTTCCAAATTTTCCATTTCACCAAAGGGCTAGTAGTACTAAACTCCAGTTGAAAGCCGAATTTGGTTATGGACAAGTTATAGACAAGTAACTCTTTTGGTGGTTGATTTTTTTGAAAATAATTGATTCATCCTGTGGATCTTCTGTTCTTAGCAAACCCAATCAGAGGTGCTTCCAGAAGAGAGGTAAAAAAATATTGACTTTTCTATATATTGACTACACTTTGTTGGACAAGTTGTGATTGATTCTATGGACTTTGTGGGGTTCTGAGAAGGACTATTTATCTAGAAATAAAGAAAGAAAGTGTTCCTTTAAGTATCATCTGATAAAATTTTGGAAACATTTGGGACTTTTGACACGTGACCTGAGTGTTTACTTTCTTTTTTCCCCTGCTGTTTTCCGTACTGTTAAGTATTAAATCTTAAATCCTATATTGAGGTACAAATTATATTAATATTTAATACCTAAATATGTATACTCACAGTGGAAAGATAGTACATAAGGATTCCAAGGGGAGGGGAAAGGGGAGAATGATTATTGCCCACACTGAAAATAAGGAAAGAAACAGTGTTATTGGTAACAAGGGACTACAAAATTGTAATAGTCTACAAAATGGTTTACAAAAGAGAAAGAAAAATGGTTGTGTAATTATGAAGGATTTAGTTATTTCTGTTTCCACTCCTAAGGATTTATTGGGATCCTCCATTTCCCCAACTTCCCCGTACCTGCTTAAGGAGGACTTGGTGTTTAAACCCAAAATAGAAAATGTTTATATTAGCAAGGAATGTAGTGAACTAAGGACAGAACATAGTGAACTCTCAAGTATGAGGGCCACAAATTTAGATATTTCTGACTCATTTCTTTTAAATGAATCCCTGAAATCTGATTTAAATGGAGAAGGAAATAATATTGAATACGCTAATTCATTTTTTTCTAACATAGGATCCAAAACTAAAGGGGAGAAAAAAGTCTTAAATGAAACATGCCCAAAAATTAAGCAAACCCGTCAAGGAAAAATAACTGATTTCTTTTTCATAACTCTAAGAAAACTCTGCTGCAGCTTTCACAAAATATGTTAACCCCAATGCAATTTCTGAATGATTGTGCCACTCACACTTTTAACCAAGACTCAGAAATTTCACTGCATCCAACACAGATTGAATTTTTTAGTCCAGGGGAAACAAATAGTAGTATAGACAAATATTTGGGTCATTCAATAAATTCACTTACACTGGCTGAATCTCCAGAAAAAATGTTTATTAAATTGGATAAGGAAGTCGAAGCTATAGAAATAGACCCAGGGTTTTTAAAACAATGTCCTGATACGATATCAAAATACATGATTAAAGCATTAACTCATCCAATAATGGCCAATATAGTCCTTTTAGAGGCCTATAATGGCCTACAACATCATACTGAAAGATTATCTGATTTCATAATCAATTTCACATCCGAACTGAATGATAAACTTGAAAGTTTAGGGAAAAATAACCATGATAACTTAACTCAAAGACCTTCTTTCTCCCCTAGTTTAATTCCCCTTTCGCCAAAAAATAAAAAAAAGAAAGCAACTAAGAACAAAAATGGATGATTAGCTAATAAAGATGGAAATTTTAATAAATCCAATAAAAAGCAATTTAAACATAACAAAAAGGAAAAATCTCAGAAAACATCAGGGAAAGTCTCTAACAAGATTAACTTAAATAGGGTTGATACGACTTTGGGGGGAAAACTGTTCGGGGATGATTCTAGTGATTTACCAACAATTTCCTTACCAAAAGAACACACAAATCTGAATAAACACAATGACCAAGATTCAGGAGTGGATTCAAACCTTTTTCTACAACAAGACCCCATCTTTCATCTACCTACACCTGTTTCCTCCAATAGAAACCATCTTATTTTTACAGGGAATGAAGAGGTTTTCAAACTTGAAAATATTTATCTAAAACCTTATGATGCAAATGAAATGATTTTTGCCTTAATGAATTATTTATTTCAATCAGAGCTAGAAATCCCAGAGGCAGTGAATAGTATTAGGAGTGTCTATCAAGACATAACAGTGCCTAACTTTCCAGTGTATGTAATTTTATCTGACATGGATTTAGCAAAAAAAAAAATCTGGGCTAAACAACGCTTTTTAAACAGTTTAGATATTTCAATCTCTTATCCTATAAATTGGTCAACCATTTGGAAACAGGTGTATGGGACGGATAAATTATCTCCTATATCCCTTACTCTGGAATATGTAAACTCCACTTTATCAACATTAAATTGGAACTTTGATAGAAAGCCTCAATCAAATTATCTATCTCTGTTTGGAGTTGAAAGATTTGATGGGGAAAACAATCAATCACTTTTCCTTTTTATCAAGTCACTTACGGTTTGCACAGGCACCGAGATTTCCCCTACGAAGCTAGGGTCTATTAGGAGAGCTCATATAGAAGATATTGACACCCAAATAGACATAGAAATAAAATCTTTACCTTTATTTAGGGAATTACTGTCCAAGGCTTATGTGTTAGATAGAGTGCACATACATTTGATTGATCCCCACTTTTCGGTAATTACTAATAACTTTAATCCAGAGAAGACCAACGTCTCATGACAGTGTCCTTTACAATATCTTTCTTCCCCCATAAAATATTGGAGAGAGAGTTTAACCTACAAAGATATACTTTCAACAGATTCTGTCAGTTTACTAACATGGAATATAGCTGGCTTAGGGACTAAACTGAATGATAGCCATTGGAGTGAACTCATTACACAATTTGAAATTATGTTATTCCAAGAAACATGGATGTCGGTAGAAGTATCTCTCAATGGCTATGAAGCTTTCAGTTTACCAGAATTAAGAGGAAAATAATATGGCAGATTAAAGGGAGGTTTAACTACTTTTGTTAGAATTAGAAACAGTATTCAAGTCCTCTATCAAGCTGCTTTTAGAAACATCTCTCTATTAAATGTAATAAAATGGGACCTACTCACCTTCTTGGTTGTAAATGTCTATGGTCCCCCGCGGGCATCCCAGAAGATGCTTTGGAAAATCAATGGTCTGAACTATTTCAAATTGTTGACTCCATATATGTAAATCATAATATTGATATTATTCTGGTAGGAGGAGATTTTAACGCCCGTATGTCAAATTTTAACAATCTTTGATCTCTTCAATCTCTGATGTATATGGGTGATTTAAAATCTAGAAAATCTGCAGACACATGCTTAAATATGGCTGGGCGTAAGTTAAAAGACTTTATTATAAAAAATAACCTGCTGATCCTGAATGGAAGAGAATTGGGAGACCTAGGTTGGACACATACATACTATTCCCCAAAAGGGAATAGTGTTATTGATTTTGTTTTAATTTCACCAGAAAGTTATGAGTGTGTAAAGAATTTTCAGATAATAGCAAGACCTGAAAGCAACCATGCTGTGCTAATGGTTAGTTTTGATATCTTAAAAGATAATAAAACAGTAATAGATGAAAAAATACCCTGTTCCTTTAGTTCCAACAAGGAAGGATCGACTTTGTATAAATGATAAGAATATGAAGAAGGTCAAACACATTCTTTATTCCTCTAATTCAACCTTGTTAGCTAATTCCTTGTATCAAACATCTCTAGTCAGACTATTATAAAAAAATTTGAGGAGCTACTCTCCACCATCTCATCTGAAATTTATGTCAACATTACTCAACAAACCTCTCCATTGACTTGGTTTGATTTGCAATGCTTGAAAGAAAAACAGAAGTTGGGGAACTTAATCAGAGAGAATATTAAAAATCCCTCCTGTTTAGATAACGTAAACCTAAATCAGGCTCGTAGAGCATATAAAAAAATTCCTGAATCTTAAAAAATTTGAGTTTACCCAAAAAAGATGGGAATCCGTGCACCAAATTAAAACAAAAAATTATGCCAAAGCATTTTGGAGCATGATTGCAAGGGGAGTCAAATCTTATCAAACCACCCTGTCAAAATATATTCCTAAAGAAACTTGGGTAACTTACTACTTTAAATTGTTTAATAATGATTCTATTAATATCTTGGAAAGGACTATGCCTGGTGAGGTTTATTCATTATCATATATTCCCCAGGCTATTTCAATTGGAGATGTAGCATTAGCTATTTCTAAATTAGCAAACAACAAAGCTCCCGGGCCTGACAAGGTACCAGGAGAAGTCTTTAAAGAAAATCAAAACTTATGGATTCCCTTTTTAGTAAACTTATTCAATGACTGTTTAAGAGAAAGATTTATTCCCTCCTCTTGGAAAAAAACATAATAATCCCCATCCACAAAAACGGTTCATACTAGTCACCTAGTAATTACCAACCAATAAGCCTCCTGGACATTGTAGGTAAAATCTTTGCAAGCATTATCCTAACTTGACTACAACACTGGGTGGCTACAAAAAGTCCCCTTTCTAACTTTTGAGCAGGATTTCGAAAGGGATTTTCAACTATTGATAATGTGTTTGTTTTGGCTCATTTTCTGGAGAAATATGCTCAATTTAGAAAAATGAATTTGATTGTTTTATTTATTGATTTCTCTGCTGTGTTTGAGTCAGTGTATGGGGGATTCTTTAGGAAATTCTTGAGAAACGCAGTCTCCCCTACTCCTTGTTACTCCCCATTTTTCTCCTGCACACTGATACTGTTACAGCAGTGAGATAAGATGAAATGGGATCTATTTCTGATTATTTTCCTTCCAATAAAGGGGTTAAGAATGGCTGCCTCTTGACACCATTATTATTCAGTTTATTTATAGATTCCGTCTTAAGCTTCAATTTAAATAATTATCTGGATTCCCCATAAATAATGAATTTACATGTTCACTCCTAGCATATGCAGATGACTTAGTATGTCTGTCTCTGTCTGCCAAAGGTTTACAAATAAATTTGACCAACTGATAACCAAATGTGATATTTTACGTTTGGAAATAAACTTGGAAAAACAAAATGAATGTCGTTTGGGAATCAAAAAATTAAGCCAAGGATTTATTATAATAACAAATGTATTGGAATTGTTTCATCTTATAAATATTTAGGTATAATGCTTCATGCTAAAAACTTTTGGAATCTGCATATAAAAGATCAAATTGCTAAAGCTAATCACAAAGTTAAAGCAGTACTAAGGTTTAACTATTATTATGGAGGATCTTCGGTAATACCAGCAATTATGGCAGGGGAAACAAAAATTAATCCCCATCTCTTATATGGGAGTGAAATATGGGGAATAAAACAGGTCCCCAAAATGGAATTGCCACTGCTCTATTTCTATAAAGCCATTCTACAAGTTCCATCTTCTATGGCTGGCTCCTTAGTTAGGGCAGAATTAGGTAGACTTCTCCTTGCAGAACTGATCAAACTAAAGCTAATTGTTTATTGGCTCAGAATAATAAATAATAAAAATAATGGCTTACCCTTATTACGTGTTAAGGAAAAAGAAACATGGTATACTGAGGACTTTTATTCCCCATGGTTTAAATCACTTCTATATAACCTAGATAACTCTGATTTCTCACACTTATGGCGTGATTATCACCTTAGCATAAAGATCCACGAATCCTACAAAGTTACAGTAAAAAGGAAAATATTTCACTTTGCATTTGTTAGACAAATGTCCTTAGTTCGTACCCAAGACAAGTCTTACGGCTTAGCGAAAACAAAATAGATTCAAATTTAGAAGTTATTTCCAAATTCCCCTTGCCCCTAAATAACGGAAAGTCATTACCTGGGCAAGATTTGGATTAAATACATCAAAATATGCGTATTTTAATTTATTATTAAATCAACTTGACATAATTGAGAAAAAATGTGTATGCAATAGAGGTTCTGAAGAGATGCTTTTGCATGTTATTATACAATGCCCCTTATATAATTATGCATGAAATAAATACCTCAAGAATTTTCTGACAAAGTATATTGATTTAGCCTATGACCCAGTTTTTATCTTAATGCACCAAGGGACAGTTGATGAAGCTATTAGGATTGGAATGTTTTAATATTTATAACAAGTTTTAAAAACAAAGCTCATTTAAAGAGATTAAGAAGAACATAAAACCAAAAATATTGTTTTTATTGTACCACAGGTTCATTATAGAGCCTTGATTGTGACTGTATTCTCTCCACACAAGCCAGTCATAATTCTATTATAAAATGTGTTTTAGATTGATTCCTTTATTCCCTTTGTTTTATAATTGTATTTTTTATGCACTTTGTATTCATTGTAATGTCCATAAAGTTTTGCCATGAAATTTTAATGGAAGAACAATAAACTTGAAGCTTGAAAGTGAGGCTGGGATAAACATAGGGGGAAGGTAAGGATCATGGGTAGGGAGGATGAGAGGAGTGGGGACGGAGGGCAGGGACATTAGCTCAAGCTGTGGACCTTGCTATAGAAGCAGACTCGATAGACCAAATGGCCTTCTTCTTCTTCTGCCTTCTTAGTATGTTCATATGTAAAACAATATGTCCCTGGTGTCTAGTGATGCCCCCCACCCTCCAATCCCAGTGCCATTATTACATCAATATTTCCCTGGTGTCTAGTAGTCTCTTTTCTCACCCGACACCCATCACCATAACGTTTCATTACTTCCCAGTGACCAGTGGTCCCTCCCCCACCCAGTCCTCATACATATGTAAGCTTCCCTCCCCAGTGTGCTACAACTCCCCCACACACACATGGCCATGGCTGGCCAGTCACAGCCGTGAACCTCAGCTGTCAAGTAGACCCCCCCAACAAGAAATCACTGGCCCTATTTCCATGACATAGCTGCACCCACAGCCACAGTCAATCACCCCCATTGGTTTTAGTGGTCCCCCACCCACCTGTGGCACAGACAACCCATTCTCAGTCCCCCTTACCATAAGTCAGTGCTGCACTGAAATGACAGCGGATGACACAGCATCACCACACACCTCCTCAGGCACCCACCATCTGACAGAAGCAGGGAGTGCACTGCTTATTTATAGGGTGCATTGCCCCCTTTCTATACTGTGACAAATTTTGCTTAAGCACTTAACTTTCTAACTGATAGCATTCAGAAAATTACTAAGGCTTGACAAATGTGCTAGCATTGTTTGAGGCAGCAAGCAAGGCATTAGATGAAAGACCAGTTGATGTGGTCTGTCTTGACTACAATAAAGTCTTTAATACTGTACCTCATGCTGAGTTAATTAGTAGACTCAGTGATATTGGTATAGACAGTATTATTCTCAAATAGGTGGCAGCATGGTTAACAAACCTGAGGTAAATGATTTATGTAAATGTTTTTATGTCCAAATGGGGAAAAGTGACAAGAAGAGTTCACCAGGGCTCTGTCCTAAGCCCCACACTATTCAATATCTATATTAATGCAAAGCAAACATGTAGGGGCAGCTGGATGACAAAATTTGCAGATTTCATAAAAAACAGGGCATGCAGTATGTTCAGTTGACAAAGTGATTAAGATGCAGAATGAAATTAATAAAATATCAATATGGGCAATTAAGCCAAAATGACATTTTTTGATAAATGCACTTTGACCGATTTTTAGTTGAGAACAGTAATGTAAGGTTTAAATATAAGATCACTGGAGTAGTATTGAAAGTATTGGACAAGGAAAGAGATTTGGGAGTTACAGCGTCTGAAGGTTTCAGACAGGTGCAACAGTGTGAACAGGTTATAAAAATGTGCAGTAGAATACTATGTTGTATCAAGAAAAACATCATCAGCTGAGATACAGTAGTCAGGTGGTACTACCCTTGTTTGAGTCGCTTGTTCCCTCTATCATGAGTACTGCATGCAGTTTTGGTCACTGACCCATAACCTATTTATTAAGAGAAGAAATAGTGTGCAGTATAGGGCCAGCCTAATTACAGTATGAAGAGAATAGAGAATGTGCAGCACAGGGCCATAAAAATGATAAGGGTCTGAAGGATAATGAGGAGAAGATAAGTGAATTAAAACTTTATAGTCTTGAGATGAAAAGCACGAGTGGCAACCATACAGTAGTATTCGAAGTAACTAAACCTTGAAAATGTTTGCATCTATCATTGCAAACTAACAGTTTCGATATCAAAGGGCATAAATTCTAATTGCTGTATGAGGATAACTCTTTAGGACTGAATGATATAGGGCAGGATTTATGCAGAGGGTTGTAACAATAAGGAATAGTTTACCCATATAAGTTGTAGATAGTCTGTTGCTGGAGTGGTATAAAAAGAAGCTTGACTGTTTGCTTGTAGACAGGACAATTTTGGATTACCACTGAGAAGCAGAAGCTAGACGTGAGGGGCCACAGCACACATTGTCTGTATGTTCCTGTATTCCTGTGTACATTATCATAGAGCTTAGAAAATACATGAATACAAAATAAATACACATCAGCTACTGTAGCTGAAAGACTAAAAAACATGAAGGTAGTGGATAATACAGTAACTCCACAGCTTCCTAGACCTAAGCCAGGAGCAGAGGTAAATGGCAACACCACAGTTAAAAGAGTAACAATCCTGGCTGGCCCAGTGCTGCTGAGGGTTGAGGTGCTGGATGCCACACCTCATGCCACACCAGGGACCCAGGTTCAGGAATGACCTTGGGCTGTTGGGGTGCCAGCACTGGGGTGGGGTGGGAGCAGGATTGAGCTGTAGCTCTCCTCTCCTGGGGAGGTGGGTCACCTCCTCCGGTCCCGCCATTACCGGGTGAAGGCGTGGTGGTGCAGGCAGGTAGGAGTCATTGGTTGGGTGGGGCATCCCACAGTGCACGGCTTGCACATGACTCCACACGTACATGCCTGTGCCACGGACTTGTAGGTGGGGGCATGAAAAAAAACAGGCAAAAAACTCCATAAATACATAATAGAAAAAAAAAACAGTGACAAGCCTGATGACTATCATGTTTAAGTCAAACTTTTGAACCAGGTAAAAATGTTTTCCCTCATGTCTGTCTGAAAACACAAAAGAGAAAGCATCACTTTATGAACTGCGGAGAGGGTCTGTGGGACACTGAGTCCCCCATTCACACTTTAATACCTCTGCAAAGTTATTTTGATGTAAGAGATAAGATTTAAAAGTTTTTTCTCAAAAAGCAGTGGAGTAAAGGACATTTAAGGGCTCTGTGATCCAGTCTTTATTTATTTTGATTGTTTTTGAATTTTTCCTTAAGACTGAAATGGATGTGTTTTGATTTGGTATTAACAAGTACTTGTTGATAATTGTTATGATATACTTTACCAATTAAATACATTAACTTTCATCATAGTAAAGTAATTCCTTTTGAGTTGTACTGTGATTAAATATTTGATATATCCAATGAGATGTATTAAATATAGAAGTTGATGATCACTGTCCAATTTCCAGTGAAACTCACAGGCCAGAAATACTGTACTGTACTGATATAATCAAAGTACAGTGGTGATCATTGTTTCTATTAGAGTTACACATTATGTTACAGTGTTATATATAGAATAATGTATTGGGGTGAGTGCATAATGAGAAATTATGTGCACCCTAGGTGTGGGATGCTACATAAACCCCGAGGGCGAAGCCCGAGGGGTTTATATGAGCATCCCACACCGAGGGTGCACATAATTTCTCATTTATTCTCTCACCCCAATACATTTTTTTATGTAATTGCTGGGGAGTGTTTTCTCGGGTACATCAGTTTTTAAATGCGAGTGACAGTTTGGCCAGCAGATAAGTATGGTGTTAAGAAGTGTCTTGTTTCATCCCCTGCATGTTGGTTTGAATAAGTGCTTGCTCATTCATAAAAGGAAAAAAAAAATCACAGTACTTGATAGATTAGCGCCCCCCCCCCAGGTTAACCCTGAGCTGATGTGCTGACCTGTGATCAGTGCAAGAGATGGAGGGTCCATAGTGGCAGCTGCAAAATAACGAACTGCTGGTCTTTGAATGGGAAGAGTCAGGAAGGTGTGGTGGCTGAGAAGTATGAACTCGGAAGGAACAGGAACAGAAAAACATTATTTCTGTAGTTCCTGTGGTACTCACCAGTTAGGGATGCTGCAAGTGGGGAATGCACTTCCTGGAATAGTTTGTGTGTGGACACAGTGTGCTCATGTGCACAGTGAGAAAAATAAGGCGCGTGTTCGCCGTTATAACCCGTGGGTTATAATGGTGAGTTATAACCTAATTTCTCAATGGGAGAAAACACTCCCCAGTTATTACATGTACAGTAATGTATAAGTAATTACATTTTTTCACATGTAATCATTGAAACCATATACTCAAAAACTTACACCTCATGGATGTATTTTATATGTACAGCTACTGTGTCTCTCGTTGTAGGAGTGCATTATTGAGTTCTTTGGGGGAGAGAACTGTGAAGAAATACTGAGAAGTTCTGTCACACAAAAGACTTGACTAGAACTTTTATAACCATAACAGACACAGGGAACTTTTCATATTAATATATTATAATTACTGGTTAAAGTTGATATTAACCTAAAATCAGCTGCTGTTAATCTCCACAATACATGTTTGTGAAGAAATAAACATTCATTATATAGCTCAGCTCTGTGAACCATTCACTCACACTTACCAAAATGCCTCTTTTCTGACACCAACATATAAAAAAGAAATAAAGTAATGTACAGCAGTGCTGTTCTTGATTTTTTTTACACTCACTCAGTATGTGATACATGTATACACCTCTCAAACTTCATTTTCATGGTTTATGTAGTATCACACACATCGGGGGTGTAAAAAACTCATAACACACTCAATATATATAAATCATATTAAAGACCTTTGTTTAAAAAAGTGGAATTTGAGTTTTAAATTAAATGGTTTACTTTGCAGAATATTAGATCATACCATTTGTGAGAAATGAACTATGCCAACTGAACTTAGAACTTCAGCATTTTAGAACTGTATGCATGAGATGCCAGCTTGTTGTTAGAAGAGTACCTGGAATATTTAGAAATAAGCAATTCAGACTCGCTAAGAATGATTTAATGATTTATAATGATCCATAATTGACTAAACTGTTTTGCCTTGCCTATATGGTGTCTTTTTAATTATTGTTTGACTCATATTACTACTTGCCTGCATAAGGTACAGATATATTGCTCTACAAACAAGCATTTGTCAATGCCGAATGTTATCTCGCTGGCATTGACTTTGGTAGAGCAGTGCGGAAACACATTTTGGGCAGGATGTGAAAAATGGCAGCTGTACTGCTCATAAGGAGGTGTAAAAAAATGGCAGTGTTGAAAATGTGGCATGTAATTATTGCAAATTTGCGAAGTTACAAGGTTGCGTGGGAAATGCGCAATGCACGCTTGTAACACAGTTATTTTATAGACTTTCAGCACCAACATTTTCAACATAGGCATTTTAGAACCTCTGCTCATGTACAGTGTCACTGTCATTTCTTCAAACTGTCCCAAAAAGTGATTTTGCACAGCGACCACGCTATTCTGCGGCAGACATGCGAAAACACATTTTAGGCAGGATATGTAAAATGACAGCTGTACTGTTCATCAAGAGGTGTGGAAAAATGCCAATGGTGAAAATCCAGAGTGAAAATATTGCAAATGCACAACGTTATAAGCATGCATGCAAACTGTGCAATGCACCCTCGTAACATAGTCATTTTATGGAGTATCGTCACCAAATTTTCAACATAGGCATTTTAGGACCTATGCTTATGATCAGTGTCACTGCCTTTTTTCTAATATGCCCCAAACATTGATTTCCCACAGCAACTGTGCTATTGTGCACCAGAAGTGCGGAAACACATTTCAGCCAGGATGTGAAAAATGACAGCTGTACTGTTCACAAGGAGGTGTAGAAATATGACAATGTTGAAAATCTGGCATGAAAATATTGTGAATTCATGAAGTTACGAGCACACATAGCAACTGTGCAATGCACGCTCATAAAACAGCCATTTCTTGGATTTTTTCCACCAAATTTGAAACATAGGCTTTTTGAGAGCCCACTTCATGAACACTGGCACTGTCCTTGCGTTAATTGGTCCAAAAAGGTGATTCTGCACAGTGACTGCAAAATCACCTTTCAGGACCGATTAATGTCATAACAGTGCCAGAATTCATGAGGAGGGGTCCCAAAAACCTGATGTTGAAAGTTTTGTGCAAAAATTCCAAAAAATGCCCAAGATGTGCATCAAAGTTGAAAAAACCCTATTTATTCCATTTACAGCTTACCAGCATGTCCTCAGTTCATGGTAGGCTTTGAAGAGTGCAGATGTGATCCCAGTCCACCAAAGATCGTCGTGCCGAGCTCCGGAGGTAAGTATGGGGTGAGGGTGTGGGAGGCAGGGTGTGCAGTGGGTGGGTGCGGGTGGTGGAAGGGGGTAGGGAGACTACAAGGGGATGTTTTCTGTTTACAGGTGTTAAAATAAAACATTGTGGGGGGATACAGTAGCTGATGGGGGATTGGGCACCCCCGTTGGCACATAGGGCATGGGAAACACTAACTGAGGGGGATTGGGCACCCTCCTCAGCACAGAAGAAGGGGGGGACATCATGCCAATGGGGAGTGGGCTCCCCTGTCAGCACATTAAAGTGGGAAAGGGGGGGCAGATGCCAATGGGGATTGGGCACCTCCATCAGCAAACAATGAAAGTGGGGGGGTGCATGAGCCGAGAGGGATTGGGCACCCCCTTGGCAAGCAAAAAAGAAGAGGGAGCGGGGAGCGGGCTCCCCCATTGGCACACACGTGAGGGGCAGGGTAAGCCAACCGGGAGATCAGGCACCCCCGAAGCCGGCAGTTTAGCGGCCACTGTGCTGCCATGTTTGTAGCTGGTGATGCACGTAGGAAGATCCACTGCATGTGACGAGCTTTGCTCACATTGGAGTGGACCTTTCCTTAGATGTGCTTGCACGGATGATGTGGCGCTGGCATGCAGTCTGATTGGGGAATGAGGGATGCACCTGCTGCTCCATGGCCTGCATTCACGCGACAGCGACTGCACCTCCAAATCTCCACTACCGCAAGATGTTGGTTGTGTAAGCGCGCCAGCATAAAAAGGGAATAAAAATGTTATCTATAGATTTGTCTGGTAATAAACATTGGTGCATAGAACCTCTTGAGCTTGACACATAAGATGATTTTTTATTGACTTTTTAATTCATCATGGATTTCACTACTAGTGTTGTGTGAAATTGACACATTTTGCTTGTGAAATATTTTGTGAAATATGCCCATTTTGCAAAATGTTTCATGGGTATGAAATGGAAATTTCACCAACGGAGCACAAAATGTTGCCCACAAAATGGTGAAATTTGCTGCTCTTGGGCAAAATGCTGCCATTTTCAGTATAGTGTTAGGCAGCATTAACTCTTCCCTACCACTATAGTTTAGTACTGGAGGTGGGTACTGACCTCATGGAAGTGATATCCTCAAGGTGTCATATTAAATTGTCAGGTTCATTTCTGCAACTTGTCTACATGAAAGGTAAAGGTACAATTCCAGGATCTGAAAAGACTATGGGAGATACCTAGTGTCCTGATCAACACCCCTTCTCCCAATAAACAAGTGGTAATGCAGTTTTCCATGACAGTGAGGGGGCTATGTACTTCTGAGATCAGATAGGATGCATTGCTTCACTGAACAAAGATTCTGCTATACAAAGGCACTATAAAACATGTGTGCATGAGGGGATTGTCTAAAAAATATAGCCTTTTCTGGCTTCTGCCCCTCCTGATAAGTATTAAAAATAAAAATGTCATCCCTGGTGTCTTGTGCTTCCCACCCTCACAGCCGATCACCAGCCCAGAATGAAGAATCCACACCCTTCACAGAGATTTGCATAAATGTCCCCATCTCCAATGTATCAAAAAAAAATTCCCAAATCCCTGGTGTCTAGTGGACCCCCCACCCTTCCACCAGATAATGCCCTCCTGCTCCCCCCTAGTACCCCAAGTATGCCACCGGCACAGCCCTCCACTCACCTCCAGAGCCAATAGCCCAACTGAGTGCTTCAATGAATGAGTGCATGCTTGTACAAGCGCAAGCTCATTCATTGAAGCACTCAGTCATACGGCTGGCCGTGGAGGTGAGTGGAGGGCTCTACCGGTGGCCTGTTTCGGGTACTGAGGGGGCACTATCTGATGACAGGGTGGGAAGTCCACTAGACACCAGAGAGTCTAGAAATGTTTTTTTTATTGATACATTGGGGACAGAGAAATTTTTGTAAAAGTCAGGGGGGATTCTTCAATTTGGGCCAGTGATTAGCTGGAGGGGAGGGACCACTAGACACCATGGATGATATATTACCACTACAAAGTTATAGTGGTTAAGGGCACTGAGTTGCACATTTTCCGGTGAAATTGGTGAAATTTCACAGCAGAATTTCATGAAATATGTCGCATGGCGAAATTGCTGATTTCGATGCAACTTTGCTGGTGAAATTTTGTTTCGTAACATCTCTATTCACTACACACTTAAGTTTGGATTTGTGCATTTTCCACATCAAATGTGATGTCCATGCATTATTCTATATACAAATCATATTAAATACCTTTGTTTAAGAAAAGTTGAATTTGAATTTTAAATTTAAATTAAAATGGTTTACTTTGCAGAATATTAGATAATGCCCTTTGTGAGAACAGGGCTGTACCAACTGAACTTGGAATTTTAGAACTTTAGAACTGTATGTATGAGATGCCCTCCTGTGGTTATAGAAGTACCTGAAATATTTAGAAATAAACAATCCTTATTGTAAGAATGATTTATTGATCCGTAACAGCCTAAACTGTTTTGCTCTACCAATATGGGGCCAGATATTCAAAACTTTGCACTGGGTGCATACCATTTGCACCAGGTTTGGGCCCCATATGCACTGGTCCCCTATATTCATAAGAGAAAATAGCGTGTGCAAACTGGATTTGCACCACGCAGAATTATAATGTATGCACTGGGCAAAGAGAGGGGGCATGTACACGAAAACAGGTGCTATGCTATGTTCAGCATGTTAGCACCAGGCAAGGTGTGTTTCATAGAATCATAGAAATCTGACTACAGAAAAGGATCCTTTTGGCCCATCTAGTCTGCCCCATTCCCCCCTGCCTACTTGCCCTCCTTGTCCCGAGATCTCCCACTCTGCCCACAGGTCAACCCCTTGTGTCTGCTCCATGCTCTCTTGAATCCTTCTACCATTTCAGCCACCTCCTCTGGCAGACTGCTCCAGGGCTCCACCACTCTCTCAGTGAAGTAACGCCCCATCATATTGCCCCTAAACCTTTCTCCTACTAATCTTAGATAATCTTAGATTATGTCCCCTAGTTCTAGCACCTTCATTTCTTGTGAATAAGCTCCCCTTATCTTATTAATCCCCTTCATGTATTTAAACATTTCTATCATGTCCCCCCTCTCCCTTCTTGTCTGCAGCAGGCATAGATCCAACTCTTTCAACCACTTCTCATAGGGCTCTTGGTGGCCCTTCTCTGCACCCTCTCAATCCCATCTATGTCCTTGCATAGGTATGAGGCCTTACCATGTATTTGTAAAGGGGTATCAGCACCTCCCTCCTTCTGCTTGCTGTACCTTTCCCTATGCACTCCAGCATTCTATTCACTTTGCCCACAGCCTTGCTGCATTGGGCCCCCACCATCAGGTTATCTGAAATTATAGTCCCCAGATCCCTATCCTGCTCAGCTGCCTTAATTGCATCCCCCCCCCAGTGTGTAAATGGCCTGTGGGGTTATTTTGCCCCATGTGTATTACTGTACATTTTGTGGCATTGAATGTCAGCTGCCAGGTTTCCAACCACCCCTCCAGACATTTTAGATCTTCCATCATAGCCTCCACCCTGCTGGGTATCCACCCTATTGCAGATCATCATATCATCTGCAAATAGGCAGACCTTTCCCTGTGTAACTTTGCACAACACTTAGCATGGCGCAAATTACCACCCAGAAAAAAGTAGTTTTAACTCTGTTCAGAACAAGGATGGGGCTTGGACACAGCAGCAACAGGCAACAAGGTTATATGCAACAACAGCAGCATGATTCATCTGATTGCTACAGGCAGTCAGGAGGCAGAGAGTGTTGACCACAACCTTGAGCCACTCCATATGCCATGAAAGAGACATGCTGCACACAGATGGCACCACCCACGTCTCCTTCATCTGGCACCACTCCCAACTCTGCAAGGAATTTGAGAGTGCCCCAGGACCCTGTGGAAACCTTGTCATTGTGGCCATGCAGCACACATCACCAGTAACCCTGTAGGGGTACACCAACATAATCCAGCACACACATGCAGCACTGAAGAGATGGAGGGTGTTGAGGGGAGGGTGTACAGGTGCCCAGCATACACCACATAGTAGGTGTTGCCACATGGCTGGGTCCATCCATGCAGTGCAAATGTTCCATTGAAGGGCATGCCCCTGACATCAGTGTGCCTGTATGATGGTATGTGCCTGCCCTCCCGGGGCACATAATACACACCTGTACATACACCCCATCACACGGCCAGCCATGTGTAGTTTACTGTGAGACTCCGATGCCATTGGCACAGTGTATGTGGGACACAAGATAGTATGATAGTAGTGTACACTGTCAGAACACACCTGCCAGCTAAGCCTGTCACTGTGTGGATAGCAGCAGTCATTGATGCCTGACACAACATGGACATTGCTGTGTCCCTCACAATGCTGGCTACTATCATTCTGTAGCATCGGAAATAGACCTTAGCAGACACAACAATATGTCAATGGCATGCAACACAATCACCCATGCCTGTAGTGCTAGTCCCCTGGGGCACAATAGCCTGTGCCGCTATGTACTGACCCAGCCTGCACCTACTGTCCTGTAGTTCCAGTCTGACATACAGGTGGTGCTGTGTGCAAACCCAGCATGCAGCCACTGACCTGTTGCTCCAGTCTGACCTACAGGTGGAGCTGTGTGTGCCCTGAAATAGCACAGGCAATCAACACATGGTAGTGCATGAAAATCAGGACATAGTGACACGCTAATGTGGCTGTTTGCCCCTGGACTTCCTAAGTAGGCTTATTTGCTGATCAGTTTTGAATATAGCAAACCTTTGCCCCAGGTTAATGTATTTGCCCTGGGCAAACATGTTAGCACTGGGCAAATGTGTTTGCCCTGGGCAAACCTGTCAGAACCATAGCACAGTTCTGCAGTATTTGACCTTTAATGTTGTTTGCAGTTGTTGTGCACCACTTCTTTTCTAGCACCCACATTGGCCACATAGTTCACCTTTGCCATACTCCACCTCTGTGTGCACTGGGCTGTTGTTGCAATTTGCACTGCCCAGTTGCATATTCAGAGCTGTCTTCTTTGCAGGGCTACTTCTGCACTGCACTGCACTCACAGCACTGTTTACCAACCTTCATTTGCTCATTATATTCAGCACTTTTTACCCCAGGGCTATTCCTTTGAATATTGTGTGCCACTGGCTGTGGGCTAAATTTGCATGCCAGGCAGTGCTATTTTTGCCCCTGGGCTAAGTTTTGAATTTTGGACCCATGGCACCTTTTTAATTATTGTTTGGCCCACCTTAATACATGCCTGCATAAGGTACAGATATATTATTCTATAAAAAAAAGGAAGAACAAATTATCTATACATTTGTGTCTGGTAGTTAACAATGGTGCTTACAGTCTTTTGAGCTTTACACATAAGAGGATTTTTTTTTATTGATTTCTTGAGTCATTATGGATTTCCCTACCCACTTATGTTTTGATTTCTGCGTTTTCCACTTCAAATTACTTAAGTGCTTTTTGTCTGGATTTCCAAAGCACTGCAGCATGATTTTGCTACACATGGGCTACTTGCAATGACTGTTAGTCCACATAAAACATTGCCAAACTTCATGTTACAAGTGCCACAAGCTGCACATAAATAAAAACACATGCATTACAACTATGTTGCATGTGAAATTGTTCTGCCATAAAGTGAGATAAGTGTTGAAAATGTGTCAAAATTTTTAACAAATGCCACAAACACTTTGGCACATTTGCAGTGATGCAGCTGCAACAGGACAACTACTTCAACTTGTCCAACCATAACTTTGAAAAGCCATCCCTTTTTATGTTGATTGCGCACATGTGTAAGAAACATGTTGTGACAGGTTTCTCCAGAAGCAGGTTGTGGAGGCATGGCACTGTTGTGGCCAATGCTCCCACAGCCTGCAAAAGCTTGTCCCACTTCCCCCAACACTGTGGCACACTGCTGCTGACACTAGTTCAGCCAGCGTGCCACAACTTTCCAAAAAAATCAGCCTCTGCAATCAGGGGCCACCTCGTCATTGCAGCGTCAGCCATCTGCTACAATGAGGGAGCAACCCGTCATTGCAGGGTAGGATGTAAAACTGCTGAGATTGTTTGTGAACATGGCGGCAGCTTGCCACCATGTTCACAAACAATGAAAACCCCCCCCACCATGTTTAGTTGCTGACAGGGGCCCCAATCCTCGTCAGCTTTGGTGCTTCTTTGTTGCTGACAGGGGAGCACACTCCCCATCGGCATTCTGTGCCCCCCCACTTTTGTTCCTGCCGACGGGGGTGCCCAATCCCCCATTGGTTACTGCTGCAAGAAAGCCTCTGCTGGCATACTGGGATCCCACCCCAGTGTATCAGATGCCCCTGCAAATTAAAAAATGGTCCCACAACGTCAGGTTTTTTTTTTATCCTGGAGAAAAGGAAACCATTCCTCGGTGCTCGCCCTGCTTTCCACCCGCAATCCGCACCCACCCACTGCATGCCCTGCCTCCCCACACCCCCCCCTCACCCCATACTTACCTTAGGAGCTTGGTGCAATGATCTTCGGTGGACCGGGGACACGTCTGCACTCTTCAAAGCCAACAGTGAACTGAGGAAATGCCGGTAAGCTGTATAATGTAATACAGAGGGTTTTTTCAATTTTACTGTATATGTTGAGCAATTTTTGGATTTTTTTCACCAAAATTTCAACATGGGGTTTTTAGGACCCCTACTCATGAACTCTTGAACTGTCATGGCATTAATTGGCCCGGAAAGGTGATTTTGCGGTCACTGCACGGAATCACCTTTCAGGGCCAATAAACAAAACGACAGTGCCAGTGTTCATGAGGTGGGCTCTCAAAAAGCCTATGTTGGTGGGAAAAAATAAAAAAAATGACTCTTTTACGAGCGTGTGCTGCACAGTACCTATGCACGTTCGTAACTTCGTGAATTTGCAGTATTTTCATGGCAGATTTTCAACATTGGCATTTTGTCACACCTTCTTGTGAACAATGCAGCTGTCATTGTTCACATCTGGGCGGAAATGTGTTTTCACACTTCTGGCGCAGAATAGCGCAGTCACTGTGGGATATCAGTGTTCTGGATAGATTAAAAAAATGACTGTTGCACTGTTCATGAGTAGAGGTCCTGAAATGGCTATGTTGAAAATTTGGTAATGATACTCCATAAAATGACTGTGTTACGAGCGTGCGTTGCTTAGTTTGCATGCACGCTCCTAACTTTTCGAATTTATAATATTTTCACTCCAGATTTCCAGCATTACCATTTTCCCACACCAACTTATGAACAGTGAAGCTGTCATTTTTCCCATCCTGGACGAAATGTGTTTTCGCACTTCCGGTGCAGACTAGAGCAGTTGCTGTGGGAAATCACTGTCCGGGACAGATTAAGAAAATGAGAGTGTTACTGTTCAGGAGCAGAGGTCCTAAAATGCCTAAGTTGAAAATTTGGTGATAATAGCCCATCGAATAACTGTGTTACAAGTGTGCATTGCACACTTTCCAAGCACCCTTGTAACTTTGCAGATTTGTAATATTGTCATGCCACATTTTCACCAGTGGAATTTTTCCACACCTCCTAACGAGCAGTACAGCTGTCATTTTTCACATCCTGACCAAAATGTGTTTCCACAGTTCTGGCGCAGAATAACGCGGTCGCTGTGGGAAATCACTGTTCAGGACAGATTAAGAAAATGACAGTGGCACTGTTCATGAGCAGAGGTCCTAAAATGCCTATGTTGAAAATCGGGTGACGAAACTCCTTAACATGACTGTGTTACAAGCGTGCATTGAACTGTTTCCACGCACCCTTGTAACTTCGCAATTTTGTAATATTTTCACCCCACATTTTCAACAGTAGCATTTTCCCACACCTCCTTATGAACAGTACAGCTGCCATTTTTCACATCGTGGCTAAAATGTGTTTTTGCACTCCAGCCACAGAATAGCACAGTTGCTGTGGGAAATCACTGTGTGGGATACAGTAAGATCAAACGAGTGAGAGGGGGGAGTGACTGCGCTCAACTGAGCTCTGTCAGGACTGCTGCAGATTTGTTTGTGGCCAGAGAAAGGGCCCAACGCAAGAGCCCAGCACAAAAGGGTAGCCTGCATCACTGGGAGAAACAGAACGAGTGAGCGAGTGACAGAGGGGGAGTGAGCAAACTCACCGGAGCTTTTTCAGGACTGCTGTGGATTTCTTCGTGGGCAGAAAAAGGCATCAATGAAGGAAGGGGCCCAGTACAAAAGGCCAACCTGCAGTGATGGGAGAAACATTACGAGCGAGTGAGACAAGGGGGACTGAGTGAGCTCACATGGAGCTCTGTCAGGACTGCTGCGGATTTCTTTGTGTGCAGAAAAAGGTGCCAATGCAGGCAGGAGTCCCATACAAAGGGCTGCTTGCAGCGCCAGGACAAACAGAATGAGTGTGTGAGAGAGGGAGACTGAGCGACCTCAACAGAGCTCTGTTGGGACAGCTGTGGATTTGTTTCAGGGCAGAGAAAGGGCCCAACATAAGAGCCCAGTACAAAAGGGCTGCCTGCAGCACTGGGAGAAACAGAACGAGAGAGTGAGTGACGGAGGGGGAGTGAGCGAACTCACCGGAGCTCTTTCAGGACTGCTGCAGATTTCTTTGTGGGCAGAAAAAGGCATCAATGCAGGCAGGGGCCCAGTACAAAATGCTAGCCTGCAGCGGTGGGAGAAACAGTATGAGCGAGTGAGACAGGGGGACTGAGTGAGCTCAACAGAGCTCTGTCATGACAGCTGCAGATTTGTTTGTGGGCAGACAAATGTGCCAGTGCATGCAGGGGCCCAGTACAAATGGGCAGCCTGCACTGGCGGGAAAACCAGAATGAGCGAGTGAGAGAGGGGGAGTGAGCGAGCTCAACAGATCTCTATTGTAACTGCTGCAAATTTCTTTGTGGGCAGAAGAAGGAGGCAACACAGGCAGGAGTCCAATAAAAAAGGGCAGCCTGCAGCGCCGGCAGAAACGGAATGAGTGAGTGAGAGAAGGGGAGTGAGCGAGCTAAACAGAGCTTTGTCTGGACTGCTGCAGATTTCTTTGTGGGCAGACAAAGGCACCAACAGAGGCAGGAGCCTAGTACAAAAGGGCAGCCTGCAGCACCAGGACAGACAGAATGAGTGACTGACACAGGGGGAATGAGCGACCTCAACAGAGCTCAGTCGTGACTGCTGTGGATTTCTTTGTTGGCAGAAAAAGGTGCCAATACAGGCAGGAGCCTAGTACAAAAGGCCACCCTCCAGCACCAGCAGAAATGGAACGAGTGAGTGAGAGAAGGGGAGTCAGCAGGCTCAACAGACCTGTGTCGGGACTACTGCAGATTTCTTTGTGGGCAGAAAAAGCCACCAACAGAGGCAGTAGCCCAGTACAAAAGGGCAGCCTGCAGCACCAGGAGAAACAAAATGAACGAGTGAGAGAGGGGGAGTAAGCCACCTCAAAGGAGTTCTGTCAGGACAGCTGCAGAATTCTTAGTGGTCAAAACAAGGTGCCTATGCAGGCTGGAGCCCAGTACAAAACAGCAGCCTGCAGCACCGGATGAAACAGACTGAGCAACTGACAGAGGGCCAGTGAGCGTGCTCAACAGACCAACACAATCAACATTCAGCATTGACAAATGCTTTTTATTTATTATTATTGTTTTCGTCAATCTGTCTATAGACTGCCACAGTCCAGCTGACCTGAGAGCCTGCGGCATAACCCAATAGTGACCTTCCCATCCTCTGCTAGCCCCATTTCCTTGATTGTAGCAGATTTGCAGTGCAAATTCTGAGGCAGCCACCAGCTATCATCATCATGCTTGTGTTGTTTGTTGACCCTGTTTTCTCCCTCCCACCTCCCCTTGTATGAGGTATAGCTTCTGTTTGTCTTGGATGTCACAGCACACACACTGGGAGAAAGTATCGCCCCCTATAAGAAACCAGGTTTCCTGAACCACTGCGAAGAGGGGCTGGGTCCTGGTTGCCACCTTTCCCAAGCTGGCTTACATTGCAGTCATCAGCATTCCCAAGCTGGCTGCACCTGATGCTGAATCTTTGAATTTCATCCTAAAGTCAAGTTGCCAACATGGCATGGAGACTGTGCAGCTCATATCTTTATTAGTTTAAGGAATATTTATTTCTGAAGTATGAACATTGCAGCCCATGTCTCTTTTATTTAAAGATTATTTATTTCTGAAGAATAGAGTCATATAATGTGCATCTTGCTTTTTGTTATATTATGTAATAAAAAGTATCAATAAAAAGTTTGAAAAATAAAATATTATGAGAATGACTTCTTTGGAGATGATGGAAGCTTCCTGGAAAGCCTCTACTTGTTTCACAAAAATTCTCAAGAAGAGAGTTTATAGAAGGACTGTTTCCAGAGGAGGATTCTATTTAAAATTATTTTTCAGAATATGTTTAGCTGATTCAAAAAATCATTTTGACTGTGTTATGTTTTCATTATCTCAGATTATGTTATTGGTGATGAATCAGAAGACTAAGGCAACAACAACAAAAACCCACAGTGTTTTGAATTCTATAACATAGATTTTCTTAGGGGCATTTTGGAATGTGGAATACAATTTTGTGGGGGCACTCCTTCCTTATTCAAAAGTTGGACAGCGAGATGATCTGGGTCAAGGAAGGACATAGTTAGATGGGTGGGAAGTTGGAAGGCAGAGTGTAGTGATAAATGGAGTCAGATACAAGGAGAAGGAGATTACCAGTGCAGTGTGACAAGGGTCAGTTCTGGGTCAAGTCTTTTCCAATATGCTCATCAGTAACATAGGAAATGGAATACAGGGCATGACATGTCTCTTCAGAGATGACACTAAGCTCTGTGGTATGGTAGACAGCAAGGAAGCTTAAAGGGAGATGCAGTGGACCTGCAATGACTGGATAGAAGGTCTTGGGGTTGGCTTCTGAAATTCAACACCAGAAAGGGCAAGGTGACCGACACTGGGAAAAATGACCCCAAAACAGAGTACTGGATGGGAGGGGTAAAGCTGGACACCACTTGTGAGGAAGAGACCTAGGAATAATAATTGACTCCATTAAATAAAACAGCCCATGCAACAAGTCCTACAGTAAGGCACACGGGATGGCTGTATGTACTGGGAAGGGTTTTGACAGACGAAGAAAGAGGCATTACTTCCTCTTTGTAGATCACTGGTGAGATCACACTTAGAGTGCTGTACCCAGTTCTTAGTCCTTACCTAAAGAAAGAAAAGAACAGGTTGGAAATGGTGCAGCACAGGTTAAAAAAATGATTTGGGGCCAGCATGGCAGATCCTACGAGGACTGGCTTTGGGGTACTGAACATGCACACGCTCATGGCCAGACAAGATAGGGATGATATGATAGAGATCTTCAAGTTTTGGAAAGGAATGAACAAGGTGAATTGCAAGGAACTATTCAACAAGAGTAGTGTATCTAGAACATGAGGTCATGAGTGGAAGCTGGTGGGAGAGAGGTTCAGGAGTAGAGATGGGCAAAGTCCAAAAAATCCATTCTGCAAAGTAATTTATAAATTTCACACAATTTCGCAAAGCAGAATTTGCAAAACTCGTGGAATTTGCAGGGTGTGAATTGTACAAATTTTGCCATGAAGTCCAAAGTTTCGCCCTCAAATTTGTGCTTAATGGCATATTTACACAATTCATGATAAAATTCCTGGTGAAATTCACATAACTCACACAAAATGAAGTTTGACAGGTCAGGGGAGGCTTCTGGAAGCTCTGCAAAGCATCATTTTCAGCTGCTTCTCTCAAACTTCACCGCCAAATTTTTATTTCACCACATCTCTATTCAGGAGGTACATAAGAAAGTTTTCTTTTACTGAGGGAGTGGCTGAGTCCCTGAACATTTTGCCAGCAGGGGAGGTGAACACCAAAACCATTGGTGTTTCCAAACACAGTTGAGTAAGGGTTATGGGCTTAGTAGTTAGACGGAAAGTAGTAATAAAATGGGGAGCAAAGGACTGTATAGTGTGGGCAGAGACCCCATATTGATAAAAGATCGTAGGGTAATATAGGGTGTTGGGGCAGACTAGGTGGACTATTGGTCTTTTTTGACTGTCATTTCATTTTTTAGGTTTCTATGCATTACATTTTATTTCAAGCCTGCTATGGGACAATCATCCTGTAAAAAACTAATCTGGTTCATATTTTCATGGTTTAGAATATTTTATCTTTATCATTCCCATGTTAGGAAATACTGTGATATGGATATAGCTGTTACTCCTGTGACAGCTATTTGTCTGTCTGTCTGTCTTGCATATCCAGTGTGAAACAAAAAAGAATCAGTGTTAGAAACATCACCTACCAAAATGTCATTTATTTTCAAATTGCACAATTTTTGTAAAGGACAATATCCCATGCATACAAATGGAGAGTTTCATGAATTTGCACATAAAATCACACTGTGTTGGAAGACAGATATCAGCTGACATTAGGCTGAAGATCACCTGACCTCTTTGACACCTATAGCAACAATGTGCAAAACTATGAAACTGCACATTTTTAACAGTATAATAATACTGTTTCACAAGTTGCACATTTATAATGGTAATTCCATCACTAGCTGTAAGACTAAGGGTTTTTTTTTTTTGAAGAATAAATGCCTCGGCTTCAAATTGTGGATTTTACCAGTGCAAATTTGTACACTTGAAGAAAAACAAAACTACAATTACTGAAAAGGCAAGAACTTTGCAGGATTTTGGCAGTAAACATATATGCTGGCATTTGCAAGCTACATGCCTGTTTTATGTAAGTTTTTGTAAACTTTTATGTAAGAGTTACATGCAGGGACTGGGTAAGGATTGTGACATTTTCCTTGCATAGAAAATTCATCAAAAGAAAAATTCCTTGCTTTAGGAAAGAAAATTCCATGCCAACATCCTGAGATGCAAGGAAAAATGTGGGGTTACTGTACTACAGTATTGGTTTCACATCCTGATGTGGGGCTGGAAGCTACAACCTTCTGATTCTAGAGGAAGGCATCCAATCTACTGAGCCACTGCCACGTTGCTGTTCAAATGTTGTGCAAAAACATATATAAACAGTTACTCAAGCAATAATCTTGATAAAGCCTTACATATTTCTTGCATTTTTTTCCTCAAAATACTTTTAATTTGAATGCACAAGACCACACTTACATCTCTCAGAGTGGTGTCCACATCCATATTAATATACACTTGAGGTCATAATACTGTACTCTACTTGTGGTATTGCAGTCATTACCATGACTAATTATTATGTGTGGTAGATATATACAGATATGAATTTACATGGGGTGTAAGAAAAAAGGGCTGCTAAATTGTAAATGATTAAGACCATGTTTTCCTACAAAGTTCCTCAGTAATGACAGGCAGGAAAAACTAAGAAAAATATATATAATATTAGCTGAATACCAACTAAATAGTACATTTGAAAAAATTACTGAGGTGCATGCAGCTTTCTACAGCTCAGGTTGTACTTAAAGATTTCTACCAGCTCTATGAAGATATGCATTCTTTCCTATAAGTATACAGAGTAGAGCAATCCTCCTTGCAAAGTTCTTACAAGGTGTCATTCATCCTTAAACACTCCTTTATACTTGCATGTTTCTTGACTAGTGTAAGCACATGACTTTTTCCTTGCACTATTCTTACACACATGTATATGTTTACACTAATAGTACAAGAATAAAAGCATGTGCTTAAACTAGTCAAGAAACATACAGACATAACTATTTTGTACCATACTACATTTTAAACTTGAAGAGTTCTTAACTAGTGTTACAACTTATATTGTGCACTTGCAACAAAACCTTTTGTGTACTTGCAATTAACCTGCATTTCTTCACATAAGAAAAATGATAGTGTGTATCTGATAAAATTATTGCACAGTCATGCAAAACACTTACAGTAATTTTGATACTAAGTGCATTTTTTTTTATTTATACTCCTCTGGTCAACCTGCCCCCTTCTCCCAGTCCCCTTGGTCCCCCCAGCCCCGTCACTATGGGTGTCCATTGGGTCTTATCCTGTGGCACAAGATATCCAGCTAGCTGGGTGTGGAGCCTTCGAGGGTTTGGAGTCACCTGCCAGTCACCTGTTTTTCCATTGTTCTGTTCTCTTCCTACCCTTTGCCTGGGTGCAGATGTCAGCGTGTGTACGTGGAGGCGCATGCACATTACAGGTCCTGCACCACCCAACCTTCCATTGGTGTCCCCAACCTGCACTGCCCTCAGACCTCCCACTGGGGGCAGTCATTTAGCGGGAACACCAATCCACTCTTCCCAGGAGAGGAGAGCTGTCCTCCGGGCGCTCAATCCTCTCCCTCCCCATCCAACCCCCGGTGACCCATTCACACTGTGAACATGGGTCACTGGATTGGCAGGAGATAAGACATGGATGCCTCAGCCCTCCCTACCAATGGGCTAGCTCTACTGAGAATTTTTTTTTATGTTATTCTTACATATCATGTAAGATTAGTTGTGAACCTTACATTTTTTTTTCAGTAAGGGAAATAAGATTCCCAAATTGTACAAAATAATGTGAAACATTGTCACAATTGGTGAAAATTGCATGCAACTGAATTTTCTAATTTAGCCAGCATAATGTCAGGGATAAGTAATTCAATCTCTTATGATCTGGCCAACCAGATTGTATTTGACTGAATCTATCCTTGTAATGTATATTTCATTACTAAACAAAATCAAACCTCATGAGCACCCATTACTTTTATTCTGATAGCTAGCTGACTTATGGGCAAACATGTTTACTTCTGTTATGACAATGGGACATCCTGCAACATTCATGCATGTTTTTATGAATCTGAATTGATTATGAGGTGCTTCAATTTGTAATCAGGCTACAACATTTTTCATTTGAATCAACATCCAACTTACAATGAGCTCTAAGATGGCCTCCGAGGAGTGAATATGTTGAACTTCGAGCTCCATAATCTATATCGAACTCCTTCATTCCAAGTGGTATCTTGATATCTATCAGCATTATTTTCAACTCGCAGGTTCCATAATGTTTCCAGAATGGAACCTAATTATCCAATACCTAAACTCACAAAAACAGAATGCAAGCATGAGAGAGAGAGAAAAAAGAGGAAAAGTCCTAAATGTTTGCCATCAGTCTTGCAACAGCCAGGCAAGAAAGATAGAATTGGTACGATTAAAAATACCTTATGGACATCTTGGGCAGTCCTGGGAGTGTTTCTGTGGCTGAGGCCAAGGAAACTAGCACCAGTCTTGAATTAAGTGAAGCCGCTAATCGAACTACAAGTACACATCTTTTTATTGATCAGCAAAAGCCATTACAATATACTACAAAATAAAAATGAAGTGCAAGCAATCATAATAAAATACACTCTAACATACAGTATATAAATACATTCAGTTTTGATTATAAAGTTCAGAATTCCAGAACAGTATCGATAATCAATCTATAAAATGTAAGTTACATTCTAAAACAAGGGCAAATATGCAAGTAAAAGAGAATGATAGCCTGAATACAGTAATCTATATTCTTAACATTAAGTTCATTCCATCTTTTGTCCTACAGAAATGTAGTTAAAAATGTTATTACACTTTCTAGTGTGTACTTCTCTTGAGTGGTAAAAAGATACTCAATTATCTTTTCAAGAGGGAGACTGAGACCACCTAACAACCCACCCAACCATTTTCTTCTATTGGTATCAAATAGAAGACACAATAGTGCAACATGCTTTAAATCATCAATTAATTTTTTCCCATATTTACAAGGAGGAGAAGTAATATTATTTTGTTTTTGCCTAAATTAGATAAATTGCGTATGGTATATTTCTATTCTAAATCTAGTGTAAATTCTTCTCAGTTTAGGGCAAGTGAAGTGTGTAAGATATGGTTCTAGCCCCCAAATAATCTTGAATTGTTTATAATAATCATGTAGTTTTAATAAAGATAACTGAGTGAATAACTGGTTAATGTCCAAGTCACTAAGCCTCATTTTAACATCATGGGTAATTTTTTCCCCATGGTCTGATGTAAATAGTGTGCAAAAGGTGTCCCAAGCTGGGGGGCATTAATGTATTCTTGATTAGCTGAATAAATGGGTGTACATAATCCATAGTTGCCAACCTAATCCTTCCCTCCCTCCCCCTAAACACATTCTGGGATATCTCTGTTCTGAGAGTAAAAAAGTTTTTAATAGAAACATGATTTGTCTTTCTTTTATTAATGAAAATAGTGATTGTTCTCTCAATTCTAATTTGAGGATGCAAATAGGAGTCCCTTGGGGCAACAACAAAATGTTCTGTATAGTTTGTTGAGTATTGTTTCTAGGGAACTAGTATAAGTAAAGCCCCCTACTTGGTGCATAGATTATGCTAGCTCTAATTTTAGTATTAATGACCCTTAAAATCCCCCAATTGAAGATTTGCCCATTTTGGCATTAAATATTTTAAGAGCATTAGCTGCCAAGGACATTTTATTCTGTATCAATTCCAAATGTTTTATCCAAGCTAAATTATATATAAATCTAACCCCAAGGTAGTTATAATTTTGTACTACCTCAATAGTATTTCCATCAATCTTCAACCTTGGTCTATTTTTAATTTTGTTTCCAAAAATCACTATGTTTGTTTTACTTTGGTTGATCATCAATTTCCTTGGTCTACATAGTGATTCAGAGAGTCCTAACTTCCTCTTGAGTCCCAGTGCAGTGGTGGGAAGGAGCACCAGGTCATCTGCATAGGCCAAGCTATCAGTTCTATGTTCATTAACTTTTGGTGTGTGGGAATCAGGATCTGTGATTTGTTGTAAAATAATATTGATATAAATATTAAAACCATCAGGGGCCAGAATACATCGCTGTCTGACCTCTAGGTCGGTTCAGAATGTATCTGTAACATGCCCATATTAATTGTACTGTATTCTCACCCAAGTGTGTTCATGTAGTCTGATTAAGGTGTCCAAGCTCAATTCCTCAAGTGTAGCCCAGAGGATTTTCCTGCTAATGCAGTCAAAACCTGCAGAAAAGTCCACAAAGCATCAATATAGTCTGCCTTTCCATATCTTCGTGTACTTCCAGACTATGTGTTAAAAACACATAGCAGTGTTATACAGTGTATGTATTTCTTCTGAAGCCATTCTGTGCCTCATTGAGGACAGAATGCTCCTCAGACCATTCTAATAGTCCACCCAGTATGATCTTGGAGAAAATTTTCTGGGAAACATCAATCAGGCTAATAGGTCTGTACAATTTTGGGTCATTAGGATTTTCCTTTTTATAGATAGGGAATATAATACTGCCTGACCAGCTTTGGGGAAATTCCAGGTTTTATAAGAACCCATTAAATATTTGGAACAGAAGTGGAATCCACCATTCTTGAAATGACTTAAACTCATCTCCAATAAGTCTATCTGAGCCTGGGGCTTTACTGGACTTCAAAGAATTTAAAGCAGTGTAAATTTCATCTTCTGTAATCATAATAGGCCTTGGGCAAATGACCCCATTCCTATAATTTATTTTGCTTTATATTTCTTCTTCTTCTTCTTTAAGAGAGCAGTATAGGTTCTAGAAATAAACGATCCACCTTTGTGGGGTAATATGTAACTCTACCCTTGTTTGATATTTATTATATCCCTGTGCTATTTTCCAAAATAAGTTTGCCATCCCTATTAAGTACTGCTTGTCTTAATTTTTCCCACTGACAATGGGAATATTTGTTCCTTTCATCCTCCAAAACATTTTTATGTTTTCCTCTTTCCCTTTTTAATACCACATAATCCATTTGCTTTTTCTTTCTTTTCTGTCTGTACTGTCTGAGATTCTTGTCATAAGATGCTTTAACATTTCTGCATTTTTGATTAAACCATGATTTTGAAGTGGTGCATTGTCCAATATTTACTATATTACTAGTTTTACAAAATGTTCTCAGGATTATGCATATATTTCCCCAATAATTGTAAATTTTGAGAGCTTGTGCTTTGTCAAGAATTTGATTATAAATGTTATATACTTCACCTCAGTACAAACTTTCCTCCAGCTGTGCTTTAATTGGACTACCTGGTCCAAAGATAGTGAAACTGTTTCTGAAACTCATTCCAAAGTAACAAATGAGACCACACCTTAATCAATACCTGAGACTGGAGCTACAAACCAAAAAAAACAATCATGTCTCTTCATTTCCGTCTCTTCCTTAGCTCATCTGGTTCAAAACCATCTCCACAGAAGGAACAGATGGCTATACAAGCTCAAGCAAGTAGTCATGCTTTAGCCTCAGATTCTGAATTCCAAGATGGTCATATTAAAAAATGAATTCCTTTGGTGAAGTAGCAAAGTCATTCAGTATAGTTTTGCATATGCTAGAAAAAACTTAACACTAAGACTGATGCCAGGTTTGATTGGCTGGAAAAAAGCATTTCCACAATACAACTAAAACTGGAACAAAATACAAAAGGAATCTAAAGTAGTATCAAAGGAAAATAATGAAATCAAATAAAAATTACAAAAACATTCAACCCTGGCAGTGTCACTGATGTGTAGCTCAGTAGCCACAGCACATAAAATAAGAAATCTGAAAAACAACCAGAGACCACAAAATTTGAGATCTGTGGGAATTCTGTCAATAAAAAGACCAGTCTTAAATATGTGGATCATGGCCAAAGAATTCTTGATTCAAGAGTCTCAATGCACAACATTGACAGTACCCAATATAATCAAAGCATTTCATCTCCGATGGAGAATTAACCAAGTAGGGGTGGAGGTGCAGCAATCTGTGTTAATTTTACAAAAACTGCAACAGTCCCTCTTAAGGCTCTTACCATCTTGGTCCTTCTTGATGTCACTGCAGCGTTTGACACTGTGGACCATGGTATGCTTTTGGAGTGCCTGCAGCTTCTTTGTGGGCTGTTGGGTACTGTCCTCGAATGGTTTAGATTTTTCCTCGCCGACAGGTCTCAAGGGGTGGTCACTGGAATTTATTCCTCTGACACCCTTCCCGTATCCTGTGGGGTGCTGCTGGGCTCCATATTGGCACCCATGTTGTTTGCAGTGTATATGCTACCATTGAAAGATATCATCAGGTGATATGGTTTGAGTTTTCACTGCTATGCAGATGATACTCAACTAACATACTAACATACTAAAATGCCAGCAGAATAGACCTAATGGTCTCTCAAGTCTGCTCAATTTTTAGCACCGGCACTGATGGCCAATTTTGGTGTCCCCCCCCTCCCCCTTGGGTTATACTGTCCCCAGTCCCAGATGTTCAACCTGTATTAGGCCTGGTCAGATTTATCCTTTCCCTGTACCTGTCCCATTCCCTCTTAAACCCATCCACAGTCTCCATCTCTACCAGCTCCCAGGGCAGTGCATTCCATAGCTCCACCACCCTTTCAGTGAAATAACATCTTCTCCTCCTCTCCCCTCTGAGCCTGCCCCCATCCAGCTTACACCCATGAAATCTTGTTGCCCCACCCTCCTTCCTTTGCAGCATCCTGACTGGGTCTCCTTTATTGATCTCTTTCATGTACTTAAAGACCTCTACCATGTCACCATCCCTCCTCTCCTCCACGGTGTCCATGTTGAGCTCCTTGAGCCTTTCCTCATAGGTCCTCTCCCCCAGGCCCCAGATCATTTTGGTTGCCCTCTTTTGGACTGTTCCTAGGAGTGTAATGTCCCTCTTTAAATGTGGTCTCAAAAACAGCACACAATACTCGAGGTGTGGCCTAACCAAGCAGTTGTACAGTGGAAGGATCACTTCCACCTTTCTGGAGGTAGTCCCCCTGGTGACACATCGCAGCATCCTATTTGCCCTTGCCACTGCCCTCCTACAGGTCTCTGAGTTGTTCATTTTGACATCTACCACTACCCCCAGGTCCATCTCATCCTCCATGACTTGAATCATGTCTCCTGTCAGGGTATGCCCCTGGCCTGGATTTCTGACTCTCAGGTGCAGAACCTTGCACTTCCCCGCATTGAATTTTAGTTACCATTTTCCTGACCACCTTTCCAGAGCCTCCAGGTCCTCCAGCAAGGCCACCCTCCCCTCCTCCCCATCCACCACAGCACCCAGCTTTGAGTCATCTGCAAAGAGACTCATCTCACTCCTGATCCCCTTCCTGATGTCTGAGATATAGTTGTTGATTAGGAGTGGCCCCAGTACTGACCCCTGGGGAACCCCACTAGTAACCCTCCTTGGAGGTGAGGCTAACCCTCCAACCACCACCTTCTGAGTATGTTCAGAGAGATAATTCCCTATCCATCTTAAAAACTATCTCTCTACCCCCATTTCCTTCAGCTTAGCCAGCAGGCCACTGTGGGGTACCAAATCAAATGCCCTGCTAAAGTCCAGAAAGAGGATGTCCACTGGCCTACCTTGGTCCAGGGCCCTTGTCACCCAGTCTTAGAACTCAACAAGGTTTGTCTGGCACAGTCTTCCCATGACAAAGCCATGCTGCCTATTGTCCAAGTACCCAGTTTTCTCCAGTAACCCCCTAGCCTTTTCTTGACAATACCCTCCATCACCTTGCCAACCACCGATGTCAGGCTAAGGGGCTGTAATTTCCCACATCCTCTCTTGATCCCCCCTTGTGTATTGGCATGACATGAGCCACTCTCCAGTTTTGGGGCATCCACCCAGTCCTCAAAGAGATGTTGAAAAGCTCCGCTAGAAGGACTGCCAGGACATCCACCAGTTCCCTCAGCACCCTGGGATGTATCTCATCTGGGCCAGGTGCTTTCTCCATCTGAAGGGACCTGGGGGCTTCCCTTACTCTCTCTAGTGGGATTTCAGCCTCCACATCCTCCCCCTTTTCACCTTGCATTGCTGGGCTCCCACCTGTCTGTGGTGGCCATTCCCTTTCCCCAGACCCATCAGGGCCCCTGGTCTCTGCCGGTCTTCCCCTCCTCCATTTTGCCCCTGCTCCCCTTGCAAGACATAGCCCCTCCTTCCCCCTTGTAAAAACTGAGGCAAAATACTCATTTAAGACTTCTGCCTGTTCCCCCACCTCCTGTGCCCAACCATCCCCTATCCTTATCTTGCTGATCTGCCCCGTTACTTTCCTTTTTTCTCCTATCTATCTAAAGAACCTCTTGTCCCTCTTCTGGATCCCACTGGCCAAGGACTGCTCCTTTTTTGCCTTAGCTGCTCTCACCACCCTGGTGACTCTCTTGGCTGTCAGCTCATATTCCTCCTGATCCCTTTCACTCCTTGAGCACTTGAAGTGCATATAGGCTGCCTTCTTTTTCCTCACCACCTCCTGTTCCTCCCGGGTCCATCAGCAGGGTTTTCTGACCTTACCGAGCTTATGCCTTTCCCTTGAGCAGGATCTGGTAACCTTCTGTATTCCCCTCCTAATGATCCCCCACCTGCTGTTAGTATCCATATTTGGCCTTATCCCATCCAGATGATCTTTAAGGATCCTTCCCATCTCCCTGAAGTCTGCACCTCTAAAGTTGGTTACTACCTGTATAAGTCTTTTCTACTGGGGCAGGTTAATGCAGTCTCTGTGCTAATCAGCCATCTCACCAAGATCAAGGATTGAATGAGCACCAGCTGGCTGAGACTGAATCTGGACAAGACTGAAGTGCTGGTAATGGACCTGGGTTGTCCAAGGGTGGGTTTGGGGGCTGGACAGGCATCATGCATATGGCTTGATGGTGTTCAGCATACTACCTCAGACCAGGTGCATAACCAGGGCATTATTTTTAATGATGACTTGACCCTGAAATCTCAGGTGTCGGCCATTGTTAAATTCTTATTTTAACATATGAGGAATATTGCCTGGGTGAAACACCTGGTTCCTTCGGATGATCTGCCAACAGGGTCAACACCTTCATCACCACCCACCTTGACTACTACAATACCCTCTACCTAGGGCTTTCTGGGGTTGATATCTGCCACTTGCAGCTAGTGGAGAAAGCTGCAGCCAGGCTTTTGATTGGAACATCTAGGGCCAGTCATATTACACCTGTGCTGTGCAGACTGCACTGGCTTCATGTTCAGTGGTGGATCACCTTTAAGGTTGGCTTGCTAACCTTTAAATCCCTACATGAACAGGGACCTAGCTACCTGCAAAATCTCTTGACTCCCTACTGGCCCCTCCATCCTCTCTGATCTGCTGATGAGGGATTGCTATGGATTACCGTTGTTCATTTAAAACATCTGGTGCCTTTGCTTTTTCCTTTGTGGCCTCTACCCTATGTAATTATCTACCTCACTGGTTAAGAGAAAGCCTGACCATTGATAGATTTAAAACTGAGCTTTTTAATTTAGCCTTCCCAGAAGAATTTAAATTTATTGACGTATTTATTGTTAGTGTAAATTTTATACTTGTATGTTGTATTTTAATTGTGAAGCACCTTGGTTCTGGAAAGATGCTATATAAATAAAGTTTTACTTTACTTACTTTACTTTACATTTTCCTCCATGCTTGATAGAAAACTAATTCTAAAAACAGCCACAATCAAGGGTGAATTTAAATATCAGGACAAGAAGGTTTATATCTCTCTGGATATTTCTCCAATAACTCAACAAAGGAGAAGATGTTTCCTGCAATACAGGCAGGAGGTTAAAGACCTTGGAGGTCAAATTTCAGTATTCTACTACTGTAAAGTCCTTATCACCTTAAAAGATGAAATACATTTTTTTTTATTATTGCTGAATGCCAATTAAAGACTTTATACAGTCTCATGAACAGCTCAAATTGCTTCAGTGGTAGTAGATTTTGATGGAAAGGACAACTCCAAGCTGGACAGCTGACTTGATTGTCAAAACTCATCTGGACCAGATGAAACAAATTCTAGACAGAGCCAACAGAGCTGTGAAGAGCTACCAAATGATCAAAGTTATTCTCTTGTTGGTGCCATATAGTGCTCTTTAGTCACAATCATCAAAAACTGGCATGCTGCTAATTTCAGTCCTCTTAAATTTATTTAGAGCACATGCTGCTGCTCGTGTGTATGTGTGTGTGTTGCGCGTGCCCATAGGAATCAGATAGCTAAGACAGGCTGCAAACTACACTGTCTGCAATCTGACATTGTAGTCTGAGGTACAGAGGTTCAGTAAACTCCAGACAGCTTATAATGAGTTAACCCCTAGGTTGCTGAAAGAAATAGAATACATCTATTAGACTGAGCTGGACAAATGATAGAAACAGCAGTTTAAAACAATTTTTTTTGTTAATATCCTGAGAAGTTCTGAGGTACAATACAGTAGCATCCCCTCTCCTTTCAGATGCCTTTAACAAAAAGCAGCAACTAGCAAAAATCTGAGGGGAGAGCACTATTTTGCTAGGGTTACCACCTGTCCTGAGTTTCGCAGGACAGTCCTGATTTGGGCAGCTGTGTCCTGAAAAAAAAACCATGAAAAATACTATATGTCCTGACTTTTCAGTAGAAAAAGTATTTTCTAACTTGCCATTAAATGTTGTAGAAAACTGTATTACGTTAACTAAAATTCATTAAAATGATATGAAACCATAGAAGCAACCAAGAAACTACAATATGTGTCCTTAATTCTGATTATATAGAGAAAACAAGTCTGTTGCATGGGTCAAGGTTACATACTGTCCTGTGAAAAATCATGTTTCAGTAAGAAATGTCCCACTTTGGGCTTCTTAAAAGGTGGTAACCCTATATTTTGCAGCTGTGGAGGAATACATCCAAATGTCCAAAAAGCAAGTTCCAAGATCAGCAGTTTTAGTGTTACAATCCCAATAGTGCTGTAGGCTTCACCCACTGCCCTAAAAATTAGCAGTTCTGGTGACTGAACTGTCACTGAAACAGTTCCTGAACCAAACAGTTGACTCTTTCATTTGTAGTAGCTAAACAAATAATTAATATTTTAATATCTAAAATATGTGCTGAAAATATTTTTGAGTAGGGAGAACAGTGTTGAGGGGTCAAGAGAATTATGAGGGGGGGTGATATACTCAGTTCTATATAATAAATATAAACTATGCCTCAGGGAAATACCAAATAGGTAACATAGCCAATGGTTTATGATTTTGATTATGTTTTTCTTTTTTTAAGAAAGGTTTAAAGAAACACATAAGTTGTGATAATCTGTTAAAAATTAAATAACAGACTATGATGTAATGGAAACATATATAATAGTAGAGTATGTTTTTCAAAGGTTTAATCTATTACTTATACCACTTTACTAGTCTGGGGGAGAATCTCTGACTATATATATATATATATATATATATTATAAGTCTATTAAGTGTGGTACCACAAACTTTTACACCTCCTCTTAGAATGAAGAATTATTTTTTCTTGCTTTTGTGCATAGATCTCCACATCAATTTCTCTTTTTGCTTATCCTAAACAGTTTATTAAAATAGAATAGTGAGGGTTTTTCCAACCAGGCAAAGAGAGGTGATTCTGCCCCTCTACAGGTTGCTGGTAAGGCCACACTTAGAGTACTGTCTGCAGTTTTGGAGGCCATACCTAAAGTGTGATATCAGGTGACTGGAGGGGGTGCAGAGGAGGGCAACAAAGATGATATGTGGAATGGAGGGGAGAGACTATGACAGCAGGCTGGGAGACCTGAATATGTACACCCTAGAGGATAGAAGGGACAGATGGGATATGATATAGACATTCACGTAACTGAAGGGAATCAATAAGGATGGGGCAGATGGGGTCTTTAAGTTGAGGAGGGGGAGGGTCACAAGGGGGCATGGGTTAAGAATAGAGGGGGAAAGATTTAGGAAGGAAATGAGGAGACACTATTTCACAGAGAGGGTGTTGGCAAAATGGAATGCCCTACCAGAATGGGTGGTATCATGTAAATCTGTAAACAGCTTCAAAAGGGCATGGGACAGGGAACAGGGGAGAGTGAGGTTGGGGGAGGTGGGGGGTGGCAGTGGGATGACAAAAGGGAGGGGGTGGGGCAGCTGCAATCAAGGGTATTGGCTGCACACTCAAGCAGACTTAGATAGACCGGGTGGTCTGTTTCTGCTGGCACATTTGTGTGTTCATATGTAATATTATAGTGTGTTTTTGTAACAAGTTGAGGAACAATAAGTAACATCGTAATCGCAGAATAATTGCTTGAAATGTTAGTAACAATGTATTTTTTTGTATATTGTTCAAAAATACAAATTATAAACAGAAAGAAGCAACATTCAGTTTCAATAACTGGCATGAAACAGGCAGGGCATAAAATACATATGCTGGGAGTGGTGAAGTGCATTGGCTGTGGGGCGGCAATATTCAGGAAGACTTTCTGGAGACTGCAGTGCTGACCAATCTACATGAAATTCTCTGGGCTGAAGGGGGAGATAGCATGTCTCCAGGCTGACTTGGCTAGGATTTGAGGGGCCTCCTCTACCACCCAGGGACCACCAAGTCTGCCATTGCTGTCCTAAAGGTTACTAAGGAGGAGGGGAAGCTGGATTAAGGTGGTCTCGGGAAGGGTGATGGTGGTGGATCAGAGGCACATTCCACAGATGGTACCACTACACAACCAATAGGTCACTCTGGCAGGGTGGGACTGTCCTATGGAGGCACCTGTGGTAGTGACCAAGGAAGATGTGGGGGTCCTCTGTAGTAAAGGCCCCCAAGGTTAGTGGTACCACAGAGAAGCAGGAGGAAGCAACTCCTGGTGGGGAACTCATTTGTTAGGGGATGGATTTGGGGACAGGAAGGGAGAGAGAGGTTAGGTGCCTACCCAGCACCATCACTAGGAAGGCTGTGGAGTGGATTCTGAAGATTGCTAGAGAAGGTGGACAGGGGTAAGCTGGGTGTCATGGTCTGCCTCAGGACCAATGACCTGGCTAGGGTGAAGCTAGAATATCACAGGATGAGTTTAGGGAGTTGGGAAGGGGTCTCAGGCAGGTAGCATGCTTGGTGGCCTTTTCTAAGGTGCTACCTGTCTATGATGGGGAGAAGTGTAAGGTACTCCAAACTAGGAGTTTCAACACATGATTGAAGGACTACTGCAGAGAGGAGGGGGTTGGCTACATTGGAGATTGGGGTCACATCTGGAGGGATAGAGGCCTATACATTGGAGATGTTCTACATACATCCGGGAGGGGAAGCACAGTGCTCAATGAATGTTTAAAATGTTACATTGATGGGCATTTAAATTAGCTGATGGGTTGACAGAAGGAAATGGGGAGATATAAACTGTTCCCACAAACTGAAGTAGGCAGTAGGGAGAGATCAAAGGGAAAGAAATCCACAAGGGTGCCCAACAAAAAAGGAAGCAAAGGGGTAGAAGTGAAGAAAGATGAGAATGAGAGCAGAGGGGGTAAGGAGAGAAGGCAAAAGGGGACAGGGGATGATGACAAACAGGGTGGTAGCACATTCTGAAGGCATGTTTGTAAATGCTTGAAGTCTGGGAAACAAAATCCCGAACCTAGAAGCCATCATGGCAGAAGTAGACCTGAATATTTTTACCATTACTGAGTCACGGTGCAATGAAAACCATGACTGGAATATGGCCATACCAGGTTACACTCTGTTCAAAAGGAACAGGGTGGGGAAAAAAAGGGTGGGGATTGGCTCTTTATGTGATGGATAGTATAAAGGCTACTGAGATACAGGGAAATCAAAAAGGGGTGGAGGTACTGTTGGTCACCTTAGAAGCAGGGAAGGGAGCTGCTATTTGCACTGGTATGATCTATAGATCTCCAAAATGGGGGCTTGGGGTGGTTGGATAAGGTTCTAGCGGAAGCCATCCAAAAGATGGCAAACAATGTAGAAGTGCTGCTGATGGGGGACTTCATTCTACCAGATGTAGGTTGGAACATCCCAGCTGGAGCTTCAGCTAGGAGCTGGGACATCCTGGACTCCCAGCATAAGGCATTCCACAGACAACTAGTAAAAGAACCCACGCAAGAGGGGCAGTACTATGCCTTGTACTCACCAATGGGGACACTGTTTCAGACGTCACAGTGGGTGACCACCTGGGCACCAGTAATCACCGTACAGTGTGATTCAATGTAAGCACCGTAGCAGGATCAACCCACAAAAGGCGAGGGTCCTGGGCTTCAGGACAGCTGATTTTAAAAAGATGGGGGAATGTCTCAGGGATGCCCTGGCAGGGAGGAGGAGGACATGGGGGGTGGTGGAACAGTGGGCAAATCTAAAAGGAGGGATAGAGAAAGCAACAAATCTCCACATCAGAAAAGAAAGCAAGAGCAGGAAGAAAAAGAGGTCAATATGGTTCTCAAAAGAGGTGGCCAGAAGGTTAGGGCAAAAAGTTGCCATTCAGGAGGTATAAGGAGACAGAGAGAGAGAGAGGAAGATGCAGAGGTGTATCAGAAGATACAAAGGGAGGAAATGAAAGCAATTAGGAGTGCAAAGGCACAGCAGGAGGAGAAAATAGCCCAGGCAGTACAGAAAGAGGACTAGGTATTTTTTAGGTACGTAAGCAAAAAGAGAAATATCAGGGGAGGGAGATTAAGGCTTAGGAAGGAAGGAGGGGATTGTGTGAAGGGGATCCAGGAAAAAGCAGACATCCTGGACAAGTACTTTTGTTCAGTGTTCACAGAGGAAGGGAAGGTGACGGACCACAGATAAGGGCCAGAGGCAACGAAGGAAGGGAGATAGACACTTGTCCATTCACTGAGGAGAGGTTTGAAGTGAACTGGCAAATCTGAAAGTGGACTAGACAATGGGACCAGAAGGGGTGCATCCTAGGATATTGATGGTGCTCAAGGAGGTGCAGGCTACACCTTTGACAGCCCTGTTCAACCACACACTGGAGACAGGAGTGATACTGGAGGACTGGAGGAAGGCAGACATAGTCCCACTGCACAGAAGTGGAAGAAAAGAGCAGGCTGGCAATTTCAGGCCAGTCAGTCTGACTTCTGTGATGGGGAAAGTAATGGAATCATTACTGAAGAGATGATTGTGGAATAGCTGGAATTCAGTGGCCTTCAGGATCCAAGGCAGCATGGATTTACTAGAAGGAGATAATGTCAAACAAATCTGATAAATTTATTTGACTGGGTGACCGGGGAATTGGATCAGGGTGGAGCGGTGAATGTAGCGTGTCTAGATTTCAGTAAGGCATTCAACACTGTTTCACATAGGAGACTTGTAAACAAGCTGAGAAGCCTAGAAGTGGGTCCTAAGGTGGTAAACTGAGTGAGAAATTGGTTGGAAGACAAAGGGTGGTGGTAAACGGAGTTCACTCCGAGGATGGGACAGTGACATGCATGGTGCCACAGGGATCAGCACTGGGGCCAGTCCTCTTTAATGTCTTTATTAGTGACATTGCAGAAGGGATAGAAGGGAAGATATGCCTCTTTTCAGATTACACTAAAACCTATAATGGGGTAGATACTCCAGGGGAGTAGAAAGAATAAATAGTCATTTAGGAATGTTACAGGAGTGGTCAATGGTGTGGCAGCTGGATTTCAATGCTAAGATGTGCAAAATCATGCACTTGGGGCAAAGGAACCCAAAGACGAATTACAAAATATGAGGGGGTGTTAACCACTACCAAACAGGAAAGGGGCCTGAGAGATATCATTCTTAATTACCCAAAGGTGGCCAGGCAGTGTGACATGGCATTGGGGAAAGTTAATGCTAGGTTGCATAGGGAGGGGTATCACCAGCAGAAGGAGGGAGGTGGTATTGCCACTGTATAGATCACTGGTGAAACCTCAGTTAAAGTACTATGTCAGTTCTGGAGACTACATCAGTGAAAGGACATAGACAGGGTAGAGGAAGTCCAGAGGAAGGTGACCAAAATGGTGCAGGGTCTGCATCACAAGCCCTATGAGGAGAGACTGAAGGACCACAATATGTACACCCTGGGGGAAAAAAGGGAGAAAGGGGTTATGACTGAAACATTCAAATACCTCATGGATATAAATAAAGTTCAAGAGGGAAACATTTGTTCAGAAAAATTGTTGTTCAAGAACAGGGGGGTATGCTATGAAGCTGGGGGGGGCTCAGGGAAGATGTGAGGAAGTACTTCTTCACAGAAACAGTGGTGGATGCCCTGAACACGCCTCCCAACAGAGGTGAAATGCTATTAAATGCTTTCCTTGAAGTAAATTTAGTGGATTCATTTTGCCATCTGTTGCAAAATAGTCTACTGATTGAAAAAGGATACATTATAGAGCACATTCTCTCACATTAATATCCCAGCTGGACCCAAGTGAATACTGTATGTGTGACTGACTATCAGGCATCTGAGAAGTAGCTTGCTTTTCAGAACAGTGTCTTTGCAGGATGCTTCTTTCACATTTCTGCTTCTTAACTGGGACTAAGCAATACTAGTAGGATGTGATGAAAAGTAGCTCTAGGTTGCTGATACTGCTCTAGCAGATAGCCTAACAATGAGAGTTCAGTTCTACTAAAATGTCACATGATATGCATGCTGCTGTTCTTCTGATATGATCAAAATGACCAGCATCTCTTGTAAGCTCTTATATCACAGCAATAACCATAGATGTATGTGCTGTTTGCAGCACAGTAAAATCCATCTTGCCCTGTACTAGGTTGTCCCAGTGAAGATAGAATTTCTAATGAAAGAGCCTGCCCTGGCAGCAGTCCAGTGGGAATCTGCTAGGAAACAGCCTCTGAGCAGAAGGCTTGTGCTCAGGAGTGTTCATCAAGAAAAGCAGTGAGAAACGAGATATTTAAATAGCTGTCCAGTCTCTGGTTAATGAAGTTAGCTGGACTTGATCTCACACAGACACATGATAAGGTCTCTAATTAATAAGATGAAGGAAAGGAAATTACTCCCCTCAGAACTGTGAAGAAATATGTTATTTAATTGGTTTGTTACCAGCAGGTGAGGAGAAAATAAAGAGAAACCATGCCTTCACATTTTTGCTGCAGCAGTATTGACCTTTTGTCTAGCTCAGAGCAGTACAAAGATGCAGGGTAATTTGAAATAGACTACAAATTCCTCTCTGCCTTCATTTCACCCAGTACTATTACAGCTGTTTTATAATTAAACATCAGTGATGTCACAGACCAGGACCTGATGCTTTGTAAGTCTAAGTCCAACCCTGTTCACTTGTGCAACTGTGAAGAAGTTGTTCTCAATCTTAACTTTCTTGCATAAGGTATAACAAGACTGTGAATGAACCTATATGTGTTGTGTGGTTAGGGGCACATCATTTATTTCAGCGATGCTAAACCAATGTGGTAATGGCAAGGGGGTAGCTAGTGGAACACTGGGGACCTAAAAGCCTATGGATAGGGTCCTATGGTCCCAGAAAGAAAATGTACTAACCCTGTCCTATAACCTAGTATAGACTGGGGTTAGTACAAGCCTATGTAAGACTTGCGGTGTACTGATCACATAATTTAAAATGTATTTTACAGTTTTTGATCACATAGAATATAGACTTTGATGGCAGATAAGGACCACTTGGCCCAACAAGTCTGCCCATTCCCTATGTATTAAATAAGCTGCAGATTCTAGTTAACCAACAGCCTACTTCCTCCTACCCTTCACTATAATTGCCTTATGCCTGTACAGAAAAGAAACCATAAACTCTGATAGCGTGTTGCCAGGTGAGTCCTGGTGTGTGGGTTATATGAATTTGTTTTATTGACAGGTGGAATATTAGCCATGACAATAGGGAGACTCCCTTACTGTTCTTTGTCAACTGCCATGAGAACATTTAACTTACACCATGATTGTCACCAGGGGTATAATGATGAGCTGTGCTGGATGAAGGAAACAGGGCAGAGAATGGAGCTTTCCTGAAACATTTAGGCCATTTGGATGACAAGATGGCTTGGAGCTCTCATTTGTAGAGACTATAAGAGGGCAGTAACTCTGAAAAAAGGCAGACTTCCAGTCATGTATTATTGCTTCAGAGAAGAACAGGCTGGCACAGCTCTTCTGCACTGTAGATAAGACTCATTAACCCAGACTGTCTACAATCCAGAGGTGCTTTGTCATAAAAATGTGACAAGTTCAGCAAAATCTTCCTGGAAAAAGTGCCCTCCATTTGGACTAGTTTTGTTCCAGGTGTAGCAAACAAAACTAAAGTGCTTCAGATCTGTGTGGTGGTGCATGCTGCCAAAGCTCAAAAGGACACAAGAAAACACAGGAGCAGTGCACAAATGAGTCCAAAAGCAGATATCAATATGTCAGGACATAAACAGGTTTTGCTAGCTGACCCTTTGGCATGGAGGGCTGAGGCATTGAGTACCTTACCTCCTGCCATGCTGGTCACCTGAGGTTGGGAATGGACTCAGGTTGCTTGTGAGCTGGTGGTGAGAGGAAGGATTGAGCATCCCAGGACAGCTATCCTTCCTCGGGAAGGGGGGGTTAGTGTGACATGCTGCTTGACTGCCACCCAGCAGTAGCTGGATGGCAGTACATGCAAGGCCACCACATAGGTAAGGGGACTCTACATTTAGGTCACCAGGGACATCTCCACAGAAGTGGAGCTTGTACATCACAGCCATTACACATCCATGGGCCCTGGGGAGAAAATGGTGGAAAACAACTCCAAGTGGCAGGATGAAACCTGACCTTCTGCAGGCCCTGCACCAGCGACCGGGCACAGCCACAGTCCTGTGGTAGAGGACGATGTTGAAGGTAAGTCATGGAGAAGCCTGGTGAGGTTGCTGGGGGGAGGGCTCACGTGAAAGGGGGCCACCAGGGTGCAGCAGGAGAATAAACAGATTATGAAAACAAAAAAAACAGGTTTTGCTGAAAATCTGTGGTTTAACAACCATAAAGATTGCACAAAGACAAGAACTACCCCAGCACTCCACCTCTGTTGCAGGAAGCTTCAACAGAAGGTGAAACTCTGGGGTAGTTCTCAGCTCTGTGCTTTCTTGTCCTCTTGATAACTGCTTTTAGACTGAATTGTGTGCTGCTCGTGTTATTTCTTGTATCACTCCAAGTGTCCTGTCATGAGTAGAGATGCAGCAAAGTTTACTCCACAGGCGAATATGTGGTGAAGACACCAAATTCGTCTCCATGGAGCAGTTCACAAAATTGTCCCAAATTAATGGGAATTCACCATTTGGGAGACTTCACCTTGCTTTTGGGGTTTTTAAATGCAGATTGCAATTAAAAAAATCAAAACAAGTAGAGGTTGTAAATAGGGACTCCCCCATCACAACCCCAAGCTATCCCTGGTGTCTAGTGGCTCCCCCCTGCCAATCACCGGATACGGTTTGTATAATTTAAAACAATCACCCCCCGCCCCCACATCCCCACCGATCACCGATCAGTCAGCCAAATGTAAAAGTATATATCATTTATTTAAATGAAATTCCATATTCCTGAGTCTAGTAGACCCCCACCCGCTATCGCCAGACTCAGTTTCTATATTCAATCCAATCCCGCCACGCGCCCCACTGATCACTATTGATGTCACATATAAAAATATATATCATTTTTAAATGAAATTCCCCATTCCTTGGTGTCTAGTGGACCCCACCCTACCCACTGCCAATCGCTGAACACAGTTTGTATAATTTAAAGCAATCACCCCCACACCCCACCCGCTGGTTGCTGGCCAGTCGGCCACATGTAAAAATATGTATCATTTTTTTTTAATTAAATCCCTCATTCCCTGGTGTCTAATGGACCCCCCCAATCAAGCCACCCTGTCAGGGAGTGTCCCACCACCCCACTCCCACCAGTCCACCCCAAGCTGGACATTAGCACAATACTCCACTCATCTCTATGGCCTGCAGCCTGACTGAGCTCTTAATGAATGAGCGCATGCCTGTACAAGCACATGCTCATTCATTGAAAAACAGCTCCTAGTCATTCTAAGCACTTTTTCAGGGGGCTAGAGAAATGGAGTGGGCTGCTCCATTCCCCAGCAGGAGGGGCAGGATAGAAAGAATGGCATTGTGGACCCTGGCTCCTCAATGCTGGTCCCCCCCCACAAGGGACTGGAGCAGCCCCTCCTGTTCTCTATCCCCCTTGAAAACTTGGTCCACAACACCATTCCCTCCCATCCCGCCCACCAGATGGTGATTGGAGCAGCTTCCTCCCATTCTCTATCCCCCTGAAAAACTGCCTGCGAGCTGTCAATGAATGAACGCATGCGGCACAAACATGCGCTCATTCATTAAGAGCTCAGTTGGGATGCCTACCATGGAGGTGGGAGTGGAGGGCTGTGCCAGTGGCCCATGAAGGGCTGACTGGGGGAGTGAAATGTAGTGGCACTGGTGTGGGGGCACTCCTGACAGGGGTGGGTTGGGTGGGGGGTCCACTAGACAGCAGGAATGGGGATTTAATTTTTTCTAAATTACATACTGTATATTTTTACATGTGGCCGACTTGCGCAATCAGTTGGGGGATGTGGGGGTTGGGGATGATTGTTTTAAATTATTCAAACTGTTTCTGGTGATAGGCAGGGTGGGGGATCACAAGACACCAGGGATTTATATACTTTTTTAACATTGTGGCCAAAGTTTGTGTGGCAAGTGTGTAATTTTGCCTGCGAAATTCCACACTTTGGATTTGATCTATCCTCATCGAATTGGCAAATTACGCATATTGAGCTCAATACAGGAAATATTTCACAGAGCGTAGTTTGCTGACTTTGCCCATTTCTAGTCATGGGCCAGCAGTGATCCACTGGAGAGGAACTTGGGCATTCTTTCTGTTTGGAGTAAGTTTGTCAGTGTCTGAGACTGATGTTCACTATGTGGTTTCTAATCTGTGTCCTACATGCCTGGTGGTGGATAGTCGTGGGGTCCTTGGCCTGGTGTTTACTGGCATTGTCCGGTATTCCCTCTTGAAGGGTTGTTTCCCAGGTACTATTAAAACAGCCTCTGTAAAACTCCTCTTAAATAAGCCATCTTTGGACCTGGAGCTGCTAGCCAACTATAAACCTATCTAGAACCTTCACCTTCTGGGGAAGGAGATCAAGAAAGTGGTGGCAATTCACCTTAAGGAACACCTGGAGAAGTAGGACATATATGAGCCATTACAGTGGGGTTTCTGGCCTTCACCACAGCATGGAAAACACACTTGTCAAAGTGATTAATAACCTGCTCCTGGCAAGAGATAGCATATCTGTTCTCATTCTTCTTGATCTCTCATCAGTGTTTAACACTGTGGATCATGACGTGTTGATTGGCTATCTTGTAGAATATAGGGGGCTAGCTGGGACAACACTGAAGTGATATGAGTCCTTCCTGACTGGTAGATCACAGAAGATTGTGCTGGGAATGTTCATGTTGCAGCCAACTGTAAACATATGGAGTTCTCTGGGGTTTGGTTGTACCAACATTTTTCATGGTGTACGTGTTACCACTGGGATGGGTAATTTGATGACTCAGTGTGAGTTTTCACTGTAATGCAAATGACACTCAGCTGTACTATTTCTTTGTACCTGATGGGCAGGCAGTAGTCTCGATACTGGAGCAATGCATCCAGGAGTTTGTGGACTGGATGGCCTTGAGTTGGTTGAGCCTTAATCCAGATATGATAGTGTTGTTACCGGTCTAGCCAGGGTCTTGCAGGTCGGTAGCCAGATGTAATGCCATGCTATTGCCTTTGTTGGAATGGCAAACCTATCACTGATGTGCATACGATGAAAGATCTGGGAGTTACTGTGGACTGCGGGCTGACCCTTGAGCACCATGTGTCAGCTGTGGTTTGCAATGAATTTTTCCAACTCAGGAATGTCTCCTGAATTAAACCTATCTGGTTCAAAAAGACCTAGCCACCCTGGTCCATGCTTTTGTGACCTTGAGACTGGACTACTGTAATGCTCTTAACCTAAGGCTGTCTGGGAGGTAGTGGCACCTCCTGCAGTTGGTTCAGAGTACCTCATATAGGGAACATACCAAGCATGTGCTGAGGTGGTTGCACTTACTTCAAGTAAGGTGCCACACCACCATCAAGATTGTTTTGTTACCTTACAAAGCCCTGCATTGTTTGGGGCCTTACTACCTAAAAGATCTCCTATCTTGGTGTGATCCTGATCACCCCATTCACTTCTCTGGCAGGTTGTCTCTTGGCCATCCGAAGTACATGCCTGAAAGTCTCCAGAGAAAGGGCATTCTTGGTGGTGGCCCATCTAATCTGGAATGCTTTACCTGTATATCTGAGGAGTTCTCCAATATTTGACACCTTTTAAGAGGGGCTAAAACCCATTTGGTGTTCTTTAACTTTTTAACTAGCTTCAGCTAAGACGCTGTCTTTCCTATTTATTGTATATGTGTATTTATTGCATTTTCCATGTTATGCTTTAATATTTTATGGGTTGTGGAATTTTGTGAAGTGCTCTGAGCCTACTCTAGATTGGGCACTATATAAAAATAAATGTCTTGCCTAAAGATGATCAGAAGGGACCTCTGTTTAATGCCTCATTCGAAGGATAGCTCCTCCGCAGTGCAGCACACCCCTTGTGCTGCATGACCGTGTCAGTTATGAGTATTGCTCCAAGTATTTGCTGCATGGCTAGAAGCCATAACCTTCTGATCATTTAGCCCCAGAGATAAGAATGTTATCTTCTAACCCAATAACACTGATAAGAATGCCTTGACCTATTGCACTCAATAGGGTCAATACAGGGGAATGCCATTGTAATATTTTGTAGCTGGTGCTGCCCCCCTCCCCCCAAAACAAAAATTACCAATTTGCAACAGTACAATTGGATACTTGGTGGCTTTTATGCTTGTACAATGGCAAGGAGATGCCATCCATGGGCAAGGTGTTATGAGCAATGATAATTACTGCATTTATGTTTCTTGCTGCATGTGAGTTGCATAAGCAATTGGATTACTTCTGCAATAGATTGTCATTCTATGATCAAGACTTTGTTGTGGTGATATATATAAAGTGAATTGTTTTGTGATCAGCTGCAATTTATTGAGAATACTGAGGAAATTCAAAAAATGTCTGATATTTGAAAGAATTTGTTTGGCTGGTGCTTGATGAGACCTATAGTACTATAGATATGTTGGTGGTGGAAAGTCTTGGGTCACCCTATGCAAGAAATAGTGACCAAAGACCTCTCTCAATGTTAAACTGCAGGACAATTGTTTCAGCAACATCTAAGGTTCAGTGGCATGTTTGTTCTAAAATATAGAGGTGCAGCAGCACAACTACAGTGGGCCCAGAATCAAGTTCAAGCATGACTGCAGATATCCTGATACAAGTGTCACAATGCCTTCATTTACACATACTGTACAGTATTTATAATGTATGGTGTCTCTGCTTATAAATGCCATGAATATATATATTGTCAGCTGGACCCCCCCAAAAAAAACATTAGCCACACACAAACCTTGTCTGGGTTCAACCACTGACCTATTATTGGGTAGATTTTCACAGTCTTTACATTCCATCAAAGCATTTCCTTAACAATATACATTTTTCTCCCACCACCAAGATTCCAGACAGTTCACTTTATATACAAAAAAGCTGGGGTTGCTCCTTTATTTACATGCTGTTTATATGCAATTTCATTTTCTTGGCTTGGGTGTGTTGACCCAATGCCTCTTCAACCTGTGTCTCCTGTCTGGGTTCAGGTGTCCCACCTGATCCTGAGCCCTGTCCTCCCTTCCCTGGATGACTACCCCATTGGGATCCCTCCCCTGCCCAGCTGTACCTCATTCCGGCTGGGCCCCAATTTTCCCCATTTTTCTAAATCACCAAACTTCACTGCCTGTTGCTCTCAACCAGCAACTCAACATACTGTGAAGTTACCTGTTGCCTCAACCAGCAACCCGTCCCTTGAAGCTCGCCCTGTTTGGGTGGGTGGGTGGGTGGGTGGGATCTTTGAATGCAGCTGCAGAGAGGAGATCCCTCTCTGCAGCCCCTATCTAATCCATTTCTTTCCCTCCCTGCCTAGCCCAATATCCAAGGGTATTTTGCCAACTTGTCCTGCCTAGCTCCACCCCTCCTTTCTTCCCTCCCCACCTGTGACCTCATCTGCCCACCCCTTCTTGGTCTCTGCCCCTCCCCTACTCTGCTAGCTGGAGATTCACAGCCCCTCCCTCCCCTCCCTGCCTAGCTCTTGGCCATGCTAATCTCAGGGAGTCAGTGACAATCTAGGTTGCTCTTTAATAAGGCAACCCCTTTTGTCAGTTGGACCCCCAAAATTAGTCACACACACACACCTTGTCTGGGTTCAGCCACTGACCTTTTATTGGGTAGATTTTCAGTCTTTAAATTCCATCAAAGAATTTCCTTAACAATATACATTTTTCTCCCACCACCAAGATTCCATACAGTTCCCTTTATATTCAACAAAGCTGGGGTTGCCCCTTTATTTGTATGCTGTTTATATGTCATTTCATTTTCTTGGCTCGGGTGTGTTGATCTGATGCCTCTTCAACCTGGATCTTCTGTCTGGGTTCAGGTTTCCCACCTGATCCCCAGCCCTGCCCCCCTGGGGTGACTTCCTAATGGGGAGCCATCCCCTGCCCAGCTGTACCTCATTTTGGCAGGGCCCCACTTTTCCCATTATCCCTTCAGGGTGGCCCTGCTGGTCTGAGGGCTTTCCCCACTAAAAACTAGGCAAAGAGACCCCCAAGCCCCCGCCAAGCATCGATAACTTCCCCAATGTCCCCACTGAGTACCGCATTACCCACTACAGACATGTGTACCCCATCCGACCTGTACAAACCTGGTGTATCATACATGATTAGCTTATGTCTAATGTACACACCCCCGGATTCTCTGGCCCAGGCCACCAGCTTCCTGTTGACTCTTTTCCTAACCCTCTCGATGTCCAATGTCTCCTTTGCCTGCCTCCAGTTTCTCCTGGGGATGATCTCTGACCATAACAGTTGTACCAGCGGCCACCTTGATTTTGTGGTCTCCAAGTCCTCCAAGACCTTCCTTATCAGAGACACCCAAGGTGTGCTCCCCATGTCATTTCCCCCATGTGTATAATTATTAAGTCCGGTGTGGGCCAGTGCTGACTTTGTTCTTCAATGAGCAGTAACAGCTGTCTTCAGCATAGCCCCCTTCTCCCTCACCATTTTATTAGCATCTCAGCCAGGTCTTGTCCCAATTGCCATCCACCCTTTGTTGTCAGTGCCCACAGTTTCTTCCAGTGAATGAAAGAGTGTCTGAGAAGCCATACTACCCTGCGCCGTTTATTACCTGAAAAACAAAATAAGCCATTAAAACCTCATTTCCTAATGTATCTCCTGTATGCCTGAGATTTCCATCTGACAACCTGCTGTACTGCAGAAGGGGGGCCTCCCTGGCTGGCCACTTCTGAGGCCACACCAATCCTACAAGAGTGTGATGCAAAACACCCTGGGTTCTCCCCAATGAAGGCCATACTCTTCCTCAGCACTGCAGTGATGGCGGGGTGGTAACAAGGTCACCGTTCCCATGCTAAAAAAAAAGTCCTCCCTGTGCAGCCTTAATGCAATGTACTCTGTGATGGTGTCCACTATCCCATGTTCCCTCTTGCCCCTCTGCTGAAGGACCACCCTTACCCCCTTTCCCTCCTGATCAGTTTTGGACTGTCTGAGCTAGATGCAGACTGCTCCATCTGACCAGGAGACATCTTGTTCATGAAGGCCTTCTACTGTATCCCCTTTTCCCTTGGCTACCACCTCATTGACCCAGAATGCACCCAGTTGCATAATGTAGAATACCGCTGCAAACAGCTTGGCCTCATGGGCTGAAGAACACATGCGGTCGATACCGTTTAGCAGCCAGCTTAACAAATTCCCGCTTATCAGCCTGCACCTGTCCACCTGGTGCCCCTGCAGCCTGAATCATGCTTGCTGCATGCAGTAGATGGCTGGGGCCCTAGTGGAGTGCCCCATCTTCTCAGCTGACAGGCTATGCTGATGTCTGCCAGGTGTATCCCAATAGTAGTGCCCGACATGCCTCCTTCCTACTTGCTCACCATATATCTGATGATCTGTAACTCAATAACTGAGCCACTTACCTCCAGCCCTGCCCCCTCCTGTAACTCCTGAAAACACCTCCACCCCCTTTCATAGACCCTCAGTGTGTTGGGCACCCAAGAGCTCTGAAAAATTAGCTGGGCTTGGTCTATCCAATCTCCCAGAGGCAAGTGGACACTAGCATTCTCCGGGGAGCTGACCTTGGGGCCAGCAACCTAAACCTGTCCAACTGTAAATGGGAGAGGCTGCCAGCTATGTTATTCTTGACACCCTTGATGTGCTTTGCCCTGAAAAATGAGTAATGCCTCATGCCCTCCCACACCAGCCCCCTGGCTACCCTTAATATTGCTTCCATGGTCTTCCCATTAAGCTCCTTTATGTTATCCCAGAAAGCTCAGACAGAGCCCCAGGGTGAGATCAAGGCGGTTTGATAGTTACTGGCCTTGGCTTGTCTTATGGCTCAGGTGCATTGGTTGCAAGCGGTATTATAGGCTTGCCTGTCAGCTGTCCTGCCTGACTCAACAGCAGTGTGCCACAGGTTATCCCGCTGCTTCAGTTGCTGGATCTAGAGGGGGAAATCCAGGCAGCATTGTGTCTCTTGGAGTGGGTGTTGGTGACAGGGGCAAAGATGTCACTGGCCTTACAGAAGGCACTGGTGAGGAAGGCTAGAGCAGTGTCTAAATCCGTTGTGAGGGAGATCGGTGACCAGTCAAGCTGGGAAAGGTACTGCTTTAGCTTATTAAGGACCCCAGGGTGGAAGCGGTGATGGGGGTGACTTTGTATACAGGATTGAGCATGGGGGAAGACCAGAAGCAGAGAATTGGTGAGTGGTCACTAAGGGAGTTGGCTAGGATGTTAACAGACTTGATTTTGTGTGGGAGGTTTGAGAGTACTATATCTAGGAGGGAGCTGGTCCCACTTGATTGGTTAAATCTGGTGGGCCAAGTGACTAATTGAGAGAGGTCAGGGGCTGTGAAGTTGTCCTTAATGTGTGTTGTAGTGTAGCCAAGCCAGCTGATGTTCAGTTCTCCTAGGACGAACTGTTCAATCTTGTGTGGCAGGGTAGAGAGATAGTCAGTGAGACAGCGGATAGCTAGACTTTGTTCCCATGGGGGTATGTAGGTGGTTGTGAGGTAAAGAGGGCCATGGCCTGGGTCAGGAGTGATTTTTAGGGTGATGGCTTGGGCCCCCTTGGTTGAGCTTGGGGGTAGGTAGTGCATGACCCAGGAGGGAGTCACGCAGGTAGAATGCACACCCACCACCACGCTTACCCACACGATCTTCTCTAAAAAGGGTGAAGCCGGGGAGGGAGACAGCAGATTCTGGAGCTGATTGGGAGAGCCAGGTCTCCACTATGGCAAGAATGTCGGGCGTGTGTTGGGAGACCCAACACTGGAGTGCAGCAGTCTTCCTTGGGAGACTGCAGATGTTCATAGAGGCAATGCGGAGGCCATGTCCAGTAGGGGGCAATGGGGGGGTAGCGGGTCCCAGTCCAGGGTTAGGGTGGACATTCCCAGAGGGCATGAAGAATAAGGTGATGAGATGGAGAAAAGGACTATGGCAGTTGTGGTAGAGATGCTTGGGCAGATGCAAGGATCTAGGGGGGCAGTGCAGGGGATGGGTAGGGAGTTAAAGGCAGGTATGGCTAGCACAGAGAGGGACCACCTTCCACTGTGTACAGGGGGCAGGGGGGTGGCCGTCGGTGGTGAGTGTGGGGGGGCGGTGGGGTGGTCCAGCGCGTGAGGTGCATTAGTGGTGAGCAGAAAGCTGATGGGAGGGCTATGAGCAATGGGGGATTGTTCCTGAGGAGGCTGAGATTCTGGTAGATGTGCACTTACAGTGGTGCTGGAGAGATTATTTGAGGGGGGGGGAGAACAGGATCATGGGGAGGAGTAAAGCAAGTATACAGAATACTACTAAAGACAGATTGGTGAATGGGATGAATGAAGGGAGATAAGTGTTGGCAGGCAGGATCCCCCTAGTGTTCATCGAATATAACCTGCAGGTGGGAAAGTGGGCTGATTGGTTCTGTACCATACGTAGGTGACTACGTATATAAGTTAGAGAGCTGACCAAGGGTGGCGGGGCAGCACAACATACCTTTCAACAGGAGCCATGCGCTGCTCCTCGCTCGATTCCTACCTAGAGTAGTCCGGGGGGGTGTGGGGCAATCTCGCCGTTCAGTCCAGGGGACGGCAGGCTCTTCCAGCCCTCTTGACCCGCAGTGTGTGGTGCAGCTTCAATGAACCCCTAGGTGAGAAGAGAGGGGAGAGATTTTAAGCTGTGGATTTAGAGGCGGGGCCAGGTAAGGACAAAGGACTTACTGAAATATCTCTAAGCGAGTCTACTTGCAGAAGGGATTTCACTAAATTAAATTAGACTCCTTAAGGAAAGCTGTTTGCAACAGAGCTTTCACTAAGTCAATTCAAACTGTAAGGAAACTTGTTTGCAGCAGGGATTTCACTAAGTAAATTAAAACTACTTAAGGAAACTTGTTTGCAACAGAGATTTCACTTGGTAACTTCAAAACTCTTAAGGAAACTTGTTTGCAGCATGGAAACTATAGTTAAATTACAGAAAAATGCTTTAGAAAAAAAAACTATCTGTAGTGCTGCGCAGACTCTTAGGCACGTAATAGGGTCCTTTGTTACAAGTCCATATTTGAAAGTGGTTTGGTGCCAAAAAACAACATGCCTTTCAACAGGAGCCTTGCGCTGCTCCTTGCTCGATTCCTACCTAGAGCAGTCCGGGGGGTGGGGGGTGATCTTGCCGTTCAGTCCATGGGAGGGCACGTTCTTCCAGCCCTATAGACCCACGGTGTGTGAAACATGCACTCATGCCGTGTCCAACCGCTGTTTCAGTGTACAACTCTGTCTCTCCGATTCCCTCCCAGTGGTCTTGCCAAAAAATGACCCTGTTGTAACCAGCTAGGAATGTTTCCCATGTTAGCAGATCCTCCTTCACTTCTGCACTGATGTTGACCCAGTGTTGAGGAAGCTTGGCCTTGGCAGTAGCCTTGGCCAGCCACCTAGTGAATACCCTGCCCGGAGTCACCACGATACAAGTGAAGTTCATGTGTCCCAACACCTGCTGCACAACCTTAAGTTGTACCCTCCTCTTGCCCTTAATCCCACTGATGAGTTCTGAGAGGTTGGCCACCTTGGTGGCTGGGAGCCGAAAGCATTGCTGTTTGAGATCCAATTCTATGCCCAAGATCTCAAGCTTCCTGCCGGGGTCCTCGGTCTTGTCAGCCGCCAGTGGTACCCCTGACTCCCTGCACAAGGCCTTGAACCTTTTGAGCATGCCCAACATCTCCTCCTTGCCCTTGCCTATGAACAAAAAGTCATCCAGATAGTGGAGTACCACCCCCCTCCCATGCTGGGCTGAGAAAACCCACTGCAGCCAGATACTAAAAACCTCAAAGTGGCTCAAGCTACCAAACACCCCATGGGCATGAATTTGTCAAAATAGAATCTCCCTTGGAATTGGAAACCCGGGAGCTCCCAATCCTCCTGCCTCACTCTGCCTCCTGCCTCGATGTCAGTCTTCATGAGCCAGGCCCCTTCCCTAGCCCGTATGGATGCCACGGTGTAGTACAGCTTGGCATATGATACCGAACTCCTCTCGGGTGTGATGGAATCATTCACGGAGTCACCCTCATGGTACGATAGATGGTGAATTAGATGGTATTCACCTGGTGCCTATTTTGAAACTATGCCTAATGGTGATACCCTGAAGCATGGAAAAGGGGGTTGTCAAATGGCCCCACCACTCTGCCAGCTTCCAACTCCTTTCTGATCTTCTCTACCATGTCCTCCTTTCCCTTAATGGATTCCAGGTTCTTGGCTGTCATGCTTTTTCGGTCCCCCATGAAATATAAATTAAACCCCCCTACAAAACCCTCTCACATTATATCCCTAGCCTCATGATTGGGGTAACTCTCCATTCAAACCTTTAAGATGTCCACCTTTATAGGGGTGGCCCCCATCTGAAAGGAATCCACTAGTTCCCCCTTCACCAACCAGTGCTAACCTCCCACCAAAAACCACCCCTTCCACTCTGCCACCTGTAATTGTGCCTTTGTCTGCTGAAAAGTCCACTGCCCCCACCCTGACCTCCCCGAAAGGACTGTTCTTGAGCCTGAAAACCCCCTCTTTCCCCTTGTGTCTTACAAAGTGAGACTGGGTGGCTGCCTTCACATTCTGAACATGTGTGCTTAAACTTGCAGCTGGGCCATGCAATTTGCTTTGTTATATGCCCAGCAGGTCTTAGCTATTGAACCCACTACTCCTTTCCTCCCTTTGTTATTACTTCTGTCCTGTGCAGATAGCATTCTTATCCACAGCTCTGACAATGTGACATCCTACCTCACATTGCCATGTGACGCCATCCTGTCCCCTAAATTTCTCATCATAGATGAGCCACCCATATCCACTCTTGACCCTGTAGGCATCCCGTATGATGTCTGAATAGGTCAGCAATGGTATTGCCAGCTCAGGCTTCTTCTGAAGCATGATGGACTTAAAGTGCATGAAACCCTCTATTCATGCCCCAAAAGTCTTGTCCTTAAAACTAACCTCCTTGTTAGTCTTACCCACGATGGCCAGTGCCACCACCATCTCTGAGCTGCCTATAGACTCTCTCTGCTCATATTTCTTGGCAGTGTACTTGTCTATCAATGCAAACATATCAATATACTCACCCTTCCAAATCTTCTCTTTTAAGGTCTGTGAGACGTGGTCTCCCAGCATCATCCCAGGTGTCCACCCATATCCCCCTCTTGCTAGCCCATTCCCCCATATCCACCCCTGCTCTCCTTTGTTCTCACCTTTGTACTTACCTTTCTTCTCCACCTTCAATGCTTGTCATGCCTTGTCTACTTCCTCCCACCCCTTATCATCACTTTCTTCCATCAAATCTGTTAAGTAGTCCTTGAGACCTTGGCTGCTAAAACGTGCATTTCTGCAGACTGGAGCACCCCGTCTGAACTGTAACATGATTGTTAAACACTGTACTGCACTTAACTAGTGCTGCATTGATATGTTTCTCTGGAAGTGTGGTCCTGTTTCTCCTTACTTCTTGTACCCTGCTTAATGTTGTAACTGCAGACTAATACCACTTGTTAGTTGATGTCTTTCTGTTCTGCAATGTTTCATCATCTGTAAATGTCTTGTATTCCTTGTTGACTTGGAGCCTTTGTAAATGAGCCCCTGGCTCAAAGGTATTAATCCAAATTTGAAATAAATTTAAAAAAAAAAGACTACCCTCAACGGACAGATTCACTGCTGGTATCTTTCCCTCTTCCATCCGTGGTACCACCTTGTCTTCCATGCTGCCTTTTGTCGCCTTCTTCTTAGGGGGCTCCTTCTGCTGTGGTGGCTTCTTTCTCTTGTCTGCCTGCCTCTCCTTCTCCTCTGCATCCCTTGACTCTTTTATGATGGCCTGGACTTGATCCAGCAGGTCACTGGCCTTCTGTGCCAGCACCTCACTGATCTTCCGCTTTGGGGTTGCTGCCTTCTTGGGGGCCATCCTGTAACTGTAACCACATGTGTCAACATCTGTTCCCTGTAACCCAAAAGAACCACCCTCTGTGACCCCCTTTTGCAATTTTTCTGTTTTGCCCCCCCACTGCCCCATGGCCATAACCCATCTGTTACATATATTGCCCCTTTTGCTATAATTTATCATTAGTAGAATTGCGCTTCCTGCATCTGCCCAATCCCATTGTTGTGGGGGCTGCAACACATGACTAGCCACTGTGAAATGCATCGCGCATTCTTCTGTGAGGTGGCGGGGGCGATAGTGCTCACCCACAGCTTCACGCCACCCACTGCAGGTGCTCCCCCTCCAAACTGTCTGCAGTGTTGTCCCCTTGTCCCCCTACCCTACCCCTGCTCCTTCCACCACTCTATGCATAATATTTATTTATATATTTTTTTTTGTTTGTTTGGCTTTGAGCCCTAGACAAACTGCATCACTAAGTTACGCCTCTGTGTTGCCTGTGCTTCACCTTTCTGCCAAAATTGCCCACTATCCTTTGCTCACTCCATTTCTTAGGTCTGCCTCCTGCAAACTGATGATTGTTTTGTGCTGCTGGAGGCGCACTGGTCCACTCGCTCCCGAGGTCTTGCTCCAGCCCTTGGGGTAGATGGACTGTCTAAGATGGCAGCTGACTGATGGACTAGCCTCCCTCCCACCACCAGAAGAGTGGGTTCCCATAGTCCATGAAAAACAAACCCCCTTCACCCCAGCCAGCACCCCAAAAGACAGGGGTTCCTCTCTTTTTATTTATTTTGTCCTCTTCCTTTGAAGTTTTCTTTGCTCTGCTCAAAAAAGGCTCCCGTTCACTCCCACTGCTGGCCCCCAGCTGCCCCAGCCAATGACTGCTGTGTCTGACTGCTGAGCCCATTCTGGCTTCTACTCATCCCAGACCCCACACAGGGACCGACTGCAGACTTTCTCCTTACCCCTGCATGCCTTGCACTCCCATTCTTCCCCCACAAAAAAACAGAGGGGGGGCTGCAAACCTCGACTGGACTGGCCATGCCCCCGCTCCCCCCCATGGCAACTGACCACCATGACCCACCCACCGAAGGAGGAACGTGCTCACAAAAATTGCCAGGTAGATGCCTACCTTCCACAGTGATCCTATCAGGCCACCATGCTGTTCCCAGTGTGTCCCTTTCTGTAAATCCCCAACCACCAGAGATTAAAATTGCCAACTGCCCCGCTGAACTTCCAAGGAGCTGGTAGGGCCTCCTGCTGAGTGAAGTATCAGCTGTTGAAGAAACTGAGCCAGCTGTTGGAGGTCATGTGGACCCAACAGAAATGCCACAAGCTCCCCCAACCCAAACAAGCACACTGGTGCTGCCCACATGGCAGCTGGAGCTACCTTTCAAACTGCAAAACCAGCTCTAGACACAGGCTACTGCAGCCCAGGTCCCTTCCCCCAGCGCCACATGGTGTGAGATACCAGGGCCTGACCTTGGCACCTACAGACCAGCAACTTGGCTGCACCAGAGCCGCAACATCCGCCGAGCCCTCTACCTCATGGCCCATGCCACATTCCCCTACCTTTCTGCCTTGAAACACTCCTTTTCTTTGTTTGTCTTTTTTTTTGTTTTATTATACAAACCTGGCTGTTACCTTATACAGGCAAAACATACCATCAGGCCCTCACGATGACTCCGGGCACAGAATATTGCAATTTTACACATATCATCTTCTGCAAAACAGCATAAAAATAGTTAGCCTCTAAATATTTACATGCTATACTGTCACAGTCTTGCAATAATCTTACTTATTGAGGACAAAAATCCACAAAAACTTTGTACCAGGTCTGACCTGTGCTGTTGACCAGGCCCTCCCTACTTACCCCGGTCTAGTCCAACATCTACCCAACAAAACTCACAGTAGTCTGTGCAACTGAATCTCCTGAATGCAGCTGCAGAAAGAGGAAGATCTCTCTCTCTCTCTCTGCAGCCCCTTATCGACTCCATTTCTTTCCCTCCCCTGCCTAGCCCAATATCCAATGGCATTTTGCCAACTCATCCAGCCTAGCTCCACATTCTCCTTTCTTTCCTTCCCCTCCCTTCCTATGACCTCATCTACCTGTTCCCTTCTTGGTCTCTGCCCCTTCCCCCTACTCTGCTAGCTGGAGGTTCCCCAGCCCTCCCCCCTCCTCCTCCCTGTCTAGCCCTTGGCCATGCTAATCTCAGGAGGCCACTGACAATCTAGGTTGCCCTTTAATAGGGTAACCCCTTTTGTCTGTGGGGTTGTTAAAGAGTCAGCAGATGGTATTGCATACAACCAGTGTTGCACATGTGTGTGCCTACACAAACTCTTTAGCTTTCAGATATTAATGTTTGGCTGACCAATTGCAAGACATCAGACAGGTGCACAGTAATGGCAGTGAAAATTAAACTCATGATAATTCTTTTCAGAACATAATGATTAATGTGAAGAGACATGAGGGAACCTGATGCTGGGCATTATTGTATACTGTAGTCAGAGTTAAGTATGCACTTTTTAATTAAATGCCTATTTTTGTTCATTTATAGCACAGACATCTTTTGACATAGAGATCTAAAAAGTGGCATGCACACCTTTTATGCTAAAATATATAACTCATACACATATAGTAAAAAAACAGTTAGATACAGTAGTTAAGTTATAGCATCAAGAATAGGCAATGCATCTGCATAAAGACATGCTTCTTGCTCTCCAGTAACAGAGAACCAATAAAGATTTGAAACTTTAGATCATGTCACAAAGGAGCGCATTTTGATATTTTGATGAAATATCTATTGACAGTATATATTTTAGTGAATATAGAAATACTGCATTGTTAATGCACAATTGTGTTTTTCAGTGATTTCCATAAGGTGTTTTCCCTCAGAAGGCTTACACTGTAAATTCAAAATAGTGTGAATATGTTCTTAAATATCCTTTTAAAAAGAAAGGAAATTGATCGCAAAACGTTACATTGAAACATCAGTTAAAGTTGAAGCACAAAGCTAAATAATTAGGAAAATGCAAAGTTAGGGTAAAATAAATCCCCTTACTGTTGGTGAATGTGGAGTGTGGTGTTCCTTGAGATTTTAACAATTGTTCAACACAGCATTGGCTTTACATTAACTTTGGCCATCTTTCTTAGACTACTGGTGTCATTGTATAACTTTATTTCTATGCCTTGAATGACAGTGACAAAATTAGTAACACCAGTGCTGTGTCCCATTCTTTTCAAATCAAGGTTGAGTTATGCACCTCTATGCTAACTCATTGTTCATGGCTACTTATAAATCAGCCATCTTTTTTATCTAGAAACCTAAACATATGCACACCCTTTATGTTTTTATATTACAGGGTTTAGCAAGTACAAAAATATCAATTTAATATGCCTTTTTGTAAAGGGAAATGGAAAAATGACAATAATTTTAAAAATTAACCTTTTGGATTAGTCAGATCCAATCACAAATGTGGTTCTTCTGTTGTTAATTAATGCATTATTTGAAAATATAAGTTTTAGATAATGAAAGCGTGGACTCAGCTCTATGGGGTGCCTTCATGAGGTGCTGAGATGAAATATTAGATCCATTTTGAACCCATGTCCATCTCTAGATGATGTCTGCATGTATAGCTCAGATAACATCTTACTCAGTTTGAATCCATGTTATAGAAACCCCTTGAAATGATCTCGCAAACTAACTTAGGTATGTAAATACTTTAGCTGTAATGCACTAAGTTATGAGTATCTGTCAGATAATCACCCATCTATGACAAATATTTTGAGGCAAAGGTAATTCATACGCTTTTGTGGTGGTGGTGGGAAGGGGTGAATATCAAATGGTAACACCATCCAGGAGTGCCTTAACCCTATTATGAATCTAAGATGATTCTTAGTTTTCTCTTTTATGATTTAAAGATCCTCACTAGTAAAAAGAACATCTAAATCTGTTTCTGCTTCTGCTTCTGCTGGCAGATTCATATGTTCATAGGTTTCTCATTATATGCACTTACCAGCTTCTGTCAGTGTCATGATCTGCCTGTTGTCCATATGAGTACTGTACCATGCGAGTAAACACAAGTCCCTGGTCAAATGCTGAATTTTTGGTTTACATACTCATGATTGACATGTTTGTTACAATTTGTAGACTGCTTGGTAAAATGCAGATTCTATTTCTGCTTTATAACTTAATTGCTTGAAAGCACAAAGTGGTTCATGACAATAAAAGCAATATTGCATCTTACCATGTTTTGGTTAAATGCGTCTATCAGTGGATTGATTTAGATGTCTGGTGCAATTGTCACAAATAAAGAAACTTCATTCTACTAATAACTAGTTAATACATGCACTTGCAGTCCCTTTTCTTCTTTGAAGCAGGGGTCAAGTTCGGCTTTGCCCTCCAATGTAGTAGTTGTAGAACACTAAAAAAATATAATGATTTGAGAACTTAAATGAGTTTACCTTAGGTTTTCATGTGGCAAATTGATGGGTTTTAGTGGTGCCTTCAAGATACTATATTTTAAAGTCTCTATAACCTTCAAAAATTAGTAGCATGGTGTTTTTTGATGTTTCAGTGATCAAGTGATACAGGGTTGGTGATATATTAATACTACACACAAAGTTTCACACGCTGCTGGTAATGGTAGGTGCATACCAAACAATTTTCAATCACAAGCCAAACACCAAGGTAACATAGGAATACAGAATCTGTTGGTAGATAAGGACCAAACAGCTTACCTAGTCTGCCCATTTCCCTACTCACTGCTGTAGCCCCAGATCCTATTTGATCTGCATCTCTCTGCTCTGCACATATTCAGGGTACCCTTTTGTCTATCCCATGCACTCTTGAACCCCTGTATTGTTTTTGCACCCACCACTTCTGCTGGAAGGCTGTTCCATGGCTCCACCACCCTCTCAGTGAAAAAGTACTTCCTAACATTACCACTGAGCCTTCTACCCTTCAGCCTCATATCATGCCCCCTTGTTCTTGTGCAGAGTTTTCTCTGAAATATGTTTTCCACCTGTACCCTGTTTATTTCCCCAAGGTACTTGAAAGTCTCTATCATAGCTCCCCTCTCCCTTCTTTGCTCCAGTGAATAGATATTAAGGCCCTTAAGTCTTTCCTTGTAAGGCTTCTGGTGCAGTCTGTGTGCCATCTTCATTGTCCTTCTCTGGACTGCCTCTGTTTTGTCAATGTCCTTCCAGAGATGTGGTCTCCAGAACTGGACACAGTACTCCAGCTGAGGCCTGACCTGTGATCTGTACAGTGGCATCACCACCTCTTTCCTCCTGCTTATTATGCCCCTCCCTATGCACCCCAACATTCTATTTGCTCTTCCCTCCACTTTTTTAGACTGTTTGGTCTATATCAAGTGGTGGTATTTAAGAAAATAATGTCAAACAGACTGCATACAGATTTTAAATGCCTGCTTAAAGTTGAAAAAAAGTGAAAAAACAAGCTTCAGGCTCCAACCACAAATGCTGAAAAATGATATACTTATTGCAGTGAAAAGAGTGCAGCACTAACCTCAGTGCTCCGAGTCATTACCTGAATCTTTGTCAGGGGGCGATAAATGTAATTTTTCACTATTTATACTTGGAGACTCAAATTTATTTTTCATTGTTATCTGCTTCAAGCAGATATTAAAAATCTCTATCTGGTCCATGTGACTTTATTTTCCTGAGTGTTGCCACTTTAGTGCTTGGTTTGTGATGCATTAAAATCAGCACCACCTTGTAGCACAAAGTAAATAACACAGCAGTGCTTGCATACATAGTGCCAATATTATGGTAATGTCAACCTTGCCTTGCATGATCGTTCAAACTCTAAGGACCACCACACTAGTGATTTGCCATTGTTCCATAGACTTCGAACCCTAATTGTTTCAATTTCCCTGCTTTGTACACCATAACCCTAATAGATGCTTTAACATTGCTCTTTTTTTTGTAATTGCTGTCCTTACATTTTGAAATATATATATAACAACAGACACCTTTAGGTTTCATCTTTTTTGCACCCTATAATGAACACTGTACTTGTCATAAAGTACCTACAGTACATCAGCACTCAAAATGGCTCAGAAATGCAGCTGCATCATTGCACATGTTGCATTATTCCTCATGAGTGGCACAAAGTAGCAGCATCATATGCATTGTTCCAGAACTGTAGCTTGTTTTGCAGTTGGACCTGCACAGCCATCTTTTTTTTTTCATTTTAAAACTTGGTATCTCACAAAAATGGGTTTGCAAGTCACAAAACTAGAAACTACTGTTATCATGAAAACACTGTATGAAAAATGTGTGAACAAATTAACTGCACATATGCAAACATTGGATTTTATCAAAGAATCATACTTAGATTGTACTCTAAAATGAAAATCCTGGATTTGAGCTCATATACTTTTTATGCTATTAGTGAGCAAGATATGTCTTATAAAGATATGTTTACGTTATTTCAACCTTGAAACTATCATTAACAAATTTGAGGATCTAGAGATCATGGTACCCCACATGCACAAGTCAAATTTCAGGTTATCCTATGCAAGGATGACTATGATGCTAAGAAGCAAATATAGGGGTTTAATATCTTGTAAAACAGCATTTGTATGTATTTTCAAACTTTTTGAACTTTTAAAACACTTTATCGTCATTACAAACTTTTTGGGATACAGGGATCCAGAAGACACCAAAGATGGGCATACAATATTTCATATTATTTCATCCAGAGACAGCTGCATTGTTAAGGCAGAAACATAGAAGGTTAATGCAGAACCACATTTTAAATGATTTCATCCTTCTAGAACCTTTAAACTGCTTAACTGATCATTTACAGAAAGTCTTGGACCAAAAATGAGCATGTCAAATTCCAAGTTATTTTGTCATGAAATAGTTGCATTATTAAATGGACACTATCAACTCTTATTGCATTATAGTATTTCTAGTTGAAAGTTTATGTTTTATGATTGCTTGCCTTCTCTAAAATTCATTAAAGTCATTGGTTCTTTTATCTGCTTCCTTTCCTAGTACAATTGAAAGTCATGCTAATGGTATAATTATGTCCAACCTTATTTTGTTTCACATCTTTGACCTGTTCTTACTCCATACTTTCTGAACATTAGGAAACCCCAAATCAGTGCAACCACGCATGATGCATTAGTCTCCTCTCCTCTCCTCCCAGTGCATCATGAGTGGCTAGACTGAGCTGGGGGTCCTAAGTCCAAGAAAGATGCAGTGGGAGTTAATCAAGAACTGTAAACAGACACATTTGTCTGCTGTAACACCAGCAGAGTGGGCAGACTCATTTTCATTTTGAACCAATAACCCACTACTTTCAGACCAGTCCAATGGTAATTAGTCATGGTTAGCAGTGGTGGTGATGGAGGAGGGGGGATTCATTTTGAACCATCTCTTTTTCACTTTTGGAAAGAAAGAAAAAGGAATCAGAATTACACTATCAGCTACATCAGCAGCCTCTATATGACATGAGCAACCATAGCATGTTTTTTTTTTAAATACAGACACTTTGAACTAAGGGATTTGACAGTGTTTCAATGAAGTGCAAACATATGGGTTTTACATAGAACATAACTTTCTCATTTGTATGTTTTCTCAACCTTCTGAACCTTTCATACCCCCAAAATAACCATTACTAAATGTTCAGAATCCTGAGAACCTGAACCACCAAGAATGCACTTACCAGATTCAGGTTATTCAGTCCTGAGATGACTGCATAATTAAGGAACATAACTGCGGTTTAATATAAATTAGCAATTGTAATTCTAATAATAGGGGCACCATTGTGCCCATAAAATACAGTTAAGCAAATCTCAAAGTCATTTGTGGAGTTTATGGTCCCATACTTTAAAATGGGGTCAGATTTTGGAGATGTGCGTCCCATCAAAGCAACACAATGATGGGAAGCTCAACTTAACCACTTCATTTTATGAGCCCCTAGACAAAGCATTCTTGAAATGGCTTTGAGATGTACCTTTCAGGATACAAATGATGCAGTGTTTCCCATGTGTTTGTCATGTAGTTTAGTATGTACATGATTCAAAGCATACTGTATATGTGGTACTACTGTAAGTGATAGGTACTACCATAAGTGATGGAAGTATTGGGATGGCGGGGTACAAACAGTATAAGGTTTTTCTACAGAAGCCAATTAGTACTCTAAGATAATTCCATAGAGAAAGAGTGCTCCAGATCTGTAAAAACTGGAGCAACACTTCCTTTGAGTTAGGTGGAAGAGTAAGGTATGCTGAGAAAATGCACCTTGCTTTACCTCAACTTATTTCTTCTAGGTTTGCTTGAAGGGACAGAGCAAGGAGCAAGGAGCAACATTAACAGAGCAAGGAGAAACATTAAGGCTTCTTTTGGCTAAGCAGAGTTACTGTCTTGTTACTATTTAGTTTTGTACTTACAGGTTGTGCTTACAGGTTTTGTTACTGTTTGTGCTTACAGGTTGTACAGTTTGAGCTCTCTTAGTCTTTAGGCTAAGCAGAGTTACTGTTTTGTTACTAGTTAGTTTTGTGCTTACTGGTTGTGTTTCCAGGTTTTGTTTTGGGCATATAGGTTTGGTTCTATCTACAAGATGTGGGGAGGTGAATTCTCTCTCAAGGGGAAGGGGGTCTGCCCATGTTGTTTGTTCCATTGCAGAGTGGTAAAAAAATGGCGCCCAATTTGTTTTGATTTTTTGTGCACAAGGATATTGCATTTCTTTTTGGGAATTCAGTTGGCACTAGTTATTAACAGGGCATCTATTGAAAAATAAATGTCCATTTGTGGAGTGTTGGCAGCCAATCAGCTGCCAAGAATTTTCTCTGCCATTTTCTAAATACATATACTTCTACAGGCACTTTGTCTGGACCTGATGCTTCATTACTCCTTAAGTCATTTATTGCCAAATAGACTTTCTGAGTACTGCTGTGTCTAAAATGGTAGTTTATTAGTATGGTGTCAAGCGAAATCATGTCTGTCACTAAGGAAAGGTCACACAATATGTTGCTGAAGTGGTAGATCCAGTTCTGTTCAGAGGTTTAGTTATTAAGTTCGTCTTTATAGGTGTTATGGCCCTTTTCTACAAGTGACCAAAATAGTTGTTGTTTCTTGATTAAAACTACCTCATGCATGTACTTCCATTGGGTTTGGAAATATTCTTTCTTCTTTTCTATCAGGAGTTCTCTATAGGCCTTTCTTTCAGATTTTAATACCTGACAGCTATCTTGGTTAGGAGATCTTTTGGCTCTTCTGATAAATTTCAACAATCTTCTTTTTCTGAGTTTGCATTCCCTGTCAAACCGACCATTGTATTTTGAGTTTTTTTCTGACTAGAATTTTTTTAACATACGGGTTTTTTTTTTTAGTACCTATTTTTCTCGTCCCTGGCTGCCCTCCATCAGGCAGACACTCCAGTCCTGTCCCCAACATTTGTCAGTACCAGCTTCTTCCCCCAGGGTTTCCCCCCTGGTGGGTTCAGTGGGGGCAGTGCTCACCCCCACCACTTCAGGATCCAGTTTGCTGGTCCGACTGGCTAGGGGTGAGGTCTATGGGCACCCACTGTCATCCATCTGCTGCCATTTTTTTCCTGTTTTTTTCCCACTGAAGGGGTGTGCAATACCCCAATGATGGTGCAGCACATGCTTCTGTATGCAGCACATTCAGTGTCTACCCCACCTCTGCCATCAGTCGTAGCAACATCGGTATGCCAGCCCCCAGCTTCCAATAGGGGCCAAGCTAACACCAACTGCTGTATTCCCACCTCCCTGGAGGAGAAGAGCTGTCCTGGGGATGCTTGATCCTCCTCCTTCCCCATTGCTGGCCCCTAGCAACCTGCTAGCAGCAGGAACATGGGTCATCGGTGTGGTAGGATCTAAGGCGTGGATGCCTCAGCCCTCCACGCCACTGGGTAGGCTCTACTGGTTGATTTTTAGACTCTCAGGAGTGCTTTTTTAGTTTTGTGATTATTTCCTTAATTGCCTTGTCCTAGGTTGATATTATCTTCCAGTCACTCAGGAAGATCTGAGTTTTGTTTATTATATTTACATCAATTTGAACTGTCCATCTGATTATTTTGGTATAAGTTGTTACTGGTACAGGGATGTCTAAGGTTGGGGGGGTCTTTTCTTTATGTTTAAAGAATAATCCACTTAATGAAATAATTGGGAAGTCATCACTTTCACTTCTGGAAAGTAGCATCACTTTTGAACAGAAGTCAGAGGGACCATTCCATCTAACCACATCTAGTACTGATGAGCATTTGCCAGAGAAGTAAGCGTGAGACCCATCAGTATCATCTTTAAATCTACCATTAAGAGGGTAGAGATGTTTGTTCTTCATGATTTTTATTAGGTGATGCCAATGAGAGTTGTATTTTTAATCATCAGTTTTTCTACAATACTCGGAGGCAGCAGGATATTTCCAGTCCATGATGGTTTCATCAAATGGTCAATCAAAGAAGCCTATCCTGGAGTTTAAATCACCTACTAGTAGGATATATGCATCCATGGCATCCAATAAAGTGTCTGTGATTTCAGTATTTATTTATTTGTAGATACTTTGTACATAAAAGTTTGATTTATCAGGAGGGACGTATATGTTAAAAATACTTAACTTTGTGCCATTTTTAATACGCTTAGCAGAAATATAATATTCTATGATACTTAGGTCTTTATAATGGTCAAAGCCATCTACTTTTATATAGATCATTAAGCCCCCTGAACATTGTCATACTTTAGAGTTTTTCCTACCTGGTTTATGGATTGTGTAATAATCATTATTATTAAAATCCTGTTTAGGATCATGCTAGGTTTCCTGTAGACAGGATATAACTGTTTTGGTTATAATAGATTTCCATTTGGGATCTTAAAATTTTGTAAGTTGTCCAGGTATGTTCCATGATATTATGGGACCTGCTATGTTATTAGAGTTCTCATCAAGACTACTATTCGGCTCATTATCCTTATGGGGGCTGGGGTTATTGTGATCAGCAGCAGGAACTTGAGATAGTCAATTATATCCTGCAAGAGACATTGGTAACAGAGATCTCAGGATTAATTTCACAATGTATTGAGTTATCATGTGTACTACTGCTGGTATTCTCTGAATTAAATTTTCTTACAGGAGCATTGAATTGCTCTCGCACCAGTGAGAATCCTCTACTAGGTAGTAACCCACTAGGTCCAAAATGTCAGCTTTCCTCAAAATTCTATTAGCTATTTCCTAATTTTCTAGGAGGATATCAATTTGGCTACAGTCTAGCATAGGGGTTACATCTGTGAACTTTTAAGACTCCTTTATTCCCAATCTGGATGGCTTCAACTGGACAAATGCATAAAATACCAAACCTGCATCATGGCCAAGAAAATTATAATGGGTCTGGCCCCACCTGGTGTCTGTGTCCTCCTTAAGCCTAGACATAGGAACTTCACTACAAGGAGATCCAATTCCCATCTACTACCTATCCCACGATGTCGCACGACCCAAGGACAAAGATCATTAACCTAGCGGGCATCCAACTGACTCAACTCTCTTGGCAGCGACATAGCGACCACTCCAACATTCGGCCTCTTCAAGTCCAAGCTGTGCCTCTCACTGCTTGTATCCTGCAATTGCCCATCTTAATGTTTCCACCATTCCAGCTGCAAATGCCCCAGCACCCAGCACTTACAATCAGTCTTTGCATCCCTAGCACCTTACCTGTCATATTCCCTCAACAAGGTCCCCTGACTGCACTGTCTTCCACCCTCACCCACCTCCCCCAGTATCTCCACTCCTGCCCCTGCCCCAACCACCTCCCATACTCCCCCTTACCCCCTGCAACTCCTTCTGCCCTCGGTCTCCTACCCTCACTTCCCCCACCACCTACCCCCCCTTCCCTTGTCTTGCTCATAGCTCAAGTCTTTGTACTGGTTATTACATGTCTGTAAGTCAATGACTACTGTATATGTTTGTAACTAAAAATGATGACTATTGCTCACGCTGATGTGGAACCTTTGTAAAAGAGCCTCGGCTCAAAGGTATTGTAATCCTAGATTGAAATAAAAAAAAAAAATGTTTTCCTAATTTAATTTGAAAAAAATATGACATAGGAAGTTATGTAGTACCTTGGCCAATTTGGTGTCATTTTCTGTTTCTATTTTAGGAAAGCCAAGTAAGCTTAAAATGACAGGTTTATTATCTGCTTCAAGAATTTGGTGATTGTTTAATTTTCCCAAGTTTGAATTGAGCAGATTAGCCATTAAATTCAGGGAGTATAGCCTATGGCTATTAATTCATAAGTAACTGATAATTCTTGTGGAAGAGCTAACAATATCCACTGCCTCTACAAAGGCATTTGCTTTACATCTAACTACAGTAAGTATGTCTTCCTCCAAGAAAAGTCCCAGGACTGTCCTGAAGAGATTCAGGTTCAACTCTTTGAACATAGCTGAATTTTCATTATTTGACCTTTTTAATCAATAAATCCTTGTAAATGATTGGTTTAGGGTGAAAGGGATTTAAGAATTTTGCATTATTTTTTTCTGTGCTAGTTTGCAATGTTATGTGGGTATTAGCAGTTTGCCTATTAAAAGTATCTAAATTACTCTGGGGTACCAGTTTTACTGGAGGAGGTTCATTGTTTCTAGTTCCAATATTGTTTTCTTTTTTTTTTTTATACTGTGATTTGGTTCATTCTTTGTATTTGTGTTTATATTATCTGTTATGCCAGTTGGGTCCTCTTTCCTCTTTCTTTGAATCTTTATTATTTAAAACATGCTGTTCACCTAATAGTTCAATAATTAATTTTTCCTTCTGAGTTTTGGCTATCCCTGCACTCTCCTTTTTTGGTTTTATTTAGAAGTTGGAGGTGATTCTAATTTTTCCCCTTTTATTCTTATTTTTCTTGTTTTTCTTATTTTTCTTCTTTGTATCTGGTTTCTTTCTTTCTTCTTCCTTTCATTGGTTGGAAACAAAATTGAAGGGAATTCTGGTCTTATCATATTTATTGGGGGCCTGATTTCTGTATGGGATTGTTCTATTGATGAAAAAACCCTTGGAGGGTGAATTTCATTAAGAATTCTTATGATAGTGTCCAACCTATCTCAGTGGATCGCATTATCTTCTCTTAAAGTTTCTGTGTCATTATAAATACTCACTCCATAATCGTAAGGTTTGCAGCATACTGGTTTTTCATACTAGTGATAGGTAGGGAAATAAGTAAGAGACTTGTTGAATAGTTTACTATCATGTGCAATGACCTGGTTAGATCATGAATGACTGCTATTTTCATAGAGTATAGAAATTGAGTCAGGGCATCCAGTCTGTTATTCATAGAGTACAACCATTATTTGTTTTGCTTGTCTAATTCCTTAAGGCCTTTTATGGTAGACTGAAGTTCTTTTATGACATTGTTTATATCTGAGTTTCTAATTGTTCCCATTTTCTAATCCCTATTGTCAGTTGTGTTCATATCAATGTTCATTCTACTATTCTCCAGCAGACAGTTAGAGTGTAGAGATACATAACTGGTTAGTAAATCAACCTCAGTAATGTTAAGTGGACTAGGTAGTTCATCAATAGAGTCCTGTCTTGATTTTCAAATGGGAGTTTGTGTTCTGTTCACATTCATTGGTTCTGCCTCCAGGTTCTGCTCAGACCCTTGTTCTAACATTGTAGTTGTTTTATTTTCAATAAAGAAGCCCCCAGATTGATTTTTAGGAGTTAAGGTAGATCATTGCTGGCTACAGCTACTTAAGTCTACAGTTTTCAGGTTACTCAAAGCAAGTGTTTATTGGTTGCTAAAAATTTAATGATGTCAGTAGCTAAATTAGTAGAACTGGGCTTTTTGTCTTGGACTTACTTCCTCTCTTTTTTTCTTCCACTTGATTTAAATTTTGACCGTGATCATTACTAGGTTTTCTATTAACAGATACCCCTAGGTTATTAGGCTTTTCCTGACTTCCTGTAGTCAAAATTTTAAGCAAAGGTTGTTAACACAATAAGCAATATTAAAGCTTTTCTAAGATCCAAGACATGGATCAGCTAACTGATTTAAAGTGCAATAGTCTTTATAGAGTAAAACCAATACAGAAAACCCTTTAGAATCATAGAAAAGTAAAAATGTCAAAGTTGTTAGAAGGTAATAGGTAAGATGGTCAAACAGGAAAAATCTAAATTAGATGAAACTATGTAAAAGTAATTATAAAAACAGCTAATAATCAAGTAAAATCAGATAATCAGATATAAAACACCACACTAAGCACTAGTTAAGCATAGTAAGGCCTAAACTGATTGAAATTTGTGCAAAACTAGTGCAATTAAGCTTCACTGTTCCAGTACATAAACCAAATATGCAAGTTTCACAAAAAGCCTAGTGCAGCATTTAACATTGGCTTATAAGGTAAAGAAAGACAAGGCAAAGGGCTTACTGCAGACACTAAAAGGCAGTGTCCATTATTTAAACCATTGATAGTTCCAATAGCAGTAGTACTTACTGTAATCATTTAATTTTTGAACTAGGATTGTGTGGTGGTTGTAGGACTTAAAATGAAGACTATACCCCCAAAATATCCCACAGAAAAAGTGCTGTCTTTTCTTGATCACTGCACACCTTGGTATTAACTATTTATTTATTTAGTTTTTTGTTGACTGGGTAAGTGCACTAGACAAATTCTTCCTATTTTCAGGCATGACCCAGGGAAGGGGGATATGGATGAATGCCAACTGACCTTGAACCAGATTAAGCAGTTGGTGGTATTTTTAGTGAATGGGGGAACTTAGCCAGTGCACCGGTGAAATTCCCCTACTCTGCAGTAGGGGGACTTGCTGATTGTGAGCCATGGCCACTTAAGGTGGAGCTCCGGAGGTGCAGTATGCCTGGTTAGAAGAGCAGACAACCCTTCTTGCAGAAAATGTATCAGAAGAACTGGAAATCCTGATGGATGTTATTTCAGACCCTAGTGATTTTAAAGCAATGGAGAATCTGATTTCAAATGGGGATCACAGGAAAGGAATGCCAGAAGTGGATTCAGCTTCAGATATGGCTGAGGATACTGTATTGAAAAAATCGCTAACAGACTTGCTTAGTAAAGAAAAAGAGAAGCATTTACTTGAAACAGAGCATCTGTTGGAGCAACTCACCCTATTGCAGAATGAAATGCCGGCTGTCAAAACTCCGGGCCCACCTGTCATTGGGCCTACACCTCAGAGTGACATGGCATTCCCACAGTATGCAGCAGGGCCTGCTGAGTCAGTGTTCACGGCTGGCAGTAAAGGAGCGCATGATTGCTCATGCCAAAAGCTGATAGAAGTAAACCCCAATACTGTTTTTCTAGTGAATGTACCTTTGGCAGAGTCTGAGAAAGTAACGATACCTTGCAGTATTACAGAACCCAATGAGCTGTCGGCGCAGGAATGTTCCGAAGGTAATATTGCGCTGCAGTATTCAAAACTTTCAAAAACAGCGGGCTTTATCTTCCACGAACTTAAATCCGAAACAAACCTAGCTCCTGAGAACAAGGAGGTGATTTATCAAACTACTGCATCACATCAAAATGAAGCAACTGAATTCACCTTTGATCGGAAACCTTCAACCAGATTTTGGCTGCGAGGGGAAATTAAAGAGAAATGTACAGCTACAGTATTACGATTGCAAACAGACAAATTCCAAACAGTCATACACCTCCAATAACACAACAAGAAAACCAAAAGGGTTTTAATGTTACACCAGATGCTATTGCTGGAAAGGAAAATAAAGAGACTATACCATCAAATATCCCCTCAAATGAACTCTGATCTCTCCAGAAAGCATTATGTGAAGCAGGATGGACTCAAAATATGAAAGGCATATGGATTCCCACTCCTGACTGGGACACAACGTTGAACTTTACCCACAATATGCCTGAATGGTGCCCTATAGTTCCACAGCCTGCTATGACCCCAAGAACATTATCCATTGATCCTTCACAGGGACAAGAGCCCTTAATATCTAACCCTGAAAATAATTCAGAAACTCAGCGGCTGGATAAAGTATCTTCAGCTATTATTTTGGACTCAGAACCTCCCCTTCTCAAAAACAGAAATCTACAAGCTCCTGCAGTTACCAAAAACCACTACTGTCAGAACTATTTACCAAAATTAAGAAAGAAGCAGCTCCACAGCAAAATGCAGTTCACATTAGATACAAGGGAGGGCTGGAGGTTAGGCCAGACAGACATCATGTGGGCAAGTTTTTATTAAAAGACTCATTGCACTTCTCACCAAGAGAAGTATTTGCCTTTATCAACATTTCAGGGGAAGACAACTTTGACATTAGTTTTAGGTCTGCATATGCTCTTGATTTATTCTGGGAGAGGTATAATCAAGTTAAATTTTCCCCCACATGGACCCCCTTTCTGGTAATTCCTTTGACAAAACCTCTGATTAAATATGTCACTGTGATGTTCAGGAATGAGGGGGTCCATGTGGAGGACATAACTTATTGGCTGAGTCAAAAATGTGATGTTATGAGCCCTCCAGAGGCCATATTAGACACAGAAATGTTTTGGATTGGGGGATGGCTTTATAAAGTAAAGCTTCGACAAACATAATTTGGTATTGAACGTGTCCCTAACTCATCTTACTAGGTAGAGATAGAGGAGTCTGCTTTTATGCTAGCCAGCCACGGGCCTGCTACAAATGTGGATCAAGAGCACATCTTTCCAGTTCATGTGACAGGCCCAGGTGTGATAATTACAGAGAGATAGGACATATTGCTTTGCAATGTGCAAACTTTACAAAATGTGACCATTGTGAAGATACTTGACACATATTTACTGAATGCCCCAAGTCAGCTAAAAACAAAGCCACATGCTTAAGTCCAGATTTCCTTATCCAGGAAGTGCAGGATTCAGTATCCCCATGGCATAAGGATTCCTCAGTCCATGACCAGGCAACATTAGACCACTTAGAAAAGCCAATTCCCTCACCTTCTTCCTCCCAACCAAACACTGTTGAGAAGCAAGAAGAACTTGAACCCATGCCCCCCCTTCTCCCACTTCCCCAGTACAACCACCACCAGATACTTTACTCCCAGTTTGTTATACTGACCCTACAGAGGACATTCCCATCTCCTCTAGTCAGGTACCTTTTACAACAGTACCAGGAAAGGAGATCAGCCAGGAATCTGAAAACAGACCTGGTCCCAAACCCCATAGACACAGACTCCAAGAACCCCTTTACATTCTTATCAACCCAGTGGTTGGACACAGAGATGGATGTCAAAGATTCGGACTCCCAATCTATAAAAACAGAGGCTAGCATGGTAACACAGCACCATTCAAACTATGAAGGGAAGAAAAAGAAAAGGAGGAAGAAAGAGGCTTGAGTATGTCCTTACTAACAAACCAACATGGGCCCTTTTAAAGTAGGTTCATTGAATGTACAGTCTCATTACTCCAAGAAGGAGATCTGTAGTTTTCAATCAAATCCACAATACAGCTATTGACATCTGCTTTTTACAAGAAACCTGGATGTACAGTAGTGATCAGGCAAGTTTTTTTCAAAGAGAATGGGTTTGGGGACTCTCTTATTGGTCCTTGGGGACGGCAAAAGCTGATGGTATAGGGATTCTATTTAATTCATTTAATTTTACTCTTATTAAATTGATGGACTTGGTTCCAGGGAGAATATTAATTCTAGATGGTTTATGGGATAGCATGCATAGATTTATAAATGTATATGGTTCACAGATTAAATCTGAAAGAGTAGCATTGTTTGATAGTATTAGGCCTTTTTTACTCACCTCATCCAAAGTTTTTTTTTTTTTATGTGGAGACTTTAACTGTAGTATTCAATCTTCTCTTGGTGGCAAGACACCCCAAGGGAAAAAAAAAGCATATTGTGACTCCAGTGCACTATGAAAGTTGATTGATGCAGCAGATCTTGTACATTGTAATACCTATCAGATTTCAGAACCTACATTCACATTCTGCAGAAGCAAATTCACTTATACTATAGATCATATGTTTATTTCTAAATCTTTATCATAATTCCATTTCAAAACCATAGCTACTGATTTTTCAGACCATTTATTATTACTATGTTCCTTTCTCGACACCCCAGAACACCCATGTAAGAGGCCTAGGTGGAAACTAAATTCTTCCATCCTGTCTGATCCCTGGATACAATGTCAAGTTACAAATATATTACATGCTCATCCATCTGTGAATTTTTTGTATGAAGATGCAGAAATTTGGTGGACTGATTCCAAAACAGCTATAAAAGCATTCTTTATGAAGTATGGGAAAAAAAGGTGAATGAGAAGTTTTTACGGTACTTAAAACTGAGACAACTTCAGAACTTGTACTCTGCAGCTAACACCTCCAAATTTGACTACACAGACCAAATTAACCTGTTGAAAATAAAAATGACCAAACTTCAATATGACAGAACACAGACTATGAATGCCCTGTTACAAAATGAAACCAAGAAGTCTCCACATGGGGATCCTTATGAAGCTTTTAAAAGTTTTAAGGATGCCACCCATTTAGAATCCCTATCTAATAAGGAAGGTACTTTGGTAACTTCTATAGAGGCACTGAATGGAGTCATGAAATAATTTATTTTTTCCCACGCTCCTCTGTACCCCCCCAAAGGATGTTATATGGCAATTCTTAAATAAGATATCTGTCCCAACTCTCCTAGATGATAAAACAAATTTAACAAAACCTATTGAAGCATGGGAAATTGAAATTGCGATAAAATCTTTGAAAAATGGCACATCACCTGGCCCAGACGGTTTAATAAATGAGTTTTATAAATCTTTTTAAAACCTTTGTCACAATGTTTGGATATAATTTTTGCTTTTTTTTAGCTACTTCTAGCACTGTCAGGTGGTTTACAGAAGGTCTTTTAATTTTTCTTTTTAAATCTGGAGGCAAAACCTCTATTAATAATTGGAGATCAATTACGCTTTTAAACACTGACTCTAAAATATTAGCTATTGTTATTAATACTAGACTAAAACTATTTGCTAATCTGGTTTTATCCCCCTTGCAGTTTTGTGGCCTACCCGATAGAAAGATCCAACAGGCTTTAATAATAATAAGGGACCTGATTGATCATATTTCACTAAATGGGAATACAGGATATATAATTTCTGTAGATCAGTATAAGGCCTCTGGTAGGGTCTACCACCCATTTCTTTTTTTAACCCTTGAAAAATATGGAGTTCCACCACCAGTAATTCAATGGCTGAAATCATTATATAATGATACAACTGTTTACCCTGTAATCAGAAACCAGGTCACAGAAAGGTTCTCCATAAATATGGGAGTACCGCAAGGACGTCCCCTTAGTCCTCTTCTTTATATTTGTTCTCTTGATCCCCTCATTTGCCTTTTAACAGATGATCCTAGATGTCTGGGGATATCTGGACCAGATAATACACAGAGATTTCAAATACAAGCCTATGCAGATGATATTTGTTTATTTCTTTCTGACTTTACACAAATATCTATCTTTTTAGATGCAATGAGTCAATACTCTAATTTTCCAATGCACAATTGAATAGAACAAAAAGTAAAGAGCTACTCATTGGCTCCAACTGTCTAGCCCCCATAACCATTGATGGAATATTTATTCCTTCAGATCCCTTAAAATTTTAGGCATCTACTTTGGAGCACAGAATATCTCCTCTTTTAATTGGGAGTCTGTATTGGCTCAGGTAGAACTAAAGGTCCAAAGATGGAGACACTGGAGACTAACTAAAAATAAAAGAATACATATTATCAAACAATTTATAATTCCCATGATTCTTTATATGGCCATGATTTTCCCACATCCTGCACAAATGGAAGCCAAAATATATAGTCTTTTTTTCCAGATGCTATGGGGAAGCAGATTGAACCCCATAAAACAGCAATACACCTATTTACCTAAAGAGACAGTAGAATTCGGCATGATTGACCCAGTGTTTTTTTTCCACACTTTATTTTTCTCACAATCGCTTAAAATTGGCCTAACCCCTGGTAATACACAATTTTATTATTAGATTAAAATTAATTTGTCTAGCTATGTTTCTAAATGGCAGACTATTCCTCCCAAGTTATCCAGTACTCTTCAAATTCCTCATTGGTTTATGCCTGCAGCTCAAAAACTGTATAGATGGAATCTAATGGTACAACAAATTATTAAGAATTCAGGATCACTGTTATATAAAACAGTAATGGCCTCCATTTACCCAACTACACCAAGTTTCAAAAATTGCCCTTCATCCCAAAATGCAGACATTTTATCTCAATTGACCTATAAGAGAATCCCCACTCAAATGTGGGAATTTTTATGGTTGGCTGTTTATGGCAGAATCATCATAAGAAGAAATGCAAAATAGTGAAAATAGAAAGGAACTGTCCTTTCAAAGAGTGCCTTAATCTTGAAGAAACCATGGGACATTTTTTGTTCCAATGTTTGTATGCAAAATATCTTTGGAAATACCTTGCCATTAAATGGAAAATGGGATGGTTAAAGTCCTTACACTATGAGAATTTGGTATTAGGGCAGTTTGGTAATCTAGAAAATTATTATCATAGAGATACATTGGTTGTTCTTTGTTGTTGTTTAAAATTTTATCTATGGCAAGTTAGATGCCAGTGGGTTCTTTATCAAAAACTATGGCCTTATGAGACAGTACAGAATCTTACACACTTAGCTATGGAAAAAGTGTGTATCTCAGACCTTGGGGTTTATTCATCTGAACAGATCTATAATTGACGGAAAGGGTTTTCAATGTTTATTAAGTATAAATAGATGATATTAATGGCTTTCAAACTGTATTTAAGTTTGTACAGCAATATTAATGCTATTTACTTATTGGTACAGATGCATCATTTGTTTTTGTTTTGTTTTTTCTCCTTCTCTCTCTTTTTTGATTTTTATGGATTTTTTCTTTTTACTAATATAATCCATATTACTGTGAATGTATGTATGGTTCCTTTGATATTGTGGGAGGGAGGGGGTGTTTATATATAGTCCTTGTAACACTGATTTGAAAATGTATGACTAAAATAATCATTTGATTTTGTTTACCATTTGATTTGTATATCAGTTCGTGTGACTTAACACTGTAATTATTTTGTTTTTGATGTTATGATAATAAAAATGCCTACTCTCCACTGGGGGACTTGCTGGCTGTCTGCCAAGATGGCCACTCTGGGTGTGTTGGAGGAGAGGACGGACATCTCTGAGATAGGGGAGCAAGCCTTCTCCCCTGTCTTGCTTTCTCTAGAGGCTGAAAGCATGGCATTTGAAGGAATTGAAGTGCATAAGCAGTGAGATATGGCTGGAAATGATCTTTTGGATAACCACAATATTATTTCTTCACGACATGCTGTTATTACTGACACCAGTCTTTCAGTACAACATGAGCTCACCTGGCTTGAAGAGGAAGAACGACTATTTCTGGCTCAACAATGGGACTTACATGATAAAATTGTGTCTCTGCAGGCTTCCATTGTTTCTGTCCCCTGTTCCAGATTAGTTTGCTGATCGGCGTCAGCTGTTGAGAGAGGTGGCATCTTCACAGGGCCCCGCAGACAAACCTGCAGTTGTGACTGTTGCTGCTGTTTTGAATTTTTCTGCTGCATTTTCTGGTGAGGTTGTGACTGGCAGTGTGAGCACCAAATGGGGTGCGTACCTAGAGTCAGACAAGGAGGACTTTCCCGCTGTGATTACGCTGCAGGCTTCAGCTTCTGTTTTGGGACCTGGGGGTGTGAGCTGATCTTCTGATGCCACCTTTGCGAGCTACAGACTGTAGTACTTTGCAGAACGCTCAACAGATGCAGCAAGCGGACTCCACGCTACTATCCTCTGCCATGGCAGTTCAGGACTCTGCTGCATTTTCTTAGATGGACGCCGCAGCTCTTCCTTTATCTGAGTTACTGTCTGGACTTTCTACAACTGCAGGTACTGTCTCCAGTTCTTCAGTTGATGTTCAGGTTCCCAGGGCTGCCTCGGGGAAGATGGGGAAGGTACTTCAGGCTCCTGCTGCTGGAGGGTGTATCACTCTGTTATTAGATTCTGCTTGAGTCCTCCCCCCACTTGGGACCTTGTTACACCTAATTTTGATGCTAACATGTCTGTGTCTGGCATTTCCATTGCAGATGCCCTACGAGGGGCTGGGTGGTTGAAATCTGCAGACTCACACACTTGATCTTCTCCTATTCATGTAGACTCTGAGCATACTGATGTTTCTATTTCTGTAGTGGACCCCTTGGAGATTCCATCTGGGCTGCAGTTTACTCATCACCCAGTTCTACAGATTGCTTCAGTCACAGTGCCTGCTGGACCTGAATCTGCTACTTCTGATATTCTGATGCTGGACCAGGACATTCCTACCGCTTTGGTTCCCCCCCGGCCCTCCCTGCTGGTCAGTGCTTGACTGTTACGAAGCATGTTCCTGTTCATCCATCTCTGGACAAGAAGCATATACCAAACCTTGATAAGGTTCCCCTTTCTACTGGACAAATTCCTTTGCCTTCTGATCTGGGGGCAGGATCCACTGGGAATCAAGGACCCCATCCATGGTCTTATGCGGGGCTTCTTCATGCTCCCTCTGAGTTAGCCAAAAGTAGAAATGCTGTCCGCATCCGATATAAGGGGGTCTAGAAGTTTTCCTGATTGAGAATATGTGGGTAAATCCTTGATTAAGGATAGTTTACAATTCCTGCCCACTGAGATTTATGCACTTATCCACACATCTGGGGATGCAAATTTTGACCTTAGCTTTAAAACGGCTGCTGGCCTCAAGCAGTTTTGGGAAAGATATCAGGCAGTTAAATATACCCCACTGTGGTCCCCCTTTGTGGCCGTCCCCTTGTTGAAACTGGCCATTAAATCTATCACAGTTCTTTTTAAAATGATGGGGTGGCGGTGACTGATATTTTTATTAAGTGGCTCAAGCTCAAATGTACAGTCCTGGGCTTACCTGAGGCAATTATTGATTTGGAACAATTTTGGATGGGGGTTGGAAGATTCAAGTTAGATTACCTCAACTGAATGGTGCCATTCAGCATTTACCTAGCTGTTTCTACTTGGGGCGGGATTGTGGTTTCATTTTTTATTCTGGGCAACCTAAGTCTTGTTTTAGATGTGGTGCCCAAACCCATTTAAGTAATGCATGTGGCAAGTTAAAATGCTCTCTTTGCTTTGGCATTGGAAGCACTAGCTTAGGTTGCCCTTGCCCAGCATTATTGAAGCTTATGTGAGGCCACCACCCATACTTTTCAGACCTGCCCCTGGGCCTTTCATAATGACCCATCTCAAATGCAGGATGCTCAAGATGAGACTATATTCAAAGCACAACAACAAGCCACTGCACAACCCTCTTCTTCGGTGGGCTCCAAGGCTCCCAGGCTGGACGCTGCTATTGTGCCCTTCAGTGCGGTACCCAGGAACAAGACTTGTCCTCAGTTCTGGCTTCCCCACTGGCCCAGCCTCCAGAACAAGATGTGGATGGCGGCTTTGTATCTGCCTCACTTGTACCCCTGTTACCACCAACAGCAGTTATTGGAGAGCCTGTAAAAGGCCCCAGTTTCTCCTCCATTACATTGGTTAGTGGTCTTGAGATGCCACCTCCAGAAGATATTGCCTGGTCTTTGAAATCCTACAAATGAGTTACTGAAGCAGTTTTGCTAAAGTTTCTTTTGACATTCGACCTTCAGCTGCTGTCTTATAGTCAGGGGATATGGTACTCATGAACAACACGTTTGCTTCTTTGTTCAAAAGAAAGCAAATGGAAGGGTCTGGAGATGACTTGGAAGCTTCCTCGATGGCTTCTTCATCACAGCCTGAACTTATGACTGATACTGAACAAGTTCCCAGTGATTCTAAGCAATCTAGGAAAAAGAGGTGTAAACGCAGATCCCCTAGGAAGGGGAAAAAGTCATGATCCCCACCTTTTTGTCTTGTCATCATGTTTCTGGATCTTACTTGTGGGACCTTGAATGTCAACAGCCTTAGGAATCCTCATAGAAGATGTTCCAATTTCTCTATTCTCCAAAATCTAAATTTCCATATTCTTTTTGGCAGGATACCAGGTTGTATACTTTACAAGACATACGATTGGCCTCACAAGAATGGACAAGTGGTCTCTCTCTTAACTGGTCTTTGGGGGAGGACACTTGCACAGGGGTGGGGATATTGTTTAATAAGTTAGACCTTGTTGTGACTCCTCTGATAGACCTGATTCAGGGGAGGGTATTGATTCTGGATGTAGTTATTTCTGGTATTGAATGGAGGCTTATTAATATTTATAATCCCCAGGTTAAAACACAAACGATAGAAGTTATGATGGCTGTCCAACCTTACTTACATACCACAAGGTCTGTATTGCTTGGAGGGGACTTTAACTGTATTATGTCCCTGTCGGATAAAACTGGTCTGACACAGAAGTTATACTGTGATTCTCACTTCCTTAGGAAAATGTGTGATACTGCCAAACTATTGGACAGAGCCCTTTTTGGCCCTCAACCCCTGTTTACATGTTTAATAAAGGACATTTGTCCTCTTGAATTGACTGTTTTTTTATTTCGGAATGGTTGCCCTGTAACCAAGTAGTATTTTTTCTATGGAAACTTCTGATCATTGCCTATTGCAGATACATGTCAGAATGCCTAGAAATAAGCCACACACTAATACTCATTGGAAAATGAATATCACACTTTTGGATGATACTGAAGACTGGAGTGCTCTTCGTTTAGTTCTTGACGCACAGCTTTCAGTTTTGGAGCTATACAAAGACCCTCTTTTATGGTGGTTGGAAACTAAATCAGAAATTAGATGCCATTGTCGACTGAAATCTAAACTTAAATATATGGCTACTTATATCCAATATTTGAACAAAAGAAGACAGTTACAAATCTTACTTTCTTTACAAGCCACTTATGCTTTAGATTATAACTCACAAATAGCCTGAATTAAAAAGGATATGTGTGACTATCAATATAAAAGAGCTATGTCATTGTTCATGGAACAAAAATATAGTATGAGGGGTAAGGCACAGTCAGTGAATCCTTATGATGGTTGTAAACAGAGGGTAGATATTAAATATATGCTATGCATTCATAATATGGACAGAGTTCTTTTGCAGACTAATCAGGATATTTTACAATTTGTAGTAGATCATACCTATTCTATGTTCGGCTGTGCTGTACCAGCCTTGGGGGACTTAAACCATTTCTTGGATAATCTTAATATTTTTCAGTTATCAGATACTGATATCAGTGACTTGATTAAACCAATTATGCAATCAGAAGTAGAATTTCTGATCCATCAGTTAAAGACTGGTGTTACTCCAGGCTCTGATGGTATTCCTAACAAATTTTATGAAAAGAGTATGGATATCTTAAGTAAACCATTAACTATGGTTTTCAATATTATTTTACAGGGCCACCATTCCATTCCCTCTGCATTGGCAGATAGTCTATTAATCTATTTACATAAGAAAAATGCAAAAGATGATATTACTAATTGGAGGCCCGTAAGTTTACTGAACACTGATTGGAACTTACTGAGTAAAATTCTCTGAATCCGTTTGTCAAAGGTTGCAGGTTGTTTGATTCATCCTACCCAAACTTGTGCTATCTCACAGAGATCTATGTTAGACAATATGAAGTTCAAGAGGGAGGTTTTTGACAGTACTACAGCTGGAGGCTATGTTATTAGTTTGGATCAAACAAAAGCATTTGATATGGCATGGTATCCCATTCTTATTTATTCATGGTATAGAAACATTATGGTTTACCTCAGATTTTTGTTCAATGGGTATAAAGATTATATGATACTGCTTTTTTGACACCCTTGGTTAATGGATGTCTGGGTCTGCATATTCGGATTAAAAAAGGGGTTAGGCAGGGCTGTCCCCATAGTCCTCTTTAGTATGTTTTTACTATTGACCTTATTTTGAGATTGTTGAAATGAATACTAATATCAGACACATGAGGAGCCCAGCTGGCTTGTCTTTTCCTTGTACTATGGCTTATGTGGACAATGTCTGTCTACTGGTGGCAGATCATAGCTCTGGTGTTCAGGATCTGAGGGTCATTCACTCTTTTTCGGATCTTTCTGGATCTCAGATTAATATGCAGAAAAGCAAAGGGGTAGATTTGGCCCTCAGACCTGAGCTCCAAGTTGCTGAGATTGAAGGGATTCAGATTCATGGCAACACTGTACATTTGTTGGGGGTGTCCTTTGGAGGTACAGATGCAGCAGAATGGAACTGGGTAGAAAAATTGGAGGAATCTGACAAAAAAGTACAAAAATGGAACTCATATCCAATGACAAGATTTAAAAGGATTTATGTGTTAAAAACTTACATTATTCCTATATTTTTAACTATGAGTTATGTTTTTCCACTTCCTGCTAGGCTGGATGCTAGACTATATAATGTATGTTTTCAATTATTATGGGGGAGTCGGTTGAATCCCGTTCGGAGGGTTGTAACATATTGGCCGGTAAAATTAGGGGGTTTAAATATGATTAACCCGGTATTATTTTTTTTCTCGATCTTTGTCTATTCTAACAGTGTTCCCATTATAGTGGGAAACTGGATCGATTGGGCACTCAGCCTCAAGGCTCACTGTTCCTATTTTTTTCATAAATGGGAAGCATCTCGATGGGGACCATTTCGCTTAATTCCAGATGGTACCTCTTCCTATTTGATTGATTTTTCCAAAAAGCTTATACTATGGGATGCGACTATTCAACATTGTCCTGGATTCACCCCTTTTCCCTCACAAAAGACAAAGCCATTGTATGTTGCTGTGCTCAGATTGGCAATTAATTTATTATATATCATAATTACATGTACAGCTGCATCATCATTTATTATTGTCTCTTTCACAATTGTATTTTATTGCATCCATATATCAATCTCTGATCATCCCTCTTTCTTCCTCTTCTCACTCCCCCAGGTGAAAACCTGGGTGCCTTCTTCTTCTTTTCCTGTTAGGTAACGGTGAGAACCGAGACTGCTTTTTCTCCTTCAGCTTCTTCATCTTTTATCTTATTCCTTTTTCCTTCCCTCCTCCCCTCCTTCCCTCCCTTTTTCCCCACCATCTCTGCCATCCACCTTTGGCAGTCCATTAACCATCCAGCTGGACTATTCTGTCATCAGGGCTCAGTACTGGGTCCAGTCCTCTTTAACATCTTTATAGGTGACATATCAGAGGGTCTGGAGGGAAAGGTATGCCTCTTTGCAGATGATACAAAGATCTGTAACATAGTTTATACACAAGGGGGGCTAGAAAGGATGAGAAGGGACAGCAAGGTTGGAGGAATGGTCAGACATATGGCAACTTAGATTCAATGCAAATAAGTGCAAAGTAATGCACCTGGGAAACAAAACCCAGGAGAAGAGTACACATTAGCAAGGGAGGTACTAACAACAACAAAAATGGAAAGGGACTTGGGGGTAGTCATATCAGATGATCTAAAGGTTGGTAAGCAATGTGAGAAGTCAGTAAGGAGAGCCAGGGGGATACTGGGATGCATAGGAAGGGGCATCACAAGTAGAAAAAGGGAAGTGGTTATCCCTCTGTACAGACAGTTGGTGAGACCCCATCTGGAGTACTGTGTGCAGTTTTGGAGACCTCATCTATGCAAGGACATAGACAGGATGGAAGAGGTCTGGAGGAGGGCAATTAAAATGGTACAGGGTCTGCATCAGAAACCATATGAAGAGAGACTGAACGAGCTTAATATGTATACCCTTGATGAAAGGAGGGATGGGGGGACGTGATAGAAATGTTCAAGTACCTCAAGGGAATCAACAAAGTCCAGGAGGGTAGCATCTTTCAGAAAAAGAGATGTGTAAGAACAAGGGGACACAATTTAAAAATAGAGGGGGGACGGCTCAGGGGTAATGTGAGGAAATTTTTTTTCACAGAGAGAGTGGTGGATGTGTGGCACTGCTTTCCTGGGGAGGTTGTTGGGGCTAAAACAGTGGGGGAATTCAAACATGCATGGGACAGACACAAGGCAATTGTAGTGGGGGGTGGCAGGAAGTAGGCTGTTGGTTAACTAGAATCTGCAGCTTATCCAGTAGGTAGGGAAATGGGCAGACTGGGTGGGCCAAGTGGTCCTTATCTGCCATCAAAGTCTATGTTTCTATGTTCTATGTTTCTATCCACCTTTGACAGACCTGCCATACAGTTCCCCTTTTCACTGTCTTTCCCTCATGCTCTATAGTTTAAGGGTGGGTGGGAGGATCAAAACTTCAACAAAAGTGGCTGAGCCACCACTGTGCTGCCCATTATGCACCTCCATTAGCCCTGCCCTTCCTGTTTCCTGCCTATTTTCTGTCTCCCTGTTCTCTCTTTCCTCCCCCTTCACTCTGAACACAGCATCTCAGGAAGGGAAGGGGTGCCCAGACAACTTGGTCTGCCCCTTAAAGGGCAAACTCCATTGTCCTGGATTCACCTCTTTTCCCTCACAGAAGACAAAGCTATTGTATGTTGCTGTGCTCAGATTGGCAATTAATTTATTGTATATCATAATTCCGTTTACAATTCCATCATCATTTATTATTGTCTCTTTCACACTTGTATTTTATTGCATCCATATATCAATCTCTGATCATCCCTCTTTCTTCCTCTTCTCGCTCCCCCCGGTGAAAACCTGAGTGCCTTCTTCTTTTCCTGTTAGGTAACGGTGAGAACCGAGACTGCTTTTTCTCCTTCAGCTTCTTCATCTTTTATCCTATTCCTTTTTCCTTCCCTCCTCCCCTTCCTTTCCCCCCTTTTTCCCCATTAGCCAGTTTCCAGCTTGGGTTGGATGACTGGCTTTCCCCCAATTTAGGATATTGTTCCCCCTCCTTTTAGGGAACCTCCCTCCTTCCTTTTTTTTTTATTTCCCCGTCTGTCTCCTCCATGCTTCTATAAAACCCGTTGTTTCCATATTAAACATGTCTATGGCTAGATCTGACAGGTGCACTCCATCTGACCTGTAGAACTCCTCTACCCACACTTCTACACCCCTCAATATTACATGCCCTCCCATTTTTCTTATCAGTGTTCCTACTCTTCTATTCATTTTTCTCCTGGCCCTATCTAAGGCTCTATGACTGTGTTCATGTCGCCATACCATTCTTGGTATCATGTCTGACCAGGCAAGGCATACCCTTGGCTACCACTGTTGAATTTTATCTAAGTCCCTTTTTATCTGCATATATGTGTCCTCCCATGGTTTCCTCCCAATGTCGTTACCCCCAGATGTAAAATAATTAAGTCTGGAATGGGTCGCTGCTCTTTCATTTCTGTCAGGGTAGGAAGCAGTTGTGGCCATCTCATCCCTCGGATGCCACGCCACACCAGTCTACATTTTCTCACATCCTGGTACAGCTGTTTTCCCCCAGTCTTTTTCTCGGCTCTCCTTTCTGCCCAATAAATGCAGGAGTGACTGCAGATCCATACTTCTGTGATCCTCCCTCTTCCTATAGGATTGAAGGAAAATAAATATTTTACATATGGTCGGGGCTCCAATACCATATCTCATTTCCATGTCCCCCCACTGTGGTTCTGTATCTGCAAAAACAAAACACATGTGATAGTTAGTCTCCATAATTCAGTACATGAATGTATCTCTTGTAACTGGCAGACTGCCAGTGCCCCCTCTCCAACATATTAGTCACCGTCTGTCCTGCTGCTGCCCACTGTGAAGCAGACCCTATTCGGAGGTAGTGGGATGAGTAATTACCTGGATCCTTGCCCAGGAATTGCATGCCTTTCTTAAGCATGGCCATGACTTGATAACTGGTGACCTTTTTCCCATCTCCATGCACAAATAATCTGACTGTCCTACACCCACACTCTGCAGCGTAAGCCCACAAAGCCTTTACTGGGCACACTGAGCCATCTACCTGGGCCTTTAAGGTTACAGTACAACCTTGTTCCCCTTAATCGGTCTTTGACTTCCTGATCCTGATTTGCATCTCCTTCAACACCCAGCTTATAGCTTCCCACTCCAGACCCCCTTCATCGTTCTTACTGCCATGTCCCACAGCCTCGCTCACTCTCATGGCCCCTGAAAACATTACTAGATAGATCGTATGGAATAGCTGGGCCTCATCTTTTGACATGCAGATTGCCTGTAATACCTCTTTTAGTTTTTCAAGCCACTGCTCCCCAATTGGTCTTCTATTATCTGGAGCTCTTTGTTTTAACCTTCCCCATCCTTGCATCATTCTTCTAATTAACATTGACTTCATTGGGTCATTCCAACCCTTCAAGCTGCAAACGAAACTAATCCCTGCTAGGTAGACCCCCATCATGGTGTTGGCTGTTCCTCTCAGCCATTGCTCTACTGTGAACTTCCCTAACTGTTCCACTGTAAGTGACCTACTTACCTCCATGTGGTATGTTGCCCTGAATGTTTGAAACACCTGTTAGGCCCTCTCATAGGCCCTCAGAGTCCATGGTGCCCATGAGTTGTGAAACAACAGTTCTGCTCCCTCCTGCCAACATCCCAGATGTCGTTCAATGGGCATTTTTTGCTCCTCTGCTGTTAGTGCCAGCTTCCGGAAATGATCCAGATGCAGATGGGAAAGGCTGTCAGCTAGGGTATTGTGTACCCCTTCTATGTGTTCGGCTCTGAATGACATGTTCAATTTCAAGGTCCTTAGCACCAACTGTTGCAAGACCTGCATGACCGTTTCTGATCTGGCTCCTCTGTTGTTTAAAACCTCTACCACTGCCCTGTTGTCACACCAGAATGTCACCTTCTGATTCCCCCCAAACCAGGGTGCAGGCCCAAATATGCATGATCTCCAACAGTGTTATGTCCTTCACTTTCTCGTCTCTCACCCAGTCTGCAGGCCATGGTTCTGCGAGCCATCTGCCCCTCAAATAACCCCTCATGCCTAGGCCCCCTGCTGCATCTGTGTATAGATCGAGGTCTGTGTTATAAACCTAGTCCTCTTGCCAAAAGGAGCAGTCATTATAGGTGCTGAGGAACTCCTCCTACACCTAAAATCTTCCTTAACTCCTTTAGTCATGTCTACCCAGTGGTGTGGTCTGGATACTCCAGCTATGGCCCTTGCAAGCCTTTTGATGAAAACCCTCCCTGGCCCAATTGCCCTGCACGCAAAGTTTAGTTGTCCCAATACCTGTTGTACCTGTTTTAGTTGTACTTTTCTTCTACTTGTGTGTACTTTAATCAGCTCCTTCAGTTTTAACACTTTTTTATCTGGCAACCTAAAAGCTTCACCCCAGACATCTATCTCAATACCCAGGAATTTTAAAACCTTACTGGGCCCTTCTGTTTTTTCCGGTGCCAATGGAACCCCTAAATCTCTGCACAGATCTTGGAAACTGGTCAACATTTCATCTGTCTCTCTCCTCCCACTGCCTATTAAAAAGGAAATCATCCAAATAGTGAATGACCATCCTGTAACCAGTTTTCTCCCAAAATATCCATTGTAAATGAGTGCTGAAAGCTTCGAAGGTAGCACAGGCCACTGAACAGCCCATGGGCATACCTTTATAAAAATAGTACTGGTCCCCTACCTTGAAACCCAATAAGTCCCAGTCTTCCTTCGTTACTGTAAGCAACCGGAAAGTGGACTCTATATCCGTCTTGCCCATCCAAGCATCGGGGGTTGCTCTTATAATCTGTACCGCTTCCTCTAAAGTGGCATAGGAAACTTTACTGTGCTCCTTCCTTATGAAACCATTCACTGACTCCCCTTCCGGGTATGACAGATGGTGAATCACCCTGTATTCTCCTTTTTGCTTCTTGGGAACCAGGCCCAATGGAGAAATTCTCATGTTTTGTAATGGGGAGTTGGAAATGACCCCTCAATCCTGCTCTCCATCTTCTCTTTTTCTATCTTTTTCCTCAAAATGTCCTCTTTTCCTTTTACTGACCCTAAATTGTTCGCCTCTCTTGCCTTCCTAGGGCCCTTGCAGTGTAGCGTGAAACCAGTTTTACAACCCTTGTTTAACAACTCTGCTCCTTTTTGTCTGGATACTTTTGCAACCACTTTTTCCAAGCCTTTATCCTTATGAAGGTTCTTGCATTTTGGAATTGTTCCACTTCCCATTCCCCCCCTCCTCCCTTTCTGACTCCATTTTTCTTGCCCTCTTTTTTCAGAAAGCCTGTCCCCCCCACCCGCCATAACCTCTTCCTTTTGAACCTCTGTACCATGCTTGCCCTCTGTACCTTTGTCCCTCCCAAAAATGCTGCTGTCCTGTCCCTTGACCCTCCCTCCACCTGAGTCCCTGATGCCTAAGTTGCCCAGCATCTGCTGGCTGGGTGGGTACCCCCGCATTTTCAGCATGCGTTTCAGAACCGGCATTGGGGCCATGAACAAGAGGCCCTATTGTATCCCCAGCAACACTTCTCAGGCACTGCTCCCCTCTTTCCTATTTCTCCTTCCAGCGTGGATTGGTCAGTCACATAGTCTGTCCATAAATCCAACTGCTTAGTATCCCATCTCACATCCCCATATGTTGCCATTCTTTGTCGAAAGAACTCATCATAGTATATCCACCCAACTCCCCCTTTTGCCTCAGCCCTCCTTATTATCAATGAATAAGTAATAAGTGTGATCCCCAATTCTGGTTTTCTTGCCAACACTATTGCTGAGTATGTGGCGAAACCCACGAACCACCCATCCCATGTTTTTTTCTTTTGGTAAACTTGTCCTCCTCCTTCTTCCCTAGCAGGACTACTACTGCCGCCATCTTGTTTTTCCCAATACTTTCTGACTCTTCAAATTTGGCTGCTGCTTCTCTACTCACTAAAGTGAATATGTCTACATAATCCCCTTTCCAAATCTTCTCTTTCATAGCTAGTGGTACATGTTCACCTATTCTCATCCCCGGGGATCCTATTTCCCCTCTTACCTACACTGTCAGTAGCCTTTTCCGCCTCTCTTGCTGTCCCTTTTTCCAACCTGATTTCTGCCAAGGCAGATTCCATCTGTCCCAACCCTCTCATACTGAGGGCTGCAATAATTTGGCCTATGTAGTCTTTGATGCTTTCATCTACTGCACCTAATACTTTACCTGTGGCCTTCTCTCCTCCTTGGGGTCTGTCGTCCTCAGGATGCCTTGGTCTGGTCTCTTGTGGCTGGGTGCTTGATTGTGGTGGAGAAACTGGTGGGCATGAGGGACCTGGCCTGGGCTCCTGTAGTGGGACTACCACCTGTTCCTGAGGAGGTACTGGTGGTTCTGTTACTGGGTGTGTCAGAGGGACAGGGCTGGCTACTTGGGGAGGCACCACCTGATGTGGCTGCACCCTTTCTGGGCTGTGTGGTCTCCCCACCAGCCTCTTTCCCTTGCCACCTTTCCCTTTACCAATTTTTCTCTTTTCCCCGGCTCTCCCTGGTTTCTCCCCCTCCACCAATTGCCACATCTTGTTGGCTTTTTCTGCCAACTCCATGATCGCCTTGTATGCATCCTCTTTTGTTGGCCTGTTTCATTTAGGCACCATCTCTCTCCCTGGGACACCTGTATAATCGCTGCAAAAAGAACTGAAAATACATTTCTCATTAATGCTTCATATTGCAACTCATACTTTGTCTTGTTTGCCACTCGCTGCCTCATCCCTCCCCCCCCCACACCAGTGGGCCGTCATGCATAAATGATGTTGCCCGATATCCCCCATAACACAGAACATGCCATTCCTGGTGAAAGAACAAAAAAAAAATCCCTTATATTGTTGTGTTTAAATGAAGGCTGCACAATGGAGGGAAAAATCCAAAGGCATTCACAGCTTCACTGCCCACCTGCCTACCACGTGCATTGCCTGCGACAAATCTGTGCCCCTTTCCCCATGTGATCCAGTCATCTCCTGTCCCCCTCCATCCTCCTGGGTTTAGTTCCATGTCATTTTGCCCACTTCTATAAAAACAAAATGCCTTTTTTTTTTAATGTCCTGTGGTCCCCTGCTGCCATCCCTTTCTTGCTTGTTGTTCTCAAAATGGCTTACTGCTATTCCCGTGTGAAATCCTGGACTCCCCCCTTTCTGTTTGCCCTTCTCTGGGAAAGGAACTGCTCCTGCTCCTTGCTTCCCTGCTTTTCCTGACCCTGCTCCTTCCTCCCCCCCTCCCGAATGCAGGTGAGGTGTCTTGTCCCTTTTTTTTGAAATACTGGCCCAAAAGCATCCCTGGCCTTCTCCCATTGTCCTGGTGGCTTCCTGTATCTTGTGAGGTCTCGCCGCAGCATCTGACATCACACCATGTGGTCTCGGTGTGCTCGCTCCATAGGCGGCCTTTCCAGAAGGACTGCTCCACACTTCCCTGCTTACTACGACCCCCTTGTCCACCCCGATTCATGAAAACCCAAAGAAACCCCTCACTGCTCATTGCAGGCCCTGCACCCTGTCCTACCATTCATTTTTTGCCTGCCCTCCCAACATCCGAAAAAAAACCTTGAGCCTCCGTTCTTCTGGTGGCGTGGTTCCATAATGCTGTGAGGGTCCAGCCACTGTATCTAAGCCATGCCATGTGGCTTCTCTACCCTCATCTGCAATGCTCAAAAGGACCCACTACTTGGCTCTCTCCAACATGAATGGGCCCACGAAGGACCCACCACACTTTAATCCTTGCCAGATGCACTCACACTGCCTCACTGAACCAAACATTCCTTTTCCTTTTTTTTTTGATTATTCTACCTCTCTCTGCTCTGTCTGCACACATCACCATGCTTTTCTTTTTGGGCAGGACTGGCTATCTCCCTCTATCCCTGCTTGGATTCCTCTAGCAACTGTAAATGTCATATCCTAGTACCTGACGTCACGCCATGCGGCTGTCACCAGCTTTCCAACAAATGGTGCTCTCCGTCTCTTGCTTCTCTTCATAAAACAACAGCCTCCTCACAAAACAAACCACCCAGTGTATTAACTCTTTCCACACAACAGTTTCCTGCCTAAACCTTATGTCATAACGCTGCAATCCACTTCCAACCCTCTCTTAATTTCTTCCCTTTTTTTTTAAAAAACGCTATGGCAAAATTTGTAATTCAAATGAAAACAACTTCTCTTCTTGCTGTCTTGTCCTTACCTCTCTTGGTGCTTGCAGCAAACCTCAGTCCTTTATCTGAATGCCAATCTGATGTGTGTCATCTTTGATGTATATAACAATCAAAACTTCTGCAAAAGTGGCTGAGCCACCACTGTGCTGCCCATTATGTACCTCCTTTAGCCCCTCACCTTCCTGTTTCCTGCCAATTATTCTGTCTGCCCATCCCTCCCTTTCCCTTCCCCCCTTCCACTCTGAGCATACCATCTCAGGTAAAGGGAAGAGGTGTACCAGGACAACTTGGTCTGCCCCTTAAAGGGCAAACTCCATTGTCAAGAGCTGACTAGGAAAACCTTTTATCAGTCTCTCTTAGAAAACATTTTTTTAACTGAGCCTTGTTTTTCCTGCCCTGACAATAATGAAACTAAATGGTTACTCTATCAGCTTATAGAAGCTAGCATTCCACGAAAAATGGGGGATACTACCTGGATGTGTTGCCATGGAAAATTAAATGTAAGAGGCAATCATGCTCATAAAATAGTTGAGGATAGATTAAGTATTAGAGATTTTTGTCATGCACATTTATTTTTTAATTGTTCCTATATTGTTTTGTTCTGGGATCAATTGGCCAGACATTGGGATATACCTTTATTCCATCAAGCAACGTATACTGAATTGGTATATGGTAAATTTGGGCCGTATGGGATGTTTTTCCCCAGGGCACTTTACGGGTGGTTTTCGCTATCATAAAATGGTGCATTTGGCAGAATAGGTGTCACTTTGTGATGCAACAAAAATATGTCCCGCTCTGTGGTCTTATTATGGCTATTACAAAAGAAGTGGCATTGGTTTATCTTAAAGAAAAGTCCACACTGCCTTCCTCAATGATTGAGAATTGGTGGAGAGCACTCCCAAAACTTGTATTTGAAGGGGTGACGTGATGTGTATATTGGTATATCCTTTGCAGTGTTTCGCTGGTTTTATTTGTCACTGATGATATTTTTTTTCCCTGCTCATTGGTTGGTTGTTTTTTCTAGTTATTTTGGATATCGTCTCCTTCCTTTGTTAGTTTCTTTATGGATTGCTTGTTTATGGTCTTTCTTGAATGTTTTCCTTTGTTATATTTATTCTAATAAAAAATTCCCCTGCTCTTTATGAGAAGTATTTAACATCCACCAGAACAGGCAGATGGGACCTCGGTTTAATGTCTCATCTGAAAGACAGCACCTCAGGAGTACAGCACCCTCCTCATGCTGCATTACAGTGTCAGTATTGGGATATTAACCCAAGTGCCTGGTGTGGGGATAGAACCCACAGCCTTCTGATCTCCCAGCCTCAGAGGTAAGTGTGCTGCCTGCTGAGCCACTGACACTGATATGTTATCAGCTATGTATTTGGTGTTCAGAGTAAAGTCACAAAGAAATACCTGTATGCAGTACAGACAGTGTCGAGCAATACTTAAGTGTGTATGAGTTTTTTATTGAATAATGGATAACCAATGAAACCAGGTTAGTAGCAAAAATTGATCATGGGGGAGCTGTATCACAGTCTCTAAATAGTATAAATATAAAGGGCACTTTAATAATGAAAACTGCAAAAAGATGGCAGACCAAAGCGTTGAGTTTTTTCTACTTCTCATTTATTTATTCATTCATCTTAGAGAAACATCCTTTGAGCTGGAAGCTCATTTGCAAATGTTGTACATCAAGACAGGTACCATATACAGTTACAGACACAACAAATGTTAACAGGAAACAATGAATAATACAATATTAAGTTACAATTTTTATATACAGAATAACTTTATAGAGTATTACATAACTAGACAAGGAGTTGACAGGTATGTCCAGGGGTAAGAAGTTAGTGAAACTCTGAGTAGTGCCTTCTTGCCTTCTTGCTTGAATTGCAAAATTTCCAGGATTGCCTCACAGGCACAAACTCTCCTCTGTAGAGCAGGGAGAACCCTTGCACCACAAGTGTTTCTATGGCTTATCAGTGTGGCACCACACTCCTCCAGTTGGAGAAGTACTTTCAGATGCAACATACCCTACCACTAGCCTCTCATTGTAATGATGACCTAGATTCACTGTTGAACCTGGGTCCCTTATCACAGAGCGCATTCTACTACTACTACTGGATCTAGTATTATAGCAAATAATTTTGTTTTAAGCTAAATCTAAATTTTATTCAAAGCAACTGACTGTGACCCTTTAATAATAACTTGGTGATACAGCAGATATAGCTACATAATAACTTGGTGGTACAGCAAAGATGATCAGTCAAGACACTAGGCTAATAACATGTTCCTGCACAGAAATGCAGCAGTAGTAATTTTTTGAGTTTAAAGAAGCCTTACATGGTCAATCAGATTAAAGACTCACTGTCATTTATGACCACAGGGCCAAACATGAAGTTTCTCATATACACTACAGTACATGCACTCAACTGCCTTTAGAAAATTTTAAATGCACTGCACATCCTCAATGCACTGTGAAGGCACTCAGAAATGCATGCTAAGAACACTAAAAGGGAAAGATTTACATTTCATTTTTATGCAGGGAACTTCATTTTTGCTAGTCTGTGGATCAGACATTACATTTTAAAAGAAAAGTGACAAGAATGAAAGTTCATCCATTTCTAACATGTCAGAGTAATGGTTTTCCCAACTTAGTTACTTCTTAATTTTTTATGGTATTGTGATATGGGGCAATATTGTATAACATCAGAAAATTTAGAAAAGACTGCAGTGTGACTAGTACTTTCCCTTAACATTTAAGATAAAATACAATTGAAGCAACAATTTCATCTACGAAGAGCTTTCATATCACATAGTGTCTGAAACAGTAGCAGCTGAGTGATTCAGGCTCCTAGCCTTTATTAAGGGAAGGGTCGAGGACAAAGCTGGCTGCTCATGCAATTATTGTAATTATAGTCTGGCCTTTTGAAGCTTTTTTGATCTAAGATTTTAATTAAAGATATTTCCATTTATATTGGAAATGCTAATTTTGAGATGATGTATAAATATTGTTTTCTTCACAGAGTTCTATCCTAGTGTACTCTGTCAAATGACTTTTTGTGGTGTGTGATAGAATGCATTGCAATAAGTAAAGTACTGTATAATTTTGCAGTGCAATAGAATGCAGGAAGCTGTTTCCTGCATCATAAAAGATTAAAAACTGGGATTTTTCATCCCTTTTTGCTTATCAGCCCCTTCCCCAACCAATGTTATGGATTGCAATGATCACATTAAATCTCAATCAGTGCTAGTACCATACCATGGTTGGCTAACATGTGAAATAAGTAGGGCACTCAGCACTCTTTCTTTGGGGAATGAGCACGTTGCTTCACCTTGATGTTCAACTTTGAAAACTTGATGGGTACTATACCTCTTTTAGACCTCTGTTTTGTAACTTCAGAAGAAGTTTGTAATAAAACATTATGGCCTTGAGTTTTAAAAGTCTTGACATAGCACTTGTGGCAGTATTTCTGCAGCAGCAGTATCATTTTAAATGTGTCAGAAGGTTTAAAATTGTTTCCAAATAGTCTAATGCATTTACAATGCTTTACTCACTTTATGGCACAAAAATGACACATGTGCCAGAGTTTTGATGTGCATCTTGTAGCAACTGCACCCAGAAGTAAGACCACTTTTTCTGTTGTCTAACACCCTTGACACAATTAGCGTAATCATGTCACAGCTGTGATACAAGTCTTGGAAATCCAGTCCAGTACTGCTTAAATGTATTGTGTATTTGCGCATATTACTAATTCTTCACATTAGAAAAGCCTTTGATGACATAACTGAAGTTTCTCAATTAACATTTTATTGACTTTTTAATATTCACTTTGTGGTCTCAATATGCTAGACTAGAAGTTGCATTTTTGCTGAAGATGCTGAGGGAAAATAAATACTGCAGGCATATTTTTGCTCTAGAGTGCCTTGATGTAATGTGCCTACTTTAATGCTGCTATCATATATTTGTATTTCAGAATGCAGAAGCCAGCTACGACTTCAGCAGCAATGACCCCTATCCATACCCTCGCTATACAGATGATTGGTTTAACAGGTAATTAAGTCACAGTGAAGCAACTTTGTTCAGTCAGTAAGCCACAAAAAATCTGGTCCAATGATGTAACACATACTTGTTTACTATATAATATGTTGTGTATGGCAGCAACTGTTTTTCTGTTACTTAGAGAACAGAGTCTACTGTTTTGCTATTGATTTTTTACATATAATTCCTCTGGGAGCATTTGAGAGCACTCTAATCAGCTGAGTTACCTCATTTGCACTGTTCATCTCTCTTGAGAAGTAAAGGCCAAGGTATGATCTTTCCTTTGATGGTGATGGGCGTACACTCTTCAGTCTGATGCTTTAGAAATTATAGAAGACCTGAGAGGAAAAAAAAACTTAGCATGTTACAGTGCATACTGATTGTTTAACTCAGCCTAGGGCCTGTTTAATTTTAGATCAAATGTGTTTTGTACTGTACTCATGTAACAGCACTTAATTCTGGTTAGGAAGCTATGGTTTTCAGTTGCCATTTGCTAATTGCACACTATTTCATAAAAAATTCATTTCTGCAAATATAGCAATGGGATTTTAGTTCTATGCCAGCCTAGAAAGCATGTTTAGTTCATGATCATGGAGCTGGGACACTTGGCATTCAGTCTTTAAACTTTCTAATGAACATCTTTTAATGTGATAGAAAAACTGAACAACAACAAAACCGTCAGAGGGTAAACAAACAACTACATCCTACTAATGTAAGGTTCTTCATGGTCCTCTTATTAGATAGAATAGTGTGCCTACTAAGACACACACACACACTCAAAAATCTCCTCTGAAATGCAAAAATTATTCATTGTTATATCCCAGAAAGACTGTAAGAAGCCAGACCTTTTGGATGAGTGCTGCAAATCAGGTTTTCATTTTATCTTGTACAGCTCATGGTGACCAAGTGAGTGTTCTAACCATCAGACCATACTGTATTATAAGCTGAAAACACTTTAAACTCACCTGATCTGTGATTTACATTGAAAGTTATAGTTAAAGTATGTACAACTGTGTTGGCATATTAAAAATGCTGCAGTGGTCTATGATCACGAGAATCAAGTAGGAATCTAAGTCTCCAGCCAGTATAGTTTGTAATGTTACTATATTACATTGTTAGTGTCATTTGTAAATGTTAACAAAGAAATGACTGACTTTTTCTTAGGAGTCATTTTCCCTTTGTATGATTAAAATTCTGCTTTTAAAAGAACCTGGGGGCGTCATCAATACTGCAGTCAAATATGTACTATTAGTGTGATTTCTTGTGATGAGTAATTAAAGTTCTGTAAAACAGTAGTTAAGGCATCAGATTTTGAAATTTAAATTGCATTATAAATATTTCCCCTGCTGCTATGGTACGACACATTTAATGTATAAAGCTAAGGTTTGTAAGTTTGAAATTAAGTGATTAAAAAAGTTAAAAGGTTATTCAGTTATGGATTCAGATGCTGCAGGTGCCAAACAGGACCAGCACTAGCTAACTAGTTATATTTTTAGTTACATTATTGTGATTATTAATAGGCAACTTCAGTGGTAGGTTTACAATTGCATCTGAAGGACTGCTATTGATAAATATAGTCATCTGAAAGGAAATAAGCCTCAAGACTAGGTGACCTCATGGGGGGGGGGCTTAGTGGCTTCCAGGCTATATGCTAAAGAATTTTGTGCAAGGAATATCTTGTTAATAACTCAGGCTACTGCAAGAGAATTGAGTGATTTATGATTTGTGGAGGGACAGATTTGAAATTTGTGGAGGTAAAGTATTAACTGGGCAAGCAAGGGGAGAGTGTGATGGAAAATATTTCATGGGAACTAAGATAACATATATTTCTTTTGTGGTAGAAACATAGAAACATAGCATTTGGCCACAGAAGACTGAAAGTGCATCTAGTCTGCCTTTATTCTACTACCTCACCCCACTAATCTACTGTGCTGATAGGCTGTTACTCCCCTTCCCCCCACCCATCCTCCTCAAATCCATGTTGCCTCCTTTGGAGACTATGACTCACCCCAAACTGTCCAAACTGTGCTTATGCCAGTTTAAGATAGCTGGCCTCATTATTTCTGCTAGCAGTCTGTTCCATGGTTCAGCCCCCTCTCAGTGAAGTAGAACTTCTCTAATTTCCTTTTAACTTACCCCCTCATCAAACAGTTATGCCCCCTGGTGACTATATCATGTTCCTTACAAAAAGGTCCTCACTATTCACCTTGCTTACACACCTGAGAAACTTATAGGTTTTAATCATGGCCCTCACACTCCCCTAGCCTCTAGCAAATACATATTAAGGGCTTCAAACAATAGGAATCCAAAAAACAATGTCATACAGATCTTCATTATCTCCATCCATATGAGTTCCCTGGAGGCAGAACCTGATGCTAATAGAATTTAGAATTCAGTTCAAACTCTGCACTATGGTCACTCTCCTTCTGCTGTTCTAACATTGGATTTGTTTCTCCAATGATGAGAGCAGTTGCCCTGTGATGTTTCAGTCTTATTGGTAAAAATGTATGTATTTTATTATAGCTACACTTTATGTGTTAAGTTATTTTAGTTTTCAATATTTTGCCTTAGTTTAGGACAGTTTTATTAGTGAGTGTGTGCGTGTGTAATTAGTGGTTTTCTCTCGTTCCCATTAAGTTCCAGGAACTGGAGAAATCATGATTCTGCACAATTCCCACCAAGCAAGGAACCAAGTGTTTTCTAGTAAAAAAAGAGAAAATCATTTTAAAATTAAGACTTTGTTAGCAGTTTTAATTTATTACATTTGTGAAACTGAGTGCATGTTTAGGCAGATGCTTTCAGTTAATTGTCACGTATAGCAGTGCCAGCCAGGAGTAGAGATGTTGCCAAATTACATTTTGCCAGCGAAATTGCAGCTATATTGGCAATTTTGCCATGTGAAACATTTCGTAAAACTCTACTTTTCTAAGACATTTTTCACGGGTTAAGGAGTTGAGAAATTTCACCTACAGAATGTGAAATTTCACCAGAAAAAGCAGAATTTCGCCCGCTCATGGGCACAATTTTGCCATTCCATGGGCAAAATTTCATGTTCCATGGCAAAATGTCAAATTTCAAACCCTCAAAATATTTTACGAAATGAGCAAATTTCATGCAATATTTTGTGTAATGATATTCCGCAATTTCACACATCTCTAGCCAGGACTCACTCAGTATATCACAAAATGCTGCATTATGCAGCGAACAGTGCAATTGAATGTTAATGAATCCTTTTTTACTGCAGTATTTTTGCAACATTCACAATGTCTTTGTGCTAACAAGGTGGCTCCTAGAGGCTGTGGACATATCCCCAGATGGAGCTTAAATATTCAGGCAAACAGTCAGTCTGAAGTCGAAGGCTAATGGGGTCAGTACAAAATACCTTTTTAAAATTTGATTTGGAGGTGAACAGAAAACACTTACCAATGTGCTGTGCAAAAGTGTTTTCATTTTATACTAGCTTTCTCACTTTCCCTACTGCAGTTTTCAACAAGGTTATGGCCCATGCCAGCAATCACAGATCTTAGATTTTATACTTCTCTTGAAACTTTTTTTTTCTTTTTCAACAGTCAGTAACTTTTTGTTCTACATCTTTTTAAATGTTGTTGTTGTTGTTTTGTTTTTTCTTTATTCTTTGGTAACCAGGTAAGGTCCACTAAGCATAAGTGTCTTTTTCTCAGGGCTGGTCTGAAAGCATTAGGGAGGGTAAGTGACTTGCTCAGTCACACAGTCCACACATGGACGTTCTGGGAATCAAACCCATGTCTGCTGGATGCACCAAGCTCATTTGCAGCTTGTTACTCTAACCTCTAAGCTAAGTACTGCCAGCCCCAGTTATGTGTTATGCAAAATATAACTTTAATGTAAGTCAACATTTCTTACAGTCACACTCTGCATTTATAAAGTTGTGCAAAATGACTGCAAAAATAAAAAAAACTGCCTTTCACGTTGTGAAGCCCGTGTGTCCGTTACCACTACGACTAACATTTTTATGTAGGCCAGTAACCTTCATTAGAGTCAGACTATTTAAAAAAATGCTGTCTTAAGTTAAAGGATGTTTTGCATAGCATATAGCACCTTAGCAGGAGATGGGGCCAATTTTATGCTGGCAGAGAAGCTGCTAAAGTACAAAGCAAGTTAGGAAAATTGTTTACAAAGGCACTTTACACTTTCTTGAACTGCAAACTTTTTTGGTTACTGACTGTTGGAAAAAAAAGTTTCAAAAGTCTGAAAGCTGAGTTCTGTGATTGCAGGTATGAGCCATAACCTTGTTGAAAACTGAACTGGAATGAGTGAGTAAAACTCTGGTATGACACTTTTGCCAATCAAATCAAATGTTAAGAAGGTATTTTGTGCTGACCCCATTAGCCTTTGACTTTGATGACTGACTTTTTGCCCGAGTATTTTATGACATGTAATTTACTGTAAGTTATTGCATTGCATCATGGCTGGCTCCACTGTTTGAGAAACCTAAAAGAGAACAGGGCCTACAGGATTTAAAAATTGTGAATACTGTCAGCAACTCCTGGCAAAAACAAATTGCCATAAGCTCTATATTAAATGCTCGGGTCCTGATCACAATTTTGGATATTCTTATGTATGCAAATGTATTTGCCCTAAAACACAAAGGGCTGCCAAAAGAGAAGCTTTTTCAGCTTCTCAGTCTACTTCATTATCACCGAAAAGCTCCTCAGTTATAATGGAGGTGGTTACCAGGATTGGTGTAAAGCACAAATCAGAAGATTCCTCACCTTAGCAACAGCCCTTAACATCCATATCAGTGGCTGAAAAATGCTGCCAGCAGCAATCTCTGCCCAACGTGATTAATAAAGTAAAGAATGTATGGCATCCATTTGGGGGTGCCTTGATGAAAAGGATATCAAAAATATCACAAGAGCCTCAGGCCAGCCAATGACTGCAATGGCTAATAAGAAAACCAAAAAGAAAACCATTTCAGCCTCTCCACCTGCAAGGAAGAAGGAGGAACAGACCATTGAAATGAGAGCTGTAGTGTACCCTCTGTGGAGGACATAAACAAAATGTGTCAGATCCAAGCTATGGGGAGACTTGCCATTTCTTCTGCCTGCCCTCCCAGGCTCAGGTCACACAAGCACAACCCATTCTGGAGGAGGTGTATGAGGAAGATGAGAATGAACCGACTGAGCCTGTTAGCCCTCAAGAGGACTTCAGTTACCCGCCCAAAGTAAATGAGGATGCTACATCATATTCCTCATTTGTCTGCCAAATGGTTGACATTCTTGATATAGTATTCCTTCTGAGGAAACAGAGCAGTGTATTGAGGGGACCATAGTCAGGACAGGACAGGCAGGCACATGGAACAGTGGTGCATTCACAAAAAGTCAGTATATAGTGAAAGAGCAGTGTAGCACTCACCACCACCACCACAACGGGAGCCAAAACAAAAGACTGCTGCTTAAATCATTTATTAACAGCCCCTGCCAAAAGCAGAGCAGTGCTGCTACATGGATTTCTTATGCATCACCCAGATCCAATCAGGCTTCTTCAGAGAATCTGAGGATGCTACTTTTATGAGTATGTTAGGCTTGACATCCACTTAGAGACTATCAGTGCCAATACATAAATCACTCAGAAAGGCCATGACTAAGATTATGTCAGAACCACATTCTGATGCTGCCATAGTTAAAAATATTGAAAAAGTAATATATAACTAAACAGAGAGTGGAGTACCTGTATGCTCTCCCAGATTATGAGGGACTGGTGCAAGCTGCAGCTTGTGAAAAAGTCAAACTTCTTCTAACAACAAATTCTCCTGAAAACATTTCCAGCAAGCTGGAGAATGGGGTCAGGGAAGTTTACACAACAACCACCTTACAGCTGAGGCAGGCAGTACAATAATGGTTGAGTGAAAAGGCTGAATACAATGTGGGTGGTGATTTGGCAACAACTAAAACAGCCCTTGGTGCCACTAAACACAAGCTTTAGATGTAGGGATTGCCAATCACACGACATCCAGAGTCCTGGCATGTTCAGTTCACAAAGAATATTTTTCTGGCTAAGGACAACTATCTTGTATAGAAACATCGACAATAACTGCAGAAAAAGACCAATGGTCCATGCTGTCTACCCAGTACCCTATCTAACCCTGGGTCCCAGTGTCCATCCACGATCCTAACCCTCCCCCTCCTCCCCCATTCTTTCAGATTCTGTCACCCAGAGTGACTGCTATACTCTTTACTCTGGATCAGCCATGCTTGAAGCTGTTAAGAGTTTTAGTGCCCGACACTTTGACTGGTACACAGTTCCACAGCTCTACCACCCTTTCTGTAAAGCAGTACATCAGTGTGTCCCTCCTGAACCTTCTACCCGTTAGTTTTCACTCACTGTCTCATGACCTTGAACTCATATTCAAGCTAACTAGTTTCTCTCAGTTAACCTTGTTAACACCTTTTAGGTACTTGAGGGTCTCTATCATTTCTCTCCTCTCCTTTCTTGCCTCCAGTTAGTATTTGTCCAGTGCCTTAAGGTACTCCTCAGAAGACATGCCCTGTTGGCCCCTAAATCACCTTTGTTGCCATTTGATGCACCATTTCCAGCCTGTCCCTATCTTTCCTAAGGTGAGAATTCCAGAGCTAAGTGCAGAACTCCTAGTGTGGCCACACTAAAGATCTGTAAAGGAGTAGTATTACCTCCTTCCTCCTTCTATCAATTGTTTACCATTGCTAAATTGAAATGTTTACCGCACAGACCAGTACAGCAACAACAACAACAGTTCACAGTAGTGGTCACTTGGGACTCCAGCACGGCTTCTCTGGGTCTTGCACCCCCTCCCTGAAACAACTCTGACCTGGAGTTGATTATATTAAATTCAAGGGGCATGCAGTGGTTGCAGCCTCCCACTAAAAACTGTTTTTCTGACGGCACAATCCCGACCGTGACTGCAGTTGACATAGTGCTGTGGCTGTGAAGCAGACTGAAAGATTTTCTGTCAAACCAGCTTGGTGGAACAGCTATCAATACTCTTCTCAATACACCCCAGCATTCTAACTGCCTTATTATAGGCTTTGTTGCACTGGCTCAATTGTTTGAGAATGCCACTGATGATAACTGCAAGGTCCCATTCCTCAGCTGTGGTGTTAAGTTTCACCCCACCAATCCAGTACTCTGTCCTGGTGTTCTTATTCCCCTAGGTGCATTACCTTGCACCCTTTGGCATTGAATGTCAACTGCCAAACCTTAGACCACCCCTTTAGCTTTTGTAAGTCACTCTGCATTTTCCTGATTCCCTCATTTTTTATCCACCCTCCCACAGAGCTAAGTGTCATTTACAAAGAGACACTGCCTGCCACGGATACCCTCTCCAATGTCTCTGATGAACATATTGAAAAGGACCCGACTCAGGATAGATTTCTGTGGTACCCCACTCGTGACCTGTCTTCTGACTTCATCTCACTAACCACAATCCTTTGCTGCCTCCCTTTTAGCCAGTTACCTACCCAGTTTACTATGTCCTTAGCTGCACCCAAATCCTCCATCTTCTTCACAATCATCTATAGGCACTGAGGCAAAAGCACTGCTGATGTCATTGCCAGTGGTGGGAAGACTGTCACGCCATTTCCTAGAGTGGAAAAAGGTGGGTCTCCTGGAAGTAGTGGGTGAGTGCCAGTCTAAACTGTTTCAGAAATGTCCAAAACTGCAAAGATCAAGAACCTTCCTATCCCACACACCAGAGGAAAAACTACCCTTGGAGCTACAAGTCAAACTGTTCCTGCAGACAAAAGCAGTTGAAAAGCTCCCTGCATCCCAATGGGAAAAGGGCCTTTTCTCCAGATATTCCTAACCCACAATAAAAATGGGACTGGCCAGTGCACGTAGGAAGGGTGGGTTGGGTGGGTCACTACTCGCAGCTTACCTCCTAGGGTCACAGTTTCAATCAGAAGCTCACAGTACTGTAAGTTCAAAAGTGAGTACTGCCACTTTAAATTAAAAAAAACATTTAATTACTTTAACAGTAATTACTACTTGCTGCCAGTAGTGGGTGCATCTAAGGACCAGCAAGTCGGGGAGGAGTCACATGGTGCATTGCAGCCTCAGCAAGAAGAATTGTGTGTACAGTTTCAGACAGCCATGTGGTCCGGCCGGCAGCAAGTACATGAGGTGAGAGAAATATGCATGCTGCAATCTAGAACTGTTTGAGATGAGACATAGTAGAGAGAGAGAGGTCGGAGTAGAGACAGTGTTGTGCTGCAGGATTTTCAATGAGTATGTCTGTTTAATAAATTATATTAGCGATCTGTGCTGTGGAGTGGGTTGGAAAAAATAGTAAAACAAACTACCAATCTGTTTAAGAAGGCAAAGAGATTAGGATAGGAATAGGATTATTTGACTACAGTGTGTTTGTTTCAATTGTAGTTTGGACCTTGGGCTGCCTGGCGCAGCTGCATTCTCCCCCGCACCCTGACTCCGTCCTCCTGATTTTGATCCCTGTCCCCCGTCTTGCCGACTCCTGAGGTCAGGAGACCTGCCCCCGCTTGCTGCTTTCGTAGTTTCGTTCCATCCCTTCTTTGGGTACTGTCTGTGCTGGAGGCCAGGACAGGTTTAAAATCCATTCTCCCGAGTCCCAAGTGAAGTGTGAGTGAATAAATACATTGTGCAAATTGTGAAAGGGCACTACTACTGAGACTGAGTCAGTCTGTGATGACTAGACTTGCTTTCAAGTTTTTCAACTGTCGTCTTGCTGAGCCTGATGAATAAAATAAAAGTTAAAACTTTTATTTCCTTGTGTGTGTGCCCCCCTGCGCATGCCTGCCAGAGTGCCTGGATTTTTTTGGGTGAATTGATCATCGTCGCTGCCTTAGTTCGATCTTTTCTTCGGATCTTTGAACGGGGCCGGGGGGGCCATCCGATTGAAAAAAATAAAATGAATGAATTTCTGGTGTGTACAGTGTTTGAATTGCTGTCTGACTTTACTCCGGGGAGGTGGGGGGGACAGGCTCCAGCAGAGCAGCAGGAGGAGAGACAAGAGTAGTAGTCATCATTACAAACAAAATGCCAACTTCCTGGCTAGAAGGCTCTTCTGGTTCATACTCTTTCTCTGTGTGAGTGTGCTGGTCCAGCACTGAGAAAGAGAGAGTATGAACCAAAAGTTTCTAGCCAGGAATTCAAATTTCATTGGAAATAAGCATATTGTTGCTATTTTGTGTTATTATTTGTAATTTTTTTTATAGATTTTCTTACTTTTTTGAAGTTCTGTATTTGTTTAATGTTTGCCCTATTTTACTTAACTGCTTACTAGTCTGTAGCTACTAGACATCTGCCAGCAATACCAGTGTGTACCCTACCAGGTGTATCAGTCACCAAACTATTGCTGTAACTGGTATACTGACTTACTGGATCTGTTAGCCTAACAGATACAGTAAGTCAGTATACCAGTTACAGCAATGTCTGCTACGTTATATCAGTCTTTGCTCACATTTATGCTAGCATGGCAGTGTCCCATTACACATAGAAACATAGACTTTGACAGCAGATAAGGACCACTTGGCCCACCTAGCCTGCCCATTTCCCTACCTACTGGAAAAACTGCAGATCCTAGTTAACCAACAGCATATTTCTTCCTACCCCCTCCACAAGAATTGCCTTCTGTCTGTCCCATGCATTCTTGAATTCCCCCACTGGTTTTGACTCCACAACCTCCTCAGGAAGGCCGTTCCATACATCCACCACCCTCTCTGTGAAAAAATACTTCCTCACATTACCCCTGAGCCATCCCCCCTCTATCTTCAAATTGTGTCTCCTTGTTCTTGCACATCTCTTTTTCTGAAAGATGCTACCCTCTTCTGTCATGTCCCCCCTCTCCCTCCTTTCCTCAAGGGTATACATATTAAGCTCCTTCATTCTCTCCTCTTATGGCTTCTGCTGCAGACCCTGCACCATTTTAGTTGCCCTCCTCTGGACTGTCTCCACCCTGTCTATGTCCTTGTGGAGATGGGGTCTCCAGAACTGGATGCAGTATTCCAGATGGGGTCTCTCCAACTGTCTGTACAGAGGGATAACAACGTCCTGTTTTCTACTGGTGATGCCTCTCCCTATACATCCCAGTATCACCACAGCCCTTCTTACTGCCTTCTCACATTGCTTACCTACCTTGCATTGATTGTCATCTGATATGACTACCCTCAGGTCCCTTTCCATTTGTGTTGTGGTTTATACCTCCCCCCCCCCCCATTGTGTGCTCTTCCCCTGGGTTTTTGTTTCCCAGGTGCATTACTTTCACTTTTTGCATTTAATCTAAGCTGCCATATGTTTGACCATTCCTCCAATCTTGCCAAATCCCTTCTCATCCTTTGCACTCTTTCTTGTGTATCAATCCTATTGCAGATCTTTGTGTCATCTGCAAAGAGGCATACTTTTCCTTCCAGCCTCTCTGCAATGTCACCTATAAAGACATTAGAGGACTGGTCCCAATATTGAACCCTGTGGTGCCCCACTAGTAACTTCCCTTTCTTCAGAATGTACTCTGTGTGGTTTACTATTACCCTCAGGGACCTGTTGTCCAGCCAGCTTGTCACCCAGGCTACTACCCTGGGACCCACTCCTAGGCTGTCTAACTTGTTTGTTAACCTTTTGTGTGGGACTGGGTCAAATGCCTTGCTAAACTCTAGGTAGGCCATATCCACTGCCCCTCCCTGGTCTATTACATTAGTTACCCAGTCAAAGACTGTAGTTCCTCCTAGTTACAGTTAAATGTGTCTTGTTTATTACAGCAGTTTCTCTTCCCACTCCAGTTACAGTTATGCCAGTATCAGCTTCCTGTTATACCAGTGTCTCTTCCCAGTTACACCTCTCAGTATTTCAGTTACAGCATTATCTCCTTCCTTTTATGCCAGTGTCTCCTCTGAAACATAGAAACTTAGATTTGAGAGCAGATAAGGACCACTTGACCCATCCAGGGTGGTCTGTCCACCACTCTTCCTTAGTCTTATTTAAATAATAGAATGTGGCCTTGGTTGCAGCTGCTTCCCCACAAGAAAACAAACAGTACCTACAGTACCTTTGTGTTTTGTATATAAATACATAGAATGTGATGCATTCACCCACTGTGAGGGCAATCACCCATACATTCTATTTACATAAACGTACTGTATGTACTGTTTGTTTTCTTCTGGGGAAGCAGCTGCAGCCAAAGGAGGTAAAGTTTAGTTGAAGTTAGTTGGCTGTTAGTACTATGTTGGAAGTGGAACTTGACCTGCTGGCAGCCAGGCAGCCAGCCCACCTGACTTGTCTGTGTTTGCTCTGCTCTCACTCTCTGTCTGTGAGGGGTTGCCAGGACTCAGTTCATTATCTTGCCTAGGTGATCAATGATTTACCTTGTGCACCCAATCCCCCTGGGTGGGATGCCAGCAGTAAGTGTGCAAGCTGTGATGCACACAAGCATACAGACTGCAACACTGTTGGTGTTCCCCTCCCCATATGCCCCTTACCCCTACTTGTGCATTGCTACCTGTTGTCTCACATGTGACATGTGGCAGTATTGTACCAGCACTGATAGCCTTACACTCCCCGGAAGAGGAGGAGGAGGGTTTCCCCATGGACACTCGATCCTCCTCCTCCTTCTCCCTCCCACAGCAACCCAGGTTATCTCTCAAACTCACCAACATCGCAACAGGTAGCACTGCAGTTGTGCCAGGGGGCCAGCCATAATGTGTTTTTTGTCTATAGAGCTACTGATGCCTCAGAGAAAACTTTCAAAAACATAGCATGATATTTAGATTTTAGACATACTTCAGTATGTGTATTGCGTGTATCTGCAGAAATCTACAAGAACACTAGATCTTAATTCCTTAAAGTGAATTTCCGACTTACCCTATGGCAGCTACCACTCGCATGGTGTTGTAGCAGCCCTCCAAGGCAGTTGTTGGAGCCAGGTTAGAAATACTGTGTGCAGCTAATAATCCAGATATTTTACTCATAAATTAGTTTTAGCATTGGCTGCCCGATGCATTTTGAAGACCCATCCCCGTGCTCAAGCACGTAATGATGTGTGGCCGGGAAGAGCATGGGGTGCGCCCAATTGAAATGAATGGGGTTAGAGTTGTCATTCATTTTTAACATCAAGAATGGCCAGTAACACAATAATGAAAGGCACCTCTTGACTAACATGATCCTTGTTGGTCAGCCACTTGTCCACAACTATGTGGCTGTATACTCTGATGCCAGCCAGCCAGTGTCTCCCACATTTCATATTCCATGGTAGCACAATATTCCCTGAAATCAAGGGGTAGGGAACATGTAACAAAAGTATGTTTTTTTTTTCTTCAAGAAAAGCCCCAAAACTCACCACAGAGCAAGTAAACACCTCAGAGCTTCTGGGGACCTTGTGGCCCCCATACCCCTGGCTGTTTTCGGGGGGGGGGGAATTTGTCGCTTGCCCAGGGCACCAAAATGCCTTTCTATGGCACTGGGACTGGCAACCTATTTTGAACCTGAGGTTCCTAAACAGGAACATCAAAAAGGAAAAGTTAAAAATTGTGACATTGGGCACAGTGAGGCCATCTTTGTAAGCAGGAGACTGGTTAGGGTCACTGGACATAAAAGACACATGCTCTAATTTCCCAATAAGACCCTGCCACAAAATGTACTTAAAATTCAGGCTGTAGAACAGCCAGTGTCAGTTTTCAGCCTTACTATGTGGCCTAACCTCAGCACCAAAGGTGTTCACAGAGTGCCTAGCTGTGGTGGCAGGACATTTGAGAGGGTGAGGTGTAGTGTTTTTTCCCTTATCTAGACAATCGGCTCTTATATGAGAAAACAAATGAGGAAGTAGTGCACTCCATTTCCTTGGTTAGAAGCACAATAGAAAGGATGGGATTTTTCTTAAACCAGGAAAAGAAACATCTAAGATCCAGTCAGCTACTGGAGTTCATAGGTGTAGACCTAAATACTCTGCAAGGCAACATTTTCTACCATTGAGCAGGGTAGAAAATCTAATTTCATTTGCAAATTCACTCCTGGTAGGCCAAAGACAGTTCAACAGAGAATTCCTGCAGCTCCTAGTCTTCATGGCATCAGATGTAGCTGTAGTGCCCTGGGCTCACCTCTAAATGAGGGATGTGCAGTGCCATCTTTGGAAGTACAGGTACCAAAGGACATACCACGTGAATCACCCAGTGCCAGTAACAAAAATATTTTGGGGGGACCTGGAATGGTGGAAAGACAACAAAAACATCCAGGAAAGTATTTCCTTCCTTTTACTTTCTTCAACTCAGGTACTTTCACCAGATGCCTCCATCTTATAATGATGAGGTAATTTGTGCAACAATTAAACAAGTGGAGTCTGGGACACACAATCATATGGATCACATACATACACCTGCTAGAACTCTGGGCACTACTACTCTCAACCCAGTCATTATCCTCTCTGTTGCAAGTCAAACAGTTCAGTTAAGAACAGACAATACCACCACCACCATATATTACATGAAGAAACGGGGAGGTACCAGATCCTCAAAACTTTGAACACAGGCAATGAGGATATGGAACCTGGCATACTCCTTAGATGCCAAGATATCTTCAGTTCTTCTGCCTGGCAAAGATCATGTCCTAGCAGATTCGTTGAGCAGGGTAAGCCAAGGCAATTATGAATTGTTACTGCATCAGCAGGTGCTGACAACAGTTTTCAAGACATGGGGTATTCCAGACATAGATTTGCTTGCCTCATAGGAAAGGAAAAATCTCCCCAAGTCTTGTTACAGACTTCCCTCAGGGGGACATTGCCAGGGGATGCACTGCCCCTTTCCTGGGAGGAGAAATTCCTGTGTGCCCCCATTTTCTGTCAATCAGAGAGCATTGATGAAGCTGAGGAGGAGGACAGAAACAATGATACTGATAGTTCCAGACTGGCCAGACAGGCTTGATATTCTCTGCTGCTGATTCTGTCATGAAATAACTCCCATCTCACTGCCTCTAAGACAATCTCCTGAGCCTATCACAGGGCAGGGTGACCTACCCAGATATCAGAATACTGTGCTTGAAGGCTTGGTTCTTGAAGAGCTAGTTTTCTGGATTGAACCTCTCAGACAAAGTGGTAGAGGTCTTGGATGTATCTAGATAACTAGCTACGAGGAAAACATATTCCACCAAATGTGGGAAGATTTTCATTCTGGTATGCCTCTTGGAAATCTCATCCTCACAGGTAGATGTGGCTCTAGCACTGGAGTATTTGGTACACTTACAATCTTTTGGTCTCAGACCATTTATTTATTTATTTTTTTATTTAGATTTTGTTTACTGGCTAAGCCCACTGAGACCGGTGGTCCCTTTTTCAGGAGCGACCCGGAGTTAGTTACAGAAAAGGACATATTGAAAAACAGTTATATACAGTATACAGTAGTTACATTAGTTACATTTGTTACACAGTATTATATTTGCAATATTTATACAGGGGTAGTAATCTGGTTCACAAACAGACTCACATATTATATACAGTGCGCATGTATCCACACATTATACACAAAATGTACATTATTTACATCAGTGTACATTGGAAGCAGTGCATCTGGCAGCTGTCTCAGCTTACCTTTCAGTAGGGAAGGAAAGATCTGTGGCTTCGTAACCCATTTTCAAAAGAGTTTTCAAAGGTTTAAATCACATGTATTCATCTTTCATGGAACCTATCCCTCCATAGGATTTTAACATATGCCTTGCCCTGCTGGTAGAATCTCCCTTTTGAGCCAATGGCCACAGCAGACATCAAGTATGTCACATGAAAAACAATTTTTCCTCATAGCTATGACATCTGCCAGGAGACTTAGCTGAAAACTCTTTCTGCAGATCCCAACTACATTTTCATATACAGGTATAAAGTAGTTCTAAGAACCAATAGGAACTTTTTTCCTAATGTGGTGTAAGAATTCCATTTTTAACCAGTCTTTTACCCTACCTATGGATTTCTCTAAGCACTCCAACACAAGTGAGCAGACGCACTGCCCTGATGTAAAAAGGACATTGAGCTATTATCTTGATAGACCCAGAAACACAGGAACTAACAGCAAACTGTAGTTTGTCACTTATGGATAGATTGGCAAGGGTAAGCCATTAGCCAGAGAGACTATTTCTCATTAGATAGTCTGAATCCTGGTTGATATGAGAAAACTGGCAAGAAGGCTCCCAGAGGCCAAAGACTGCACTCTACCAGAGCTACTTTTTTCTCTGACAGTTACAAGTAGAGATGCATCAAAATTTTATTCTCCGGCGAAATTACCAATTTCGCCCAGCAAAACATTTTGCGTAATTATGGGCTTTCGGTGAAATTTTACTGCCCAATTTCACCTTGAATTTTGCCTTGCACTTCTATAAGGCAAAATTAGGTGAACTTGTGCTTTTCTCTCTGCTGGTGATCACATGGTTGAGTCTAAACAGGCAAGAATTGAGTGGTTCATTTCCTGTGCTGCATATCTCGAGGAAGCAGACAGTCTCTAAACTCAGAGTCAGAGCCCTGTGACTGCAGAGTGCACTTTGATACATAAACTACTTAATTTGTGCTATTTTTTCTAACTTTTTCTTGTTTATCTTTGTCCGATTTCATATGTTAGTACTTGTGGAGTGTGTGTGTGTGTGTGTGTGATTCTCTCCCACTGCTCTCTCTCTCAGAGACTCTATATCTGTTTCTTTTTTGTTTGGTTTTTCTTTGAATTGGTGGTGGTGGTGGGCATAATGGAAAAGGGTAGAGGCAGTCAGGCACCTGTATGCCGCCTTGACAGGCCCGCAATTCAGATGTCCATTAAAATTGAAATACCACAGCAGCAGGAGGATGTTGGCCCCAGCACCAGCATCCAACAGCAAACAACTGTTCCCCCTTCCCAGCAGCAGGAATGAACCATGTCCCCTCCACTGCAGCAGGAGACAGTACCCCCTCCCCGGCACCAGGATGCTCCCCCCCCAGCAGCAGAAGACTGTGCCTCCTCTCAAGCAGCAGGAGGAGTCAGTGCCTGAAGCATCATCTGCCACCCCCAGCCCCATAGCCCCGTCATCCCCAAAGTTCTCTTGCCTGGGATTATTTTTTGTGCAAGCTCAGCAGGTGACCCGGTGGTCACCTGCAATCTATGCGGGCAGGAAGTGCATTGCGGTAAGTCTGGTTCTCACTTCAGGACAAGTGGCCTGCGGAGCCACATGCTGCACCACCACCCACTTCAATGAGACCTCAAACTGCAGGAGGTGGTGACTGCATCAATTGCTGCTGTGGGGAGCAGTGCGGGTGTGAGTACTGAAGGGAGTGAGCAGGAGGGAGGCATGGCTGGATCTGTTAAGTGTCCTTTCTAGGCTCACCAGACAAGACAACAGCAGCAGTCTGCAGTAGCATCAAGACACTGCCAGGGCCCCCCTGTCCAGAGCTAGCAGCAGCAGCAGCACAGGCAGCCCCCGCCCCACCAGCAGTGAGACATGCGGACTTATCAGTTGTCCTGTCAGAAGTCCACCAGCTTCAACAGGAGTTAAATGAATTCAGACAGGAATTTAATGATGCCCAGTGGGGAGACTGTTAAACTCCAGAGTTATGTCGACAAAATCATGGGCATCCTATCTGAACTGCGTGGTGGCCATACTGGTAGTTAATGTGGCAGCATGAATGAATTTGCCTTTTTTGTTTTCATTTTTCTATCCTCTATTCTGTTATTTGTATGTTCCCCCTTAAAAAATAAAAACAACAAAAAAATGTGTTCTGTCCTCTTTAATCTACATCCTTAAATCCTCTTGTTCCTTTATTTTGTATGTAAAATAATCTGTTTGACCATTGCTGTTGTGTTTGTTACTGTCTTATGCTCCCTATATAATTTAGTCCATTTTCTTGTTTTCTCTCTATTATTTCTCCCCATTCATTGTTGTATTACCCTTGTCCTCCTGATCCTGCCTGTCATTTGTTATACTTATTCTGTACCATGTCCGTGTACCCTTCCCCTAATAAACACCTTATTCCCTTATTACTTGTGATGTGTGTTACTTCTTACTCACAAACACACACACATACAAATTTGTCAGCAGATAAAAGCCTTATGGTCTATCGAGTCTGCTTAAGTGTGCAGCTAACAACCATTATACTGCAGCTGCCCCTCCCTCCACTCCCCTGACCTTCCCTCTTACCCTATCCCATCCCCTTTTGAAGCAGTCCACTGTTCTACAGGATACCACTTCTGCAGGCAACGTGTTCCTCCCAGACACCACACTCTCCATAAAAAATTGTCTTCTCATTTCCCTCCTGAACCTTCCCCCTTCCAGTCTGAGATTGTGACCTTGTGTGCCCCTGCCCCCCTTAACTTAAACAGTTCCTCTGTGCCTGTCTTGTTTATTTCCTTCATGCACTTGAAGGTTTCAATCATATTCCCTGTCTCTCCTCTCCTCCAGTGAGTACATTTTCATTTCCCTCAGCCTGCTCATGTAGGGTATGTCCCCTAGTCCTTGGATCATCTTTGTTGCCCTGCACTTCACCTCCTCCAGTAACCTAATGTCCCTCTTCAGGTATGGGCACCAGTACTGCATGCAGTACTCCAGGTGTGGCCTAACCAGTGACCTATAAGATGGCAGGATCACCTCCCCTCTCCTTGAAGATATACCCCTGGCAATACAACACAGCATTTTGTTGGCCTTTGCAGCTGCCTTCCTGCATTTTGCTGAGTTGTTCATTGAGCCCGTTATAATCACCCCCAGATCCTGCTCCTCCTCTGTCATGGCTAGCTGAACAAACAACCTCCAGATGGTAGCTCCTTCTTGGGTTTTTTGCCCCAAAATGTAGTACCATGCACTTTTTGGCATTGAACCCCAATTGCCAGGTGTCCGACCAGGTCTCCAATTTTGACAGATCATCCTGCAACCCATGCCACCCTCCTAGATCATCCACTACTGGTCCCATCTTGGTGTCATCTGTAAACAAACTGATCTTGTGCTTGATGCCCATTGAGGTGTCTAATATGAACAATCCAAACAACACCTGTCCCAGCAATGAGCCCTGCGGTACTCTGCTTATCACTGCCCTCAGAGATGAATGCTCCCATCCCACCACCACCCTCTGTTGCCTTCCCTGTAACCAATTTACTACCCATCCCACCATTTTTGGCCCGCACCTGTACCTGCCAGCTTACTACCCAGCCTCCCATGTGGCACCGAGTTGAATGCCTTACTGAAGTCCAGAAACAGTACATCCTCTGCATGGCCCATGTCCAACTGTCTAGTTACCCAGTCATAATAATCCACCAGGTTGGTCTGACAGAATCTGCTCATGACAAACCCATGCTGCCTAATGTCTGGCAGCCCTTTGATCTCCAGAAGGGACACTAGCCTCTCCTTCAGGATTGTCTCCATCAGTTTTCCCACCATGGATGTAAGGCTTATCAACCGGTAGTCTCCTGGTTCATCTTTGGGACTGCTCTTATGGAGGGGTACCATGTGAGCAATCCTTCAGTCCTGAGGTACACTTCCTGAGACTAGGGAGGCATTGAACAGGTCTGCCAAGGGCCCCACCAGGATTTCTGCCAGCTCTCTCAGTATCCTGGGGTGAATGTCATCTGGCTCTGGCACCTTGTCCACCTTCAGTGCCCTCAGGCCCTTCAGTACCCCGCCCTCTGTGATTCCCCCATCTGTCACCTCCCCCCCCCCCGAGCCTGACCTCCCCCCCTTGGTAGTGCTCTTCCTTTCTCCTTAGTAAACACAGAGCAGAAGTATTCATTAAGCACTTCTGCCTGCTTTACCCCAGTTTCCACCAACCCCATCCCTCTTAATCCTTACTTTTTTGTCCCTAAACCCCTTTTCTCCTTGATGTACCTGAAGAATTCTTTCTCCCCCTTCTTGGTGCCTGGTGCCAGCCTGAGCTCCTTAGACACCTTGCCTACCCTTACTGCCTTCGTCACTTCCTTCGATTCCTTCAGGTACTTCTCTCTGTCCTCCCCTCTCCCTGTTTTTTTTTCAACCTCCTAAAGGCAGTTCTTCCATTTCTTACTTTCTCCATGACCCCCTTGCTCAACCAGCTGGGTTTCATGGCCCTAGCTCTCTTACTGTAGACTCTGATGTAGGTTTTGGTTGCCTCCTCAGTCCCCAATTTTATGACCTCCCACCTCTGGTTAGTGTCCATATTAGTTTGGATTCTGGCTAGACGCCCTTTTACTACCTCCCCCATCCTGCCAAAGTTGGCTGTCCTGAAGTCCAGCACTCTTGTACCTGTTTCTACCACCTCCTTGCCCATTTACAACATGAACCACTCTGAGTGGTGGTCGCTCCCTGCCAGCAGTTCTTCCACCCCCAGCTCCCTCACAAACTGCGCATTTGCCAGTATGAGGACTAGGGTGCTCCCTAACCTGGTTAGTTCGCTAACCATTTACATTAAGAAGCTATCCTGGAATGCATCCAGAAGTATCTGCTCCCTTCTATTCGTGGTGGCTGGGTTACTCCAATCCACTCCCAGCAGGTTGAAGTCCCCCACAGTCACTGTGCTACCCTTGCTGCAGGCCCTTCTGATCTGTCCTGCTAGTTCCCTGTCTAACTCCTCTGTCTGAGATGATGGCCTGTACACTACTCCCATCCTGAGAGTCCTATTCATGGAATCCTGGATTTGCATCCATAACGACTCAGTACTACCATCCTCCCCCTCCTCATGAACACACTTCAGTCCTTCTCTTACATGCATTAGCTTATACTTATTCTTATTATTCTTATTATTATTCTTAGAGCTGGTTACACCTACGAGATTACTTTCAACAACATAATGATGTGTAATGCAGTTGCATTCCATATATATGGAGTTTGCAAATGAAAGGCCAGCCCCTGCCAAAGGCTGTTGTCCATCTGGGCCTTGTGCACAGAGTGTGTATTTTTTTTAATTCAAATACCTTGTGTGAGTTGCTTCAAATCAAAGATAGAAGTACTCACTACAACACATGTCCATAAAGTGCTCGTTCTTTATTCAAGTGTGGCAAGTAAACAATGTAAAAAGTGCTTCCATATAACTAAGATAAAAACGCCTGCTCCCCCAAGGCACCATCATTCCTTATATGTTACCGGTTATGTCACACCTGGTGCACATGTTTTTCACATGCATGCTTTGTGTGTGAGAAAGCATGCATGTGTGAAATGCGTCAGGTGTGACATAACCTTTGATGTTTCATGAAGTGCTGTGCCTTGAGGGAGTGGACATTTTTACCTTAGTTATATGTGAGCATTTTTTACATTGTTTACTTGCCACACTGGAATAAAGAAAGAGCACTTTATGGATATGTGCTGTGGTGAGTACTTCTTACTTTGCATTGAAGCAACTCACACGAGGTATTGGAATTCAAAAAACTATAGACTGACACCAGATTTCTGTCTCAATTTACTTTAAAATTTTTTGGGAAAGATTTCTGGACTTATGGGCATGTTCGGAAGTGGCAGCACCAGATATGTTACATCTTTGGAATGTTTCACACAACAATACGTGACGAAACATCACATAGCATTGTGAAACAATTTTTTTAATAGGCACAATATTTGACATTTGTGGATAGGAGGAGGAGGAAACATGTTAAAGAGCAGGTGAACATAATTTTCACAAAACATAACATTGACCATCAATTCAGTTGCATTTCATATATATGGAGTTTGCAAAGGAAAGACCGACACCTGTAGAAGGCAGTCAGCAGTAATTATGTGAAATATTTCAGTAGGCAAAATTTTCCAATTTTGCACAACTCTAGTTATAAGTAGGGATGGGTAAATATGGGGTGCATTTGTATTTGCTTTTGGATTTGCCAAACCCAGGACGAGTTTGGATTTGGTTTTGCAAAGGATTTGGATTTTCCTGGTTCAGGCCTATATTGATAAGTGGTGGAAAAAAGATATTACTTAGGAGCAAAATACCACAAATTTTAAAGGGGAAGTGTCATATCTAGAACAGATTATACAGAAACACACTGTATCCTGCTGTTTAAATATTCTTTGTTTTTGAACTGACCCTGACCAACCTGTAAATCAAAAAAACAAAATGTAGGGTGTAAAATGAAACATGGCTCGCAAGACTCCCTTCCCCCCCCAATCCAACCATGATGTGATCAGATGAAAATTAGGGACAACAGCAAATGTAGCAAAGCAAGCAAATTAAGTAGTATATACAATCTAGTGGGCATGATACAGTGGGCAATGGGCACTTCTCTGCTTTGCCTTCTTTTCTGTTAGGCCAAATTTTTAACTAACATTGAGTTAGAGCTTTTATTTTATTTTTATTTTATTACCACTAGAATTACAAGTACCTCTGAGCCAGGCTATTTTACAAAGGTTCCGCGACAGAGAACAAATACAACACAAGTTGCAGAAATAGGAACAAAACAATAAATAGGTCAGCATATTAGGTTACAATGGTTGATCAATGCAATAGCTAGAATAAGTAGAATGTATATATGGGAACACAGAGTAACAGAGGGATAAGTAGGAGGGAGGGTGGAAGATGAAGATAAACATGAGGAGCGAATTTGGAGAGAGCAGGAATTGCAGCCAAAAGGCATGGTCATCAACTGGGAGCAGGCTGAAACTAGTCAACAAAAAGGGAAAGATCACTGAGGGCTCAGAAGAGGTGGGGGGTGAAGGGGGAGAGTCAGGAGTGGTGAAAAGAAAGAAGAAATAAAAAAGTAACATAGAGGAAAAGGAGAGGGTAGAGATGTGGTAGGTGATAGTTGGAGGGAACAAAAATGAGAGGGCTAAGGAGATTATGGGTAGCATTCACAGGAGCTAGAGTTAGTAAGGTAGAGTTGGAGTTTATGTTTGAATGAGCCAAGGGTGGTAGTGGAGGAGATGTCAGGATTGAGCACATTTAACCAGCTAGGTGCTCTGAAGGCAAAGGATCTTTGGCCCTGGAGCTGGCTCTAGTGTTTCTTTTTGCCAGCATTGGAGTCCTCCATGACATTTCATTCCACATTCTACATTTCAGCTAGAGGACAATTACGCCCCCCCCCCCAATACACATATTATTTTTAATTTTATTTCATTTCTTTTTTTAATTATTTATTTTACAAAGATGCAACTAACAGGAACTCTCTCCCCACCCTGTACTCAGCACCAGGATTTCTATACCTTAAGTGCGTGATTTTGTACTTTTTGGCATTAAAAACAAACTGCCATGTTTTTGTCCACTCCTCAAGTTTCCCTAGATCCTTACACATTTTCACCAACACCCACAACTCCACATGTCCACCCTATTGCAGATGTTGGTGTCATCTGCAAAATGGAATACCTTCCCCTTCAGTTCTTCTGCAATGGCCACTATAAGGACATTGAAAGGACTGGTCCTAGTACCAAAATCTGTGGTACACTGCTGGTCACTCTCCTATCCTAACAGTGAGTGCCACTAACCATCAGCCTCTGTCTTCTATTTATTAACCAGTTTTTAATCCAATTTTCCTATTTGGACTCCACTCCTGGTCAACATCCTAATCAGCCTCCTGTGTGCATAGTATTGAAGACCTTGCTGTAGTCTAGAGAGGCCATGTCCACTGCCCTCTCTGATCTCTTCCTCTGGCCACCTAGTTAAAGAAATCTATTTGATTTGTTTTGCATGACCTTTTCCCCATAAATCTCTGCTGCCTGTGGTTCTGCAGCCCACTGCATTCTAGATACTCAATCAGTCTTTTTTTCAGTAGGGTTTCCTTTAATTCCTCTCTTTGTGAAGTTAGACTGACTGGCCTGTAATTACTAGCATCATCCCTGCCACTGTTTTTATGTAGAGGGATCAAATAAGCCCTTCTCCACTCCTCCAGAATCACACCTGTTTCCAGTGAGCTAATGAATAAGGCAGTCAGGGAGGCAGCTAGCAACTCCCTCAGTTCCTTCAGTATCCTGAGATTTATCCATCTGGTCCCATAGCCTTAACCACCTTCAGGGCTGTGAGTCCTTGCAGGACTGTTTCCTCTGAAAATGGACTTGTGCCTACCTCCTCTACTCCTTATTCTTTTTTCTCCTTGGTGGCTGGTTTGTCACCTCCTCCCTCCACTAGGAAGACTGAGCAGAAGTACCTGTTTAAGAGGTATGCTTTTTCTTGATAGTCTTCAACACAGTCTCTTGATTTCACCTTTTTAATCCTTACTATCCTTCCATTGATTTTCTCTTTTCACTTACATATCTGAAAAAAAATCTTGTCCCCTTTATTCACCCCCCCAGCAATCCTTTCGTCTGTCTGCACTTTTACTCCCATAACCACCTTACCTGCATTGATATGCCTTGCTTGGTGCACATCTCTGTCCTCTTCTCCCTCTCTCTTTCCTTTCACATCTTGAATGCTTCCCTTTTTTCCATTACCACTTTGTCAGTTGTTTGAAGAACTATATACAGTTTGCTTTTCCTTTTGTTTTGCTTACCTCTTTCATGCAGAGGTTTGTTGCCCTAGTTGTATTCTCAGTTATTTTTCTCCACTGTGCCTCTACTCCTTCTCAGCAGTCCCCCCCCCCTTCAAGGCTATTTCTGAGGCATAGAAACATAGAAATTGTTGGCAGAAAAGGACCACTTGGCCCACTCAATCTGCCCCAATATTCCCTACCTATTCTGTCTTCACAGGCTTTACCTGCTCTCCATCCACTCTACCCATATTTAACAATATTCCTGTATGCCTGTCCCATGCATGTGTGAAGCCCTTAACTGTTGTAACTCCCCCCATCTCTGCTGGCAGACAGTTACAGGAGTCTACCATTCTTTCAGTAAAATAATGCTTGCTGACATCCCACTTAAATGTCCCCTTTTCCAACTTCATTCCATGCCTTCTTCTCCTGGTGCACATCTTCATTTGGAAATAGACTCCTCCTCTGTACCCTGTTCACCACAGTGAGGTACTTGTAGGTCTCTATCTTGTTATCTCTCTCTCCCTCCTCTCTTCTAGCATATAAATATTGTGATCCCTCAGTATCTCCTCCTAGTGCTTTTGATATAACCCCTGTACCACCTTTTGTGCCCTCCTCTGGAGTGCCTCCATTGTTTCTTTGTCCTGTCTGAGATGTGGCCTCCAGAACTGAACACAGTACTCCAGGTGGGGTCTCATCAGTGACCAATACAATGGTAAAACCATCTCCCTCCTCCTACCAGTGATACATCTCCCTATGCACCTCAGCATCACACTGTTCATGCCCATTGCCTTCTCACACTGCCCCACCACTTTGAGATTGACAGTTATGATAACCTCTAGGTCATTTTCCTGCTTAGTGACTATCAGTACCCCCAAAACCCCATCTGCCATGCCCTCAACTGTTCCTCAAGTTTTCTATGGTCCCTAGTCATTCTTATCATCTCCTCTTTAGTAGCACCCTATTACATAGTTTAGTGTCATCTGCAAAAAGCCATACTTTCCCTTTCAGTTCTTCTGCAAACTCACTTATGAAGACATTAAAATAGATCAATCCCTCTACTGAGCCCTGTTTCACCCACCCATCTCTCTCCCCTCATTAGAGTGAGTGCCATTTACCACCACTTTCTGTCACTATCCATTAACCAGTATTTTTATCCAGTTTACCACTTTGGATCCCATCCATAGGCTTCCCAATTTCTTCAGCAGTCTCTTGTGTGGCACTGTGCTGAAAGCCTTGCTAAAGTCCAACTATGCCACATCCACTGCCCTTCCTTGATCTAGTTCCCGGGTTGCAAGGTAAAAGAAATCAATCCAGTTCATCTGGCATCACCTCCTCCCCCATGAATCCATGTTGCCTTTGGTTGTGTAATCCGTTGGATTCAAGATTCTCCTCTAACCTTTCATTTAACAGGGATTCCATTAATGTCCTTACCACTGATGTGAGACTCACTGACCTATAGTTGCTAGCCTCCTTCCTGCTGTCACTCTTATAGAGTGGGACTACAAATGCTCTCCTCCAGCCCTCTGGAACCAATCTGGTTTCCAGTGAGTCATTGAATAAGGCTGTCAGTGGTGTAGCAAGCACTTCCCTGAGTTCCTTAACACCCTTGGTTGTTTCCCATCTGGTAACATGACCTTCTCCAGATTCACATTTATAGTCACTTCAGAAGTCTTTCCTCTGAAAATTGACTTGTTTCCGCACACACCCATGTTCCTTCTGGTACTTGGTGCTCTATATCCCTATGCCTCCACTGTGAAGACTCAGCAGATGTACCTATTCAGAATGTCTGCATTTTCCTGATCCTCACCTGCACAGTCTCCCTCCAACATCCTCCTTTTCTTCACTAATTTATCCCTCCACTTGTATTCCTCATCTCCCTTATGATCCTGATGAACATCTTGCCCCATTTTGCTAACCCTTTAGCTATTGTTTCTTCTGTTTGCCAGTGTACAATTTCTTTAAAATCCACCCTCTTGAAGTCCAGGATCCTTGTCTTTGTGAGGATCTCCTCTACTCCATTCTTGATGTTAATAGCTGCAGAACCTTTATAGATAGTGTAAAAAATTGAATTATGGAGTAATGAGAACAATAGATTGGTACTAAATATCCCAGATTGTACCCTTTTTAGCAATTATACGGAGAATGTGAAACTAGGCGATGTGGTAGTCTATGCTAAAGTGACCATAAGAGTCTCAGAATACACATCTTGGAGGTGGGTGGAATCACTGTTTCTCTATATGACAGATAATGTGTGGGATATATAGAATAGTAGAAATCTATAGTCTATCAAACAAATAAGCTGACACAGATAAGGAGATGAAGAGAGTAATTAGGTAAGAAGCACATCTGGGTAGAACTATAATTATGAGAGACTTCAGTCTCTCAAACATAGACTGGAGATTCTGAAGGCAACAAGTCAAAATAATTATAAGTTTATAAAACTGGCACAGGACTGTTTTATCACTCAATGTCTGTGAAAGACAGTCATGTGTGTGTGTGTGTGGGGGGCAATTGTGATCCTAGTAATGTCCAATGAGGACATCATCAGAAATATCTTGATTTAGGATCCAGTTGGGTAGAGGGACTACAACACTATTAAATTTAACACCCCACCATCCCCGGTGTGGTCACAATATATCCGTAACCCAGCCTATCACATGAGGAGGCCTTCCTGGGTGGAGTTATGACTAGGAAAGTCACTCACTCCCAAACAACACCAAGAAAAGCATCAGGGTACATTAGGGGGTACACACCAACTTCAGACACTGTATCACTATTTACTGTCCAGATTGGTAATCTAAGGTTTAAAGTTAGCTATCTGGTGTGCAGCAATAGGGAATACATACTTAGTACAAAAGGTACTGTGACTTTTATGGGTACTATGATTTTAAATGGAGTAATCACATAAGGTACTGTTACTTTTTATGGCAGCACCTGCTTGGGGATCTTTTTACTAAAGCTGATTATGGTAATGACGCATAAGTGAGTTCAATAGGGCACCTCACTAATATTTTTTAGAAGGGGATGAAACTGTTACTTTACAACTTAGGGACTCATCTGTGCTTTTAGGTACACTGCGGTGTAGGGGGTTCCACCACAGAATATAGGGGCACAGTTTGGGGGACTAGGAGAACAACAGTATGTCATGCTAGCACAGGTTACAGTAGGATGGAAATAGTGTTGCAGGGGAGGGGTTGGAGGCAGGGGAAGGGGAACTTGTACAGAGGGCAGGAGGCCCACAGACAAACAGGATTGGAAGAATAGTGAGTTGCAGTGGTTGTGGGGAAGCTATATGGATGGACACATTATGGAAGCTAGAGGGGTGTCCTATTTGTCACAGGCTGAGGGGGCTGGAGGCAGAGGTATGGTGGCTAGGAAGTGAGTTAGTGAGGATTGGAAGAGGAATGAGATGACTGGAACAGGATGGCCATCTACTCAGGGAACTAGGAGTACAGAACCAGTGGAAATGATGAGGATAGGGAACATGGTAGAAGAGAATAGAAACAGGAAGGTGGAATCTCAGAATAGCATGAAGGGAGAAGTGAAATGTAGAAGTTCAGGGTCAAGAAATAAGTTTGCTATGCTGACTTCAATGGTGGATGATGAGAGAGGGGATTTTTGGGAGGGGGCAGGAGGTAGAGGAGGTAGTGAAAGCCTAGGGGGAAACAGTCAGACAGAAGAGGGGGACAGTGGTATGAGGTAGGGAGAAACAGGTTAGTGGCAAAAGGAGAGACAAAGGATATAAGGCAGAGGAGGTAGAGGGGAAGGAGAGACCCAGTGAGGAAGGGAAGGAGGGTGAAAATGCTGGGAGAGTTTTTTGGGGAAGGGGCAAGAGGGGAGGGGAAGGGCAGGACTAGGGTGGAGGCTGGGGGCATAGCCGAAGGGTCAGATAGAAAGGTAGTGGTAGGGGGCATAGCAGAGGGGGCAGATTGAGCCTCAAATTTGCAGGACAAGGCAGATATTCAAAGTTGGAGTAATGCAAGTGGGATGGTGCAAAGATACAAACATGAGAAGGGTGGTCTTGGTGCTGGAAGACTCAATCCTAAATGGGATCAGATGGGGAAGTTAAGGGGAGTAGCATAGTCAAATATGGGTGGAATCCGTACCTGGACTGACAGCGGGTAGGGTGGGACAGTCAATTCTCAAGTGTGTAAGGAGAGGAAGGGAGAAACCGCATGTGGTAGTACACTTGGGTACAAATGACTTGGGGGCAATGCGGTCAAGTTGGTAAGGGAGAGGTTCAAGGAACTGGGGAAATTGTATGAGGATGCAGGGAGATCAGTGACCTTCTTGGAAGTGCTCCCAGTACCCAGTACCCAGGGCAAGCATGGTGAGGAAAGTAAGAATAGAGGAGTTCAACACAAAGGGTATGGGCTAGTGGAAGGCTTCAGAAACATTTGGGACAACAGTGACCTGTTCACAGGGGACAGGTTACATTTGAGTTAGGTGGGACAGGGGGTATTGAAACAGAGGCTGGAGTAAAACATAGCAACTAAGGTGGATTTAAACTAGGTCGGGTTGAGGCGAGTGTGCAGCAGGAATTCAGAGTCACTGGAGAGGGGAGCCGAATAAGCTTACCCCCAAGCTAATAGGGTTGGTACCAGGGAAGGGTCTTGAGGAGGTTATGATGGGGAAAAATGGGTTAAGGAAGGGAAGGGAACTAGTTGGAGGGTTGTCTTCCTGGAAGAGAAGGGGAAATTATTTCAGGGAAAATTGTTTAAGCAGGAAAGGCACACTAAGCAGAAGCTTGTATCCAGCTGTGAACTGGGAGCACAAGGAAGTTAAGTGACTTGCTCAGGGTCACACAGTATGCAAGTAGGGGCTGTGGGATTCAATCCCCTGTCTCTAGGTTTGCAGCTCAGAGCCCCAAATCACTGTGCTATGCTGCCTCCCTGAATGCAAGAAGCCTGGGAAACAAACCAGCTGAGTTACAGACTCTCTTGGCAGTGGGGGTGGTGGACATTATAGCCATCATGGAGACGTGGGCCACCCAATACCAGGACTGGGACATGATGATCCCAGGGTATAGGACATACAGAAAGGACAGGGGCAAGAGGAAAGGGGGAGGGGTGCCAATCTATGTAAGGGAGGGGATGAAGTGCGCTGGGGAAAAGGGGGAGGAGGAGAAGACAGAGGCTTTATGGAAGCAATTCCAGGATTCAAAAAATAGGACACTGAGGATGGAAGTGGTGTACAGGCCACCAGCTTAGACAGAGAACTTGGACAGGAAGTTAGTGGAGCCAATTAGAAGGGCATGCGGGAAGGTGAACACCATGATTGTGGGAGACTTCAGTCTACCATGAGTGGATTTGAGCACCTAAGTCACCTTGAGTGCAAGGGAGCAGGTGCTCCTGGAAGCATTCCAGGACAGCTTCCTGACACAGATGGTTAACAAACTGACTAGGTTGGGAAAACTTCTGGACCTAGTACTGTCTAATGGGGAGGCTGTAAGGGAGCTGGGGGTGGAAGACCTGCTGGCTGAGAGTGACCATCAGTCATTTGTTCCTCACTTAGCATGGGCAAGGAAGTTGTAGGTACAAGAACCAGGGTGGTGAACATCAGACACACTGGCTTTGGCATGATGGGGAAAATTCTGGAGAGGCATCTGGCAGGAATTCATCCACGCTTAGATGCAAGCCAAAAATTGGAAATGATCAAACTGGGGATGATGGAGGCTACTGGGTCATGAACTAAGACACAGAGCGAGAAGGGAAGGGCTAAGAAACCAAGCTGGTTGAATTGGGAGGTATTGGAAGGGGTGAGAGCAAAAGAAAAAAAACAACATTTAGGCGGGTCAAGAAATCTGGGAAGTGGAGGACAGGGAATTGTATGTGAAGAAGCCCAAGGAGGTAACCAGACTAGTCAGGGTGACCAAGGTGTCCAGAGAGCTGAGGCTGGCACAGGGCATCAAATATGGGGAAAAGGACTTCTTCGAGTATATAAGGGAGAAAAGGAGCTGCATGGACCAGATAATGAGGCTTAGGAAGGACAGGGGATGGGTGTAGAAGGGGGAGGAGTAGGCAGAAGCACTAAATGAGTACTTCAGTTCTGTTTTCATGAAGGAGAAGGGCAGGCAGCTGCCACAGGGGATGGGGAAGGTGGGCAAGGGGTGGAAGGGGGTGACAGTTGGGGTAAATACAGAGGGCATGGTGCTGGAGGGTCTGATTGCACTGAGGGTGGATAAGGCACTAGGACTGGGCGACATTCATCCCAGGGTGCTGAAAGAGCTGGTGGAGGTCTTGGCGGGGCCATTGGCAGACCTGTGTAATACCTTCCTGGACACAGGATGCATACCACAAGACTGGAAGATGGCTCACGTGGTGCCCTTCCACAAAAGTGGCCCAAAGGATGATCCGGGCAATTATAGACCAGTAAGCCTCATATCCATCATAGGAAAACTAATGGTGACAATCCTGAAAGAAAGGCTGGTGACCTTTTTGGAAGTCAATGGACTCCAGGATGGTCAGCAACATGGGTTCATCTCAGGAAGATCCTTCCAGACCAACCTAGTTGAGTATTATGACTGGGTGACAAGGGAACTGGATAAGGGCCATGCAGTGGATGTCCTGTATTTGGACTTCTGCAAGGCCTTTGATTCGGTGTCTCATGGGTGGTTGGGGGGGAAGTTGGAATATGTAGGGGTAGGGACTAAGATGGTGAACTGAATCATGAACTGGCTGAAGGGGAGGCAACAACAGGTGGTGGGGGGGAGAACTCTCATCTCTAAGGGCTATGATGAGTGGGGTTCCACAGGGCTCAGTACTGGGCACAGTGCTGTTTGGGATATTCATAGCAGATATCTCACATGGCATCAGTAGTAAGATTAGTTTGTTTGCTAATGATACCAAGATGGGGCAGTGGTGGATGACATAGTAGGGTGGCAGGGGCTACAGGACAACCTGACTAAGCTGGAGGATTGGTTGGAAACATGGCAGTAGGGGTTCAATGCTCAGAAGTACAAGGTATTGCACTCCAGAGCAAGCAACCCAAGGAGGAGATATCAGTTGGGAGGGTTAAGTTAGGTATCACTGAGGATGAAAAGGATCTAGGGGTGGTTATTACAGGGAATATGAACAACTCAACTAAGTGCAGAAAGGCAACAGCTAAAGCCTACAGGATGCTGGTGTGTACTGCGAGATAAATCTCCTCCAGAAGTAGAGAGGTGATCCTGCCTTTGTACAGGGCACTACTCAGGCCACACCTGGAGTACAGCATGCAGTACTAGTGTCCATTTCTGAAGAAGGATGTTAATTTACTGGATGGGGTACAGTGCAGGGCAACAAAGATGATCCATGGACTGGAGGACAAACCCTACGAGGACAGGCTGAGTGAATTAAATATGTAATCCCTGGAGGAGAAGAGGGATCAGGGGACATGATCGAGACATTTAAATACTTGATGAGGATAAACAAGACAGGTATATAAGGGATATTTAAGTTGAGGAGGGGGAGGGACATGAGAGGGCATGGTCTCAGAATGGAAGTGGGAAGATATAGGAGAGAGATGAGGGGACCTTTTTTTCACAGAGAGGGTGGTGTCTAAATGGAATGCTTTACCCAAGGAGGTGGTATCCTGTAAGATGGCTGTCAGTTTTAAAAGGGGATGGGGCAGGGTGAGAGGGGGTAACTGTGAGGAGGGGAAAGGAAGGAGGGGAAACTGCAATGTAAGGGTGTTAGCTGCACATTCAAACAGACTTGATAGACCATGAGGCCTGTTTCTGCTGGCAGATTCATATGTTCATACGTATGTTCATATTGTGTTGGATTATCAACAACTGAAATCCATCACTGTGGCCTCCGACTATAGAAAAACTGACATTGGAAAATTAATAAAATTAATTGACAGCCAGCTAAATGGCTTACAAGAAAAACAGGCGTGGAAAAAGTGGATTGCAATAAAAGGGAAAATCGCAGAAGCTACACAAGAAGACAGAATATAATGCATGGGTAACCATGCACAACGAGTCTAGGTTTCCATTGGGGTTGAGTTGACATCATATGGACCTCGAAAGCAAAGCTCAAGAGGTTCACAATGTCATCCCAGTCCTGAGACAGAAACATGATCCAAGTTGGGCATGGTTGTCCATGTTTCATTTTTTGTAGTACAGTACTGTATATGGTTTTACCAAATGTCAAAGTGAAAGTTTTAGATTACATAAAATAGTATGTGGACCCAACCATTCCACTCCAACCTACCTTTCAGCACTCTGCTATATGAAAGATTCATTTTTTATGTTCCCAGTGGGCAAAACAGGAGAAAACCATACACAGCATTTTTGTGACCGTTGAACTGTACACAACAATGTGTTTTGAATATGCACTACAACTTTTACTGACCATTGAACTGTGCAAACAACAACCTTTGCTCCTGTGCAACAAAGATTCTGGGCTTGATTCTCATAGGTTGCTGCAGGGCTTCCACAAGCCCTGCATCAAACCCTGCACTGTGCTGAGCACACTGGCACACATTTCACCCTATTCTAAAAGGTCACGTGCAGTTGCAACACTTTACCCTTTTTGCAGCAGCATGTGCCAAATATTTGGAACAAACCCCCTAAAAGGACCATGAAATTGAACCAGCAAAAGCTGGTGTAACTCATGGCAAGTGGTGCACAGGTGGATAGGGGATATAGAATCCCTATCCTCAGCCATGGAGTGCTTCAAGCCCCATGCACCCTGTGTTCAGCACACCCAGGGCTTGTGGCAGTCTAAATCATATGAGAATTGAGCTCTCTTAGAGTATGTAAATCCATACATAACAGTATTTTACCATATGCGATATATAATTTGTTAGCATTTAAAAGAGAAAAGTAAACCTCTTGGTCTTGGTAATCAAGTGAGGGATGCAACTGGGGCAAAAGAAAAGCTTTCACGGTATACAATGGGGAGCAGAATGATGCCCAAAGAAGTATAGTTTGCTGCCTAGTTTCTATACAGGTAATGTTCTTCCTTGTACAATTATATGCTATGAAACTGTGTGCTCTCATATTGAATTCTTGTTTGTGGGCCTTTCTTGGACATCGTGCTGTGGTGTTTGTAATGCCATATCCACATGCTGCTTTATTCAATTGTTTTTTACATTTACCTTTTGGTTCCACTGTAACCAAATTTCTCAGTACACTTTGCATGCGTCCATAATTGGTGATATTTTGCCTTACTTTCTCCACTTTGTAATCTTCCAAGTCATGCCTGATAATGGAAATGCACTTGTCTAGTGTGCTTGCCTGGTTAATGAAAACGAAATAAATAAATAAACACACAGTATAAGAAAAGCAAATATACCATTAGAAGGGCAAAAGCAAACCCACAACTAAGGATAACATAGGGGGCCAAAAAGAATGTTTTTCCTTAGGTTAAAAAGGAAACACATTGGAGAGCATATAAAGGACAAGGAGAGATGGAGAAAACATGTAGGAAGATGAAGAGAAAGCAAAAATACTAAATGAGTACACACCAAATGGCAAGGAAACACTCCAGGGCCCTTTGGTGCCTAGCTTCACCAATAAATTATCCTCAGCAGTAACAGAACGCAGCATCCACTTCTCCCTACCGCATAAGAAGGCCCTGGTAATCAGGAAATGTTTTTCTTGTTTGTTATGTGCAAATATACAGCTTGTGCAAATTCAAAGTGCGTTGATACAAGCTGCTGAATAGACACCACAGACCATATACTTTTGTGAGTAGCACTTCATCAGATATGCCCACCTCCACTAGTGTGTCCACTATATAATGTCAAGTTATGGGGACCCCTGTGCTGTTACCTAAGATGCTACATAAAACAAGGTGCATTCTGAACTTAATGTGCACATATTATATTATAATGCATGTCAAATTAAAAGTGCAAGCTACCATTACTTAAAACAGAGTCTGCTTTGCTCCATAGCACAATTCCATGATTTGATTTTCTCACATATAATTCTTTCATTTTGACATTCTTTACAGCATTCACTAACTGGATGTTTCAATATCCTAAAAGATGGAGCAGTACTGTAGTATTATTTTAAAAAGGGAACTTTCCAGAAAACCAGACTGCATTACAGTAGTTTACTTGGCATTGTAGCTTCCAGATCACTTAATGATAAAATCCATTAGCTTGACCACTATAAATGGGGCACCATTGAAACTATGCGCCTACATTATTATGTTTTCTAAATGAAAATGAAAATACCACAACTTGTACTGTAATTCAACTTGTTTACAATTATAAGCTTATGAATATAAAGGGAGTTAAGGGTGCAAAGGAACCCAGTGGGTTCTGTAAATATGGCGTGATCTGTAGAACAGCCATGATTGATAGATAGCAGAGGAAAAATATAATTTATACCAATAAAAAGGGGCATTACTAATCTACTGTGTCTTTGCCTTCTCATTCAGTATTAATAATGTGTACAGTACTGAATCCAAATGTTACAACTGGACTTAAAGAGCTAGTGTACTGCCTGGAAACTGCCTGCAACTAATTGTAACTTTCAGATGTAGTCATCTACCACTTCTTATATCTCAAGTATTTATTCTTTTCTGTTTGCTAATTAGAAGATTTTCCACCTGGCAGTACTGGGGTGATATGTGGAGCAGTACTCTGTCTGGAGGAAAAAAGTCAGTTTTGTTCCTTCCACTACATCAACATTGAATCCACACTGACTGTGACATCACTAGTAACCAATGAGAACCACTGTCACTGCCAGGTTTCACTTTCACATGAAGCAGCAGGGACTGGCTCTCCCTGGCTACTAATGATGTCACAATTTCCTGCATTTTGATTGGTAGCTTGTAAAAGTCACTGCTCAGGCTGCAAGGATCGTGGTGCCTAAGTGTGTTTGTTCTCATTGTTGACGATGTAGTGGGAGGAACAGAACTGACCTTTTTTTTCTCCAGACAGAGTGCTGCTCCACACATCACCCCAGTATTGCCAGGTGGAAAATCTTCTTATTAGCAAACAGAAGATAAAAATAAAATACTTCAGATACTGGACCTGATAGCTGACTGCATCTTTAAATTGCTATTAATTCCAAGCAGTACACTAGCTCTTTAATGGAACAAAGATTTATAAACAAACTCTAGCAAGAGCCAATATGGCTGCAAACTAATGATATTGTGGGCAGTGAGAAATGTGTAAACTAACAATTTTTGCACTAATCACTGAGTCACCTAACTGCACTTTTTAATTTGTTGTGATACACACACACTGACTAATACATGAACACATATGTAAGCAATAACCCATGCCAGGGTGTGCATTTATAGGCATTTAATGCACACCTGGGGGTGCATTGTGAGGCATGAGGCATCAGGCAAAGTGACTTCACAGCACCCCAGGTATGCATTGAATGCCTATGAATGCACACCCTATCATGGGTTATTGCACTTATAACATGGGTGATCACATTGATGTACAAAATTATCTAAAAATACAGTTTTATCCATCTTTAAAGATATCAAAAGTAGCCGTGTCCTGCCACAGCACAAAGTAGTCTGCCAAAACTGACATAAGCTACAGGGCTACTGTGCACAACAACCAGTAGCATAAAGTGCCAGATGACTGCTTGCATGCAGGGAAACTCAGAACACATCTGCGTCTAGATGACTGAGGTGTCTCATCTCATGCCCAATATCCCTGCCCTGCCCTCCTGCATGTTGAAGAGCACTGCTCAATCACTGTTGCAAGTCACCTTCTGTGCTTACCATGCAGATAGATTTGGAGTGCTCACTGTTTCCAATACACATGCTCCGGTCATTGTTACCATACATAACTCCTGTACACAGAAGTCCATGGAGATTGCTGCCACAACTCCAAGGAATGTGGAACATGTCAGAGTTGTGGATGTTTCCATGGTCCACCACAGACTGCTATTCATTCTCCGAAATGACCTCAGTATTTCTCACTATGTCCAAATATGCACTGAGTCACTGGGTGTGTGACCACCATTGTAGGATGCTAATGCATGTCAGCTATACTTACGGCGGGGGGGTGGGAGAACACAACAATACAGTCTTCACAAGGAGCACACAGAAGACACTGTTTGCCATCTGTCTAGAAATACACGCAGGATGGGGGATTGCCATAACTTTCTGCCAAAAGTACCGGTGTAGTGTGCAGTGAATCCAGCCCACAGATGGACAAACAGACTACTGGATCTGACTGATTCTGGACTGCCATTATGGGGTTGCATGAGTTACTGATGTGGAGGGGGGAATCGCAATACAACAATGTACTCTAACTGTGCAGTCTGCAGTGTACATTGCTGTGCCTCACATCTGTGTGTGCCAGCTGCACGAGGACACAGACTGAGGTATCCAGAGAAATGCAGACTTACAGCTGTCTGAGCATATTGGCCGTTTGTGTGCCTGACACATTTATAACATTGTAGCAGATCGCTTCTGAACTGCCCAACAACCAGTGGCTGGCACAGTCAGGGTTTTGTTGCACTTTACACAGACATATAGTGTGTGTGGGGGAGGCTGGGGAGAGACTGAACTTCCTTACAAGTGACACTCCTCTCTTATTAACTGGCAACATGGCTGTGTTTTACATTCTAATTCTGGCCATGATAACAAGTACCCATCAGCCCCAGGTTACAATCTGAAGGAACATCACAGCAGTTGTGCATACATAGGGATTTAATGCATGTTCAGGTGATCATCCTTCAGGAATCTCATTGGTTCTAGGTGATTACCCATGTTATAAATCCATATACTGTATATTCCAGTGTAACATACCAGTGCACTGTCTACATATATTTTTAAGTATAAATAAAAGAGGGACTGTTTTCTTCTTTTCAGGATCCGAGTGACATCAGAGGGTGGGGGTGCTACCAAACAACTCATTTAAATCAGTAATGACATGCATAATGCTGAAACTGATCTAGAAAACAGAAGAATGTAGACTTGCAATTTTTACACTGACCACTGAGCCACCTAAATCTACTTTCTAATTGTTGTGATACAAACACACATGGACTAATACATATATGCATATATGAATATATATTACAGTATAACATAGCAGTGCACTGTGTACACAAACAGAGCATTGCAACATACACATACACTAAAACACATGCACTGCCTTATATTACATTTATTTACTTATACTTCTAACCCTAACTTTTTTTGCATGTAGGATAAGCATTTTGTTTTGCACTAACTCATTGTGTTAATCTATGGCATGCTGGGTAACTAAGGTAATGGACCAGGAAGGTGCTGTGGATGCAGCCTATCTGGACTTCAGCAAGGCCTTCAACACTGTCCCCCATAGAAGTCTGATTAACAAACTGCACAGCCTAGGGTTGGATCCTAAAATAGTTCAGAGAATGGAGAAATGGCTTAATGGCAGAAGTCAGAGGATTGTGGCAAACAAGGAGTACTCTGGAGAAAGAGAGGTGATGAGCAGGGTGCTGCAGGTATCAGTGTTGGTGCTGGTCCTCTTCAATGTCTTTATTGGGGACATTGCAGAGGGACTGGAATGGAAGGTATGCCTCTTCACAGATCACACAAAGGTATGTAATAGGGTGGACACTCCAGAAAGTGTTAAACGAATGAGGGAAGACCTTATAAAACTGGAAAAATGGTCTGAAAAGTGGCAGATGGGGTCCAATGCAAAGAAGTGCAGGAAAATGCACATAGGGCACAAGAACCCAAGGGCAAAGTATGAACTAGGTGAGGAGGTTTTGACAGTCACAAAGCAGGAAAGGGACCTCAGAGTTATCACCTCTCAGGATCTAAGAAAGTAGGCAGTGTGATAAGGTGACTGGAAAGGATAGCCAGATGCTTGAATGACCAGGGAGGGGTATCACAAGTACAAAGAGGGAGGTCATCTTGCTTCTGTACAAGACACTCACGAGATGGCACCTAAAATACTGCGTCCAGTTCTGGAGGCCACATCTGAGAAAGAACATAGACAGGGTGGAGGCAGTGCCGTGGAGGGCAAGTAAAATGGTGCAGGGCCTGTGGGATAAGATCTACAAGGAAAGAATAAGGGATTAATAGGGCAGACTAGGTGGTGAAATGACTCCCACTTCCCCAACCCACCCTCTCACTGAACTTCCAACACACTGCATACCCAGACTCTGCCACACACCCTCACTCACCCGAACAGGTCCCAGTTTGAAGATACATTCTCCCATTGAAGACACATCTTGCTGCTGGAACTCAGGACTGCTATATGAGAAATAAGGTAAGTGCAGTTCAATGTGTTTCAATGTGTTTTCAACTGCACTTACTTATTTCTCATATAGCAGTTACCAGTTCCAGCAGCAAGATGTGTCTTTCATGGGACAGTGGATCTTCACACTGGGATCTGTTTAGGTGAGTGAAGGTGTGTGTGGGTGTCTGAGGGGGGTGGGGTATTGGGTACTCAGTGGGAGGTCAGGTTGGGGGTGTGGGGTTGCACTAGTGATGGACCTTTTTTTACAAGTTAAAAAAGACATCAGGGGACTGGGTTCTGCTTTTCAGGTGTTGAGAGACATTGGAAGGAGGTGGGTGGGGTTGCCACTAGACACCTCATGTAAATCAGCGATAACATGCATAAGGGTGAAAGTTATCTAGATAGTTGGGGAATGTATACTAGCAATTTTTGCACTAACCACTGAGCCACCTAACTGCACTTTCTAATTGTCATGATACACAAACTGGCTAATACATATATACAAATATGCATATATATTCCAGATTCCGGTATAACACACAGTAAAAGACATAATAAACTGTCCCTTCAACACACTGGTTTAGCATTTTTCTGAGAGTTGCTTAAAGTGATTTTGTGAGCTTTCGCAGATGTCTTTTTCATATAGTATGCCATTGCCACCCATGTTTCAGATGCTGAAGCTGCAATTTGTTTTGTAAAACAAATCTGTTATAGTTATTTTTATTTACGTTTTATCAGCACTGTTTCCTCCAGTTTTCTGTGTGCGGTCACACCCACAGAATGATGTCATGCAAGGGAATTCTCAATGTTTTACATGCAGCATCAATGAATTCTGGGTAAATTATCATCTTGATGTAAATGCTAGTTACTGAGAGGTGCAGTCCCTTATTTTGGTGATGGTGACTGCACCTAATATGTAGATGTACATAGCAAGGCATTGTGGGTTCAATTAGACTTTGTTTCCAATTCCTGTACTATGAGGTGCAGTCTCAAATCTCTGTAGTGGCTTCAATAATAAAAGCTCTCATATGTTTATTTTCCAAACAAGGCATTGTACGTATTGTATCTAGCTAACAGGATTTCTTTACTGAGCGATGTAGTTTCCTATGTTGGTAGTGTAGATATCTGCAATACCAAGACTGACCAACAGAGGTCTCTTTTTCAAAACAGTGCTTATAAACTTTGTTTCCCTTCCATGATGTCATGCTTGGGGTTGCAGCATTGAGAAAAAAGGAGATGGGTTATGCAAATGAAGCAAAGCACAGAAATAAAAGCAGTTATTTCATGGAAAGCAGCACTTTTTGGTAGTTTTGAGTGGTAGGAGATTGAATCACAACTCCTACGGGTTACTAATCCCATTTGATATGGCAAAGCTCACAAAATCACTTTAATGTGTGCACTGCTCACTGCAATGAATTAATAATAGTTTCCTAATGGTTTGCTTTATGCTGCTATTCAGTTTCAGCTTACTGTACTTTGCAGTTCTCTGGAAATGTGGCAGTGTACACATTAAAAGGACACAGTCAGCTTTCAGCAGCTATACTGAACTTGTGTGAACCAGTGTGCCTGTAATAACATCTATGGCAAAATAAACTATTCATGTGCCCCAGTATGAGTAACAGTAAGATCTGTTATCTAAATCTTTAAAATATATATTTTAACTCGGACCAAGCACATTACTTCATTATTTGGCCGATCCTCCACCACTGGATGCCTGTTCGCAATGTGAACACGCATTAAGCATGTTCGAATTTCCTGAACAAGGGTAAGTGTTAGTTGGAGCTTAAAGTACATGCTCTTCTCAGCACGGTGAACTTTGTAAGAATAATGAGGAGCATTGCAAGTTGTACTTTTACCACACAAAAATAGGACTGTGATCATGAGCATGCGTGTCACGTCCACGGCAGCGTCACCCACATGCTCAGTATTTTTAACTTGTTTCTCTAAGTAGTAAAAGTAAGACTTGCAATGTTCTTTTTATTCTTACAAAGATTTTTGTCTATCCCAAAATAATATCTAACATCATTTGGCTAGTGGGGCCAGTGCCAGTTTCAACCCCTGTCCTTGAACATCCACATGTGGTCATGTGGTCACATAGGTAACAGCACAGGAACAGACAGTCAGAACCACCTTCACAGTGTATATATACAGTATATATATATATATATACACACACACACACACACACACACATATATATCAGAGTAAGTAACATATACAATGAGAATAAATTGCACAAACATACATGTACTGCAACACAAGATGAAACCATAGCCAAACACAGCCTCTAATAAACTAATATGAAGCATCATCAAATTATGACAACAATGGGTGCACATGGGCACCTCTGCAGAGCCCCTCCACACATACATGCAATAAACAGTATGACTTGATATAGTTCAAAACTGGTGAGTACAAAGACATATTAAAAAATAGATATACAATGCAGCATTGGTCAGTGAGTTGCTATACAATATTATGTGGGGCTATCACAGATGATATGAAGGACTGGAATACCTTTGTGCTGCTAAATAACAGAGACAATGACTCCTAGATTACACATAAGGCACTGATTATTTATTTATAGTATATAGGTACCCTTTGTTATGTATAAAAATCAGCCTGCTCAAAATCCTTGTAAAGCACATTCTAAACCGCTATGCATATTCTAAAGTGTTGTTATGCGCATTCCGAACAGTTGTTATGCAGAGTTCAAAGGTCATACAATTTTACATTTCTCATTTATTCTACACCTAGATACTTATTAACCACCCAGTGCCCAAAGTGATATCTTTTACCTTTCAAAAGTCTGGAAATTTGATTTTGATATGTGAGCAGAACAAAGAAATGGCAAGTTTTTGTTTTCACTTCATTGAGGGTCTGTCACTCTAAAAGTAAAAAAACATATACTATAAAAAGTAAAATATGGTCAACCACACACAACTCAGCATGTGTTTCCATCTCAGGGTTGAGATGACAGCATAGACCTCTCGAGCTTTGCTCTTGAGGTTCATATGCTGTCATCTCAACCCCTCGATGGAAACACAGCCTTGTTGTGTATGGTTGCCCATACATTATTCTCTATATAATTAAAAATTCTAACCAATCCAAGGTAAGTCTGTGATTTGTGTTATCCAAATCAGAACTGTCAGTTTCTGTGTTAGAATCAGATGCAGCTTGTGCCCCCTCACATTGAATAAAACTGGATTCTGTGGGCTCAGATTGGTAAGGTTGGATACCAATATCAAAATTTAAATAACATCGTTATATTCCTCTACCTCAAACATGATGAATAGTGAGCACAGGCACAGTAAAGATGATTGAAATCCAAAGGTAAAAAAACACACTCCCTGTAAAACAGCGAGCTTAGCTGACCTAAGTTTTCAGGAAGAAGCATATAAGTAGCACAGACAAGCAAACTCCTTTTCAGTACTTTAGCAACATAATTTCAACAACATGGTAAGTTCAAAGATGAAAAATTGTATATGAATAGTTCATTTCAAACCTCCACCGTAAAAAAAAAAAAAAACTGTAACTTGAACTGTGTTTAGAGGTCCTCTAACTTATCTTCAGTTAGAGTTGGAACATTAGATTTACTAAATAAACATTCCATTCTATTATATTTGACACTATAGTCCCAGGGTTGCCTGCTTACCTCCCTTTCTAACCAGGTTGAAGTTTAGCACGAAACACTGCTTTGAATCATTGCTTAGCTGAATGAAGGCAAAGTATTACCACAAAACCTCTAATTTTATCTAGTCCATTAAGATTCAGAAGAGCTCCTTTGATCTATGTAATAGCAAAACAACTACAGGGCAACAGCCACTGCAGCCGTAAAAAGAGAAAAAAGCCTAACATCTAAACTGAGAACTCCAGTAAAGGGATATCAGATATAATGGACTGACTAAACATGTGGAATAATAGTACTATAGTAGCAGTGGCAATATGAAGAAAGAGAAAGATGTGGGAGTTGAGGTTTGTTGGGGAGGGAGTTGAATAGTTGGAAAGGGGGAACATACTTACTGGACTATCACACTGCAAGAAATTCTAGTAACATAGACTATTGGGAATGCATAATGATATGTTGGAAGAGCACTTTGGAAACATGAAACAGTGCCAGACTATGTATTTAAAAATGGGATTACCTCAAAATGATTATTCAAGCCTGGCCCATGTAAAATGCTTAAAGTATATATCCCAAACTGCTGTTACTGGTTACATGTGTTTCAAAATACCCCCTTCTAGGTCCAATGAATATCTTTCCTATCCCAATTGTTCTAACAACATCTTGCATTAATCTATGCATTTTTATAATGGCTCATTAAGAGAGCCTATGTCCAGTATAATGGGACACCTGGGTGGGGACAATTAGGATATTGTGAACTTTGCAAGGGGATAAATGATTGGTTTAACTGGAGTAGCTACTGTTAAAAAATGTTTATCTGTCCCTTTCTGCCCCCTCCAAAATCTCATCTATCCCACTTTTAATTTTCATTGAAGGATCTCTGTCCATTTTTTTTATAGAAGGTTGTGTCCCCTAACTGATATTCAAAGTCCAGTATATAGAGTATGCATCAATTCCCTGAATAAACAAGCTCACCCTTTTTTATCACTGGCTTAAAGGTGATAGAAAGTGGTCTTTTCACACCTCTAGATATCCCATTTTCCTTTAAGCACAACCCAATTCTCTGATATGATTTGATCTTACTGTGTTACATCCTTAATCTACTTTTTGCCTTTGTAAGTACACTGAAGTACTCATAATTATTCTCTTTCATCAGCAGTTGCTTCTCTCTTTCTCTTTTCATATAGCACAATCATTCTGCGACATCAAAAACACCATTTCAGGCCTTTCAGACAGATAGCATGGAATAGTTTAACCGATATCATTGAATGTCTTAGAAATACGGAAAAAGAACAGAAGTTGCTAAGGAATGTGGAACTCTATAGATTTGAGGGTGCCCCCAAGCTGGATTATTTACTTGTCAAAAATGTATCTAAATATTCTAGAATAATACATAACTGAATTAGAAAGAGAATGGGAGGGCAGTTAATTATGAAAAAATCAAGTCCAAAAAAGTCATTTTTATATTAGCTTTGAGGGCTTGCATTGCCAGTCTTTCTTCTCTGGTGATATTCTGGAATCCCACTCTAGTATCAGACTCCCACACTGTAGCTAGGGCTAACTCACTCAAATTTACCAACACATTGATGGGAGCTATAAGTTAGTAAACTTTATTTCTGAAGCACCCATCCCTGGAGGTTCTAGGCAATGAACAATGGTATACAACAATATAAAAATATAAACAGCAAGTAATAAAATATAAAACATTTGAATTAATGAAACTAAAACATGTAGAAAATATAAATAATATGTTGCCAGTAAGATTAGTAGCAGGAAAAAGCCTCCTTAAATAGGTAAGACTTCAGATCCCTCTTAAAGACTTCCAATGAGGGGGCCTTGATCAAAGAGCTTGGAAACGCAATCCACAGGTTTCAGGCCAGCCACTGAAAAAGCCTACTCCCCAGATGACTTCAGCCAAACCCTGAAACTGCTAGGAGACCCTCCTCAGAGGAACAGAGAGGATGGAGTGGTTGAAAAGGAGACAGTAGGTCACACAGGTAGCTAGGCCCCCAAATAAGAAGAGGGCAAATAAGGATCCTGGTTTAAATATTCCTGCTCCCATATCTCATGTATAATTGCTATTACCAATAGATGTATAGTGTATGGTGGAATGTGGTTGAGTATGGAAATCCATACACCTCAAAAAGTTGTCCTGCTTCAGCAGTGACATCCTCACTAATGCAGAACAACTTTTTGTTCTGCATTACAGAGGATGTTGCAATGCTACCACCCCAACCAGCACCATTCATTGGACAGTGGACTGTTGGCGAGTCATGTGCATGAGCTTGCTGATGAGAGATGAGGATTGTGGGTCTCCTGTGGCAGACACTGGCAAGAAAATGTAAGTGATCCTGTTTTGGGGCACCATACACTGTACAGAACAATGTATTTTCTCCCAAACAAATCCTTTAGCCTTCACCCTCATATTTTTTATGACACAGTGGGACCTTCCGAAGTTTGCTGTCAAGGTCATCAGCCATCATAGAAAACACTTGGGTGATGAATTGCCTTGTTGTGTATGGGAGGCCATACACTATCCTGTATGTTCTCATCAGTCTCGTCAGTCCTGCTGTTTCTGTTCTTGTTGAACAATGTTTTAAGTTTATGTCCCTGGCATATTTTTGAATATCCTTAACTGTCTCAAATTCTTCAGTATCCACAGTAAGTACAAATAAGAGTCATTTGTTTGGCAGTGAAATTTCTACATCCATTGGTCTATTTTTGAGATATTCATAACAATTAGTAATAATTTCTCCTTGTTCCTCAGGGCTGGTTTTGAGCTCTTCTTCCTCCTAGACCCTACCCCCCTCATATTCTCTTTCTCCACATTATTGGGTTCAGACACATACCACTCTGTTGCTTCTCCTTAGAATCTAGTGGAGGGAGGGTGGTTGGAGTTGCCTTGTCCCTCCTAAAAAAGAAGAGTCCATGGACCTGATTCACAAAGTGCCCCTGAATGGCGCAAGGAACTTGAACCACAAGGAATGGCGCTAGACATGGCTTGTGCCAAAAGATGCCCAAAGAGCAATTCACAATTGCAGCCCACATTAAACACAGGCTGCAGGCACCAAAGGGGGCTTGCACCACTTTTGTGCACAAAATCAGCTGCAGCATGGCACAAGGGGACTTGCGCCAGACACAAGCTGCAATATCCCCTAAATTGGATTCAGGAAACCCTCCCAGAAGACAAAATTCTAAGTACCCTTAGACCAACCATGGCTGGTCTATGGGTACTTAGAAGTGTGTCCTCTGGGAGGGTTTTGAACCATATGCCAATGTGCCATGGACCCCCTCCCCAGCCCCAATCCCCTTTCAGTAAAGAAATCACTTCCCTGGTTGTCTAGTGGCCCCCAGCATTGATCCTATGTAATTAAAATAAGTATATCCCTGCTGATCTACTGGCCCCCCAGTCCTGATCCCATATAATTAAAATAATTTTATCCCTGGTTGTCTAGTGGCTCTTGCACCCAGATCCCCTTTTACTAAAATATTCACATCCATGGTGGTCTAGTGGACTTCCTCCCTATCCTTAATCAGCCCATGTAATAAAAATATATAATTCATTCCAGGGATATAATTATTTTAATAACAGGGGATCGGTGCTGGGTGTGCAGCCTCTAGACCACCAGTAATTTAATTATTTTAATAATAGGGGGATTTGGGCTGGGGGGTTGCTGCTAGCAACAAGGGACTTCTGTCCATGGTTCTATTGCTGTACAGCTGACCCACAGCCTGTGGCACACCCTCCAGATATGCTGTCTGTTTGGCTCAGGGCCACTGTTGCTGCATGCCATGGGACTTTGATGATGGGATCCTACCCAATACTGAATCGGGGACAGGGTCCCTGGCACACCAGCGATCAGTGCAGGCTGCCTTCGGTGCAGTTTGCATCCACCTTTGTGAATCAGGCCTCATGTTTTTGTTTTTGTTTTGATCTTCTGAGTGAATGTCAGTGGCTCTGTTGAAAATATGACACAGTGATACTTAGGGGTGGGTGAAACTGCCATGGAACTTCTGCGGAAATTAGAAAACTTTTGCAGAAGTTTCCAACTTTCTATCTGTGGTGGAGCGGAAAACTTCCATGAAAGTTAAGAAGATACAGGTGACATTTTGCCCATTAATAGGCCCTGAACTGGCTAGTGGTCCCTCCCACCACCCACCTACCCCATGTATATAAAAATATCCCTGGTGGCTAGTGGTACCCTTCCACCATGGCCACAGCCAAAATTACAAGTCTCCCATCTCGTATTATATTCTTTTTAAATTCAAAGTTTATTAAGATTTTCCATAAATGCTTTAACTTGAAGGCATAGGCAACATTAGGATAGATGTTTACATTGTAATCTCAACTTCATGCTAAAGCCCCCCTCCCTCCTCCCCTCCCTCAGTCCACCACCAGCTTGACACACACCCAGCTCTGAAGCACCAGCAATATGGTAGACAGGAAGTATATATCTACTAATATCAGTATGGCACAGTGGTGTAAAGATAATATAGAGACAATATTCTCAAAGGCATAGCTCCTTATGATGTCGGGGCTCCAGTCTGAAGAAGATAGAGGGTGTGAAGACCTTCCCATATTTTCTTATAGTGGGAAAGGAAGCCTCCAAGACTCACTTTCATTTGTTCAGTATGAAGATTAAATAAAAGATCCCACATAGAAACATAGAAACATAGAAGTTGACGGCAGATAAGGACCACAAGGCCCATCCAGTCTGCCCATTTCTTTTTCTACCTTATAAATGTGCCATTGGCCTTTGTCAGTGACCTATCTATTCATAGTCATTTGTATTGCTCCATTATGCCTATCCCATGCATGTTTGAAGCCCTGCACTGTATTCATAGCCACCACTTCTTGTGGTAAGCCATTCCATGCATCTACCACCCTTTCTGTGAAAAGAATTTCCTCACATTCCCTCTTAATCGGCCTCCTCTAATCTCATGCTGTGTCCTTGTCCTGCTATTTTCTTATATTGAAACATGTTAGACTCTTTCACCTTGTTTATGCCCTTAAGGTGTTTGAATGCCTCGATCATATCACCTCTCTCCCTCCTTTGCTCAAGGGTATACATATTGAGCTCCGTTAATCTGTCCTCATATGTCTTCTGATGCAGTCCCTGCACCATTTTGGTTGCCCTTCTCTGGACTGCCTCAATTTGGTTAATGTCCTCTTGAAGGTGTGGCCTCCAATACTGCACGCAGTACTCCAGATGGGGCCTAACCAATGTCTTGTACAGAGGGATTATTACCTCCCTCTTACGACTTGTGATACCCCTACTACTACACCCTAACACCCCCTAGCCTTACCTACTGCTTTAGAGGTCTGCTTGGATGATTTCAGGTCATCAGTGATGATGATGCCCAAGTCTCTTTCTTCCTTTGTGACTGCTAGCAACTCCTCCCAGCCTATAAGTGGCTTCAGGGTTTCTCTTCCCTATGTGCATGATTTTGCACTTCTTTGCATTAAATCCAGTTGCCACTCTTCTGACCATTCTGCTAGTTTATCCAGATCTCTTCTCATTCTGCCCACCCCATCTGGATCATCTACTCTGTTGCAGATCTTGGTGTCATCTGCAAACAGACAAGCCTTACCCTCTAGTCCATCTGCGAGGTCACTAATGAAGATGTTGAATAGGACTGGCCCCAGGACTGATCCCTGAGGTACCCCACTTGTGACTTGCATCTCTTCTGACTGTATACCATTTACCACCACTCTCTGTTTTCTGCCAGTCAACCAGTTTGCCACCCAGTTGACCAACTTCTGACCCACCCCGAGCCTACCTAGCTTATTTATCAATCTTCTATGTGGAACAGTGTCAAAAGCTTTGCTGAAGTCAAGGTATGCTACATCAACTGCTCCCCCTTGGTCCACCACTCTGGTTACCCAGTCAAAGAAATCTATGAGATTAGTTTGACAGGACCTTCCTTTTGTAAACCCATGCTGTCTTGGATCCTGTGCCCCTATGGATTCCAGGTGTTGCACTATCCTTTCCTTAAGGAGTGCCTCCATAATCTTGCCCACTACTGAGGTAAGACTGACTGGTCTGTAGTTCCCCGCCTCCCTGCTACCACTCTTGTGGAGGGGATCACATGAGCCCTTCTCCAGTCTTCTGGGACCTCTCCTGTGCTCAGAGACTCACTAAACAATTCTGCTAATGGCTCTGTAGTTCCTCCTTTAGCTCCTTAAGTACCCTGGGATGTATGCCATCAGGTCCCATTGCCTTATCCACCCTGAGCTTAGCAAGCTCTTGTAGGACCCTTTCTTTTGTGAAGGGAGTAGTGCTCACCTCCCTCCCCCTGTGTCCATGATGTTGGGCTGTAGGCCCTGCCCTACCTTCTCTTCAGTAAATACTGAGCAAAAGTATCTATTTAGGATAGATGCCTTTACAGGGTCCTCCTCCTCACTTGCTCCCTTTTCTCCATTAAGCTTAGCAATACCCTCTGGACTTTCTCCTTTCACTAATGTATCTATAGAAAGTCTTGTCACCTTCTTTACTGTTCGTGCTAGTGTTTCCTCAGTTTGGGACTTTGCCTGCCTTACTGCCTTGCCTGCTTCCCTTAGGGCAGTTTGGTATGCCTCCTATCTTCATCCCGCTGTGTTCCCTTATATTTCCTGAAGGCCAGCCTTTTGGCTCTGACCTTTTCTGCTACTGTATTTGAGAACCAAAGTGGTTTCCTTCTTTTGCACTTCCTTTTCTGTCTAACACAATGGGATGTTGCTTCAAGTATTGCATCCTTAATGCTTGCCCACTTTGCCTGTACCTCCTCACCTGTGTTTCTTTTTGCCAGGGCTAGCTTAACTCTGTTGGCCATCTTATCAAAGTCAGCTCCTCTGAAGTCCCATATTTTTGCCTTGGAATGGGATGATTTAGATGTAGTATGCAATTGAACTATACCATGTGATGGTCACTGGCCCCAGGTGACCTTCTACCTGGAGATCTGTGATCCCTTCTTTGTTAGTCAGTACTAGATCTAGGATAGCCCTGTCTCTTGTGGGTTGCTGTACCAGTTGTTTGAGGCCCTCCCCCTGCAGGGAATCCACTATGAGTCTAGTTCTGGCAGATGTTCCTGCTGGTATTGACCAATCTGTATCTGGCAGCTATTCCTCATTAGTGTTGTCATAAGCATCAAGCCAATGATGTAGAATGAAATTTTTTAAGGGTAAGTGAGATCATGGCCATATGGTACCTGAGAGTCTTGACTGGGATTCTGGAGAGATCCCCCAGGAGAAATATCTCAGGTATGAATAACTCTTCAATTCCTAAGAGAAGGTCCGCCCTAGTCGGAATTAACTCCCATAAGGTCCTGATTGAAGGGTAGTCCCAGAATATATGAAGGTCTCCCTCAACCCTTTTACATCTAAAACAAAGAGCATCTGGTGATTTTCTTATTCTTTTAAGTTTAGTGGGGGTCCAATACATATCATTAAGTATTCATTATCCATATTGTATTCTAATCCCTGGAGGTCTGGTGATAACTGACAAAAAGTAGTAACCCCTTGTCTCCTCCCCATTCCTGATCCCCAGTCCCATAATTTATTAGCTATCCATGGTGGTCTAGTGCCCCCCCACCCCAGCAGGTGCCCACCACCCCTCTCCCACCCCCATTGTAAACCCCCCAGAGCGGGTGGACTGGCACAGCTCTCCTCTCTCCTCCACGGCTGGCCCATCCAGTGAGCTTAATGAATGCGTGCATTCCTGTATAGGAATGTGCTCATTCATTGAGAGCTCAGTGGGTGGGTCAGCCGAAAAGCATGTCTCAGCCAGCCCACCCACTGAGCTGTCAATGAATGAGCATGTTCCTGTACAGGAATGCACTCATTCATTAAGCTCAGTGGGAGGGCCAGCCATGGAGGAGAGAGAGAAGTGCTGTGCCAGTCCGATGTGCTCTGGGGGCTTCAAGTTGGGGAGAGTAGTGAGTGAGCCTGCAGGGGTGGGTGTGGGGGGGAACTAGACCACCAGATGAAGCATAAATTATGGGACTGGGGATCAGGGATGGGAAGGGGACAATGGGTTACTTACTTCTTATCAATTGGAGATGGGGGGGTGGGGTTACTGTACAATTTCAGCAGCAGCTGATGGATGAAGGGTAGAGACTACTAGCAACCAGGCAAAGTTTTTACATGTGAGGTGGGTTGAGGGAGGGAGTACTAGCCACCAGGAAGTCTTGGGTTAGATGTTTGCAGCTGTAGGCGGAATTTCCGCAGAAGTTAGAAAATCAGTTTCCCAACTTCCGTGGAAACAAAAGTCAGACTTTTGTTTGAATTCCACCCGTGGAATTTAATTTTTGCACACCTCCAGTAATACTGTGGGGTATATACCATTATTCTGGCTGCTCTGGCCACTTCTCTTCCAAATGGATATTCTGACCTCTGCATAGTCTCTAGTGTCTTTTGTAAATTTCTTCTATTTAATGTTATTTTGTTGTTTATGTGAATGACATTTTCAATCATGCTTTTTAATTGGCCATTAAAGGCCCAGAACTTGGGACCATTTTTATATTGCAATACTTCTTTCTTTTTTTGTTTTATGATTGAAAACCTCAGACTGTATATGTTCTGTGTTCTCAACTATGTTTTTTTTATGTTGTCTTGCACGCACATGCAAGCAACATATTGAGGTAGCTTGGAATAGCAGGTGTTGGAGGTGCAGTCTTGTTGTGGCCAATAGCGCCACTGCTTTTTATGGGGGGGCTGGACTCTGTGGCACAAATGAAATAGCACGCTGTCTATGACAGCAGTGCAAAAGCGTGCCACCAACTTGAAATGATTTCACCACTGAAAAGAGGGAGCTCCCCCTCATTGCAGGGCATGCTTTGCCTGGTGTAACATTTCAATAAACATGGTGGCAGCTGTTGCCATCTGCCTCTCACAGACCCAAACAAGCCGACATCAGGGGACCCAATCCCCTGTTGGCATGCCCCCTCCACAGTTCATTTGCAACAGGGGAGCCCATTCCCCATCGGCATGATGTCCCTCTAACTGAATCTGTCTGCCGAGGGGGTGCCCAATCCCCCTCAGCATCATTCATCCCCACAAACACAGACCTGTTTCCTTTGCCAATGGGGTGCCCAATCCCAGTCTGCTCCAGTCTCCCCCCAAAACACCCATGTGGCACACTGGGAGCCCACCCCAGGTGCCAAATGTACCTGAAAGCAAGAAAACCTTCCCGTAAAGTTTTTTTTTAAACCTGTAAACAAGAAAACGGTCCCTCATGGTCTGTGGCACCCCTCCCCAAACCTGCACCCACTCTCTGTACACCCCGCATCCCCACACCCCCTCACCCCATACTTACATCCGGAGCCCAACGCGATGATCTTCGGTGGAGCGGGAACATGTCCGCATTCTTTAAAGCCAACAGTGAACTGAAGAAATGCTGGTAAGCTGTATAATGGCATCAATGGGGGGGGGGGTCAACTTACGTGGATATCTTGGCCATTTTTCTGCCTTTTGGCACCACATTTTCAAGATGGGGTTCTAGGGACCGCACCTCATGAATTCAGTCACTGTCATGTCATTATTAGGTCCCGATAGGTGATTTCACAGTCACTGCGTGGAATCACGTTTCAGGACAGATTAACGAAATGACAGTGTCACTGTTCATGAGGTGGGCTCCCAAAAAGCATATGCTGCAAATGTGGAGAAAAAATTCAAAGAAATGACTGTGTTACGACTGTGCATTGCACAGTTTCCATGCTCGCTCGTAAGTTTGAGAAGTTTTAATATTTTTACTCCATATTTTCAACATTGCCATTTTTGCACACCTCCCTATGAACAGTACAGCCCACATCCTGCTCCAAATGTGGTTTCGCACATCTGGAGCACAATGATGCGGTCGCTGTGGGAAATCAATGTTCAGGACAGATTAAGAAAATCATAGAGACACTGTTCATGAGCCGAGGTCCCAAAATGCCTATATTGAAAATTTGGTGAATAAATTCCACAAAATGACTGTTACGAGCATGCATTGCACAGTTTCCATGCACGCTTGTAACGTTGAGAATTTTTAATATGTTCACTCCAGATTTTCAACATTGCCATATCTTCAGACCTCCTTATGAATGGTAGCTGTCATTTTTCACATCTTGCACAAATTGTGTTTTCATACTTCTGGTGCAGAATGGTGTGGTCACTTTGGGACATAAACGTTCAGGACAGATTAACAAAATCACAGTGCCACTGTTCATGAGTAGAGGTCCCAAATGCTTTCATGAGGTGGGGTCGCAAAAAAGACCATGTTGAAAATCTGGAGTGCAAACACCAACAAACACCCGGGGCATTAGGGTTTCTAACCAGAATGTCCCACCCTGTACAGACTGACAGCCTTCAGGGGTGTGTCTTTGGATTGTCGGCTGTAATGCTCACACCATTCCACCTCCACTCCCACTCTGCAGCCACTGACAGGCATCAAGGTGTGCCTTGGACTCTTCAGACCCAAAGTTTACCCCATTCTTCTATACTGCACCCATCTCAATGTACTTCCTTATGGAATGGGGTGAGTGTAAGGACCGATGACCCCAATGCACAATGCAACACTTGTCAGAGTCTGCAAAGTAGGGAGAGGTAAAATGACATGAGCGTTATGGCTGACAACCCAAAGGCACACCTCAATGCCTGCAGGGTGGGCTAGCGTTGACGTCAATTCCATATTTCACTGCCATTTCTAATATGCATCTCTCTGACTCCTGCACTACCAATGCCAATGCCAGCGAGACAACATTCAGCATTGATAAATGCTTGTTTATGTTTTGATTTACTGGAAATAACTGTTTTTAATTGTCCCTGCTTGTCAATTTCTGTTATTAAATACTGTTAAGTGCCTTGAGCCCTTGGATAGGGTGCTATACAAAAAAATGCTTTGTCTTGTCTATTCTTCTGAATAAATCCAAAGAAGTATGTGGAAGGATTTTCCCTTGATTTTTCATAAACATTTTTTCTAAGTCACAACTCCCCAAACCTGCTAGTTGTTTTGTGATTTTCAATCCTCTGGGTACTCATTTAACTTCAAAATATGTCTGTAATAATGAATCCTGCCAGTGCAATTTTCTAGCTTTAATAACTGACCATTCCAGTCTCACAAATGCACTCCTGATAACGCCTGAGCCCTTGTCATCCACTGCCAGCGGCTTCTGTATTCACAAGTTGTGGGTTAATTGACTCAGAATGTCAGAAAATATTAGTTTACCATTCTAGCTCTGTACTACTGGTATTCAGCTCCCCCTTCTCCAATGAGGTCATTTTATGTAGTTGAAAAATTAGTTCTGAAGCAGGGGTTTGTAACAACATAAGTATCTTTTGTAAATATCAGTCCTAACAAATGGTAGGGAAATCACTCCAGTGAATGATGACACCTTGCTTTGTCAATAAATTCTCCCTAGCAGAAACAGAAGGCCTCACTAACTTTTCTCAACCACACAAGAAGGCTCCAGTAACCAGGATATTTTAAAGTTTCATTCCTTTATTTATTAGGTGCAAATCAAAAGTTTGTGCCAGATCCTAATACAGTACAGGCAAGATGCCAAAGAGATGCCACAGAACTAACACTTTTACACATAGCACTTCATCAGCAGTACCTCCCCAGCACATCAACTTATATGCTCTTAATTCATGTGGACTCCTTTGTAATGGGTTAGCCTGGGACATTAAACAAAATGCATTTGAAAATAAAATGCAGTAAGAATATTAAAGTAGTAGTAATAATAGAGTTTATGTGGTATGGCGCCCTTCCTGAGAGGCTCAGAGCACCTTAAAAATATACACAGCAAAGTGTGTAGAGAATAAAATGCAGTACTAACAGGAGAAAATAACTATTAATAAGTAAATGCAGATAAAAATGTGCATGTCAAATTCAAAGAACAAGTCACCACCACTTAAAACCACAGCATAGTCTGATCACTAGAACAATTCTGTGATGATCATAAGTTTTATATTACTTAATGATAAATAAAATTCACAAGCATGACCAATATAAAGGAGCACCATTGAAACTGTGTGCCTAAACCATTACAGTTTCTTAACAGTTAGTTAATTAGTTAGTTAGTTAGTTAAAAATTTATTTTTTGACAGAGGCCTACTTAACAAAGTTGTCCTGTATACAGTATAACATTTCAACAGGTCACTTAACAGTACAGAGGTGAACACTAAGAACAATAATCACAACATAAATCCAAGGTAGACAAAATATGAGTTAAACATTACATACAATTGCAAACTTCTACATAAAGCTTATTTAAAGCAGACTTAAAACTGTAAATGTTGGTCAAGTTTCTCACCAGGGTTGAAATTTGGTTCCAGATTTTAGCAGCGTTAATTTGAAAAGACATGGTTCCGTATTTGGTCTTTGCTTTGGGGAATCTGACATCGCAATGGACAGTGTACCTTTGTTGGTATAAATGGAGATTCCTTTGGGTCTATATAGACAGATTTCCACTAATGAGGCCATTATTGACCATATAAATTAAAAAGAGAATAACGGATAGGTCCCTGGGCATTACCGATGAGTAATACCATCGAGAGGTTCTGGACACATGGGAACCTCGAGAGCGAAGCTCGAGAGGTTCTTGTGTCCAGAACCTTGAGATGGTAGGTCACTGGTAATGCCCAGTGACTTATCGGTTATTTTATTTAATATATGGATATGATTTTTTATTATTTTTTTGCCGCTTAAGAACTGTCTCAGTCCTGGCCAAGCGCCACACTGTATCACGCTCTCATTCATTCTCTCCGGGCCACCCAACAACTCACTCACTCGCTCACTCACTCAATTCACTCACAGCACAGGCAGTCCTACCATTTCTTGTTTTTGGGGAACAGGGGCATGGGATGAACAGATATCTCCATTTAAAAAAAAAAAAAACAGCGAACATTTTTAGAGGATAACTACTCTCACTAAGTGAAAGACTGGCCTCCATGTTTTTGAAACTGTTCTGCCCGCCCACACTGGAAAAGTGGCCAATGAGGAGGCACGCTTAGGATGTGGGGGGCAGAAGGTATCTTTTTGGGCACTTGCAATGATTCTATTATCACCATAAAACTATACCATTAAAAGTGATTGACAGTACTATTAAAAGGGATTGACAGTACTATTATCACTTAACCTTTCAGAGTATTACTGGATTTTTTTTGTGTGCTTTACAGACCTATTAAATTGAAGATCCATATATTAAAATGGAGTATTGCTTCAACCTATGCATGGTTAAACTTTCCCAATTTAGGGACTGAAGTATAGTGCTATGGTGGGTTCTAATAGAACAACCAGATACAAACCTTGCTAGTTGAAGATAAGATTTGTTCAATGTTTCCAGATCATTACATCCAACAAAACAATAAACTAAACTTTCATATTCCAAGATAGGGAGAATGAGTTTGGTGGCTATTGTATGACGCATGTGTTGCGTTACTATAGAGGCAGATCTTCTCAAAGCCCTTATTCTTGTGTTAACCTTTCTGGTTATATTCTTTATATGAATACTAAATGTTAAACATCTATCAAATTCCACCCCTAGGTATTTGTATGAGATTACATTTATTAAGTGTATCCCTTCACTAGTTACAATGTGCAAGTTTAGACTCCTATTTTTGTGACACTGCTTTCCTTGAAAATGAATAACTTGAGCTGTTTTAGTATTCATCACTAACTGTGATTCTCTAAACCATTCCTGGAGGGAATCAATGTCCTTCTGTAGTTTGTTCTGCATAATAAAGATGAAAATACCACAAATGATAACTTAACTTGTTTACAGTTGAGAACTCATGAATGCAGACAGTTAATATAAGTGCAAAGGAACCCCAACAGGTACTGTAAATATTGTCTAACTTTTTGAAAGAGCTACCACTGATCTATCACTGAGGAAAAAGTACCATGTGGACCAATAAAAAAATGGATTTAAAATGGAGCCATGCAGACACAATGAGGTGAGTGCTCACAGTAGGCGGCCAGCCCAAAAAGCTCAAGTCCAGACAAGTGAGCACTCACACAAGAAAAGGTATTAACAAAAGACAATCACAGCTAATGTGGAATAAATATTTATTCTGTCCAGAGCTGAAACTAGCAACCCCAGCACTTCGGCGTTCAAGCCTTCATCAGGAGGTGTGGCTTAGGGAACAATTGTGATAGTTTAAATACAAAAGAATAGGTGACAACATCACAAATGTGCAGTGTGCATACAATAAAGGTACAAACACTTATATTTACAAATTTGTAACAGTGATATTAGAACAGCAGTGTCTAGCTACATATTGAACCCTAATATATCAATCTAAATATCATGATATACATAGGCACAATTCCATTTCAATAAGTCTCAATGGGTTCAAGTAAAAGAAAGACATTGTACTAATTTATTTCAAGGAACTAATTCAACATCACAAAAGTGGCTAGAGCTGGGGCAATGCAGGATAAAAAATCCACAGAAGTAAAAGGAAACAAAGAAAGGGGCAAAGACAGAGGAGACAAACGTCAGGAGAAACTTTACTTCATTCCTGTCTCCTGACTTTTGTCTCCTCTATCTTTGCTCCCTTTCTTTGTTACCTTTTACTTCTATGGATTTTTTTTTATCCTGCATTGCTCTAACCCTAACCACTTTTATAATGCTGAATGAGTTCCTTGAAATAAGTTAGTACAATGTCTTTCTTTTACTTGAATCCTTTGAGACTTATTGAAATGGAATTGTGCCTATGTATATCATGATTTTTAGATTGATGTATTAGGGTTTAGTATGTAGATAGACACTGCTCTTCTAATATCACTATTATGAATTTGTAAATATATGTGCTTGTACCTTTATTGTATGTACACTGCACTTTTGTGATGTCATCACCTATTTTTATATTTAAACTATCACGAAGGTTCCCTAAGCCACACCCCCGATGAAGGCTTGAATGACGAAGAGTTAGGGGTTGCTAGTTTTGGCTCTAGCCAGAAGAAATATCTATTGAGCATTAGCTGGGAATGTCTTTTAATACTTTTTCTTGTGTGAGTGCTCACTTGTCTGGACTTCAATAAAAAAATGGCACTACTAATATAGTTTTTCTGTACCTTCCCATTCAGTATTAATGGTACCTAGAGGGCAATATTTTTAAAGAGAAGGGTGTAGCACTTGCATCCATATTGTCCTTATATTTGCATCCTATTCACAGACATTTGGATGTCTTTGCAAAAATGTTCACAGTTTACTGCAGTTTCTGCCCCAGCTGTGGGATTTGCATCCATTTTTCCAATACAAGTGTGGAATTCGATTCTGGAAAGTAATGCCAGCTTTTTGTGGTCTAACTTCTTCAACAGAATGCTACACTTCTGTTGAAAATGCAGATGCAGAGCACTGAAAATCTTGCCTATTGTATGAAGGTCATATGTTATTACTGAACTCATTAGGACACAGATTTATAATGAAGGGATCAAAACTGGTCAACTGAAATTGACAACTTCAGTACAGGCACATCAAATTGTATGTGTTGATTACCCACGTTAAATTATACTATCAGTAACAGTATAATGGAAGGGGGCAGGAGGTAGTTGGAGGAGGAGTTGTGAAGGTGAACATACTGTACATATTATGGACTCACATTACAGTACTGTATATCAAATTCCAGTAACACAGACAGCTGAGAGCACATAATGGTAAGTTATCATAGCACCTTGGAGCCATAAAATACTGCCAGGCTGCATATTTCAGAATGGGGATGCCTCAAAGTGAGCAAGCAAGCCTGGCTTGTATAAAACCCCTGGGCCAGGATATTCAAAGGGGTTGTGCATGGTGCAAGAGCTGAGCTGGCGCAACCCCGCATTGCTCCCCAGCAGGATATTGAAAGGCAGCCAGGTGCAGTGCATATCCAGACGCACCAGGAAGCAATGTAATTGTATGTGGCGCAGATGCAGGGAGTGTGCCCATGCATATGTGGAACATCCCGATATTCAACCTGGGATGTGCAGTGCATATGCTGTTGCAATCCTGCAGTATGCTGCATAGAGGGGCTCAAAGTTGAGCCTGTGAGGAGTGGCAACAACTTGTGGCCACCCACAGGCTGGCCACTGTATTGCAGGGTGCAACACAGCAGCCTCCATCCATGGGTGGCTACCCACCCACCCAGAACACCATCCAGAAGCACACACATGTCCCTGGTAGTCCAGTGGATCTCCCTCCCGAGTCCCTGATGCCCCAATAACGGTAATGATAGACATTTCCTGGTAGTCTAGTGGCCCCCCTTGCTTCTGTGTCCTCGGTCACTGAAATAAGACCATTATAGAAGTCCCTGGTAGTCTAGTGGTACCCCCCTACCCATTAGCAGATGTTGTTCAGCACTGTCATTATTTCTCTGGATCCAGTGGCACTCCTCACCTCTTCATCAACACAGCACTTCTGCCCACCCTGATCCCCTCATCATTGGCGGGCAGCGTAACCTTGCCTGTATGGGGCATTTTGCCGCCTGCGGACGATTGACAGAAGGGTATGGGTTGTGTGCCATTGGTCAGTGTGAACCAATGGCCAGGGACATGGTTGTAGCTAGAGCAGTCCACATATGGAATGACTCATCTCATATTTGGGACTGTCTAGTACTAGTATGACCTGCGAGCCCATTGGTTCACACTGTGGACCAATGGACTTACAGCCCATTCTGTATCTTTCATTTGGCAGGCAGCCGGGCAGTTTGCGGGTGGGTTGCAGCTGTCCACAAATGACAGGAGGGAGTGGGGTGGGAAAAGGGTGCTGTGTGAGTGGAAGGGGTAGGGGGTGCCACTGGATCACCAGGGAAATATGATATGGTGCTGTACCATGATCGTGGCAATGGGCGCGAGGTACCACTAAACTACCAGGGACTTCTATAATGGTTTTATTCCGGCAATCAGGCACACGAGAGGGAGGGGGGCCACTAGACTACCAGGGCTATCTTTAGTGAGTTATACCACGTGATCACGGCTATGGGGCGGGGGGATGCCCGGGATCCCCACGGAGCACATCATGCTGTGCAGGGTGCCAGGCACAAGTTGCCAGCCTGCCCTGTGCAAGGCATGCAAATGGGGCCATAATGACATGCAAATGGCCCCATTTGCTCCTTGCATATCTTATGGCCTCATTTGCATGACCTTGCTAAATATCATGGGTGATGCACCTAGCGAAGCTGCACTTGTGCTGGCGCATCCCTGTGCTCCTTCTCTGTGGCTTCTGCCAGTGAAGTGTCGCTAGGCCATGCACAGTTTGTGCGCCGGCCTTGCCATATTCAACGGTTCTGCACCATGGTACATCACCACCGAATATCATCTGGTCCTGGCCCTGGCACATCCCAGTTGCACCGCACCCAGGCTTGTGCCCCTGCCAGGTGCAATCTGAATATCTTAGCCCTGGAATATATGTCCAAAACTGCTCTCAGTTAGTTAACAGTTGTGGTATTTTCATCTTCATTTAGAAAACATAATGATGTATTCAGATGGCTTCAGTGGTGTTCTATATATTGGCTAAACTGGTGAATTTTATTTATTCTTAGTGATCTAGAAACATGTGATATTAGGTAAATGAATGCAGTATGCTTTTTGGGCTTGTTACTTTTTTAATACTGTATGATGCTACTTCTCTCTTTTTTAAGGATATCAAAATATCCAATTTCTAGGGCTGGACAAAACTGAACTTCTAGTTGGAGAATTCTGGCAGAATTATTATTCCAGTTCCATGAAATTTCCATGACATTTCAATGAAAATTTCATGAAATTTCACCATACTTTAACTGACATTTTTTTTCATCTCATTTTTCAACTACTCAGCCACATCCCATTGAGTCTGATACATTTGAAGTCCTCTGTGACATGAATATTTATGACAAGTTTCAGATTTCTAGCTTTACCCGTGATTTAGTTATAAGCAGTCAAATATTCAGACATTTTTAATGACAGTTTGTATGTACTTTAACTATGAAATTTTTAACCACCTGTTACTTTAAAACTAATAAATGCAATGTCACCAAGTCTTGCAGGTTCATAGATCTTGAAAAAGAGGCTATGTGTATCAGTTCACTAATTTGTGATCCATAATCTAATATGCTTTGACACTGGTTTCTCATCACCGAGAATCTTTGAACATTGTAATTTCTTGTAAACTATATATATATTGTATATATTTTCTGTGTACCCTTTTGTATTACCACCAACATATGCTGTATGTACAGTATGTTGCTCTGTACTGTACTGTGCTTTGTATCATAGACTCTTGTATATGACCATGGTTCCATTGTTATGCATTACTGTTGTGTACTGTTCATTTTCTCTTCTGTAATCTCCCAGGTTGTGCATGACAATAGGCAACTGTTTTCCTAGTGCACCAAACTGGTAAATAGAAACTAAATAAATTGCATAATTTTTTTGTTTTTTTGCTTAAGGGGTTGCCAAGTTATAACTAGCTAAACATTGTAAACTAACATTAGTACATAAAGCTGATCTCATGATTTTATGAAAACTGGAATTTTGTGGAAGCCACGTGCATAACTTTTTCAGAGCCATATACCTGGCTTGCCATAAAGTGGGAATAAAAAGACTGAGTAGGGTATTAATTAGGAGGGATTCACAGGAGTGCCATAGTAAAAGTAGTTTGAGAACAGGAGGGGCATTGCAGGACCATGATGCTAGTGTAGATAAAGTAATTATCTTCCCTGTAGTACAGGTCAGATGAGTGTGCTGTATAGCATGCAGTGCATTTTTGGGAGTAGCTAACTATTGTCTGCAATATGTTATGGAAAACAAGTTCTGAAGGCATGACGGGGTATAGTTTATTGAAGTAAGGATGTTCCTATAGGGAATGATATCCAGAGATATCTTCTCCAAGGTCTTCATGGCCCTGGGGACTGTGAGAAATGACACTAGGCTATTAGGCAACCAAACCCTTACTTAGAGTCTGTTAAAAGAGGGATGGTCTTCTTATACTATCCAGATAGGAGGCATTCTTGTGTTAGGAATGCCTGCAGGCTCAAAATGGGCTACCTTTTTTCCAAAAGGAAGGGGGTACTGGTTTCATCAATGGACAGAGAAGGCCGAATGATTTAAGTTAAAGAATAGGGACAGTAACAAGTGCAAGGGGTCACCAGTATCAGGAGGTAGAGGTATGGGTTCATCAAGGAAAGAACAGCAGAGTGGGGTAGCACAAGAATAGTAGACTCTATCTTGAGCAAGGAAGCCCAGAGGGACAATTTCAACCTGATTGCAGGTTATATGAAAATCACATCAGAGTTGAATTAATTAGTCAGAGCACCCAGTGCACTTAAACACTCTGAGATACTCAATATTGTTATACTTTTTTTGCACTATTTCACTATGACAAGGTGCACTAATGTAAATATATACAGTACTGCACATATTTTTGCTTTCTTGCTTAGCATTGTTTGAATTCTCATGTGCTGTATATTTTATTTTTCTTGCTCACTTTTTGTTACTATTTGTCACTTGTTTTATTGAGTTGTACCCTTGTCCCGGGTCACCCTTGAAAAAGAGACTGCAATGTCTCAGTGGGCTTACCTGGTTACCAAAATTCAAATAAATAAACATTCACCAAAGCACTGAAACATTTCGGAAATAAAGGCACTTGTTGAGACCTGGGGGGTAAGAAAGGGACAGGAGCACTAAGAAAATGAAATCTGGCAATTCTGAATGGATAGGTCTGACAGAAAAAGGAACACATGATTCTCATTTATAAGGAATGGTATCACTGTTAAAAACAAGGAGGATATCAGGGAACACGCAGTTCCAAGGAGTTCATCAAATCAAGCTGACAGGATAAAATGGGGGGGGAGACAAAATAGTCACCCAGGAAGGAACTACAGAATTTTAGACAGTTCAGGTTAGATGATAGATGCAGCTGCGATAAGAGTTTTGTGAAAGTTAAATTCAACAAGAGGAATTCTGGTGGCATTAGTTATTATGCCTCCATGAATGTTTGAGACAATACTACTAATTAATAATCTGCAGTATTTACTCAGTAAATTTAGAACTACTAAACCAACTTGCTCCAGATATTTTAAATTTCAAGACCCATTGACATTGGTTAGACATGCCAAATTTCAGGTCAATAACTATCTGCAATAGCAGAGTCACAAACATCCATGTTTTAAAAATGATCAACACAATTTCATAGATAATTAAACTGTGGGGTTATGAAACCCTGTAAATTAAAAACTACTTAAACAAATCTCTTCCCATTCAGCTGTGTCTAAGATCTTACAGAAAATGGTTTATGTATACTTAACTTCATGTATTTAGCTCCAAACATGTCAGTTTTAAGCAGAAAAAGAGTTACACAAAACGTTATAGAGAAATAGAAGGCCAGACTTTGAGCCCTGTATGTTCTAATTTACTTATCCAGGTAGCACAATATCAGGTAAGCTATTGGAGGATGTAACAACAAATATGAATGCTGCTTGTCAGATCTCTAGCTAAATGCATAGCAGAGTCATGACAAAAAATATCCATGAAATGTTTATGAAGGTCCACAAGATTTGCAGAATTTCATGAAATTCCATGAATATGGAACTTGCTAAGTTCACTCAGCCCTACCAGTTAGTGAATATGATAAAAAATATTGGAATGAAAGTAATAAAAGCACACAAATAAAATCATAGCATTGTGCTATAGAGTAAAGCAGATCCTTTATGTTTTCAAAAATGACATTTGCAATCAGAATTTAGCATTCACATTAATTTTCTACACATATGTTCAGCATGCACTTTGTTTTATATAGCATCATAGCCCCTTACAATGATCCCCGTGTCTTGTTAGTATGTACATGGAAATGCTGGGGAGTTGGGCAATTTTGATGAAACGCTATGCACAAAACTGTTAGATTATCACTGTGCCCTGGAACAATTTCTCTGCCATTTGTAAAGGCTGATATTTATGAGGCACTTAGGTAGTTATAAACTCCTATTTTAGTACTCATTTTCAGCCATCTAAAATTACCTATGAAGAGGAGGAGGTGAATAACAGAAAAACAGAGCTACTGCAGAATGGTGTACTAATATTTTCTGATATTCAGACCAAGTAAACTTTACTTGTGAATACAGAAGCACAGGCATTCAATGGCAAGAGTTCAACTGGTATCAGGAGAGCCTTTGTGAGACTGCAACAGTTAGCTGTTAGAAAATTGTACTGGCAGACAACCTAATTATAGGCATATCTGGAAGTAAAAAGTGTAACGAAGGGACCGAGGTTCACTAAACAACCAGCAGGGGAGGGGAGGGGCAGAGAGATAAGCTTGTGAAAAATAGGGAAACAGTCCTTTGCATTGCTTCTCTGGATTTATCAGGTGTATTGTTGGTGATAAAGAGCTTTTGCAATATAAAGACTCTCCAGTGTTTTAGAGTTTAAATGTCCAATCAAAAAGCATGATTGAAACATGCAATCACAAATTAAAAGTCATTAAACAGATGAAATCAGCAAGGCAAACTAGGGACTATGTAGAGAGCAAAATATTATGAGAGATGTGGGCAGAGTAGCCAGAGTGAAGGTGCAACCTTCACAGTGTCACTGTGTCATGTTATAAATGGTTTTGAAGACAAATTTAGAAGTCAGTAGACATCTGGGAACAAGCGACCACTGCACAGTGTGCTTCACAATAAACACAACCATGGAGACAAGCCATACAAAGACAAGGATACTGGACTTTAGAAGGGCTGACTTTGGCATAATGCATGAATACCTGAGGAATGCATTAGCAAGTGGCCAGAAACGAGGGGTGGGAGAACAATGGAGAAAAATCAAAACTGCCATCATGGAGGCAACAAGCCTTTGTGTAAAACAAATAAAGAAAATAAAGCGGAATAAAAAAACACTATGGTTCTCAAAAGAGGTGTCAGGGAAGGTTGAGGAGAAAAAGGCTCATTCAAAAAGTACAAGAAATCACAGAAGAAGCATGACAGGGAACTGTATCAATTAAAGCAAAAAGAAGTGGGGAAGACAGTCAGAAAAGCAAAGGCCCAAACCGAGGAAAAGATAGCCAACTCAATTAAGAAGGGGGATAAAACCTTTTATAGGTACATTAAGGAGCATAGAAAGGTTAAGGGAGGGATAGTGAAGATTAATAAAGGAGAGGGGAGGTGGGCAGAGGGAGACAGTGAAAATGTAGAGATACTGAATGAATACTATTGCTCAGTATTCACAAAAGAAGAGGAGGAGGAGTTACCTAAACCAAACAGTAGAAGCACTCTGGGTAGTGGGGTTGATGCCAGTCCATTTACAGAAGAAAGAGTCCTGAAAGAACTCCTAAAACTCAAGGTGGACAAAGCAATGGGGCCTGACAGGATTCACCCTAGAATCCTAAAAGAGCTAAGGGAGGACCTAGTGACACCACTAACCACACTTTTTAACAAATCATGGGAAGATGGAGTGGTACCTGAGGACTGGAGGAGGGCAGATGTGATTCCCCTTCACACAAGTGGGAGCAAGACAGAAGCAGGAAACTACAGACCTGTTAGTTTGACCTCAGTGGTGGGGAAAATGATGGAATCACTTCTGAAAGAAAGAAAGAATTGTTCAGTACCTAGAGTCCAGCGGGGCACAGGACCCAAAGCAGCATTGATTCACAGCAGGAAGGTCATGTCAGACGAATCTAATCAATTTCTTTGACTGAGTGACCAAAGTAATAGACCAGGGAGGGGCTGTGGATATGGCCTACCTAGACTTTAGCAAGGCATTTGACACAGTCCCACACAAAAGATTAATAATCAAGTTAGCCAGCCTGGGAGTGGGTCCCATGGTGGTAGTCTGGGTAGCAAACTGGCTGCACAACAGGACACAGAAGGTAATAGTGAATGGTACACATTCTGAAGAAAGGGGGCTACTAGTGGAGTACCTCAGGGCTCAGTACTGGGTCCAGTCCCCTTTAACGTCTTTATAGGTGACATTGCAGAGGGTCTGGAAGGAGAGGTATGCCTCTTTGCAGATGACACAGAGATCTGTAACAGAATTGATACAAGGGGGTAGAAAGGATGAGAAGGGACTTGCAGGTTGGAGGAATGGTCAGACATATGGCAACTTAGATTCAATGCAAAGAAGTGCAAAGTAATGCACCTGGGAAATAAAAATCCAGGAGAAGAGTACACAATAGCAGGGAGGTACTAACAACAACAATAATGGAAAGGGATTTGGGTGTAGTCATATAAGATGACCTAAAGGTGGGTAAGCAATGTGAGAAGTCAGTAAGGAGAGCCAGGGGGATACTGGGATGCATAGGGAGGTGGTTATCCCTCTGTACAGACAGTTGTGAGACCCCATCTGGAGTACTGCGTGCAGTTTTGGAGACCTCATCTATGCAAGGACATAGACAGGATAGAAGCAGTCCAGAGGAGGGCAACTAAAATGGTGCAGGGTCTACATTAGAAACCATATGAAGAGAGATTGAGAGAGCTTAATATATATACTCTTGATGAAAGGAGGGATGGGGGGACATGATAGAAACTTTTAAGTACCTCAGGGGAATCAACAAAGTCCAGGAGGGTAGCATCTTTCAGAAAAAGAGATGTGTAAGAACAAGGGGGCACAATTTAAAGTTAGAAGAAGAATGGCTCGGGGGTAATGTGAGGAAATTCTTTTTCATGGAGAGAGTGGTGGACGCATGGAACCACCTTCCTAGAGAGGTTGTGGGGTCTAAAACAGTGGGGGAATTCAAACATGCATGGGACAGACATAAGACAATTATAGTGGGGGGTTGCAGGAAGTAGGCAGTTGGTTAACTAGAATCTGCAGCTTATCCAATAGGTAGGGAAATGGGCAGACTGGGTGGGCCAAGTGGTCCTTATCTGCCGTCAAAGTCTATGTTTCTATGTTTCTAACCAATACAAAAACAGAGACTTCTCTTCTTTAAGGGGGAACCTTGCATACACTAGCATCCCAGGAGAAGCAACAGCAGGGTATGATTTCGGACCCGACAACAACAACAGGGAGGAGACAGAAGATCAGGATGGGACATAGGAAGATAAAGTGTGTGATATTAAATGCTGAAGAACAAGGAGAAAACAATATTTAATGTCATTAATATTTCAAAGTATATTAGGGTTATGTGGAATGCAAAATTCCTCTGTTGTAATTGGTGCAGAATGGCAATTCTGCTTCCAAAATGCTTTACAGAATTTCTTATTAAGTTCTGCAGAATTTTGAAAAGCGTTTCTGTGTAAACTGACGAATAATTTTCTGCAGATCAAGTAAACCACAGAATATTTTTCCACAGAGTGCAGAAAAATAATTCACAGTTTATATGAACTGCAGATTATTAATCTGAAAAAAAAAAAAAAACATTTTGGGCAAGATTCACAAAGACAGCAAATAAATCTGCATGTGCAGAAAAAAAGGCTTGCAAAACTATGGAAATGCAAGTGTGGCATATTCAGTCAAAATTTCCACAGGTGCAGAAAATCAAAAAACAGGCAAGTTCGAAATTCTGCAAGTGCAGAAAATGCACATGTACGGATTAGCAGCTGTTATAACTGGCCCAACAGACAGAACAACAAGTGATCCATATTAACTGAACTAGGAGACTGACAGTCTTGCAAAAGTTGCAGGTGAACTAGCACTCACAATGAGGCCAGCAGACAGTCCCACAACTAGGATTGCAGTAGCACCACCTGTACCAGCAGGACCTTGCACACAGTGGCAATTTGTAACCATTGGTTGTGTCTCTCTCGCTCTCTCTCTCTCTCTGAGGTTTTTCTTTTGCCTGTGTTTGCAGCACACTTCTGGCTGTTACCACTCTTCCTGTATTGACTGTTGCTCATTAATGTCACGGGTGTGTTTGGTTTGTTGACTGTCACTTGCAATGTGTGCATGTTTGTTGTGACATCTGCCTCTATAGCTTCCCACAGGTTTGCTGTTGTTTTGGTCTTGATCCCCACTATGATTTTTTTCCTGTTGTTAGTACCTTCTAGGATCTATGTACATTGTTTTCAACCCGAACAGAATCAGCAGAAATGATGGGACTGGTGAGACTGATGATAACAAATCTATTGTTACAGTAATTGGGATCACACATGTTTCCCTTATTCTCATCCCCTGGATCACACCTGGAAATAAGACTCAGCTCAGTATACCTTTCCCAGTCACCAATTTTCAAATATAAACATAAATAAATAAATAAAAAATGGGATCAGAAGGATTTCAACCAAGATCATTATTTTGCCCTCCTATCTTAGGCCTTATCAGTGTGCACATAAAATTGTGTGAGTTAAGTCTACTTAGAGTGTGGGAATCTGATACTAGAATGAGGTTCCAAAATATTGGATTGTGGTTACAGGCCCTTTATTGTATACCTCTGGGTAGATGAAAAGCTAAGGGCATGCTTTTGGATCCATTTCCCATATTTTACATGCGATTTCCACTTTCCCCACCTTTTTTATTCTAAGTAGATAGCCACTGGCAAATGCAATAAGATCTAACATGGATATCATCAGGGTAAGAATAAATTAGGTAGAAAAGAGGGTTTTATTATATGCATCCAGAGGTGATGCTTCAGAAACTTTAAATTTATTATAGTCATAAATTAAGCCTTCTGGCTTCAAAACTAATGTATAAACCTGAGATTGAGTATTTATTGATTTATTGATTGTGTTGTTCATGTATCCATGGCACTCCAGACATTACATCATGGGTTTTAGCCCCCCTGATAGGCTGTAGATGCACATGTGATGTAGTATCAAATTTCAGAGTATACCTTGGTCCCAGGAGTCCCTGCCCTCCAGTTCAATTGTGCATCTGAAAGGCTAGCACACAGGGGTCCCTGCCTAGAATTCTGGAAACAAGATAAGACACCAAAAACTTGATCAATTTTTTTTTAAAAAAGTTGTGTCTCAGGATGCTGAGTTATTGTAGAAGAAAAATCCAGAATAGTCAGAAATGTTAGCCCTGAATGTGTTTATTTGGCTTGCTAGACTGCAGTGAATTTTAAAAGGCAGCAGAAACCCTAGAAAGGATTTTTTAAATGGAGCTAGCTGTATAATTTCTTCTGATAGAATCTGGTCAGACTAGTTTTTATTTAGAAAACTTGGATTTCTTAACTTCTTGTTGCTCTCTCCTTAAAATCACTTTAATTTGGTCTCTTTTTCTGAGATCACTTTAATTTGGTCTGTTTTTCTGAGATCTTGGATAGGACTAACTAGAAACAGAGATTAAAACTGGCAAATTGCTTAGGTACATTGGTGACCTGGAATTGGGGCTGTTAAACTCACTCACTTGTTATAGAAGTTTATTTGGTCTTGGAGTAGCAGTTAATGTAGCAGAATCAATGGAAAAGGAGTTTTTTGTTGTGCAAATATTGGGGGATCTCTGAGTCATGCTGTGGCATCTTCAGTACACATCTTGGTTGTGAGCAGATGCAGGCATCTGTGCTCCATTTGAATCTTGTGCCAGTGGCTTCAGTGGCGCTAGTGGGGCCAATCAAAGGAGACCACTCACCTCACTGCTCACACCACGATCCTCTCGGTGCCTGTGCCCTTAGGAGGGTACTTTTGGGCCTGAGTCGGCATCATGGCATGGCCCACATGGTTACCCTCCCCCTTTAGATCGCTTCAGCAGGCAGTCCAGGGGATGGGTCAGGGTTCTGCCTCCCTTCTATCCTGTTGTTCATGAGGATTGATTTCCTACACCATTTCACCTTTTTAAAAGAACTTCCTTCATCTTGGATGCTATCTGAACACTGTGGTGGGGGATGTTGATTAGGCTGGCCAGCTTCCCTCTCAAGCGAAGCAGATCAAGGCCTTTGTCCCCCACGCCTCTGAAGCAAAGAAGGGGATTACAGAGACACCAGGGGAAAAGTATTTAAGGCCAGAAGGAGACAAATTCCCCCAATTACCACAAATTGGCATGAAGGCACTGTTGCAGGACTTGTGACTGCCCCCCCATGACCGCAGGGCAGTGGGCACAATAGGAGCTGCGGCAGCCATTTTTGTGCAGGGGGAGGAGGAGCCACTATTTTGTAATATTTGGTTGAGAAGCCACCATTTTGTGTTTCCCTGAATGAAGGGCTACCATCTGGGGAATTCTTGCCTCATGGCTGGCCTAACTTTTAATCATCTCCCACAGTGGATCAAAAGGAGGCGCAGCCTTACTGGGGCATGCAGATCTTCTCGAACCCCCTACTCAGTGGGTTCATGCAAACCAGAGGAGACTATTTTATAATTTAGGGTTATAACCTCAGCCACAGCACCAGCTTTTCTACCGGATCACAAAGCCTCTTCACATAGGCCCATACAGCCCACCCTCCACAATGTAGTAGCGATATAATTTAACAAAGGGGAAACAAGATGCTGTAGGTGATCTGACCCTTCCAGACCACCTAACAAGTGGGTCAAGAAGAAGGTTTCACAGCATTCCTTATGCTATCTATATATACCCTGCAAATGTCTGAATTTTTTCTTGACGTCTATAGTATAAGGTGTTAGTATGCAGGAGGTACTTCTGCTGGTCTCACCTACCTGGTCACTCATCCTGTGCAATCCCGAATTATCCCTTATACCCCCTTGTGTTTTTCTGATGGCAAAAAACAAAGAAGTGCACCACATGCAGTGCCACCCTTCTGCCTCACAACTCAGGCCCTCGGTGTCTGGCCTGCCTCCATGATGACGATGTCCTTTCCTTAGAACAATCACCATCACTGGACCACAGTAACCAGGGAACAAGCAGAACCATGTGGGTCAACTCAGGGGCTCTCCTCATGCAAAATCAACATGCCACAGTGGCCATGATGGAAAGCTAGCAATTTCATTTTACGGGTCATGGAGAAACTCAAGGCATTAGCCCAAAACTTGGCTCCAATCCCCAACCCAAGACCAGAACCCATCACCCCACCTGGTGACCACAATGACAGGAATACTGCATCCCCAGAACCCTCTCCACCTCAGCCAGACAATAAACTTGGGGATGTGGAACCTCAGGATGAGGAGAACGAGGCATCGGACGTGGAAGAGATGGACGGCCCCCAGATCATTCCTTCCCTCACCTCCAAACTCTGTTCCTTTGACCTCATCCCAGGAATTATGAAAGCCATAAAGATCATGATGAAGCTTGAGGAGGAAGCTGCTAAACCAGAATCCAAACTCGATACAATGATCCAGTAGAGACCAAAAAGTAAAGAAACCTTCCCAGTGTGTCCAGCAATCGATGACATATTCACCAACGACTGGGAATCTAATGAGCCTGGGTTCATGTCAGAGAAAAGGAACCTGGATATGATGTACCCTGTCCAGGAGGACAAAGCACACTCCTGGTGTGTGGATCCTACAGTAGACCTGCAGATTGCTACCCTCAGCAAAAAAACTATCCTGCCATGTGGAACCATCTTCTTGAAGGACCCAACTAACAAGAAAGTAGAGGATATGTTAAAGAAAATGTTTGAAATCACTGGCATGGCAGCAAAGGTGGCCACCATGGCAGTCTATGCAGCTCAAGCACAAATCAGATGGCTGAAGGAGCTCCTAGAAAAAGCTGACCCCAAGTCTAGGGATGCAGAATTGCTAGAGTGTTCTTTACATACCACAAAATATTTGGGGGACATGGCCGTGGATACTCTTAAACTAGAGGCCAGAGCATCACCACTAACTAATAGGGCTAGGAGGCACTATGGTTAAAATTGTGGGAGACAGATAATGAATCAAAGAGTCTCCTGCAGAATCTCCCCCTAAAAGGGAAACATATATTTGCGAAAGGCCTGCAGGGGTACCTGACTCGAAAGAGGACACTACCATGGACAAATGGGTTCTGGAGGCAGTATCCAAAGGGTACGCAATAGAGTTCACACAGCAAACACACCAAGACAGATTCATGCAATCCCTCATCTCCAGGAGAAGGGCATCTGCTCACCAAATGCAGCAGATCCTACTGGATCTACTTCAGAACAAGGTAATTCAGACTGTCCCCATACAGGATCAAAGGGAAGAGGTTAACTCCATATTCTTCCTGGTTCCCAAAAAGACAGGAGAATTCCGCCCTATCCTGGACCTGAAGTACCTGAACAAGTCCATTCGTACTCAGAAGTTCAAGATGGAGACTCTCCGCTCAACCCTCAGAAGTGTCAGAGTCAGGAATTTTCTAACCTCAATCGACCTGAAGGATGCCTACCTGCATATTCCCATTCGACTGAGTCACCAGCACTTCCTGTGCTTCCACATGCTAGGCCAACACTTCCAGAACCAGGCACTATCCTTCAGGCTAGCCTCCATGCCACAAACTTTCACAAAGGTGTCTATCGCACTGGCAGCCCACCTAAGGGAAAGGGGGGTGGATATTATCCCTTATCCTGATGACTGGCTTATATGGTCCAGGTCCAGGACTCAGGCATGGAGGAACACACTACTAGTGCTACAAACTCTGGAAGAGCATGGCTGGGTAGTCAATTGTAACAAGAGTTCTCTGGTACCCGCCCAACAACTGGAACAACTAGGGGCAGAAATAAACATGGCTACAGGTCTGGCAAGACCATCACAGAAGTGTATAGGCAACATGGTGGGTCTAGTAAGGGCCCTAAAAGCATGCCAATGACCCACCATCGGACAAATAGCACAGGTACTGGGATGCATGGCCTCATGCATAGATCTGGTCCCATGGGCCAGGTGGAACATGAGACCACTGCAAACCTACCTGCTGACTCAGGGCTTCCCATTTGAGGAGAATCTAGGAGTCAAGGTCACCCTACCATGAGAAGTAAGACACTTACTCACCTGGTGGATGAGCAGGCGCAACCTCTGGTGGGGGCACTCCTGGATCTGACATATGAGATCACAATTGAGATGGATGACAGCCTGATGGGGGTGGGGAGCCTGCCTAGGCTCACAATCAGAGCAAGACCTATGGACACCTGTGGAAGCCAAATGTTCCATCAATGTCCTGGAGATGAGATCAGTGCTCCTCACTCTGCAAGCCTTCAAAGAAACCATAGAGGGATGCAATGTCCTGATTTGATCAGACAATCAGGTCACGGTGGCCTATTTGTCCAAGCTAGGGGGCACAAGAAGTCGGGCCATGCTGTCTGGGGTAACAAAGGTGTTGACCTGGGTACAAATCCACTTCAAGCACATTGGGGCTATCCACCTAGCAGGCAAACTAAATGTCAAGGTGGACTGGCTAAGCCGACAACAGGTTCACCCCGGGGAGTGGCAGCTGCACCCGGAGGTATTCCAAATGATTCAGGGCAGGTGGGGGCCCATCACCATGGATCTCATGGCCACAGAGACAAATCACCAACTGGAAAAGTTCTTCTCAAGATACAGGGAAATAAAAGCCAACAGAGTCGACGCCTTGTCACAAAACTGGACCCAAGACAGGGCATATGTTTTTCCACTGATCCTGCTAATCCCCCAGGTACTAGTCAAGAACAGAAAGTCTCGAAGGGTCATCATTCTAGTGACACCATACTGGCCACAGAGAGCCTGGTTCTCCACGGCTATGGCCATGACATTGGACAGGTGGAGACTACCCCACAGATCAGACCTACTGATACAGGGCCCGATGAGCCATCTGACACTGGAGTCCTTCCGCTTGTCGGCCTGGCTCCAGAGAGGCAGAGACTGCTGAAAGCAAGATATCACAACACCGTCATTTCCACCATGCTGCAGTCTATTAGGTCCTCCACTACGTCCACATATGGCTGACAGTGGAACATCTTTTCTGCATGGTGCCACACTAAGAACAAGGACCCCTACACGGCATACATGGCAACGATTCTGCTGTTTCTGAAAGAGGGCATGGAGAAAGCGCTATCCCATTCATCCCGCAGGATACAACTCTCAGCTATAGGGGCAGCCTTAGGGCCAGTGGGCCTACACAGCCCAAGTTCCCACCAGGATGCTGTTAAGTTTATGTGAGCTGTCAAAGCGATGAGGCCTTGAATCAAACCTGCTGTGTCCCCTTGGGACCTCACAATAGTACTAGATACCCTGGCATTGTCCCAATTCAAGCCAATACAGGACAGCCAATTGTACTGGATAGGGTTGAAGACCTGCTTCCTTGTAGCTATCTGTTCAGCCCGCAGGGTTGGGGAGAGAGGGGCATTGTCATGTAAGGAACCCTATACAATCTTTACTCCAGAAGGAGTATCTTTGAAAACAGTTCCCGCCTTTATTCCTAAGGTGGCTTCCCAGTTCCACATGGAACAAACTCTAGAATTCCCAACCATGTATACACAAGGGGAGCCGGAGGTCAATCCTATCCCACATCATCTTGACGTATGAGCCACGCCTGCCACATACATCACCAGAACTCAGACCCTTAGAAGAATTGAAAGGCTCTTCAACATTGCAAAGGGACATAAAAAGGGCTTGGTGGCCTCAAGGATGACAATTGCAAGCTGGCTAAAGAGGACAATTCAACAGGCATGTAGACTTAAGGATGCAACACCACCAGAGGGCATCAAGACTCACTCAACTAGGGCTGTGGCTACATCCTGAGCAGAAAGAGTCAATGCATCATCCAAAGATATCTGCCGGGCAGCAACCTGGACATCCATTCATACCTTTGCTAGACATTACAGGCTAGAGACCCTGTATAAATAGAGGGCCTCTTTTGCCACCAAGGTCCTCTCGGCAGCCACACTACCTGCCCACTCTTAGTCACTCTGACCCACCCTGATGGGAAGAATACTGCTGTTTAAGTACCCATGATGTGATGTCTGGATTACCATGGATACACCATCAACACAATGGGTGTTAATTCACCTGGTAAAGGTGATTTTGTTGGTCGATATCCATGGCACTCCATGGCCCGTCCATCAGAGCACTCAGAGAGGTAAGAGTGGGTATGGCACTCTGAGACAAAATATGTTGGGGTTGGGAACAAAGAAATAACAAAGGACTTCAAGATAGTGGATGTAAATGGACATGTCAGAAGGATAGAGAGATATACATATCTCGTCAGGCATGTTAGATGTCTGAGCATAAGAATTGTAACAATAGGAAATAAACCCTTATGGTACCATTAACTTGTCTCGTCCACTCATCATTTGAGTATGGTACTTAGAGAATAGTATATGTTGTTTATTAACTAACCTTGTTTCAGCTTGGGAAAATAATCGAACTGGAGGGCAGGGACTCCTGGGACCAAGGTATACTCCAAAATTTGATACTAGATCACATGGGCATTTATAGCCTATCAGGTGGGCTAAAATCCATGATGTAATGTCTGAAGTGCCATGGATACTGACCAACACAATCACCTTTACAAGGTTAGTAAACACCCATTGATTGATTGATTGAATTTTGACCAGGAAAAGTATGTGCAGCTGTGGTGCTTGTCTCCAGGTGTGTCCTGTGTGGTGAGTTGCATGGACCTTTTTCATTAATGAGAGAATGTGTTAGCCATGACACCAGGGACCCCCCCCACACACACACACACACACACTATTCATCAATAAGTGCAATGGAATATTTTACTTCCACCTTGATAGTGACCAGAGGTGGGCAGAAGGGACCTCAGATTATGTCATTAAGTAGCCCTGTTACCCCAGATTCAAGATGGAAATGCCCGTGCCAGTGGATTACAAGGTTCCATATAACTAGGAATTCATATTAGGACCACATTTTCAAAACTATACCAATTAAATTATGGAAAACTATTAAAGATATTTAGGTAAGACATAACATGATGGCAAGACCTCCCCATTATCTATGACAGGCATGGCAGAAACAGTGAAGATGAATTTTTTGCCCTGAGTAATTTACCTATTCCGCTCTGAGTGGCTAATGCCCAAACAGGATAGAAACACATAACATAATGTTCAAATTTATTTGGAGGTGGACAAATGCCCCAGGCTTTGCTGGGACATTTGATCACAGAGAGAAACAAACATGGGATGGGAGCCCCAGGCTTTACAGGGTATTTTCACACCTGCCAGGTATAGTACATGGTAGCTCACATAAGGGGGGAGAGGGATGAAACAAATTGGGTTGTAGTGGAATCATGTGACCCTCCAGATCTGGAAGTGGGATGTTGGCCTTCAACACTGGATATTATGGGCCTGATACTCAAAACTTTGCCCCTGGGCTAAGTTAACATTGCCTGGTGGGCAAACTTAGCCTGGAGTACAAAGCAAGCTATATTCAAAAGGAATAGTCCGGGGCAAACAGCTTCTGAATATAGCATGGGAATGAGGCCATGTAAATTGGGCTGGGAGTGCAGGGCAAACGTATCCCTGAAATAAGACAGCACTGAATATAGCAACCAGGAAGTGCAAACCACAACAGCAACACAGTGCACAGCGAAGTGAGGGCAGGTAGAAATGTACTATGTGGCCAATGTGTGTGCCAGCAAATGCCTGGACCCAGTACAGCTACAGGCAGCAGCAGATGTGAAAGAACAGTGATCAAAACTGTATAATATTCCCTGAACCATTAGTGCCATGCTAACACGTTAGAGCGGTTTTAGCGCAGAGATAAGCTGTTTGCCCAGTGCAAACACTTTTGCACGGCGATAAGAACTGCCATATTCAAAAGTTATATGCAAATGAGCCTACTTAGGTAGTCTCTGGGCAAACATCCAGATTAGCTTCTCATTATGCCCTGATTTGCATGCAGTTTGCCCAGCGTTACTGCTGGGTCCCACAGAACCACCTGTAGGTCAGTCTGGAAGTACAGGGGCCATCCAGATCTGACTGCAGCTCCACCTGTAGGTCTGTCTGGCAGTGCACGATGATAGCTGCAGGCTACATGTAATCAGTACAGCATAGCATAGCATATTGTACCCCGGGAACAATACAGCACAGGCACAGGTGGTGGTGATGATGCTGCATGAACCTGTCATACTGTAGGGCATGCTACAGTGCACAGCAGACACTACAGTAGCAAGGGAGCCAGTAGTGTGAGGGACACAGCACTGCCTATGGTGTGTAGGCCAGTGATGCTGACTACACTGTACACAGTAACAGGCCCAACTTGCAGGTGTCTACTGACAGTGGAGATTACTGTTACGCTGATATGTGAACCACAGATGCTGCACCTGTGGCATGGGATGCAAACAGTGACATATACATAGCCAGCTGTGTGTGCTGTGGCATCTGTACAGTTGCGCTGTTTGTGGCTGGGGGGCATGTAGGATCTGACAGGCACACAGACGGTGGGGTATTCCCACTACTGGCCCATGTGCACTGCGTGCTGTGTCCCAGTCTTGTGGCCACACCTGGGCTGTGGTGAGGTCTGGCCACCAGTACACCCTCCCATCAATGGCCACCATGACCACAATGCTGCCTGTTTGTGCTGGCATCTGTTGGGCACCACAGACATATGATCTACAGGTGTGTGCTGTATGGCCACACTATCATGATGTCTCCTGTGGGCCCGATCACCCCTTACTGCCTGTGCATGGCTGGGACCTGTGGCAACTGTTGGCATCATGGTGGTGCCATCAGTGAGCAGCTTGTGTCCTCCATGTCTGGCAGTTTCTAAGTGTCATACTTATATGTTAGGGTCTTGCAAGCTGGGCTAATGCTGCGTTAACACTGCGCAAAGCAACAATATCGAGCAAAGCTGTTTGCCCAGGGTTAAGACCAGCTTTTCCTGGGTGGTAATTTGTACCTCGCTATGGGTCATGCTAAGTCACGCTAAACACCTTAGCGTGGTGCAAGTCGCTGAATATCTCATTGCACCTGTTTTCATGTTCACTTTGCCCCTTGCATATAATTATGGTTTGCCTGGCGCTAATGCAATTTGCACACACTATTTGGCCTTTTGAATATAGCAAACCCACGTTAACCCCGTGCTAACATTTTTGCCCGGCGCAAAGCTTTGAATATCTGGCCCTATGACTATTTCACATCTTTGTAGCCACTGGGCATGTCAGACACTTAAATATGGTCCCAAAAAATAAACAACTGAGCTGCCACTGTGGTGTGTGCAGCTGTACTCCAATTCAGTGATATAATAATTTTGCACATGCTTCTTGCCATCTTACTTTTTTGTGTTGGGAGCAGTAGGGACTAACAAAACTAGGTAATCTGCAAGAGGGAAGCCATATTAAATTATTGTTTAAGCTACAGTTGGGAAATCTGTATCCATAACTTTATTTTCATAGGTACCTCCAGATACACAGCATTATGACTATAGAACCTCAGAAGCTATAGCCATCTAACACCACTAATTTCTTATATGAGATGACTCAAGAGGAAACACCTAGACAACTGATTCCTAGATTGTATAAGGGTATCATGTCTCAGCCACAGGATGTCATGCATTTTATTCAAAACAATTGGGAAGTTGAAGCAGGTATCTCCCTTTCTGAGGAAGAGTGCAAAACAACTTGACATGGGGTGTCTAGAGGCACTTTTACACACTGGTTTTTAAAATGAAATGAGCATTACCTGTGGCGCCGTTGTACTCTGTTGTGTTCTTAAGATCCCTTCTACACTCCATGAGTTTTCCGGCAGCTCCTCCCTACATTTGTGTTTCGGCACCCCCACAGAGCTTGCTGCTCTATAGCTATTTGTGCACCACTTCAGAATGGCTGTTTTACACAGCCAGATGAAACGGAACCACAAGAAGCAGATTGCAGTTTGGATGAACGTTCACCAAGGGAACAAAACAGATGCACTTTACACACAAGGGATGTAACGGAATACTGTTTCCATAACAGTCATTCCGTTATATAAGCCTGTGTGTAAAAGCGCCTTAAAATTACAGCTTCAGCTTTCTGGAAGAAACACTGATGGGAAGCCCAGACCAGTATTTTCAGAACGCCTGTTATAATAAAATATTTTGGGGTCCATCCAATGATTGCAGAAATTGTTGCCATATTGCACATCATACATACATATGTTTTCTGGATCTGTCTTAAGTTGAGATAATTCTTGGATGAGGCTGCTGGGGCCATAAGTCTCATCTCCTATACATGACCCTCTAATCAAACTACAGTCTCTAGTACTAGGCATAGGATAGTAGGGGGCCTGAGATAAAAGGAGTACCTAACTTTTCATTTTTTTCCTGCTGCATCCACTAAGGTAGTACTATGAACATGGCTACAGGAATATTAGTTACATGGTTAACTAACTGTAAAGCAATGCATGACATGGAAAAGATACAGAAACTGCACAACTTAGGGGCATTATAGGCTGAAACTAGATTTACTGCCCTTCATGGAAAATTCAGGGAAAAGCCCAAGGGGGCCAGCCAGTATTAGAGCAGTTGGCTGTTATAGTACAATCACCATCACTTATTTTACCTCAGGTAGGCTGAGTGTTTAAACTCTGTATATATGCTCTGTTAATTGGTGAGTTGTATGTATTTTGCTCCTGTATTTCTGCTGACTCAGTTACTTTGCATACATATTGATTTGTACCATTCTTTGGAAATGATTTTACTGTGCTTCCCAATTTTGTCCCCCCCACACACACACACAAACACAAGCACCACAACCACCACCATGTTGCAATTTGAAACAAGCCCTTTTGGACTCTGTTTGCTTACCTGCTAAACCGTGTTACAAATAAAAAATTAAAGTAGTTGTACTGGATGGATTTTCTACTATTGAAACAAAAGAAGAATGTGAATCCTCTTGAAATAATGTATAGATCATTAGATTAAATTACCTATTGTTAATATTAAGATAACACAGGCACCACTATTGGGTGGTCATTCTGTACTGTTGTTGTGTATGCTTGTTGTGAAAGAAAAATCAATAAGAAACTTGTATTGGAGAAAACTGTGAAGAAATAGACACTGATTAAGGAGAGTTTATTATACAGTTTCTCTGCACATAAAAATTGTTATTGTCATCAAAAATGTGATTCATTCAGAATATAGAAAACAGGGGGAGCAATTTAGATATAGAATATGTTACTGGCTTCATGCATAATTATAATAACCGGCTTAGGCTTTTTCCCACAGGGAAACCGTGGTGCAATTTGCCATTATAAAGGAGTGTTTATAACGGCAAACATGCGCACAGTTTCCCTCGCTATGTGCATGCCCAACCAACAGCTCTTCCAGGTTTTCGATGCTTACAACCAGATTTCCTCCTCGGTCAAAACCGCACTGCCTCCACTATCTCTAGGTGGTAAGTAACTATTTAAAAAAAAACTTCCTGACAAAAATCACACAGTAAAGGGGACAAAAAAAACAAGAAAAAGTAAACTTCTGTAAAGCGACCGCAGACTCGGCTAAACATCATCCAGACCGCAGCCGCACCAGACCATTTATTTTATATAATTGGCTGTGGTGAAAAAGCCTAACCCAGCAATTATATAAAACAAAATATGAGGTGGTGTGTGTAAATTTGAATTTTACACACACCCTCAGGGTTGGATTCTGGATAAACCCTTTGAGCTTCACTCTGGGTTTATATGGCATCCAATTCCTTGGGTGTGTGTAAAATCTCGTTTTACACACACCACCCCATACTTTATTCTCTATATAGATAGACAATATTATCATTCTTTGACTGTAAAATACTAATGTTATAATCATTTACAATAAGTATCCATAATACATGGTATATTAGTTTAAATTGCTCTCATAGTATAGTGATAAAAAGTTGTCTATCCCAACATACAATTGATGTATTATATATATTCCAGAAGTGTTTGAGGAAGGCAAACTTCCTATTATACAAAAACTCAGAAATATTTGTTTCTACTCTTCCTTAGGGAATGAATTTCTTTTGTTTTGCTTTTTCCAATTTTTAAGTATGACTCTTCTGAGTGACATAATATTAGCTTTTAAAAGAACTTAATCTGTATAGTTCATACCGCGCTTATTATTTATTTCTAGAATATTAGTGATCATATTATCTCTCTGTTGCATATTAACTTCTAACTTTTCTAATACGTTGAAAGAGTGGTTCCACCAATTCCTGATATGAGCACATCCCCAACATGTATGTCACATATCTGCATCAGGTTCTTGGCAATGTCAGCATTCTGAGTTAGAAGTTAATCCCATTTTGTTTAATCTATAGTGGGTGTAATAGGTCCCATTTAACATTTTAAATTGTATACTTTTGACTCCTGATAATTTATGTTCATTAATAGAGGCTAATGCCAATTTCCACTAATTGTTATGTCTAAGTTTAATACCTTAGATCACTTTGTAAAATGTTTTGTTATGCAGTTTCTCATAGGTGTTTTTTTAATGATCTATACCAACATTCTTTAAACATTTTTTTTTATTAATATATACATCTCTGCCACTATATTTAAAGCATTTGGTGATCTTTTCTTCTTTGAAACATCTTTTTTGTAGATATTCCATATACATAGTAACACAGTACCATAGCAGTTGATGCAGATATGGACTGCTAGGCCTCCCTAGTCTGCCCGTATATCTGTCTAAAGAAAAACATATATAAATAGTCTAATAGAAATTTAGTTTTGATTATGGAGCATTCAATGGCCTTAGTTTCCTCTATAATATATTTCAATCGTGTGCTACCTTTTTAATCCATTTTTTAATTATTTACAGACTTTCCCATTAATTTACAGATAGGATTTCTGTACATAAAATTTTTTGGTGATATGTTAGATGGACATTTAATCTTGTCAGGAAATTGTCTACCTCCTTACTTATGTCTTTAATAACTATATTTTTGCTGTTTATGAAAGTATTTGGAGCAAACCAAACATTTCTAATATCTTGATGTTCACTTTGTGTTGCCTGGTAGATGTTATTCTCAGTCTTCTGGTTTCTTCATCTGTATAAACCCATAACATTGTTGCTTTAACTGTAAATGTTGTATTTGTATAGTAAGATTTTGCAGCAGGGTAGGCTAAATCTCCAGTAACATTGGGTAGACATAGTCTGGTCCAGAAGATCCTTGGACTCTAATAATTCCAAATATAAGTTCTTATAATCTTGTTTACCTTTTCAAAACCAAACATTTTGAACTTTTGCTACCAGTAACTGAAAAATGTAAGATATATGGAATAATTAACATTTTCAGAATTTAGATATTTCCCCATAGTGACAACTGAAGTTTTGCCCAATGATGAAGAATTTTCTATGGATGGAGCCAACTTAATTCCTAAGTACTCCAATCCCCTTATTTTGCATTTTTGGTTTACGTTTCTGATGTATCATTTTTAGTTGACCATCCACCAAATTAAATATAATCATTTCTGATTTTGTCTTATTTGCTTTATAACCTTATTTGCTTTAGAATCTGTCAATGCTTGATGTTATTGTATGTTACCTTGTCTCTGCCTAAATGCTGATGGTATTGTTCCCTGTTAATGTTGTAAATGTTGATGGTATTGTCCCCTGTAATACTTATATCTGTTGCCTTTGTAACCTCCCGGGTCGCTCCTGAAAATAGGCACTTGGCTGTCTAGTGTGCTTACCTGGTAAACAAAAAGCAAAATAAAATAAATAAACCTGCTACATGGGAAAAACATTTATATTATGTACTGTTTGGAGAAGTTGGTAAAAGCAAAATGTCAACTGTGTAGGTTTTTAATTATTGATTGTGATCCATTTTATGGTGTTGTTTTCTCTACTTTCTATCAGTAATACTTCCATTGCTGGTACACATATTGAGGACAAGACACACCCTTACCTTACTTCTCTGCACAAGCAAAATTCTTTCAAGAAACTGTTGCTTATTTTTGGAGGGTTTGTTCGTTCTTGAATTGGTGTATAGTATTCTGCTCCATTTTATAATTGTTTTGTAAGACCAGAACATTCTGGAATGTAAAAAAAATAAATCTATTCTAGCATGTTGAACGCTTTAGTTGCATCAAGTGACAAAAATATTGCTTCAATATTATATATTATTTTCCAAAAATTCTATTATCATTTGTGCTAGTTGAATCCCTGTGTGAATTGATCTAAATGGAATAAAACCTCCCTGAGATTTAACTGACTGCTCTAGTTAATTGTCCCTCCCCTGTCCCAAAACACTTCCCTTCTTCATTTCACTTCCTACTCCTGGACCCTCCTAACCCCTACCCTTTTCTCCCTCACTCCCTCACCCCCGTCCAAGTCCCCCAATTCACTCCCACTATGCCCTAGCCCTGTTATAGCTATGATTAATTTCCTGTGTGGTCCTGGAACTTATGCACCCTAAAGTATATTCATGCACTGAGAATTCTTAATCCCTTATTATTCTTGCATCTTATATTGTAAATGTTGTATAACTATTGTAGTATTGCAATGCTGTGTAACTATTGCATTTTGTACTATTTGTATTTGCAATTGAATCTCTGTACTTATCCCTCTTCCCTCTCCCCCAGGATGCATCTGGATATGAACTGATTATAGATCAGTATGTTTTTCCTGGTGACACTCTTTTAAATAAATTAATAAATAAATTTATGGCATACTGCCTCATCAAGGCTTCACTTCAGCTGGGGAGGGGGGCATGGTTATGTACTAAGCATGTGTGAGGGTTAGGACGGTGGAAAGCTGTTGATAACTCTCCCAAAATGTTTTTGTGTTAATGTAGCATGGCATATAAAGATGTCACTGCAAAATGCAATGAGAAACTTAAATAATAACTTGCAGTTATCTTTCAGTGCAGCTTTATAGAATACATTTGTGAAACCCCATTGAATAAAGCATCGGTTTCCTCTTTTTTTATTTTATGCTCCAGCTTGAAGTGTCTGCAATATATGAGAAGAGACCAATGTGGAGGTTCAGGAAGATTTAGCACAATTCAGGTCAGTTAGGGTCATTTTTCAGTATTTTCTCTAGAAAGACCAGGATGAGAATGGATCTATGTGATATGGGTGAAAGAGGAACTGCGACCACTGAAAGGGTGCAGTGGGGATGGTGCACACTGGGAGGGCAACAGGGAAGGTGAACAGTCACTGAAAGTGTGAGAGCCACCCCACAGAGTAGGGCAACAGCAAACGGGGGTGTCCAGAGATGGTGCATGGGGACATGTGCAACCAACAAAACAGTGAAAGAGGGCATTAAAAAACACTACCACCACCACCAGGGGACACAAGTGAAAGCAGGAACTGGGGGGGATGCTGTGGTGTGGACAGGGAGGGATAACCAGTGTGGGGGATGCCGACAGTGGGGACTGTACTGATGGTGGGGGGGTGCGTCGTATGGGGGTGCTCAGGCCACAGTTGGCACAGCAAGTGGTGGCACTGCCACTGTGCAGGGGTGGACAGCACATGGTGGCACACAGATCAGTGAAAGCATGCCATACTTTATTTATTGAATTTTGTTTATTTTGTTTATCCCTGTATTGGTAGGATGATAACTATAGAGTGGCACTAGAGCCTGATGCCATAAGGCCAACCAAGCCGATGGAACACAGTGGACGGTGATGGCATGCTGCCACAGGGCACACCCAGCTACACCTGCATCTAGTAATTGAAGCCTAATCCCTGCAGGTAGTTGGGTGTGCTCTGGTTGCCGTAGTCCACCACAATCATCTCAATCTGGTGGGTGAGGTCCTGGCACAGCCACTTCTGTACTGCCGTACCCGTGCTGGACAGTATCTGCTCCATATGGATGGCAATGAGCTGTTCCTCCTCCATCAGACACTCAAGGAAGCACCATAAGCTTGTGTTGCTGGCACCTAGTCTGGTGCAGAAGCCCCAGTGTCAGCCCTTGACCATGTTGTTGGTATGGGCGAGACCATCCAGGGTGGGCTGGTACACACTCCACAACATGACCAGGAACAAGGGATGCCTGCAGGCCAACCTGTTCACTGCCCTGCCAACCCACATCTGCTCCATGTAGTCCAACAGCGGTTTGAGAAGCTCCGCATTTGCCTAATAGAAGGGGTGTGCCAGGAGGTCATTGAAGGCATCCTCCACAGTGTCCATGGGCATGTATGCCAGTGTGAGAAGCATGCAGATGTTCAGGATGAACTCCACATCACTGGCATACTGGATGCACAGATTGAGTATCAACTGTACCCTGCATCACACCACCTGGCAGTAGTGGAAAAACATCCATGCACCACAGAACCCTCAAAGGTGGCAGTGAATGCCTGCCAGGTTGCCTGCTCATAGTCCAGCAGAGCTGTCACAGGGAGACATCCCCAATGAGCCACTGCAGCTCCCCAAACATGGCCACATCTACACACTCTGTCTGGGATGGCATCAAGATGCAGACTGCTGGCAGCATGACTCCTGTCCACAGCTTGTGAACGATGTACAACTGCATGAACAGTGGGGGTGCACAGTGGAAGGTGCCATCCAGGAACCAGTTACTGCAGCTGGCAAGGTACTGCAGGGCTCTCTGGGTGGCAAACAGGAGCACACGGTCCTCACCAGGACCACTATCATGCTGCAGGAAAGTGTCACCCCCGATGTGATGGCATACTTTGGTGGCAATGCCAGGTGGGTGTTGCAGGTCCACCCACTGCAAGCCTACCAGACACACTACATGGTGCACTTTAAGAGTGGCAGGGCAGGCAACTGCCCTGCTACAGCATCTAGCACCCCTGTGGTGAACTACAGAAGCACCTGTGTGGTGCTCTCTATGCTGCTGCGTGCTTGATTCTGAACGTGCTCAGCACCTCTGGACACTCCTTCCTCTGGATTGGGTGCATGGTTATAAGGCCTGCTGGTGTATACTACAGCATCCACTGCAGTGTGCACTCTGGCAGGGCAGCTGTGGCGATGGTCCTGTATGCATCTCCAATACTTTTTTTGTTTAACCTCCATGTCCTGCCAGTAGAGGAATCCACAGTGGGTCAGGAGGATCTTCCCTTTCTGCCTGGACAGGTATATGCATTCAGACATCCCGCATCCATTCCCCAGTAAGGTGGCCTTCAATTCCCCATTGCCCCTTAACCATGGACGTGGGAAAGTCGGTGGTCGCACACCTTTGAATGCTCCACTGTGTATGTGCTGGCACGCCCCTTGTCCCTGCAACATAAAAATGGTGGTACATGGCCATTGGGTGTGCTATGTGGCTCTGGTATGGTGGGTGATGGGATCGGCTACATGCCTTGTGTGGCCTGGCAGCTATGGTTGACGTGGTTGGCAATGTGGCAGCAGCCCATACAGGTCTGGATCATTCTGCAAGGGTATGTTACACTGCTTGGCTCTGTTACCCTACTTGTTTTCCCTGCCTAATGTGGTCAGCGATTGCTGTGCTGTGGGCTGCTGTGAAATTTGAACCTGCAGCTCAGCGACCCACAGCCCACATCCTGTGGCAGCGGTGAGTGCACTCCACCTGAGGCACCATGGTAGCTTGGTGGCTGCTCCCACTGTCCTGCATCTTATACTTGACCTGCTGTAGCCTATTTCTGTGTGCGTGCATCTGGTAGCAGTTGGGGGGGTATGTTCCCACAGTGGCCATGAGGGGCGCGTTGAGTGGTGAGGTGTGGCATTGGGGGGAAGGGGGTTGGCTGCCACTGGGTGCTACTCATGGGGTGGGGGTGGGTCCTCTGCTGGCATGCCAGGTGATTGCCATGCACACATACATTGTACTCACCTACTGTGGCTCTATCCTTTTTCCCCCTTTGCCCATCTTCCCTTGGCCCTTCTCCCAGACACCTTTTTTCCAATCACCCTAATTGACCATGCATCCACACAGACCATTTGCCCACATTCTTGTTGCCATGTGTGGGAGTTGCTCTGCTGACAGTCATCCATTGAGCAACACGCCCAGCTGCCATGCGCCATGCATGACTGAGCACAGATTACAGTCTCACCCAGGAGGGTCACCCAGCTATCATTCCCCATAATGCAGGCTGCCCATATCACAGGATACTGATGAGAACCCATTTATTTGGTTGACCAGAAAATGCTGTAAAAGAAAAAGTGGATTGCCATTTCCTAAATGAAGTTCTGCCCTAATCAGAACAGGTAGATTAATGATATAAGCAGACTATCTGAGAGACTGGGCATTCTCACCTTTTTCAAGAGGCTTGCTAAATCAAGGTAAGTGAGCAGAAATTGATACACTCATGTTAATGGGTTCTGATGGTTCACCTGATGAAGAGAGGGGAGCAGGAGCAGAGCCATTGATGTTCTTCCCCTGCCAGAGAAGAAACAATTCTGAGTGAACAGCTGTGATTCCCAAGGCCATTGAAGGTGATGAACTGCAGTAGCCACAACTATCAAAAGTGAAGTGCTGAAATTCATATATTCTTCTACTGAAGAATTAAACCAGCAACCAGTAGCTAAACAAAAAAATCCCAAAGAGCATGAGTATATGACATTACCAGTTTCTTACTTTTAATTTGTGGTCCACCAGTTAAAACTGTTGTTAAACCAATTAGCATAGTAAAACTAAACAACTTATTAACACAGACAATTGCAATCAGGCAACAGTATTGTAAAAAAACAGATGGATTAACGAGATAAGCAGACTATTTGGGAGATCGGGCATTCTCTCTTCTTTCAAGAGGTTCACTAATTTGAGACGAATTAGCTAAATTTGATACACTAGTGTTATCATGTTCTGATGATTCATGTGATGAAAAGAACAGAGCAGGACCATAACTAGTGATGTTCTTCCCAAGCCAGAGAAGAAAAGATGCTGAGCAAACAGCCAAGATTCCCGAGGCCATCTAATAAGGTGAACTGCAGTGGCCACAATTATCACCAGTTAAGAACTGAAATGCAACTATTCATCTACTGAAAAATTAACCATCAAAGGTAGCCTAACCAAAAAGCACAGGGGACATGAATATATGATACTACCTGCTTCTTACTTTTAATTTTGGATTCACCAGTCAAGACTGTTATTAAACCGATTAGCACTGTCTTGGTTCAAAAGCTACCTGTCTGGTAGATGGCAATTTGTTGAAAAAAGTGGTGCCAGATCAGGTCTTGCCTCCATCAAGGTCGGGGATCCCCAGGGGTCCATACTTGGACTGCTAATATTCTCTCTATTTGTCAACAACCTTCCCAAATCTCTTTGCGCTTTTGAAGCCCTTCTGTATGTGGGTGACATGGTCCTCTACACCAGTGCTACTGACATCAATAACAAACTCAACCTGGATTTTGCCACCATCCAGTTATGGATATCATGCAACAAGCTCCTTCTCAGTGTGAAAAAAACAGTCACCATGCTCTTTGGCTCAGCACCAAAACTCAGAACCTGCCCTTCTATGCTTACTATAAGGGGGCCTGGAGGCTCTTCTCTTGACATGGTGGACTCTTTCAAGTATCTGGGTATCACTCTCAATCCATCTCTTGACTTCAACCTTCTATTTTGAACTGAATGCAAATCTGTCCACATTAAGCTTGGCATCACGTATAAGACTCACCACAACCTTACCTCCGCTGCAAGACTCGCCATCGCTCAGGGAGTACTAAGACCTGACCTCACATTTGGCCTCTTATCATACATGGATGCAAATAAAGCTGTTCTAAGCAAATGGGACACCTGTTATAACAGCATCTGTCATTTTGCTTGATCTATGCCAAGGCATACCCATCGCTGTGTGCTCTATGCTGACCTTAGCTGTCTGTCCTCTCCATTGTATCTGACATATGCCGCTGGTTGAGCCATAAACAAAATAATCAGAGAAGGCCTTCAGGAGTCTAACGCTTGCTAGTTCAAACCTTCCTTACTGACCCACTCCCTTCACTCGAAGGACAACTCTGTGCTGGATATCCCCAAATACAACACTAGGATAGGCGAGCATGCCTTTGCAGTGTCTGGTCCAAATCTTTAGAACTCGCTCCCTAAGGAACTGAAACACTCACACTACCACTATATCTTTAAAAATGGCCTCAAAGGTCACCTACAAATCAGGGAAAAATGCTCTTGCCCTTAATTTATATGGAGTACTGACCTGTCTCTTGTCTCTCCCCAAGGCCCCACTAGCACTTCTGGGACTCCTCTATCCCAGATCACTGCTCCTAGAGCCAAGCTCCTGGTCACTTTCCCCTGACTCCCTATTATTCATCTGGGTAATTTTCCCCACCCTCTTTTTCATGGTGCCCTCTGTAATTACATGTGTTATTTTTTTTCATTACAGTGATGACTGCCTGTTGAATTCCTTGTACTCTCTGTGTATATTCATTGTATACTGTGTATTTATTGTCTACCCCACTGTTTTCTGTGTTATATGCTGTCAGGCAATACCCTGTTATAATATGCTGGTTTTGTCTGTAACTCTTCCAGGTCATGCCTGAAAATAGGCAATGTTGCTATTTAGTGCACTTACCCAGTCAACAAAAACTAAATAAATTATAACTAAACAACTTACTAACATGGACGATCAGGCAACTGTATTGTAAAGTATTGTTTTCTCATTTGCAAAGACTTTAAATGAAGAAAACAGCAGCATTATCTGGCCCATCAGTATAGTGGTATGCTACTGTTATGATGCTGGCCAACTGAGTTCAGGAATGAGCTAGGATCATTGAGGGCTGCCTTGGGGGAGGAGGATCAAACATCCCAGGGAATGCTCTCCTCCTCCAGGGAGGGAAGACAGCCAGCTCCACTGTAGTACTGTCACCTGGGTGACAACATGGGACAGTGCACTCAAGAGTGGCTCATAGGGGATAACATTTACTGGTACTGCATCATGTATGCCTGCATGTGGGCATGCTTGTGACCCTTGCCACCAATATCATAGGGGACAGGAAGAACACACAGAAAATACCCTGGCCAGCAAGATGATGCCAGTCACCCACTGGTCCTTTACCTGGCTACTCAGGCACCACCTCCACATACTGGATCTGCTCTGTGGCAGAGTTTGGGTCTGTCTCCATCATCCCCATTGGAGGGGGTTAAGTTACGGGGGAACTCTTAAAGGTAAGAATAATTCCTGGGCAACATCAGGGAGATGGAGCTGAGGCAGCTGAGTAGAAGAGGATGATCAGAGAGCTAACGGCATAAACAACACTAAATGCAAAAAAAAAATAAAAAATAAGCAGCATTATACAGATTTAGCAAGCAAGTGTATGGTGTCTAACTGACAAAGAAAATTTATCAACCAAGATTTGACTGTTCTTGCAAGGAAAAGTTTTCTCATTTTCTCTTTCTAAAACTGCCCTCCACCCCTAATTTGGCTAAAAAAATAAGACAACGTGGGACCAGAAGACTATTTCACATTTCAATTTTTAATCCAGGAAGGGAATAAAGATTTATCTGAAGGAGAAAATCTACAAAATAATTTTACACCTCAATCAAGTAACGCACCTCCTGAAGTCAAACTCAACAAGTTAAATAAATTATTAAGATCCTCAGAAAGAAATCTAGTAAAAGCTAATGAAACTATAAAGGGCTCAGGTACCCCAAAACATGAACTTACAACAGGAGGTCCTGAGCCTATTACTAAAAATCATCTTTTTCAAACTCAACTACCCTTTAGGAAAACAGTGGCAGATCAGAGGCTCACCAAAAAAAGCAAGAAATTTTAAACCAAACAGAAGAAGCTCTTCAAGGGCACAAGAAGAGCCTACAAAAAAACAGAGTAATATGCAGTCAGACCAAACAAACACTTATTCCAGCCTATTTCTGATAAAATTACCAAAGATACTAAAAGATGTGATGAAGAAACACCCCCAAATGGGCAATGAAACTATTAGAAAATGTTTCAGGAATTCTAGAAAATCTGGATTGAATAAAAAATATTCCTGAATGCATAGAAGACATTAAATCAGGTAAATTAAATCCTTTAACAAAGAGATGTGGAAATAATCAATAAATAAGAGGATGACTTTAAAATCAAGCTAGGTGACCAAGAAAATAAGTTATGAAGGAAAAAACATTAGACTGTTAGACATGATGCTAACATGGGAAAAAGAAATGTAATTCTCTAATTTATTACATCAACTTTCTTCAGGGTCTCTTTCAGACCAAAAAAAAGATCTTCCAGTAATAGACAGATCCTACTGGCTAGGTGATATAAGTAAATGTGTAGATAATTTATCCACAAAACTGATAATAATAATGTTTCTAAGAAAAAAATGATAACATATGCACTTTTAAAATTAAAAAAAAAAATAGAGACTTCAGCTTCAAAGGCCAGATAATGTCAGCTAAGCAGGTCTTTTCCAGGGACTTGTGGCTGCAAAGGAAACAATATAACCAACTTTCAGCAAACTTTGTGGAAAGAAGACATTAAAGCTTTTATAATTACTGACCTTAATTTTTTCCCATAGAGAAAGCCGGTTATAATTTGCTGTTATAACCAGCTGGGCTGGTTATAACGACAAACACGCGCCAGGTTTCTCTAGGAAAACCGCGAGCCATTAACAACCATAAAACAAACCACATTTAATCTGAAGCTCACGGTCTATCAGCTAGCTTCCTCCTCTCACTGCTTAAAAATCAACACCCTATGTCTTCTAACACAGAGAAAGACAAATACGATAAATTAAACTAAAGTATAAACTTTTCACATCATCCCTAACACACACTGAACAAATCTCTCTCTCTCTCCCCACAGGCATCACGAGCTCTTTAAGCAGCTCTCTATGAACAGCATAACCATGGCAACCGGAACCCTCACTTAGCAACAGAGAAATGAGTAAAAAACTGAAGAACTTAAAATATTCTTACAAAATCTTTGAACGTTTTCTTCATTTAACATGATTTACTTATAGAAATCGTGCTTACTGAGTGAAGTCACAAAAGGGACCTGGCTGTTTCAAATACTGTGAGTTAACACAATGGCACGGTTTGTCAAATAAACTTCCTATGTGTGAAAAAATGAAGGTCAGCAATTATAAAAAATAAGGTTTGAGGAGGTGGTTCAAACTCAAATTTTACACACACCCTTGGTGTGGGATGCCTTAATAAACCCCGAGGGTGACAACCCACACTTTGGGTGTGTGTAAAATTCTCGTTATAACCACCTCCCCATACATTATTGTCTATATATTATATTTCCTGCAACATTAATGGTGTTACTAAATCATGAGATATTGTTGTATAATAACTGTGAAGAAGCACTTGCAGACTTGAGAATAGTGGTGGGCGAAGTGGGCTCAATCCGCTTCATGAAGCGATTCGCAGAGCAAAGGCGGATTCGTAGAGTGCTCTGCAACTCAAAGCGGAGTACTTTGCGTTATGATGAGGAATGCGAAGTCCATTGGAAACAATGACTTTGCATTACTTCACCTCCCCAGACCACTACTCCGCCAAATTTAAGGTGACGTGCATTGCAGGCAGTGCACTTCACTTCACTTTGCCTTGCTTTTGAGCCCCAAAGGTGAATTTTGCAGTGATTCATGGCATTTTAGGTCACATGGGCTCTATATTGATCTGCACAGCCTCAGTTCGGGGTAGTATGAGTAGGAAGGAGTAGGAGTAGGAGACAGTGTGCTCTGATAGCTGTCTGTTATAGAAATCTTGTAAAAGCTGTTCAAACAGCATTTTTGCATTTTTTTGGGGGCTCCAACTTTAGTTCATTGATTGTAGGAAACCCTCCTGTGCTCATATTGTCAAGCGTTTTTGTTTTTGTGTGGATTTTGAAAGTTAATTTACAACATTGAGTGTGTGTGGTGAAAGATAGTAAAAGTGTGCTTTGGGGGAGCGTCGTATCTGTGGTGTAGGTAGATTTAAGTTGGAGAAATAGTGATTTCTTTGTTTTTTGGTTATATTTTTGTTATATAACTGACTGTTAATTTACACTCAGTAACATTGTCAGTAATGGTTGACATTTTCTTGCTGTTTGTTGTGTAGATGTAGTGCAGCAGTTTGTAAGTTCAGGTTGTTTATATTAAAAATGTACAATATGTAATGTGACATAGAACTGAACTTTTGCATTTGCTATGCATTCCTCATTCAGCTTTGTACACAAACTGTTCTATGTGTGAGTGTGTGTGCAGTGTTGCGTGCATCAAATAATACACCTTTTGTTGTGCCACGGACAAGTGTAATTGCAGGCGCAGCAGTGTGAACCTGCTATCCACTGCAGCTGCCTGATTTTGTACTGCGATTTTGGTATCTTTCTTAGTTTTGCTGCTTGTAGTGCTGTAAAAATCTACACTGTCTGCATTCAGTGCTCCCCCCACCCCCATGTTCAAAACGTATTTTTTACCAGATTGTATTGTTTTTGTGACCTCATCAGCACCACTGGTTACTGAAGTTGTTTTAATTGCGTGACAGTCTCAGAGTAGTCTCTTATCTGTTGCTGAAGCCACAGTTGTTTATTTGGCTTCACATCCTTCGTCCCTCCACTCAGAGAGTGAACGTATCAAAATCTGAATTTGGTTATAATATTGTGGTTGATCTCCCAAAATGCCTGCAAAGAGATGTGCAAACAAAGCTGTTTCTCACCATGGCAATGTTGGCAGTAAGATGGTCTGTGGGCATGGTAGTACGCAGACGCAGAAGTGCATTGCTGATGCGAGGAAAGGTATTTCTCCTGCAATGTTTTTTATAGCCCAATCAGTAGCTTCACTCATAGTTGGAGGAGACAATGTTTTCCCAGCTGGTGGTGTTAGTGTTACTGATGTTAGTGGTGGTAGAGGTAGTATTAGTATTGTTGTGTCAAGTTCTAATTCCGACCAGTGTACCGTATCCCAAAATATTGAGTGTGAAGCAGTACAAGTGAAGGGGCATAGATGATGTCATATTTCCCAGTAACATCCCAGTTACTGAACCTGAGGATTCTGATAATCATGTCAACGATAGCATACAATGGGATATTCCATCCACCGTAGCACTTAATGTCATGCATTTTCCATGCAGTGATTCACAGTGTGGTGAAAAAATATCAGGTGATGGTGGTGTAGATGCTGATGATGAATGTGATGATGATGATGATGTTGCTGTTATTGCAACATGCAGTCCACATGCTAGCATCCAAGCAGAAGATGTGGAAGTGTGTGACATTGATGAATATGATGATGATGTAATTTACCCCAGTTGGGAACCGGAGAAAAAGAAATTCAAAGTGGCTGTGTGTGAGTCTGTTTGCAGAATCCCCTTCCCCCCATAAAAACTTGTGATCCACCGGTTTTAGTTGATGATGATGACCCAGTAATCAATATGATAGGTAGTCGTGGTGGTCAGTTGCAGTCCAGGTGTGCAGTGCCTGAAACATCACGTGCCCCCCCCACTTCAGTGCTTAAAATAACAGATTTAAATAAGCCATATCATGAACATGTTAAAAGCAGAGCATCACAGCCCCTTGTTTGGGATTTTTTTGTTCAAGATGCAAATGATGAGTCAGTTGCAATCTGCCAGGTTTGCCATGTGCGTGTGAGTAGAGGTAAAAAGGGGAGCCATCTGGGCACAGGAAGACAGCATACGCATCTTAAGAATAGGCACCTGGCACTGTGGACCCAGCATAAGCTGGCAGCTAATACCACAGTGGGGCATTCACCCTCATCACCGGCGACCATAGCCAGCATGTTATCCCCCTTCCATGACTGTTAAGTCCAGTAGTAAATTAAATGTGTGCAGTAGTGAGGTAATAAAAGCAGAGGATTACTACAGGCATGATGAGGTGGAGGAACATAATGACTTTGAAATGTTGTCCAGTGATGGTGACAGTAGCAGTTTGTCTAGTGCAAATGGTACATCAACCCCGGTTGGCAAATCTGGCAAAATAACAGCATTTCTGGGTTTGTCATCATCACCTGTGCAACCGTCTTCATCAAATGTCCACACTCCACCCCATGCCAATGCCATTCATCACAGAGCATAACCATTTGTGATCAACACACCCCATGTAAAATGTTTAAGTCAGCCCATGTTACAGAATGTTTTTGTGCATAAGCTGAAGTACCCCACGAATCATACAATGTCATGCGAACTTAATGCTGCTGTAGCAGAAATGCTGGTAATTGATCTTTTGCCCTTCTCCTTTGTGGAGAATTCTGTATTCTGGCAATTTGCTGCATGTGCCAGTCCACAATGGAAAGTCCCATCCAGGATATACTTTTCTACCATTGCTGTCCCCGAGTTGTTCCGCACTGTGTCTGACTCAATAAGACATGCCCTTCAACATTCCTCCTCTCCATTCATCCATCCATTTAAGTATGGATATGTGGACTAGTGGCAAAACAGTGGGGAGTTCATATTTGTGTATAACTGCACACTGAGCACAGGTGCCAGGGGTTGTTTGTGATGTTGGTAGCGTGAATAATCAGTGCAGTAAGGTGGATTGTCACAGTAGCAATCTTCCAGGAATTCAACAGCATGCAACGATTGCTATGCACAATGTGACCTGTTCACACACTGGTGAGAACATGTTGTATGTGGTACTGACTGAAATTCACAGATGGCTGAACCCTCTGTCCCTGAGTGCTGGGTTCATAGCAAGTGACAATGGGTCAAATGTGGTGAAATGCATCATGAATGGTGTGTTTTTTCGTGTTCCATGCATGGCCCACTGTTTAAATCTTGTGGTTCAGGAGTTTCTGCAGCACTCTAATATAAAGGAAATGCTGACCATTGCACAACGTACCTGCTCTCAATTTGCAAGATCTGGAAAGGCCCGTGACCAACTGTGGCAGTTGCAGATACAAAACAGCCTGCCTCAGCACCACTTGAAACTGGAAGTTGTCACCCGATGGATCTCCACTTTATACATGGCAGAGAGGTTGTATGAACAATTCAAAGTGATCTCAGAATATCTTGTTATGCACACTAGCCGTGACAGTTCCGGGACCCCCATGTCTATAACGACTGAAGAGAGGCACCTCATGGACTCTGTTATAACAATTTTGTGGCCTTTTGAACATGCCACACAGTCAGTGAGTGGTGAGTTTGCCTCCATTAGCCAATCAATTCCACTGCTGCGGGTGCTGAGGCAGACATTGGTGAATGTACAGCATAGCCTTGATGTTGCCGGAGACAGTGGTAGCAGTATGTTACTGCAACAGATGCTGACAGTATTCGATCACAGTCATCATGTTGTGAGCATTCAGCGTAGTGACACCTTTGCCATAGCAGCAATACTGGACCCACGATACAATCATGAAATTGCATCAGTACTGGAGGGAGGGCCTGAGCAGGTAAAAAATATCAGTGGTCAACTGGTGTACTTGGTTCATTGGGCACAGAAGTCACGTGCCAAGGTCAGCAGACCTCAGCAGCATAATCCGGCTGAAGGTGTATCTGGAGGACCATCAAGCATATCCTGCAAGGGGAAGGGGACTGCAGTTCCAGGTGGTCTGTCATCCAAAGTGACTGGTGCCAACCCGCTTTGGGAGGCCTTGTCCCAAGTGGGTATTTGAGATATAAATGATTCAGAAGAACTGGATGATGCATCAACAACTGGACTTAGTGCAGCACAGAGAATGGTTGAGTCATATTTGTCTGAAAACAGGCATCTGACAATAACTTAAGATCCTCTTTTGTACTGGATTGGAAAGGTCAGTGAATGGCCAGAGCTGACTGCAGTGGCACTGAAGTACCTCTCATGTCCACCCTCCACTGTAAGTGTTGAGAGGGTATTCAGCTCAGCATATGCAATAGTCAAGGATCATCGGACAAATCTGTCTCCTGCAAATGTTAGTTTGCTAACATTCATTAAAATGAATGAGAGGCACATACCAGCACAGACTGCAACCTCGGTATTCATACCCCGGCCTAGTCATGGTGGTCTTGCTGATGTGAAAATGGAGCATCCTGGTAGCACTGGCAGTGGCTGCCTGAAACGGCCCACCACTGATGTAGATGACAACACAATGGAGAAAGAATTTCCCAGTGTTCAGACTTCAGACATCGGTGACTGTGAGGGCAGCTTTCTTTATGAGGATGATGATTTGGTTAATGTTAGCAGATTTTAACTGAAATTTTTAAAAGGCGGTGTGCCCCCCCGGACCACCACCACTTGGACTGATGTTATTCAAGTCTGCCATCATGAGTCTGTCTGCCCCCGGACCACCACCACCGGGACTGATGTTATCCACTGCCACCATGAGTCTGTCTACCCCCCTGACCACCACCACTGGGACTGATGTTAGCCACTGCAATCACTGAGCCTGAGTCTGTCCACCCCTTGGACTACCACCACCGGGACTGATGTTAGCCATTGCCACCACTGAACCTAAGTCTGTCCGGACCACCACATCCATCAGCCACAGACACGAAGCTTCTTAATATCTAAACCATAAAGTGAGTATGTGTACTTATGTTTGTTATGCTGCTTCACTTCCTTTAGTTGTATGTTTTGTTTTCTGTAGCTTTTCAGAGCCACAATGGTAAAACACATACGGTAAACTTATTTTGTTTATTTTACAGGGTAAAAAAAAAGGCTCCATGGCTAAAACTTGGGAATGGTACTGTAACAGTCCCATAGAGAGAGGAAGCGATGTAATATCCATGTGAAATCCATTCTGGTAAGTATGAAGATTTTATTTCATCTGTTTCATTGTTTTGGAAAGACTGCAGTAAATATTGCACACAGGTTGTGTTAGTTGACAAGATGTTGGTTTGAAATGTAACGTGATTTTAGATTGGGATTGGAGAACCAGGGAGGGACAAATAACAATTAAGTTGTAAGAAGTCATTCATATCTTTTTTTAGGAAACTTCCAGATGCTTTGTTGTTCTGTCAAAGTGGCCTTATCCAAAAAAGTTCTTCAACATCAGGCACCCACTTCCCCCGAGCTTGGGCACACATGCAACACGTAGAAGTCATTTCATTAGATGACCATGACCATCATTAACAACCGGACTCCAGAAGGATGCTGATGAAATCTGTGAAGAAGTAACAAAATAAGAAACCATTACAGATAAACCTGCATATATGATTCCTCCACCCCCACAAAAAAAAATACTTACCTTTCTTGTGCTTGAGAGTTATTTGTTTCCAATTTCAGTACAAAAAATTCTCATTGAGCACTGGAATGTGCACACCAACAGTTTCTGTGTGACCGGTGATGAAGAACAATACCATGAGTACATGTCCATGTCAAGCCCCCTCCTCACCTACAAAATACACAACTATATATATATATATTCACCAAGGCTACTATTAATGTACAGCCAAAAAGTACCCTTCAATCCAATTGAGATGATCACATTGCATTTGCTTGAATACTCTCTCAAAACACATTGGACCAGCAACACGATGCTCACAGTGATCATTTTATACTGTGCTTTGTGCTGAAACAGTCTCATTTCACTGTGTTACCACTTGTCAATTTTCTGCACACCAGCAGGATGCATTTTGGGCCTGCATAAAAAATCTGGGACTCTGTGCCACCACTGTGTGCATGACTGAGTGTGCCATTAATCCTGGGGGACTTTGTATGTGCTGAAACACTCTCATTTCACTGTGTTGCCACTTGTCAATTTTCTGCATACAAGGAGGATGCATTTTGGTCCTGCAGAAAAAATCTGGGACTCAGTGCCACCACTGCACGCATGACTGAGTGTGCCATTAATTCTGGGGGACTTTGTATGTGCTGAAACACTTTCATTCCATTGTGTTACCACTTGTCAATTTTCTGCACACAAGCAGGATGCATTTTGGGCTTGCAGAAAAAATCTGGGGACTCTGTGCCACTTTGTGTGTTCTGTGATTGTTGCTGTGAGCTCATGATGTCGTACTGACATTTTTACAATTAAAGCAGCATTGCAAGAATGTCCTTACAGTTTTGATCTGTACTTTTTTATGCTACTTTACATTGCCACAGTAACCACTAGTTACCTCCGAGTTGTGACTTGAATGATATGCTTCTTTTCACAATTTATGTCTGCTTTACTTACTTGACTACTTTTTTTCATGTATGAAAAAGAAATGAGTACGCCTTCCAATATTGTTCAGACCAGGTTTGTATTTATTTGCAGCTGCTTTTCAATAACTAGTATTCTGTGGTGTCATAAAATGCTGCCTGCTGCATAACTGTTAGTTAACAACAGAAGTGATATATAACAACTAATTGATGTGATGGAGAAAAGCAGAGGAAAACAATGACAAAGACCTGGTCAGCACCAATTTAAAAGGAATGCTCCTGTCATTATTTCCTACATGAAAAAAAGGTAGTACAGCAGACTCAACTACTGCAAATTCTCATATCATTCCAGTCAGTCAGGATGTAAGTAAAGGAAGTTGTAACATACATAGGGGTGAATTCTATCTATCAGCCCCTTATGTTTTACACATGGCAGCTCTCACTACTAGAAATGAGAATCTTCACCAATGTTTGCCATACCTATGCAGCAGCTTCTGTATTCCAGTACTGAGTCTGTATTCTAACTGTAGAAGCAGCAAATTTCAGCCAGCTACAACGCTACAAGCTACAGCTGATTTGGGACTTTGACGAACTGCCTGGTGAGCCAATTGTGAGAGCTGCAGAGGTGGGGCTTGAACTTTAAAAGTTCATGCTGTTTGTATGTTTCAGGTTTCATCTGAGGGGTGAATTCTATCTACCAGCCCCTTATGTTTTACACACTGCAGCTCTCGCTACTAGAAATGAGACTCTTCACCAATGTTTGCCATACCTATGCAGCAGCTTCTGTATTCCAGTACTGAGTCTGTATTCTAACTGTAGAAGCAGCAAATTTCAGCCAGCCACAGCGCTACAAGCTACAGCTGATTTGGGACTTTGTCGGACTGCCTGGTGAGCCAATTGTGAGAGCTGCAGAGGTGGGGCTTGAACTTTAAAAGTTCACACTGTTTGTATGTTTCAGGTTTCATCTGAGGGGTGAATTCTATCTACCAGCCCCTTATGTTTTGCACACGGCAGCTCTTGCTACTAGAAATGAGAATCTTCACCAATGTTTGCCATACCTATGCAGCAGCTTCTGTATTCCAGTACTGAGTCTGTATTCTAACTGTAGAAGCGGTGAATTTCAGCCAGCCACAACGCTACAAACTACAGCTGATTTGGACTTTGACGGACTGCCTGGTGAGCCAATTGTGAGAGCTGCAGAGGTGGGGCTTGAACTTTAAAAGTTTGCGCTGTTTCACCGCGACGAAAGGTGTGAATGCGTTGAAGGTGTGAGTGGCGAGTAGTACCGAAAGTTGAAAAAGAACTTTACATAGGGATCTGTTAAGGTAATTAAATAAATAGGATATTCTATGTTTGGATACCTTTGCTCCGGTTTTGCAAGCGGGTGTATAATAAGTGTCTGGTAAGGAAGTTGGTGGTGGTATTCTGCCTGCAAATATAGGTGCAAACATTCCAGTGAATATTGTTTTTATTTTTTTGTTTTTTTTTCTTTTTCTTTTCTTTTCTTTTTTAAAAATTTATTGGTACAGTAAATGTATTCAGTAAAAATGTTAGGATATGTAATCCTGGGTCTGATTTTTGCAGGTGCTATACTCGGTGAATCAGACCTAGGAAAAACTAAAACTGTTTGGCCAATCATTACTCAAACACATCTTTGTCAAAAAGGGCACATATTTTTAAACAGAAGAAACAATTTTACAAATTGTTGGAACAAGTATATACGAGTAGGTACTAAATTCAAGGGGATACCTCTAAGTTTCAACAAGACACCTGATAGTTTTAGGGATGTATGTTATCTGGTCTTAATTTTGGGGGGTGATGTTAAATTGAATCTAGGACCTAATGTTGTCCATGATATAAAAATCCTACATGACAATGCTCATAGTATATCTAAAAAGGCTGATCTACTGGCAACCATTATTGATTCTCAGAATCCATGTATACTGGGTCTAAGTGAAACATGGCTTAATGAAAAAATTAGTAAAACCGAAATGAGTGTGTCAGCATACCAGACTTTTAGGCAAGATAGAAAAGGTAAAGGGGTGGGGTTATGTGTTTGTTAAAATGCATTGGGGTATGTTGAAATAATGATGGCTAGTGAGGGAATATAGATTATTTAGTTATTTCGGTTGCTTATCGAAACTTAGTTGTAGCTGTGATTTATTCACCCCCCCGGACAAAATTTAAAACTATAGAGGGGGTTTTACATAAAATAGGGGACTGTGTAAAAGACAAACATATCATTTTGTTAGGGGATTTTAATTGTGATTGGGCAAATGATAGGGGTAAACAATTAAGGGAGATCACAACTGAAATGGGTCTTGTTCAGTTGATTGATGTGCCTACGCGATATACATCTACAACAGAAAAGGGATCTATATTGATTTAATTTTGTTTCTCAATCTCTTCAAATTAAAGATCAGGAATTTTGTCTCCTCATTTTAGTGATCATAATCCTGTTTGGACTGTTCTCACTACTCATCCTAAAGGAGGTCAGTTGAACAATTGAAACAAATCTGGTCTCGTGACATGAGGCACTTTTCAGAACCCCTTTTTTTGGAGAGTATTAGATCAGAAAGGTGGGAGAGGTGCCTGCTAATACCAGACTTGGACCTTAGTATTGGATGCTTCACTGATACCTTCCAAAAAATGTGTAATTTCCATGCCCCTAAAATAATAAAAAAAATAGTGATTTACCTAAATTTCCGTGGATAACAGATAAACTGCAAAAAATTATTAGATTTAAAAACAGAATCTGGAGAAAGGCTAAAAAGACCAAAAAAAGCTATGATTGGGAGCTATTTAAAATTAAAAGAAATGAGTGTCGAAAATTAACAAGAAGGCCAAAAACATCCTACTATCATAGTAAACTAAATCATAACACTAACCCTAAAAAATTTTTGACTACTATAAAAAATCTGTCAAATCCTGGAGGGCATGGAGGACAAGAAAAATTAAAGCTGAGAATAAATGAAACTATAACAGAAGATCCAGAGGAGGTGTTGAACATCTTAAATGATTACTTTGTTGACCTTCCTACTCTAGGACTAACAGGAGATAGAACAATAATAACTGATGTTAAATGTGAAGAATATTACTCTGATTTACACCCTCCTTTTAGATTTAAAAAAATAATATCTGAAGTTACTAAGTAACTATTAAGAATAAACCCCTATAAATCACCAGGACTGGATAAACTGGAAGGTCGTTTTCTGAAAATAGCCACTCCATATATAGCACAAACAATCTCAGCATTATTTAATTGGAGCCTACAGGAAAGGTATTTTCCTACTTTATGGAAAACAGGGAAGATAATACCTATTTACAAGACTGGAGATAAAACATCTCCTAATAATTATCGTCACATTGCTGTTTTTCCAGTTCTGTCCAAATGTTTGGAGAGACTGGAAAGTCAGCAAATGGGAGAATATTTGGAAAAATACGATCTACTAACGAAATATCAGTCAGGCTTTAGAAAGGGTTTCTCAACTACGTTGGCCTTGGTTGAATTTAACGATCTGATCTGTACATCTTTGAATAATGGTAAGGATACAGCAGCGATATATATTGATCTGTCAAAAGCATTTGACTTGGTGAGAAACCCCATTCTTTTTGAGAGGTTGATCAGTCTGGGTTTCTCTGGGGATCCACTAACATTGTTTATGTCATATTTGACTGACCGCTTCCAGAGAGTTCAGTTGCAGAGTTATCTTTCAAACTCTCGGACTGTCAAAAGGGGAGTCCCTCAGGGGTCCATTCTGGGACCTCTGTTATTTTTGATATTTAATAATGATTTACCATCAGTGATTCAGCATACAGACATAAGGATGTACGCGGATGATACTGTCTTGGTGGCCTCTGGATATAACTTGGTGGATCTCCAGAGAAACCTACAGACTGATTTTACCAGGGTACAGGAGTGGTTCGCCAAGTCTCAATTAATAATGAATGTAAATAAGACTAAGTTGATGTTTTTTGGAGCTGATAGACAACAGATATTCTGATGTACAGATCACATCTCTGAACCAAACCAAAATAGAACAAGTTGCAAACTACTGTTATTTGGGAGTTAATATTGACTCTTTATTGACTTTCAAAGTCATATTGAGTCTGTTATTATCAAAACATAAAAGTTAGGTGCTTTAAAGAGAACTACAAAAGTTTGAGATTACAGGACAGGAAACTGATTGCAGAACAGCTTATACTCCCGTGATTAAATATGGAGAGGTTATATACAGAGCTGTAACTAAACAACTTTTGAGTAAATTAGATAAGTTACAGTATAGGGTAGCTAGATATGTCCTACGTTGTAAGTTTAGGACTCATCATTGTGACCTTTTAATTAAGCTAAATTGGTTGTCTCTTGATTTGGAATATAGGAACAGTTGGTCCTTATTTATTTATAAATATAGGACAATTTATTTAAAACACAACATAGCTAAAATATTAGCAGATAAAAATCCGGCCCTCAGAAGACATTCAGTCAGAACTTTGTACCAAAACAGAATTGATCCAGATAAGCGAAAAAATCAATTTGGGGACAGAACACTAGTATCACAAGCATCAGCATGTTGGAATACACTCCCCTCCTTCACTGCGTTCTGTGAAAACCGTTAAAAAAATTCTTAAGGGGTTAAAGATGTATCAGGTTCTTTTATGTACATGTATGTGATATTGTTGTCCTATAACTTTGTTGTTGTGTGTAGTGTGTGTCTGTTATTATTTAAAGTATGTATTTGACTGTTTGTCTATAATTGGTGTGATTATGTGAAACTTGGAAATTTTGCACAGGACTGTCTTGAAAACTGGATAGTATTATCCAAACGACATGTACTTTTCCTGTATAAAAATAAAGTTTTTTACTACTACTACTACATTAAAAAAATATAGGTCAGAGTTCTCAACAGATTATTGCACTGCTGCTTTACAGAGATTTACCACATTACATAGTTATGGTGATGCACATAAACTAATATGTGGGGGCATTACTCCCACTGGAATATTTCTTGCTCCACAGAGTACAATATATTTCTGTAAAAACCACCCATAATTTCATTACAGTGTGTCACGTGATAGAGGAATTACCGATCAGAAAAGCCACCCACATTCTGACACCCTTTCTCAGCAACATTAGGACGTGATGCCAGGGGGCACGCATGTGCATGCTCCACTATAGTGAATGTCCAGCAGCTATCCCAACATTTCTTTATGTTATAAGGTTGATTTTGTGGTGAAATGTGCGAATGTTTCCACTAACATGGCTCTTCTTACTGGAAACATGCCCACACGCTTCACCACAAAGTGACCATTATAACATAAAGAAACATTCGAAACCTGCTTGGACAATCAGATATTCACTGTAAGGAGCATGCACATTTGCTCTCCCTGACATCATGTCCTAACGTTGCTGAGAAGGGAGGCAGAATGTGGGCAAATTTTCAGAATGGGAATTCCTCCATCACGTGACACACTGTAATGAAATTACAGGTGGTTTTCACACAAATGTATTGCACTATGTGGTGCAAGAAAGATTCCCATGGAAGGGAAAATGTGTATGATTAAACAACAACAAAGAAAAAACACATAAAAATAGTACAACACAGTAGTGGGGTGGCGGTGGGGGGGTCAGAAAACAATCTCCTAACTTACTGTGGTCGTGGGATGTAGTGGTGGTCCAGCAGCAGATGCAGCATTGAAACTATTTGCTGCTGCTGTTCTTCTATTTTGTTCACCTGCTGCTGCAAAGCACCGAACCACTGATTATTTTCTTCAAGAGCTGCTCACACCAGGGCAATGTCAGCCTCTGTTGCAGGGACTGTGGCGGGGTCCACTGCAGCAGGGAACCCAGATAGTGGGGGTGGTGGTGGAGAGGGTGGTGCCGGAGGCTGTGATGGCAGTGGTGGTGGTGGTGAAGCAGCTGCTGTACTAGCCCTCCTCCTGTTGCAGCGATAACAAGGCACAACTCCCACCACAGCAGCATCCTTGGCCACTGCCATGGAAGGGCCAGCAGGTGGATGCCTGGTCACTTCCATGGCAGCCTGCCACTCTGTCCTGTGGTGGTTCAGCATGTGGGTGCACTGGCCACCGGTCCCCAAATGTGTCCCACGGGGGCCATGGTGCACCAACACACCACACAGATGGCACACCACCACTGTGCTGTCTCCCCCCCACAGAGTTAAAAAACATCCAAACTGGGAAGCTGTGGGGGGGATCAGACACAGTTCTTGCACAAGTCCCACCACCTATATTCTCCAGGGCCACCTCCTGTGGCTGTGGAGGTGGTGGATGGGGTGCTGCTGGAGCCATTACATCTGCTGCTACTGGTGGTGGTGGTGGTAGTGGTGGAGAAGGTGGATGCACAGCAGCCACCAGTGGCACTGGTGCTGCTCCTGTTGCTTTAATATGGGGGGAATCAGCACCTAGGAGTCGGGAGTGGTCCAGCATGTCACAACCTCCCGGCCCCCCCACGGGTCTACACTTCCCTCCAACCATGCCCACAGGCCAGCAACTCGCCTTCTCCTGGGTTCATCCTGACACACACAACAAATCCCCAGGCTGACACACACACTGACACTTATTGACACACACAGTCAGTTACACACAAACAAACAAAACAAAACTTATACAAAACAAATCACTAACAAAAAAAACACAAATACAATACAAAAACTAAATAAAGATATAGCTTTTAAAAAAGCTGTTGGTTTTCTTCTGAAATACAAGTGGCAAGGCAATCAAACACTTTAACTCCTAGTCTCCTCTCACAATGCTTTCTCCCTCTACAAATGCAAAGAAGAAAGTGAAGCTGCTTCTCTGACTCACTTCCTTCCTGCCTGGCTAAAGCATGTGATTTACAGTACTGTAAACCATGTGATGTGTGGGGGGCTGCCTATTCTCTTTTCACTTCTCCTTACTTCACAGTAAGGCATAATGGCAATGTGAAGTGGTAATAATAATGACACGAAATGAGCACCTTGCAGTGCCCACTTCGCGTTGTGCTCCACTAACGTGAAGTGGCCATTTCGCATCCACTTTGCTGGCGGATTAAAAATTCACTGCATCTCTACTTGAGAATTTGATCACCTAATAGTACTAGTAGTAAAAACTTTTATTTTTATATAGGACACATGTCTTTTGGGTTGGAAGCCCAATTTGCAAGACAGTCCTGTTATTATATTTCCTAAAACACATGCACAAAAAAATACACTATTATCACAATCTTATTTAAACATAGGCTTCCAGATGACCTAAGGTTTGACAATACACAACACTATAGTTATCCACATTTATATAAAACAGTTTATACAAAACTATAGTTATCCATATTTACATATAGATAGTACAATTCATAAGGTTGCGATGGCTGTCTTCAAACATTATATACATCAGTCACAGGAGTTAAAGTGCTACAGTTTAATTGCATAAACATCTAAATTGACTTATGTCATTTATCTCCTGAATAAATAGATCAAGTGATAATGAAGTACGAGCTGAATATGGCAAAATATTCCAATGTTTAAATGCTTGATAGCTTAATGTTTGTTCCCCATGTTTATTTCAAATTATGGGAATATAGATTTTTTTCACATGAACTGTTCTTTTAGCTTTATCAGTTAACTTTTGTTTATTGAATAATGTAGTACTTGTATAATGGTTTGGATAAAAAAAACATGATATTTGTATATAATTTATTGCCATGATCTAATACAATTTATATTCAAAGACTGCCATTGTAATTGAGATTGCAATACACAATGGTGGGTTCTAAAATTACTTTGTAGAACAAACCCTGCCAATTTATAATCTACCCTGTCTAATCTAGTCAGTAGTTGTCTATTTGCTGTGCGATATACAAGTTCTCTACATGTTAACACAGGCATAATTAATTGCTCTGCCTGTTTTTCGAGCATTCTTCCCCAAGCATGTTGTTGTTCTACATAAAGCATCTATTCTTCTATTTACCCTATCTAGTATTGTATTAACATATATGTTGAAAGACATTTGAGTGTCAAAAACAACTCCCAAGTAACAGTACTGAGCTACCTGCTGTAATGTTTCTTTATTGTTGATTTTTACTTGGACTATTTCTTTTTGTTTAGATGCAAATTGTAATAACTTGGTTTTCTCTGTGTTCATAATAAGGCCTGGCCTGGTGATACACTCCCTCAAATTGCTGAAATCATTCTGCAGTTTTTGTTGTAGTTCTTGAATACTAGAACCAGATGTAATAAGGGCAGTGGCGTCGGCATACAGTCTCACCTGTGAGTTACTCATGACTCCAATACTTTTGGACCTACTTAACAATCCCTTTATAATTTTCCTCATTACCTCATTTACAGATTCGAAGAATTCAAGAACTCGGAGGGGGGGATACAACTTAAAAAAACTGCTTATGGTAACTTTTACAATGATATATTTACATGCTGCACATGACAGTTGGATCTGGTGACATTTACAGTAATACTCCTAGGTTGTTTATGATGCACTGCTACTGCAGAACATAAATGATGAACATATTTTTGGGGGCCAGTTTTGAGTGGAAGGACAAAAAATCCCAGCAGATCTTATAACTAAAATACATACACAATTTAAGGAAATGAGTTATATTAAATAAGGTTATGTAGATAGGGAAGAACTTCAAATCTAAAATTTTAATGGGTCAGCTACCTGTTGAGACTAACATATAAGACTATGCAAAAAGAAGTAGGAAGTAAATAGAGGTACCATACTAACAGTATTATTAACACTATGGTGGTAATGGAGAGAGCAAGTAACCTTCATTATTGCAGGTGCACCAAGTAAGAATGCGGGTTTTGGCAGAATTAGATTATATGGCAGTACAAAGGGGAAGAAGGGGGAGGAGGGAGGGGCTACTAAAAGGGGAACATTGTCTACCTAAAAAGGAGGGTGGGAATGACAGTATTGAATATACCTGGTATAACAAGAGTTCTTTGTTATATAATGGTGGTATAATGTATGGTGGAATGCTGCTATACATGGAATTCCATGCCTGGAATATGCTTGTTCTGCTGCAGTAGTGACATAATTATATTGCTCTGCTGCAGTAGTGATGTCATTACTGCATCAGAACAACTTGGAATGCTGCCATATACTTGATTTCCCCTATTCAAGTAAACTGGAAGGTGTTGTTTTTTAAGCTTGAACTTGCAGAAACATCTGCAGCATACTGTGTCAGTAATTTTAGCCTACCACCAACCCTCAAGATCCCCCCAACCACTAGCTCACTGAAACAAGGTGCAGTGTCTGAAATAGGCATTGATGCCCATACGCTATATAGAATAGCAGATAGGAAACTCTGTGCACAACCAGTGTGTTGTGCCACCTTGGGGATATGATTCCCACAGACCTCTCGAGCTTAGCTGTCAAGATCACAGGGAATCAGTACCCCTTGGTGGTACAACACACCGGTTGTGCATAGTTGCCCATCCACTATCCTAGATATAGTACAGGCCAAAAAATCTGTAAATTATATGCACGTAATATTTAATTGAGCAACCTGGAATGCAAATGAGGTTAAATCTCCTATAAAAATGGTATCATAGACTAAATAATTTAAAAAGAGGAGTACACATAGTAATGTTACAAGAAACTTACTTAAATGACACAAAAAAAGACAAATTAAAAAGCTTAAAAGTGGATGGGTTGATCAGGTATTCATCTCAAAGCACATCAGGAAAAGGCAAACATGTAACAATTTTGGTCAAAAAAGGCTTTAAAGGTCACATCTTGGATACACAATCACACTCTGATGGAAGAATAATTATGATTAAAGTGCAACTGATGGGAATAGAAATAGCTATAGGCTCAGTATATGCTCCTTTCCAGGGATTCACATTTTGTGCAGAAATAAATAAAATGCTCTGTTACTTGAATTGTGACAATTATTATTGGGGGATATGAACTGATGGCAGATTAGACAAGTCCACATCCTCTAAAAGTTTGGAGAAATATAAATCCAGGGTGTTTAGTAACTTTATGGGCAAGAATAACTTATTGGATCTTAGGAGCGAAACCACTGAAACAGAAAGGAATTACACATATCACTCAGGTGGACATAATATGCATACAATATTAGATTGTATTGATTTTCAAATATTTAATTGTTGCTTGCAACTTATTTCAATTTAGTCACAATAAACTTCTACTTAACTGCAAAAAAACAAAGACCATGCTTTTCTCTAGTCCCCATGAAAGGAAAGGAGCTACTGCTTTCACCATCACTAATGGAAAAGGTGACATCATTGAACAAGTATCCTCATTTAAGTATCTAGGGGTAGCTATAGATGAGACACTCTTATTTGTCCCTCATCTAGTCTACATAGTAAAACTAGTTCACATAAAATTATGGGCGCTCTACAGGCATGGGCACTACCTCACACCTTCAGTTAGGCGCATAACAGTATCCAGCTATCTCTCCTACAATCAGACTGGATTATGCCCACACAGTGTATGGTGCAGCCACTGTCATGGTCCTTGGGAGGATCAGACTGTTGCTAAAGAAGGCCTGTTGGTTCATTCTAGGAGTTTTTAGGCTCACACATACCTGCATCTTGTACTCCCCATCTGGCTGGCACTCCCTACATGAGTCTGAAAGTCTCAAGTACTGTACCAGGTTTGCATGCTAGGCAGGAAGGCACTCCATGGTCTCTCACCCCCTGCTATCTAATATCTTCTCCACCCCTTCCAAAACCAATATTCAACAAGAAGAATGGCAAGGAAAGCTCTAACTGTATCCCTCTGTAAAACCAGCTTAGTTCAAAGCTCAGTTGTCTACAGAGCTCCTCGCTGGCTAAATGAGGTACCAGACAGCCTGCTTTACCTACCTAACCTATCCAGTTTAAAACTGGGCTGAAACAATTCCTCTTCTTCACCTCCAGTTGTGACTGCTACCAGACCTGACAGTGTGTCCACTGTAAGCTACCTACAGTAAGCTATTTTGGAACTCATAAACTGTCTGATCTGACTGTGCACCATCCCATTGCTTCACATTATGGACTACATATACAGTTACTAGTGCCTTATGTGCCCATACATGCAACTGTTCTATGTTCACTGTTATATCCACTGTAACTTGGTAAGACAAAGCTCAACTGATGCTCCTGCACTTTATTGGTCTGCTTTGTAACTTCCTTCATTCAATGTTTTGCTTTGTAACCTCTTTCATGTTGATGAGGAGCCTTTGTAAAAGAGTTCAAGAACTCAAAGATGCATCTCAGACTATATAAATACAGTAAATAAACATAATCATTGAGCCTATGACTGTTTCTGACCATGATTTAGTCATGTTTATATTAGGTTTTGAAAAGGAAGCAATTCAGAATACCATTGACACGTGAACAACAATTTATTACAAAATTCAAACACTGTAAACAAAATCAACCAAGCATTTAAAACTCTGTGAAGGATAATAAAATAAACAATAGTAACAGAATCGTGGGATGCACTTAAGTCAAGAATAAGAGGGGTTAGTCATTTCTGGGACATCCTACAGAAACAAAGAAAGGAATAAAAACTCCAAGAGGAAGAGGAGAAGTTGTCAGAAATGGCATGGAGTACATAAAGGACTATTCCAGTCCAAAGAAAATAATTGAGAACACTGAAATATACCACAAAAAGCAGCTGGATAAAAATGTTAAAAAATGGCATTTCTGGAGTGAACAGTTTAGAAAAACTTTAGAAAAAATATTTAGAACTAAAGAATAGAGGCGTGTGAAAAAAAAATCCACCTGCAGAACAAATTTTGAGGAAATTCCACCTGCATCATACAGTCTGACTGCCAGTACCAATATTTCCCTGGTGTCTAGTGCCCCCCCCACTGGTCGCCAATCACCACCAGATGTAAAAATAATTCCCTGGTTGCTAGTGACCCTTCCCCCTCACCAGTTCTATGTCATAATAGCAGTCATGGAATAGTGATCACTGTTTTGGGCAAGTGTACATCATAGAAAATGAATTACGGCAATATAAACTTATAGCAACTAGAAAACTGGTCTCTGGTTTTCTATGTTATGTGGAGGGCTCAGCCCCCTGCACCCCTTACTTAAGGATTGTCAACTCCAGGGGCATGCATGTTCGGGGTGTAAAACTCTGACCTGACACCAAGGACAATCATGCCCAGAACCAAACCTGTCACCCACCCAACCTCAGCCCACCACCTACCCACCACACCACATGGCCAGCTCAGCAGCTGACCACTGCACTACACCCCACATACCCTCCCTCCCCATCCACCTGCCACATGATGTTGCCCCCCCCGTGCATGTATATATAGTGACATTCTGTCACTGTACTCGCCTACCCCAGTATCTGGTCACTACCCTGCCAGGTAGCCCAGAAGACAGGTGGCTTGATTGAGTCACCCTTTTTAAAAGTGTTCAATCATGGGCACTTTTTTCACTGGATACTCCCCCCACCTGATGACCCACCCCATATGTTAAAAAAATTCCAGGTGGCTAGTGGTCCCTCATCCCACCCAATCACTTGCCTCATATGTTAAAAATATCCCTGGTGGCTAGTGGTCCCTCCCTCCTCCCAATCATCCAACCAAGTGGGTCATCATGCCCTTGTGTCCAGTGTAACTCCTCAACATAATCCCCCATAAAGTCAAAAAATAAGCATTTCTCCCTGTTGGTCTCATGACCCCCTAATTATCCCTGGCCCCAATTCCATGAATTGGAATTCTAGTCCCTGGTGGTCTAACACACCCCCTGCCCCCTGCATCCCAGCAGCTAGTGTCCTACTACCTCACTCCCCCATCCTGAACCCAAGCAAGTGACCAGGACAGCCCTTCTCTCTCTCTCTCCTCCATGGCTGACCACCCACTGAGCTGTCAATGAATGAATGTGTGATTGTACAAGCATAATGATCTCTTTCTCTTATCTGAACAGTTTGACTTTGGATGACTGGAGATGGATATTGGATATCTTCTCTCCTTAGCCCAAGAGAAGTCCTTTGACAGGGTCTCTCATAGTTAGCTTCACATAGTTAGCTATTTGAAGTTCTTGCTCATTATGGTATTCCCCTGCCTTCTGTACATGGATCAAAAATGTATATAGTGCACCTAGTATTTTTCTACACGTTAATGACCATCTAGGATGCAGAATTCCTTTGCTCTCTGGAGTCCGGCAGGACTATCCTATGAGCAATTTGCTATATGTTTATTGTATAGACCCAATCTTTATGCAAATTGGTGGCCCATCCACAAATACAGTACATGATATCTCTTCTCCAGATCATTCTACTGAAATATGATTGATTGCCTATGCTGATGACATTGTCCGTTTTGTCAAGGACCCCTCCTGAGGGCAGTTATCTATAGACTTATTCCACACCTTCATTCTGATTTCTGGGTCTATGATGAACCTCACCAAATGTAAGGGTTTTAACCTTGGGTCCCTCACCCCTTTGATTCAGTCCCTAGGAAACAGGAAACATATTAATTTCTTCTGACCCTATCCAAATTTTGGGTATCACCTTTGGCTATGACTCCCCTGCCCTTTCTGTTTGGGAAATTCTACAGCAAATGTACTGCCAAAAAATGCAACTCTTGAAGCATTGGAATCAATCAAAGAAAAAGAAGATTTCTGTGTTTTATTCCTTTTTGTTTCCTCTCTTTACTTACCTGAGCATAGTGTATCCCCTTACACTTCAACTTGAGGTACCCTTACTGGGTAACACTTTTCAGTTAATTTGGGGGAGTCATCTGAACCTCATTAGACAAACTGTATTGTACAAACCAATTGCCCATGGGGGTCTATGCTTGAATAACCCTATTGTGTTTTACTTTATTCTATTCCTCTAGTGGAACCTTTCCAGTTATTTTTCCAATAACCACATATTGTGGCACCCCTGGGCTAATAGATGAGGTCATCCCCTTCTGGAAGCTTGGACTCTCTTGTGTTGCAAGCTTTGTTTTTCCACAGATTTTCCAATTTTTACTAAACTCTTTTTTTTTCAAGCTTAGACAATGAAATGTAGCCCTTGCTACCACTAAAATCCCTGCTTGATTAGATTTGTATAACAAGATAGTGCTTTCAGCCTTCATAGAGCCTATTGTTAATAAGGACATTCCTCCAACTGATACTGCCAGGGTGGGTGAATACTTGAAGGATATTAGAACCACCCCCCCCCAAAAAAAATGTGGAATGTCCTTTGGATTAGTTGTTACTACAGGCTAATTCCAAGTACAAAAGTCTCTAAGAAAGATACTGGTCTAGACAGGATGTGTTTCCTGTTTAGAGATGACGGAACATTTTTTCTTACATGGCTTTTCACCCATCTCTTTTGGCACATCCTAGCACATTCTTGGGCCAATATTGCTCAGTCACAATCTATACCCACATTATATTAAGTCGGCTCCCTTCCCTAAATGCATACGATCCCTCTTCCCTGAGGCTGGTCTTCACAACACTCAAATTCTATTTATGCCATTCAAGGTGTCCCCTTTTTTTCAACAGAATGCCACATCCCCCAGTATTCTGGTATGCATGATAATGAAATAATTGATGTTACTTTATTTAGCACAGAAAAATAAATTGCCTAATGCTGTTTTGGTTAAGAAATGGAGATTACTGACAAATGTTTTCAAGCCTCCTTGAAGTGTGATTTTTTTCTACCCTAGGAGTTCTATTTTCATTTTTCCAACCGTTACTTTTCATGACATAAGCCTCTGCATTTCCATGTTAATTGTAACTTTATAATTTCCTCCAATTTACTGGATATGTATTGCCTATATTTTTTTGATTAGAGGTGGGCATTTCTTGTTTAGTTTGAATAATTTACCTATGATTCTGCCTTTATTTTTTTTTGTTTGCTTGATTGCTTTTGAGTGTTTCTGTATATTTCTTTTTACCAATAAAAAAAATGTCCATACTCTTGCAAAAAGTTCATTTGTGTTCTTTTACTTCCACCTGGACACCCACCGGGACAGCATCAGAGATAGGTAGAAGTGACCTTGGTTTAACATCTTATCTGGAGGATGGACACTCGGACAAGACAGCCCTCCCCCCCCCAGTAATGCATGCAGGTGCTAGCATTTATGGTATGAATCCAATTCATGAATGGGATGAAAACTTACAACTTTCTGGCTTTGAGATGGATGTGCTTCAGACTGAACCCCACTGAAAACAAAAAAAATGCTTTTGTGCTTGAATGAGAAATTGCTGATGATGCTGCAGATAGGGGCTACTGCACAACTGCCAAAAGACTGTCCCTCCTCCCCAAAAAGGCTTCACACATGATGCAAGCCTTTACTGGCTCTGCTTCTGCATTTTTTTTATCAGACTGCACAAAACAAAAATGTCCCTGTGCTTGCATGGAAATGGCTGGTGATGCTGTGGACAGGGATTGCTACGCAACTGCCAAGGGAACTCCCCACCTCCCTTCAAAAAGGCTATACATGTTAGGCAAACTGTTACTGATTCTACTTTCACCACTGGACTACACAAAACAAAAATGGTTCTGTGCTTGCATGGAAATCACTGGTGACACTGCAGACAGGGGCTACTATGCAGCTGTCAAAGTGCTGGCCCCTCCCTCCAAAAAGGCTTTACACATGATGCAAACCTTTACCGGTCCAGCTTTTGCAATTTGTTTATTTATTTTTTTATTGGGCGACATAAAACAAAAGTGGTTCTGCGCTTGCATGGGAAATGGCTGGTGATGCTGCAGACAGGGGCTACTATGCAACTACCAAAGGGCTGCACATTCCTGCCCTGCCAATAAAGGCTTTTCACACACACACAGACACACACACACGGTCTCTGTTGTAAAATAACATGCAAACTTCTTTCTTATTTCTTTTCTTTGGTAAATTGTAAAATATGTATTTTCTTGTTCAGCTTTTTTACTTTTCCTGTAAATTCCTTTTTTGTTTTGTTAAAAAAACTGTTTTTATTTTTTTATTTTATTTTCTGCAGTTGTGCACTGCTATTGTGCACTGCAAAGAAATGACAGTATTACTGTCTATGCTGTGCACTTATTTTCACACTGACTGCAGAGCCTCTAGTTTGAGCAATTGCCACCATCTCTCCCTTGCTTTTTCTGTCTTTTTTTTACTTTTCAATGTTCTTCTCAAAGTCTCTTCTTTTTTCTGCATGCTACAAAGTGAGCACCCCCCACACACACACACACAAGTCTCTCTGGCACAGTCTTTCTTTTCTGTTTCTTTTTTCTATATTCTTCTTAATGTGCCTTCTTAATCATTCTTTTCTCTCTAGCTCTTTAGTCTTCTTCTGCAAATATGCAGACTGTAAGCTATCTACCAACAACCTCTCCCACCAAGATACACAGCTGCCTCTGAAGTGTTTTCCTTTCTGCTTTGTAAAGTTTTCTTTTTTCTTCTTCATTTTAGTTAAAAAACATTTGTGTCTTCCTGTTCTGCCTGTCCCCAACTCCTCACTACTTCCCCCTCACTTATTTGGCCTGCTTATGGCTTCTACAGCTCAATGGCAGCTGGAATGGCACTGAACTAGAGCTCCACAGCTTTATATACTGTACTGTGCTTTGTGCATGTGCCCTCCACTCAGTAACATTTTGAGCTCTCCTCAACCTCCTACTGTATGCAAGGTGGGAGGCTGGGGGAAGTATAAAAACAACAATGGAAATTTGAGCCAAGCCAGCAAGGTTTGGCTCAGGTCTCATGAAAAGTAAGCTGCAGGTGTTCAGAGCAACTCAGTTTTCATCAAAGAGGTTCTGCACTCTACTAGAGTATATAATCAAGGCTGCAGGGAAATGTGATAAGAAAGATGACAGAAAAAAAGATTATTTCACAATAAATGGATCTTACTGAAAGCAACACACACATATAGACTGCATATTGTTTCATAGGAAGGGTGTGAGATCGAGCTCTTCATTCAAACCCTGAGGAGAAAGAACATCCAAGATAAAAATCCATTGACTTTCTTTTTATAGTAACATCTTCAGTCTAACATCACTATGAGGTGATGCCAACACACACACTCAATGCACATATAGTGAAATGAAATTGTTTCTCCCTGGTGTGCAAATCTACAATGTCTGGCAACTGGTTTGTCACCTCACTGGTTTGTTATTGCTCAATAGTGCTCTTGTAGTTGCTCCTGAAGGGTCTAATGATATGGGCCATGCAAATGAGCCCATAGACACATCACATCCATAAACAACATGGGATACAATGCATGTTTTGCACTATCAGATGTCAGTCTCTGTGCCAGATACTGGATCAACATATTTCTTGCCATTCTTTGTAAATTTGCAAATAATGCAATGACAGCAATGGAAGAATTTTACTGGTAAAATGTTGGAGTGACAGGTGTTTTGTTAATCTAAAATGCATAGTCCATATATGTAATATTGCACTGAGATAAGGCGTATTGTAGGAAATACTTTAGTTTATGCTGGAAAGTTGGGGTAGGGTATTCTTTCAAATGTCGATAGTTATTTTTATTGTGTAGCTGCTTCTCTTCTTCTTAAGTATAATCCTCTTTTTCATCAGCACAATTTGCACACCTTTATCAGATGGTTTTATGATGACACCTGTAAGGTTTTTTTAATTCATTATGGACCATTCTCTCTTGTGCAGTTAGGTTATAGTATTGCTCACAATATGAATGTTTCTCTATGAGTTCCGTGATCTCTTGAGTAACCAACTGCTGGTACAGAGTTATCATTGTGCTAATTTTGCAGCCCGGTATGAATCTTGACTTGGTTTTGAATTGAGGACTTGATGTAGAAAAACTTGCTGGTGAAACAATGGTATTGTTTGTATTTAGGAGTTGTTGCAATTCAGTCTCAGAGAGTTCATCTAAAATGTATTGACCTCAAAAGTCTTGCTGATCAGATAGTGCAAGTTCATTCATTGAAGTTGGCTCAATGTCTATTTGTGTAACATATGATGCCATCCTGATTTCCCTTCTTTCCATGTGATCTCCCTTTTTGTTTGCTGATGTGAAGTGTTTGTGTATGTAAATGAAAAAAAAACACTATACAACTCCAAGTGAATACTGAAGATATTTATTTGAGGGGTAGGCACAAAATGGAGTCAACAGGAGAGAATTCTGTATTAGGATTCAATTAATTGGTGACTGCAGTCATTTATCATTGTCTCCCTCAAGTGCCCTTGGATATGAGGGACACCTTTCATTTTCTGCTTCTTTGGACCATCAGGGTTCTGTGAGGGACTTCTTTTGTTTTTTGCTTCTTTGAACCCTCATGGTTCTGTGTCTATTCTTTTATGATGCTGCTCTCTATGTTCTCAGTTGGGTCTTAAAAAAACCCTCTTTGTATTATAGTGTGAGGGGAGATCCTGATTGGACTGCATCAATACCAGATGAAGACTGGTTTTTCCTTCTTCTGTGGCTATTTTGCCTTTTGTCATACTGCTGCCAGTACAATTGTCTACCTCAGCTACTGGATCTACCACTCCTTTCCAGGCTATGAACTTAACTTGAAGTGTAGTCACCCTTGCGCTGTTTCTTTTTTGTAACTTTCAAATTTTTCCCCCTCCTGTGTCCCTCCATCATTGACCCTTCAGAAGCACCTAGGAGTCATCCCTCTGCCGGCCACCCTACCTGATCTGACCTTGGATCCCCCATGGAGCCTCAGATCACCCCCAGGGTGGGGATGAAGTGGGGCCCAGACAACCCGACACTTCAGGTCTCGTCGGGTCAAGGCAGTCAGGTGAGTGGCAGCACATCGAGGGCACACTCCAGTGCTCCATTTTCCCGGTGATGGAAGGCTTTTTCCCTGTTTTCCTTCTTACATGTGGTGTGCACCCTGACATCAAGACACAATGCACCGACATCCACCACACATCTTGACCAGCCCCTCCTGCAAGTCTAGGGCTTGTTGTACCCTGAGCCTCTGCTCGGGGTCAGGCAAGCTGCGTACCTTGGTCCCATACCTCCCCCCAGAGAAGGTGAGCAGTCATGGGATGCTCAAGCCTTCTCCCCCTGGCCGGGCCTCTAGTGGCCCAGGCTCACTCCCGAACCCGGGTCATTGGCATCGCAGATGGAAATCCAACCACTGCACCAATGGGCTGGCCTCCCTTGTGCTGTTTCAACTTATTTTTCTGTTGATGATATTGATAGTATCTAACTGAAGTTTACTACTCCATTTGGTAAATGCGTGCCAATTTGATGATTAATTTGATATCATCGAATTCCTCTAGCTTGCACTGTTTCCTGACATTTGCCAGTCTCACCTACTCATAGCTCACTTCATCCTCAAGTATTAGAATGTTGACCAATTTAGTTAAGCAACCCATGAGTGTTGCCTCCCCTTTTTCTTTATGTTCTAGCTGGTCTAATCCATAAGATGGAACTTTGGCAATCCTAGGCCTGTGTGGGGTCCACCCTCATTACTTGTAAGTTTGTATTGAACTTTTGTTGTACTAAATACTCACTTCCTTTGATAAAAGGTTTTCCAACTTTTGCAAGATCTTGTGAATTTTATGTGTTGCACTTTTTGGAACAGTGGCTGGACCCATAAATGGTTCAGTAGGCTTTGCTTTTACAGCAAATCTGCTGCTGCTGCTGCAGTTGCTGCTGGTAAGATTACACTTTAATTTGGCTCCCTGAGTGGCCATTGTCTCTTACATTTATGTTGTGGCTTGTCAATATGTAGACGTTTATGTGACTGGGTTAGAAATAAGGCTCAATCACATAGTATTTTAAAAATGAACTTTTTCAAATGGTGTTTATTATATTTTACTGCCAGTTCTCAGTGCAAGCCAACATTGCATGGTACACACTTCATCAGGGCAGCTGTACAATATATATACAAAAATGATAAATATTGTAAAATTATATGTGTGTTAAATTTGGGGTCGGTACAATCCCACAAATACATTAAATTCAACTTCTCTAGCTATATGTCTTTTATGTTGACTTATGCCTATCTCAGCAACTATACATGTCTATAGCAGAAGTCTAAAAAACATACTATATACAGTACTACAGTATGTTACAGATATCAGTTGATTACCTTATTCATTCAAGCTTGATTTCTGTTCTTTTTTTAACTTCGTGAATGTCCCATCTCAGCCAAACCTAAAGGGATTGTGCACTACTGTTAATGAGCAGTAGAAAAGAAAAGCAAGTAATTTAATAAGTTATTTTTGTTTATCTATTTATATTATGGACATTTATTTCTGTTTATTACTTATTGATAATCATCCATTCAAACGTTACAATGTTTCTTTCTACTTCTAGGGGCTGGTGGCTGCAAATATAACTTAAAATGTAATGAGAGAGTGTTTCATTGCTGGGTTACAATGATTTGTTTAAGGACCATTTAATTTAAAATTGATCACTACTCCTTTTTTGCTCTTGTATGGCTTGAACATTTTTGTTACCTCTTTTGCTCATCAGGTGAAGATGATCACACTTTGCACATAAACTTTTGAAATCTTTTTTTAAACATGTTTTATTGGGGTACTACACAAAAAATCCGTGCATAACACAATACACATCAGGATTACCACAGTTTGAGTTCATACAATACAGGTACATCACTAGGTCCATACAATAGAGCACATCAAGTTGAGAACATGATTCCACTCCAAACTAAAAACAATCACAATACTGTTAGGTCCCAATCCTTCTGAGATGTTATGACAGCAAATATATCCCTATTGCATTTGTCCACCACACAGGAAGTGTGACCTGAACCCCTGGTACTTACACAAGTGCTTCCAGCAGAGACAAAACAAACTACATTATAATTTAATTATCACTGATGGCATGAAGTATAGGATCTGAGGTTTGATAGAATATTGCATTCTGCCCAGTGAACATAAGTTGAAAACTTTCAAGTTTTATACATAATAACAGATTGTTATGTCAATGAGCAGTCATGTGAGGTGAAGAGCTAAGCCAGTGCTGTGCTATAGTCTTCTTGCTGTTTACTACAGAAACACCCCAGAGCCTGTGATGGTCTCCAATTCCACTCCCTGTATGCAGGCTGGATCCAAATCCCAGCATGAATTCTGAGGGCACCCCAGGGAGGTCACATTGCAGAATGTTTCTCAATAGACTGATGCACCCGATTCCAGAAGGGGGCAACCTTGTGACACATGAGGGCCATATGCAAAAAAATCCTCTTTTTCTATGCAACATTTTGGGCATTTAGGGTCATATATAGATTTAAACTGGTGACGTCTTTGCAGCGTGTGATAGGTTTTGTAAAAAAAAAATTGAGTTGTATCCTTCTTAACCTATATGAAGATGAACAGGGATGAACATGCCTTATGGCAGATTGTCATTCCTCTTCTCCCAGAACCAGGCCAAGATCTTCACACCAATGTTCTTGCACCCTAACTCTTGGGTGGGGATAGCTCTAACAAGATGCTTATAGATAGATGCTAGTGGTTTTATCCCTGATTGTGGTCGAAAGAGAATTTCTTCAATGGGGGAAGCTATAGGCATGGTGTTTGAAAGATACTGCCTAACTCTTAAAGAGCAGCTGACAACTACTTGGAAAGTTGTTTTCGTCTATAGGTTATGTGAAAGTGTTCCCAACTTGCTGAATCCCAATGAAATTCACTCTAAAAATGATTTTGCAATGTGTTTATTTTGTTATTGAAAACCACATCAATCCCTTTTCTTTACTGCAGTTCTTCAGTGCAGGATTGTCGGAATGCAGCATGCTGTGACATCTAATATGGAAGGCTCTGACAGTGCTTTTGCAGGGGGTCAGTAACTAAAGACAGCTATTCTTATCCCCGTCTGATAAGAATTGACTGTAATAGGTCAAACACTAGTTTTTCTAAATACCTACTGAGTACTAGTTTTTTAATGCAGCAACTTTATTTCACATAGTCTTTCAATGAAAATAAGAGGTTTTCAAACTAGGTGTCAGATTATGTTGCATCAGACAGTACATTGCTGTTTTAGCAAATTCTGGTCAGATGGGGATAAGAATAGCTCTCTTCAATTATTGCCCCTCCCTGCATAAGCAGTGACTCATGAAGGATAATCCCCCACCCTTAGCTGACCTGTCACTCCCGAGTCCCTACTCGTCTCTATCACCGTGTCATTGGCGCTGAATGTACTGCTCTGCCTGCATAAATCATCGATATCCAGACTCTCTTGGCTTGGCTCAGTGAATCCGGAAAAAAATAAAATCACTTGGCTGTTCTTTTTTTTTCCCTGACATCACTGTGTGATCATTGTGGTCTTGATGTGACAACCCCTCCCCCAACATACCATCTCCACACCCCAACAAAAAACTGACAACTAGTTCAGAAATCAGGAATGCAGCAATGATTTCAGATGAAATAAACAAAAACATATTAAAACAAAAGAAACTGTTTATAGGCAAGATTAGTCAGGGCATGGTTTTTATTCCAACTTGGTAGTGCACATTGGCTGTATCTCTACTAGCCATTAGGCCACCTGGGCTACCAATCTGTCACACTTGCAAGGACCTCTGTAGCTCTATATAGGGAACTGTGATGATAATCATGGGAGAATAGCTTTACTGGCAGCAAGCATACCTGTTAGCACACAAAATGTGCAAACATACTTTGAGGTATAGTGTATTTAAGGTGTTTCTCAATCAGGGATCTTTTAATACTGCACCTCAAAAATCACAGCTACTGTGCTGAACTGTGTAAGCTACTGGCTCCCCATCACAAGTGCCTTTCCCAACATGACCTCAAGATGCTATGTGAGCAGGAACACTGCCAGCAGCGGCCACATGAGCGCATGTTCAACACAGAATGATGTTTAACATTTTAAAAGGATGTTTTTTAACTGTGAGCTTCAGAGATTACCATAAAAGAGCCCACAGAGGGCCACCAGTGAACTAAGGAAGCTGAGCAGGCAGGTTCCTATCCAACTCTTTAAGTAAGCTAAAAAGCCACCTGCCTATAAAGAGATATCCTGTCTAACAGAACTAAAAGATTTCAGAACACCACCCTCATAAGGATCTGACACTCTGCTTAGCCCCTTCCTCCTCCATCTGAGTAAGGCCTGGTGTATTGACACATTGTTGTCCTGCATCCTTTTTATCATGGCTACTAGTCCCACCCTCATAGACACTCCCAGGGTTTGTTGTATTAATCTCTGGGCACTCATCCAGATTCTAATAAGTTGACAAATATAAGGATTACCCATATGAAGGAAGGATAGGTCATTTAGTGTTAGCAGCAAAGGTCCATGAAGCAGGCCATCAACATACATCTCACCCACAAGGGTGATCCAGTAGGGGGTTGGGTTGCCTCTAACTTTCTCAGCCAAAAAAAGCTAGCCAAGCCACACAAAGGTAATACATCATATTTGGCAGCATTAGCTAACCTTTATTTAGCAGAAGCTGAAGGACAGATCTGGGGATGCATACTGGCTTTCCACCCCATATAAAGCTGTGCAAAAATACTGTTGAGAGATTTGAAATTTTTTTCTGGTACCTATATAGGTAAATTTGGAAATAAATAAAGGTATGTGGGTAGTATGTTCATTTTGACAGTATTAATTTGGCCAATTAAACTAAGGGGTAGACCCTCCCATCTCTCACAGTGTAATTGAAGTGAACCTGGTGTAATTTCTGTAGAAAAGCCTCAACCCATTATTATTGACATAGACTCCCAAGTATCTTAGGGAGCTAACCACCCTCGTATTAAAATGATTATTGACCAGGGTCTGATAGGGTCCCTTTCCTACAGGTAAAATCTCTCTCTTTGTTCAATTAATTTTATGGCAATATATTATACTATAATCTGTAAAAATTTGGTGTACCCTTGAAATACTCTTGGCAGATTTCTCCAGAAAGATCAATAAATCATCAACAAACAGAGATATTTTGTAGTGGTGGCCAATTGTTTGAAATCCAAGAACCCTGGGATCTTCAATAAAGGGTGACTATACACTTCAGCAAATTGCTTCCAAAGCCTAATTTTTTAAGTGTTGAAAACATATAGCCCCACTCCATATGGTTGAAGGCCTTTTCGGCGGCCAAGGATAGCTGCCTCCCTGCCAGCCTCCCCCACCCATAGCCCACCTCAATAGGATATTCAAGGTTTTACATACATTATGTTTACCTTGATGCCCCTGGATAAACCCAGCCTGGTCAGGATGTATTATGCGGGGTAGGATGCTTCATTTTTGTAATCTTGTCTCTCTGTTTCTCCATTCTTGAGTTCTGAAGACAAAACTACCCTGATTGTTAAAGCAAGTCGAATTTGCCCACCTAATATCTGTAGCTGTGCTTTTATATACACTTACTCCAATTTATACTGTTTGACCCTGAGATATAAATGCTAATATGGGGGCCATTTCTATGATGCTGCTGCAAGACCTTGCCCGACAATGTAAGCAGAAAGGACAACACTTTCAAACTTGTTCACTCATTTAAAATGTTTTCAAGCCCTCTTATCTTCTGTAATGCTACCTTATTCAGTGCTCATTTACCTGGTAGTGGTCTTTGCCAGATTTGTGCAATTTACCTTTTGGCAGAGAGGGAAAGCTCAGTGAAAGATCTCCTTTTATTAGGAAGACAACTCTGCACCAGAATCATTGCACTGATGTTAGCTCACGCAGTGTATGTGATGTGTGTCAGCGTCATGTGCTTGGCTCCAGATGTGCAGTGGACCACAGACTTCAAAAATAGCCTTGGCTGTTTAAAGGGTCCAAGCCTTATGTGTTTGTGCCAACTGATGGAGCCATTTAAAGCCTTTAGCAGCATTTGTTACTACTTGTTATTTTTCATCAATCTCATGCCTGCATGATCTTTCTCTTTGTTGAAACTAAATCCTGTGTTCAGTCCCAAGAATTAGGATAAATGTTACATGAAATGGTCCTTAAACTAATTATTGTAGCTTTGCAATGAGATACTTTATCATTAGATTTTCATTTATATTTGCAACCACCTGCTCCTACATTAATGAAGGGAACAATGTGTCTTTTGAATGGGTGACACAGCGGTAAGTAAGTAAGAAACACAAATAAGTGTTCATAATATAAAAGGATAGACAAAAAGAACTAAATTATTTGCTTTTCTTATCTACCACTCACCAGGAATAGTGAACAATCTCATTAGATTTAGCAGAGATGGGAGTTTCAAAAAGAATAAGAAATTAAGCCTGAAAGAATAAGGTAATCAGTTGATAGCTGTAACATAGTACTGTATATAGTATGTTTGTTAGACATCTGATAAAGAATGGTATAGTTGCTGAGATAATTGTAAGTCAATAAATAATACATACAGCTAGAGAAGTTGAATATAATGTAATTAGTGTTTTTTACCCACCCAACTTTTAAGTAAGTAAGTTAAACTTCATTTATTCGGTGCCCAGTCCTGGAAGCTCTGGGAGCCTTACAGGATGCATAAAAGCATATCAATGTTATACAGACAGTACATACATACTGGTCAGCAAACAAACGCACATTTCTTTTTATGATTTTTACTATTTTTGTATATAGATATATCGCACAGCTGCCCTTATGAAGTGTGTAGCACAAAACATTGACTGGCATTGAGAACAGGCAGTAAAGTATAACAATTTTTATTATGATTATTGGGTGAGTGAGCCTTATTTCCAACCCATTTGCATGCATTCTACCTAATGCTGGAACAGGCAGCTCCTAGTGTTCATTTATTTCATGGGTATCCGAGGAGCTACATTGGCTTCTGATAACTATAGATATCAAATAAGTGAAGCTGCTTACTAGCACTCACCATACTGATTTAGATTATTTTAGCATTTAGAATGAAACGTCTGGACTAAACATCCATTCAGCCACTCGGGGGCTGCACTACTGGGAAGTCCTGGTGCTATCTTAAATAGAGTTCAGAAAAAACAACTTGCAACAAGAGAAAGTACTCCAATGCCAAGTCTGTCTGCTATATTATTTAAGGGTTGGGCAGTCCAAAAGCACGGCCCATCAAACAGCAGTAATTGTTAATTTAATCAAATGATCCCAATCAAATTATAGATCTATTAGATTATAATCAAAAACAGCTCGGCTCAAACTGCCTCCCAATTAATTGCTACTGGGGTGGCAGTTCCAGGACTGGACCCATTTCATCCTGGATAAACATCATTAAAAGCAACTACCAAAGATCCCTTTGCAACAATACAGGCAAAGTACAGAGCATTGTTAGTAGACTGCACTCTTCAGTCGAGGAAGAGTAACTCCTTTTACAAAATACTGAAGTTAATATTAAGTTGCTATAGTTTCTGATTTAAAAACAAATGTGATTAATATTTTATCACACATTTAACATTTAAGTGTTACAAGATGATAATATTTTGTTGGTTTGGTGGGAAACCCATGAAGTCTTGACTAAATTTATCATGCTGCAGGAAAACAGTTACATGAAGTTAAGGTTTAAACATAGAGCAATAAGAAACATATAGAAATTGTTGACATTGAAATCACCAAACAAGGCGAAAATCAGAATATTGACCTTTCCAGAAAGATCAGTGACAGGAATAGGAGCTTAATGGTTAGTAGTTTTCACCTCTGCCACAACTTCCAGAATATTCAGTACCTATGGGTCAGTACCTCTGAGTTAAAAGTAACTGCACCATTGATGCCCACTATTGTAAAAGAGCAGATGAACTAACTGCTAGATTGCAACAGAGAGTTACAGTGACAGGGGTCTATTAGAAGTAACATCCACTGTAGACAGAATGAACAGATGTTTACTCAGGGAAAGAAGTATCCATGTTTTTGATGATGACAAACCTATGTTTGTAACCACATTTGGCACAAAGGTATCAGAGATAGTAGGGATTGTTAAACATAATCTCCCTGTTGTATGAACTGGACCTGAACTTGCAGAGTTGGTGAGTAAACTACTTAGGGATCCATGTAGGAGAGCAAGATCTTTGAGAGACCAAGTAACCTAAAGCCACCAATCAGCAATATGTTGCAAGTGTCTTCCAAAACTGCCATAGGGTGGTAACCAATGTGGTAATTGTAAAATATGTCCCACAGTGACCAAAACCACATAATTTCAAAACCCTAAAGATGATAAACTAATACAGATTGAGCAGTTTATTAATTGTAACAGTGAGGTGGTACATATGAACATATGAAATTGCCAGCAGCTACAGGTCAAATGGTCTGTCAAGTCTGCTTGATTGGACAGCTAGCAGTCCCTTATACTGTAGCTGCCTCTCACACTCCTACCCGCATCCCCAAATTCATACACATGTTTACTGACTCCCCCCCGATGCTCCCTTGGTGATGTTCCCCTTGACCCCGTCCCATCCCCTCTTAAAACTGCTCACTGATTTTAAGGTTACCACCTCTTTGGGCAGTGATTCCATCGTGTCACTACCCTTTTGGTGAAATAGCGCCTTCTCTTTTCCCTCCTGATTCTGCCACCCTCCACTCTAAGAGGGTGCCCCCTAGAGTCCCTCCCATCATTTAACTTAAAAATTCTCTCTGTCTCAGTCCTGTTTAAGCCTTTAATGTATTTAAAGGTTTCTATCATGTCCCCTCTAGCCTTCCTTTCCTTCAGGGAGTACATGTTGAGTTCCCTTTGCTGCTGCTCATATTTGACTTCCAGACCTAGTATCATCTTAGTTGCCCTGTGTTGGACACCCTTAAGCAATTTAATATCCTTCTTTAAGTGAATGTGCCAGAGCTGCATGCAGTACTACAGGTGCGGCCTCACCAATGACCTGCAGAGTGGCAAGATTACCTCCCCTTTCTAGGAGGTGATTCTTCTGGCAATACACTCCAACATCATTTTAGCTTTAGCTGCCACTTTCCTGCACTGTGCTGAGTGGTACATTTGCCCTATTATTATCATCCCAAGATCTTTCTTCTCCTATGTAGTGGCTAACAGTACCCCTCTGAGCTGATAACAGTTCCTTGGGTTTCTTGCTCCCAAATGCATAACTTTGCACTTCTTCACATTGAACCCCAGCTGTCATGTATCTGAACAGTGCTCAAGCTTTGCCAGATCATCTTGTAGCCCCTGCCACCCTTCTATGTCATCCACCACTTCACCGATCTTAGTGTCATCTACAAAAAAGGCTGATCTTGTTCTTAATCCCATTCAAGATGTTGCCAATAAAAATGTCAAACAACACTGGGCCCAATATCAAGCTTGTGACACTCTGCTGGTTACAGCTCTTGGAGTTGAGAATCCCTCCCCCCCCCCACACACACACATACAACTTCCCTCTATTGCCTGTCCTGTAGCCAGTTCTTGACCCAATACACCAGTTTCTTCCCCTCTTCATAGTATCTCAACTTGCTAATCAGCCTCCCATGTGTCACTCAATCAAAGGCCTTGATGAAGTCCAGTATATTGTAATGTGGGCAACTCAGATTGAGCAACTCACATTTGAGTGACTCAGTTTGAGTGCTTGTGAAGATAGCGAGGGTGGATGGGCAGCGAATGTGGGAACAGCAAGTGTTAGGGAACAATAAAGGTGATGGACAGATAGAGTGACGGTAGGAGGGACCTGATGTAAACAAGGATATGAGAGCTAGTTTGGCCATGCAGTTGAGAGCTAGCCATCTGGTGTTGCAGAGGCAATGGATGCCTGTGGTGTAAGAGATCTGGGGTTCTGAGCTGGCTATGGGTGGGTATATAATTACATTTTTTTTTGAGACTAAAGTTTTTTGTTGGTCTCCTGTTTCTGATCCCCCTGGTTTTGTGCTCTACAGTCCCCCATCCCCCAATTCTGGTGTCTTAAGTCCTCCTCACTGAGTATCCCCCTCCCAAGGTGTCTCCATTACCCCAGTATCATGGCCCCCCCACACTTGGAGTAGATTTTTTTTAAAGAAGGTGGGTGTGGGAGGTATAGCCCCTTGCAAAACAAATTTATGACATATTTTAGGTCCCATAGAGTTTGTTGGGACCATCACTCATGGTGGTTTCATTGTTAGTGCACAGTCACCATATCTGTTTTCAGCAACATGCACTCACTGAGATTCATTGCACTGTTGTTCATTCATTGTTGCGACATGGAACCCTGAAGTACAGATACAGGACTTCCACCGCTTTACCTCTGTTGAGTGCCCTGATCAACAATGGAGAGCTCTGGACAAGTCGGTTCCCTTCCAAATTAGGAATAAGGATAGTGTTGGGGCTAGTTGGGCAAAAATAGTCAGTACAAAAAATGGTACTATCCACTCCAAAATGGATTTTTCAGAAAGATCAGTTTTTATTTTTCAGATGTTTTCAGTAAAGTTCAGATCCTATGCCCAATGTTTCACCTGTAAAGTCTTCATCAGGGGTAGGATCTTTTATTTAAAATATCAGAAAATTGTATTTAGTACATTGTATTCATATTTCCATTCCTTCAGTCTGTTTCTTAAAGAAGCCCTAACTTGATAATTTGTCATTTCTGGTTAGCATCCATGTGTGGGTGGATGCTGGCTAGGTGCTCCACCACTATGTTCCTCATCCTGCCAAAGTCAGCCCACCTGAAGTTGGTAGTAAATATACAGTACTCATGTGCTTGTGTGTTACTTATTCTATGAGAGCTGCCCAAAATAAATGTAAACATATGATTGGGACAGCCCATTCAGGGTACGCAAACAAAAAACAGTGATTATACAATGGCTAACTGCATGACAGTACCAAGCAATACAAAATGTGGTGAGAGCAATTGGGACAGAAAAGGTATCCATGGAACCTAGAAGGGGAGATTTTAAAAACAAACTTAACTAACAAGAACAGTTTAAGATATATATTTTGATTACACTAGCCAGGCTTGAATGATTGATTTGACATAGCCTATTTTTTAAATAGATGGCCTGACTAAGTTGTATGTCTCCAAGGTGCTTTCATAGCATATTATTATGTGCTATCACAGACTATTCAGAGCACATATTATTATGTGCTCTCAATAGTCTGTGATATTTGAATTTAGTCTACTGTATTACAATTTACCCAATGAAACAAAGTAACATAGAAACATAGAAATTGTCAGCAGATAAGGACTGCCTGGCTCATCTAGTCTGCCCATAAGCCCTTGTACTGGATTACTGCTTTGAACCCACCCGCTGCTGTACCTTTATGGTTCCCCTGTGCCTGTCCCAAACATGCTTGAATTCATCCATTGTGCTCACTCTCACCACCTCTTTGAGGCAGATCATTCCATGCATCCACCACCCTCTCTGTGAAAAAGAACTTCCTCACATTTCCTCTTAACCTCCCACCTTCCAGTTTCATGTCATGCTCCCTTGTTCTTGTGCTCCTCATGTATTTGAAAATGTCTTCCCCCTGCACCTTGTCTATACCCTTGAGGTACTTGAATGTTTCTGTCATGTCCCCCCTTTCTCTCCTCTCTTCCTGGGAGTACTTATTGAGGTCTCTTAATCTCTCCTCATGTCTTGTGTTGCAAGCCCTGTACCATCTTAGTCACCCTTCTCTGGACCATCTCCAGACTGTTAATATTCTTATGAAGGTGTGGCCTTCAGAACTGCACACAGTACTCTATGTGAGGCCTGACCATGGTTTTATGTAATGAGATCACTACTTCCCTCCCTCGTTCTGCTGGTGATACCTCTGCCTATGCACCCCAGCATGCCACTGGCCCTCCCAGCTGCATTAGCACAGTGCTTTGACATTTTATGTTTGTCTGAAATAAAAAACCCCAGGTCTCTTTCCTCCTTTGTGACTGTCAGCAGTCCCCCCCCACCCATCATGTAGCTTTCCCCAGGGTTTCTGTGTCCCAGGTGCATAATTTTGCAGTTTTTTGAATTAAACTTCAGTTGCCAGTCCTCAGACCATTTTTCAAGCTTCTCCAGGTCCCTCCTCATTTTCTCCACCCCCTCTAGGGTATCCACTCTGTTACAGATCTTTGTGTCATCTGCAAACAGGCAGACCTTTCCCTCCAGCCCTTCTGCAATGTCACTACTGAAGACATTGAACAGTACTGGCCCCAGGACCAATCCCAGAGGCACCCCACTGGTCACACCCTTCTCCCCAGACTGCACCCTATTTACCACTAACCTCTGCCTCCTATCTGTTAGCCAGATTCTAACCCAGTTTACCACCCTGATCCCCATGCCCAGCCTACCCAGCTTGTTTATCAGCCTCCTATACTAATGGTGTCAAAGGTTTTAATGAAATCAAGGTAAACAATGTCCACTGCCCCACCCTGATTTACTTCCTTTGTCACCCAGTCGAGGAAATCAACCAGATTTGTCTGGCATGACCTCCCTGCTATGAATCCATGTTGCCTATGGTCCTGGGCTCTGATGGCTTCTACAGTAGGTGGCCTACTATCCTTTCTTTAAGCAATGTCTACATGATCTTCCCCACTACTGTGGTGAGGCTGACCGGCCTATAGTTCCCCGCATCCTCCCTGCTGCTGGATTTGTGTAGAGGGACCTCATGTGCCCTCCTCCAATTCTCTGGTACTGCCTGTGTGTTTAATGACTCAGTGAATATGGCTGCCAGAGGTTCAGCTATCTCCTTTCACAGTTCTCTTAAAATTCTTGGGTATATGCCATCTGGTTCCATCGCTTTGTCCACCTTCAATTTAGTGAGCTCCTGCAGGACTCTTTCCCTCATGGCTGGGCTATTGTCTGCCTCTTCACCCCTTTGGCAACTGCTATACCGCTGTGGCCCCTGACCTTCCCCTTTTTCTATGAATACTGAACAGAAATATTTATTCAGTATTTCTGCCTCTTCTATGTCACCCTCCTTGCATTTCCCTCCCTCTCCCTTGAGCCTTGCAATCCCCCCTTGTTTTTCCACCTTTCGCTGATGTACCTAAAGAATGGCTCATCTCCTTTCTTAACTGACTGTGCTAAACCTTCCTCAGTCCATGACTTTGCTCTCCTTACTGCCTTTCCCACTTCCCTTAGACACTTTAGGTACTCGTCCCTGTCCTCCCCCCACCGGGTCTCCTTATATTTCCTGAACCCTTTCCTTTTTGACCTGACCTTTACCACCACCTCTTTCAAGAACCACGGTGGCTTTCTCCTTCTCTTGCCTTTGGATACCAGTCTGATGCATTGTTTCATTACTTCCAGCAAGGTTTCCTTAGGATGCTCCCACTGTTCTTCCACTCCCCTTCCTGCTTCATTCCAGGGCTCTTTTCATACCCCTCCTCATTTCAGCAAAGTCAGCATTTTTGAAATCCAAAACGTTTGTCCTAGTATGACTTGAGTGAGTCTCTGTCCCTATGCTGAACCACACAGTGTTGTGATCACTGGATCCCTGTTGCCCATCTACCTGGACATCTGTGGTTTGGTCCCCGTTGGTCATTACTAGATCTAAAATTGCCCCATCTCAGGTGGGATCAAACACAAGTTGCCTGAGTCCAGTCTCCTGGAGTGAATCAAGGATGCCTCTGCTTCTGGCTGAAGCAGCTACACTCATGTTCCAATCCACAACTGACATATTGAAATCCCCATCAATAGAATTTCACCTTTCATTGCCATCTTGTGTATTTCCTCCACTAGCTCCCTGACCTGTTCCTCTCCCTGTCCTTGACACCTGTATATCACCCCTGTGCATATTGCTGTGCCATTTCCAGGTTGAAGGGTGACCCACAGTGCCTCAGCCTCCCCCTGCCTTCCCTGTACCTGTGTTGCCATTATATGGTCTCTGATATACAGGGCTACTCCCCTCCCTTTTTGCCCTCCCTATACCTCCTGAATAGAATAGAATCTGGTAAATTTGTGTCCCACTCATGATTAGCTGAGTACCAGGTCTCAGTTATTGCTACTACGTCCAGGTCTCCTTCAATTATTAAGGCCTCTATGTCTGGGACTTTATTTCCCTGGCTGCATGCATTTGTCAACATGACCTTCCAAGTTTTACTGCCTGACCTCTCTCTCTCTTCTTGTTTTTGGTCCACTGCATCTTCTCCCTCCCCTTTCCTGATATTTTTCTCTTGTGTCCCCGATTCCTTTCCTACTCTATTTCTGCCTGACTCCGATGACCTTGATATCAACTCCTCTTCCTGCTCCATTGTTCTGCTTTCTCTGCCATGTGGGGGTGGGCTGCCTGTTGCCCACCCCTGCCTAGTTTAAATGCTCATCAGCAAAGCATTTAAACCATGCATTTAGGGCTGTCTTCCCATTGCAGGACAGATGCAATCTGTCCCCACTGTACAGGGCTGCATCACTCCAGGGGGGTCTCCAGTCCCAAATGAAACCATATCCCTTCTCATTGCACCAGCCTTTTAACCATGTATTGAAGTTACTAATGTGGAGATTTCTTTCCCTTCCCCTGGCTTGGACTGGCAGCACCTCCAAAAATGTGACAGATCTTGCTACTTTCCCCAGGCACCCTTCCAACACTGTAAAGTCATTCTTCACCTGCTCCAAGCTTGCCTTATCCTTGGATATGTAATTTGTCCCCAAGTGGATAATGACCTCCAGCCCTCCCCTACTTACCACAGCTTCAGTGATCCTCCGGATGTGCTCCCCCTCATTCTGAGCTGTGCCTCCTGGAAGGCACTTTACCTCTCTTTCCTCTCTACTACAGTATATGTGCCCAAATCTATTCCCCAGACAACTGAGTCCCCCAACAGGAGTAACTTCTTCTTTCAATGGGGTTCTCTTCCTCCTGCCACTGGGTCTCCCTGCTGGAGGACCCTGACCTCCTCCCTGGTCTCAGCCTCAGGTTCCTTTTCAGGGCTTCTCCGTTCCTCCAACACTGTTTAGGGGTTCATGAGCTGGACTGGATGGGGGATGTGTCTCTGCTTCCTCCCCTAAATCTTCCTGAGCACACCGTAGTCCATCCTGCCATCTGCCTGGGTGGCCATTGTGGCATTGGCTGGGGACCTGGTGGCCTCTTGGTGGGGGCAAAGGTCCCCAGTATTCCTGCCAGCTTGGCCTGGACTGGTGACCTCTGCCCTCAGTGCAGAGAGATGCCTAAAAATGGGGTAGCACCACATTAACCAGAATGTTTTTCAGAAGATTACTGCACCACAGCCAGAGCACTGCACCACACCCTGCATTATCATGTGTTTGCTGCTATTCCTCCCCACCTAACCCTCATTTTTCCTTCTCCTTCTTCTCTCCCTGTCTTTTTCTTCTTCTGTAGTGACTTGCAGATTCTCTCTCCTCATCTTGTATGTGCCCCTGTGGACCTAGTTGTTAGCTGCACTCTTTGTAATTCCACCTATATACCAGCTAGCCTATTGCTCTTTCTTGTGCTGTGCTGCCTAACTGTTCTTGTGTCATTACGTAGGTGTAGCCTGGCTCTTCACTATAAAGGTAGAGCACCTGGGGGTGGTTGGGGAATGGGGGTGCATGGGGGGGTTGTTCCTTTGGTACTCAGTGTCTCCAATAAACAATCAGGTAAAAAAAAAAGACTTTCTTCTGTAACATACAGGGCAAAAACACAGCTCTATTTTAAGGTAGCTGGTAGCTGCTTTTCCTCTCTCAGCTTCTGCAGCAAACAGTTTCCACAGTGAATTCCTGTTTGTAATCCACAGTCCTTCAAGCCTTCTTCAGCTCCTCCCCTTATCAGACACCTCTTTCACAGAGTTTCAGAAATGGCTCTTGTCAGAAATGACTGCAAATATTCTCCCAGCTAGATTACCTCACCTCACTGGCAAATTAAAGTTACACTAAGTAAAGACAACCCCCAAAAAAGAGACCCAAAACAGTGACTTCTACTTACTATTACAGGACCCTGAATTAAGAATTCAATTCAATGTACTTAGTAAATCACCTCCGTGCTGTAGGGTAGCTGGTAACTGCTCTCCCTCTCTCTCAGCTTTTGCAGCAAACCGAGTCCACAGTGAACTCCTGTTTGTAATCCACAGTCCCTCAAGCCTTCTTCTGCTCCTCCCCTTATTAGACACCTCTTTCACAGAGTTTCAGTAACAGCTCTAGTCACAAATGACTGTAAATATTCTCCCAGCTAGATTACCTCCCTGGCAAATTAAAGTTACACTAAATAAAGACAAACCCAAAAACAGAGACCTAAAACACTGACTTCTATTTACTATTACAGGCCTTGAATTAAGAATTCAGTTCAATGTACTCAGTAAATCACCTCCTTAGGGTAGCTGGTAGCTGCTCTCCCTCTCTTACCTTTCGCAGCAATGGCTGAAAAAAACACTTAATCTTGATTAGCTAATAGCTGTGGGGTCATCCTTGAACATACAGGTACTTACTATAAATAAAAATGCCAGTCAACAGCCTTTTTTCTTGCCTTTACAGTACTCCATTCACAGTTTTCCCACACACTGACCCTTCCTCATAACAGAGTTTAACAAGTTCTGGCCAGAGCCAGTACAGCTGGAGCTGAGGTCACGGAGGAACAAGGCACTGTCTGCCTTGTCCAAGATGGCCACTGGAGTTCTCTGCACATGCATGATGACTCACACATGCACATTGATCTCCAGGGGCATGGCGGCATAGTCTGCTGTGTCCAAGATGGCCACTTGAGTTCTCTGCACATGCAAGATGACTTATACATGTGCACTGGTCTTCAGCTGCCATCTTGAACACAGTGGACTGTGCCGCCATGCCCCAGGGTTCAGTGCACATGTGCGAGTCATTGTGCATGTGCAGAGAACTCCGAGCCATCTTGGATACTGTGGACACTGTCATGTTCCACCAGCACAGACAGACAAAATAGTGTTGTGAATGCACAGTTATTGCTTTTCACCTTCACTATCTAAAAGGTCATTCAGTATACGGTATGCTTCCTTTTCTCCACTGTATTTGCAAGATGTCTGCAGGGATATGCCTGCTGTAGCCATAAAAAAGGTCTATATTTGGCCAGTACAACCACTGCCACTCATTTCTATCAATCCCAGGTTTCCAATATACCTTGTCTTCTGCTGCTACAGTCTCAGGTTCTGAGCTTCTACTAAACAAAAAGAATGGGCTGGCCAAATTAACTCAAAGATGCCCCACTCCTACTCTTACCACACTGCTACCTACTCTTGAGGTACCTACTACTACAGAATCACCATATAACATATGTAGGAAACTATTTTTCAAAGTGTGCATCTGCACTGAAATTATTTTGCAAGTTTCTTTTTTTTTATTTCTGATGTACACAAAAAAACCTTAGACCATAATATTAATACTTCAGGGTGAGGTATATGATGGGATATTGCCATTACTCAAGTGTTTACATACCTTACTTTATGGCCTTGTATCTCACAATGTATGTGAGACATGGTAATATTCCATATTATACTACACTAGAGATGAGAGAAGTGACCAAAATTCACTTAATGAATTAATTTTTGAATTCCGAGAAATTGGTGAAGTGCTAATTTATGAGATGTTTTGAATGGTGAAATTGCCATTCTTTTTGTAATGTACTAAAATTCACTTGCAAAGTGGCACCTTTGATGAAATAATGGCCAATCTGCCATACAAACTTTGCAATTTTGGTGAAGTCGAAGTTCCTAGTGTTTGAAGAAAGTTTGCAAAGCTCCACAAAGGTGAATTTCATCAGCTTTGCAGCCACTTTGCTGGCAAAGTTTAATGTTGCATCATCTCTGTAATACACAAAGTTATATATTATTTCTTAGTCATCTGATGGGTTCAAAAATTCTGCAAGCTAATTGGTCAAAACTGTACTTTAATTAAGGGTTCTATGTAAATTGAACAAATATATTTGAGCAATTACAATAACAATGAATGTTTTATAGTGACTGCAGTTTGGGTGATGCTACAGTTGAGTGAAGCACATTTCAGCTAAATATTTACTTGCACACTTCTCCATGTTTTGCAGAGGGACTGTGTCCCCCTGCAATCACTATGGGGGGCTGCACCCCCAGACCTTTCTTTCTCTAGGATTTTAACTCCACAATGCACATTGGCTCTGGGGTTCACTGTATTCTTGGAGTCACTGTAATGTGCCGGTCGCTGTAATGTGACTGTCTCTCATTTTGCTTCCATTCATATTCCTTCTCTCAAATGCCATCACTCAAATTGAATCGCTCAGTTGACATGCTACCATTTATCCCTCTGTGATGGATCAATGAGAGATCTTTCCAGAAATTAGACAGTAATTTACAGTACCAGCTGGTATACCTTTCACCTTTCTTTAGTTTAGCTTCCTTTATAGTGATAAGTTCACACTTATAAATAAGTTGTTACCAGTTGTGGTAGTTTCTTCTTAATTTAAAAAAAAAAAGACATAATGGTGTAGGCATGCAGTTTCAGTAGTGTCCCTTTATATTGGTCAATCTGGCAAATTTTACAAACCATCAAGTGACCTGGAAATCATAACATGTTAAATAAGCAATGCAATATGCTGTTAAAGCATTTTTCCTATTTATAATACAATGCTATTACTCATTCTTTGGGAATATTCAAATAATCCAGTTAATGAATGTCACAGAGAATGTCAGAATGAAACCATAAATAGCATGAAAATCAAATCATAGAACTGCACTATGAGGCAAAGAAGGCTTGTTTTTTAAATGGTCATGTTCTGCAATTTGAATTGGCATGCACTTTATTATTCTATATGCACTTTATGTCCAGCACCCTACTGCCTGACATAGGGTTCCATATGACTTGAAAGCATATAAGTGGATATTCTAGTGGGAGGGTGGGCACCTCTATCAAAGTGCTACATGTAAAATGGTTAGGTCTGCCGTGTCTGTTCAGCATCTTATTGTACTATGTTGTGATTTTACATGTGCTGTGGATTTGCACCTAATAAATAAAATAATGAAACTTTTACATTTCCTGGCTACTGTTGCCTTCTGTATGTGATCTTTGGAATAGAAACACTTTTCACAATTCCTCTGAATTAAAAAACAAATTCCAAAAAGCATTTCAGAAGCTGAATTACTACTCTGCATGAAATCTACCAGCAGAATTCCATATTCTGCACTGCTCTAGAGGTGTGTGTGGCTTTTAATTTTTGCAAAGGGTACAACATGACTACTTAAGTTCTATGTTCACAGTGGAGGCTGCAAGACCAATTCCAGACAGCAAGACAGGTTTCAAGGGTACAGATAGCCACAGATAAGCGACAGGATACATATCTCAGGAGATATTGCAGAAGGGTCTTCAGGACCTGAACTTAAACAAGTCCCCAGTGTCCGATAGGCTGCACTCAATTGTGCTGAAGGAAGACCTGTCCAATGAGTCACTGGCAACAGGAGGCATGCCAGTAGACTAGAGGCTTGTAAATGTAGTCCCCCTGCACAATTATGGGGATAAAGAGAATACAGGAAATTACAGACCAGTGAGACTTTCATCAACAGTGGACAAGCTACTGGAGAGGGACAGTAAAGAAGGGGTCACCCACAGTATGTAAATCATCAGGCAGAATAAACAAACAGGCCTCACAAAACCCCACACTGACACAAACTCTTTTATAAATGTAAGACCCAAAGGCTAAAGCATGTAGAAAAATATTATTTTTAGTTATTTACTCACATGTTGTACAAACCAACTTGCAAAGTGCTAGATTTAGATTAGATGTTCCTCTTACAGCCTGCTAATGTTCACCTGATGGCATTTCATTCTTTCATCAGAATTTTATCAAGGGTTGATAAAGTTCTGGTGAAGGAATGAAATGCCCTCAGGAGCATATAAATAAAAATCATGTTTTTCTACATGCTTTGGTGTTTGGGTCTTACATTTCTAAAAGTTTATTTTTTTTCTCATATTGGTTTTTATCCTCCTATGTCTGGCGGACAGCTGCATCAGCCTGATCCCCTGCACCTCCAGGCTGGCACTCCACCTCTCCTGGTAAATGCCTGGTTAGTAGTCTCCCCATGTGTTCCCCTCTAATTGCAGGGCCAAGGAGGGAGGGCTTTCCTGCCCCCAGTACATCAAGTCCGAGGCAGACCAGGTTGCTCCCTGAGTAGCAGAGTGTACACAGAGACAGCAGGGCTGGGCTTCATGAAGGCCCCCCACCGATGTCCATTTTCCACTTTTTCTGACCCACCCTTCCTGCAGAGCAAAAGACTCACACATGGAGGTGCACCCATCCTATATACCCCCACACTGCCCTCCCATACTTTGCCTCCCTGACTCACTCTACCCCCAGGCCTCCAGCTGAAGGCAGCCAAGGCCAGGATGACAAGCCACCACTCCCTGGTACAGGAGATCAGGACTTCAGATGCTCAGTCCTCTCCCTCCCCAGCTGATCCTCGATGACACAAGTCCATTCCTGAACCCAGGTCACCAGCATGGCAGAAGATAGGGCACTTTCTGCATGTCAGCCTTCCTCACTACTGGGCAGGCTTCATTTCTAAAATGTTTTCTGTAAGTGTGGGGTATTGCAAGGCCTGTCTGTTTGTCAAACTACTGCAGACAACAACAAATGAACAGACAGACAAATTCCGTTAGGAAAACAAGCTTACAGATAGGAAACAACACGAGTTCATGAGAGGCAGCTCACATCAAATATATTTTTCAATTTGATGACACAGATGGTAAATTGGGGTAAGGTAGTTGACATGTTGAATCTGGGCTTCAGTAGGTCATTTGACATGGTGCTAGTTTCAGGCAAAGACATGGTCAGATATTTCCTGAAAATTCTATGATATCTCTAGAGAAATTCCTGGCTGCCTGCAGTACCACATTAGGAATACCAGAGAGAAACTCTTTAGAAATATCATAAAATATCAGGAAATATTTGAACATGTCTTTGCCAGCAACTGTAGGAGGCCGTTATAAAAAGGTTGATGACTTAGGACTTGGAAAGAGATGAATAGGTGGATTAGGAACTAGTTGACAGATAGGATGCAGAGCAAACTTCTGAACAGGAAGTTCTTTAATGTCAGGAGGGTTACTTGTGGGTTCCCACAGAGGTCTGTTCAGGGACCAGTTGTTTATATACTGGCAACATCTGGGCAGGGTTACAGCAGAAACTAATTCTGTTTGTGAATAACATAAAACTGTATGGGAGGATACAAAAGGGAAAGGGAAATTGTTTAACCAGAAAAGACACACTAAGCCAGATTTTGTTTCCAGGTGTGACCTGGGAGCACAGGGACATCATGTGACTTGCTCAGGGTCACACAGTATGCAGGTAAGGGCTGATGGGATTCATACTCAGTTCTCCAGGTTTGTAGCTCAGTGCCCTTAACCACTACACTATACTCCCTACAGGTTGCAAGAAGGGAATGACATCATGAAAAGGGATGTAAAGAGGTTGGAGAAGTGGTCCAGAATTTGGCCGTTGAAGTTTAATGCCACAAAAATGTTACCTTATGCACAAAGTTAACAAAACTTCACAGACAAAATATTGTATTTATGGAATAAAGGTTAAGCATTTGAGGAAGGACAGGACCTGTGGGTGATAATTAATAGGTATGAAAATCTTACCAGTGTAATACAGCATTTCAGAAGGCAAATCGAATGCTGGAGTGTATCAGGAGGGGTTTCATGAGCCACAGAAGGGAGGAGATACTGCCCCTGTACAGGCCATTGGTTCAATCACACCTGGAGTATTGCACAGAGTTTAGATTATCCATCTAAGCTAGACAGAGATAAGTTAGCTACTAACCCAGTGAGGGCTATGAAAATGTTCCGGGGACAGTGCATTAGGTCCTACAAGGAAAGACGTACCAGCTTCAATGTGTACTCCCTGGATGGCAGGAGGGAAAAGGGGGTATGATAGAAATATGCAATTCCATAATAGGGATATACTGTAATAGGTTGTACTCCACAGAGTTGTTCAAGCTAAAGGACTGTACAACCTCAAGAGGCACAATCTCAAGGTGGAGGAAGGAGGGGAGATGCATTCTTTTTTTTCTTTTTCAATTGTTTAACCAGGAGTGGCACACTAAGCTGAAAGCTTGTTGACAGGTGCGACCTGGGAGCACAGGAAAGTTAAGTGACTTGCTCAGGGTCATATGGTATGCAAGTGGGGCCTGTGGGATTCAAACCCAGGTCTCCAGATTTGTAGCTCAGAGCCTTAAACCACTGCACTATACTGCCTCCCTAAAATTCAAAAAAGATGTAAGTCAGTATTTTTTCACAGAGCAGGTGGTGGACAGGTGGAACAGTCTACCTAGTAATGAGATCAATGCTGGGATAATATCAGGGTTCAAAACAAAGTGCAAAAATGTCAAAAGGGTTATAAGGACAAGAGGAATGCACAGGGCAGGGAGGACACTGGAGGAGCACAGTAATTCAAATAGGATACCAAGGTATATGCTAAAGTCTCAGTATTTCTGTTTTTATTTATGCATATATACAGTTTAATTGTTGTATTAACCATGTAATAATTAAAATCAGAAATTTGTAGCTATTATTACAGTGTAGTATGCTAGTTGTCATTTGCATTTTTCTAATAAATACGTTTTTTATATGTACAAAAAGCTGGGCAGTGATACATCGGGGCTAAAGGCTAATAATAATTCACATTTACTGGTGCTTGGTAAGCTATTTAATGGTACAGTGATGAAAGAAAAGCGCATTGAAATTTTGCACACTTTACTTTCAGAAGTATGTTGAAATTGTCTGCTAATCAATAAGGGCAATAAAGAGGCTTTTCATTACTTACAAAGTGAACATTTGCAGTAGGGGCCAATACATAGAGCCTGCTGCTTAGATGCATCGATGATTAAGGTCAGAAAAAGACTACAGGCTGGATCTTTAAAGGCTGACACAGGGCTTTCATCAGATCCAGCATGGCATCCATTTTTTTGCCCAGCTACATCAAACATCTTTGCCACAACTGCACCCAATTTTCTATTCTCGGGCCCAGTTGTAACACTTTTCACACTTTACAGCAGCTTGCATTGAATCTTCGGCACAAGCCACATAAAAACAGGCCCCCAAGTGGCCCAAGCTAGACTGAAGGGAGCTGGTCTAACTCATGGCACTTAGTGCATGGCAGGGAAAATCCCGATCGCCGGCCAGGGGAGTGCCGCAAGCTCATGTGCTGTATGATCGGCATACCAGGGTCTTTTGACATTCCTGGGGGCTTTGAATATCCAGCCCTATGCACTGAATTTTCAAAGACTGTGATGCAAGTGCACTAACTGAGCCAAGACTGTCACTACAAAAAAGGTAGTCTAACCACCAGAAGCAATTACTGCAAGGTGCATATCAAAAATTCTGCATACATCATAATTCTGATCAATGCACAATTGTTTGGTGAGGTAAAGTGTGTAAAATGTTATAAATGCATCTGAATATTTGAAAATCAGATGCAAACTTTCTAATGAATTAATTCTGTAGTGGTGCAGCTGTCGCATAAATACTGTCACAGGTGTAGCATCCAGACTTTTGAAAATCCAGTCCTGTAGTCTGGATTTTCAGCCAGTTGCACCATATTTGTAGTGCAGCTGCACTACCTGTGATGACATGAGTGACAAGTCACATATCAAAAATAATGCATGCATCAAAATCATGACGCATGCATAACTTTTTTGCCATAAAGTGTGAAAAGTGTCACAACTGCTTTAAACAATTTAAGAAAAGCACACACAGTGACTCATTTGTAGTGACACAGCTGTGGCAGATAAACTGTGACAATTACTGTGCTGTACTTTTAAAAATCCCAGGCCAATGAGTACATCACATCTGCCCTGATGGTTACACTACCCTTTCAGAGCTCTCACTGCCCTTTGCCTTCCTCATGTTCCGAGTAACTCATTTAAAGATGCGCCATTGTGTTTTTCAAATCCAGATATAGTCGCCAGCATTGATCACTTACTGGGTAGAATGTTCCACCTGTCCATATCTGCTCTGTTAAGAAGTACTTTCTGATGTTTTTCTTTAATTTATTGCTTCTAGCGTAAGGTTGTGTCACCTAATAGATGCACTGCTCCTTAACTTAAATAACACTGTGGAGTCCTCCCTATTATGTCCCTGCATGCATTTTTATGTCTCTCTCATATCTCCCTTTCCCTCTTGTTCTCCAGAGAATACATGCTAAGACTGTTCAGTATCTCCTCACAGGTCTTACTCTGATGGCCCTGGATCATTTTTGTAGCCCTCCTCTGGATAAACTCTGATCTCTTGTTGTCCTTCCTCAGATGTAGGTTCCCAAAATGTACACAATAGTCCTTTGTCTAACCACTGACCTGAACAGTGAAAATATCACCACACGTCTGTGCCTAGTGAAACCCTGCCTGATGCATCCCAGCAGCCTGATTTCCTTTCCATTTGCTATACTGTATGGGGAAGAGGGTTTCAGATTATTGTTTATCACTCCAGATCCTTTCCTCTTTTAAGTGCTTTGCCTTACATTCATTGATGCACTACTCCATATGCAGATTTTGTTGCCATGTGGAGAATGTTAAATTTCTTGACAATGAATATGAAGTGCCAGATTGATGACCACTGACCCAGCCTTTTCATATCCCTTCTCATGCTACTAATTCCATTCTCATCATCCACACTCATGCAGAGTTGTGTGTTGTCTGCAAATAGATTCAAACAGATTCACCTTTCTCTTACTCTTCAATGTGTTCATAGTAGACATTTTAAATGGGCTGGAAGGTAAAGTGTGTCTGCTTACTGACAACACCAAGATTTGCAACAGAGTGGACTTCCCTGAGGGTGTGGAGAGCATGACTTCATACTTGAAGGAACTGGAGGAGTGGTCAGAAACATGGCAGCTGAAATTCAAAGCCAAAAAGTACAAAGTCATGCACTTAGGCAGAAACAATCCCAAAGAGGACTACTACCTGGAAGGAGAAAAGCTAGCCTCCACCAGCCAGGAGGGGGACCTAGGGGTCATTATATCAGAAAACTTGAAAGTGGGCAAACAGTTCAAAAAGCGACACTAAAGACAAGTGGCATGCTGGACTGCATTGGGAGGGGAATCACAAGTCACAGGAGGGAGGTGGTATTACCACTCTACAGGGCAATGGTGTGCTCCGACTTGGAGTACTGCATACAGTACTGGAGACCACACCTAGAAAGAAACATAGACAAAATCAAGACAGCGCAGAGGAGGACCACAAAAATGATTCGAGGACTGCACCATATAGCACTCCAGGACAGGCTGAAGGAATTAAATAGGTACACCCTTGAACAGAGAAGGGAGAGAGGCAACATGATTGAGACTTCTAAATATATGAGGGGTATAAATAAGGTTAATGTTCAGGAGTTTTTCCAATTGAAAGAGAGCAGGAGAAGGAGAGGGCATGATATGAGGCTGAAGGAAGGGAGGAAGGTTCAAGAGTAATACAAGGAAGTTCTTCTTTACAGAGAGGGTGATGGACATGTGGAATAGCCTACCCAAGGAGGTATTGGGGGCCAAAATAGTAAGTGAGTTCAGGAATGCATGGGATAGACATAAAAGTATCATACAGAAAGGCAAAAGAGGGGAGGGGGAAATAGCACCAGGTAGGTTCTTGGGCAGACTAGATGGACCTTGCGGTCCCCCTTATGCTGTCATTTTCTATGTTTGTATGTAACACTACTACAAGCTGGTTAATAAGCATGTTAAAATGCATTGGCCCCAGTATAGTTCCCTGTGGCTACATTTGAACATGGTACAGACTGAATACTGAAAGTTTTTTTGGGGACAAAACTAATGACCCCATTTAATCTCTAGTGCATATGCAATGGTATTATGAGATTTGAATATCACTAGAGCTGGGCAGAATGCATAATTCTGCCAGCAAATTTAGTGTAGAATGGTAATTTTACTTACAACATTTTTTTAATTTTTTTTAATTCAACCAAAAAACATTTCCATGTACCACAGAAAAATGTTGTGGGAAATGAATCTGCAATTTGCATAAGCTGTGAAATACAATTTCACAGTTAACATTTTACTTTCAAAATTTCAGAAATCTGCTTCCAGTGAAACTCTGCTGAATTACAAATTTCCAAACTTCCATGGTATACCAGGAGAATTGGAGTTTGAAAATTCCATACAGCTTTATATGTCACTCTTTCAATATGGTAAAAAGCGCTCCTCCATATATCATTATAAAAAGGTATGTAGCCACGACATCAACATTTCAACAGCAGAGTCCCCTACAGTGACAACAGTGCCACGTTGCTGTAGGGAACCCTCTGGAACCCGGCACTGTCTGTCGTGGGTGCTGCACTCCCCCCCTGATCAGCTCCCACTCAGAGTTGGGAATCCTAAGTGGGGGGGTGGGGGGTGCAGCCCTCCATGTCGGGGGTTTGGGGGCAAAGCTCCCCCCCCAAAGAAAACACTAGTGTGTTGTGGAAACAGGCAGCTGACTGCAAAATGCAGTCGACCTGCCGGTTTCGCTGTCAGGTCCGTCGACAAATATTTTGTTGATGACCAATTGTAAATCCCTATAAAAATAACCTTAATGGGTCACTGCAAGGTCTGCCTTACCCTTTTAGTTCAAGAACAATTAATTTGATGGGTTCATCTATCGGGGCAAACACATCTCCAATGCTTGCTGGGAATGAAACCTTGAACCATAAGTCCTAAACGCAGTAGCTCCAAGCATTCAGCAAAAGGGAATTTCAACTTAGCTTGAAAATTGGAGAGCTCATTACTGTGTGGCTCAATTCTCAAAGATTGATGCAGGGCTGTCACAAGCCCTCCATCAAATCCTGTGCTGTCCCGAACACATTGCCACATTGTGCGCCCAATTCACAAAGATTGCACGCATTTGTGACTCTTTACCCAGTTTATGGTGGCTTGTGACAAATATTTGGCACAAACCCCATACTAAGGTCTGCAAAGTTAGACCAACAAATGCTGTTCTAACTCGTGGTATGTGGCACATGGGAATTAGAATTCCGATTGCTGTCCCAGCAATGCCACAAGCCCAGTGCACCATGTGTTCAGTGCTGCCAGGGTTTGCGGCATTCAAACTCTTTTGAGAACTGAGCCCTATTCCTGCAATCTTCATGACCACCCCTAGAGGTCAGTGCACTGTTACAACTGCTTAGCCATATAGGAATCTTGTCATTCACATCTTTGCCTACTAGATATCATTGCTTTGAACAAGCAGTCTTTTCCTCTCAGACATATAGACATTTTCAAACTAGTGTGGGACAGCTAGAAATTACAGATAGCCCACAACAAAGAAATGTATCCGTCCTTATTCACTACAGTAGATGACACCGTTTCACACAAATAATGGTAACTGTGTTTCACATTGCTAGACACATAAAGCTCCTTCAAGAGCAATTGGTTCCCTTTTTGTGCATCTTGTTCTATTAGTATATTAATTTGAAATTGTTCAAACCTAATGTTCCTGAAGCTTATTGTGTTGTTTGAAGGTGTTTTTTGGCCAAAAGCTGGATTTATGCATTAAACTGCTGTTTGTTTTCTTCTATCAATTGTATTTCTGTGCTTGCATTATGAAAAAAACATGATCCCCTTTTAAGTGATTAAAAACAAGTATGTTGAATCGTATCTTTAAAGCTGTCTATCTGTCTGTCTGTCTGTCTCTCTCTCTCTGTAGTCATGGAACTAGATGTGCAGGTGAAGTGTCAGCAGCTGCAACTAACAACATATGTGGTGTTGGAGTAGCTTATGGTTCGAAGGTTGCAGGTGAGTACACACATCACTAATTTATAATACTTTCTTACTTACTTAAATTGTACACAATAAATCACATTATAGATCTAACACACACTATGCGTCCTATTGCAAGAATGCTCTGCTTGCAGGTGTCAACAATACAGGAAGTAAATTACTCACTTTTTACCACGTTAGAGTTATTCTATGTGAAGTATTCAAGCTTACCATATGGTCTTTCTAATGAGACTGGTGGGAGTTGCATAAGGGGTAAGGAGGGGCATAAAAATATTTCAGGATATACTCACTTACAAAACAGAAATTAGAAATTATGGGCCAGATATTCAAATGACCAAGAGTGCCGCATGCTGCCAGTGCACCAAAGATATGGCTCTCTGGGCTTGTGACAATCTAAAGGGGGTTTCCATCACTTGCAGAAATTGATATGTGCTAGATTGTCTTTTTTTTGTGTACTAGTGTGTGTCAATACTAGGGACCATTTTTGTGGAGCTTGTGCCCTAGGTCTGATGCAAGCTGCCATAAAGTGGGTACACTGCCATAACTGTGCCAGAGCTTGCAAAATTGGATGCCGTTGCAGCAAGCAGGTGCGGCACACAGACAGGGTTTGATGCAAGCCCTGTGCTGACATTTGACATTCCTGCCCATGCTGCTGGTTGGCAGATGAGAACTGCTTGGCCTACCCAGTTGGCCCATTGGAACTGATCTACTGGTACCACAGGGGAGCATATAACTGAAGTTGATTTACACATCAGGACTTTTTTTTCTTTTAATGAGATCTCTGGTGAGCATATTGAGCAAACTGCCCATTTTCAAATGTGGCCAGGATGGGTCTCTTTATTACAATACAAGAACTGCCAAGTAAAAGAAAATGGACAATTCAGTCCTTTCCAGGCTGCAGTGCAACTTTTTTTATATTAAAATACAATTTTAAAAAACATATGTTGCAGAAGAGTACTGTATGTGCCATTTTCTGTGTATGAGTTTACAGTCCAGCACTGCAAAAGTGTAGCAGACAGTATCTTCTGTCATATAAGACGAACTGAGAGGAGGAAAGGCTCATGATTTTGAGCCTGATGTCCCTGTCATAAGGCAGACAGACGTCTGTGGCTACAGGTAAATACACTGTTAGGTTTTACTAGTGAACCAGCTCTAAACATAAACCCAGTATTTAAACAAACCCCACAATTCCAGACAAGGACCAAGAGATCCAAGCACCAGCAGTCTTGGAAATAACTTGTCAGCAGAAGTAACAGCAAGTTACAGCACAAGGACAGAATGATGGAGCATACTGAGTTTAACATATTGTATCTCACAGGAGAGAAATCAATTACATATAAACCAAATATCTCACAGTGTGTAAAAAAAGAAATATATTTCAATATATTGTATGGTAATGTTACCAAAAGAAAAAGTTTAAATGTTTAAAGATATAGTGAAACAAATCATGTAGTTGGAAATTCATACATGGTCATTATAAACTGAATGCTTAAATGTATTGCCAACTCTACAGGTGCACAAAAAATGTCAACTCCACTCCTGAGGTGCCAACTTTCCAATGAGACATTAAACTGAGGTCCCGTCTGCCTATTCTAGTGGTTGTTCAGGTGGACATTAAGAGCCCATGGCACTTCTCAAAAAGTCGGGGTGAATTTCCCCTCTTTCTTGGCCAACTTTCCCACATTCTCTAACAATGCCACCAGCAGCTTAAAGAACTAGTGTACTGCCTAAAGTTAATATTAGTTTTGAAAAGTGGTCAAGCATTACTTTTTATATCTGAGGTACTTTCTTGTTTCTCCTTTGGTGAAATAGAAACTGGAACAGCACTCTGCCTGACAGCTGACATATCTAGCTCTGTTCCCACTATTACATATTCAGCATTTTGGCCTCACTGACTGTGACATCACTGCTGCTGGGATAGAGACAGATATGTCTGCTGCCAGGCTGATAGCTGTTCCACACATCCAGCACAATATTATTACATGGAAAAAAGTTTTTAACGAGCAAATGGGAAACAAAAAATAATTCAGAAATAAAAAGTTACAAACTTCTTAAAAATTGTATAATTTTCCTGTCTGTCTGTTTTGGTTCCACTAGTTCTTTAATCTGGTTCAATTTCAGTTGGGTTCCATCTGTATCTAACCCTTGCCCCAGGGTGAGGCTAAAAATAAGCAGAACAGCATAGCCCTCTTTTTCTGGTAAAGCAAAATTAAATAAATAAATAAATACAGCAGACTTTGTTGATTGCGTCAAGTACAAGTTCAGTGCCACTGATGTATAAGACTCTTCAAATTGTCATATGGGGATGCACTGGATTATAATTAGCTGTTTTACCTCCAGGCAGTTTTGAAGGTCTCTATAGCTACTCTCACTGTCATCTGTATTCTGGAACTCTGAGCGACTCTTGGCTGGCAGGCTTCTTCCTACATTGTTTCGGATGAATGCAACAAATTACCTGATTCCCTAAAGCTCTCTCCAACACTGCCCAATAAAAAAAAATCCTGTACTTATTTGAGCCTTGCCACCAATAATAGTTTAGAAATAGCTATATCTGTCATCAATGTATTTATTTATTTATTACATAATTTTGCAGACTGTACTGTATTTGTTTATAGTCGATACCCTGGTGCCTTACAGAAAATAAAATGATGAACTCATGAGGCTAAACACAAAACCAGAATAAGACCTGTGCTCACCAGTGCAGAACATTAGGTGCCTCCTCTGGGTTATCACACTCATAACAAAATATGATTTATTTATTTGTTTTTTGCTTACCGGGTAAGTACACTAGACAACAATGTTGCCTATATTCAGGCACGACCTGGGAGAGTAAGACAGGGGAGACCAGAGTCAACATTAAAGAGTATTTTATGATGCAGCATGAGGTGAGAACAAACATTTGAACAGTATACAGCCAGGTACAGTCATTATCGGTAAGGGCAAAGAGAAACAGATAACATTACATTAATTATTTTCATCTGATGATATATCAATGACTAAATTGAATCAACAAACAGCAAACAAAAGTTAAATGAAATAGCATTATAACAATAGTTAGACAAGAATGAGGCTCACTGTCCTGAACACAAACTGTGCAGTCAAAGGAAATAGTTTGTAGATACATTTATGAATCCAAAGACAGTGGCCTGCACATCAAATAGCATCAGATATGGTAGTTAGGTGCCCCAGGGCTTTAACTCAGGTTTTCTTCAGAATGAAGGGGCACCTAACTACCTGTTTCAGTTTCATGTGCAGGCTGCTATTTTTGGATTAATGAAATTTTCAGCAAATTATTTCCTTTGACTTTATGTCTTTTTTGGGGTGAGTGCACCTCATTCTTATGTAACTCTTGAGGCTATTTGGGAGCACATAATTTGAAATAAATGTGCTTATAATTTAGAATGGTTTACGTATGCCGCTACAACAACATAGTTGTCGACATTCAGCCTAGAGACATCCCCGATGTTGAAAGGTGAAATTTCACCTGTCAGACATTGGTCTGTGTTTCTATCTGGGGTTGCGCCCCCTGAACCCTCCATGCAGGTGCTGTGCCCCCCATGCCCCCTTCTATAGATTGTTATCTTTGAGTCATAGTTAACTGGAAGGGGGGATGAAACTCAGCGAAAGGGTGAAATTTCACCAGCAGGTCCACCACAGCAACATTTTCTAAACTTTTCGAAAATATCGCTGAGGGGGATTTCACCAACAGGATTTTGCCCTTCCGTCGGCATACCGTTTAGAACTCCTTCTGCAAGCCAATGAAAACTTTCAAAGTTGTTTGAGCTTTTAGTACATACAGTACATGGCAATTTTACTATTTGCCTAGGCAAGGAACGTACTGCAAATACCTTCGAGGTCAAACCAGATAGAAAGTTGATGAATTTTCAAACAGCTTCTAGACTGACCATAAATAGTTTCTTCTTTAAGATTTATGGGGTTTACATGGCTCTCATCTAAATAATTGTAATCAGTAATAGAATTAACTTATTAATAATGCATTTATTAAAAGACTTTTACCAGGAAAGACCTACTGAGCCAACGTAGCTAGTTTCCAGTGGCGTCCTGGGTTTTTTCCATCAAATGTAAACTACCCCTATTAACCAATATTTTTCTGGGTTGTATGAATATTTTATTTGATTTTAAATCAAAAGCTTTTTAAGTGAATACTGAATTATATGTTTTTGGAACATATAAAAATGTTTAATGTAAACTGCTTTTAACATAATGTAATGATCAAATTGTATATTCATAGGAGTGGATGTTGATGAATGCATAACCAGTACCTGTAGAACATAAGATATGGTACAGGAAATGACAACAAATAAAGTACAGTATATAAAATTACACAGTTTGCCACTGTTGAAAAATAAACAGTTTCAGTCCCTTACCACTGTCAGGTGCAGTTGTTTTAGTTCTTCATACCCAAGTGAAGACTAGATCTTTGCTAAATAATTTATATGACTGGCCATCAGACAGCTGAATGGCAGGGGATGTGCTGCCATGGCAGTGGCCCAGGTTCAAGCACAGACTTGGGTGGGTGGTATCATGAAGCCAAGGACTGAGGCAGCATTGCTGCTGCCAGCAGCATATCCTAGGCCAGGGAAGGTTGAAGCCATGCTATGCCACCACGGCGACCACTACGGCTGTGGCCTGATGAGCTTACTCCTCCACTGGGGTTCACTGCCTGTGCATGAGGTCAGTGGCAGGATTGCTCAGCACCATGCAGGTCATGGGAGGGTCAATGTGTACTGAAAGAAAAGGGGGGGATTACTGGGCTAGTAGGTAATGGCTACTGGCAATCTCAGGCCCTGGGCCTTGTGGCCTCATGTGCACCAGATTCTACTGTGTAGCAACACCTAGAGTTATAAGATCACTGGGATAGTGGCCAGTGGTTTGAACAGACTGTCCTGGGTAGAAAAAAGATACAGCACAGTATATGAAAAACAAATGATTTTTAATCGACCAGTAGGGGAGTGTAGTTAGTTTCCATAATATTTCATGGCAATGTGAAGAGGACTAGTCTTCATTCCAGGGTCAGGAGACTGGTTTTTCAGTTATCTTAATGCATGGCTGGAGGATAAGACCTCTTCAATTGCTCAATAGTTCCTTCAGCTGATGCCACTGGTGGAATTCGCACAGGGAATTACCTCTGCTATTCACAACTTGAGTCATGTCTTTGACTTATATTCTTGCTTGGTTTAGACATCACTGATGTCAACATTGAGCCAGTCAGGTTGTCAGACAACTATATCGTGGTGTTTCTTTCTGAGGCCCCCAGATGCTACAATCTCCTGTGGAGATGGTCTGATATCACTGTACAGTAAATGCAGTCTTGTGGTTGGCAAGCTCAAAGTAGTACTGGATGTGTTAGATATGGAGACTGCATGTGAAGCGAGTGTGGTAGCTAGCTGCTGTGCATTGTCATAATGAAGCCATCTCGGCAGTCATGAATTACTCACACTAGTCCGTGTCAGTCCACTGATGTTGTAGCACAGTGCAGCTCACCATGGTACTGTTATGAGTTTCACTGGTTTAAGGCAATAGGAAGGAGGTTGGAGCATTTTTTTTGGGGGGGGCAATACAGCCTAGTGGGTTACGGGCTGGATCTGAGAGCTCATTATTAAGAGTATCAGAGGAGAATCATCTTGCAAAAGTCAGAATTTATGTCACAGGTGATTGCCACAGGTAAGGGCCAACCAGCTAAGCTCTTCCACACTGTAGACAGATTACTTTAGCTGCCCTATCTGCAGTCCAGAGGAGCTTTTCTGCAGAGAAATGTGAGACAGTTCTTCCAATACAGAGTGTTGTCCATCAAGGAAGTTGGATGCACATTTGCTTTCAAATGGTAAACATTATATTAATAAATAAACCCACTAGGAGTGGGAGACAATTAAATGGGCCTCGGCCTACTTTGTCTACGCCTACCAAGTTACCAAGGCTATGGTTCTCAAGGGAGGTGGCAGGAAAAGTAAAGGAAAAAAGGTGGCTTTCTGAAAATACAAGGAGTCACAAAAAAGGGATGAGAATATGGCGGTGTACCTAGAGAGGCAGAGGGAAGCAGGAAAAGCAGTAATGAGCATGAAGGCAAAGACAGAGGAAAGATTAATATAGACAATAAAGTAAGAAGATAAGACTTTCTATAGGTACATCAGTGAAAGTAGGAAGGCCAGGGGAGGAATTGTAAGACTCAGAGGCGAGGAAGGGGCGCGCATGGAGGGAACCTAGAAAAAGCATCTGTACTGAATGAATACTTCTGCTTGGTATTCACTGAGGAGGGAGAGAGTCTGGGACCACCACTGGTCAGCAGAGGCATTAGGGGAGGAAGGAAGGGAGGTAAACACCAGTTCATTTACGGAAGAGAGAGTCCTGGAGGAACTCACAAAACTGAGGGTGGACAAAGACATGGGACCAAATCGTATACACTCCAGAATACTAAGGGAACTCTTCGGCATGAGTTGGCAACCACACTGTCAGACCCGTTTAGTGAGTCTCTCAATACAGGGGTGGTTCCAGTGGACTGAAGGTGGGTACATGTGGTCTCTATTCACAAGAGTGGCAGCAGGAAGGAAGCAGGTAACTTTAGGCCAGTCAGACTCACCTCAGTAGTGGGCAAGATTATTGAAGTGCTGCTTAAGGAAAGGACTGTGGAACACTTGAAATCCAGCAGAGCACAGGATCTGAGACAGCATGGATTCACAGCAGGAAGGTCACGTCAAACAAACCTGATAGACTTTATTGACTGGGTGACAAAGGAGGAGGATCAGGGGGAGTGGTGGATATTGCCTGCCTCGATTTCAGTAAAGCCTTTAACACCATTCTGTAAAGAAGACTAGTTAACAATTTGGGCTGCCTTGGTGTGGGCCACAAAATGTAAAACTGAGTTAGAAACTGGTTGAGTGGCAGAAAGCAGAGGGTAGTGGTAAATGGGATCCAATTTGAGGAAGGGGGGGCCAGTGGGGTGCTTCAAGGATCAGTCCTAGGACCAGTTCTTTTCGATGTCTTCATTAGTGACATTGCTGATGACCTGGAGGGGAAGGTTTACCTATTTGCAGATGACACTAAAATCTGCAACAGGGTAGATACTTGGGGGTCGAGAAAATGAGGAGGGACCTGGGAAAGCTGGATGAGTGGTCCAAAGTTGGCAGTTGAAATTTAAAGCCAAGAAATGTTAAGTCATGCACCTGGTGCACAGAAACCCCGCAGAGAGCTGGCACTATGGGGGCGGAGTTGCTGATGATTGCCAGGAAAAAGAGGTTAGGAATAATCATCTTAGATGACCTAAAAGTGGCCAAACAGTGTACCAAGTCAGTGGGGGCAGGCCAGTGATATGTTTGGGTGCATATGCAGGGGTATCACTAGCAGAAGGAGGGCGGTGGTGATGCCACTGTACAAAACACTGGTGAGGCCTCATCTGGAGTACGAAGTAGAGTTCTGGAGGCTGTATCTTTGCAAAGATGTGGACAGGGTGGAGGCAGTCCAGAGAAGGGTAAGTAAGATGGTTAGGGACTTGCACCAGAAGACATATAAGGAGAGACTGAAGGATCTTAATATGTATACACTTGAGGAAAGGTGAGAGTGGTGAGACATGGTTGAAACCTTCAAATATCTTAAGGGCTTGAACAAAGTCCAGGTGGGTGACATTTTTCAGTACAGGAGATGTACAAGGATGAGGGGGCATGATATGAGATTAGTAGGGGGCAGGATAAGGGAGAATGTGAGGAAGTCTTTCTTCACAGAAAGGGTGGTTGATGCATTGAATAACATATCCCAGGAGGCGGTGGGAGCTAGCACAGTGGGGGGTTTCAAACATGCATAGGATAGGAATAAGGGAACCCTAGTGGTAGGAAAGAGAGGTGAAAGCCAATGACCAAGCAGGGTCAGCAGCCGCAGATGCAGGCAGGGATTATGGGCAGACTAGGTGAGCCTAGCAGTCCTTATCTGCCATAAATTGCTATGTTACTATGTTACTAAGTCTGGAATTTGTGCATGGACCAAAATGCCCTTTGTTACCTGGAAGAGGTGACCATCAGGTCTCCCTCTCCACTCAGGACAGGAGGATTAAGGGATGGCTGGGAGGCAAGATATGAAGAGCAGGAGGGTGGGACCAGGCATTGGAGGTAGAGACAGGCAGTCCAGTGACAGAAGTGGCTCAAGTCAAGGTGGAAGGTGGTATCTCTGAATGCAAGGAGCTTGGGCAAGAAATGGCTGTACTGCATTGAATTCATGGATGGTGGAAGGGGAGGTAAACATGACTGCCAGCATAGTGACATGGACCACGCCTGACATGGACCATGCCTAAGCATGACTGGGATCTCTCTGTCCCGAAGTAAAAGCTGTATGGAATGGATAGGGGGGATAGGTAGGGGGGTTGCTTTCTATGGGAGGTAATGATTCCCCTGAACTAGGGGGAGGAGGCAGTAGGAATGGTAGAGCTGCTGTGGGTACAGGTGCACTCATTGAAAGGAAAGAAGCTAAAGGTAGGAGTGGTGTACCGGCCACCACACAGGAGGAGGATTTAGATAGGGACCTGGGCTCCAAAACTGTGGACATGGCCGGAAGCAGGGGATGTAATCATTGTGAGGGACTTCAATCTACCTGGGGTGGATTGGATGAATCCTGCTGCTTCCCACACCAGAACTCAGGTACTCCTGGAGGCATTCCAGAGTGAGTTTTTGACACAATGTGCCCTAAAACCAAGGTCCCTAAAATTCTGCAGCCGCAGAATTTTGCACAGAACTTGCAATCTACTGCAGAACTTCTGCAGTGCCACAGAATTCACTCTTCTTGGTGATTTTTTATTAATATTTCTGTTTATCCATAGAATCTAGTTCCCTTCCCTTCTTTTTATATCCAAAACCCCCCTATATGCTCAGAATGTGATGTTATCATTGCTATAACATCATCAATAGCTAACGAAATGGCTGCATTCTGCAACAGAAATGAACAGTCACTTATCTACTACAGTTCCCACTGCCAGAGATGGTGGCACAGCAGATCATGCATGGTGATATTTGCTCAACCTGCACTACAGCCTAATACAATTTTCAGTCTTACATTATTGCGCTAGGGCCAACTTAAACAAAAACACTTGTCAATAGCACAGACTTGTTAAGTCGATACCTCACTTTGTACAAACCTATTTGTGCCTTTAAGGTATAGAGATGCCATCTGAAATGAATAACTGGTAAAATGAATTTAACTGTCATTTTTAAGAAAAATAAAGTAATTATGCCCAGAAAAGTGGAATATAATAATCTGTAGACCTGTTGAAAGAATAGACCTGTTAAATAAATAATTGCACTATAAGCATTTTTGCTAGGGTTATTGATTACATATTGTCATTGGTTGATAGACTCACCTAAAAGTTATGGAGAAATGTTGAGTGCAGGGACAGCTGTTGGGCCAGAGGATAGCATGCTGTGTTTCCGTGCCGGCAACTCAGGTTCAGAGATTAGCTCTGGGAGCTGGCTGGGCAGCACAAGGATTGGTGGAACACATCACTGCTCAGAGCCTGGGAAGGTATGGTGCAGTGTTCTGTCACATGATGGACACATTGTGATGGGCTGGAGAACTCTAACTCATAATCAGTTCACATGCATGTCATGGCCTGATGGTGTTACGCAGTGTGTCAGGGTAAGCAGGTTGACATGAAAAATGAGTTTTGCAATAACTCCTCTATTCCTTTCCAATGGGACCTTCATGAATGAGGATGCAAGTTCATGGAAATTAAAAATATATATGTATATATATATATATATATATATATATGTATACACACACACACACACACACACACACACACACACACAGTATCTCTGTCTCTCACCACATACACACACACACACACACATTTGTATGTATGTTACAGATTGCATATAAGTGATACACAGTGGGAACCTCATGAGTAGTGTAGAAAGCACAAACAGATATAGAAGTGATAGACAGAGGAAACCTCATTCGTGGGATAGATAGCATGCATATAGAAATACCTTATTTGTCACATAAGATCCCCTCTGCATATGTCATTTATGCAACAGGCTAGGACCTTAAGGCAGAGACATTTGTTTTGCTTTTTTAGGCATAAAATTATTTTTATAAGTCTGTTATTTTTTGAACTAGTGTTACTGTGCTTTCCACCATCCTGATTGCTATAACCACTGCCATGAAAGTGAAGTCAGGATGACAAGCTGACACTGTGATGTGGTAGTTTGTTAGTGCCGCAGAACTTCCGCAGAAATTGCAAACCACCGCCGCAGAAGTTCTGCGGCAAATGGCAGTCTTGCCGCAGAACTTGGTCCCACTGTGCCACAGAAAAGTAGGGGCCCTGCCTAAAGCCCCCAGGGAGAGGGCTATACTGTACCAAATCCTGGCTAGTGGTGTGCATGTCCAAGAAGTGAGGGTGAAAGTACAGCTGTCAGGAAGTGACCTCAACACTGTGTGGTTTTACCTGGACATGAGCAAGGAGGGGACTGTAACTAAGACAAGAATGTTGGCGATCGGGAGGCAGACTACAGAAAGTAGGGGAAATTCTGGAGAAGCACCTTGCTGGGATCAGGAAAGAAATGGGTGTGAACCAGAAATGGTCCATCATTAAGGAAGGGTGGTTGACAGCCACCAATAATTGTGCCAAAATTGAAAAGCAAAAATCCAAAACTATGAAGCCCAGCTTGTGTGACAAGGAGGTAGCCCAGGCAGTAAAGTGCAAAAGGGAAGCCTTCAAAAAGTATAAAAGCTCATTGAGGGATGAGGATGAGAAGAGTACAGCAATACTGCAAAGGAGGTAAGCAAGACAGTCTGACTGGCAAAGGCCAAGAAGGAACTGCCACTGGCATAGGGGCTGAAAATTCAGATGAAAGAATTCTTCCAGCATATCAAGGAGAAGAGAGATATCAAAGATAGTATAATCAGGCTGAAAAAGGAGGAGGGATAGATGGAGGGCAGTGTGGAAAAGGCAAAGGTGCTTAACAAACACATCTCAGTCTTCATGAAGGAAAAGCACAGCCCAGTATCCCAGGGGTTAAAGGGGAAATGGAGACATGAGTTACAGATGAGGAGATTGAAAATGATAGGGTGAGGAAGGGATTAAAGGCTCTGAATGTGGATAAGTCTCTGGGATCGGCTGGCATACACCTGAGGGTTCTGAGGGAGTTAACAGATGTGCTAAAAGCAGACAAGACTATGGGGCCGAATAGGGTTCACAATAGGATTCTGAAGGAACTAAAGGAGGAACTGTTTGCACCTCTGACAGCCCTGTTTAATCTATCACTGGATATGGGAGAAGTTCTGGGGGACTGGAGGAGGGTGGATGTTGTCTCACTATGCAAAGGTGGGAATAGGGAGGGGGCAAACAACTACCAACCTGTAATCCTGACTTCAGTGGTGAGCAAGGTTATGGAAACTCTACTTAAAGAAAGGATTGGGGAATACCTTAGTACCAGTTGATTACAGGATCTGAGGCAGCATGGGTTCACAGGGGGGAGATCTTGCCAAACAAACCTGATAGAGCTTTTTGAGTGGGTTACCAGGGAGGTGGATCAGGGAGGAGTGGTGGATGCGGTCTACCTGGATTTCAATATTGCCTGTGACACTGTTACAATTACCAAAAAAGCTGAATCACACACAAATCCCAATAATGGAACGGACCCAGAGCTAGAAAAAAATTATTTATTACACCAAAGAAGAACAGCCACTTGACGCGTTTCGGACAACAGGTCCTTTTTCAAAAGTTAAAAGGCTGACCACAAACACCAGCTTATATAGTACTATCAATTAATTACATCACAATAATATCTAACAATTCATTGGTTGTGCAATGAACACCATCACCACTAAAATCACAGAAGCATACATTTAAAGAAATAGAGACATATGGCAAAAACATTAACTCTATATTAAATAAATACTGAGATTAGAATAAAAACATTATCTACACTCCAGATAGGGTCTCAGTTCTAAATGTGTGTTAATTCCAGGAGCTTTATAGGTGCTAAGTCACAAAATCCATTCATTTTCCTTCCTCAAAATTTTGTTGCGATAATTACCCCCCCTCGAATCATGAAGGACTTTTTCAATACCCAAATACATAAATTCATGCAGAGTAAGTGCTGTCTTGTTTTTAAACATATGCATAGCAGTGGCATAACTTAAATCATTTTTCTCAATTGCATGGACATGCTCCATAATTCTGATCTTAAAACATCATTCAGTCTTGCCAACATAATATGCACCACAGTTGCAAAGCGCTAAATAAATGACCCCCTGTGTGTTACAAGAAATTAGCTGCCTAATGTCATATTCTTTTCAGGTTTACTTTCTAATCGAAATTTTTTCAAATTTAATACGTACATGCAGGCACAACAATTTTTTGCATATGGATAACATCAGTGTAATTACCCAACCAACTGCTGGGGTGAACCACTGTATCTATAAAATGACTCTTAACTAAAGAGTCCTTTAAAGTTGGAGTCAGTTGTAAATTTATTATAGGTGGTTCTTTACATACCTCTCAAAACCCACTTCAATCCTGAGCACATGCCAATGTTGTTTAATAATATTCACTATTGCATGGCTTTGTTATTATAAGTGGTAACATAATGAAACCTCTGATTTGTACCTGTCATGCTCTCTTCTTTATCTTTTAGCAAAGTTGCTCTATCCATACTAGCTGCTGCCCCATAGCCTTTATCAATAACATTCTTAGAATATCCCCTATTCTCCAAACGTTTTTTCAATGAGTCTGCTGCAACCTCAAAATCATCTTGTGTACTGCAATTACGTTTTAGGCGTAAAAATGACCTTTGGGATGTTATCTATGACATGTTTTGGATGACAACTAGTTGCAGAAAGTAAAGTATTACCATCAGTAAGTTTTCTAAAAAGATTAGTTGTAACACATCCTTGAGAATTTTGAACTATCTGTAAATCTAAATAATTAACAGATACCTCACTCACAGAGTATGAAAATTTCAAATGTTGAGTAGTGCTATGAAGAAACATCACAAATTCTGCTAACATCCTTTCTGTACCTAACCAAATTAATAAAATGTCATCAATAAAGCATTTCCATAACCTGATATTATAAAAAAATGGATTAATATCCTTATTCAAAACAATGTCATTTTCCCATACTCCCACATATAAACTAGCCACCGATGGTGCTCAAGTAGCCCCCATCGCAGTACCTTTCACCTGTCTGAAAATCTCTTTATCAAAAGTGAATACATTCTTAGTCAAAACATGTTCAAGAAGTTTTAAAATAAAAATAATCTCTAAATCAGATCGACTTTCAGAACGATTCAAAAAATGGGCAGCAGCATCCATAGCCCCATCATGGGGAATATTGGTATAAAGAGATTCTATGTCCAAAGTAACTAGAAGGCAATCATTTTCTAAATTACAACCATCTAACAATTTTAAAATGTCTTTTGTGTCTCTCACATAAGATGGTATTCTTTTCACAAAGTCACTGAGAGCAGAATCCACATATTGAGACAAAGGTTCAGTTAGGCTCTTCAATCCACTGACTATAGGGCATCCTGGTGGATGCTTACTGTCTTTATGTACCTTAGGCAGCATGTAAAAGGTTGGTCTAACAGGGTTGTCTACTTTTAAGAATTTTTTAACTGGACCAGTAATAATACCCTGTTGAAAGGCTTCCTCAATCGTTTCATCTATACTAGTTTTGTACTCCCACACTGGATCAAATCGCAGTTTTTCATAAAAAGTCACATCACTCAGTTGTCTGCGAGCTTCTTGTTTATACGCATTAATATCCCATAACACAACACAGCCACCTTTATCTGCAGGCATAATAATTATTGTAGAATCATTCTGTAAAGACTTAAGTGCTTGACGTTCATTTATAGTCACATTATAGAAGGGTGTCCGGGTGGATTCGCAAACAAAGTCTCAAAATCTGTTTCACAGAGGTCTCTAAACACGCTCACTGCGCTACAGAGGAGAGGGTTGAAAACTGAATTTGGTTTAAAAGTCCCAACCTTAATATCAGGACAACTCTGATTTCGATCTCCCTGTCTATTAAAAAATGCTTTTACATTTAAATTGCGGCACGTCAGGTGTAAATCAATCACAGTCTGTATAGGGTTCAAATTAGTCGTGGGTGAGAAGCTTAAACCTTTTTTCAATAGTGATGTCTCAGGTTCTGTCAAGATGTGCTCAGAAATATTAATTATTTGTATCTCTTCACTCACCTCCTCACTGTTCTGTTGTTCCACCTGTGGCCATTCCTCCTCCAATTGTACCATCCACTCTGTTCGCAATTTTTTCTGTCCCCTTCTGGTGCGTTTCTTAAACCATAATCTGCCAGTCTGGGGCTCCGACGTAGTTCTGGTTGAGGTGAAGGTCCGGTGTTTTCCTGATCTTCCTGAAAAAAACGATTTTGTATGCCTTCTTCCCCTTCCGATACACTGTCCTCTGTGCTATAACTAAATGAGACTCGGGAAGGACGCTTTAAAATGCCTCTCCTCATTTCTTTCTTCCAGGAATATACACGATTATTTTCATAGTCCCCCTTATCATGGATAAATTTTGTTTGTTTAATATTTTTTATTCACAATCCAATTTAACAATAAAATCTTGAAGTTTTTTATTATATAAATCAAATCCTTCCACATTCCTCAATTTCAAAGCTTCTGTTTCAATTTGTTTCAACTCCATTTTCAAAACGGTCTCTCGTTCCTTATTATATTTGATAATTAACTGCATCAATTTGCTGCTGGCTTCACTCAATATATTCTCCCACTCCTGCATAAAACAGTCATTATCAGTCCCAAATGCAGGGTCCTTAATCAATCTCAGACCCCTGGGTATTCTCTGTAAATGCAGGTATGCCTCTAGATTAGTCACATTCTAATACATTTTTCTAAGTTGTTTTGTGGTCTTTTCCAAATCTTTAAAAACAACTTTCAATGACTGTACATCAGAAGATGAGTTATCTAGTTCATTTCTATCCATTAAGAACGGATTAACCACACTTACTTCTGTGACCAATTTATCTACATAAAACAGTGGGTTTTCATTCACAGTCGTTTCAGTTGATGTAGTACTTCTTGCAGTCATGATTGCTCTCAACGGGTCTCCACGGGAACAATTCAATTCTCTATTGAGAGACTAATTGTCAACGACCAAAAACCTGTGCCACGGTCCCAAAAATCAAACAAAAGCCAAAGAACCATGCACAAGGTAAATGTGGTGCTTTCAGCAAATATAGGAACAATTACCAAAAAAGCTGAAGCACACACAAATCCCAATAATGGAACGGACCCAGAGCTAGAAAAAAATATTTATTACACCAAAAAAGAACAGCCACTTGACGCGTTTCAGACAACAGGTCCTTTTTCAAAAGTTAAAAGGCTGACCACAAACACCAGCTTATATAGTACTATCAATTAATTACATCACAATAATATCTAACAATTCATTGGTTGTGCAATGAACACCATCACCACTAAAATCACAGAAGCATACATTTAAAGAAATAGAGACATGTGGCAAAACATTAACTCTATATTAAATAAATACTGAGATTAGAATAAAAACATTATCTACACTCAGATGGGGTCTCAGTTCTAAATATGTTAATTCCAGGAGCTTTATAGGTGCTAAGTCGCAAAAATCCATTCATTTTCCTTCCTCAAAATTTTGCTGCGATAATTACCCCCCCTCGAATCATGAAGGACTTTTTCAATACCCAAATACTTAAATTCATGCAGAGTAAGTGCTGTCTTGCTTTTAAACATATGCATAGCAGTGGCATAACTTAAATCATTTTTCTCAATTGCATGGACATGCTCCATAATTCTGATCTTAAAACATTGTTCAGTCTTGCCAACATAATATACACCACAGTTGCAAAGCGCTAAATAAATGACCCCCTGTGTGTTACAAGAAATTAGCTGCCTAATGTCATATTCTTTTTCAGGTTTACTTTCTAATCGAAATTTTTTTCAAATTTAATACGTACATGCAGGTTAGGTACAGAAAGGATGTTAGCAGAATTTGTGATGTTTCTTCATAGCACTACTCAACATTTGAAATTTTCATACTCTGTGAGTGAGGTATCTGTTAATTATTTAGATTTACAGATAGTTTGAAATTCTCAAGGATGTGTTACAACTAATCTTTTTAGAAAACTTACTGATGGTAATACTTTACTTTCTGCAACTAGTTGTCATCCAAAACATGTCATAGATAACATCCCAAAGGTCAATTTTACGTCTAAAACGTAATTGCAGTACACAAGATGATTTTGAGGTTGCAGCAGACTCATTGAAAAATGTTTGGAGAATAGGGATATTCTAAGAATGTTATTGATAAAGGCTATGGGGCAGCAGCTAGTATGGATAGAACAACTTTGCTAAAGATAAAGAAGAGCATGACAGGTACAAATCAGAGGTTTCATTATGTTACCACTTATAATAATCAAAGCCATGCAATAGTGAATATTATTTAACAACATTGGCATGTGCTCAGGATTGAAATGGGTTCTGAGGAGGTATGTAAGAACCACCTATAATAACTTATCGATGAGCTCCAACTTTAAAGGACTCTTTAGTTAAGAGTCATTTTATAGATACAGTGGTTCACCCCAGCAGTTGGTTGGGTAATTACACTGGATGTTATCCATGTAAAAATTGTTGTGCCTGCATGTACGTATTAAATTTGAAAAATTTCGATTAGAAATAAAACCTGAAAAAGAATATGACATTAGGCAGCTAATTTCTTGTAACACACAGGGGTCATTTATTTAGCGCATAAACTGTGGTGCATATTATGCTGGCAAGACTGAAAGATGTTTTAAGATCAGAATTATGGAGCATGTCCATGCAATTGAGAAAATGATTTAAGTTATGCCACTGCTATGCATATGTTTAAAACAAGACACACTTACTCTGCATGAATTTATGTATTTGGGTATTGAAAAAGTCCTTCAAAATTAGAGGGGGGGTAATTATCGCAACAAAATTTTGAGGAAGGAAAATTAATGGATTTTGCGACTTAACGCCTATAAAGCTCCTGGAATTAACACACATTTAGAACTGAGACCCTATCTGGAGTGTAGATAATGTTTTTATTCTAATCTCAGTATTTATTTAATATAGAGTTAATGTCTTTGCCATATGTCTCTATTTCTTTAAATGTATGCTTCTGTGATTTTAGTGGTGATGGTGTTCATTGCACAACCAATGAATTGTTAGATATTATTGTGTTGTAATTAATTGATAGTACTATATAAGCTGATGTTTGTGGTCAGCCTTTTAACTTTGGAAAAAGGACCTGTTGTCCGAAACGCGTCAAGTGGCTGTTCTTTTTTGGTGTAATAAATAATTTTTTCTAGCTCTGGGTCCGTTCCATTATTGGGATTTGTGTGTGCTTCAGCTTTTTTGGTAATTGTTCCTGTATTTGCTGAAAGCACCACATTTACCTTGTGCATGGTTCTTTTCCTTTGACACTGTTCCACAAAGAAGACTGGTAAACAAGTAGGCAGCATGGGAGCGGGTTCAAAGATAGTAAAATGGGTACAAAGTTGGCTGTGTAACAGAACTCAGAGGGTGTTGGTAAATGGAGTTCAATCGGAGGAACATAAGGTAACCAGCAGGGTGCCACAGGGGTCAGTACAGGGACCAATCCTTTTCAGTGTCTTTATTAGTGACATTGCAGTGAAACTGGAAGGAAAGATATGCCTGTTTATGGATGACAAAAAAATGTGCAACAAAGTGGACATCGGAGGGTTGAATAAAATGAAGGAAGATCTACCAAAAACTGGAAGACTGGTCACGGGTTTGCAACTGGGTTTCAACACCAAAAAATGTAAAATTGCACACATGGGGTACAGAAACCCAAGGGCAACGTATCATTTGGAGGGAGGTGTTAACAATAGCAAAACAGGAAAGGAATAAAAGGGATCTGGGGGTTGTCATATCTGATGACCTGAAGATCTTGATTTTGAAAAGCTCTATAAAAATAAAGTTGAATTGAACTGAAAAAAAAGATAGCAAAGCAGTGTGATAAGGCACTAGGAAAGGCTAGTAGGGTGCTGGAATGAATCGGGATGTGTATCACCAGATAAAAAAGGGAGGCAGTGTTACCCCCATATAGATCAATGGTGAGGCCACACCTGGAGTACTGTGTCCAGTTCTGGAGGCCACATCTCAGAAATGACATAGACCCAGCGGAGGTGGTACAGAGAAGGACAACTAAAATGGTGCATGGCCTGCATCAGAAGCCCTAAGAGGAAAGACTCAGGGAATTAAATATGCACTCACTGGAGGAAAGGAAAGAAAGGGGAGACATGATAGAAACATTCAAATACATCAAAGATATTATTAAGGTACAGGAGTGTGGCATTTTGCACAGAAAAAGAAGCTCAAGAACAAGGGGGCATAATATGAAGCTGGAAGAGGGGAGACCTAGTGGGGATGTGAGGAAATATTTCTTAATGGAAAGGGTGGTGAACACCTGGAACAGCCTCCCAGCAGAGGTGGTGGGTACAAAAATGGTAACATATTTCAAACAGGTATGTGATAGACACAGGGGAGCTTAGTAACAGGGCTGGGGGGGGCTTGGCTCATCATGAGATTAGAGCAGTGCAGAAGGACTTTGTAGAATTGGGGAGGGGCCTAAGACAAGTAGCACACACAGTATCCTTCTCAGAGGTGCTGCCTGTCAATGGCATGAGTGAGGCAAGGGTACATTGCACCATGCAGTTTAACGAATGGTTGAAAAAATGATGTGGAGCACAGGGGTTTGGCTTCATTGGGGACTGGGGTTCCACCTGGAGGGACACCAGCCTATACTGGCAGGATGGTCTGCATCTGTCCAAGAAGGGAACAAGTCTTTTGAGCAATTGGTTTAAATGCTTCATTGGCAAGCTTTAAAACTAGTCAAGGGGGGAGGCACTGATAAGCAGCAGGAAAGTCCCAGACTCTCCCTACAAAACAGGGTACTAAATGAGAAAAAGACCAAGGTAGAAAGGTCAGTGGGGGATGCTGCAAAAGAAGGTAAAGCCATCAAAAAATGGAGAGCAATGAGTACCAATGCCCGTAGTCTGGTAAAGCTTCCTGAATTAGTGGCCTTGATGGAGGAGGAACATCTGGATATCGTGGCAGTCACAGAAACATGGTACACACAAAACCATGACTGGGACATAAACATACCAGGATACACTATCTACAGAAGGGACAGAGAGGGTAAAGAGGAGGAGGTAGTTCTTTACATAAGGAAGAATCAAAGCAACAGAACAAAGGGTAAACAGGGAGGAGAAGAAGCACTGTGGGTAAATTTGGAGACCGGCAATGGCACCACAATCTGCATGGGGGTTGTATACAGACCCCTTCTCAGGAGGAGGAAATGGACAAGGAAATGATAGAAAGTATACTTAGAATGGCAGAAAAAGGAGATATTGCTGATGGGTGATCTGAATATGCCAGATGTTAACTGGAGTGCAGTTGCAGCAGCCACTTGAAGAGTGGGTTATTCTAGATGCCCTACAGGGGCATGCCTTAGACAATTAGTATTGGAGCCCACTCAAGAGGGAGCAATCTTAGACCTGGTTCTCTCAAATGGAGATGAAGAGGGATCACAGATGTAGAAGTGGGTAGCCATCTGGGAACTAGCGACCATCGAACAGTATGGTTCACAATAAACACAGCAATAGAGTCAAGCCATACAAAGGCAAAAGTACTGGACTTTAGGAGGCTGACTTTGTCAAAATGGGTGAGTGCCTAAGGAATGCAGTAACAAATGGGCAGGAAGGAGGGGTGGAAGAACAATGGCGAATAATAAAAACTGCCATCACAGAGGTAACAAACCTTTGTGTGAAGCAAATAAACAAAATGAAACGATGTAAGAAACCACTATGGTTCTCAAAGGAAGTGGCAGTGAAGGTTCAAGAGAAAAAGAAAGCATTCAGGAAGTACAAGGAATCACAGAAGGAGCAGGACAGAGAACTGTATCAGTTAAAGCAAAAGGAAGCTGGGTAGGCAGTCAGAACAGCAAAGGCCCAAACCGAGGAAAAGATAGCCAACTCAGTTAAGAAGGGGGATAAAACCTTTTATAGGTACATCAGGGAGCGAAGGAAGACCAAGGGAGGGATAGTGAGGCTTAATAAAGGGGAGGGAGGAGGGTGGGCAGAGGTGACTGTGAAAAGGCAGAGATACTAAACAAATATTTTGCTCAGTATTTACAAAGGAAGAGAGGGTACCTAAAACAAACAGTAGAAACACTCAGGATACAGAAGTTGATACCAGCCCATTTACAGAAGAAAGGGTTCTGAAAGAACTCATAAAACTGAAGGTGGACAGAGCAATGGGGCCTGATGGGATTCATCCCAGAATTCTAAAAAGAACTAAAGGGTAGAACTAGTGACACCACTGACTACCCTCTTTAACAAATCATGGGAGGATGGGTGGTACCGAGGACTGGAGGAGGGCAGATGTGATTCCCCTTCACAAAAGTGGGAGCAAGGCAGAAGCAGGAAACTACAGACCTGTTAGTTTAACCTCAGTGATAGGGAAAATGGTGGAATCACTTCTGAAAGAAAGAACTGTCAGTATCTAGAGGCCAGAGGGCACAGGACCCAAGGCAGCATGGATTCACAGTGGGAAGGTCATGCCAGGCAAATCTGATAGATTTCTTTGACTGGGTGACCAAAGTAGTAGATCAGGGAGGGGCTGTGGACATGGCCTACCTAGACGTTAGCAAGGCATTTGACACAGTCCCACACAAAAGATTAATATACAAGTTAGCCAGCCTAGGAGTGGGTCCCAAGATGACAGCCTGGGTAAAGAATTGGCTGGAGAATAGGACACAGAGAGTAATAGTAAATGGAGTCCACTCTGAAGAAAGGGGATTACTAGTGGGGTACTGCAGGGTTCAGTATTAGGACCGGTCCTCTTCAATGTCTTTATAAGCGACATTGCAGAGGGACTGGAAGGAAAAGTATGTCTCTTTGCAGATGACACAAAGATCTGCAACAGAGTTGATGCACAAGGTGGGGTGGAAAGAATGAGAAGGGACTTGGCAAGGTTAGAGGAATGGTCAAATGTATGGCAGCTTAGATTCAATGCTCAGAAGTGCAAGGTAATGCACCTGGGAACACAAACCCAGGGGAAGAGTACACAATGCGGGGTAAGATACTAACAACAACAAAATGGAAAGAGACCTGGGGTAGTCATATCAGATGACCTAAAGGTGGGCAAGCAATGTGAGAGGGCAGCAAGGAGGGCTGGGAGGATACTGGGATGCAAAGGGAGAGGCATCACCAGTAGAAAACAGGAAGTTGTTATCCTCTGTACAGACAGCTGGTATGACCCCATCTGGAGTACTGTGTGCAGTTCTGGAGACCAGTCTCCCAAGAACATGAACAGGATGGAAGCTGTCCATGGGAGGGCAACTAAAATGGTGCAGGGTCTGCACCAGATGACGTATGAAGAGAGACTTAAGGAGCTTAATATGTATAGCCTCGAGGAAAGGAGGGAGAGGGGGGACATGATAGAAACTTTCAAGTACCTCAAGGGAATCAACAAAGTCCAAGAGGGTAGCATCTTTCAAAAAAAGAGGTGTGCAAGAACAAGAGGGCACAATTTGAAGATGGGGGGGCAGCTCAGAGGTAATTTAAGGAAGTATTTTTTCACAGAGAGGGTTGTGGATGCATGGAACGGCCTTCCGGAGGAGGTTGTGGAGTCAAAAATAGTAGTGGAATTCAAGCATGCATGGGACAGTCATAAGGCAATTCTAGGGGGTGGGGGTAGGAAGAAGTAGGCTGCTGTTTAACTAGGATCTGCAGCTTATCCATTAGGTAGGGAAATGGGCAGACTGGGTGGGCCAAGCGGTCCTTATCTGCCGTCAAATTCTATGTTAAGGCCGGATATCAATTAGGATCTATGGTAGCACAGTAGGTAAGGACTTTAGGGCAGACTAGGTGGGCCAAGAGGCCCTTTTCTGCTGACTGCTTCTATGTTTGTGGTGAGGGGAGAGAAGGCTGCCTATAGGCAATTCAAGTGCTCAAGGAGTGAAAGGGACCGAGGGGAGTTCGAGTTGATGGTCAGAAGGGCCACTAGGATGGTGAGGGCGGCTAAGGCAAGGAAGGAGCAGAACCTGGCCGGGGAAATTAGGAGAGGGAACAAGGGGTTCTTTAGATACACTGGGGGAAAAACAAAGGGTGAAGGGGCAGATTAGCAGGATTAAAACAGGGGAGGGATGGGCACAAGACCCGGGGGAGCAGACTGAGGTTATAAATGAATACTTCGCCTCACTTTTCACCAAGGAAAATGGGGGTTTTACATCATACATGGAAGGAGATGGTGAAACTGAGGGAAGGGGGTAGGACCGTTACCGATCCAGGAGAAATGGGGGTGGGGAACCAGATGATCAGATGGATAGGAATTTGGCTCCAGAACCAGACCCAGAGGCTTGTGGTTGGAGGGATAGTCTCATCCCCAAGGAGGGTCATTAGTGGAGTCCCTCAGTGATCGGTCCTTGGGCCCCTCCTGTTCAACGCCTATGTCTCTGACATAAGAAAGGGTATCAGGAGTGAGATGAGTCTCTTTGCGGATGACTCAAAACTGGGAGCAGTGGTGGATGGGGAAGAGGGAAGGGTGGCCCTACAGGGGGATCTGGAGGCTGTGGAAAGGCGGTGGAGAAAACAGAAGCTGAGGTTCAATACAGGAAAATGAAGGTCTTGCACCTGGCAGCCAGAAACCCGGGCCAAATGTACACCCTTGGGGGAGAAATGCTACAAGTCTCGATGGCTGAGAGGGACCTGGGGGTGGTGGTGGATGTCAAGATGAACAACTCGGAGACTTGTAGGAGGGCAGCGGCAAAGGCCAACAGGATGCTTGGATGCATCGCTTGGGGGCTCACCTCCAGAAGGAGGGAAGTGATACTCCCACTGTATAACTGCTTGGTGAGGATGCACCTTGAGTACTGCATGTAGTTTTGGAGGCCACATTTAAAGAGGGACATTGAACTGGAGAGGGTCCAGAGGAGGGCAACCAAAATGATTTGGGGCTTGGGGGATAGGACCTATAGGGAGAGGCTCGAAGAGCTAAATATATACACATTGGAAGAAAGAAGGGACCGGGGGGGGACATGATAGAGGTCTTCAGGTACATGAAGGGGTAAATAGGGGAGGAGCAATCAGGGTGCTCCAAAGGAAGGAGGGGGCAACTAGAGGGCATGAGGTGGAAGCTGGAGGGGGGGAGATTCAGGGAGAAAGGAGGAGGTGCTACTTCACTGAGAGGGTGGTGGAGCCATGGAATGCGCTGCCCAGGAGGCTGGTGGAGGCAGAAATGGTGGAGGGGTTCAAGAGGGGGTGGGACAGGTACAGGGGAAGGGTTCTGGAAGCAAAAACCAATGCAGCGAGAATATCCAGGAGTGGGAAGGCAGGCAGAAGCCAGAAAGGGAGAGGGGGGCAGCAAGGTCAGCTCCCAGGGTGGGGGCTGACCAAACGAGCAGACACAAAAGACCATTAGGCCTATTCTGCTGGCATTTTAGTATGTTAGTATATTTCTGTTTCTATGTGCTGGTGGGCCCCCTGATGGACCTGTTCAACACCTCTTTAGAAACTGGAGTGGTACCCATGGACTGGAGAACAACACATGTGGTACCTAAAAAATAAGAGTGGACTAAGGAATGACATGGTAATCCTACGTAACTATTTCATTTCTCTGTCAAGTCTATGCTATGCCTTCTACCCTTCCCCACGTGTTCCCACAACATCGCATAGCACGTACCTGCTAGCTCCAAGCTGCTAATACATTGCTCCCTGTTTTCCTCCCCTATACCTACCTGTACCTTTTTACCTGACAAGCCTGCCTTGTCATACTATTCACCTTACTGGTATTAGTTGCTACTGAATGTGCTCTTTTTAATTAATTATGCTTCCTGTACTTTCGTACTCCCCGTACTGTTCTATTTTGTATACCTCCTGAACGGCTGCATTTGTAACATGCTTCCTGTATTTTGTATACCTCATGAATGGCTGCATTTGTAATATGCTTCCTGTACTTTATACTCCCTGTAATATTGTATTGTCTGCCCCTGAATGACTGCAATTGTTTGCTGCACTTTGTAAGATGTTTTATCATGTTTTGTACTATTTTTGCTAATGTACCATTGTTATTGTTCACTTGATCCCATGTTTCCCCTTCCCCCAAGTGCACCTGGAAACAAACTCTGGCTCAGGGTGCCTTTCCTGGTCACCAAATGTTTAAATAAAAAATAAAAATAAAAATTAGCTCACTGGCCCGGTGGCGCTGAGGGTTGAGGCACTGGATGCCACAACTCACTCCACACCGGCGACCCAGGTTCGAGAGCGGACTTGGGTTGTCAGTGGTTCAGCAGGGGAGAGACAGGCTTGAGCGTCCAACAGCAGCTCACCGTCTCTGGGGAGGGACTTGGCCGATGCCTGACAATTGCATAACCCTGAGCAGAGGCTCGAGAAAATGCAAGCTCCAACTAAGGAGTAGAGGGCTGGCCAATGAGCAGCAAGGATGTCGGCATTAGTGCCTTGATGTCAGGGAACCACTCGCTGCTCGGGAGGGAGAAAAGCGTGGAAAATGCCTGCCACAGCTGGGAAGATGGGGGGACCAAGGCTGTGCCCATGATGTGCCAGAACCCGCCCAGCAGCCCTCCACGGAAAAAATGTAAGTATCTGGGTGTTAGGGCCCCCATCTGGGTGTTAGGGCCCCCACCTCGTCCCCACCAAGGGGGTAAGCCGTGGCTCCATGGGGCTTGAGGGTCTGTCTGGGTAGGGTTCTAGGCAGTGGGATGTCCACTTGTCTCCCCTGAAGGGTCAGAAGTGCAGGCAATTAGCAGCTGGTAAGTCTGACCTTGACAGTGGGGAAGCTCATGGAAACCATTCTGAAGGAAAGACTAGCAAACTTTCTGGATGAAAATGGACTCAATGATGATAGGTGTATGGGTTCATGGCAGGGCAGTCCAGTCAGACCAGTCTAGTTAATTTCTTTGATTGAGTAACAGGGACAGTGAACAAAGGCCAAGCAGTGGACATAGAGTACTGAAATCAGATTTCAGTAAGGCTGTTGACTATGTTCCCTACAGGAGATTAATTAGTAAGTTGGAGGACTTGTGAGTAAGGGCAAAATTGGCTAGGTGGATAAAACACTGGCTACAGGATAGAAACCAGAGGCAGTGGTTTGGGGGGGAATTCCCAGATGCTAAACCAGTCAGTAGCAGGGTTCCACAGAGCTCAGTGCTCTGCCCAGTGCTATTCAACATCTTCTTTATTAACAACGCAGATGGTACAAAAGGCAAGACATGCCTTTTTGCAGATGACACCAAGCTCTGTGACAGAGTGGACCCAGAAGAAGGGAGGCAGGGCATTCAGGAAAACCTGGCTAACTGAAAAGATGGTCAAATATTTGGCTGCTGGGACTCAATGCCAAAAAGTGTAAGTTAATGCACTTGGGGGTGAAGAACCCAGAGACCAAACACTGGCTGGGAGATGTGCAGGTCACCAAGTCAGAGGAGTAGATAAACTTGGGTGTGATCATCACAAGTGACCTGAAGCACTTAGCACACTGCAAGACAGCAGCAGCCAAAGCAAACCAGATGATGAGATATATATTCAGGGGTATAACCTGTTAGAAGGCAGAGGTCATCCTGCCACTGGTCAGGTCACTAGTTAGGCTGCATCTGGAGTACAGTGTGCAGTACTGGAGCCCTTACCTGCAGAAAGACGTAAACTACTGGAAACAGCACAGAGAAGGGTGACCAAGATAATCCAGGGACAACAAGGCAGGCCTTACGAGGAAAGACTCAGATATCTCAACATGCATTCCCTGGAGGACAGGAGGAAGAGGAGTGAAATGACTGAAATCTTTAAATGCCTCAATAGTTTCAACAAAGTGAACCCTGAGGGTCTCTTCAACCTTAGTGGAAACAGGACCACTAGGGATTCACTGCCTCAAACTGGAAGAGGGATGCTTTAAGAAGGAAATGAGGAGGCACTTTTTCATGGAGAGGGTGGTGCAAAGTGGAATGAATTGCCAGAAGAAGTCATCCCCCTGTAAACTCTAAACAGCTTCAAAACAGGCTGGGGCAGGGTAAAAGGGAAAATTGCAAAGCAGGAAAGGTGGAGGGGAAGGGGGGCATCAAAGGGCAGGAAGATGTGGATAGAAGGAAGATGGATCCCTCAGTAAATACTGGGAAGTCTACAGACTCAAGCAGACTAGTTAGACCATAAGGAACAAGTAGTGGCATCATTCAGAAAAGTCACACCAGGGGCCAGATTTTCAAACCTTCAACACTGCCACAAGCCCCTGGTGCACTGAACATATGGCATACGGGGGCTTGTGGCATTCACTGGCTGGCAATCGGGATTTTCTATCCCTTGCTCTCAGGGCCATGCCTTATATCACAATTTTGTGGTCTAGCGTGCGCCCCTCCTGGGGGACAAAGTATCGGTGCTTGTGCCAAATATGTGGTGCAAGCTGCCAGAAAGCAGAAAAACTGACGCAACTTCACCCGATATTGGAAAATTGGGTGCAATTGCAGCACAGAGGTTTGGGTGCACTGCCAAAGCTTAAGTCCCATGGTGCAGGGTAGGATGCAAGCCTTGCGTCCCCATTTAAAAGTCCTGCCCCACAACTTTAACTGTGAGTTAAGACTGTAAATTTATTCAAAATCAAGGTTCAAGTGAAAACGTGGTGCAGTGGAGCAAAGATAGCTGACACACCAGGTCTAGGAATTTTGCTCTGGTGAGCTTCATCAGGAGGCAGTCTACTGGAATCTTTTGACTCCTTCAATACCCCCCACATCCTGGTACCAAACAATGATGGTGGATCATTACGATTTTATGACGTGTGAAGGGTATGGTGGGATTTGAATCTTATGCTGTGAAGACTCTGTTTGTAAATACATAACGTAAAGTGCAGAGAAATTCTCAGTTCCTTATTATCTGTAGAGAAACATAGTGAACCGAGAGTAAAATGACTAGAAAAAAAAAATTACATCATTTCTCTCATTTGTTAGATTTTTAGCTATTCAATCCTTTTTAAAAAAAAACGGAGAACTATTCTAACATCTGCTAGAAGAGAATAGAAGTGACACAGTATGTTAGCCATTTTTGCTCCACTACACCAACTTTTTACTTGCATCCTTGATTATGAATAAATTTACAATCTTAACTCACAGTTAAAGTTATTGGACTTAATTTTCAAAGCCCTGCTTTTGACGCAAGGTGCCTGCATTAAATAGAATTAACGCAAGTGGCACCTTGTGTCACAAGTTGTGGCAATCCTGATTTTCGAATGCAGGCTGTGTTGGAAAGGGGAAGCTGTTTGGCAAACCAGCCCTGTGCCATATCTGTGCCCAAACTGCTGCTGGACCAAGGCGTAGGGGGGCTTGCACTATGGTGGGGCTGCAGCATCCCCAAATTGGGATTTTAAAAGCCCCACTGTGGCTGCAAGTTGCAGCTGTGGTTAGAGTAGCCATGAGTGGATTTAAGACCCCTTGTACTACAGGCTGGTACTGTGCCATGACATGATGTCTTAGGGTAGAGTGGTGGCACCAGGCAGCTGTGCCCTGTGCAGTCCCACAGATAGCATATGTCCAAGCATACAGGCTCTGACTCTGTACAGAACGCCCTGGTTTTATCAGCCCTGCTGGCTGTCCTGTTGCTGTCAAACACCTCAACAAGCAGGGACTGCCCCAGCTGCATTACATGTGGTGCAATTTTGTATCAGGCTGGGACCCACTGGCAGTACGACATGTCCCTGCTGCACAGCCTGCCATGTGCTGGCATACTGCATCTGCAGGTGCCATAGTAGCAATGGTAGGATGGTGGGCACCCCTATACGAAGGTGCCATACCTGAGTCTGGAAGAATGAATGCAAATGGAACTGTTACCACAGATACAGGGGTGGGAAAGCTCTGTTCCTGCCACCATACCCTACTTAGTTGGAAAAGTGTCAGTGACATGTCGGATGGGTGGGTGCATAGTGTACAACAACCATATATCTAATAGTGACAGTCCCCAAAAGTCTTATAGGGCATCTATGGCAGGTCCATCCAGATGCTCTTCAAGACTGTTGAGGACTGTCACCATTAGATATTTGGGTGTTGTACACTATGCACCCACCCACCTGACATGTCATTAACACTATTTCGACTCATTAGGGTATGGTGGCAGGGACAGAGCCTCCTCACCCCTGTATCTGTGGTAGCAGTAAAAGTTGCACTCATTCTCCCAAATTTGGGTATGGCAGCTTCACAGAGGGGTGCCCACCATCCTGCCATTGCTAGTAAGGCACTTGTAGATGTGGTAGGCCAACACACAGCAGGCTGTGCCACAGGGTCATGTAGTGTTGCCACTGGGTACCAGCCTAACACAAAACTGCACTGAATACCATGCAGCTGGGGATAGTCCCTGCTTGTTGGGATGTTTGACAGCTATAGGACAGCTGGCAGAACTGATAACAGCAGGGGGTCCAGGACTGGGTTGGTGCCTGCATGCTTGGACGTACCCCACCTGCAGGTCTGTGAGACTGTACAGGCACAGCTGCCCAGTGCCACCATTCTACCCTAATACACCATGCCATGTCATATACTGCCCAGTAGGGTACTCCCAAAGGACTGTTGGCACTGCACAAGGTGGGATACAGTGCCCCCCCCCCAAACATCATGGTTCAGGGGCAGGTTTTGTGCCAGGCAGAGGAGCTGATAGTACTCTCTGTCATGCCCTTCCGGTGCACCACCTGTTTGGTGCAACACTCCGCCTGCAGAAAGTCTGGGGCCTTTGGTGCAGGGACCCCTGTTGTACTAAAATCTGATGAACGGTCCCTGGCATGCCCAGAGTTTGCCACAGGGTGGGAATCAGTGCAGTGTGCACCGATCTAGAGGGATGTTTGAAAATCGGGCCGATGGTCTGACTTTTCTGAATGTGACTGCTACTTGTCATTCCTGTTTGAAGTTGGGTTGGCAAACCCATAGCCGCATCTTGTCCACTGCACTAGTTGTGCTTGAGCATTTCTGTTTTTCCCTAGACAGACCATAACATCTTTTTATGCTTGCTATTTTTATATGTTCATACATCTGTCAGGTGTCAGGAACGGTGGGTCAAAATTGTCAGACAGCCACCTATGGCCCAGGAGTGAGTTTCAGCCAGTTTTAGTGGAAGAGGCGTTCAAGATGATTTCCAGGTTGTGTTCCACTTTCAGTGTTTGGGACCCTGGACCATCCTGATTGTTGATGGATGGTCAGGAAGTCTTGGGGTTGGTTGTTGGGAGGGTTGTCCAGTGTTCCTCAGAGAATGGGTGGTTCGCTGTGGTCTTAAAGATCATTGTGGTGAAACACTTTCTGAAAACAAAATACTAGACCCAGACCTCTCCGTGAATTGTAGACTTATCTCAAGCCTTCTCATTTTGTGGAAGATGCTTGAGACAGTAGTGACAATGCAGCTTGAGGCTCACCTTGAAATGTATACCATCTATGAACAATTCGAGTCTGGTTTCAGGCCTAGGCATAGCACAGAAATGGCACCTGCCAGGGTGCTTAATGACTTTTCCTGTTGAGACACAGACAGGCTGTATAGAGCAAAGCACCAGGGCACATTTTGGTGAAGGTATGTACCCTGTTTTAACTTGCCTGAGCTATTTTCTCAATACATTTTGGTAATAGCAACTGAAACTATGCATGCCTGTTAATTGTATCCTCTGAGTACACTGCTTCTTGCTTTGATTGTTTGTATGGGATTAGTCATCCCCAATAGAGGTAGGTGAAGTCCATGCACTTCGCTCTGCAGAGCACTTCGCATATATGAATGATTATGCAAAGTACTCTGAAATGCAAAGTGAAGTAATTCACCATAATGAGAAACACAAAGTGCTATTGGTTTCAATTGACTATGCTTTGACTTCACCTTATTTTGGGATTGCAAGGCGAAGTTTGCACTGAATCATGGGGGTGGCAGGTCACATGGGCTCTAGATTGTCTTGCACAGCCTCAGTTCTGTGTAGTGTGTGTAGTGGAAAGCTGGAGACAGTTTGCTGTCAGAACTCTGAGAATCAAACCATTTAAAAAGCAGTTTTGACTCCTTTGAGCAAATTTTCTGGGTCAAAATATTTAGTACATTGATTAGGAAACCCTCCTGTGCTTATATCATCGAGAGTTTCTTGATTTTGTGTGCATTTTGAATGTTAATTTGTAAGACTAAGTCTGTGTACTGACAGACACTGTGGAAGTGTGCTTCGGGGGAGGGGCGTGATGAAGGGAGATTCACAGTCAGTGACTCTGAGAAAGCCAGTCTTTCTAACTGTTTTTGGGTAGGTTGTGTATTAGTATTTCTGTGTTCATGTACACACAGTACTACTTTCAGTAAGTTTTGATAATTTTAGGGTGTTTTCTGTGGTGCTGTGCATTTTTTCAGTTGTTTTAAAAGATTTGGTTGTACTGCACTGAATTTTAACATTTTCTGCATATTACCTGTAGTGTGTGCATGTGTGCGTGCCATCAAGTCACACACATTTTATTGTGCCACACCATAATCACAGGACTCTGATTTGAATCTCTTATCCATTTGCGGTACTATTTACCGCTTCGATCTATCTTGGTCGGTAGTGGACTGTTACTGCAGCTGCCTCCAGCAAAAGGTATTATTGTTCCAGTTTTGATTTCTGATTTTGACCACTGGTTAAGGTGGTGTTGTGCTTGTGCCTGTGTGGCCACATCTCTAAAGTGCAATCTACATTTGTCTGTGCATTTGCATCTCTTTAGGGCCCATCTCCATCTGTAACTTAAGTCACAGTTGTTTGTTTGGCTTCCTTTTGGAGTACTGTGTTGTGATGCATGTCTCAGCATTAACATTGTACTCATTTATGTGCATTTTTAAGTCAGGGAATCATCATGAGTCATTCACAATACAAATCACGTTCTTCATCTTCATGGTCACGATTCACAAATTACAAAACTTTTAAGTTTTGGGGTTCTAAGTTGTACGTAACCCTGTTTTGTAGTATCTCTGCTTGACCATTGTATTCATTGATATAGAAACATAGAAACACAGACTTTGAAGGCAGATAAGGACTGTTTGGCCCACCTAGTCTGCCCATTTCCCTACCTACAGGATAAGCTGCAGATCCTATTTAACTAACAGCCTGTTTCTTCCTAACCCCCACAAAAATTGCCTTATGTCTGTCCCATGCATTCTTGAATTCTCCCACAGTTTTAGACCCCACAACCTCCTCAGGAAGGCTGTTCCATACATCCACCACCCTCTCTGTGAAAAAATACTTCCTCACATTGCCCCTGAGCCATCCCCCCTCTAGCTTCAAATTGAGTCCCCTTGTTCTTGCACATCTCTTTTTCTGAATGATGCTATCCTCTTGCACTTTGTTGATTCCACTGAGGTACTTAAAAGTTTCTATCATGTCCCCACTCCCCCTCCTTTCCTCAAGGGTATACATATTAAGCTCCTTTGGTCTCTCCTTGTATGGCTTCTCTTGCAGACCCTGCACCATTTTAGTTGCCCTCCTCCAGACTGCCTCCATCCTGTCTGTGTCCTTGAGGAGATGGGGTCTCCAGAACTTGACACAGTACTCCAGATGGGGTCTCGCTAACTGTCTGTACAGGGGAATAACAACTTCCTGTTTTCTGCTGGTGATGTCTCTCCCTATACATCCTTGTATCCCCCCAGCCCTCCCTACTACCTTCTCACATTGCTTGCCAACCTTAAGGTCATCTGATATGATTACCCCCAGGTCCCTTTCCATTTGTGTTGTTGTTGCTACCTCCCCATTGTGTAATCTTCCCCTGGGTTTTTGTTTCCCAGGTGCATTATTTTGCACTTCTTTGCATTGAATCCAAGCTGCCATACTTCTGACCATTCCTCTTACCTTGCCAAGTCCCTTCTCATCTTTTCCGCGCCTCCTTGTGTATTAATCCTGTTGCAGATCTTTGTGCAATCTGCAAAGAGGCATACTTTTCCTTCCAGTCCCTCTGCAATGTCACTTATAAAGACATTTAAAAGGACTGGACTCAGTACTGAACCCTGCAGTACCCCACTAGTAACCCCTCTTTCTTCAGAGTGGACTCCATTTACAATTACCTTCTGTGTCCTGTTGTCCAGTCAGTGTTTTACCCAGGCTACCACCCAGGGACCAGCTCCCAGGCTGGTTAATTTGTCTATTAATCTTTTGTGTGGGACTGTGTCAAATGCCTTGCTAAAGTCTAGGTAGGCCATGTACACAGCCCTCCTGGTCTACTACTTTGGTCACGCAGTCAAAGAAATCTATTAGCTTCGTCTGACATGACCTTCCCACTGTGAGCCCATGCTGCCTTTGGTCCTGTGCCCCACTGGCCTCTAGGTACTCAACAAATCTTTCCTTCAGAAGTGATTCCATCTGGTCCAGTGGCACTGAGGGTTGAGGCCCTTGCGCCACACATCACGCCACACCGGCGACCCAGGTTCGGGAACGGACTCGGGCCGCCGGGGACTGTTGGGGGAGAAGTTGGATTGAGCATCCCAGAACTGCTGTCCTTCCTCTGGGGTGGGGTTGCATCACACTTGGGTGGCCCCTGGTGAAGACCGGGAGAAGCACAAGACGCGGCACCAACATGGTGAGGAGTTTGGCAAGATGCTTACGTAAGCGCAGCACGTCATTCCACTGCCGGCTCCGGAGGACAAAAACCAAGTTGGAAAAAGGACTGGGCACAACCGAGCAGCTTGATGGCTGCTCACCCGCCGACCTGGAGGCCTGTCGTGGAATCGCATCAGGGGGTCGGGTGACTGCCATGCTAGGACCCTCAGGTATCGAGTGAGCCTGCTGTCCTCCGAGTCGGTGGGGGCCAGTGGCTGGATGCCTCTGCCGGAGTGCTGCAGAGGCACAAAAATCAAAGTATGATAAAAAAAAAGAATTGATTCCATCACTTTCCCTACCACAGAGTTCAGACTGACAGATCTATAGTTTCCTGCCTCCGTCTTGCTCCCATTTTTGTGAAGGGGAATCACATCCGCCTTCCTCCAGTCCTCAGGTACCACACCATCATCCCCTTATTTGTTAAAAAGGGTAGTCAATGGTGTCACTAGTTCTGTCCTTAATTCTTTTAGAATATTGGGGTGAATTCCATCAGGCCACATTGCTTTGTCCACCTTCAGTTTTAGGAGTTCTTTCAGAACCTTTTCTTCTGTGAAAGGACTGGAATCGACCCCCCTATCCAGAGTACTTCTGTTAATTGGATTAGGCACCTCCCCCTCCTCCTCTTTTGTGAATGCTGAGCAGAAGTATTCATTCAGTATCCCTACTTTTTCACTGTTCCTCTCTGACCACCCACCGTCCATTCCATTTAGCCTCACTAACCCTCCCTTTGTCTTTCTACGCTCCCTGATATACCTATAAAAGATTTTATCCCCCTTCTTAACTGAGTTGGCTATCTTTTCCTAAGTTTGGGCCTTTGCTATTCTGACTACCATCTCTGCTTACTTCTACCTTAACTGGTACAGTTCACTGTACTGCTCCTTCTGTGTTTCCTTATACTTCCTAAATGCTATCTTTTTCTCTCTCTAACCTTCACCACCACCTCTTTTGAGAACCATAGTGGCTTTTTCTTTCATTTTGATTTGTTTATTTGCTTCACACAAAGGCTTGTTGCCTCTGTGATGGCAGTTTTGATGTTTCCCCATTGTTGCTCCACCCCTCCTTCTAGCCTGTTTGCTAGTGCTTTTCTAAGAGAGTATGAGGTCTAAGATTGCTCCCTCACGAGTTGGCTCCAAAAGTAGCTGTCTGAGGCATGCCACCTGATGGGCATCAAGAATGGCCCTGCTTTTGGATGTGGCTGCAGCAAAGGTGCTCCAGTTAACATCTGGCATATTAAGGTCCCCCATCAACAGTATCTCCACATTCTCTGCCATCCTAAGGATGCCTTCTATCACATCTATGTCCATTCCTTCCCCCTGACACGGGGGTCTGTATACAACCCCTGTGCAGATTGTGGTGCCATTTCCAGTCTCTAAGGTGACCCACAGTGCCTCCTCTCCTCCCTGTTTACTCTTTTGTTCAGTTGCTTTTAACTCTTCCCTTACATAGAGAGCTGATCCACCCCTCTTCTCCCCTCCCTGTCTCTCCTGTTGGTTGTGTACCCTGGTATGCTAACCTCCCAGTCATGGTTCTCTGTGTACCATGTTTCTGAGACTTCTACAATATCCAGGCATCCCTCTTTGATCAAGGCCACCAGTTCAGGGAGCTTGTTGCCCATGACCACGGGCATTGGTACTCATTACCCTCCATTACTTGATGGCCTTAACCCTTTTTGCCCCAGCCCTGTCCTTACTGCATTTGTCATTTCCTCCATTTACCCCTACCCTTCTACCTATCGACATCTCCATGTTGGTGTTTTTCTCACTTAGTACCCTGATTTTTGAGGGGGACTAGGATTTCCCTGCTCCTCTCCAGTGCCTCCCCCTTTGTCTAGTTTAAATGCATGCCAATGAAGCATTTAAACCTATCACCTAGGATCCTGGTTCCCCTCCTGGACAGATGCAGACCATCACACCAGTATAGGCCTGCATCCCTCCAGGTGGACCCACAGTCCCCAATGAAGCCAAATCCCTGAGCTCTGCACCAGTTTTTCAACCACTGATTGAATCCCATGTTGTGGAGCACCCTAGCCTCACCCGTGCCATAGACAGGCAGCACGTCTGAGAAGGTTACCGTGTGTGCTACTTGTCTAAGGCCCCTGCCCAAATCCATAACTGCTTCCTGCACTGCTCTGATCCCTTTCTTAGCCAGATCATTTGTCCCTAGGTGGACAATGACATCAAGCTCTCTCTCCCTGTGCAACTGCTCCCGCGATCCTGAGGATTCACTCCCTGTCCTTCCCAGCTATGCCACCAGGCAGGCACCTTACCTCCCTCTCCCCTTCCTCCCCAGTTCTACCTTCCTAACAATGGAGTCTGCCACCAGGAGTTGTTTCCTTCCCCTGTGGGGTCCCATGCCACCCTCCTGTGGGTCTCCTTTTTGGAGGTTCCCAGCATCCTCCTTGGTCTCCACTGTGGGTGCCTCCATAGAGGAACCACACTTTGCCAGAACAGCATATGAATTGTGGAAAGGTACAACTGGAGGGATGAACCTCTGTTCCACCACCCTCACCCTCTCTGAGCCCACAGTGGTCCAACCGCTCCTTTTTCTTGGCAACCTCTGAGGTAACGGCAGTGCCCTGGTGGTCCCTGGGTGGGAGAGGAGGTCCCACAAATCCTGGCCAACTCAGCCTGGAGATGAGCAACCTCTTCCTTCAGCCCAGAGAGGTGCCTACAGATGGGACAATACCACATCCTCCAGAATGTCTCCCGGAAGACTGCTGCTCCACAGCCACTGCACTATACCACTCCTATCATGTCTTATTTCTGGCCCCCTAACCGTTGTTTGGAATATTTACTCTTTCCTCTGTTTGTTTATTTTTTTATTTATTATTTTTCCTCCCTACTTACTTACTGCCTCTGTGCCCTTTAAGTTCCTGATCTTCCTGTTCTGAGACAAGAAGTTCCTATATTTCTCAGTAGTCTCCTTACTTGCTCAGAGTCAGACCTCCAGCAGCTAGGGGGGATGGAGAGCTACTCTTATCCTTCTAGGATGGTGAGTCTTTGGTGGCTCTGTGACCACTCACTTCCTGCTCCCAAACAGGAAGTTCCTGATGTCAGTCAAATCCTGTGCCTATAAAAGTAGAACTGGTTTAGGGTGGGGGGGGAAGGAGGGCAATATAGTCCCAGTAGAGAAGTTTACTTATACCAGTAGCTCCTTCCTCCTGGTGTTCTGCTTGTTCTCTGGCAGAAGTTATCTAGGGCAGTGTTTAAATCTAGATTTAACCTGGCTTCCTTCTAGATAAGCCACTCCCTCTACTTTGCAAATCTATCTACACTTAGTTAATGGCACAGAAAACAATTCCCTTCGGCCACTTGTGACAAGCACCTAGATAACTACACAGATAACAGTTCACTTCAACTAACTCTGACAAATACACAAACTTTTTTTTTACTCTAAATTGAATGTCCCAGTAGTAGAGTTCTAGTTCTTAGTCCCAGTAGAGAAGTTTAGTTATACCAGTAGCTCCTTCCTGCTGGTGTTCTGCCAGTTCTCTATGTGTTTTCAAGTCAGGGTGTTTGAGGTGGTACAGGTCAGGGAAGTACAGCCATAGGTATTTTTGTACAGTTCATTAGTCATGTCACACCAATTACTCATCATGAGACAAATCATGTTCTTCACGAATCACAGCAGTTAATATTTTTCATTTCTGATGATACGCTGAAGACCTGTGAAGATGACCAAAACATGAAGGAACCTTTTTTTACTTATTTAAAAAATGCCCCCACAAGAAAGAACATTTGAATTTGACAATACCACATTGGTGCTACCACCGGCTGCCTTGCTTCCCACTGGGCACAGCGGTGAACAGGTAGAAGCTGGGTGCACTAACCACCTGTGCCCAGGTGGCTGCCCTTGGTCACCTGGTGAATCACCACATCACAAAGGTTGCAATGCACCATGCTGGAGTCACCAGGGAAGGAAGTAAAAAGACCCACACAGGGGAGCTGCGGGAGGGCTCAGTACAGGCGGTGGGGGGGGTACCAGGACACACTTGCTGCTGTGCTTCTTGTAGTTGAGGGCCGACAACCTGCTGCATTTCCTACTGCTCTTGCTGCAGCTCCTCCTGCTGATCCTGCAGGGCTGCTGCTGCTCCACCTGCTCCTGCTGCTGCTTCTGGACTACAAACACAGCTGCCAGGCTCACTGTGGCTGCAGCTGGGGTCCCCAAAGCCTGCCAATTTAATCTAACTGGGTGGCCACCCATATTCGTGGTCCACAATGGCCACCACTTGACATGGCCCACCACATCCATGCTCCTTCAAGAAAGTAAAAAAAGAAAAACACTATTACAAGTACTAGTAACATAAATTACATTATCTAAAAATAAATGTACAATAAAATCATTTTTTAACAAAAATAATTTCTAATTAAATAAAACTTTCCTGAAGGACTACAACAACTAAATACACAAACATTTAACACAAAAAAAGAATGATAGCTTTTTTTGTGAGCTCCAAAACACACAGAACAGAGTCAGAATGCACACTGCAGAACTGCCTGGACTGCAAACTCTTTTCACCAGAGAAAGTGACATTTTGAGGTTAATAGAATATTAATGAGGCTCCTGCAAGCTCTGTCTGGTTACTGGATTGGTCATTAATGGCCAGGTAAGGACTGATCCAGATGTTCCAGTAGTGCGAGGAGCAACTTTACATAAAGGCAGAGTGAACCGTGAAGCCAGGAATAGCCACAGAGCGTGATTCCCCACTTACATGGTAAGAGTATTTGAGCGACGATAACTCTCCACATCTGTGGTGCCAGAAAAGCAAATAGAGCCAAATATACCAATTGAGCGTAAAATAAAATTTAAATGTCAGTTTAACAGTTAAAGGCAGCAGTGACATGAAAAGCACAGTTCTCGCATTTTGATCAGGCTTCCAACTGCTGTTCTTGTCAGCAGTTGGAAACACAATCAAAATGCAAGAACTGCTTTTTAGATCACTGCTGCTTTTAACTGTTAAGCTGACATTTAAACTTTATTTTACACTTGATCACTATCTTTGTGGCTCTATTTGCTTTTCTAACAGAAAATAAGGTAAAGTTAATAGGGAATTAGTCAAATCCATGGGGTTGCACTAATTAACGTCAGCACAGCAGACACATGTAGTGTCACTATACATAACCAAATCACAGCTACTGAGAAGTCGCGTGACTGCACCACAAAGACAAATGGCACAACCAAAGTTAATAAACCATTGTTTTTTTTAATATTTAAAATTGGCAGAGCTGCATTAGCCTTGTAATTACAATAACAACCTCACTGGTGGTTGTTTCAAGCTACCCAGCCCCCACGTGGCCGTTAATCCCCAGGAAATGACCGCCAGCTTGGTCATTATTGTATAAGTAAAACACTGACTTCCTGCCAGTGCCTACTGACCTGCCTCCCTGAATCATGTGACCTGCAGACCTGCAGAGACAGTCAGCCATGTGATCACTGATCAGTGAGCTCTGGGCTGTTTGTTTCTTAATGACTTCACCTTCTCTAATCTCCACATGAAGCAGCGAGAAGTCGCAAAGGCAAAGTAGCTCAATTCAGCAGGGACTTCATGTAGTCCCACATGGATGCGGAGTGGGCCACTTCGCCCATGCTTCAGTGGTGGATTAAAACTTCATAGCATCTCTAATTCCCAATAGTCGCACTGGCACTCCTGCACTTGGAAGTGCTGACCCATCTATGGTTTTGTTTTACACTGTCCACTTCACTGAGGCTAATTTGCTACCTATTGCCAGGTCCTGATTAAGGCAGTTGGGGGGGCAGGGCTTTTTCTTTTGCAGCTGCACACATATGAAATGCCTTGCCTTTTAGTTTCAAGACCTTATTCTCGGTGGAAGCATTTAAGAAGGGGCTCAAGTTCCATCCTTTTTTTTAAACAAGCTTTCAGTTAACATCTAGGTGAGTGCCAGGGAGCTGTCTCTTCTGTTTGTTTTTGTTGATTTATGAATTTTTGGGTTTTTACCATCCATTATTATTACTCTATCATATGAAGTTGTTTTGCTTAGTTTTCGTAAGATGCTTGTTTTACATGTTTTGTGTATGAATTGTGCAGCACCCAGAGCCTCTGAAAATTGGCCATGTTTATGAAGCATAACTCTGACTTGCCTTTCCAAAATGGATCAGATAATCACTTGCTAATTCAATCTGACTGGGCAAATAGGAGGTTGTTGGATAAGCAGTGATCCAATGTTACCCTCTTCATCAGATAGGGCTAGAGTCTAAATGTTTGGAAACCATGTATATGCTATTTGGAAAACTATAATAAGGCAAGTCCAAAGGTCAAAACAGCATACAGACTCAACACAAAAGTAAAACTCATACTGATTTATTATAGTCTGTAGCTTCATATCACCACACATAATTTGAGTTGATTTAAGTTTCCTACACACATACTATAAATATAGACCTGGATTTTCAGTGACCCAATTCTGGCACAACACACAACTGTGGCAATGGGGGAAATCCTCCTTGTTTATGCTGTAATCAGGAATAGTTTGAAAAAGTGCCACAGCTGTGACCATTGCATGTACAGTGCTGGGCAGGTAATACCATAAGCAACTTCTTCCACGTTCAATAGCATTGTTCTGTAAGTGTCTGTAAAAAAACTGACACACATTTTGGTAGTTCATTGAAAAGCCAGTAGATGTTGAAAAATTAATCGTATCTCACAACACTTTATGATCTGAGAGGCTTTGGTTGTGGAGTACAGTATTTTATTTTCCTACTAAAGATTTGAACCTTACACTCAGCATTTGCAGTAGACATTAATTTTCTTATGATATTCTGTCAACTTACTCGGAAAATACAACATAACCAGCTTCCACCTTCCACGGTTTCTTCATAACTGACTTCTGACTTCCACCTAGAACATGAGCTCAGAAAAAGCACCTCTCTGTAGCTGGGAGCTATGCAGTTTGGTAAAGTGTAATGCACTGAAAGAGATTTAAAAGGTCAGTGATTCAGTTGTGTTCAGAGATGTATTCCAGTATCTCTAGAAATATTGCAATATTTCACAGGATATCCCCACTCATTTTCAAAGGGTGTTCCTGTGATATAGCCAAGTGTTTCTAAAGAGTTAGGAAATACTGAGAGATTATATAAAGGTTAAGAACAAGAGTATAAATCTTAAGACGAGCAACACAGTAAGTACTGTAAGTGGTAGTTGTAGAATTCAGACTTGTGTGCTGTACATTTGTATCCTAGTCAGCCCTGAATATAGACACTTTTTGTCCAATGACCTCATCAGTTAAAAAAAAAATGCTTGAAGGTATTCTGTTAACCACCACAGTCAGTATTCATTACAGATGGTTCCTGTTTGGGCACCATTTGTAAAGTGTTTATGGGTACACATACAAAACCTCACAGTGATCATGAGTCACTAAGTAAGATTGAAATTCATGGACCTCAAATCCCAAAATCAACAGCTCAGCCAGGTGAGATACAAAGGCAGATCCACTAGTCTGCAGTCCATTTTTTTATGTCTTTCATACAAACATATCCCAAAATGCTTTCTACTGGATAATGTTTCCATAGCATAAGTATAACTAGTGGTAGGCTTTGATAGAACAGAGTAAATTTGCTTTTATATGATGCCATTCAAACAAATGGCATACCAAAGTGATTTTATAATCCAGATAAGGAATCAGAGAGAATGTTGTCACTATTAAGCACATAGGCAGGTTCAACAGCACAGTGATAGAAATATTACAAACAGGTAAAGAAAAGGGAGATCAAGTAACTTGCTCAGAGTCACACAATGAATTAATTAGTGGTTATGGAATTTAAACTTGAGTCTCTAAATTTACAGCTCTGCACTCTAATCACTAGGGCAAACTGCCTCCCATACTGAGCTAGAGCTGTCTAGTCATCATTACCCCTGAACTTCTGGAGCAACTTGCCTTAAGAGATCATATCTGGCAAAAAGCACGAGAGCGGGGCAGTGCAGCAAACATTCAATGATATAATAAGGCCCGCAATGACTGTACAAAAGCAATCCACCATGCAAAAAGCACATATTACAAAGAAGCCATCACTAATTCATAGAACAGCAGCAAGCCCTTCTGGGCCAACCTTAATGACATCACAGGGAAGGATCCTCAAACTGCCCCTGCTATGCTCACTGTTGCTGTTGTTGCAACCTTGGACCCACTGCTTATTGCCAACTCACTGAATCATGCATTCACTGACTTCAGTAGTGTGCTCCCTATGGATTTCTTCAATACCCTTCACCCAAGGGACATTACGAGGATGCCTGCACTACCACCAGACCAGCTGTCATTCTGCTTCAAAATGGTCTCTAAAGCAGATGCAAGGAAACATCTACAAAAGGTTCTTGGAAAATCAAGACACAGAGGGGACTCCCTGGATCGCAAATTTGTTCACCTAGCACTGGATGAAATACCTGGACCATTAACCAAAATAATTAACCTTTCACTCTGACCCTCCCAATTCCCCTAAAGATGGAACTATGCTACAGTAACCTCCATACACAAAAGTGGGGGCCGGTCCTTACATAATAACTACAGATTGCTTTCCATACTCCCACTGCTCTCCAAGGCTCTTGAGCGGATTGTGGCTGACCAGATGGTGGAATATTTTAATCAACACCAACTCCTATGTCCAGAGCAAAACAGGTTCCGGGGTGACCACAGTACCATCATGGCCTTACTTGAATTTACTGGATTTATCCATAACATCTTAGACCAAGGCCACCTGGCAGGGGCAGCCTTCATTGACTTATCAAAGGCATTTGATATGGTTCATCATGCGTGCCTCCTTGAGCAGCTATCTAGCATTGTACTCACACCAGAAACTGTGAAATGGTTTAGCAGCTACTTGAGCCTCTGCTCCCAGCAAGTAAGGATTGGGGAAGTCCTATCTGACAGCTCACCTGTCAGATCTGGTGTACTGCAAGGGTCAATACTGGGAGCGTTGCTGGTCAGTGTTTTCTTAAACTATCTCCCAGCCTCTTGTCAATGCCGTATGCTTCTATACACTGATGATGCGATGATTTTTATCAACAACCCATGCCCTGAACTCCTTGAAACTGATCTCCAAAGTGGCTTTGCGTCAGCAGAAAAGTGGTTTAAGAGCAAAGGCTGGTTATGAACTATAAAAAGACAAAGACCATGCTCTACTCCACAGCCCAAAACAAGCAAAAATACTACCCCAGCAATAAGGAATGACAGCAGTAACACACCGGTGCTCATCCCACATTTCAAATACTTGAGGCATATGATAGACTCCTCCCTGTCCTTTTCCCAGCATATCGATATCACTACAAGGACTATTAATAAAAGAATCAGGATCTTTTATCATCACAGGCACTGTCTAACTCGTGAAGCAATGAATCTGGCAATCAGCAGCTCTGTTGTCTCCCTCATAGACTATGGGCTGGCTATCTGCAGATCTGCAACTGACACAGTGCTCCAGCATATCTCAGTTGCCGTAAACAAAGCCTGCTGTCAACTCACAAATGCAACAAGACACACACACGTGTGAACTTTATGCTCAGGTTGGATGGCTTCAACTGAATGACAGAATCCGGTATCAAACCTGCCTTCTTGCCAAAGAAAGTCTCATTCAATCGGCTTCCAACAGGGGTTCATAACATGCTGTCTCTGCCTATGAATACCAGAGAAACCAGAAGCTCCACCACTCAAATTTTCCATGTGCCCAGATGCTGCAGTACCATGGTAAAATATGCATTTTCACACCATGCACCCCTCTGGGCAAATGCAGTGCCCCCTGACATCTCTGTCATCACAACGATTGGTTCTTTTAAACATAGACTGCACCAGCACCTCATTGATACGAGTAACTGCATGTGCCCCCGTTAAGACTCTGCACACAGCAGCAGTCTACCTCTAGCACTTATCCCTGCCTCTGTCCTGTCAGGACAGTCAAACCGCAGCACTTCTCCTACTACCTTACCACCTTCCAGGCACTGCCCCCTGCCCTCCCATGCCCTATCCCTACCCTCTTCCCTCCCTGTCCACTGTCCCCTCAGCCCTCCCTCTCCCTAAGCATCCTTCCCCATTCTGTTTGTTTATCTTCATGGTGCGGGCATAAATTATTCAATGCCTCAGTATACCTAGTGCATTATGTTTAATTTCTGTACCCTCTATGTGTATTACTCTCAGTATTTGTATATTGTCCTCAGTATTTGTACCTTTTTGTCTAATGTAATTGATGTGGAACCTCTCAGCGAGCATCCACTCGCAGGTGTTATCTAAGATTTCAAAAAATAAATACAATTAAAAAAATGACTCCTGTTTTCTCCTCGTTCTCTGAGTGATGGTCCCCTTAGCACAGTAGTCATCCTAGCACTTATATTGTCATTCATTCCTCCTGATGCAGTCTATATATTCTAAAGCTGCAGGTTTCACTTACAAAAATAAACAGTTGAAACTTTGAGTGCTTGACTCTTAGTGCAAACGCAACATTGGGTTAAAAAACACAGAATAAAGTTCTACATAGTTTCAGTAGGGCCAATCAGTTGAAGAAGGCCACGTTGAAGTTTTATGTTAGGTTTTGGTTTGAAATACCAAAATGACATCCTAGCCCCCATTAGCAAAAAGGGAAAAAACACATATGCAAACAAGAAAACAGAGACTATGCTCCCTGACTCCTCCCCTCTTCTAACCCACAATCTCCATCACTTGGGATGGATAGAAGGCCATCCTGGCCTTCTGGATTCAGTTAACTGCTGTGGCTCCCTTATCTGATGGGGAGCATGTCATTGTCCCACTATTGCCAGCTCCATTAAAAGGGTCTTGGTTCATGCTGTACTGATATATGACGAGGAAATTTGCTATCATCAGTAGGAGAACACACTCTGATAAAGGAGAGGCAGTTACACCAGCAACTGAACTTGACCTGCAAAGGCAGTCAGCAGGTCTGGGTAGCACTGCAGGATCATCTGAACCCCCCCAACACTGGCTCTGATTAAAATTCCTGTCAGTGTAGACAGTGGCAGGGCACTGTGGCACCAAAGCATTTAACAAACCTCTAATGGTCATGATGGGAAGTGACCAGAGGGATACAGCTGGATTACATAGGAAGCAAAAATGTCTCACACAGTCTGGGGATTGAGGGAGTAGGGGTGCGTGGATTCAGAGAGTAGACAGCATTTCTTGTTTTGTTCTGTGGCACGTTGTTTACTTTATACAGTAGCTGTTAAAGTAGCCATCAGTGAAGAGGGGGCCTTTTTACATTAAACAAGTGAATAAAAATTGCACATTTCCAACTTTGTTGAGTTCAATGTGAAAAGTTTTGAAGTCAGAGTGTGAGATGTTTGCACAGCTTTGATGTATGTATCTCTAGTACATCATACTCATTTCTGTCAGCAGCAGTAACTTGTGAGTTCATCCTTATAGTTTTGCATTCTATCATCCTGCTTCCCTGTGTCAGTCTAAGTTGCATCGACTTCTAGAAACTTTGTCTTGATATTGAGTGTGCCATTAAAAAAAGAAATGAAGGAAAGGAAAGAAATTTAGTCATATATAGTGTATTTTCTAAATATAAACTGCTATATAATCTATGAACATCTGGTTGCAACCACCTGATATACACTAAGAGGTTGAGTAAAGATTGAGGAGATAAAAGAATACTCAGAAGATAACATGTGAAGGGTCCAATATAGAAAGTCCTATGAATAAGCAGAGCACCTTACGGTATCCAGAACTCCCCCCCCCAAATGCACACATGGACAACACCCTGACCTTATCTAACTCTTCCACCAGATTTATGTAGCCGGGAGGGCCAGGAGGCAGATAGGGCATGTGGTCACACAGTGTAGCATTCTTATAGCCAGTTGTGGCTGACAGAGGGATGGGGGTAAGAGAAGAAAAGGGATGGAGAAGGAGACTGCTAGTTTTTAAAAATGGGGGAGTGGAAGGGAGAGGGGAGGGGAAGGGTCAATCAAAAATAAAACAGAAATGGATAGGGATGAAATAAGAGTCACAGAAAACAATGGGGAGGGAGACCGGTGGTAATTTCAATAAATGAAATATCAAAATGAGGGGACATTGATTTCTGAAAGTCATAGAAAGGACATACAAAGAGAACTTAATTGCATACAAAAGTGGGGAAGATCATGAGGTATAAGAATTCAGATTCAAAATGAGCTGTCCGGCTTTTTCATGACAATTATATCCCTAAATGAGATAAAAAAAACACTACTATTAGTAACTCCTAATCATTAAAATGTGCCAAGTGAAATTTTAATAAAGGACTATATTCTATATATACATTATTACAGATCATTAGAAAAATGGATCAATATCAAAGTGATCATTCAAACCATGGGATTCAAAGTTTTGAGGTTCACTATCCAATAAGTTTCTTGTTTTCTTTCTTTCTTTCTTTCTTTCTTTCTTTCTTTCTTTCTTTCTTGGATAGGCACACTGAGCTGGGCTCATTTCCAGGTGTGATATGTGAGTGTGTGTGTGGGGGATACAACAGGGAGTGAAACAGAAATCATGAAGTGTCAACAGTAGGTACATGAACATGTACAATAAAAGTAATGCATTTCAAAGAAAGACAAAAACAATGTAAAAAAAATGTTCATGAACATTGTACAGTAGCCTGCTCAAGAGCCAAGGCACTGTGCAGCCGGCATAATGCAAGATGCTTTTACAGAACCAGTGAGACATAAAATACAGAGTACTACGTACAATGAGTTGTAGGCTATACAGTAGAGAAGGCAAAAATAGGTAAGACAGATAAAATAGTGGGGGGGATAGAAAGGTCAAGGGTGGTTGTCATGTGGTTGTCTTTGGTGAAGTATCAGTAAGAGTAATCTGAGAGAGTGCAGGGAGAAAGAGTGATGAATGGGATGAGGGAGGCTGTTCCAAAGTGTAAGAAGTCAGGCAAAGACAGCAGACTGGTCTGCTGCAGATTTACTGTGAGGATGTGAAAGGAATGAGCAGCAGATGAACAGAGGGAGTAGCAGGAGGGGACAGCAGGGTTAATAAGAGAGGGTAGATAAGTAGGGGCAGAGGCAAACCAGTATTTGGCCATGAAGGAGGAACAGTGTGAGGGACGTCAGACCTCAAGAGTGGAGAAAAGAGATTAATATTCAGAGAGCAGTGATAGGTGAGAGATGGAGCACTTAGGGCAAAGCACCAGAAGGAATGAAAAAGGGGAGCCAGCCTGGCAAGAGTAGACTTTGAGGCAGTGCTGTAGACTACATCTTCATAGTAGAGCATAGGCAAAATTGTAATAAGGATGATCTCACAGCAGACCGGGAAAGAAGGCATGATTTGTTTTAGTAGAGTACACCAAACTTAGTGCAAAGTTTCTTGTGCATAGTGTCAGTATGGGTGGAAAAGTTGAGATTCTGATCCAACCCCTCCCTTTAATACTTGAGATATGGTACCTATTCTAGCAGGTTGCCATCTAGAGTTGAGAAGAGAAGTGTATGATGGAGCCTTGCTAATCTCTGTCTAGGCCAGTTGTAAGAGAGATTGTTTTGAGGGGCACTTATGAGATCTGGTTGAATTGGACCAATGTTGGACATTGTCAAAGTTATGCTGGAGTAAGGACTCCAGCTCAGAGACTGAGAGACCTGAAACAACTAGAACTAGGCCATCTGCATAAGTATGTAGGAAGAGACACAGGTGAAGAGAAAGTGATTTAAGAAGATGGAAAAAGGATTGGGCCAAGGATAGAGCCCTGGGGGGCACCAGACTTATTGGGCAAGGATTGCTAGTGCATCACCAGCTTGGCCCAGCTGGAGCTGATCTGAAAGGTAGAAAGTAGAACCATCTGACTTCCAGGTTGGACAGACCTACAGCACCTAACTTACCCAAGAGAAAGGGGTGAACCATGGTATCAAAGGCTTTTGCAAGGTCTGAGAAAATTGCCACAGGGAAAAGGCCCTGGTATATGCCTTTCAGCACAAAGTCTGTGAACCAGAGGGGAGGAGACAGTGGAATTGTTCTTGCAGAAGCCAGACTGAAAATGAGAAAGGAAAGAAAAGCAGTCAAGATAAGTGAATAGCTGGGCAAAAATAAGCTTTTTAGCACAATAGCCATGGCAGGAAGGAGGGAAATGGGCTGGTATTTACCTAGAGAAGAAGGATCACCCCTCCCCATTGAGGAGAGGGAGTACTTTAGCCTGCTTCCAGGACTAGGAGACAGATCCAAGTAGGAAAGAAAGACTGAAAACGGAGGCAAGAGGGGCAGCAATGGCTAGCGCAGAGAGATGAAGAAGGTTAGTATCCAGACCATTGGGGCTGTACCCTTAGAAACATAGAAACATAGAATCTGATGGCAGATAAGGGCTGTTTGGCCCACCCACTCTGCTTATTTTCTTCTATCTTCATTTTTACTGCTGTTTCAACTTGATCTACTGTGTGTCACTTGGAATTAAGAGAGAGTAAGGCAGCGAGTGTTGTCTCTGAGGAGACTGGGGAGAAGAAAAAGAAGCAGGTGTTGAGGGTGAGAAGATGACTGGCATTTGGGGAGAAACATGGCAGACAGAAGGGGAGAAAGGAGGAAGAGTGAAAAAGTAGAATGAGTACAGGAAGTGAAGAAATTGTAAAGATGTTAGCAACCTCACTTGGGTCAGAAATTACTGTTTCCTTGTTTGAGGATGGGGAAGGCAGACTGGGTGGGGTGGGGGGTGGGGTCAATCAGGAAGTGAATAACCTTCAAGGAACAAACAAGGGATTTAAGTTTTTTCTGCATGTTGTAGTTAAAGTAAATTGATTTGGCTTCTCTGGGGCCGGAGTACAGGTGTTATGTAGCTGTTTGTATCTCAGCAAATCATCTGGTTACCCTGAGGCTTTGAGGAAAAGCCAGGCAAAATAATGAACTTTGAGCAGGTCAATGACCTCTGCGGAGATCCAGGGAAGATGGGACCTATGAACACGAGTCTCCTGAGAGAGAGCAGCAATCAATTTGGACATAAAAGAGGTTACAGCTACAGCTATACAAGTGAATAAAGTGAGTGCTGATGATTCAGTGATCTGTAGATCATCTAGAAGGGAAGTGAGAACACAAACATTGTGTAACCTAGATCAGATAAATTTTTTGATGGGGCTTTTATGCAATGGATCTTAAGAATGCAGTAAACCATGCAATGGTCACTGAAAGCATCTGGTAGGGTTCCAGCAGAAATAATACAGTGGCGATAGGAGGACAAGACCAGTCAATGAGGGAAAGACTTGCAGAGTTGAGGTTGAGATGAACTGGCTCAGTAATGAGCTGTGTGAAATTAAAGGACTCAGTTTGGTGAATGGTATTTTTGTAGAGGGGCAGAGTCAATTTATGTCTAGATCTTGAACTACTAAGTGCTCACCTGAAGCTGAAAGGGAGAAGCTGGATGAGATGGTAGCAGGACAGGTGTCAGGCTTCTTACTGGAGCTTCTCACATTTGTATTTTCACCCCGTATGTGGGGGGGGGGGTGTTACACAGTCAGTTGCCATGAAACGTGTCTAATTTATATTTGCTGCAATAACATTTGCAAAATTGGCAGAGGCTGGTGAATCTGTTCCTCCATTAAGAAAACTTGCCTTATGTTTTCTAAAATCCAGACATGTGTTGAATGATATTGGGCAGGATTGCTGGACGGCATGTTGCAGGTCAAAGGCTTGACTGTGGATGCATCCTGTATTATATCAAATACTTATCAAATACTGTACCACAAAACAGTTGATTGTGATTTTCAAAGTTTTGACAGATTTGCAACAGTTCCAGTTTGCATCACAAAAGTGAACATATGTCATATTTGTAATGCAAATGTTGACAAAAGAACACTTGCATGCAACAGACTTCCTTTTAGCCGGTCTAACTTTTCAGTAAACATGACAGGACTGTATCAAAATCATGGTGCAAGCCCACCCAGTAGGTCCCAGACTCCTGAAACTACACCACAAAATATAAACTACAAATGGAGCCCAATAGTTCAAGAACTGGAATGTTTCAAGTTAACTTCAGAAATCAGAGTCCTTAATGTTAACCATAGTTGTACCCTACATTTTGTATAACAATTCATTACTTCATACCCTGTATCTGAAAAGGTGTATGAAGGTTTGAGAATGAAAACTAAGTTATGTTCTATACCTATATGTAATAAAAATGAATCTTGTACAGGTGTAGCAGGTGATGAGATGCAGAATATACACATACAGTACAGAATATCACAATATACTGTATGGCAGGAAATCCCTATTAATTTCAACTGGATTTTGTACTGTGATGTTACTGATATATCCTGATGTATAGTATATCCTTTCACTGGTTATCACTGTAACTGGTCTTTCTTGCACATGGAAATGAACGTTGGCTTAGTGTGCATCTCCTAGTTACTCATTTTCAAATTAAAATAATGCATAATATATATGGTTGTTGTAATTGCACTATTATATGAGTCTAAACCTGCGTAATGTTGAGAAATGATGATAAAATACAAACAAAAAACAGAACTATTGATCTTGCCATAGTTGTTTGGTGCTATTTAACTATTTCTTATGTTATCAAATCCTACAGGTATTCGTATGTTGGATCAACCATTTATGACAGATATTATAGAGGCTTCATCCATCAGTCACATGCCTCAAGTAATAGATATTTACAGTGCCAGCTGGGGGCCAACTGATGATGGCAAAACTGTGGATGGACCTCGAGAACTAACCTTACAGGCCATGGCAGATGGTGTAAATAAGGTAATTGACTTATAAAGCTACAGTGAGTTGTATGCCCTTTCTTCCAACTGCAGAAAAAACTTGCAATATTTTTATTCATAAATCTGTAACCGGGTAAACTAAGAGATGGTAGATAATTACTATTCTGAAACACACTTTCACAATGTAGAAATCATTGAAAAGGAAGATAAAAAATAATAGGAAACCTGCAAAACACATTTGATGTTTTTTCTATGTGTTTTAGCCAAAAGGAAAATGTGTGTTACCCAGAAACTGCATGCAGTGTGGTGCTGCAAAATATAGGCAATCCACTTTGCCAACATCAACATTCCAGTTTTTGTGAGTTGTGATCTGTATAAAGTATCAACATTTTCAGAAATGTTCTGATGTGTATCACAAAATCAAAGCAAAAAAAAATGTCATTATTTTGAAATCTGGATTCTGCAATATCACTTCACCATGCATGCGCATGATGGGACTGCTAAAGACTTTGGTGTGCCGGACGCACATTGAAACATTCATGGTAAACTCCCTCACAGGGACAATTTCGACAGGTTTCGAGATTGTTGCTGTGAGGGACCTGAGGGTGAAATTTCACCCTCTTGCCATATTTCGCCCCCCTTCAAATCAATGCCAACTCTGAATTGATAATTTATAGAAGGGGGGCACAGGGGCACATCCCCCTACATTCGGTGTTCGTGGAGCACAGCCCCCAAGAGAAACACACCAATGTTGGACAGGGGAAATTTCACCTCTTGACACTGGGGATCGCGCTGTGCCAGACTTTGGTAACAGTGTTGTCGATTCAACATAGGTAAACCAAAGGCTTTCACTGTTTTAAGACATTGTTACACTAGGGTGTGATATTAATGAAGAATGACTAAAGAGACAAAGAAAAGGGCTGTGCAGGTGATTTTGGACAAGGCAGCCAGCCTATGCATAGTTTGAGACTGATCTTTCCTGTGGACTGAAACATTGTCAGAAACAAGTCATCATTCATGTGAAAGACTACATGTGCATGTTACTAGAGCATTGGAGTTGGAGCATGCCCATTATTACAAGGAGTTCTGGTTTGTGCAGCTTATGGTGAGAAAGTCTGAATCTAGGTACCCTGTACCCCACACTGATCACCCAGGAGGATCCACTCCACTGGGCTGTTTGGCATGTCACTAATAAATCACTCCACATGTGAGTATAGTATTGTAATATAAACGTTAGAAAGCTAAATGTTTTGGTCTTATGCATTATGAAATATTTCTACTACCAGAGGGTGGGGAATCTAAGGAACTGTGTACCACTAAAGATAGTGAGCATGAAGGAAGTACAGACCTTCAAGGTATGCCTGGGAAAAGTTCTGCTTATCAAGGGAAATACTGAATACAGTTGATAGGGAACTACTTTAAATTATTACATTAGCACATCATACTTACACAAACCATCATATATAGCAGAAGGATAGCCATGATGGACCTAGACTCCCTTCTGTCCTTAAATTCCATTACTTTGTTTAGGTTAAAGAGCATGGGCATGATATTCAAAAGAGTTAAACTGATGCAAGTGACTTGTTTCAAAAGAGTGTGATGCAAGGGTTGACTTATGTCACTATTGCAGCAATTGCTATTTTCAAATGCAGTCTCCATCAGCCTTGAAGCATCTGCACCAAAGCCCCCTGGTAATATGGTTGCAGCACAAAATCCAGTGCGCCATGTTGCAAGGGGGCTTGCACCATGGTGGGGCTGCAATATCCCCATAATTGGGATTTTGAAAGCCCCGCTGTGTCCAAAAGAGCTGGAAGTGATTAGAACAGTCATACACTGGTCCAATGCCCCCTGCGCCAGCCTGCCTGTATTCTCTATGCCTCAATTCCCACCCAAATAGCCATAAGGGGCCTGAGGCAGATAGGAACAGTGGATTGTGTTGTCAACTTGACAGTTGCACTACTATTGTCTAGTGCATTGGTTGTGTGAGCACCCTTGTCACCCCCGTAAGACCCTCTTCCAATATTGTCCCCCAACCCCACACATTTCTTTCCCTATGCAGCAATATTGACATTTATACTGAAAGTACTTACTGTACATACATCTTCACACATCTATTGTATGGTGTGCTATGGCACCCAGTGAGTTGCAAGCTCTCCAGGAGCTGCTGCAAGCCCTTCTACAGCTTGCAGCATTCCCCTGTGATGCATCATTTCTTTGGTGCAGCTGGCATCTTGCATTAAACCCAGGGAGTTTGGGGCTGGGACCCTAATTTTTCAAAAATGAGGTGCAGGGTCCTTGGTGCACCACAGGATTGCACCACCCTAGATCAATGAAACTTACACTGATCTGTGGGCTCTTTGAAAATAGAGCCCCCTTAGCAAATAGAGCCCCATTTGTTCAGTTCTAATAAACAATCAGCATTTTTTTGTGTTTTAGTGTTTTAGGAATTACTTTCTACTTTTATAATAACATATTTTTGTGCAATGAATCTAGTAAGGTTTATATTTGCCTTTTAAATTGCTAGTAAAAATAATTCAATATAATTCTGCTGTTGTAGTAGAAATAAATCATAATTATGTAAGAGCCCAGTGTATTTAAATGAAAAACTACAGATTTATTTCTATGATTTAAGAAATATATACTTCTTTCAGCAGCAAGCTGTCCATTTTAAATATTTGTTTATATATCGTAATTTATCTCTGTGATTTAAATGTTTTTTTTTAAAGTCATTAGCTTCTGTTTTCCTCTTCCCACACAAAATCTGCTTAGGAATAAAATATTATTTGCAAATTCATAACAAAAACTCACAGATTATCAAATGTCATGCATTTCTATTAAATCTATTACATGTTAGTACAAGAAAGATGTATCTCCCTAAAAATAATCTGCAAACAGATTTGCAGTGTCTATTTAAAAGACTTCCTTCATTGCCAGTAGATATCTTCTAACTTCAGAATACAATGATTCAGTTGGATTTATAATTATAAGAGCTTAACAGAATTCAAATACCAAAATGAAAAAGTTAAGTAAAGAAACAGACTGAAGCAAACAAAAAGAAATATCACTAAGGCATCTAAATGCACCAAACTATCATTCTTTAAGATCTGCATCTCAACTTGGCACATACTTCTTAAGTTGAACAACACTATTGTGAACCTTTGCTAATTGTCTCAAAAGCCCCATTGATGATATTTGTAAAATAATTTCAGAAAAACTGGTTATAGTACACTATATTATGACGTGGACAGATTTGCTGGACTGAATGAATAGAAATTCCTTTTACCATTTGCTGGTACTGGTTTTGATATAAGGTTACACAGTGCATATATAAATGATGAATAGGGTAGCTAGTCATGTTTGTTCTATCTAATCACATTTTAAACAAGACAGACTTCCTGCTACTGTACCTTAGGAATAAAAAAGTTACAAAGAGGAACATTCATAAAATTTAATGTCTGTACTGCTTTCCTATTTTAATTCATTGTTGTCCCTTGATCTCCATTATTTTAATATCATCAGGTCTAAGAACCATTAGTGTGCGCAACACAAGTTAAATTCCTCAAGTCATAGTTTTATTCAGTATTAGGGTTCATGTGGGGCATGCACAGAAACAAGAAAACATTTTCTGTTTGACTCACTGGCCTCTTATCTGGCTGTCCAAATTGTTTCTTCTCTCTCTTTCTCTCTCTCTGTCTCTCTCTGTCTGTCTGTCTGTCTGTCTCTCTCTCCCTATCGCTATCTCTGTCTCTGTCTCTCTCTCCCCCTTTTCTCTATTACTGTTTCACTATCTCTCTCTCTCTCTCTATCTCTCTCTCTTTCTCTCTCTCTCTCTCCCTCCTCTCTCTCTCTTTCTATCTGTCTCTCTCTCTCTCTCTCTCCCTCCTTCTCTAATACTCTTTCACTATCTCTCTTTCTCATGTTCTCTCTCTCCCCTTCCCTCCCTCTCTCTCTCTCTCGCTCTCTTACTCTTTCACTATCTCACTCTCTTTCTCTCTCTTTCTCAGTCATGTAATATTAAATAAACCCTTGGGTTAAGGAATTACCTAGTATGGAGTGTGCCAAGATTCCCAGAACATACAAATATTTATATAATGGTATTGAGAAAATGAAGGACATCACTGGCTAAGAAACAGGCTGGTAGTATATCCTATAGGTTAAAGTAATAAGCTGTGAATGAGCATGATGCATCCAGCAGACCTAGGTTTGATTCATTTGACCTCCATTTGCATATTATGTGACCCTGAGCAAGTCAATTAACCACCCCAGTGCTCCCAGGTCACTCTTGAGAACAAGCACTTGTGCCTAGTGGGCCTTTCCTGGTTATCAAAGAATATAAAAAAACACACATCCAAAGACCAGTAAAGTTTGTTTTAGTATGCAGCTAGGTGTCATTAAATTAGCAGATATTTGTGAAACTATAAACTATCTTGTGCAAAGCCTTTAAACCATCTTGGTGAATACTATAGCTGAGGAGATAGAGGAAGTAAATCCTTGCAGTATGTATAGAAAAGCAAGTCATCATGAGTATGTCATTACTTATGCATGGACTATAAATATTTGTATACGTTAAACGTGATTAAAGTACCAAATTAATCACAAGTTATTCCAAAGAACTCTATGTCACTGCAGCATGTAAAGTATTATGTACTGTCACGTAATTCATAGGTAATACCACCAATTATTAGAAACTATTACTGAATTATTGATTTTATTTTCTGTCTACAACTGCTACCACATTAGATCGTTTCTTATGTAGAATTAGTTCTGTTTGTATCTTCTGTCGAAGTATAAGTTATAAGGTTTTACTGGGTTTTACCTGTTTTTGTTATCTTCAGTCTTTTCATGTTCATGTGTCAGTATGGCTCAATTTGTAGAACATCCCTCTACACTACAGAAAGTTATGGGTTCTAAGCCCACACTGGGATTAGGATCATAACATAAATGCTGGCACTTGAGTACAGACTAAGGGGATGCTGTACTATCAATTATGCATAGCTGAAAGGTCTAGAATCATACTGTAAATGTATAAAAACCAATCCTACCCCTTCCTTTTGCTGTCTAAGAATTCTGTATTTCTTCCTCATCCTGTTGCCTGCTTAGATATATTTGGAGATTGCCCCATGTTCTAATCAACTTCTGAGAAGATGTGACACAAACTATATTTCAGAGGAGCAGATATCAACCAGATGGGGGAGTTGTTTCATGGCAAATTGACCAGGGTGGATAGCATCAGATGTGTAGAAGAATGATGGGGTGGGGGCAGCTGTCAATGGGATAATTTTTAAAGCAACAAAGTCATGCACAAGAATTGTAACAACATTAAACAGGTACAAGAAACCAATACAGTACTCAGAAAGGGTCAGACAGGCAGTGAGGGCCAAGAAAAAGGCTTTCACTAGGTACAAGAACATGCAGTGGGAGGAGGAATAGGGAGATTACCAAATAAAAAAAGTAGGAAATCAAAGAGAATGGTCAGGGTGGCAATGGCAGACATGGAGCTGCATATTGTGGAGGGGGTCAAGGGTGGGGAAAAACAATTCTTAAGCTATATTAAGGAAAAAGAAAAGCAGAGAGGGGGTATTGTTAGGCTACAATGGGGGAGGGTACTAGAGGAAGATGAACAAAAAGCAGCTCTCCTTATCAATTACTTCTGTTGTGTATTCACAAGGGAAGACAGTGGGCCCCTGAGTGACAGTAGCATCATGGAGCTGTCAGGAGCATTCCTAAAATAAGGCAACCACTATTTGCCACAGAAATGATCCAAAAGGTGTTTGAAGACCTAAAGACAGATCAAGGCTAAGGGCACCCACGGGTACTCAAGCAATTGGCTGCTGAACTGGCTGACCCCTAGTAGGTCTGTTCAATAGCCCAGTTCAGACTGGGGTAAGTTCAGAAAAACTAAAGGGTAGTGGATGTAGTTCTGCTACACAAGTGGAGGGGAGCAACTGGGGAGTAATGCCCCTGTCAAACTTACCTGTGTAGTGAGTAAACTGATGGAGTCACTGATCAGAGATAACCTTGTGAACTACCTAGAGGGCAATGATCTACAGGATAATAAACAGCAGGGGTTTGTGGCTGGAAGATCTTGTCAGACAAACCTGACAGTTTTCTTGATTTACTTAACATTGATTTCAGAAAGGCTTTTGACTCAGTGCCACACAGAAGAGTACCAAAGCAGCTGGAGGGCCTGGGTGCAGCTAGAAACATATCTATATGGGTAGGAAATCAGTTAACAAATATACAGCGGAGGGTGGTGGTAAATGGGATTAAATTGGAAAAGAGGGAGGTCATGAGTTGGGTGCCACAGGGATCTGTTCTGGGTCCTGTCCTCTTCAATATGTTCATCAGTAACATTGGAGAGGGAATCTGGTGCAAGATGTGTCTCTTTGCAGATGACACAAAACTCTGCAGTAGGGTAGATATTGACAAAGGGATAAGGGAGATGCAGAGGGATCTACAAAGGCTAGAGAGGTGATCTAAGGTTTGGCAGTTGAAATTCCATGTAAAAAAAAATCATGATTATGCACCTAGGTAAAAGAAACTCCAGGACAGAGTACTGGATGGGAGAGGTTAAACTGAGCACTATGGCAGAAGAAAGGGACCAGGAAGTCATCATTAGTGACTCCCTCAAACAATCAAGTCCGTGTTACATGGCCTATACAATAGTATAGTATAGTTGAGGGAGGCAGTTTAGCGCAGTGGTTTAAGGCTCTGAACTGTAAATCTGGTGACATCTAGCAGACCAGACCTGGGATTGAATCCCACAGCTTCCACTTGCAGACTGTGTGACCCTGAGCAAGTCATTTAACTTCCCTGTGCTCCCAGGTCACACCTGTGAAAAAGCTTTCAGCTTAGTGTTCTAGTCCTGGTTAAACAGCTAACAAAAAAAAAAAGGCTAGTAGGATGCTGGTGTGTATTGAAAGTGGTATTGACACTAGGAAAAAGGAGGTACTACTGCCTCTATATAGGTCAATGGTGAGGTCCCACCTGGAATACTGTGCTCAGTTCTGCAGTCCTCGCCTATGCAAGAACAGGGACAAGCTGGAGAAAATGCGACGCAGGGTGACCAAGATGATTCATGACCAATAGGGTAGATCTTTTGAAGATCGTCTCAAGGCACAGGATGTGTACTCACTGGAGACCAGGCGTGGGGTGGGGAGTGGATATGATAGAGACTCTCAAGTTCCTGAAGGAAATAAACAAGGTGAACTGCTGGGAGCCATTTAGCATGACTATGGAGTCAAGAACCTGAGGTTATGAGTGGAAACTGGTGGGGGGAAGGTTTAAGAGGCATGTGATGAAATTCTTCTTATGGAAAGGGTGGTGCAGTCATGCAGCAGTCTGCCAGCTGAGATGGTGGGTGCCAGGATCTTAAATGATTTCAAGCATGGCTGGGACTGAATGAAGTGTTTGGTGGTTGCTCAGATCTGTAATTGTAGGGAAGGGAGCCGGTGTAGAATGTGAAGGATAAAACCCCATGTGGACAATAGGTCCTGGGCAGATAGGGAACTTCATGTAGACTAGATGGGCCTTTGGGCTTTTTTTTCTTTGTGTCATTGCCTGTATTTCTATGTTTCTTTATCTGGATGAGAAGCAGAAAATGAGGCAGCACATACATTGTAATGGATTCTACTATATTAGACATTTCCATCTTTTAAAATAAAATTTCACTTTTCCAAATGAATTACAGCAGTTTCCTCAGCACGTCTTCTGAGCTTTTGATTATGTGAATGCCTGCACATTTTACAATGGAAAAATCTCCTTTCACTTATAGCTTCTGTTCCGCAGTATATAATTTATCGTACTGTACCTTAGTTCAGTAGTGCCATTTTCTGCCATTATATTTTATTTGTAGTATGACTGTGTTTGTACTGCATAAATCATGTAATTTGTTTGTACTATGGTTCATGTCAATGACAGAATACAAAATCATGTTCTGTTGTATTACATTTTGTCCCATGCTGTTAATAATGGTAGAAATTAGGGAGGAGATTTGAAGACAGATGACTGTCATGTGTATCATCACTCAGCAGAGGAAGAAATGGTTTCCTACCTTGCCACATTTTATTTGAAGGTTGCAAGAATGTTACATCTCACTGGTGTTTCATAAGGTCTGTAAGTCTCATCAGCAGAGTAGTTCAACAATTGAATTTAAACATATTTTAAGTTCATATTTATTTTAGCTCTCTACTCTCTGTAAAGTAACATTTTAAGGCTAAGATGAAACTGACTCATGTTCCTGTAGGTGCACACATGGGCCAAATTATGTTTTGGAGTGAGAGTCACTCCTTTATCGGAGGAAGAAGGTGGTAGAAAGTAGAATAAACACACATAGAAAAAGGTTGCACCTTAGATTTAAAAGCATTTATTCTGCAATTTCAAAACCATGAAAATGGGTATTTATTATCTTGGCAAACATGTGTTGCAATAAAAGGATGTTATTTCCCAAAACAAAAGGTAGGGTGTTCAATATAACAGTAGTGGTAGCAGACGCATTGAATGAATTAGAAAGGAACTGAATTGGAGTCTGAATTGTATTGACTAGGGAACAAAATAAGAAGCTTGAAATACAGTAGCAGAGTAGCATGAGACACCAGAAAGTACACACAAACATGAGGTAGAAGAATGGGTAAGACTGCCTAAGAGAGGATCATCAGATAAGTGCAGCACCAATAAAGTATTGTTGAGCAGTAAATTAGAAAGAAAGCTGATGAGTGTGTATTATACACAAAAATGTTAAAAAGAAGATCCAAGTACACCACAACAAAAAGTGTAAAGGGTAAGATACTCAAATAAAATTGGAAAAGACGTAGGGCAGGAATTTATGGAGTTATCTGACCAGGGTGCTATATGGGGCGGCAGGTTGGCCAGGTGGTTACAATGCGAAGCTAAGACCCTGGAGACCCAGGTTTGAACTGTACAGCCATCACTTACACCCCATGTGACCCTGAGAAAACCAGTTAACTTTCCTGTGCTATATTTTTTCTTAGCTATCTCAGTGCTCCTATAGTCTCTATGTCCAATTTAGATAATAGCAACCCTCTCTCGCTTCTCCCTCTCCTGGATTGTAAAGCACTTTGTGATAGAGTTTGTACAAAGGGCAATATATAAAACCAAATTCCTTTTCTTTCCTGGCTACTGCATCACATCAAAATGATATATGTAAAGTACTTGACTAAATACCAATTGGCACTGACTGTTAAATGCTGTATCAGTGTGCATACAGTTCAAATTGAAGGCCTTGTGCACCATCCAGCTTTTACATCAGACAAAATGCTAATTTCTACCCTCTCTCTATTACAGATGACATTTAAATGATTTACAGTTAGCTAAAATATCTAAGTATTCAGAGTGAAAGCAGTACATTGACTGTGCATCCCAAGAAACTATGATCAGTTAAGTGGAAAACAGGTAGGCGGTAGAGAAATTTGTCATAGTAGGCATCAGTCATTCTTGCCCCATTTAAAAGCTACTTTAACATAACTGACAGGGCACTGGCTAGTTTGGGAGAGTAGAGGCCTCAGAATAAGTGAATGAAATTTCATGATGGTAAAATGATCAGATTACAAATTTTTTTTTTTTTTTTTTAATTTATTTATTTAGCTTTTGTTGACCGGGTAAGTGCACTAGACAAATCCTGCCTATTTTCAGGCACGACCTGGGGAAAGGGAATACAGATGAATGCCAACTGACCTTGAACCAGATTAAGCTGTTAGTGGTATTTTTAGTGAATGAGGGAAATTTGGCCAGGACACCGGGGAAATTCCCCTACTCTTTTCGATAAGTGCCATGGGATCTTTTAACATCCACCTGAACTACCACCAATCCAGGCAGACGATTAAGGTAAGCAATGTCTTCATCATTACAGAAAGGGTCCTGTTCATTAAAAAATTCAAACTACTATACTTAGTTCCCATCCACAAATCATTGTTTACCATCGGAATAGAATGGAAGAAGCTGATTTTGTGGATAGGGGCTTTAACTTGCAGAGAATGAGGAGTACCTCATTCTGTCATCCATTTTCAGACCAACCAATTTTATTTATAAAGTGCCTGCCCCACAAGGTTCAGATTGCGATACAAGAAAAATGGTCTCAGAAACAGACGCATCCCAATTCAGTCGAGACCGAATCAGCACTGCTTTCAAAATGCACAGAAAACACAGAACAGTCTTATGATGTCTGCAATAGGCTTTATTTGTTCATTTTAAGATATTCTTGTGTAAAAAGGCAATGTGAATGGCACACCATGCCAAAGACACACACTCTATGGCTTTGAATAAGGAGGGAGAGCAAATATCACTTGAACTCCTGCTGTTATAAGCTTGCTGAATCAACACACAGAACTAGCATTCAGAGTACTTTAGTTTAGTTTATTTCTTCGATGAATTGGCATTACACAATGAAACACAATTATTATAAACATTACACATTGAAACCAATAACTCACACATAAACAAAAATATAAATTCTGTTGAATCATTAATACATCAGAAAGTCAATAATGTAAACATTCAAGAGTAAGCCCAGCCTCGGAGAAAAAATGTGTATTGCATTCAGTCACTTTACACTATGGCCCGGATATTCAAAGGGGTTGCACATGAAGCAACAGAGTTGAGCCAGCGCTACCCTGCATTGCGCCCCAGTGGTATATTCAAATGGCTGCCAGGTGCAGCGCAAATCCCGATGTGCTAGGGCACAGTGGTAATGTATGTGGTGCAAATGCAGGGGGCGTGCCCATGCATATGTGGAACATCCCGATATTCAGCCTGGTATGTGCGGCGCATATGCTGGTATAACCCTGCATTGCACCACATTGGGGGGGGGCTCAAAGTTGAGCCTGTGAATAGGAGGAACAGCTCCTGGCCACCCACAGGTGGGCTGCTGTATTGCAGGGTGCAACACAGCAGCCGCCAGCCATGGGTGGCCACCCGCCCACCCAGAACACCATCCACAAGCACCCATATCTCCCTGGTAGTCTAGTGGTACCCCTCTCCCTCCCATTGCCATGATCGTGGGTATTAGTAATCAATTCCCACTCATTGGTAGTCTAGTGGTACCCCCCTCCCTCTCATTGCCATGATTGTGGGTATTAGTAATCAATTCCCACTCCCTGGTAGTCTAGCGGTACCCCCTCCCTCCCATTGCCATGATCACCATTAAACTGTATGTACTACATTCCCTGGTAGTCTAGTGCTACCCCCCACCCCCAATCCCTATCGCTGGTAAAATTCTGTTAAAACATTCCCTGGTGATCCAGTGGCACCCCACTTTCCACCCACCCCACCCACACACAGGACCCCTTACCCCCGCTCCCTCCCCCTCATTGGCGGGTGGCTGCAACTCATTTCCACATAACTGTTTTGATGCCTACCACTGGCAGCATACAGTATGTTATAAGCCCATTGGTCCACACTGTGGATTAATGGGCTTGCAAGACATATTGTTCTAGACAGTCACAAATATGTGAATAAAGTCATTCACATATTTGAGACTATCATACAATATGCCTGCAAACCTATTGGTCAACAGTGTATACCAATGGGCTTACAACATATATAAGCTGTCATTGGGTGGTTGACCGGGCAGTATACAGGCAGGCTGCAGCCGCCTGCCAATAATGGGAGGCGGGGGTGGGCAAGGGGGCATGTATGGAGGTGGGTGCCACTGATCACCAGGGACTGTTTTTATGGACTTTACTGGTGATTGGGACTGGGGTTGGGGGTTATCACTAGACTACCAGGGAATGTAGTATGTACAGTTCAACGGCAATCATGACAATGGGAGGGAGGGGGTACCACTAGACTGCCAGTGTATTTACTTATACTGATGCCCACTGTCAGGCCGACAGGAGAGGGGCACCCCTAGACTCTAGGAACCCCACAGTCCACACATCATTCTGTGCAGGGCACTTGGTGCATTTTGCTGGGCTGCCCTGTGCAAGGCATGCAAATGGGGCTATAATGATATGCAAATGACCTAATTCGCACCTTGCATGTATTATGGCCTCATTTGCATGCCCTCTGCTGAATATCAAGGGTGCAGCACCCAGCACAACTGCAGTTGCGCTGGCACATCCCCCTGCTCCCGATCTGTGACTTGTGCCAGCACAGTGCCACTGCGCTGTGTGCAGTCTGTGTCATATTCAACAGTGCTGTGCCATGGGGCATCACCATTGAAAATGACCTTTTTCTGACCCCAGTACACCCCTGATGCACTGCACTGACGCTTGTGCCATTGCCAGGCCCAGTCTGAATATCCAGGCATTACTGTACATATTTCTTTCTAATTTTAGTTGTTTCTGTCAGAAACATTGCTAGGTTATTCAGTAAATTATCATTTTCAGAAGTAAATAATAAATCCAGAGTATATCTAGTAGGAAAATTCATACCTTTCATGTATTGTCCTAAGTATCTGTGTCTAGAATCAGAATACTATGAAGAGCGAAGTGTGACTTGCAAGATTTTCTTCATTCAGTGCACAGTAACATGTGGTCCTGTTTGTATTTCCTTTATCATATCTAGTTTCCAGAATGTTACTTGAAAATATTTCAAATGTCAATTTAGTTAAAATGAACCTGAAATCTGGAAAGTGAATAGAATTCTGGTAATATTTTAGATTGTACTCTTTGAAGTTATTACAAGCCAGGAAGCAACTTTCAGATGTTTTATTTCTGCCAAATCTATTCTCTTTGATATATTCTGCACGTCTCAAGATCTTTTTCAATATATCACACTTAATTGTATATTACTTTCAGCCCATAACTTTAGTTGATTTAGATCATGTTTTTCTATAAGAGAATAAACAGCAGTTAACCACCCTTTCTTATTCAAGGAGAGTAGTTTTTCCTTTTCTTTTATGGCTTTCCCAAGAAGCATTTTTTTTATTTTCTGCAGTTAATTTAACCCACAAGTTTATCATTCTTGTATGTACCATATGCTCAAATTTTATTTGGCCTATTTCTGATCTTACTAAGGAATTAGGAGTACTCAAAGGTAGTCTTAAAATTTGTTTATATGTTTTATTAAAAAATGATTCAATTTTACTTTTTCTATTCCCCAGATTTCTGCAAGATATAGCGCTTGACTAATTGTTTTCCCATTTATTGCCTTGATGACAGGTGTCAAAGCCAAGCCACTATATACATTATTGAACCTCTTTAAGGCATTTACCACATAATCTAACTTGTTCTTTGTCCAGATTACATGTCTTGTCCATCAACTGTTGTCAGTAAAAAGGACTTTCAAATACGGGAACTCATGAACAAAGTCTAGTTTCTTTTGTGCAAGTATTAGTTTCCTATATTTTTTTAACTGAGCCAAAAATCATAATATTGGATTTACTAGTATTTAGTTTGATATTATGTTTTGCACACAATATATCTAACTTGTCCAAAGCTCACTGAAGGCCAAGCCTTATAGTTGATAATATTGCCAGATCATTGGCATAAGCAAGGACTGGGATTCTTTTCAGTAGAATTGTAGGGCAGCGAAGAACCGAATTGTCCAATTTTTAGGATCCCATTGATGTATAAATTAGCACAAGGGCGCAGCCTTGTCTTACACCTATCCCAGTGTTTGTATTCATAGTAAATTTATTCAGCTGTAATAGTTCACTGAACTATGTCCACTGAATAAAATGAAGACAGATATCTGCACACTTGTCATGCTGACCAATGGCTTAGCATATCAGGCACGACTGCTGAGACACTAGCTGGCATGATTAAGTGTATGGGAGAGTGGTGAGCTGTTCACTTTGACTACAAGTCCTCCACACATTTGTGTGTAAAAAAATCACCACAAACTGAGATAGTGGTTTGGTCGCTCCTTCAATACTTGCCACTTTGGGGTGGCCAGGTGGATTCTCTCAATCTTTGTGTACTCTGGCATTTGAGAGGTTTGTGTGTGAAACTGGACTATCTATTAGGTAATGAATAAGATAAGAGTATTCATTTATTTTATAGTGGTGTTAGAAGGAAGTATATTTTCACAAGGCTATCTGGAGACAGAGCTCTATTTACCCACAAAAGGAGTGTCATTCAACTTGTGTGGTTATTTACTCCCAATGGTTCAAGATTTAGTTCCCCCAAACTGAGCAACCACACATCTTTCTGAACTGACTGTACTATCTTAGAACATGACTGACAGACACCTGTCTTAATCTGCTTTTGTCTCTACCCACTAATGAACTTTTTTTAAATGAAGTTTTTCAAATAATTTTTAAATTATATTTAGTAGTCTGATTGCTGGATATAATTCTAAATTCACCCTACCCTCCTTTGTTATAAACTGGGACATAGCAAATGACTGCATATAAGTGACCTTACACTATACTATACCATGCTACACCACAGAATTTACATGCAGCTTCTAGCCATCACAGGAAGGACAAACCAAGCAAATGGTAGAGCTTTAAAAAATGAATTGTACATCTCCATGTTTCATGTTTATAGTAATACTGGTTTTCAAACAAAATCATGTTTAATGTTTTCTTTGTATGTTTTATTCACATTTTAGAAATGATCAGCTATAGTTGCCAGTGAATGTAGACAACATACTGTATTAACAAGTGTTTGACAGCAGTTTGCATGTTGCTAACATTCAATGACAACTGGAATTGAGTTGATCAAATAAGGTCAGAAAAATTTTGATGTCTTGAAATCTGCCAATTTTCTGAGAATTAAAATCTGTTGGATTGGGTATTTTCTAGTCTGAGATCCAGTCCTTCTGTAGGTTGATACCTGTATCGAATTGTACCAGATCCAACTTATCAGATCTGATGTGAGCATTGGCACTTCCTGCATCACCATGTCATACCTGGAAAACAATTATTTTGGGTCCTGTGGCATCCTCACCCCATGCAATGAAAAATTAAGTTAACTTACTGACATGTGTTTTCCTTCCTTCCTTCCTTCCTTCTCCTTCCTTCCTTCCATACAGTGGCACACCTTACCTAACCCCATCCCAAATCTGACAATCAAGTGGCAGTGCAGCACCTCCTGCTATTTTCCTCCAGTGATTACCAGCATAGCACCCCACTCACCTCTTTGACTGGCTGCCGTAGAACCCTGATCACAAGAGATGTGTAATTTATTACATTACAGAATCTACATGCCACAGTGCTGCTCTGCTCATTCACTGTTATCTTTGTTTCAATTGCCCAACAATTTTTCATGCAATTGAAGAATACTACTGAGCAGCTCTGAAAGGTACAGGATAATGCTCAGCTCTATGTCCAGGAGACACTCAAATACACCACTGTTGAAGGATGATAAAAAATATTTATTTGATAAAAACACTTCCTTTCACCATGGGTGTAAAACATACAGTAGCACCCCCAACAAACATCAAGGTTTCACATCACACTGACGCTTTTTCAAGATCTTGAAAAATCATCAGTGTGATGTGAAATGTTGACGTTTGTGGGGGATGCTATTGTGTGTTTACACTCATGGTGGAATGATGTGTTTTTATTGAATAAATACTTTTTATCATGCTTAAGCAGTGGTGCATTTGAGTGTTTCCTGGGCATAGAGCTGAGCACTATCCTGTACCTGCCTGTGCTGCTTCTACTTGGCTCTGTCCCTGGTGTCTAGCAGCCACCTTTTTTGTTTAAGTTTACCAACTGAGCTGCACTGCACCATGTAGATTTTGTAATGTATCATGTTTTTGTGATAAGGGTTATATCGCAGCTTGCTAAGGAGGTGAGTGAAGGGCTGTGCCAGTCACCATTTGGAGGGAAGGGCATGGGGTAACACCCTATCACTTGACTCTTGCATTTTGGATGGGTTGAGGGAGAGAGTGGCACTTGAAGCTATGGACAAGAAAATAAGGACCACATACTGTATAAATTTTTTTTTTTTTTTGGTCAGGATATCATTTTAGCAGGCGTGCCACTGGAAACCATGGGCTGTTTTATTTATTTATTTTTTTAATTTGCAGGTGGTCACACTATACTTGGAAGGCTATGCCTGTGGTTCAATGGACAAGCAGCCATCCACTCCCCCTTCCTGTGCTATATAAGCAGTTCCTCTGAGCCTCTCTCTCAAGCACTTTTTCTTTGCAGTTGGAGGCTCTGTTGGTCTGTCCTTTGCAGCCTGCTTGGGCCTGCCCTTCCTTCCTTGCTGTGTTTTGGCTCTGCTTCTTTCTGTTGGACTTCTGTTGTCTGTTCTCCTGCATTTGGTTTGTATTGTTTGCCTCCAGCTGTGTGCTTTTTGTGTTGCTTGTTCCCTGTTCTTCTGTGTTTGTGTATCCTTTGTTTTGCTTTCTTTGGGAGGGGCTCCTGCTTTTAAACTCATTGTATTTGCTAATCCAGAGCTCATGTTACTTGTTGCCATTTACTCACATTGCAACTGCAATCATTATCTGTGTGTTTCAGCTCAAGCTGCTTCCCTGCTGCTGCTCTCCATGCTATGCTCCTTAGTTGTTTCACCTGGTTCAGGCTCACTCTGAACCCTAAATCATGAAGCTCAGTCCTGCTTCCTTAACTTATACCACTCACCTCATTGTTGCTATCTTCACTGCACTGCCTAGCCAATTTTCTGCTTTCAGAGCATTGCCTCCCTACAATCTATGTTAATTTGAATTGTTACCCATACAACTCATAATTACTCAATACTGATGAAGATCATCTATTATGTTTGCACACTGCTATTATGCTATGGAGGTCAGCTAAGCTACCGCTGATGCTATAAACTAGTTTTAATGTCTGCATGTGGGTCACAGTGCCTTCCCATCGCTTCTTGTTTTTCCTATGGCGGGGGACTAGAGTGTTGTTGAGGAGCCATGGACCCATGTGGTATACTTAACTCATGTTTGAATCCTGCTTTTGCTACTAAAATCCTCCAAGTATTTTGTCACCTTTCATTGGCTTCCTAGATGGCCTGGCTGGGTTGCCCTACTATTCATATTTGCTGCTCATTCAACCTCTGTGCAGGTCCGACCATTTCCTTACTCTGCTTACTGATCTACGTGCAGGTCTACTCATTGCTTATGCAATTCATTTGCTCAACACTCACTACTACCATGTCTGACCTATATGAGGGTCCCACCACTCAATACTTTATTCAGCTCCTCCTCAGTTGTTTTCTGGGCATGCCAGCCATAACCATTCCATGGCACAGTGCCTCCTGCAGCCAACGGTCTAGCTCTGCACCTCTGAAGTCCACATCTTGAGCTTGTCTTACTTGGGGCAGGGTCTTTCTCACCTGGCCCATAGCTGGGAATGTCCTCACTCCAGCCATGGCTTTAGCTGTTTGAGACTTGATGGCAGTTTCTGGTGTAGAATTTAAGACTAGCCATGAAGGGTGGTTACAGTGATCTCCTTTGGCTCTAGTATTCTACTAGCAAGGCACTTCACTGCATTCTCCCTATGACTGCCTCTTGTTCACTTGGTTTGTTTTTAGGACAGGTAGGCCAGGTAAGTGCCTCAGCAGTCATTGCTCTCCTTCTCTTGCCTTGGTTGCCCCAATGATGCAGAGCATTCTCGCAACCTTCCATGGCATTCCGGTTAGAGGGATCGGTTGAAAGCTTTCCTCCAAATTGGAATATGTTCCAGACCCCTTTAATTGGGTTTCTAAATTGCAGCAGCAGAGTGGTCACTAAACAAAACATCCCAAGTCTGGAGGGAAGGTGATCTAGGCCTTGGATCCCCAGAGATTTTCTCCTCAAATGTTTTTTCTTTTCTCCTTCGTGCCTCAGGTCATAAGCTGTAGTTAGCAGTATTTAATGTTCCCTAGTTCATTAGGTAGGTTCTGCTGTTGGATGGAGGTGGATGGTGTCCCTACTTGCCATTCCCTCTCTCCTTAGGAGGCCCTCTCAATCTCCAGCACAACTCATCGTACTCATGCCGTTGCTAACCTGTGCATCGCATTACATTATAAAGCTGCCTGGTGCCTAATCTACTACTATGCCACACAGCTACTGATTGTGAATGTGCTTTTGTACTACTACTTTTCTTTTGGGGATGCTTCCTAAGGTACCTTTAGTCAAGGGAATCATCCCATGGAACCTCTAGGGGTGGAACCCTCTTCAAGGGTTCCTTGCCTTTGGTGCGTCTAACAGGGTGGTAATTCCTCTGGAATAGAGAGCGCGATCAGCCAAAACCAAGTAACACAGTTGCACAAGCATTACATCATACTGGCTGTGTAGGCCATTGAATTGGAAGGCTATACCTGTGGTTCAATGGACAAGCAGCCAGCCACTTCCCCTTCCTGTGCTACATAAGCAGTTCCTCTGAGCTCTCTCTCTCTCTCTCTCTCTCTCTCAAGCACTTTTTCTTTGCCTCACCATCCTACCCTCCTCCTCCAGTGGCATCGCCTCTCTCCATGATATGCTTCTGAAGTTACCTTTAGCCAGGGAATTGTCCCATGGCACCTCTAGGGGTGGAACCCTCTTCGAGGTTTCCTTGCCTTTGGTACCCCTACAGGGTGGTAATTCCTCTGGAACAGAGAGTGTGATCGCCAAAATCATGTAACACAGTTGCACAAGCATTACATCATACTGGCTGCGTAGACTGGAACTGAATGCCACTGATCTGAAATCCAGTTCAACCTTGGATTGGATTTCAAAGTGGATTTCTCATTTCCCTGACTATCTGCCAAAGTCTGGTTGAATTGGATTTGGTTCCATTTGAGCACCACTAGGCTAGAATTAGTCTTTTTTTAGAAACAGCAATAAGATATAGTTTAAGAAACATTAAATGGAATTATGTTTACAATCCTATAACAATATCAGCAAACCAACATGAGAAATGAAGTCAGGTTTTAAAGGTGTTCTACTGTAAAATATCTGTTTTGCAATTTCATAACACAAATCAGTTACTTGAAAAATCTATGATGTAGCAAGGTGTAACATAGCATGGTGTCGACTCCCTCAGTTACAATAACTTTCCATGATTTAGGGACCTAATCAGTTTCCACAATTTTATCCAAAAGTTTCAACACAAGCGGCACCCACTATTCAGGGTGTAATATAAATATTCCTAGAAGTATCATGTCATTACTTACTGACTTCTGGAAAATTAATGTCTAATAGCTTGTTTTAATCTTGTAGTTGGAAGATGTTCTCCTGGATCAATAAAAAGGCTCTACAATGAACAACCCACTTGTTTTTGTTTACATGAGGTTCTAGAGAATGTTTCAAGGATCCTGTGCCTTTGACCATGAAATGCCAACATTTTTTAATATCCTTGTTCATTTCAGACAGCATTATTTCCGTCAGGCTTTTTTCTGGAAAGTTACTTTTTTCCCAGAATAACTCTATATAGTTTCCTTAGATAAAGACTTTGCGTTAGTACCTTTTACTGGACCAACAAAATATGTTTTGTCCAATGACAGGGATCAAATTATGGACTTTGTTTATCTGTTTATAAAATGACCAATGTGGTAGCAAATATTTCTAGTTTCCTTTGCAGGTTCATTTCTCTGTCTTCCAGTCTTGAAGGATTTGACCTTATTTGATCTTACTTCACTTGTTGTAGCATTCAGTTTGGATTGTTTACATTCTCCATCAAACAAGCCTGCAGAGATTTTGCTCTCTGTAACTTGTTGCATCTTATATACTGAAAATTTTGTGTAAGTCAACTGAACATGTATGTCCAAAAAGAGAAAACATTTACAGTCTTGCTCTTTTCCAATATTTGTTTAATATCGCTTCCCTTTAAGAGTTTCATAGCTCTTCTTTGTATTAAATTATCCCATATTGTTCTTTCATTATATATAGCTCCATCAAAATTTCTTTGCCTAACATCCTCTTAAAATTCCAGAGAGAATGTTTCACCTAAGCTAAGGGCTATATGTACCTTAAATTCTAACACACCATGGCCCAGATATTCAAAGCTTTGCACGGTGTACAAACAGTTTGCGCTGGTTTAGCATGGGATTAGTGTGGGTCTGCTATATTCAAAAGGCCAACTAGCATGCGGAAACTGTACTAGTGCTGGGCAAACCATAATGATATGCAAGGGACAAACTGAACAGGAATACAGGCACTATGGGATATTCAGCAACTAGCGCTGCACTAAAGTGTTTAGTGTGACTTAGTGCTACCCTTTGCATGGTACAAATTACCACCCAGGAAAAGCTGGTCTTAACTCTGGGAAAACAGCTTTGTGTGACATTGTGGCCTTGTGCGGCATTAGTGCAGCTTTAGCGTGGCCTTGCATGACCCTAACATATAACTATGACACAGAGAAAAAGCCAGACATGGAGGTAGGATGCTGCTCACTGATGGCACCACAATGATGCCAACTGCTGCCACCATTCCCAGCCATGCTAGGCAGTATGTGGTGACCCAGCCCCCGGGGGCCACCATTGTAGTGTGGCCATACAGCACAAACCTGCAGACCATACATCTGTGGTGACCAACAGATGCCAGCACACACATGCAGCACTGTGGGCATGGTGGATGCTGAGGGGAGGGTGTCCAGGTGTCCAGGCCTCACTACAGATTGGATGCAGCCACAAGGCTGGGAAACAGCATGCAGTGCACATGGGCCAGGATTGGGAATACCCCAATACCAGTGTACCTATCCAATCATACATGCCTCCCAATCACATACTGCACAGCTGTACATACACCACAGCACACACAGCTGGCCATGTCTATGTCACTATGAGCATTCCATGCCAGAGGTGCAGCATCTGTGGGTCACACGACAGTGTGGCGGTAATGTCCACCGGCAGTACACACCTGCAAGGTGTCCCTCAGACTACTGGCCCCCTTGCTACTGTGGTGTCTGCTGTGCACTGTAGCATGCCCTACAGTGTGACAGTTGCATGCATCACCACCACCCACCCCTATGCTGTGATGTCCCCTGGGGTACACAGTGCTATGCTGTACTGCATACATGTAGCCTGCAGCAACCATCATGCACTGTCAGACTGACCTACAGGTGGAGCTGTGGCCAGACCTGGCCAGCCCCTGTAGTTCCAGACTGACCTACAGGTGGAGCTGTGGGACCCTGCAGTAATGCTGGGCAAACTGCATGTAAATCAGGGCATAATGAGATGCTAATCTGGATGTTTGCCCAGAGACCACCTAAGTAGGCTCATTTGCATGTCACTTTTGAATATGGTAAATCTTAGCACCGGATAAATGTGTTTGCACCAGGCAAACAGTTTAGCTTCATGCTAAAGCCACGCAAATGTGTTAGCGTGGCACTAACAGTTCAGGGAATATTTTACAGTTTTGAACGCTGTTCTTTCACATCTGCTGCTGCCTGCAGCTGTACTGGGTCCATGCATTTGCTGGCACACACATTGGCCACAGAGTTCACCTCTACCTACCCTCATGTCACTGTGCACTGTGTTGTTGTTGTGGTTTGCACTTCCTAGTTGCTATATTCAGTACTGTCTTATTCCAGGGCTACGTTTGCCCTGCACTCCCAGACCAGTTTGCATGGCCTCATTCTCATGCTATATTCAGAAGCTGTTTGCCCCAGGCTATTCCTTTTGAATATAGCTTGCTTTGTGCTCTGGGCTAAGTTTGCCTGTTGGGCAGTCTAATTTAGCCCCGGGGCAAAGTTTTGAATATCTGACCCCATGGTAGAAGTGTGTTCATGCACTGTCTACCAGTCCACAAGAAGCCACATGGACATTTGTTGTAAAGGCTGCCATATTTCCTCCCTTCTCACTAAAGGAATGGGGCAGCCATGGGGTTCCCCCATGCCTGTGTGCAAACAAAAAGCACTTGGTAAATAAGAGTGCAGGCAAAAGGGTGACACCTAAGGTGAGTGGCGCAGAATTGGTCACCCCACAGCCAGACCGCACATGGTGCCTGCCTGATCTTCTGAGGGGTGCTATGTCCCCCACACCCCCTACTATCTATATAATCACCTCCACCCACCCTGTATCAGAGAAGTGACATGCACAGTATACCACATCCCAAACTCCCTAATGGCCACATTAGTCATGCACTGTTTCAGGTGTCCACATTATAGGTCCCTCTTTTCTGTTCCTGGCAATGGAATATGCAGCCATGGTGACCCCAGCTGCTGGAGTGGAGGATGGGGGAAATAAAGAACTAATAGGAAGATGCTTAAAAAAATCATAAAACTATGCATGGAGAACAGTTCTGTGTGTGTGTGTGTGTGTGTGTGTTCACAGCAAATGCCTAAAGTGAATGTTTTATTCTTTATTTTTTTTTACTTGTTTGGAAATTGTTGACAATGAAAGGCATGCTGAGCTGAAAATCATATCCAGGCTTGGCCAGGGGTGGGGAGGGAAACAGGAGAGATTAGTACTATAGAAGCTGATATGGGAGCAGCATACTACTACAGTCAGTCAAAAGTAATAACTGAAGCTTACTACTGGCAGTAGTCAGGCAATGACCCCAACAACATAATAAGTTACAACAATACATGATCATAAAAAGTGTACATAAATAAATAAAGACAATATATAGTTATATTTTAATATAAAAGGCTGAGGAATTACAGTATCACATGCTAATCTATTATGATAGATTCATTATACAAGCAAACAGAAACAGACAGACAGACAGAAAGATAGACAGATGAACAGACAGATGAGCAGTAAGACAGATAGGTATCTAGATTGATAAGAAACAAACGAGAGCAAACATACAGTGGTTTGAGATAGTAACATAATTGCAAAATAGAATAGGTAAAATGGAAGAGATAAGGAAGAATGGGAGTAAAAACAGGAGGGGATGGGAAGGAAGGGAAGACAAAGGGCTAGGAGGGGAGCTACTAGAAGTGGAAGTTGCAAAACTTGGAAGACCATGTGCATGAACACCCACAGCCTGGGAAATAAAATCCTGGGCCTAGTGGCCTTGATGGCAGAGGTGGACCTGGACATTGTCACTGTTACCGAGACAGGGTACATGAGAAACCATGAATGGAATATAGCCATGCCAGGTTGCACTCTGTTTAGAAATGACAGGGTAGGAAAAAGGGTTGGAGGGGTGGCTGTCTACATCAGGGAGGGAATTAAAGCAACTGAAGTTCACTGGATGTAGGTGGGAGTGGAAGCACTGTGGGTCACCCTGGAGACAGGAAATGGTACTGCCATTCATACTGGCATGATTTTCAGATCTCCAGCACAAGGGGAGAAGATGGATGGGGTACTAGTGGAAGCCATCCATGAAATGACAGCCAAAGGTGAAGTGTTGCTGGTGGGAGACTTCAATTTACCTGATATGTATTGGAGCGCCCAAGCTGCAGCCACAGCCAGGAGCAGAGGCATCCTGAATGTCTTCTAGGGGGCATGCCTCAAACATCTTGTGGAGGAAACAACCAGAGAAGGAGCAGTATTCGATATGGTACTCACCATTGGAGACAGAGTCACTGATGTAATGGTGGGTAGCCACCTGGGGTCCAGTGATCATTGTACAGTGTTGTTTAATATAAGAACAGTAGAGGAGTAAAACCACATGAAAACAAGGGTCCTGGATTTCAGACAGATTGACTTTGCAAAAATGGGAGAATGTCTCAAGGAAGCCGAGGCAGGGGAATAAGAAGGTGAGGATGTAGAGAAACAATGGGCTAACCTTAAGGGAGCCATAGCAGAAGGAACAAGCCTTTGTGTTAGGCATTTAAGCAAAACGAAGAGAAAGAAAAACACTATAGTTCTCAAAGGATGTGTTTTGAAGGTAAGAGAGAAAAGGTTAGCTTCAGGAGGTACAAGGAAACACAGAGGGGGGAAGACAGGGAACTGCATCTAGAAAAGTAAAGGGAGGTGGGGAAAGCATTCATGAGTGCAGAGGTGCAAATGGAGGAAAAAAATAGACCAGGCAATTAAGAGAGGAGACAAGACCTTTTTCAAGTACATTAGTGAAGACCATGCCCCACTGTGCCTTCATTACTCTTCTCAGAAAGAGGAAGCGACCAGTGAAAATGTGCATTGCCCCTCCAGCACCTAGCAAATATCCAGGGAAGGAATTAACTGGTTTTAACTGACAGAATGTGGGGAGACCTTGATGATTTTTTTTAGAGCTAGGCATTGACTTTATTAATGAAAATTGGAATGATTTATCTGTATAGGACACAGAAAAAATAATCATACATTTACAAGAAGACATTAAAACAAAAATATACATTAAGGGTGGGATATTCAGAAGAGTTGTGCTGTGCAACCCACTGATGTGCTCCGGTGTGATATTCAAAGGGGGATTGAGCCTGGCACAAATGACGATGCGCGGAAGCGCATCAGTAATGTATGCGGCACAGGTGGGGGTGTGTGCTCATGCATACTCCGCACATCCCGATATTCAGCCTGGGATGTGCTGAGCCCATGCATGTGCAACCCCTACCTGCGCTGCACACAGGTGAGCCAAAAAAAAAGGAGCAACAGCTGGCCACCCACAGGTGAGCTGCTGTATTGAAAGGTGCAACATGGCAGCTGCCACCTGTGGGTGGCCACCCAAGCTCCGGCTGCACATTCATGGTGGCACCCCCCCATGCCTAATCATGGGCATAAGTAGAATAATAAAAGTCCCATATCCCTGGTGGTCCAGTGGACTGCTCACAGCCTGATCGAGGACATATGTAGAAGTGATTAACAAGCCTATATCCCTGGTGGTCCAGTGGACTGCTCACAGCCTGATTGCGGGCATAAGTATGTTTTAAACAGTTAACACTATCCCTGGTGGTCCAGTGGACCAGTTGCAGCACGGTCATGGGCATATGTAGGAAAATATTAGTCCTATATCCCTGGTGGTGCAGTGGACTGCTCACAGCCCGATCGTGGATATCGGTAATAAATAATTACACACCAGTCCAACCCTGGTGGTCCTGCGGTAACCCCTCCTCACCCGCCTACTGAGCCCCACCACCTTGCTCCCCCCAGTCAGTGGTGGGTGGCAGCTCCCCACCCACTTGCCGCCCCACCACCCGCCAACTGACTCCATATGGTAGGGCTGTACGTGCATTGGTCCATAGCATGAGCCAATGGGTGTGCAGACCATACCGTACTACACAGTCCAGATATGTGAATGGATCCAATCACATATCTGGACTGTGTAGTATGGTACGGGCTGCATGCCCATTGGCTCATGCTGTGGACCAATGGGTGTACAGCCCTACTGTATGGAGTCAGTCAGCAGGTGGCGAGGCAGCAAGTGGGTGGGGAGCTGCAACCTGCCGCTGACCCGGGGGAGTGGGGCGGTGGGACCTAGTGGGTGGGTGGTGAGGGGGGTACCGCTGGACCACCAGGGTTGGAATGGTGCATAATTATTTATTACTGATGCCCGTGATCGGGCTGCGAGTGGTCCACTGGACCACCAGGAATATAGGACTAATATTTTCCTACATATGCCCATGATCGTGCTGCAAGTGGTCCACTGGACCACCAGGGATAGTGTTAACTGTTTTAAACATACCTATGCTCATGATCAGGCTGCAAGCAGTCCACTGGACCACCAGGGATGGAGTTAACTGTTTTAAACATACTTATGCCCGCGATCTGGCTGCAACCGGTCCACTGGACCACCAGGGATGGAGTTAACTGTTTTAAACATACTTAGGCCCACGATCAGGCTGCAAGCGGTCCACTGGACAACTAAGGATAGAGTTAACTGTTTAGAATTTACTTATACCCACGATCAGACTGCAAGCGGTCCACTGGACCACCAGGGATATTGGACTTGTTCTTCAATTTACACATGCCCGTGATTGGGCATTGGGGCACTTTGCTGCAATGTACAGGGGTGTCAGTCCCAGACAGCTGCAGCCTGCATGCAAATGGGGCCATAATGACATGCAAATGGCCCCATTTGCACCTTGCATACATTATGGCCCCATTTGCATGTGCACTTTTGAATACCACAGTTGTTGCATCTATCGCAAGGGCACTTGTGCTTGTGCATCCCCCTGCTCCACTCTGGTCACTTGCATTGGCACAGTGCCACTGCACCATGTGCACTGCAGGTAGCCAGGGCGAGATGTTCAATGATGCTGTGCCATGGCACAGCTCCGTTGAATATCACCCTGTCAATGCCCCTGCACATCCAAGTTGTGCTGTGCCCAGGCTTGCACCACAGCCTGGCACAGTCTGAATATCCCACCCTATGTATCACAGACCTGGCAAAGTACAAACTTGGTTTGATGCTTCTTATAAAAAGGAAAAAAAGCATTATGGAAATTAGTAAAAAAAAAAAGTAAGAAAAATCCAGTTAAGGATAATTTCAATTTATTGAACAAAACTAGAAAATAATTCAAGAAATGTCTAGAGGAAAGAAACAAGAATTCAGAGTCACAATGAATAAATATGTATAATGCCATCCAGACTATTGATACAAAACAAATCTGGAAACTTGTTACCACTGGCACTTGTGAAACATAAACATCTTTAGCTATCTGTATCCCAAAGGAAACTTAGGTGCAGCATTTCAAATCAGTATTCAATAAGGAAGAACCTATGAGGTTAACTAACTATTTTATACATAGGGTGATGGCCTTGGACTATATTCCTGTAACTGTATTCTCACTGGAAGTGGAGGAAGCAATATTTGGGTTAACAAACAAGGTCCTGACCAAATCCCTGGAAAGATCTATAAAAAAATATTCTTTATTTTGGGTTCCTATTCTTACAATGTTTTTTAATCTTTGTTTAAAAAAGAGGTTTGCTCCATCATCATGGACAAAAAAATATTATTGTCCCAATATATAAGAATGATTTTATTTTATGAACTGAGTAATTTTAGACCTATAGGTCTGCTTGATATTAGTGTAAAAATCTTTACAAATATATTTTTAAATAGAATACTCTCTTGGATGGAAATTAATTCCCCTCTGTCCAAATATCAGGAAGGGTTCAGGGCCAATTTTTTGACAACAGATAATATTTACTGTTTTTTCATCTTATTGAGAAGTATGTAAGCTAAATTTTTTGCCTTGTTTGTTGATTTTCCATAAACATTTGATTCTGTAAATAGAGAAACCCTGTGGAAATATTCTAATACACAGGGGTTTACCAACTAATTTACTCATATCTATATTTTTGATGTACTAGAATACAACCACAACCATCAAATATAACAAAATGGGACATGTCACATACTACTTTCCTTCTCCTAGAGGAGTCAAACAGGGTTGTCTCCTTGCACCCATGCTATTTAGCATTTATTTTGATTCCTTATTACACACTGATAATCCAGAAAATGTTGAACCACCTAAGATTCAAAATACTCTGCTTCATATAATGGCATGTGCAGATGATCTAGTCCTTTTCTCTCTCATAAGTAAGGGACAACAAAATCAATTAGACCAATTACTGGTGAAGTGTCAAAGATTGGAGTTAAAAATACACCTAAAATAAGTAAAGTAGTTACTTTTGGTAAAACAAATATTAAGTACAAGTTTACTCTCCTGGAAGAGAAAATTGTAATTGTAATGGAATTCACATATTTAGGATTAAAATTGTCCTCTAACGGTAAATGGAATTCATATTGTAATCATCAATGCCCTACAACCAAACACATTGCTAAGGCTTTAATCCACTTCAATCACAAAGATGGAGGATGCACTGTTCTACTGGCTATAAGAGCAGGTGAAGCCAAATTGAATTCACTTTTGTTGTATGGGGCATTATTGTGGGTACTCACACAACCTCAGAATTGGAAACCGCACTCCTTTACTATTACAAAGCAATTTTACAAGTCCCATCATCAACCTCTTCAGCTGCTGTTAGAGCAGAATTAGGTGGAATAGAAATAGCTAATCTAGTTGAATTTAGAATAGTTTCTTATTGGCATTGATTAATAATTATGACAATATTCTCCCTAAACAGTGCTTGAAGGAAAAAAAATATAGTCTATCTCAAGGTATCTCCTCAATTTGGCTAAGAAAATGTCTAAACATCTTGAAAAAAAACAAATACAACTAATTTATGAAAAGACTATAATAGAAATATAATTATGTCTCCAATGTTCAAAGACAAACTAAAGAAAAAAAATGTTCCAGATAGCACAAAACAGGGACATGGAAATAGTAAAAACTCAAAAACAGGCACCTTGGCTCAACCAAAATAAAGTATCACATGGTATACAAGATTATTTACTGATCTCCACCAGCCCTCATAATAAAAAGAAACTCATAACATGGGTGAGATTTGGCATCATTACATCTCAATTGACTTACTTTAATAAAAGAAAAAAGAAGGACAATATACTTTCAACACAGAACAATGCCACTGTAACAGGGGTTTTAATGAAAATATTGAACACATTATTTTCCAGTGTCCATTGTATAACTCATCTAGAAACTTGATTTTGAAAGATTTCTTTAAAAAATATGTAGACCTAAATTATGATTCAATTTTTATTCTTTTACAACCTAAAACCCAAATTGAAGCAGGAATGATAGCTAAAGTTCTCTCACCTATAATCACAAATAAAAAGAACAAAAGCTATAATGAATCCCTCTTCAATTAAATAATTGATATGACAAACAAAGGTAATACTATCATATCAGAGGACTTTAATATTCCAGGGATTAACTGGAATATCCTAAGAGGGTCTGGTGACATGGAAAATAACTTTATCAATATGTTAACTAATACAGGATTGGAACAACTAATAAAACAACCGGCATGTGGCCATAATATCTTGGATCTACTTATGACCAATAATGAATCAACTATAACTAATATTAAAATCACAGAACCATTGGGGAACAGTGATCATAAATCTGTCTTGTTTAGCATTCCTATTAAGATCATTAAAAATACAACATCAACAAGACTAATAAACTACGACAAAGCAAACTACGTAGAAATAAATAAACAATTAAACAGTATAGACTGGGGTTTAGTACTAAATCAGTTAACAGTTGAAGAAGTCTGGCATTATATAAAACAAATTATAACAGACTTGGAAAGTAAGTACATTCCTACTAGAAACAAGTATAATAGCAATGGTAAAATTCTACTCTGGTACTCTTAAGTCAAAACACAAACTAATAAAAATAAAGGGAATATTATTCAAAAAATCAAAAACAATCCCAGTCTATCTAATATCAAACAATATAAACAATCAGTTAATATCCTTAAGAAAGCAATAAAGAAAGCAAAATATAGACTGGAATTTAAATTAGCACATTCCAAAAATAATATAAACGCCTTACGCTCTTATTTGAAAGGTAAAAATCAGACCACTAAAACCATAGGTCCTATTCGTGAAAGTGGATCAATAATTGTAAATGAACAGGGAATAGCAACTAGTCTTAAGAACTGTTTCTGTTCTGCATTTAATAAAACTTCAACATCAAGTATTAATTACATTCAAGAATTAGATCCTAAACCGATAAAACAAATTTACATAATAACACATGCAGATGTTTTATCAGCTCTACAAACCATCAATAAAAAATTAAATTCTAGTCCAGGATCAGACCACATTCATCCAAGATTTGTAAGGAATACTGCTATAGCCATTTCCATACCTTTAACCATCTTATTTAATAAATCATTATCAGAAAAACAAATACCGTCAGACTGTCATAAGGCTATAGTCGTTCTCATATTTAAGAAGGAAATCTGGCAGAGGTTGGTAATTATTGTCCTATAAGTCTGACCTTGGTGGTCTGTAAATTAATGGAGAAAATTATAAAGAAACTCATTGAAAGTGAAATTGAACAACTGGGTATTATAGATAAAACACAGCATGGATTTAAAAAAGGATACTCATGTGCCACTAATTTAATTTCATTTTACAAACATATTAGTAAAGAACTTGATCTAGGGACACCTATGGACGTAATACTATTGGTCTTGTTCCCCACCACAAATTGATCAATAAACCAACTTGGTTAATAGATTGGGTCAGGGAATGGCTATCTGATCGAACCCAACAGGTTAAAATAAATATATATCTATCTAATCTTGGAAGAGTTACTAGTGGAGAGCCTCAGGGGTCCGTTTTGGGCCCACTCCTATTTAACATTTACATTTCAGATATAACCATTAGTAAAAATAATATCCTCTTCAAGTTTACAAACAACACAAAAATAGGAGGGAAATTGGATAGTACAGAAAGCATAAAATCTATCTCCAATGAGCTGCAACAGATTGAGAAATGGCCAATCAATAATGACATGATATTCAGTATTGATAAAAGTAAAAGTATACATTTTGGTTCAAAAATTCCATGTACCAACTACTACCTTAATAACCGGCCAATTTCTAAATCAACTTGTGAGACAGATTTAGGTATTATGATTAACAATAAATTAACATCATCTGACCTTTGTATTAAAATTTGCAACCAGGCAAATGGAATACTAAACAGAGTAAGGAGGACATTTGTTTCTAGGAATGGGCAATGCCTTATCCCACTATATAGGTGTTACATTCAGCCACATTTGGATTATGGTACACTGTTCTGGAATCCATACCTAAAAGGGGATACAACAATGCTGGAAAATGTCCAGAGGAGGGCCACTAAAATGGTACTCAAGCTAGCAAATATCAACTATGCCAGTACACTAAAAAAACCAGGCCTGTTGCCAGTACAATTGAGAAGATGCAGAGGTGATTTACTTCTTCTGCACAAAATCTTGAACAATAGCAATATGATGGATTTATTGGATATAAAACTAACCAATAGACGTGTTGCGGTCAGACCACATAACAACATTTTGGATGTAATGTGGACAAACACATCCAAAAGAGATCATTTTTATGACATCAGAGTGGCTAAACTCTGGAATACCCTCCCACAAGAATTAATTGCATTAGATAACGTTAATTCCTTTAAAATAAAATTAGATGAATGGCTCCTGTCAACTACTTAAATGGGAATAAATGGCCCACAAATTGTGGGGGACAATCTCGGTGGGCCTTTTGGCCTACTTTTGTCCTACTAAACCTAAATAATCTAGCAAATATCTTAACATACAAAGTACTAACATCTGTCGTATAAATTGATTGTGTCTTTTAGCTGTAACTTATGATTATTGTGATATGTAAATTAATATATTTTTATTATGTATGTGATTGTAATGTCCTTAATGTGTTATGGATGATAAATAAACTTTTACTACTACTACTACTACATTAGTGAAGAAAAAATACCTGGGTGGGATAGTGAGGTAAAAAGGGAAGGAGGGGTGTGTGCGGAGGGGAAACTAGAAAAAGTAACAATTCTGAACAAATATTTTCATTCAGTATTCACAGATGAAGGGGAAGGAGAAGGACCATTACTGTGTGATAGGAGCACCAATGGGAGAGAGGGGGACACCAGCCCATTTATTAAGGAAAGAGTCCTACAGGAACTCAAGAATCTGAAAGGGGACAAGGCTATGGGGCTGGATGGAATACATTCCAGAATATTTAAATAACTTAGAGATGTTCTAGCAGCCCCACTAACAGCCCTATTCAACAAATCGATAAAGACAGATGTGGTTCCAGGGGACTGGAGGAGGGAAAATGTAGTCCCTTTTCCACAAAAGAGGGAACAGGGAGGAGGCTGGTAGCTACAGGCCAGTCAGTCTGATCTCGGTGGTGGGGAAATTAATGGAGTCAATGCTAAAGGAAAGGATTGTGATATTTCTTGAATCCAGTGAAGCACAGGATCCAAGACAACATGGATTTACAGTGAGAAGGTCCTGTCAAACAAATCTGATAGATTTCTTTGACTGGGTGATCAGGGAGGTAGATCACGGAGGGGTGATGGTTGTGGCCTACCTAGATTTCAGCAAGGTCTTTGACACTATCCTATATAGGAGGTTGGTAAATAACTTAGGCATCCTGGGAGTGGGCCCTAGTGTGGTAAACTGGGTCAGAAACTGGTTGATTGACTGGACACAGAGAGTGATGGTAAATGATTTTCAATCTGAGGGGGGGTGACCAATGGGGTGCCACAGGGATTCATGCTGGGGCCATTCCTCTTTAATGCCCTCATAATTGACATTGCTGAAGGCCTGGAGAAGAAGGTATTTTGAAGAGGACACTAAGATCTGCAACAGGGTTGACACTCCCGGGGGGGGTGGGAAAGGACCAAAATATGCTTGAGGAGTGGTTGAGAGTGAGGCAGTTAGGATTCAATGCAAATAAATTCAAAAAATTGTGCATTTCAGGCACATAAATCCAAGGGAGGAGTACAAGATGGGGAAAGAGGTACTGACAGCCACCAGTCAAGAAAGGGACCTGGGAGTAATCATACTTGATGACCTAAAGGTACCCAAACAATGTGAGAAGACTGTGGGGAGAGCCAGTGGGATGCTAGGGTGCATAGGGAGAGGTACCTCCAGTAGAAAAAAGAAGGTGGTTATGCCACTTTACAGATCACTAGTGAGACTTCATCTGGAGTACTGTGTCCAGTTCTGGAGAGTGCATCTACGGAAGGATGTAGACAAAATAGAGGCAGTCCAGAGAAAGGCAACAAAAATAGTGCAAGGACTGCACCAAAAGTCATATGAGGAAAGACTAGAGGACCTCATTATATATTCCCTGGATCATGGGGGGGATATGATAGAGACATTCAAGTACCTCAGTGGTATAAAAAAGGTACAGGAGGGTAGTATCTTTCAGAAAAAAACAAGAGGACATAAGGCTAGAGGGGGGTAGGCTCAGGGACAACGTAAGGTAGTACTTTTTCATAGAAAGAGTAGTAGATGCTTGGAACAGCCTCCCTGCTGAGGTGCTGGGGGAAAATCAGTAGGGGAATTCAAAAATCCATGGGATAGATATAAGAGTACTCTCACAATAGGGAAGAGAGGGTAAGCTGTAGATCATCTAGGGTCTGTGGTATTGCATTATGTAAGTAAAAGGGGCAGACTAGGTGGGCAACACGGTCCTTATTTGCCATCACCATCTCTGTTTCTATGTTTACAGACTTTGTTCCTGATTGTTTTCAATCTGTCATTTCTTGGACTACATGGAAGTTTCCAAGCATTCCATTTGATGTCATAGTAATGGTATTAGTGCATCAGTTTCTCATGACCCATCAATGGTATGATGAGATTTGAATGTCACTGTCCTCCAATAGGAAAACATGACAATTTATATTTTACAGATAGCTAGATAACTACAGTAGATAGCAAAACTCCAACAATACCCCGAGACTTCAACAATACTCTAGAATTTTCATCCAGGAAAGCCTGCCCAAAAAATCAAGAAGTGCTATTCAAGTATCCCAAAATTTGATCCTGGGAAACATCCATGTTCAAAACAAGGTAAAATTCATCATGTTCTGAATGGGTAAAAGTTTGGAAGGATTAGTAGAAAGTCCATATTTTAAAATTATTCCAGCTCTCTTCAAGTGGGCAGGGACAATTTCTTGGCCACCCATTCAAACTCAATAATTTTCCATCTTCCAGTCCCTCCTCTATCCACTCTTACTCACACCTGGAGTTGATACTTCCTTTTCACCACCCCTCCCTTCCTAGCTCATCCACAGGCCCCAAATTACATGTAGTTGGGCATCCCTCCTGTCTCATGACCCTAATTTGATGGAGAAGCTCAGTTGAGGTAAACACCTGACTAACTCAGTCAGGGCCCCCTCCTCAGTCTTCCTATATACACACTTTTAGAAATGGCTGGATCTTGTCACTATGCCATGAGTTGTCACTCTTTATTTTTAATGCCCCTCCATAGCACAACCTCCAAAATCCCCAACTACATTTTATTTAATAGACAGGCCCCCCACTGAGCCCACAACCATAATTGTGGGATGAGGCATTGAAATCAAAAGCTAGGCACACTCAGTCATCCCCTCCCTACCCCACAATGCATACCATTTCCATCCATTCATACATAGAGTAAATGCATGCCCAAGAGAGGAGGGTGAGTGGCCAACATTATTGATCACACTATGCAGACTGATCAGTCTGCCTAGCATCACCAATGTGCTCTGCCATGTCACTTCCTTTATGGGCATGCCCTTGCTTTGGCTTACTATGAATCAAAGTAGCTCATGTTATAGGTTAGAGAGGGGGCAACTTAGCTAGAAAAAATAAAGCCAGCACACCAAAATAAAGTATTAGAGCATGGAGCCCACAGCTACAGATACCCCAGTGCTTCGAGTCTTCTCGTGATCCTTTCTGAAGAGGAGTGGCCGATGTGCTACACATGTTGTACTTTATTCAACATATTTAAAGAGACAGTGCAGTAATCAATCACTTTACCATATCAAAATGACGCTTATAAATATAAAAAAAACAACAATCTTGCACACATCAGTGCAGGTACAACTTAATTACAAGCTGACTGGATTATACATAAATGAACTAAGCAAAACAAAACTTGAAAACACAGTAAATAATTTATAATCTAGGAGATAAATCCAAATAAAGGGAGGCTAAAAATAGAAAAAAAGGAAACGGGGAAATAGGGGGAAAGGAAGGAGAAGCAAAAACAAGGAGGAACAGGGGGGAGGGGGACTTAAAGAAAAACTGTACTATCTAGGCAGTCATTTAGACCAGTGGGATACAAAGCCTTCATAGAATAGATCCATTTCTGCTCACACTGTGCAAACCTATTAAGTCTATTACCTTCTCTAATATTGTTCCTAATGTGATCTGCCCCCATAAATTTAAAACGTTGTAAACCTTTTTGATGAAAATTCTTAAAGTGCACCCCTATGGGGGTATTGGAATCATCTTTTACTAATGCACGCACGTGTTCTTGCATCCTTTCTGTTAATGTCCTCTTAGTCCTACCCACATAAGTACATGGGCATGTACACTGTAAAATATACACCACAAATGTTGTTGAACAATTTATGAAATGTACAATTTCTATATTTTTGTTTTCAAAAGCAGTATGCTGAAACAAAGAAGCCTGCTAATTACATTTACACACACTACAATGGCCACACTTAAAACAGCCCAGAGGTTTATCTGGAAGCACAGTTTTTACATTTTGAGGTTTCATATATATACTGTGTGTCAACAAATCTGACAAATTAGTACCTCTTTTAAAAGACACCAGGGGTTTGTTACCCACTACTTCTCTCAAGTCAGGGTCTGCTTGTAGCACCCCCCAATGCTTAGTTACAATGTTAATAATTTGATTACTAACACAGTTATACTCAGTTACAAATACTGTGGGTATTTAATCCTGGTTATTTTTAACTTTAGCTTTCAATAGTATATTTTTATTAAGCCTCTGCCACGAAAAAATCTGATTTAACTCACAATCCCTGGTGTTTCTAGCTTGTTTTGTCTCCTTTCATTTAATAACTTCTTTTTATGGGACAATAACTTGTTGGTCAGGTAAGCTTCATAGTTCTTGAAAAACTGATGTTCTTTATACTTCATAACTTCAGTGGTGTGAATATCAATGTCTTTTGAAACCATATTATATACTTCTGTATCCATATCGGCCAAAATTTCCACCAGGGTAGTAGAGCACAAAGTTAGAGCCATCTCCCACCTAGTTTGCTACACATCATTAAAAAAAACACTATTTGGGTGTTTTCTCAAAACGAAGCCCTCTTGGTGCCCAGTCTTTAGCCTTATATTCATTCAGAAACTTTCATTATAATATGTATTTATCTTCTTAAACTTTAGTTTTTCAAGTGCTCACCCCATGCATGTAAAACGAGGTATTCCATATGGACAGTTTGTCCGTCTTCGATGCACTTGTACGTAAGTGATTTTGAGAGAGAAAGTGAACTACTTAGAAATAGATTTTTAGCTAGGGGTCATTCTGAAATTAAAATCGAACAAGCATATATTAAAGCTAAAGGGCTTAATAGAAATACACTATTGAAAGCTAAAGTTAAAAATAACCAGGATTCAAAACCCATAGTATTTGTAACTGAGTATAATCGTGTTAGTAATGAAATTACTAACATTGTAACTAAGCATTGGGGGGTGCTACAAACAGACCTTAGCTTGAGAGAAGTAATGGGCAACAAACCATCAGTGTCTTTTAAAAAAGGTAATAATTTGTCAGATTTGTTGACACACAGTTTATATACAAAACCTCAAAATGTAAAAACTTGGCTTCCAGATAAACCTCTGGGTTGTTTTAAGTGTGGTCATTGCAGTGTGTGTAAATTTAATCAGCAGGCTTCTTTGTTTCAGCATCCTGTTTTTGAAAACAAAAATATAGAAATTGTACATTTTACAAATTGTGCAACAACATTTGTAGTGTATATTTTACAATGTACATGCCCATGTATTTATGTGGGTAGGACTAAAAGGAAATGAAGAGAAAGGATGCAAGAACATGTGTGTGTAATAGTAAAAGATGATCCTAATACCCACATAGGGGTGCACTTTAAGAATTTTCATCAAAAAAGTTTACAATGTTTTAAATTTATGGGGTAGATCACATTAAGAACAATATTAGAGGAGGTAATAGACTTAATCAGTTAGCACAGTGTGAGCAGAAATGGATCTATACTATGAAGGCTTTGTATCCCACTGGTCTAAATGACCGTCTAGATATTACAGTTTTTCTTTAAGTCCCACCCCCCCTTCCTCATTGTTTTTCCTTCTCCTTCCTTTCTCCCCTTCTTCCCCCCTTTCCTTTTTTTATACCATTAGCCTCCCTTAGCCTCCCTTTATTTGGATTTGTCTGACCTAGATGATAAATAATTTAGTGTGTTTTCAAGTTTTGTTTTGCTTAGTTTATTTAATTATGTATAATCCAGTCAGCTTGTAATTAAGTTGAACCTGCACTGATGTGTGCATGATTGCTGTTTTTTATAAGTGTCATTTTGCTATGGTAAAGTGATTGATTACTGCACTGTCTCTTTAAATATGTTGAATAAAATACAGCATGTGTAGCACATCGGCAACTCCCCTCGAGAAAGCGTCACGAGAAGACCTGAAACATTGGGGTATCTGTAGCCGTGGGCTCCATGCTCTAATACTTTATTTTGGTGTGCTGGCTTTATTTTTTTCATTTTATGTGCATCAGTGCTCCTCCTTTTTGTGTTTTCATTTGTGGTTATCTTTTTGGAGTGAGCACCCGTAGATTTCGAATGGTCCTGTAGCTGTGTATTTTTTGGGCAACTTAGCTAGCCTGGGTTTTGTAATTCAATGCCCCCCTACAAAGTTGCGGCTTGGGGGTCCAGAGTGGGTCTACCAACCAAATAAAGTATATGTGGGCATCTTGAGGAAGGCTAAGGAGGAGGGGTTGATAATAACAGTGTCTTTTAAATAGTTTTTTATTTTAATGGGTTCACCACAATATATCCCAGGCACACTGCCTTAGGGGTAGCTGGTCCATTCCACTGGGGTGTCAGACAGACGAGGCATACTGATGAGTCCCGGTAGGACGAAACACGTGTCTATGTCTTCTGTTAGCACCCTTTGCAAACTGTGTGAGAGGCCTTTCGGCACCATGCAATTCTGCTTAAAGTTGGACCAGCATAACATTCTGTGGTGATTTGCATATGCAGCCCATGATGCTTTGCATTGTGGGGGCATGTGTGATTTTGTATTCACATGTTAGAAGTGTCCACTGATGTCCTAAAAATACTTGGTATAAGCCTTCACCAGGCCCAGTAATGGATCAGTTCCAAAAGGTGTGGACAAGCTATGGCAGGGTCCTATAGGCTGAGGTAAATGTCTAACTGGTTCAGCCAAGCCACAGAATCAATCTATAACTGGTTGGCTACAATCCCTGTGAGCACACAAGTTCAATCATGTGGCTGCTACATGTGTGATGGATTGAATATGTTGTTCAATGAAAAGGGGCTCCATTACCAAGGGAAACCCAGATGTCTTTGAAATGGAGCCAGCATTGACCCATGAGTGGAAGTCCCCAAGAATCAAAGATCTTGGGGCCTGCAAAATGAGACATGGCATCAGCTCTGCAAACTCCTCCAGGAACTCACCTCTACCAGAAGTGGGACAGGAAATAATGAGGACCTTGCCCTTCAAATTGCCATCACATGAGACAGAAATACACTTGAAATAACGTGTTCTCCCCCGGAATTGTTGTAGTCCCCAAACCACAAATTAAAAACAGCAGATGCCCCAACCCTGCTTCACTGCAGATACAAGTGATATGTCTTGGACAGCCCTGGAGGGATAGGCTCAGAAAACACTGGGCCATCATTCCCAGTCAACAAAGTCTCCATAACACAAACTGAGTCAGCACTATGGAACAAAATCTAATCCTTAACAATATCAGTTGTATTTACTACAGACCTGACTTAACAATAGCAGTTTTATATACTACTGACCTGGCATTTAATAATGGTACTGACACTGGAGCAGCTGAGACATCATTTGCTCCTCACTTCTCATTGATCTCTACCAGGGAGATATGCATTGAAACAGGTTTCACCTGCTATGCCTCTTAAGCACCTCCAAAACCTTCATCACGCTGCCTACTCCTGCCACTACTTCTTCTTCTTCTTTCAAGTTTCCTGTCTTGCAATCATGTCTTTGGGTCTTACCTCAGTCTTGCAATGTCACTGACCTTTCTCTAACATCCAAGGCATACTGTGTATCTCCTACAGAAGTATATTGTCCTGTGTTTATTGGAGAAGTAACTAAACAAATGCAACCAAAGATTTCAACCCTCTCCCAATCACCCTTTCAAACTCACAGAAAAATAGAAACCTAGAAGATGTTGGCAGATAAGGACTCATGGCCCATCTAGTCTGCCCTATTTTTTCCTGCCTACAGATACACTGCAGACCCTACTGTGTCTTCAGTCTCCCCCTGCCTACATCCAAGATCCCCCATATCTAACCCATGCATTCTTAAATCCTGTAACCCTGTTAACCTCTACCACCTCTGCCAGGAGGCTGTTCCATGTATCCACCATCCTCTCTGTGAAAAAGAACTTCCTTACATTTCCTCTGAGCCTCCCCCCTTCCACTTTCATAATTTGACCCCTTGTCCTTGAGCACATTTTTCTTTGAAAAATGCTACCTCTTATACCCTGATTTTACCTGTAAGGTATTTCTATGGTTCTATCATATCCCCTTCCATATCCCCCTTTCCGTCCTTTCCTCTAGGGAGTACAAATGCAGCTCCTTAAGTCTTTCTTCATAGGACTTTTGAAGCTGGCCCTGCACCATTTTGGTTGCTGTCCTTTGTACTGTCTGAACCCTATATCCTTTCAGAGATGGGATCTCCAAAACTAGACACAGCACTCAAGGTGTGGTCTCACCAGTGACCTATACAGGGGTAACACTACATCCCTCCTTCTGCTAGTGATTCCCCTGCCTATGCAGCCCATTATTTTATTAGCCTTCCCTACTGTTTTATCACACTGTTAAAGCTATCTTCAGGTCATCAGAATGTTTTACCCCTGGGTCCTTTTCCTGCTTTCTGACTGCTAATACCACTTCTTCCAGTTGGTATGTTGCCCACGGGTTTCTGTGCCCCAAGTGCATGATTTTGCACTTCTTTTGCATTGAAACCCAGCTGCCAGACCTGCGACCATTCCTCCAGCTTATGTAGATCACTCCTTACTCTTTCTACCCCCCAAGTGTCTACTCTGTTGCAGAGCTTTGTGTCTTCTGAAAATAGGCATACCTTCCCTACCAGTCCCTCTGTGATGTCACTAATAAATATATTAAAGAGGACTGAGACTAGTACTGATCCTTGTGACAGCCCTCAGGTCACCTTTCCTACTACAGAGTGGATGCCATTTACCACAACTCTCTAACTCCTATTTTCTAGCCAACTCTTTACCCATTTAAATACTTTAGTCCCTACTCCTAGGCTTTACAGCTTGTTTACTAGTCTCCTACATGGAACAGTGATGAAGGCCTTGCTGAAGTCCAGGTAGGCCACATCCACAACTACTCCCTGTTCCATATCCCTGGTTACCCAGTCTAAGAACCCGATCATGTTGGTCTGGCAATACCTCCCCCCTCTGAAACCATGCTGCCTCAGATCCTGTAGACCACTGGCAACAAGGTATTCCCCAATCCTTCCCTTCAGTAGAGATTCCATTACCTTGCCCATCATTGACTTCTGGCTGACAGCCTGTAATTTCCTACTTTCTCCCTATTTTCACCTTTGTGGAGCAGGACTACATCTTTCCTCCTCCAGTCCCCTGGCACCTTCCCTATTTCCAATGACAGATTGAACATGGCTGTCAGATGAGTAGCCAGATCCTCCTCGAGTTCTCTCAGTATCTTGGGATGTATCCCGTCAGGTCCCATTGCCTTGTCCACTTTTAATTGTGCAAGTTCCTTAAGGACTCTATCCTCTGTAAAGGGACTAGTGTCCACTTTCAATCCCTTAATGCCCTTGTTCTTAACTTGTGGCATGTTTCCCACTCCCTCCTCCATAAATACTGAACAGAAGTATTTGTTCATTATGTCTGCTTTTTGATGGTCCTCTGCCATGAACATCTCTCACACTTTCATCCTTTCTATCCCTCCTTTGGTCGTTCTCTTTTTGCTGATGTACATTACCTAAAAAAATGTTTTATCCCCCTTTTTTTACTGATTTTGTAATATTTTCCTCCGTTTGTGATTTTGCCTCCCTAAACACCTACTTTCCTCTGTTTGTGCTTTTGCCTCCCTAACTGCCTTTCCTGCCTCTATCTGTTTCTCCTGGTAACATTCCCTATCCTCCTCCTCCCTTCGTGTTCTTTTGTACATTCTAGATGTCATTTCTTTTGCTCTGACCTTTTCTGCTACTTCTTTCAAGAACCATAGTAGTCTCTTTTTCCTCTTGCTCTTGCCAACCTGCCTGACACATAGATTTGTAGCTTTTTCAATGCCCTCTGTGATTTTTGTCCACTGTTCCTTGACTCACTCCAGTTTTTCTATCCCTTCCAGTGTGTCCCTCATGCATTCCCCAATGTTCTTAAAATCAGCCCTCTTGAAGTCCAGGACCTTCTCTTTGTGCAGTTTGATTCTTTCCCTGTTTTTATATCAGACCACACTGTGCAGTCATCATTGGCCCCCAGGTGGTAATCCACTGTTATGTCAGCAACCCTGTCCCTGTTTGTCCATACTAGGTCCAGTAATGCCCCCTCAGGAGTGGGTTCTATAACTAGTTGTCTGAGGAATTTTCCTTGCAGGGAGTCCAGGATATCCCTACTCCTGACTATTGCCACAGCGGGGAGGCTCCAATCTATGTACAGTAGATTAAAGTCTCCTACTAGCAATGCCTCTCCCTTTGGATTGTTTTAATAATTTCCTTCTCTACCTCTTCTCCCTGTGTTGGAGGTCTGTAGATCACTACTGTGTGACTAATGGACCTTTCCTTGTCTCCAGGGTGATCCGCAGTACCTCCCCTACTCCTAGCTCCCACTGTATTTATATAGCTTTTATGTTGTCTCTTACATAAAGAGCCACCGCCCCCCCTTACCTACCTTGTCCATCCTGAACAGAGTATAACCTGGTATTGATAATTCCCAGTCCTGGTTTTCTTTGCAACAGGTCTTTGTGATGGCTACCAGCTCCAGGTCTGCTTCTGCCATTGTAGCATCTAGGTCAGCTATCTTCTTGCTCAGACTTCCAGCATTTGCACACGTGGCTCTCCAGGTTATGTTCCTACCCCCTCATTTTCCCCTTTGCCCAACCTTATTTAGCTCACTACAATTCATGATTATAATAATTTCTTCTACCCACCAGATTTCACTTTTATTTGCTTCCTTTGTTGATTCTACTTCCCCAGCATTCTTTCTGTTCATCGAGTGAACTAGTGGGGGGGGGCAGTTTTTGTCTCCCTGCCTCCTTCCACCTCCCCCTTGGCTAGTTTAAATGCCTGCTTGGCTAGTTTAAAATAACATAATCAAACACAGGCTGCTTACAACAGGATTCAATAAGCTTAATCACTGCACAAAAGGCTGGAATAAGAAGAAATGTGCAGGACAGAGATCCAAAAGGGAAAACCCACATTACCCTGAGAGAATGCACCCACTCTCATCAAAAATTTGCTCCTTCCTCCCACAACCTCCCCTGCAGTCATGATTCTGTAAAACAGAAGGACAACATTTCCCAAAAAGATGGAACATCATGCAGACAAGGGACAAGTAGACCCTGGAAAGAGGAGAGCAAGATGGAACATGATAGAGACCTACTGTACAAGTAACTCATGGGGGTGAAGAGGTGCAAGTGGGGAATCTTTTTCAAATGAGAAAGAGCACCAGTGCCATAGAGCATGTGATGTAGAGGTGGTGGTGGTGTTGGGAGGAGTTTAGGAGGGATGTGAGGAAGTACTGTTTCACTAAAAGAATGGTAGATGTCTAGAATAGGTTGCCAGCAGAAGTGATGTAGGTACAAACAGCAGGGGGCTTCAAACATGCATGCAATAAATATAAGAGAATATTATAAATATACAGGGAGGAGGGAAGGCTGCCAGAGGCCAGTTAGGGTCTATGGAAACCGATTAGTCAATGACCATCAGGGCAGATTGAGAGGGCCAAACAGCTCTTTCCTGCTGACAAATTCTTATGTTTCTGTGCTTCAAGTACAAGCTTACAGGACAATAACAGTCATGACAACACTTTTTCCTTCTATAAAAGAAGCGTGGACCCAACCTGCTCTCACCAGTGATGAGTGCATTCATTCTTTCCACTCACCCCATCTTACTAGGAAAAACACTCAAATGCAAATTGTTTTGATCCTCTTCTGTTCCTGGTTTAAGTCTAGATCTTAAATGCAGAAAATTAGTCCTCTGCAATTTCACTTAACTATCACTACAGAGAAAGACATAAAATGGGGTTCCATGGGAAAGCACATGCAGCTGCCTACTAATCTCCCCTTTACTGACACTCTGGAGGAAATGGCCCAGCTTAATTAGGAGCTTAATAAGTAAGCAATAATACCTGACAGGGTGGTCATTATTGGGAAATACCGGACCGTCCAGGGGCATAATGAGGCCCGACGACACAGGCAGAGGGCCTTAGGCCCCTGAAGGTCCCTATTTCCCTATAATGCCCACCCTGGAGGGTATTATTGCACTTAGAAAATGGCCATCTAAGTACATTTTTGTGAAATGTAAAAATAAAAGAGGAAATCAGTGTCAAAAATGTTTAAAACACTGTTCATTGACAAAGTAGTGCACAGGCCATTCTAGGTGCTGCCTACTGCCTACAGTGCTGTTTGGTGGCCTGAGCCCCCACACACACACACACACACACTAGCAGATGGAAGAACAAAAGAGGTGTGCATTAAAAAAATTTACTTAACAGTGTGTCAGCAGTTTATATTTATTTTGAATTCTTATACATTGTTTTCTTTTATTTTGTTACGGTCGCAAGTCATAACTTGGAAAGTGTGTGTTGAGTTCATACCCTTTGATCGTACTGGAACTGGATGCTGCATTTTCTATAAACCTGTGAGGGAGACGTGTGAGGTACAAGACTGATTTGTTTGTTTTTCAAATAAAGAGAATGTGTGGGCATTTGAATTGTGGTTTTGTTTAATGGTTTCCTGCTTTTCTTTTAAATGGTGCATGCAGGATGAAGCTGATGCAAATGATGGCTTCGTGAGTACGCATTGCGAGAGCGCAGTCAGGAGACTGGTGGCATTTTAAAATGAGATGGCTGTTTTCAGTCTTCTGACCATGAAATGACAAGACTGAGTGTTACTCTTTATTTCATTTATTAGCTGTTATTGAGGGAAAGCGGGGGGAGGGGGCAGTAGTCTCTCGCTAAGCGAGAGAAAAACATGGCTGGGATTTTAAATTTCATCAGCTGCCTTCAGCCAATGAAGAAGTAGGCTGGGCAGCAGGGTACCTTGTGGAGTGGCTCTTTGGTGGTACTTATTTTTAGCTGGGCATCTATTGAGAAACAAATGCCCAGCTTGGAGGCAGTGTCAGCTAATCAGGACTGAGAATTCTTTCTTGCCATTTTCTAATCACCAATAATGGCACAGTAGGTTTGCAATCATTTCTGAAGAAAGCATTTCTTGACAAACAGACATCCAGAACAATTGTCTCAAATATGGCAGCATCCAGATTTTTGATCTCAAATTTGGATCCTCACTGTTAAAAACACAGAGCTGAAAACAGAATATGAAGGTAACATATTTGAAAAAAATCACTATATACAGATATATGATGCTTTCAAAGAACTTTTATCAGCTAAACTCCCCATATAGATTACACACCTTATATTAATCTACCTATCTCACTAAAAAGCCCTAATTAAAATTAACTACAGTTACTGGTTATGTAACCAAACTCTTGATTGAGCCCCACTAATCCCTTTACAAAAGAAAAGAAAAAATCCACAAAACAGGGCTTAAGCAGGAGTTAAAAATCATGGATGCTTAAATTAGTGGCTATTTTGACTGCCAGCTCAATATTTGATGCTATTAACATTGTCATAATAATTTTGTTTCTGTCAAACATTTGATGGTCTTCTAAACTCAGTTAAATAACTGTTTTAACTGTGGTGGCACAGGTGTATTATATGCATCCTGTGTGAAAAGACTAATTATTTCTTGTGCAACAACCACATTCTAGCAGATACAGCTATATAGCAAAGAAACATCTGCCACCCCCTTTGTGCCAGCCAACAGCTGCCATTTCAGCCTAATTTGAGTTTTGAATTGAGCTTTTCTGACACATTTCTCTGAAAACAGATGCTCATAATTTGGATGACATGAGCTGATGCCCTACATACCGGCTGAAACCAAATATGATCACTGGGAAGTCCTTTATACCACCATTGCACAATTCTGTGGAAAGGTAGTGGTGTGATTTTAGATGAAAGCAGTCATACACCTTAGATTCAGACATATCAGGAACAATACTTTCTTACTGTTCTTAAATTGCATTTCTGTCTTGGCCACTAGTTGCAGGAAAAACTCTGTCTAAATCACCTGCATTTTTCAATTTATTGATACATTACTTGGAGGTTGGTTTCACCAGCTGAATCTTTAAGTTTGTTAATGACAGGTAGAGTACTTTCATCACAGTATGAGATACATGTAGAAGGATCTAGGTAGGTTTGGGAAAAAGGCAACAACATTTGTGTCTACAAAATGCATAGCATTAAACATATGTACTTTATGGAGGTACTATAGCCATAAAATATGGAAGATCAGCTTGTTCAACAGATCTGTAAACTTAGAGACAATGCGATAGAACCAGGGTAAAGTACATTGATCTTAGGTATCATAAAAAATAGTCTAGGGATGGGCCAAACAGGTTACAAATCAGAAAAGAAACTCAGTACATCCTGCCTGGTTCTAAAATATATAAAAGAAACAAAATATTTACTGCTAAAAAATGCTTTATTGTCCTGATGAGCAAATGTCTAATTAGCTTATTTATTATGTGAAGTAAGAAAACTAATAAGTTTGTAAAGAGATTTCAAGGCAGAAACATTTTATTATCTCTTTGGACTCCAATGAGACCAGAAAAGATTGAACATCACTAAAATGAACCATACTTAAAGGTGGGCAAGCAATGTGAGAGGGCAGTAAGGAGGGCTGGGGGGATACTGGGATGCATAGGAAAGGCATCACCAGTAGAAAACAGAAGTTGTTATCCCTCTGTACAGACAGCTGGTGAGACCCCATCTGGAGTACTGTGTGCAGTTCTGGAGACCCAATCTCCGCAAGGACATAGACAGGATGGAAGCTGTCCAGAGGAGGTCAACTAAAATGGTGCAGGGTCTGCACCGGAAGACATATGAAGAGAGACTAAAGGAGCTTAATATGTATAGCCTCAAGGAAAGGAGGGAGAGGGGGGACATGATAGAGACTTTCAAGTACCTCAAGGGAATCAACAAAGTCCAAGAGGGTAGCATCTTTCAAAAACAGAGGTGCGCAAGAAGAAGGGGGCACAATTTGAAGATAGAGGGAGGGTGGCTCAGGGGTAATGTAAGGAAGTATTTTTTCACAGAGAGGGTTGTGGATGCATGGAACGGCCTTCCGGAGGAGGAGGTTGTGGAGTCAAAAACAGTGGTGGAATTCAAGCATGCCTGGGACAGTCATAAGGCAATTCTAGGGGTTGGGGGTAGAAAGAAGTATGCTGCTGGTTAACTAGGATCTGCAGCTTATCCATTAGGTAGGGAAATGGGCAGACTGGGTGGGCCGAGCGGTCCTTATCTGCCGTCAAATTATATGTTTCTATACTGTAGATTTGTGGTAGGGGACTACTGTTTGGGCTGAGTAGGCACTTATGCTTTAAAGCCTGACTTTTGCCCAGTTATAAATCAACCCTGGTTAAACAACTAAAAAAAAAAAAAAAAGTCTTATAACCTTGGGACATGGAAGTTAAATGCCCACCCTTTGTAACAAGGCCAAACAGCCTACCAAATGTAGTACAATTGGTTCAGTAGTTTTTATGATATAGGGTGTGATAAACACAAAATTAGAGTTGCAAGATGCTTTTTAAATGAAAAGTCAGTGTTGGTTTGAAACCTAAAATCTTTATATCCATTGTATCATGCAACAAGGGAGTACCTCCCGGTTGTCTGGTTGTGAAACTATTTTTAATATTTTTAAATCATTAGAGAAATCAAGCAGTACTAGCTGCCCATGAGCAGTACTTTTATTTTTTTATAGTTTTTCATTAGGTGTTTTATGTACCTGTAACTGCACTGAACAATTTCAGACACATTAGAAACCCACAGCTGGCAGCACAGGAGAAACCTCTTCCTCCCCCCTCCTCCTAAATGTGGCACTGGAAGCCCAACTCCAGTTCTGCTTAACTGTAACAGTGTTTTAAACATGTAAATGAGCTGCTCCATCCCCATTGCCAGTAACTTGTTGTAATAATATTATCATATTTTCAAATATCAGGAGCCCATCCACAGTATCCCAGCTGAGGAAGACTCCCTATCCTTTCAAGAAACGCTTGTGACATTGAGGGACCATCTTTCCTGACATAAGTGGCTTCTACTGTCACCTCCCCCACTCTTGAACTTTTTCTGATACCGGGTAGTCATCCTAGTGTTGATGACCCTCCCACAACACTGTTCCAACACTGAGACTGCCCCCAAACTGTTTCACCACTGAAAGCTCATCCCTGGTGTTCTCAGGCACTGCCAACACTATTCTAATACTGGATGCTCACCCCTTATGTCAATTAATGTTTATGAATTTAAATAAATACTAAATGCCAACCCAGCCCCTTATAATAAAATGAGATCTGAATCCTTATCTGCTTTCAACATTAGCAGCGCATCCCCAGTGTCACAACTGTTCACCCCCTAACATTATGTGCAACCACTTTGACATCATCCTTGGTTGCGTGCTTGAGCACTGCCCTGCCCCTCAGCATTAAATGTGGCCACCAGAAGCCAGTCCCTAATGGTGGGCAATTAACACCCCTTCCAAATTTGTACACTGGGAGTCCATCTCCAGTGTTGGATAATGAAATGCATTAAAACTGAACACCTTTTCAACCACCCTCCCCAGCCATTAAATATTTTGCAAGGCTTAAAGCCTATCTCCAGATTTATGGAAGAGAAGTCCCCTATGTCACTGAGTATGTCACCAGTATCCCAGCCCCTGTGTTGTAAAGGATAACCACCCTTATTACAGAGAACAACACTAAGAGCACAGCCCCAGATTTGCAAAAGAGATTGCCCCATCACTTAGTACAATGCTGGGATCACATCCCTAGTGTCACAGAAGAGATCTGCTATCCCACTAATTCCAACACTGAGAGTCATTTCCCAGTGTTTTTCAATTAAGTTTAAAAAAAGAACACATCCCATCCAAGAACCTGTGAGAACACCAGGACATCATCTCTTGTCCACTGACCTCTGACCCAAAGCAGCTGACACACACTCATCATGTACCTTCTTGGCTGGCCACCATCTGAACATATTATTGAAAGGCTATGCTTGTGGTTCAGTGAGTGAGCAAGCAGCCACGCCCCCTTCTGAGCTATATAAGCAGTTCCTCACAGTCTCCCTCTGAAATATTTTTTCTTTGCCAGCCGGAGGCTCTGCTGGTTTGTCTTCTGCTTTGGGGCCTTGCCACCCCCACAGCTCCAACTTTGCTTGTTCTCTGCTGCATTTTGTTAGTGTCTTTCTCCTGCCTTGATTGGTATTGGCTTTGTATCCAGATGCTGCTGTGTGCTTGTTTTTCTGTTCTCCTGTGTTTATGTGTTTCTTTTGTGCGTCTAATTTTCCTATCATTTTTTTGCACTGTTTTTTTTTTTTTTTTTTTGTGCGTGTGCTCAGGCCCCTTTTCTCTTCAGCTGCCTACCAACCTCAGTTTTCCTGCAATTGCTGCATGTTTTAGCTCCATTCCAACTTCTCTGCTACTACTTCCATTTAATTCACTACACCTGGTCTAGGCTCCTACTATCAGCTAGATGCTACTCCCTGTTGCAGCTCTGCTCACAGTCCATCAGTGCTAGCTTCATTTAGATAATGCTGCATTGCTATATTAAACTATTAGCTCTTCTATTTTGCTGCCTGGCTGTGGTGCTCTGCTCCTGATACCCTATTATTCCTATGGTGCAGGACTGTGGTATCTCCGTGGTCCATCATGGCCCAGGTAGCAGGATCATGCTTATGGAAGTTTTGAACCCTGTTTATGTGCTGATCCTTGACCTCCTGGCTTTTCAGCTATCCAGGATGAGCCATATATGTACCTTGCAGTCTTCATGGCTTCCTTGAATTGTATGTATTTTATTACTGCTTTGTCTAATTACTATGTTGATTAATGCTAGTTTATATGATAATTCTGATGCTTACAATAATTTGGCTTCCCTAATGGAATTGGTTGGCTTGCCTTCCATGCAGTCCTGAAAATGACTGCTATGCTCTGTTTCACAGACCAACATGTAGATCTGATCCTTGATTACACTGCCCTTGGGGATTCAGTCTGCTTTTTGCTTGCTATAACACATGTATGACCTACGTGAGGGTCTACAGTGCTCACACTTCCTTTAAGCTTTCCTTTTATATTGTTTCATCCATACTCGGAGGCATTTCAATCATGTCCATTAGTTACTATGGCTCAGGGCTTGCCTTGCGGCTAACAGTCTCACTTTGCAACCCCGAAGTTCACATCTTGAGATTGTGAAATTCAGGGTGGGGTCCTTCTTATCTGGTCCATAGTGGGAATGTCCTCACTCCGCATGGAGCATTAGCCATGCAGATGTATCAACAGCATCTCCTGATGTAGAATTTAAGACTCGGCTAAGAGGGGTGGGGTCCTGAGCTTAACAAAGGGGCTTCTTTAGGTAGCCAGTTGCTTTGGCGGTACCTTCTAGCTGTTCTCCTTATGACTGCTTCTAGTTCACCTGGTTTGTTTTTAGATTGGTAGGCCAGCTGAGTGTCTTGGCAATCATTGCTCTCCTCCTCCTGCCTTAGAGAAGTTTGTTGTAGAGAACACTTGCAATCTTTCACGGCATTCCTGTTTCAGGGATAAAGTGAGAGCCTTTATTCAAATTGGAACATTTTCCATGCTACTTGAATTGAGTGTCAAATTGCAACAGCTGAACCATCACTAAATAATAATAATACCCCAAGCCTGCAGGTGAGGCAACCTAGGCCTTGAATCCCTAGAGATTTCCTTCTTAAAGGTTTTTTCCTCCTCTCCATGCAGAAGGTCATAATACTTTGATAGTTTTAAGTAGTAGTCTCTAGTTTACTTGGGTAGGTGCTGCTGTTGGATGAAGGTGGATGGTGACCCTACTCGCCATTCCCTCTCTCCTCAGGAAGTCATCTGCTATCAGTGTGATCCATTTTATCCCTGCTATTCTGCTAACCTATGCATCTCATTTATGTTTCATCCAGCTGCCTGTTGCTGTCAGTCTGCTTCTCTGGCTCAGTCAGTAATCACTGCTAATATTCTTTTGGTGGGTTTCTTCCTAAGGTGCCTTGAGCCAAGGGAACCTTCCCGTGATATCTCTGGGGGTGGATCCCTTTTGGAGGGTTCTTTGTCTTTGGTACCCATAGAGCGTGGTAATTACTCAAGGAATAGAGAGTGCAAACAGCCAAAACAAAATAACACAGTTGCCCAAGCATTAACACTATACTAGTTGTGTAGGCCATTGGAAAAAAAAGACAGTTTGGGGAAATGGGGAGGTGGGGGTGGGAACTGATTGATGTGGTGTAGGGGTGTCACATAATCTGACTTGTAGTTTGCTAGACCCCGTGTCAAGGACTGAAAGTATTTGAACCAAAGTATTGAAGCTGAGCAAAAGTTGGAATGGGGGGTCGAATCAAAGCTGATTCAAATATTTCAACAGCCTACCTGATCCAAATATTTCAATAGCCAACTTCTCTCACCTTACACCATATGCCGTAGACTACATGAATTTTTGAAAGGTGAGTGGTGGGGTAACTTGACAGGATCTGCATGGCTTGAGCCAAGGTGAGTGGGGTGAGGGGTGGCAATGGACACCAGTGACTGCTTGGCAGAAATAGCATTGGTGTGCATCTGTTATGATTATTCAAAAAAGAGTTGGCATTGCCCTAGCTTCAGCATCCTATCTAAAATCATAGTTGTCAGACTATATGTATTGAAAGACACTGCTAAAGTTGTGGTAAAACCTGTTTTAGGTACATCAGGGAACGAAGGAAGACTAAGGGAGGGATAGTGAGGCTTAATAAAGGGAAGGGGGTGGACAGAGGGTGACGGTGACAAGGCAGAGATACTAAACAAATATTTTTGCTCAGTATTTACAAATGAAGAGGGGGAGGTACCTAAAACAAACAATAGAAACACTCTGGATACAGAAGTTGATACCAGCCCATTTACAGAAGAAAGGGTTCTGAAAGAACTCTTAAAACAGAAAGTGGGCAAAGCAATGGGGCCTGATGGGATTCATCCCAGAATTCTAAAGAACTAAGGGTAGAACCAGTGACACCACTGACTACCCTCTTTAACAAATCATGGGAGGATGAGGTGGTATCTGAGGACTGGAGGACGGCAGATGTGATTCCCCTTCACAAAAGTGGGAGCAGGGCAGAAGCAGGAAACTACAGACCTGTTAGTTTAACCTCAGTGATTGGGAAAATGATGGAATCACTTCTGAAGGAAAGAATTGTCGAGTACCTAGAGGCCAGAGGGGCACAGGACTCAAGGCAGCATGGATTCACAGCGGAAGGTCATGCCAGATGAATCTAATAGATTTCTTTGACTGGGTGACCAAAGTAGTAGATCAGGGAGGGGCTGTGGACATGGCCTACCTAGACTTTAGCAAGGCATTTGACTCAGTCCCACACAAAAGATTAATATACAAGTTAACCAGCCTGGGAGTGGGTCCCAAGATGATAGCCTGGGTAAAGAATTGGCTGGAGAATAGAACACAGAGGGTAATAGTAAATGGAGTCCAGTCTGAAGAAAGGGAGGTTACTAGTGGGGTACCGCAGGGTTCAGTATTAGGACCGGTCCTCTTCAATGTCTTTATAAGTGACATTGCAGAGGGACTGAAAGGAAAAGTATGTCTCTTTGCAGATGACACAAAGATCTGCAACAGAGTCAATGCTCAAGGTGGGGTGGAAAGGATGAAAAGGGACATGGCAAGGTTAGAGGAATGGTCAAATGTATGGCTGCTTAGATTCAGTGCTAGGAAGTGCAAGGTAATGCACTTGGGAAACAAAAACCCAGGGGAAGAGTACACAGTGGGGGTTGAGATACTGTATTAACAACAACAAAAATGGAAAGGGACCTGCGAGTAGTCATATCAGATGACTTAAATGTGGGCAAGCAATGTGAGAGGGCAGTAAGGAGGGCTGGGGGGATACTGGGATGCATAGGAAAGGCATCACCAGTAGAAAACAGGAAGTTGTTATTCCTCTGTACAGACAGCTGGTGAGACCCCATCTGGAGCACTGTGTGCAGTTCTGGAGACCCAATCTCTGCAAGGACATTGACAAGATGGAAGCTGTCCAGAGGAGGGCAACTAAAATGGTGAAGGGTCTGCACCAGATGACATATGAAGAGAGACTAAAGGAGCTTAATATGTATAGCCTCGAGGAAAGGAGGGAGAGGGGGGATGTGATAGAAACTTTCAAGTACCTCAAGGGAATCAACAAAGTCCAAGAGGGTAGCATCTTTCAAAAACAGAGGTGCGCAAGAACAAGGGGGCACAATTTGAAGATAGAGGGAGGGCGGCTCAGGGGTAATGTAAGGAAGTATTTTTTCACAGAGAGGGTTGTGGATGCATGGAACGGCCTTCCGGAGGAGGTTGTGGAGTCAAAAACAGTGGTTGAATTCAAGCATTCATGGGATAGTCATAATGCAATTCTAGGGGGTGAGGGTAGAAAGAAGTATGCTGCTGGTTAACTAGGATCTGCAGCTTATCCAGTAGGTAGGGAATGGCAGACTGGGTGGGCCAAGCGGTCCTTATCTGCCATCAAATTCTATGTTTCTATGTAATGCCAACATTGTTTTGAACAATTGCTTAACCCCCAAGGAATATCATACCGCCCATTTAACAATATTCATCGGACTTTGTATGGTTTTATTTGATAAGGGCTAAACTTGAAGAGCAAACCTGGAATCACAAGGCACAAAGGGTGAAACTGGAATGCCAACTTATTTGTTTTCATGGGGGGCTGTGCTCCCGCACCCCCGTTGTGGGGATCTTTGCTGCCTGCACCTCCCTTACTAATATAACTAACTCTGAGGTCTTAGCACCTTGTGGAAGGGGTAAAATTTTTCTTGCCATTCCGGTTTTGCCCTTTTTGCAGTGCATTTCTGGGTGTAGGCTTTTTCATTTTTGCTCATATTACTGACCATCTTTCTGTAAATTAACATTGCATTTTGCCAACATTTGAGGCTTTCTGCTTTACCATTGTCTAATGCCTAACTATATATGTTTGCAATGAATATGAAACAATAGTGGTTTTCCCATGCATTGCAAGTACAGGTGTAGCAAATGTAAACTTTGCTGGGGAAATTGTTGAAAAGTCAAGAACTTTGCACTATACCTAGCAATATGAAGTTTCCCCAACTTACCTCAGCTTTGCACAGCAAAGTTTCATTTTGTTTAGAAAAGGTGCCTCTTTAAAAAAAAAATATGCAAAATATTTGACGTTCCTTCCACAACACCTGAGTATTAGGAGGTACCCTTACCTACCACTTGCTCGATACCATCCACCCCCCCCACTGTCCCAGTGAATTTTTCTTTACACTCTGTAAAATCAGTGACCACCTCCCCCACCCAGTTGGATTACACACACATACACACACACACACACACACACACACTCCTGACCAAGTAAAATACATGAATATACCCACTCCCATCACCTTCTGGCACCCTACCACCTTCCTTCCCAACTGACTAGTAGTGGCATCCAGCAGGCTGATTACTATGACCAATTGGACACTGCAACTAGGGCACATCGTCACTAAGCTTCAGTGCTGCTTCCCTGGCAAAACAGATACACTCCTACTATGGACCCCTCTGGAAACCCACCATCTGGGGTGGGGATGAGCCGCATTAGCCTCAATCCTCATCGCCTTGCCAAATAGAGCAGCTAAAAATCACCCATAGTGGCACACTGTACAAAGATCTGGGCCCAATTACAGGCTTGCATGGCCCCAGGACTGGCTCACTCAGTCCTTATGCAACTCGGGAGCAATGCTGTGATCCAGATAGGATGGTCAACAATGCTGTAGTCCTCCTGGACATTTGTAGGAATCACCACTGTAAAGGAACTCCTTACAGCTGATTATCACACCCTAGACACTTTCACTAACATTCAGGGTAAGCTCAAACTGGGCAAAAAAGATTTCTGGTGATACTTGCAGATCTGGAGCACACTCACACCCATCCTTGGAGTAATATAGCAATCTCTTTTTTTGTATGAGAACACTTTTAATGAATTTTCAACCAGCATGAGTAACAATATAATCCCACAAAACTTACTTAAAAAACAGATCAAGGAAAACAACCAGATATAGAAGCTTGTTAAATGCGTTCAAGCCTGACTATGTACAAAAAAACCCTCCAAAAATCATATGAAACTATATACATTCTTAAATCAATGGAAGTAACAACATATTCTCCACAGAATAGCTTCCAACATTAGAGTCCATGTGTGACCTAAGGAGAAAAAACAATAAAAAATCCCTACAAAACAGTAATGGAATGCCCCCCCCAAATAAACATTTAAATGTACAAAGATAATACAAGATCATAGTTAATAACAGCTACTAACAGTGATAATAAATGAAAATTGAATGGGAGTATAAATTAAGTGAAAGGGAGTGAATGAATGAGCCCTGTAGTGACTGAGCTAAGCTAACCACATATGTCCTATATAACCCCCCCCCCCCAAAGTAATATAGCAATCTCCACTGCTGGAGGAGACCCAACCCTTAAAGGCCAAGCTGGGCCACCCCAGAGGAAGGTCTGCTATATCTATCAAGCAGTGAGGAATACAGTACCTGACCAATCACCCTGTGCCTAATGGATAAGGCACTGGTCTCCTAAGGCAGGAATTGTGTGTTCATGTCCCATCTGGGGTGAAATGTTTGGGATGCAGTATTGTGCAGTGGGGGAGGCGGTATAGCACAGTGGTTTAAAGCTCTGAGCTGCAAATCTGGAGACCTGGGTTTGAATCCCACAGCCCCCATTTGCACACTGCGTAACCGTGAGCAAGTCACTTAACTTCCCTGTGCTCCCAAGTCACACCTGTAAACAAGCTTACAGCTTAGTGTGCCACTCGTGGTTAAACAATTGAGGGAAAAAAAATGTTTACTGCATGAACAGATAGACCAGCCTCCTGAATAACTCTATATCTCAGGAGGAATGCACATCCTGCTGGAGACCTAGTTGTAAGGCCTTCTGGGATACCAAGAGCAGGGTACTACAAAATAAAGTGCTCTACCTTTGGTGCTGAGCATCAATCATGCTGCATACAGCTCTCCTACTACCAAATGACCACTGCTGGTGATGCAGTAACCCAGAGAGAACTTGCTGCAGCTCCATCCAGCCCTTCTTGACCAATGTGTTCCAGTTCATCATCCTAACCCTGTTGAGGCCCATCTCTCCCTCACCCAATGGAAGCCCTTCTTGGTACTCTGACCCTAACACGAAAGAGCAGAAATGGATACTAGTTGTGTGCCTGGACACCAAGAGGCTGCTGCTCTGGTGGTGGAGATCAAAAGAAATTCCCATAAAGGCAGAAATGAAAGCCAACATATCCCAAACTAGCCAAATTTGAGAGACTAAGTTACCTCTCTACTGGCACACTCACCAAATTCCAGCACATTTGGACATCATTTCTAAACTATGTCCAGGCAGCAGCAGCAGATAACTTAAGCTCCTACACTGCACCTCCAAAAACAGGGATGGGTTAATGGCCGCCTTGCTGCATGTGGGCTGAAGTCTGGAACTTCAGCCTGAGTGGAGCAACACAGAGACTTCATAGTATACCCTCCTAAACATACCCTTAATTCTTGTTTGGTATAATACACCGAATAGTTATGCAGGCAGTCTTAACGCTTTCTGTCCTAATGTGCACAGGTCAGTTTGTATGTTGTTAGTATGCTTATGATTGAAATCTATCTTACAGTACTTAAATGATATATGAGATTTTTGGCTTAGTGGGATAACAGCAGGCCCAGTTAGTATGTCCGTCTCTATGTGCAGATATAAAATACTGGCCACTGTGGTGTCTCTCAAATGTGTGCTGCAAACTAAAAAAGTATTAAATAGCCATGTTGCTGGCTCATCGGCACAGCAGTTAGATTTCCGCTTGTGACACCAGCCACCCAGGTTCGGGAATCGACTCAGATCACTGGAGATCTAGCCGGGAGGATACAGCTTGAGTGTCTTGTGACTGCTTGCCTTCTCCAGGGGAGGGAGGGGATGTGGCTCACTGGCTGCCACCTCCTGGCAGAGGCCTGGAGCGTGACAATTCAACAAGCCCCACTGCACACAGGAGCATGGTGGATATCGGCATCTGCCTTGATGTCCATGGCACACCATGCCCCAAGGGAGAAAAGCAGAAACTCGGCTCCTTGGTCAGCCAGATGATGGCTGCCGGCTCCTACCAATGCGAGTGCCCTGATGCCCTGGAAAGCATCTCAGCAGCTCCCGGGGACCGATTGCCTAGCACGCTGGTCGCCCCTCCTGGCACCTTCCCCTCAGAGGAGAGGGATCCATCTGGTGAACTGATTCACCGAGCCACCCCTGTGATGGCTGCAATCTGAGGTAGGTGGAAGGGGACTGGGGCGAGGAGGTTGGTGAGGGTCTATGTGCAGCCAGAAGGAGAGGTGGGCTAAGAGAGCAAGTATGGAGCAAAATTAAAATAGCCATGTTGGTAACTCTGTATGTATTGTACACCACATACCTATGGTACACTGGATTCAATCAACTATTACCTGTGTATGAATTATAGCTCACATGCCAAATACAGCATACAGTATGTGTTGTTTGTCAAAAAATGTCCATAAAAATTAAAAGCAAGAAATTAGTATTTAGCAAAATGTGCTCAGAAATCCATGGGCACATAATAGGTAATGCCACTAAAATCCTTCTTGTGTAATTTAACTTTCAAAAGCATGTATTACTACTGAATCCTGTTACCTGCACTAGCATCATGGCCCTGCAATGCTGCTCCTGCATTCTTGTGACAGTGATGCCCTTCATCATCATGCTCCATCATGACTAAAGTTATCCAGATACTTCTGTCACAATGGCCTTAGTTGCACTAATTGCAAGGCTTAGTGTCAATTGGTGTGACTGTTTCCAAACTGTAAAAACACACATTGTTATATACAGGGTTGTTGCAAGAAGACAGGCTAGTAACTATTCTTCATGGTTCATCACTCAAGATAGTGATCTGACTCTAAGCACCACTATACGTTTACTATGGAGCCTCCTATGAATACTACCTTATTGCCACCTTGCCCAGCCTTTACCTTCCTATACAATGGCAACTCAAGTGTATGCCTGCAAAATGTATGATCATGGCTTCTACAAAATTACAGTATCATAGCATTCCAAAATTTCACAAAAACTCACTAAATTCAGTTTAAATTACTGAAGTTATTTTGCCATCATTGGATGCTTATATCTTGGCAAGTTACTGAGCAAGATATTAGAGAGTTAATACATACAGCCTCTTTTTTCTCCATATTGTGTTTTTTTTCTCCCAGCCAGTAGCTTGTCTCTCAGGGAGATACCCTATTCACAGGGATATACCCTGATCAGGCTAAACCTAGCCATCATTCAGTTGGTTACCATGTTTTTATCCCGCATTTTGTCCTTCCCACCTCCTGTGGTGGGAGTAGTACCTCTGTCCACATTGCACAGCCATAGTTTCCCCTGCAGCAGGACCAAGCTCCCTGACCCAGCTAAGGGTCACTGTGTTGGTAGAAACCACTTACAAACCTGCCTGACTGAGCTGCATTGTTGCGAGTCAGCTGTCTTGGCCATGGCCTACCTCCCAACGTGAGTTCTTGGGTTCACATCCAAATCTAGGTCATCAGCATGGAAGTGCGATACTCTGCTGCTGGGCCATAGGGGTGCCCTCAAAGCCTAATATTTAGGGTCAAAGAACCTAACAAAATTGGTGATATTCCATTTGCTAGTTTTAAAGTTATAAGAGCTTAAAATTCTGCAGTTCACATAACTGAAGAATTTAAAGAGCTAGTGTACTGTCTAAAACTAATATCAGTTTTTAAAAGCAGTCAGCCATTACCTTTTATACCTGAGGTACTTTTTCTTTTCTGTTTGGTTAATTAGAAAATTGTTTACCTGATGCTAGTAGGTGTGATGTGTGGAAAAGCACTCTGCCTGGCAGGTGACATATCTAGCTCTGTTCCACCCAATAAATCATCAGCATTTTGACCCTGCAGACTGCGACATTACTGCTGCTTAGGAACAGCCACTCAGTAGCTGCCAGGTCAGTAACTTGTGATGTCACTGTCAGTGAGCTCCCAATACTGATGATGATGTTGGGGGTGGGGTGGCTATGTCAATTGACAGGCTGGGAGCTGTTCCACACATCCAGCACAACAGTATCATGTACAAAACTTTCTAATTAGCAAAACATAAAAGAAAAAGAGTTCAGAAATGAAGAGTAACAACTGACTGTTTCTTAGCATTTGAATCATTTTCTGGTCTGCCTGTTTCGGTTCCACTAGCTCTTTAATTTTAAAATTGCCATATTGATTGAAGGCTTATAACTCCATCACCTTTAATGATACAGATTTGAAGCATTGTACCTTCTGTATGTACCTCAGTAATGTTTTCTTTTTTTTCAATTTAGTATACTTTATTGGAGTTCAAATGAGTAAGAGACACATCAAGTATAACCTGCTGGGCATGTAACATATAAATGTAGTCCATAGTACAAATTATATCATGAACATTTCACAAACAATGTTAAAAGACCTAACACTACCCTTCCCCCATCCTCATATCAGATATATGCTAGAAAAGCTACAAAAGGGTGTGCTAATTTTAGCTTAAAATAAGAAACAGACCAATTGTTGGTTAAGTCTAGAATATTCTATGAATTGTACTGTCACCTTGGAAAGTGTTGATTTGGAATAGTCCCCACTGATCTACTGTATTGGCAAGAGGGTATACAAAGGCTCCCAGATATGATTATACCTCGACCTTTTATTGGATATATTCACTATCGTTCATTCTGCCTGTAGGACAAACATTATTTCCTTGTACCCTTCAGCATAGGTTGAGGCTGTCTGATCCTTCCGGTGTCGGAGTATAACCTTTTTGGCACATGCTGATATCAGAGCCATGTGTGGTCTCTGATTACCCACTAGTTGTTCTGTATACTCTCTTATGATACAAGTCTTGGGTTCAAATTTCAGGGAGAGGCCTAACAATGGGTCTAGTCTGTTTTGTATGGTGGACCATAAAATTGAAAGTGACTCACGTGACCATAGCATGTGCAGGAGTGTACTAGTTTCTTTGCCGCATTTCATGCAAAGGTCTGATGGTAAGCAGCCCATCTTGTACAATTTAGAAGGATTATAATACAAGTCATGATTAATTTGGAATTGCATGAGTCAGTAGCAGTCCCAGAGTATTATCTTATACAAGTGTTGCCATACACATGACCGATTCCTAGTTGGAGAGGTGGGAGGGAGAGCCCTGTCCCACCAATAAAAGCTTGGCCTATCACTAGGGTGAAGTAATGACTGTAAATAGTGATATGAGTATGAAATCAGGTGAGCTTTAGGAACTGAGGTGAGATAGGAGGAGAGTACATTATAGAGGGGTGACCTCCATGGACCTTTGCCCATTACAGCATATAACAAATGAGTAATTTGAAAATATTTAAAAACAGAGGAAGTGTTCCAACCATAAGTAGTCTGAGCTTCCAGAAATGACATCAGTTTGTGGTGAGCTGTCAAGTCTTTTACCTTGTCTACTTTCAGGTTGGGTCAACATTTATCTCCGGAAAGAATTTGGTCAGAAATCCTAAAATTAGGATTTCCAAATAGTGGTTGAGAAATGGCTTGCTTTGCATTTATATTTAGCAATTTATTGAGCTGTACTTGGGACATTAAAGAATCAGCTAGGGAAGTATCTTGTAGTGAAGTAAGCAAATTTTTCTTCCAAAGAAAGGGTAGTGCTGCTATGTTTATTCCACGGGTGGAGCATAAGGTATCTTCAATTTCCACCTACAAAGGGGTATCAGTGCCTACCAGAGCTACCTGGGAATGCTTGTACCAATGTAAGGACCTCACTAAATGGATAGCAAGATAGTACAGGTATATATTGGGGGCTTGTAATCCCCCATCATACTTGTGGCACATTAGTTTAGTAAATGCCCTTCTAGCTTTCTTGTCCTGCCAGAGGAAGAGAGTTAGAATTTTATTAATTTGGGAGAACCACCTTTGAGGTATAAAGCTGTTGAACATCTGGAGAGGATATAAAATATGGGGTACAATATTCATTTTAATGATCCCAAGCCTTTCCCATAATGTTAGGGGTAACCGTTTTCAACGGTTTATGTCCACCTTAATACTGGTCACCATCTTGTCCAGATTATTCTGTCTGAGCTTCCAGAATGAGGTACTGATGACTATCCCTAAATATTTCAAATTATCCTTCACCCAGAGGAAACCCAGGTGCTGCAAGTCTTATTTAATAGTATAGTTAAGTGGCATAATCTCAGTTTTGTGTAACTGTAACTTGTAGTTGGATATCTCACTAAACTGTGATATGAGCCTTAGGGCAGCAGGGAGTGATGTGGTGAGGGAGGAAATATCCAGTAATATGTCATCTGCATAGATGGACAACTTATATTCCTTCTCACCTATTGCAATCCCAGTAATATGCGGTGCGCTATTAAGTTTACGGATGAGAGGTTCTAAGAACAGGTTAAATAAAAATGGGGAACGTGGACACCCTTGCCTAGTACCTTTGTGTAAGGAAAAGGAGGAGGATAGGAAGCCATTGCAAGAAACTCTTGCTATTGGAGAGGAACAGAGTACTCTTATCCAGCGAATAAATATTTGGGGAATACAAAACTTGGGCAAGATAGAAAACAGGTAGCCCCATGAAACTCTATCAAATGCTTTCTCTTCATCCAGGGACACCAAGGCTGCAGCTACTGAGAAATCCCTGGACACAGGGAAAAGGTAGGAGAGTTTTCTAAAATGGTCTGCTGAGAGTCTACCTCTCACAAACATGACTTGTTCTCTGCTAATCAATGAGTCCCAGACCCTGTTTAATCTATTTGCCAGGATTTTGGCTAGGATCTTGATATCTACATTCATCAGTGAGATTGGTCTGTAGTTTGATACTCTAAGAGGGTCCTGACCTGGTTTGGGAAGTACCACAATAATTGCAGTGGTCAAGGAAGGGTCCAATAGCCCCTCCACAAAAATATGATTGAAAGTGTTTAAAAGTATTGGGGGGAGTTTGTCTTTAAACACTTTATAAAAATTAGATGTAAGACCATCTGGGCCAGGAGAGTTATCTAGTGGTAACTCCTCTATGGTGGTAAAAATTTCCTGGATTTTTAGAGGAGCAGCCAAGAACTCAATCTGAGGGTCAGTAAGTTGGGAAAAGTTGATGACTTGAAGAAATGAGGCCAATTGTACAGTAGAAAAGGGGATTTGGGGTGGGGCATATAGGGCATGATAGTTATTTTTAAAAACGTCCACTATTTCCTGTAGAGAGGTGCAGAGTTGCTCCTCATCAGTGCAAATGGAAGGGACTATTCTGTCCATTTCTTATGAGCACATTGTCAAGGCTAGCAGTTTCCCTGCCCATTCTCCCTGATCAAAATAGGTAATTTTGGTGTGGTGTAATAGGTGCTCTGCTTTCTCCCCAATTAATTTGTTGTATTGGGCCCTCAAGGATTCTAATCACTCCCAGTCTTCTAATGGTGAGGTAGGGGATAGATGTGATTCACAGCTTAAATATGCTCTAATAGGGAGGAGATGGAGGCCTCCATCTGTTTTTTATGCTTTGTGGTGCACTGAATAATTTCCCTTCTGAGACCACATTTTAAGGATCGCCATAAAATGTCTAATTTGGCCATGGATGGTGCATTGTTGTCCATGAACTCTGTGATAAAGGTTTTGAGGTGTTCTTGGAATTTTTTAAATTTAAGGAGTTGACTATTGAATTTCTAAATCCTGTCTCTGACTATGGAGGGTGCCAGATTAAGCCTAATTATTACTAGATGGTGGTCTGAGATGACCAATGGTGGGTAGGAACAATAATCTATTCCTTGAAGATGCCTCACTCCAATCAGAAAGTAGTCTATTCTAGAGTGTGTACGGTAGGGTATAGAGTAAAAATAATACTCCCTACCCTCTGGGTTTAGGATTTTCCAGGGTTCAACTAGCCCTAATGAATACATTAGATCCTCCAATGCCTTTTGTCCTGGGGATGGGGCCAGATTAGAACAACCAGTCCTGTCAAGTTGATTATTTAACATTAACACTAAGTTCACATCACCCTCCAAAACCATAGGGAGTGAGGACCAGAATGTGAATGTTGTCATTATAATAGAGAAGAAGGAAGAGTCATCCCTATTCAGCACATAAATAGAACCTAGTACTATTTCTAGATGACTCAGATGCTCTCTAAGTAGAATATATCCACTGAATGGGTCTATGATTTCCTGAAGTAAATGAAGTGGTAACCGTCTTGCAATTATAATAGCTACCCCTCTTTTTGTGTGTCTATTCTGGAACCATAGACCTGCCCCACCCAGGCCCTCCTTAACTTTAGAATCTGAGAGGGGGGAGGGGGGTCTCTTGCAGGAAGGTGATATCCGTATGCAATTTTTGTAAATGTAACAACACTCTCATCCTTTTGTTAGGTGACTGCATTCCCTTGATGTCCCATGAGCAGAAATTATAGGTAGCAATTACCGCAGTGAGCTATTAAGAATACTTTCAGTGGAGTCCTTGCACACTGAAGCTTGAGACAATATAGAAAAAGTAAGGTAGGAAACCAATAAAAGTCTAACCCTAGTCTCCGGTGGAACATCCTCCCCCTTACCCACTCCCCTGCTACCACTTGAGCAACCCTGGACCTACCCCCATCCCTACAAATTGGATTCCTTTCAGTTCTTTAAACATTAACTTTGACCCCCTCTAGAAACCTTATAGATGGCAATAGTATTGTTATAGCAGTATGATTTATAAGTGCTGTGTCCCCGCAGAAACCTGAATCCAAAAACTGATGCATGATCGCTTCCCACCAGTAGCCAATTATGCTCACCTTCTCCTGCCCAACTGGTTATCCTATCTATTTAATTACACATAATATAGGCAAACAGTCCTTTAACAAAATCACCACATGTGATATAAACCAAAGGAGACATTTATAAACTATGTTGTTTTCAGTAGATCAGAATGGAAATGGGCTGGAACACCAGAAATTAGTGCTGGTGGAAATTACCCTGTTCCCAAAACATGTACCTGAATCTCCACTCTCTTCTTGTTGCAAAAAGCAAGAGAAATGGAGAAAACCTGCTAAGGATAACTGAAAAATTGTTTAGATATGTCTCTTTTGCCAAATGAAAACTACAGATATATCTGGCCATGGCATGCCCGATGAACCCTTTAGCCTAGCTTGGTATGCTAAGAAAAAAAACAGACAATATTTTTCAGCCCCAGAGCTTATACTGTGGGCCACTGCTACTGTTTGTTTACCAAATATGTATCAGGGCATGGTGCGCTCAATTTACACTACAACTCTAAATATTGAATCAACAGTCATCCATGATTATCCCATCCAGGTCTGTACTGAATGGTATGCAGGACCATTATAATCTGTATATAGTGATTGACTAAGAAAAGGAGGATGAAAACTATAGACACAGTCGCTCCTACTACTGGTAAAAATGATAGAAGGCTTCCTTAGAATGGCAGAAAAAGGGGAGATATTGTTGATGGGGGACCTGAATATGCCAGATGTTAACTGGAGCACCTTTGCTGCAGGCACATCCAAGAGCATGGTCATTCTTGATGCCCTACAGGGGACATACCTCAGACAGCTAGTATTGGAACCCACTCAGGAGTGAGCAATCTTACACCTGGTACTCTCAAATGGGGATGGAGAAATAATCTCAGAATTAGAAGAAGGTAGCCATCTGGAAACAAGCGACCACCAAACAGTGTGGTTCACGATAAACATAGCCATACAGTCAAGCCATACAAAAGCAAGAGTATTGGACTTTAGGAGGGCTGACTTTGGGAAAATGAGAGAGTGCCTCAGAAAAGCACTAGCAAACAGGCAAGAAAGAGGGGTGGAGGAACAATGGGGAGTAATCAAAACAGCTATCACAGAGGCAACAAGCCTTTGTGTAAAGCAAATCAACAAAACACAACAAAGGAAAAAACACTATGGTTCTCAAAAGAGGTTGCAGGGAAGGTTAAGGAGAAAAGGATAGCATTCAGGAAATATAAAGAAACACAGAAGGAGCAGGACAGAGAACTTTATCAGTTAAAGCAGAAGGAGGCTGGGAAGGCAGTCCGATAGCAAAGGCCCAAACTGAGAAAGGATAGCCAACTCTGTTAGAAGGATAAGACCTTTATAGGTACATTAGGGGAGTGAAGAAAGGCCAAGAAGAGATACTGGAGGCTTAATAAAGGGGAGAGAATGTGGGTAGAGGGTGACAGTGAAAAAGCAGGGATACTGAATGAGTATTTCTGCTCAGTATTCACAAAGGAAGAGGAGGGGGAGGTATCTAAACCAAACAAGAGAAACACTCTGAAGATGGGGGGTCTATACCAGTCCATTTAGAGAAGAAAGGGTTCTGAAAGAACTAATAAAATTGAAGGTGGACAAAGCAATGGGGCCTGATGGGATTCACCCAAGAATTCTAAAGGAACTTAGGGTAGAACTAGTGACACCGCTGACTACTCTCTTTAACAAATCATGGGAGGATGGGGTGGTACCTGAGGGACTGGAGGAGGGCAGATGTGTTTCTTCTTCACAAAAGTGGGAGCAGGACAGATGCAGGAAACTACAGACCAGTTAATTTGACCTCAGTGGTAGGGAAAATGATGGAATCACGTCTGAAGGAAAGAATTGTAGAGTACCTACAAGCCAGTGGGGCACAGGACCCAAGGCAGCATGGATTCATGATGGGAAGGTCATGTCAGATGAATCTAATAGATTTCTTTGACTGGGTGACCAAAGTAGTAGACCAGGGAGGGGCTGTGGACATGGCCTATGTAGATTTTAGCAAGGCATTTGATACAGTCTCACATAAAATATTAATACACAAGTTAGCCAGCCTTGGAGAGGGTCCCAAGGTAGTAGCCTGGATAAAAAATTGGCTAGACAACAGGACACAAAGGGTAGTAGTAAATGGAGTCCACAGTGAAGAAAGGAGGGTTACTAGCGGGGTACTGCAGGGTTCAGTACTAGAACCGGTCCTTTTTAATGTCTTTATAAGTGACACTGCAGAGGAACATGAAGGAAAAGTATGTCTCTGTGCAGACAACACAAAGATCTGCAGCAGGGTTGATACACATGATGGAGTGGAAAGGATGAGAAGGGACTTGGCAAGGTTGGAGGAATGGTCAGATGTATGGCAGCTCACATTCAATGCAAAGAAGTGCAAGGTAATGCACCTGGAAAACAAAAACCAAGGGGAAGACTACACAATGGGGGGGTGAGATACTGACATCAATGAAAATGGAAAGGGACCTGAGGGTAATTATATCAGATGACCTAAAGGTGGGCAAGCAATGTTTGAAGGCAGTAAGGAAGGCTGGAGGGATAATGGGATGCATAGGGAGAGGCATCAGTAATAGAAAAACAAGAAGTTGTTGTCCCTCTGTACAGACAGTTGGTGAGACCCCACCTGGAGTACTGTGTGCAGTTCTGGAGACCCCATCTCCGCAAAGACATAGACAGAGTGGAGGCTGTCCAGAGGAGGGCAACCAAAATGGGCAGGGTCTGCACCAGAAGACATACAAAGAAAACTAAAGGAGCTTAATATGTATACCCTTGAGGAAAGAAGGGAGAGGGACATGATAAAACTTTCAAGTACCTCAAGGGAATCAACAAAGTCCAAGAGGGTAGCATCTTTCAGAAAAAGAGATGTGCAAGAACAAGGAGGCACAATTTGAAGATAGAGAGGGGACAGCTCAGAGGTAATGTGAGGAAGTATTTTTTTCACAGAGAGGGTTGTGGATGATGGAACAGCCTCCTGAGGAGGTCATGGAGTCAAGAACAGTGGGGGAATTCAAAAATGCATGGGACAGACATATGGCAGTCCTAGTGGGGGTAGGAGGAAGTAAGCTGTTGGTTAACTACGATCTGCAGCTTATCTGGTAGGTAGGAAAATGGGCAGACTAGGTGAGCCAAGTGGTTCTTATCTGCCGTCACATTCTATGTTCTATGTTTCTATGGTCATATGTTCATCTTGTACCTTGCATAATCCAAAGCGTAAAAGAAAAGAAAAAACTCTGTTCCCATTTTTACTACCAGGAAGTCTATCCTTCTAACCATAGGGAATTAAAAGGGCGAACTACTACAGCCCGAAGTCTGACCATGATGGGTTTGAAACAGGGAATCTCTGTTTCCAGAGCCAGTAAGTGTGCGACCTTCATGAGGGTGGAGTAAACTCACACGATCGTACAGGTGCGATAGTACGCATGATCATGAGTAGAAAGATCAACCTAGAATCGGGTCAGTTAGGAGAGCCAGCAGAAAGGAAGAATATGTAACAGTTCCACATCGTCTCAACTTAGTTTAGTGAAGCAGATGTCCTGAAAAAGTCCTGCAAAAACCCAAAACTGATCCAGACAGGTAATTTCTTGCCCAGCACATTCTTTTGACCTCTCCCAATTCCAATACTTGAATGTGGCTCCAGCCTCTTCTAACACCTATCGGTTAACTTCAACAGGCATTAAGAAGGTCAGGGAAGAAGGTAGGGAGATCCTTAGCTGCTTGATCAGCTATCTCAAAGGTTTTCCAGGTTGCACTGTGAATAACTGACAACAGAGCTGAATATAACATGTGGAACCGTATACCTGCAGATATTAATTTTGTTACTGGAGCTTGGTAAGCCACTATTTTCTGGCATACTGCAGCAGGGAGGTCCTGGGTGATCCTAAGTATAGAATTTCCCCATTAAATGGCCTGACACTCTTTAATTTTGGTTAAAATGTGTTGCCTGTCCAAATAATTCAACAGGTTGGGAATGAAGGGCCTAGGCTGAACTCCAGTCCGCGGTCTAGGCCTCAGCGACTTATGGTCACTCTCTCTCCACTATGTAGCTTGGGGAATGCATAGGGGGTCTTGCCACTTCAGTGAGTACTTTCTGTGCAAATAAGATGGGAGTACAGCCTTGCTCATCTTCTGGAAGGCCAAAGATTACCAGATTTTTGCGTCTGCTTCAGCCTTCCAAATCTTCCCATTTTAACTCAATTTTGGAGATTTTATGCCAGAGCAAAGTTAACTCAGGGTCTACTCTGGACTGCCAAGCCTCCAGGGATGTGGTATGGGCCGATATGTCTGACAGCAGTCTGTTTGTCTCCTTCAGATCAGCCTTGATAACTTTTAAATCTGATGAAAAGTCCAGAAATGCAGCCTTGAGTGGTGCTAGCTCCCTTAAAAATGTATCTTCTGAGAGTGGCAATGCAGCACTGGCTGGGTGACTGCCCTTCCCTGATGAAGCATCCTGGTTCTTGGGATGCTTGGAGGATTTATCTGGTGTCCGAGGTGGTGTATGCTTTGGGGGGGGCCTGCTTCATTTCGGTCTCCATTCAGGATAATCGCCATCTGGAACTGCTTGTAAATAACAATCAGAAGTTTCTCCTTAGTAGCAGAGACACAGGTAATCAACTTTTGAGCAGTTTTTCTACCAAAACCAGCAAGAAAAAGCTATGTTTTTGGAGTTGAGGTGGGAACGAGGGTAGTGTGCATCTATCTAGCTGGAAGGCATCATGTGATCCCCAGTAATTTTTTCTTAACAAAGACAGTGCACATTTTAAACTCGAGGAAAATAAAATCACAATTTGTTAAAATTTTACAAAATGTTAATGGAAAAATTACAACATTTTGCAGAATAGAAATTATAATTTCCCCAGAATTTCACCAGCAGAAGATACATTTCACCCCACTGTAGCATATACACATAAGAAACATTTCAAAGTTTCCATCTGTTTCATGTATAACTATTATTAGCAAATATTGGAACACATATTAAAGAACATGCATACTGTAGGTAGATACTGTATTACTGTTACTTAAGTGAGTTTTATTTCATAGCTCTTTATAGTTTGTCCTTAATCATTTGAAGTGTTACTCTAGTCATATCAATGGAAAGATGAGTAGTAGTCTTATACACATACAGTTATAATGGTACAACATTATTTAATCAAATATTATTATCTAGAGCTTGAATAACTTTTTGTCTCACCCCTTTACAGCTGTTTCTTTCACTTTAAAAAGTACAAGTTTCTAAACTGTCAATTTATCATTGATGGTGGTACCGTGGAATACAATGGCCAATTGCACTCTATTATTTTTCTGTCTGTCTTTCATGAGAAGAAACTCCTTGCATGCTCTTGAAAGTGTTTTACGTAATATTTACATAAAAACATTAACAGATAATACCAAGCTCTAAATGTTCTATATACAGTACCTTTATAGGGCATCTTAAATATAAAATGTTTCCTTGCAGCTAAGCTTGAATATTTAATGTCATCTGACAATATATTAATGAGAGCTGCCATATGTTTGTATTATGATTTGTGAACTAATAATGCTGTGCAGCATAGAACATGCTAGTTTGTATCAACTCTATTACTTTTTAATGAGATCCCTAGTCCTATCCTAAAAAAAAGATTAAAATATACAGTAGATCTGCAACATAAATATCCAAGATATACTGTATTAGTGCATGGCATAACAATTCTGCATTTGTCAAGTAAAAAATATACATAATGGTAAGGCGGTGTACATTCTCTTCTACTCCCAATTTAAATTTAGTAGGTGTTGGTTCTGGTTAGGTTCTTGAAACTAGAATTCCTGTAGAGAAATAAGAGTTATAAAAAATTATAAAATGGGGTACAAAAAATGTTCAAATTGAACAGCTTCTTTTGTTAAAACACAGCATCTGAGTGTATAATATTTACCTTGAAACTGCACCGTTTATAAGCAACCTTTCCTAATCTACCTAGCAACAACCTAACTAAATTAAAATACAATCCTTTTCATTAAAATATTTTTTGCACATATTAAATGCAAAACTCTGACAACTGGGCATAGGTTTCTTCAAGATAAATGCAGTTTCTGTGTTCAGGCAAAGGCACACGTCCTTTTTGTTACCAAACTCACCTAGTGTACCTATTAGTAGCCTGACTAAAGGAAATGAAACCTTTCTTCATAAAAAAAAGTTCCAGATCTACTGTATATTTTAATCTTTTTTTAGGATAGGACCAGGGATCTCTTTAAAAAGTAATATGGTTGATACCAACTAGCATGTTCTATGCTGCACAGCACAGTTAGTTCACAAATCATAATACAGACATATGGCAGCTCTCATTAATATATTGTCAGATGACATTAACTATTCAAGCTTAGAAGAGAGCTCAGGTCTACTAACCATAAGTTACTCAAAATACCCAGAGCCAGGTCATCCCTTGGCCTTTGGTCTGCCAGAACAGCCCAACGCAAACTTTGGAACAATCTACCAAGAAAAATTCAGGACCTCACCTCCCCTGGGGCTTCAGGAAAGCACTAAAAACACACCTAGGGACTGGGATAATGTGGTGCTGCCTCAAATGAGGCCACCTGAAAGTCTTTCTCCCCAGAAAAGGGAGATGGCCAGAATGGTCTCCACAGGCCACAGATGGGAGTGGGCACTAATTAGGACAATATACTACCGGATAGGCACTTATCTAAGCTGTTACTGTTGATCTGTCTGATTCTAATTATATGTCCAGTTGCTGTTTCTGATTCTATGTACATTGTAGAATATGCTGATTTGATGGTCTGTTGTATAGTGTAATTGCCTTGCTCCCCTGCTTGTACCAAAGCATTTGGGTTTTGTTTCCCTTAGGTACATGATTTATCCTGTGCATCACCCTCTGTTGATAATAATGGTTTAAAAACACTTTTCAATCAGGAGTTAATGCCCATGAATATTTGTCCTAGTAAGTCTCAAGCTACCAAATCAATACCTATTAAGTTAATTGCTCCAGAGTGTGTTAAACAATCACCTGTTTCTGATTCTTGTACCCCTACTGTCTCAAAACAAGTGTTAGTCCTGGGAGATTTATTCATTAAGCACATTGACAGGGAGGTATGCAATAGTGACGAGAGCAACCACACTTGTTCTAGCTTCTGTGGGGCCAGGGTATCTGACATTACCTCCGTGATGCCATCTACCATGATGCAGAAAATCAAAGCCCTAAATGAATGGCTGAGAAAGTGGTGTTTTAAGCAGGATATACCCTGTATTACCCACTGGGAATCATTTTCAGATTGTTCTTCCTTGTTTTGTTGGGATGGTTTACATCTCAGTCATAGGGGTAGTACACTTATGGGGAAAAGTATCACTAAAATCATAAATCATTGTTTAAACTAAAAACAATGGGGGAGAATGGGTCTATTCCCAAGTCTCTGAATACTTACCAAAGTATTATTACAACTAAATGTAAATTCCTAGCTTTGAATGCGAGCTCTTTAAACCAACTCAAATTAGCAGAACTCGAAGCCAAATATAAAACTTTAAATATAGGTGTGGTGGGAGTAATTGAAACTTGGTGGGACGTATCCTCAATTTGGTCCAGAGAAATTCCAGGTTATAAGTTATATCATAAAAACAGATTAGATAAGCAAGGTGGTGGAGTTTGTATGTACATACAAAATGATATTCCTTCTTTTGAAGTGTGTTCTCCCTTTCCTTTGGAAAGTATATAGGTTAAAATCTTATAGAAGGAGCAGTCCTATATAACTATTGGTAACATCTATTGACCTCCATCTGCAAATTCAGATTGCACAACTGATATGTTTAAAGATATTACACATTTTTCAGAATCTCAAGATACTGTAATATTTGGTGACTTTAACCTCCCTCATATTAACTGGTACTCATTCTCAGGACAGTCCTATGCCGAGAAAGGACTACTAGATGTGGTAGTTAGCACTGTATTACAACAACTTGTTACTGAACCCACTCGAGGTCCTAATATTTTGGATCTATTATTTACTAACATAGAGCAACAAATTAGCAATTTACAAATTTGGGATCCACTTAGGACCAGTGATCATTCATCTATTCTTTTTGAAATTCAACAGTTTAAAACTACACAAAGGAAGTTATACTGTACAAAAAATTATAATAAAGCAAATTTTTCTAAAATCAATGAATTCTTACAAAACATAAACTGGGAATATAATCTTCTTAATTGTACAACACAACAAGCTTGGGACTTTTTTAAAAACATTGTACATTTTTTTGGAAAATACCTTTATTCCATCTAAGAGAAAATTTAATAATAAAGGAAAAATTCCCCCTTGGTTCAACAAGACAATTAAAAATCAGATTAAAATAAAAATTAAACTTTTTAGGAAACTTAAGAACAGTTCTGTTCCATTTAAAACTACTGCATTACATAAATACAGACTATCTGTGAAAAATGTAAAAAATTCTATTAAATTGGCAAAAAATAAGCTAGAATTTAAACTAGCTCACACAAAAAACTGTCACAAATCTCTTTTCTCCTATATAAATAGTAAAAAAAGTGTATCAAGGACCATTGGTCCCATTATAACCAATGGCTCTTCTCTATCTGATATAGAATCCTCGAATCTCTTGAATAAGTACTTTTGTTCTGTCTTCTCTCAAAAATCACCTATTAGTACATTTAACATTCACCACATAGATTATCATAGGTTCTATCCAACTGACATTATACAGGCTATCAAAAAACTAAAAAAAAAATACTAGTCCGGGCCCAGCCGGTATTCATCCATGGTTTCTGATTGAATCGCCTATAAATATTTCTATACCTTTGTCAATTATCTTCAACAAATGCTTACAAGAAAGCATTGTACCAAATGATTGGCGTTCAGCAATAGTTACTCCCATATTTAAAAAAAGGCAATAGAGGTTCTGTGCAAAATTATCATCCAATTAGCCTGACCTCAGCGGCTGGTAAATTAATGGAACGAGTAATGAAGTCTCTAATAGATCAAGATTATAAAAAAATTTGGAATTTATGATTCAAATCAGCATGAGTTTACTCCCAAGTATTCCTACACCACCAATCTAATATCTCTTTACAATAATATAAGTACTCTACTAGATGTGGATATCCCTACTGATGTAATTCTTTTGGACTTTACTAGAGCTTTCAATAAAGTCTCACATGAAAAACTCATTACTAAAATGCACAATCTAGGTTTGTCACCTGATATTGTCAACTGGACTTTAAACTGGTTGACAAATCGTTCTCAGAGAGTCAGAATTAATGATATCTTGTCTGATTTGGGTAGTCTGACAAGTGGTGTACCACAGGGGTTGGTCTTAGGACCAACATTGTTGTGAAATTGGTGAAATGCTTCTTCCTGAAGCTTGATAGTGTGGAAGAAAGCAGGTTGTGCAGATTGAGATGTTCAGTCATCTATAAGTAAATGCACTTTTGAGAATCTGGAAGAGGGCAAGAGGGACCAAAATGGGTTTGCATTGATTCAGATCCTGTTTATCCCCTCCTCCTTTGTGGAGTGGCACAACTCTAGCACATTGTCAGACAGAAGGTGTCTCTGCAGCAGTGAGGGAGAAGTTTAATAACATGGTAACTGGGGTGCAGATATGAAGTGATGTGCCATGAGGTGAAAAAGCTTTGGGTTAAAGGAGTCAGCACCGTCACTCTTGTTTGAGCTGTGGCCCTTTAGTACATAGAGGACCTCTGCTGGAGTGATTCATCAGATGTTAAAATTTGGCATATCATGAGTTAGTTTACTCTCCCTGCTTCCTCACCTCTTCAGGAATGCACCTGGCAAAAAGCTTTGGTTTGGTGTGCTTTTCCTTGTCCCCAAACCATAAATAAATAAATAAACAGCTGAATAAAAAATGAATGTACACCTCATACATATTTTTCTGCCCAGCTATGGCTTACAACCACATTGTGGTTTGTACATTCTATTTTGAAATATGTTTTTATATTGTTTTACACATTGAAAAATAATTATTATATACAATAAAATATCGGTGGCACAGTGTCAACTCATTATTTTTATAAACTCTTGGTAACTGTATGTGATGACCTTACAAACTATCATCACAAACTTTTGGTGTGAAAAACTAACTCTTTAAAACTAGCCCCCATACATAATTATGCAATAAGATGAGACAGGGTGTGCATTGTTGTGGGATTTTTCACAAACTGGTTGTAGTCTTCAACTACCTGAATCACACTGTTATCCCTCAACAAGGCACACTCAGGAGCATCATGCTGTAATAATAAAATAGGTCTGCATTAAACAATAATTAAAAGAAAGGTTTTGGATTAAACATAATTTTATTGAAATAAAAAAAATTATTCTAGGTCAGTGAGAGTGAGACAAAGAGGGAACAGTCCCTCTGATATTCCATATGCAGAATTTGGGGTTTTACCTCTGAGATCTGCAGTTTGTAGTGCACTTTTAACATGAAGTCTGCACATTTCTGGTAATAAATAATCAAATGCTCTCCTGAGTATTAGATTTTTTTTTGTTTTATATATATATATATGTAGAATTTACCTGGAATGGATGGTTGCCATGAAAAACAAGATTTAAAAATTGTGCTCAGTTCCACTGGTGGAATGTTCCCCTCCTCCCATCCACACACACACACACACACGCACATATGCACTCACACACTTCCACACATCCACATCCACAAACTCTCACACACCCACACAAACATTCACACACACCTGATGGCTTCATATGAAGCCAAGGCTGAAATTTAATCTGTGACTGGGTAACCAATAGAAATTTCTCTGACAAGCTGATAAGTGTAGGAGAGGAATTTATCCTGGTCGCTAAAGAAACACCAGAAATTCCAACTGTTTGAGGTCTTCTGGTGATGTCATCTTCAGGATGGCAGCTTGAAGACTGAGAGAGTAATATATCTTTCAATAAATCGCAGTATATCAGCTTGAAGCAGCAGACAATTTAGAGTGGAAGCAGTTAGGGGGGTCTTTAAGCACAACATGGATAACCGCTGAACCAGTATTTTAGGTTCTGAGCAGGAGGACTGCAAGGGATTTGGAGCCAGTGGCTCCTATTGTGAGTATTCCCAGGCCCTGGTAGCCTCCTTTCACTCAGACAGCAAGAAAGCTGTCTGGAAAAAAACAACACACAAATAAGTTACAGTACCTCCTGCAGAGCAACTCCACCAGAAGATTGATATATTGACTTTGACTGCGACTGGCTTACGATGTCTGCCAGGACATTCTGAATGCCTGGAACGTGGAAGGCCAACAGCTCGAGAGCTTGTTCCAGAGTCCAATACCAGATTGTCATTGCTTCCCAGCAGAGAGGGTACAAGTGAGTGTCCCCCTGGTTGTTGATGTAGTGGACTACACTGATGTTGCACATCTGCACTAAAAGAAGACCTGGGGATAGTTGAGTCTGAAAGGCTTCCAAGGTGCAAAGAATGGCCCACAGGCTGGCCCACTGGCACAGCAGTTGGATTTCTGCCTGTGATGCCGACAACCTGTGTTCAGGAATGGACCCAGTTGTAAGAGACCCAGCCTGGGGGAGATGGCTTAAGTGTCCCATGACTGCTCACCTTCTCCTGGGAGGGAGGTGGTATGCTGCCCGGTGTTTTCTGGCCCCTGGTGGAGGCCAGGGGTACTGTCTTATGTTGGGCATTGCTAGAGGAGGGAGCGTGATGGACGTTGGCTTATGCCTTGACATCATGTGGCACATCATACTCCCAAAGAAAACCAGGGAAAATGCCCCCTGATTGACAGGATGATAGTCACCGGTCTCCCAGTGCCATGAAGGCCTGGATAGCCCGGACTGACCCCAGCAGCACCTGGGTTAATTCATAGTGCCTAATGGTGCTTTCTCCCTGGAAGGGGGGACCAGTCTAAAGAAGGGATATGTCAGGTTCCCTGTGGGGCTGCAGTATGGGGTGGTGGTTGGTGGTGGGGGGAGAGATGGTAGGGTGTACCTAGGTGACCTGAAGGAGAGGCCTGTCAGGGGTGCACAGAGAGGCACAAAAAAAAAAAGAATGGCCCTCATCTGCAGGACATTGATGTAGAGTGAGGATTCCAGATGGGATCAGGTCACTTGTGTTTGTTGGGGCCCTAGATGAGTTCCCCACCCCAACCACAAAACATCAGTTGTGAGAGGTTGCTGAGAGGAAGGAATGAGGAAAGGAACCAATTTTAACAGGTTGCTGGGCTTCATCCACAAAAGTAGAACTTTTTTCACTAGAGAGGAGGCTAGGACCGGCTCTTCCCGGTCATTGGTACACTGGTCCCACTAGACCAACAGTATCCATTGAGGAATCTTCATGTGCAGTCTGGCTAGAGGCACTGTGCCTTTAGCTGCAGCCATCAGGCCTAAGAGCTGAAGGAAGGTTCTTGCTGAGACATAGCAGTTGTTGTACAGCAGTCGGGCTTGCACTATTAGGAGATCTGCCTTGTCCTGCGGCAGGAAGACCATGCCCTGAGAAGTATCCAGGACTGCCCCTATGTACTGAAGGTGCTGACAGGAGGTCAGAGCTGACTTGGGCAGGTTGACTGTGATACCCAGATCCTGGAATAGGCAGGTGGCATGCTCCAGAATCTGTATCAGGTGTTCCCTGGACTGAGCTTTGAAAAGCCAGTCATTCAGGTACGGGAAAACATAGAGACCCTCCTGCCTGAGGGCAGCTGCTACCATTGCCAATCATTTGGTAAACTGCTGAGGGGCTGAAGACAAGCCAAAGTACAAGGTCTGGAACTGAGAATGTTCCCCTTGAAAATGAAACCTGAGGTACTGTCTGTGGGAGGCATGTATCTGAATATGCAGTAGGCATCCTTCATATTGAGGGAGCAAATCCAGTCTCCCTGGTACAGAAGGGGCAGCAGATCCTGTAGTGCCACCATCGAGAATGTTTTGTACTGAATACATAGATTTATCTCCAAGAGGTCTAGAATGGTCCTGAGATCTCCTGTGATTTGGGGACCAGGAAGAAGTGAGAATAGAACCCTCTGCCCTATTTAGTCTCTAGGACAGGTTCTACTGCCCTTTTTTGCAGTAAGGATTGAATTTCCTCCCAGAGCATCAGAATGTGGTCTGGAGGGTAAGACAACAGAAGTGGATGCTTCTCTGGAGGCCATTTCAGAAGTTCCAGAGTGTGGCTGCTTTCTATGATCTGCAGTACCCAGGAGCCTCTGGTACTCTTCCTCCACTTGTCCAAGTGCAGGGGGAAATGACTCTGACAGCCACCTCCTGCCTTGGGGGGGTTAAGCAAGGAGTCAGACTGAAGTGGCAGGGGTGGCCAGGGCCACACACCCTCCTCTGGGGTTTTTCCTATGGAGGAGAAGGGTGTGGGCACGGCTGGGGTGGCCCGGCACCTACCCTGAGGTTTTCTAGAGTGCTTGGGTCTATGAGTAGACCTATGAAAGGGCAGCCACTGACCTCCCTTTGGTTGGTTGGTGTGGTACATGGAGTGGACCGAATGGATGGTGCAGCCAAAGGCTTGCAGTTGAGACAATATGCCTGCACATCTGCACCAAACAACTTATAGCCCCAAAAAGGGGCATTCAGAATAGATATTTGAACACCCTGGGCAAAGCCAGACACCCTCAACCACGAGTGTCTTCATAGATAAATTCCCACTTTGAAAGTCCTAGCTGAGGTGTCTACAGCATTGTAGGCAGTCCTAATGAGATGGGTGCAGACAACAGAGCCCCTTTAAGAGATTGCGGCATCTGCTGTTTTAGGAGGTCCTCTGGGAGGGCCTGGGTAGATTCAAGGGCCTGGTTCCAGAGCTGGTTTTGGTACTGGACCATATGGGCAACATACTGTAACACCCTGATGGTCAGAGTGGCAGAGGAAAAAGTTCTGTTGTCAATGTGATCCAGCCTTTGGGACTCCTTATCTGAGGCAAGGAACTAAGATGTTTGGGCCTCTTGGTGTGGTCATGGGTGGCATTGATGACCACTTAATCCACTTGAGACTGATTGGCAATGAAGGGTCTTTCTGCTGGAGCCTGGTATAACTTGTCTGTCTTCCTGAGAATGATGGGTATCAAGTTGGGCAGATGCCAGGTGGCCATGGTGGCATCCTCAAATGGCTCAACTAAGGGAGGGGTGACCAAAGGAGAGGCAACTGGCAGCCTTAAATAAGTGGCCAATCAGTGTTGAGTAGGTTCTTGCTGCTCAGTGTTGAAGCCCATGGCCAATTGCAACAGTGTCATGACTGAGACAAAAGAGGGGTTATCCGGGGGGACTGTGGGATATACCTCAGTGTCTCCTCACCATCAGACAAGATTGTAGAGGAGAAGTTGTGAGAAGTAATTCCCCCATTGTTGTAGTCACCCTCATTGGGAGGAATGAGATCCGAACAACATCCATCCTTGTCCCCAAGTCCTGAGGGGGGAGCAAGGGCCCCAGGTTCTGGGGCACAGACCGTGGCCCTGCTGGAGAAGAGGGGTGCTGCAAGGATGGACCTTGAAGAGGGGCAAGCTTAGCCTGCATAAAGTCCCATAAGACAGTAAGCATGGAATGGAAGTCCACGGCGATCGGTGTCAGACTCATTGGCATTAGCTGAGGAAACACCAGGGTCAGCAAAGGATAGGGTAGCTGCACAGGCTGGGGCTTGTGGGGAAGCTCCTCAGCAGTGGTCAGCACTGGGGAGGATGACGGTGACCAGGGCTCAGATCTGGCTGACTCAGGAAGGTAGAGACACCGGGACTGAGACAATGGCGAAGATACAGCTGAGGTCAGCAGCTGGGGATTAGGCTGTGTCCTGATGACCACCAATGCTGAGCCAATACTGATGCAATGACAAGCCATCTGAGACACCTGACTGAGTGCGCACTGAAAATAATAGCCTGAACAGCAGGGGCTGAGAAGTTGGTGAGGTGCCAGAGCACCTGGAATCAACACCCACCACCAAACGGTTGGTGGGAGCAACTGCCAGTGGTAGCCCTGTGGGGAAAAGGGTGTGTGAGGCAGAGGGGGCCACTCCCAATGATGAGGATGAACCCACTGTGGTTGACGCAAAGAGCTGTGACTGGGATCGAGATGATGTGGACCAGGAATTGTCCTTTAGATGGTCCTTGTCCTGATGCTTCCCTGTTAAGCTTAGACTTGTCCTGGGCCTTGGAAAGCTGTGAGCCTGGGGATATCACAAGGGCAGTGGAGGAAATTTGAGCCTTAGCTCATTCACTCTACAAGAGCTCTTTGAGAGTTCCATTACTTGTGTCCTGTATACTCTTAACACTGTATCATAGGCCTTTTTAAGCAAAATCAAACTATAATCAGCATGCCACAAATAAATGCGAATATCTCATGAACCATACGTACTATACACAATGTATGAGTGGCAAAGTTGTTCACCACAAAATTAACTTTCCAATGGTGCTATGGAATTAATTATAAGCAATTTTTTTTTCTATATTAGTGGAAATAGCAACAAAGGTATTTTTTTTTGCAATAAAAAAGTCAACATAAACCATTTTTGGAAGGAAAATATGTAATGATTGAACACCAAATTAAGCATCCATACATTAGATGTAGGTACAAAAGCAATTTTGTACTAAAAAGCTATTTTTCTAATATAACACGTATTTTTTCCCATTTTATTCAAGATGCACAGGTGAGGCTTGAGTGACAAATGTCAGCCACACACACCATCCCATAAACAAATGTGAAGAACTCTTAAAGTATACAGTATGTGATACACACAAAGTATCAGTGGCAAAGTTGTTCAGCACAAAATTACCTTTCTAATGGTGTTATGCTGTCAATTTTAATCAACTTGGTTCACAAGTAACACAGAGACATAATGCCTATGACCTGAGAAGGGTCCAGAGCACACAGGAAGTTTTTGTCTGCCAACTGAAGTCATTATGAGAAAAAAAAGGGATGATTTAGCCAGTACCTACAGGTGTTTCCAGGAGGTAATGAGTTAAGCTCCTTCTCTATTTGGGCAACATTCTGCTTCAGCGAAAAGGTTTGAGGGTCTGCACTTGGCATTTCCTGGTGGTCTGATTGATGGCACAGCAGATTACACAAGCCTGGGTGTCGTGTTCTGAGCCTAGGTAGCAGACATAGACTTCATGGTTGTTCTTCTCAGGGATCTTCTGCCTGCATGCACACTTTTTAAAGAGGTTTCCAGAAGTGGAGTGCAGTATAAATGGAAAGGAAAATCACTTTACCACTAAAGTGATACACACTAGGGAGAGAAAAAAGTTCAAAAAAGAAATTCGGTAAAATGGCAGTCCACTGAAGCTGGCAGATCTCTGTGAAGTACAATATGTGATGGTCGATGGTGGGAAAAGAACTGAGGAGAGCGCAGGAGCTGCCCACTATTGTAGGTGTATGATGTTGTAGTGGACAGCCCTCTGGTTGACTGCTAGCTAGAAAAATGTCTGTGTGGTCCTAGTGCCTGGCGTCTATAGTTAGTTAGGTGTAGCCTGCTGCAAGAGAGAGACCCTTGAAGTCAGATTCTGTTGTGACTCCCCCAAATACATTAACACAGCAGATCCCAGCATCAGTAATAACTCAGCAGGCTTAGGAAAAAGTGGATGGGAGGCATCAGTAGTCTGCAGCCAAGATGAAAGACATCATTCAGTGCCTCAAAGTCAATAGTACAGCACAGAGTAGTTTTCATGCTCATGATCGACAAACAGTATTAGCAGCCCAAAATACACAGAGGACACCGGATAAGCCCCTTCCTTACTCTCCCCAGCTGATTTGCTACCTCTGATGTCTGTTCACCCTGGAATCCTGCTCCTCAGATGCTCTTGGAAGCCCTTCCAGCCTTGCTGGCAGCCTAGTTGATTTGTCTGGTCTCATAGGGGAAGTTTCATAGCCTTCAGGTACTACTGCTTGTAGTGTAATCTTGGATTCTCTGTAGCAAGATAAAATTGGAGTGGGGGGGCTGTCTTTCTGGCTGCACCATCGAAGCAGGCCATGGACTCCTGTGGTCTGTGGGCTGCTGGGGTGCACTACCCTATCAATTAGCATTACACTCAAGAAGTTTGAGGGGGACTCCTTCTGCTCCTGCCAGCTATCTGGGGGGGTAGGATGCCACTACACCCCCCCCCATGGAGAGCCAATACTACTAAGCAAGAGTGCACAACTTGATCTATTGTGAGAGATTACCTGCAATGAGGGTAAAGCAGAGACAGTAGCGAGAAGGTGCCTGATTGGCAGAGCTAATACCTGACTGTTGGCGGGTGGGGTATCCACAGGTCTGAGGCTTGGGAGTTGGGCAGTAGAGGGGACATCCATGAGGTCAGTGTGGTGGAAGTGGTGGCATGCTGGTTCAATCCCTACATGTTGAAGAACTGTGGCAGAAGGGCCAGCATTTGGGATACACTGGACTGTGATGGGCTCAATCCAATTGGAACACTTACACCACAGACACTATGGCATGAGGGCCCCATAGATGCTCAGAATGCCCAGTTTTCTTTTTGTCCAGAGTGATATAGATTATGACCCCAGAAGGCAGACTATTTATATTACAAACACTGAGAGGGATTACCTGTGATGCACAGGTCTGCCTCCCCCTTTTCTTTTTCCTTTTTCCTGGGGGATCTGGCACATTAAGGGCATATTGGAGCCATTCCTGACCTTGACTGAAAATGAGACATATCTTGCCCTAGTTGTTGTAGGTGAATATTATACACTGGGTCAACCCGATGGATACCGGGGCCTCATGAGGGCTCGGACCACGAACATTGGGACTATGGGTTTACAACGTTCTATAAAGCAGGACTGTTGGTCTGATACTGGTTGATACGTACATGTTTCATGATTCAGACATTACTATTTGTTTCCAGCCTCACTGCTTTGCAGTGCTTTTACTGTTTTTTTCTACTTCCAGTTGTACATTTCTTTTATGGAGACATCATGGAGCTTGGGGTTATGGTTGGACAGATGGTCACCATGCTGCCTCCACCACAACATCAGATCCCAAACCCCCCAAACCCAAATAGTTCCTGAACTATAGGGCCCCCCCTGGTTGGGTAGGACTGCCCCCTGCCATGTACTGTAGTTACTGTGCTGGCACAAGGCTCAGAGTGAGTCCCAGCCTTGGAGGTCCTGACCTGCCATAGGCTGGCTGAGAGTGCACAGTTGGCATGCATACCTATCTAGTTATGTTTTTCCCTTTTACCCTGTTTCACTGTGTGCCAGTTTGGCAGTGGGAGTGACCCTAGTTTGACAGAAAACTCCCCACAATGCAGTATCAGAGGCTTGCAAATACTACGCAGTGGCTTGCATTTGAAACTTGTTGGATTCAACTGGCACAGACCTCCACTCTTGTCTCTGACCACCATAGTCAGCTGCCAACAGAGCTGTCATGTCAATGAATGGGTGTGTGCTTGTACAAATAAGGTACTAGTCCATTCCCCTGGTATCTAGCAGACCCTTCACCTCCCCATCCCAGCAGTTAGAGCCCCACCACCCCACTCCCCACACCTTGACCGCCCCAGCCAGCGACTGGCACAGATCTCCACCACAGTCGGCCACCAACTGAGGTGTCAATTAAATAGCTCATGCTTGTACAAGCATGCACTCATTTACTGACACGACAGCTCTGTTGGCAGCTGACCATGGTGGTCGGAGACAAGACCAGAGGGCTGTGCTAGTTGCATTTGGTAGGTCAGAATGGGGGGTACAGCATTGTGGGCCACTGAAGTGATCCCTTTTTTTTAAAAAATTGCCATACAAGTATTAGCAGTGCCAATAACACACCTATTTAACCTCTCACTACAACTAGGATCTATTCCATCAATCTGGAAAACAGCCCAAGTTATCCCACTACTGAAAGCAGGGGACCCCATGGACCTCAACAACTGCAGGCCAATCTCTATCCTCCCTGTGCTATCCAAGCTGCTAGAAAAAATCGTAAGCACCCAACTAAGAGGATATCTTGAAGAGGCTAATCTTTTAAATCCAGCGCAATCTGGGTTTGGAACCAACCACAGAACCATCACAGCCCTGGCTAAAGTAACCAATGATTGGCAACTGGAACTGGACAAAAAAAATTGTGTCTGTGCTGTATTTTTAGACCTGAGTAAGGCATTCGATACGGTCTACCACAAACTGCTCCTCTCCTCCCTGAAATCCACAGGACTCAACTCAACCTCCATTGGATGGTTTAATAACTATCTCATGAGAAGGACCCAGCAGGTGAAGGCTGAAGGAGACCTATCACCATTCAAATCTCTCCAAAGAGGAGTTCCCCAAGGATCCATCCTAGGCACAATCCTATTTTCCATCTATATCAATAGCATCGACAATAACCTCACCAAAACCACTGTACACCTGTTTGCAGATGATACAGTATTGTATGTCAGTCACCCCTCTCCCGTGAACAGCATGCATAGAGCTACAAGCAGAATTCAACCTATTACAACACCAACTACTGGAAAAAAAACTCCTGCTAAATGCAAAAAAAAACAAAGGCAATGTTTTTCCTCCCCCCAAACACAAGTCGGACAGTCCTTCCCAAACAATCTCCCCCACATGTCCACTGTCCTTGGTGAAAATTTTGAATATGTTACAAAATTCAAATATCTGGGGGTCTTGGTAGACAGTAGACTCGATTACTTAGATCATCTGGAAGATCTACTAAAAAAACTCCGTCAGAGGCTTGGGCTCTATTACAGAATAAAGCACTTTCTCACAAGTGATTCTAAAAAGAAGCTGGTCCAGGCCACATTTCTATCAGTATTAGATTATGCAGATTTCCTATATGGTTGTTGCCCCAACTCATATCTGAGCAAACTGGACACACTTTACCACAGATCCTTGAGGTTTATTACAGATCTTCCTTTCAGCACTCACCACTGCTCGCTTTATGCTGCAATTGGATGGACCTCGCTCCAATTTAGAAGAGACAGGAATGCCACACTATGGACTTATAGAGCGATATCAAAGATGCTACCAAATTACATCTCAGACTGCTTCACACAAATCACATCAAGTAAATATGCCCTAAGAAGTTTAAACTTCTTCATGCTTAAAGTGCCCAAATTCAATTCTTGATATGGTAGATCTGCTATCAGCTATGTCTTATCTGCCTTATGGAATACGATGCAGAAGACCCTGAAAGTGAACAAATACATCTCATTTACATCCTTTAAATATCTGTATTCGAGGCTTATCAAAGAAAAATGTAATTGTTTCCACAAACAGTAGAGTATTCTTAATCTTATCCCTCTCCCTCCCTCCCCAGATAGCCAACTCATGGAAGGTCACTACCCCTCACACTCCATGCACCCCTCCTTTCCATCTGCCTCCCCTTAATCCCTTGTCATATATCATAGCCCTATACCCCTGTTATACAAACCCCCCAGTGCTGCCCTCCTGCCCTTTTCATAAGGCCCACAGTTTATCCATTCCACAGTATAGACCCCCACCAGCCAGGCACACCACTTCCCGTTCCCCTTCCCCTCACCCCTTATTACCACTACACCTGAATTTGATGTGTAGTCTGATTATAATGTATCCTTAGACTGTGTGTATACTGAATATTCTATGTAGTATCCTAGAGTGTGTGTATATTGATTATTTTTGATGTATCTATGTAAATTGAACCTTGACCTTACCAGGTCCATCTTGCAAAGGAGCTGTGCTCAATGATGTTCACTTGGATAAATAAAGATTTGATTGATTGATTGATTGAAGTGGACCACCATACTGTCCCCCCACCCCATCCTGACTCCCTGTCAGAGACTGGCACAACTCTCAGCTCTTGTCTCTGCCTCCAAAAGAGCTGTCACTGAATGAATGCGAGCTACAGCCTCGTGCCTCACAACACACCCCAGGCATGGATTAAATGACTATGACCCCACACCCTGTCATGGGTTATTGCTTACAAATATTGTGAGAAGTGAGTGAAACTGCATGTTTGTTTACTCTGACAGCAAAACCTAGAAATAAATTATTAAAATGAGCAAACTGGATGCATGTCTGTTCATGAAACAGCTGCCTATAGTCATGAGAACTGAAGCAGAATCCGGAACTGCTGTAATGACTCAGTGACCAGGAAACCAAAGAGTCAGAGATGGAAGTTCTCACCATGATGAACTTCTCACAGCAATTCATTTTTTTTTTATTCTCAGTTCTGCTTGTAAACTGTCTGTCAGCGGACACCAATTAAAAATGCCTTAATCTTATGCTTTGTGTTAATAACACAGCTAGGAGCTATAACAAATGCAATGTCAGATTATAGCCCTTTATTTATTTCACATATCTGCAGAAAATGGTTTAAATTATTGCTGAGAGAAAGAGAGTTGTTGAGGCAGAGGCATATAGAATGTTCTTGGATTTCTTGAAAATGGTACTGCCCAGCCTGAGTAGGCTGTCCCCCTACAGTATGTTATTAAATCAAAATCAGATATGACTACATCTATTGGGTGACCAATGAGTCAATCGATCAATAAATCAAGCAGGCAACCTTTACTTGTACTGGCTTTATACCTAAGCAAAAAAAAAATACATACATACAAATGACAGGCAGAGGAACATGATGATTCAGTGGATTGGAATTGGGTTAAGGAGCCTTTTACCTCTAGGTTACTTATTCAAATCCAGCTCATATGACTTCCACTTTCACCTAAGGGCTGTTAAGAAGCTTAAGGTAAATGAGTTGCGTTGGTCTCAGTCCAGTTTCCAGTGGGCAGGTGTCCTCTTCAGAAAACCATCAACACAATTGTCAGGAATTGGCACCTTTGTTGGCAGCCTCACATGAGAGGTTAAGAATCAAATAGACATGGAATTTGAACTAATCTCCTTCCGAGAGCAGAAGCACATTGGAAGAGCAGTGTGGGGAAGTTTGAATTGTGGCTGGCTGTGCTGTATCTGCTATGAGGATAAATAGTTCAAGTTGAAATTTATTTGCAGGAAAACTCCACCGAGCATGCTCATTTACAAGGAGTTCCTGGTAGGACGGTGTGGTACAATGGGATATACAAGATATGGTTCCATGTCATAACAGTGATCGCAAAACAATGATCGCTATTATGGTGAGTGTATATCACCGGAAAAGCAATTTGGTGATATATACAGTCATGCTGGTGAACGTATTTCTGGCAAAAAAGATGAGTGTTTATGTGGGTGGGGGTCTGCACCCCCCTTATGGGGAGCTTTGCCCCCCGCACCCCCATGGTTATGGATTACCAACTCCAGGGGGGTGCACATCGAGGAGGGGGAAACACTCAGGATTGAAAGAAAAAAAAACAATAGCTGCAAGCAGTGGCAAAATTTCCTCCCCACACCAGTTTCGACCCCACTGCCTACTGCATCAGATCCAGCCACCCTCACCACCACACCACTTGGCTGGCTTGGCAGCAGCAGGCACCCCCTCCATAGTCAACTCTCTTCTCTATCCCTCCCCTTCTGGTCGCCATCCCTCACTATTCAGTCACTACCCTTGCAGGGTAGCTCAGAATGATAGCACTGAAAATGAGTCTCTATTTTTTGCAGTTGCTCATCTTCAGTCACTATCATCACTGGATACCACAAGATATAATACAATAAATTGACATACAACACAGTTATTGAAATAAAGAAGACAAGCATACAGTTTGAACATTGTGGAGACAACTGTGACAAATACAAATCATTATAATATTCTATCAGGTATTACAGACAGGGGAAAACATAGTTGAGAGAGCATGAGTGCTTGTTGTGCTAAATTTGCCATGGATGAGGTGTGCCAGCCATTCTGACATTGGCAATTTTCTTTAAGTGCCTTGCTGGTCAGGGATTTAAAGAAGTTTACAAACTAGTTCAGGGAGCTTGAGTGATGATTGTATTTTATTCCAGATGGATGGGATGGCATAGCTAATGGCTGCTCTGCCATAATGAGTACGGAATTTAGACACGTCTAATGAGATGAATGCGTTATTTTCTAAGGGAATAGCAGCTATGAGAGCAGTGAAATAAGTATGTGATGTACTGGAGGCATTTGTTCAGCAATGCCTTGAGAGCACAAGTGCTTGTATGGAGCATTCTTCTTGTTGCAAGGGATGTCCAGCTCACTGCAAAATATATGGCACAGTAATGAGTTCTGTATGGTGTGTTAGTAATGAAATGCATAGCACAGTGAAAGTGGATATCCAACTTGTGTAGGCTGGATACTGAACTAGTATTATATATGATGTCCACTTAGTCAAGAACAGGAAGGAAGGTAGCTTGTACTAGCCTTTTCCTGATCTCTGTGGGAAATAGGGATTGATTCCTGTAAAAAAAAACAGTCTAATTCTTAATTTATTGGAGATGGATTCAATGTGATCAGCAAAAGATAGGTTGCTGTGTAACCATATTCCTAGACATTTAATTTTTTCAACTACCTCCAGTGAATCCCCTAATAGGGTTGTGATAGGTGCAGGTGAGGCCTGCTTGTGTAGAGATGATGGAGGATGAAGCAAAAGGAAGAACATTGGCTTTTTTTGCATTTAACAACAATTTGGAATTTACTAGGTTGCCTTGTAGTTGGTCTAAATCAGGCTATAATTCGGTGCCGATGTCTGACAGAAGGTTTCGTGGTATATAATACAGTGTCATCTGCAGTAAAGTGAAGTTTCGAGTTGTGGATGTTATTGCTTAGAGAGTTGATGTAGATAGAAAATAGCAGAGGTCCTAAGATGGAGCCTTGGGGTACACTTCTTGTGAGTGGTAAGGGAGATGATAGGAACCTGTTGGCTTTAATGCACTAGAGTCTAACGGATAGATAACTAGAAAACCAGTTTACTGAGAGTTTGTTCAAGCCATGTTCTTTAAGTTTCATTAGCAGGAGACTGTGGTCAGTGGTATCGAAGACTTTGCTCAGGTTTAGGAATATGGCTCATATGGGGTGCTTATTGTCAAGGACGGTGAACCAGTCAGTGTTGAGTAGAGTACTTCAGTTTCCAGTGCTATCAATCCAGCATCCTAATGAGCACTAAATTCACATGCTTAAAACAGCAATCCCAAATGATTCACTTTAAAATAGAACAAAAAGATAATATTAAATGCACTCTGAAAATTGAATTAAAAATTGCTTGTCATCTTCAGGAATTTCCTAAAAGAAAAAAAAAGCAAAGTTAGTTGAGAGGTAAGGGGAAAGAAGATGTGTGTATATAATGTATGTGAGGAAAGAAAATAAGGGGAGGACCTAGCAGAAAAAGAAATTTGATGTCCATGGTAAAGATGAGCTTATTGGTGCCACTGAATCTGAACTTATCAAATAATTGGAGAGCTTGGTTAGTATATTTAATGTAGGATGCAGTGATTTAAAGAGTGGCCTCATGACGCTGTCCAGAAATGCTGAGATGTTGGATCTGGGAAAGGAGCAGGCAGACACAGTGATAGCTGTCAGACAGATGTCACCATCACCATCACCTCTGCTTTTGTAAACAAGATTGGCTGCCAGCACAGCAGTAGCACTACCACTTGCAATGTGTGGTAGGGTCAGTAAATGGGATGTCAGGAGAACAGGGTGAAAAGTACAGTAAATAAAAATAATATGACAAGGAATACTCTGCCTCTGCTAAGAGACTCATGGTTCAACATCCTCAGGCATCCAGGTTCTATCTCCTTCCCAAAATCCACAAAACAGGAAAGGCTGGCTGTCCTATTGTGTCTACGGAGGCAGTATAGCGCAGTGGTCTAAGGCTCTGAGCTGCAATTTGGTGACATCCAGTAGACCAGATCTGGGTTTGAATCCCACAGCTTCCACTTGCATACTGTATGACCCTGAGCAAGTCACTTAACTTCCTTGTGCTCCCAGGTCGCACCTGAAAACAAGCTCCGGCTTAGTGTGCCTTTCCTGGTTAAACAATTTTCCCTTTACCTGCTGCTGCTGCTGCCCCTTCTTAGTATGCTTTATTAGTACCCAGTTGATGACTCATCAGCTCATTCACTTCTATTATGTATTTCCATTCCACTCATCACCGTTTTGTTTCCTAGCTTCTGTTCTTCCCTTGTCTGGTATCACTTTTTTATTCTGCACACTCTCCCTGCTTTCTTTCATACGAACATATGAACATGCAAAATTTGCCATCAGATAAAGGCCTAGTGGTCCAACGAGGCTGCTTGATTTTGCAGCTAGCCACCCTATTCAGCAGCTGCCCCTCCCTCCCTTCCCCCCTACCCTCACCTCACCCTCTATCCTACACTGTCCCAACCCCTTTTGAAGCAGCCCACTGTCCTGCAGGATACCACCTCTGCTGATAGCTCTTTCCACTCTGTCACCACCCTCTCTGTAAAAAAGTGTCTTCTTATCTCTCTCTCCTGAATCTACCCCTCTCCATTCTCATAGTGTGGCCCCTGGTATTCCTCCCTTCCCTTACTCTGAATAGTCCCTCCGGTCCAGCCCTGTTTATGCCCTTCATGTACTTGAAGGTCTCTATCATATCCCCCCGTCCCTCCTCTTCTCTAGTGAGTACATGTTCAGTTCCCTCAGTCTTCACTCATATGGTGAGTCCCCCAGTCCATGGATCATCTTTGTGTCCCTGCATTGCACTTCTTCCAGCAGCTTAATGCCTTTCTTCAGGTACAGGCACCAGTACTGTAGGCAGTACTCCAGGTGCGGCCTTACTAGTGATCTATACAATGGTAGAATAACATCCCCCCTTCTTGATGACATACCCCTGGCAATACAACCCAGCATTTTGTTGGCCTTTGCAGCCACCTTCCTACATTGAGCTAAGTTGTTCATTGATACCATTATGAGTACCCCAAATCCTTTTCCTCCTCAGCCATGGCTTGCTGTACCCCACCCAGCTGGTAGCCTCTTCTTGTTATTTTTTGCCCCAAAATGTAGCACTTTGCATTTTTTGGCACTGAACCCCAATTGCCAGGTGTCCAACCAGGTCCCCAGCTTTGCCAGATCCCCCTGCAATCCTTGCTAACCCCAAGTGTCATCCACCATCACCCCCATCTTGGTATTGTCCACTAACAGACTGATCTTGCTCTTCATACCCACCAAAATGTCTGCAATGAATAACCTAAATAACACTGGTCCCAACTCTGCACCCTGTAGATCACCCACCTTGGTGATGAAAGCTCCCCATCCACCACCACTCTCTGTTGCCTTCCACTTAGCCAGTTCCTTATCCATCCCACTATAACATAGTTATAGTTCCTAACATATAATATCCCTTATTTCTCCCTTAAATTTGCTTTTTTCTATTTTAGATCATTTCTGAAGCAGGCCTATGTTTGGAATGTTAATTCTAACACTATTTTCTAATTTTGTTGTGCAATGAATGTTACCTTTTTGTCTTGTGTTCTACCCCACATGTCCCACCTGCTCAGGTCTCTCCACCCATTCCCTCTTGGGCCTCTCTCACCCAAGTACACCAATGATGTGCCCCTGAGGTAGAGACCTTGGACCCTGCCTTATCCCTGGCCAGAGTGCCCCTGATCCCCCCCCCCCAGACTGCTGCAGTTGATTTTCTGACTCATTGTGTGGACATTCACTCCATCATTGCCAGATGTCCATACAATCTATGTTCCAGCAATGAGGTCAAGGGGGTGCCCAATTTTAGGTGAGGCCCCTGCTGGTCCCATTGCCCCACTCTCATTGTCTGGGATCACAATACCTCACCCTTACTGTCTCCAGGGAAGAATACAGGTTATCCTGTTTTATTTGATCCCCTTCTTCCCTTGCTTATCTTTTCTGGTATCCCACCACTGCCAGGTACCATACTTTGCAACATTTCCTGTACATCACTATTGGGCATGTTTTCTTTATCACACCTCTCCTTTCCCTTTGGTGCAATTTTGGTTGTGCTGCAGTGTTTTTTTTTGGGGGGGAGGCTGCTGTTTCACTGGTAGAGGGGTGTCTTGATACCTTTCATGCAGCTACAGCTAAGCAAAATGCGGTATTCCAACAGTGGAATCTCTGATACATGGCAATTTCATATCCAAAATGCTTATTAGAATTTCTTATCAGAAAAAACATTTCTGTGTAAAACAAGAAACAACATTCCATGGACCACGTGAACCACAGAATAAGTTTCCTTGGACAGTGGAGAAAGAATCCATAGTTTATGTAAGTTGTGGCCTATGAATCCACAAAAAACATTCTGCCTTCAAAAATTTTGAATCCATTTCCAATAGAATTCAACAAAATTAGGTAGAATTTTCAGACATTCAATGGTATTCCTATCTGTCAAAGTCTATAAATTCTACAAAGCCCTACATGCTGTGCTTCCTGTCCACTTGCACTTGTGAACTTGTTGGCAGTGGCTACATAGGTTGGTCAGGGATCTACAGGTGGGATATTCCCATGTTTCCTCTTTCTGTGCTGCCATTTCCTGCAACCTCTTCAAAAACATCTCAGCTGATTGCTGCACAATACCCTTATACTTCAATGCCTAAATATCGTGCCCCTATTTTCTTATTTACCTCCCTCTTTCGTCTGTTACCTCCTTACTGTCTTTTTTCAAACATGTTCTGCTGTAATTAATGACCTAACTCTGCCAGCACAAAATCCACTCTGGAATAGGTCCCTGTCCCCTAATCCTGCTCCCCTTGCCTTAATAAGTCCACGCCTGTTCTTCTCCTTGACCAGCTGGAGTCTTTCCCTTTTCAGAAAACTACTACCAGAGCACAGCTGTGAATTAATTCTTTCTTTCTTTCTTTCTTTCTTTCTTTCTTTCTTTCTTTCTTTCTCTCTTTCTTTTTCCTTCCTTCCTTCCTTACTTACTTATGGCTGACTGTCTTCGTCACCACTACCTCCTTCTTTAGGCTGGATGCATACTAAACATGATTGTGTTTTTTTTCTATATTCTCTTTGTCTCCTGGTTCTCCCCAGGAGCCCCAATCTGATTGACCCCCCCAGCACATGGACATATACACACTCTGCAGAGTCCCGCAGCACCCTCCCTTAATTTGCATCCCTGACCCTTTCTGCAATCAGGCCTCCATCTGGGAGCAGTCATTCAGTGGGACTACAAAGCCACTCTGTCCTGGAGAGGAGAGCTTTCCTCTAGATGCTCAATCCTCTCCCTCCATGGCTGACCCCTGACAACCTGTGCTCGCCAACAAATACAGGTTGCCAGTGTGGCAGGAGGTAATGCGCGATGCCTCAGCCCTCTATGCCACTGGGCCAGCTTCATTGTGTTTCTTTTTATGTGCATGCTTGTTATGGACTTTGGAAATAACTGACCATAGCACTTTAAACTCTTTGTACACCACTTTGTTCTATCCTGTAATAACCCTTGAATTGCCCCAGGACACAAAGATGTACAGTATGTGGCCCCTCAATTCAGGAAGATATAATGTGAGGTAGTCTTATAGGTGATATCTTAAGTGTGGCCAGATATGAAAATCATTGATCATCATATCTAGGTTTTAATGGCTGCTCCTGTTTGATTAATGCTGGGTTGCATTTTTTTTAACTCTGAAATAGGGAGTTAGTTTGGCTTCAAAATTGAATTTAAATAGTTTGCATTTCCTGTCCAACAGCAGCAACGTGTAAGAAGTGGAGAGATGAGAGCCTGGTTTTCTTTTGTTAACTGAAAACCTTCATAACAGGATACTACAGTACTTTTATCCTAAGAAGAAGTTGTTCTAGGCCATGAACAATGGGCCTTCTTTAACTGAGGTTGTTTGCTATTTGAAAAAAATAATATGGCAGAAACAGAACGGCAGAAAAAGGGAAGATATTGTTGATGGGGGACCTGAATATGCCAGATGTTAACTGGAGCACCTTTGCTGCAGACACATTCAAGAGCATGGTCATTCTTGATGCCCTACAGGGGGCATGCCTCAGACAGCTAGTATTGGAACCCACTCGGGAGGGAGCAGTCTTAGACCTGGTATTCTCAAATGAGGATGGAGAAAGAATCTCAGATTTAGAAGTGGGTAGCCATCTGGGAACAAGCGACCACCAAACAGTGTGGTTCACGATAAACAGCAATACAATCAAGCCATACAAAAGCAAGAGTATTGGACTTTAGGAGGGCTGACTTTGGGAAAATGAGAGAGTGCCTCAGAAAAGCACTAGCAAACAGGCAAGAAAGAGGGTGGAGGAACAATGGGGAGTAATCAAACAGCCATCACAGAGGCAACAAGCCTTTGTGTAAAGCAAATCAACAAAACACAACGAAGGAAAAAACTGCTATGGTTCTCAAAAGAGGTGGCAGGGAAGGTTAAGGAGAAAAGGACAGCATTCAGGAAATATAAGGAAGCACAGAAGGAGCAGGACAGAGAACTTTATCAGTTAAAGCAGAAAGAGGCTGGGAAGGCAGTCAGAATAGCAAAGGCCCAAACTGAGGAAAGGATAGCCAACTCTGTTAAGAAGGGGGGATTCGATGATAAGAGAAAACCTTAATAATCTCATTAAAATAATTAGGCAAGATTTGGTCAGATGAAGTTCACTTCCCTTGTCACTTTGGGCAAGAATAGAAATAGTTAAAATGAATGTATTACCAAGGATTTTTTATCCCCTAAATATGCTGGGGTGCTACCTGCCCAAAAGTTGGTTTGGGAACCTGCAAAAGATACTTAATGTATTTTTATGGAAAGGGAAAGCTGTTAGGAGAGCCTACCAGAAACTTACAGGACCAAAGAAATCTGGAGGCCTAGCACTTCCGTCCTTTTTCAAATATTATATTGCCTCCCATATTAGTAAAATAGTATCATGGAAACAAGTGATTGATGCATCCTTTGAACTTGTATGTGCCTCCCTGGGTTACTATTGAGAAGGACCTAGTGTTTAAATTTTCATTAAATCTAGGATCAATTGCCTATACCATTCTAAAATTCCTCCCTAAGTCACTTAAAAATACGCCTATAGGGTGGACTTTAAAAGCTCTACATCAGGTTCAGAAGCTTCTAAAGGTGAATTGGCAGATTTCGCCAGAACAATTACTGGTACATAACATTCACTTTTTAATACAGCGAGTCCCCATCCCTTCTACATTTTGGAGGCCGATAAATGGGCTACAACTGGGAGATTTAGCACCTCAAGGAAAGTTACTGTCGTATGAGCGAGCATGTACTCAGTTCCCAAACCTAAAAGGGTATTATTTTAAGTTCCGGCAGGTCTGTGACTCAATCGAAGCCCATCTACACAGGGTTACAATCTGGGAGGAAAACAGAATTGAATTGTCTAGACTGATAAAGGTTGCAGACCAACCCCATTCTGTCTCGAGAACCTATAGTGAATTACAGAGGACAGACGACGGCCTACCCGCTAATGTTAGTTCATACTGGAAGCAAAGGCTACGGATGATAGTAGATAGCGGGGACTGGGAACAGATATGGGTCAACAACCATAAATACATTAGGCAGGACAGATACAAGCTACAGCAATTTAATATTATACATAACCTATACTATACCCCAGTCAGACTGCATAAGATGGGTAACTTGTCATCACCTACTTGTAGCAGGTGTGTAACTAAAGAGGGGGACCTGTACCATTTATTGTGGGATTGTGATATGATCCAGCCCTTCTGGAGGGCAATTTGCACCTCATTACCATCAATATTGGGTCTGGAGCTTCTTTTTACACCAGAAATATGACTGTTAAATAGTTTCCCTAGAGGTGAGATTAGACAAAGTAAATTATACATGGCTATTATATTGGCTACGGCCAAAGTGGTTATCCTTAGACACTGGAAGGATGCTTCCACTCCACCAATCCTAGAATGGTATAAGGAAATCATAATGGCGTTACAGTTAGAATATCATATAGCCAGAATGAATAACAGGATCCAATCCTATGGCTCCAAATGAGGCCTGTTGGATGCAGTCCTAATCAGTTGGCAAGCTTAATCTTCCTGGCGTGGGTGAAATCTCGTGGCTTGGTGTACTCTCAGTGTACTTGCTTCTTTATTATAATGAGTGTTTGTATAATGTCTTAATTTGATTGTAAATGCTGCTGGGGAGGGGGATGGCGGGGAGGGTTGTGTTGGTGGGTAAAATTAATTAGGATATTTGACTAAGTGTCATCTCAATTTTCTGTGGTTCTCATCTTGACGAGACAGTTTATATTACTATGTACTTTTGACAATGTCTTGTGTGATTTGTAACTGTCTGACTGAATAGATTGGCACTTTTCATGTAAAGTTAATGTGCTAATAAAGTAAATTGAATAAAAAAAAAAGAAGGGGGGATAAGACCTTTTATAGGTGCGTTAGGGAGTGAAGAACGACCAAAGGAGGGATACTATGGCTTAATAAAGGGGAGGGAATGTGGGTAGAGGGTGACAGTGAAAAAGCAGTGATACTGAATGAATATTTCTGCTCGGTATTCACAAAGGAAGAGGAGGGGGAGGTACCTAAACCAAACAAGAGAAACACTCTGAAGATGGGGGTCTATACCAGTCCATTTAGAGAAGAAAGGGTTCTGAAAGAACTAATAAAACTGAAGATGGACAAAGCAATGGGGCCTGATGGGATTCACCCAAGAATTCTAAAGGAACTAGGGGTAGAACTAGTGACACCGCTGACTACTCTCTTTAACAAATCATGGGAGGATGGGGTGGTACCTGAGGACTGGAGGAGGGTGGATGTGATTCCTCTTCACAAAAGTGGGAGCAGGACAGAGGCAGGAAACTACAGACTAGTTAGTTTGACCTCAGTGGTAGGGAAAATGATGGAATCACTTCTGAAGGAAAGAATTGTTGAGAACCTAGAGGCCAGTGGGGCACAGGACCCAAGGCAGCATGGATTCATGATGGGAAGGTCATGTCAGATGAATCTAATAGATTTCTTTGACTGAGTGACCAAAGTAGTAGACCAGGGAGGGGCTGTGGACATGGCCTACCGTGATTTTAGCAAGGCATTTGATACAGTCCCACACAAAAGATTCCTACACAAGTTAGCCAGCCTTGGAGTGGGTCCCAAGGTGGTAGCCTGGATAAAAAATTGACTAGACAACAGGACACAAAGGGTAGTAGTAAATGGAGTCCACAGTGAAGAAAGGAAGGTTACTAGCGGGGTACAGCAGGGTTCAGTACTAGGACTGGTCCTTTTTAATGTCTTTATAAGTGACTTTGCAGAGGAACTGGAAGGAAAAGTATGCCTCTTTGCAGACGACACAAAGATCTGCAACAGGGTTGATACACAAGATGAAGTGGAAAGGATGAGAAGGGACTTGGCAAGGTTGTAGGAATGGTCAAATGTATGGCAGCTCACATTCAATGCAAAGAAGTGCAAGGTAATGCACCTGGAAAAAAAAAACCCAGGGGAAGAGTACACAGTGGGGGGTAAGATACTGACAACAGTAAAACTGGAAAGGGACCTGGGGGTAATTATATCAGATGACCTAAAGGTGGGCAAGCAATGTGAAAAGGCAGTAAGGAAGTCTGGGGGGATACTGGGATGCATAGGGAGAGGCAACAATAGTAGAAAACAGGAAGTTGTTGTTCCTCTGTACAGACAGTTGGTGAGACCCCATCTGGAGTACTGTGTGCAGTTCTGGAGACCCCATCTCCGCAAACACATAGACAGAGTGGAGGCTGTACAGAGGAGGGTAACCAAAATGGTGCAGGGTCTGCACCAGAAGACATACGAAGAAAGACTAAAGGAGCTTAATATATGTATACCCTTGAGGAAAGAAGGGAGAGAGGGGACATGGAAGTACCTCAAGGGAATCAACAAAGTCCAGGAGGGTAGCATCTTTCAGAAAAATAAATGTGCAAGAACAAGGGGGCACAATTTGAAGATAGAAGTGGGACGGCTCAGAGGTAATGTGAGGAAGTATTTTTTCACAGAGAGGGTTGTGGATGCATGGAACAGCCTCCCTGAGGAGGTCATGGAGTCAAGAACAGTGGGGAAATTCAACAATGCATGGGACAGACATAAGGCAGTCCTAGTGGGGGTAGGAGGAAGTAAGATGTTGGTTAACTAGGATCTGCGGCTTATCTGTTAGGTAGGAAAATGGGCAGACTAGGTGGGCCAAGCGGTCCTTATCTGCCATTACATTCTATGTTTCTATAAAGAACCATGAAAAATGACAGAGGAGTTTGGCCTACTTTTTTCACAAACGAAATGTGAAGCAATAAATCAAGGGTAACTGGAGCTTGGTTTAAATGTATTAATGTTCTCATGTTTTTGAGGGTACCTCTTTAGGGCCTTAGAAACCGTTTTCTTGTACCTTAATTGGAGGAACATTTTTGTGTCTAGGACCCTTACACGTATTCAGAATTTTGTTGATTGTTTCGATTTCAGTGTAGTATAAGGCCTCTTCATAAAATCAAGCACCGTGAAAGCTGCTGCCTCACAGAGAAAGCACCCAAGCTATGATGAAAGTACTGTAGTTGTTCCTGTTTATAAGTGATCAGACTGCAGTTCATGAAGAAAAATACATCTGTGGTATAAAATATATTGAGCCCATCCACAACATTCCAAAAGGATGCATCGCGTAGCTAGTTTCATTACTCTGCCTCTCAAGGACTTTGCAGGCAGAACCAAAAAAAAATCAAAATTACTCAACCCTTTAATTGCTGGCTGCATATGTACATTGCTCAGTTACACTGACGTAGGTAGAATACACTCAGCACCAGAAGTTAAAGGGTTAATAATGCAACATTCTTTCATAAATATGGCAATTAAACTTCAATGCTAAAAAATATAAGGTGATGCACTTCAGTAAGGCCAACCATAAGGAAGAATACTGGCTATATGTAGTCCAGATGAGCTCCTCTATTGAGGAATGTGATCTGAGAGTCATCATTAGAGATGACCTCAAGCAGCAAAGTCAGAGCAATAAGGCTTACAGAACAGCTTGCAGGGTGTTAGCTTGCATTGGCAGGGGGATAGACAGCAGGGACAGGGAGCTGACACTACCACTATACTGGTCATTAGTAGAGATGCAACGAAATTAAATTCCGCTGGTGAAGTGAACTCAAAGGGGCCTCTTCACATTGTCACTCTGCTATGTGGAGTGGCAAATAGGAAGGGCTCACTTCACCTTGTAATTATTACTTTGTGTTGTCATTCCATCTAAATGTGAAGTAAGGTAGATTGGCAACAATACTGGCAGCCCCCCAGTACCCCCCCACATAGTCACCAGAATTAATGTGCATCCCCAAAATGCTACTGTCTTGTGTCCAGAAAACTCCCCAGTGCTGACAAAGTGAAATGAGAGCACAACAAGAAATACAAAGCCTCCCAGAATTAACGGCACACTCAGTCATGCATGCAGTGGACATGGAAACATCACACACAGTAACCAGAATTAATTTGCATCCCCAAAATGCTACTGTCTTGTGTCCAGAAAATTTCCCAGTGCTGACGAAGTGAAATGAGAGCATAACAAGAAATGCAAAGTCTCCCAGAATGAATGGTGTACTGCGAATGCACAGACAGATTAAAGACTGCGCTGTGCACTCAAGAGATGCAGGGTCAGACGCAAAGGCCCAACAACACCTAACCAGTGCTCACAAGTCAAAAATCCATATCTGGAAAAGAATACCTTTTGCCAGTTGGGGGGTGGGGGTAGTGCAGTAACAGTAGACTACCAGTAAAGATACCACAAAGTAGTATAACAAATTCATGCAGGTGTGGTGGATTGCAGGTTCACAGTGCTGCAATTACTCTGGCACAATAAAAGTTGTCTGATTTAATGCTACACATCGCACACACACTCACACACACACTACCTACACCACAGATACACCCCTCCCCCTAAGCACACTTCACAGTACACAGACTGACTGTTCTAAATTAACATTCAAAATCCACACACAAACAATAAACACTCAATGATATGAGCACAAGAGGATTTCCTACAATCGATGCACTAAATTTTGAGCAAAAAAAAGCTCAAAAAGTCTTTTTTAACAGCTTTTAGAGGATTTGAATTGCAGAGCTCTGAAAGAAAACTGTCTCCATCTTCCGCTACATACACACTACACAGAACTGAGGCTGTGCAGAACAATCTAGAGCCCATGTGACCTGCAATCCCATGAAGCACTGCAAATTCTCCTTGGAGCTCAATAACAAGGTGAAGTGATGCGAAGTACATTGATTTCAATGTACTTTGGCTTAAAATTGGTGGAGAAGTGGTTTGGGGAAGGCGGAATAACGCAAAGTCATAGGTTTCAATTTACTCTGCATTCCCCATTATGACACAAAGTACTCCTCTTCGGGTTGCAGAGCACTTCGCAGATTCCACCAAGTGAATTTTGGCCACTTTGCCCACCTTTAGTCATTTAGTGAGGCCTCATCTGTTATACTGTGTACAATTCTGGAAGCCTCATCTAAGAAAGGACATTGATAGATAGGAAGTGGTTCTGAGAAGGGCAATAAAAATTATACATGGCCTTCAGGAAATCACCTATGAAGAATGGCTTGCGGCTCTGAAATCCTGCTCACTAGACTCTAGGAGGGAGAGGGGGATATGATTGAGATCTTCAAGTTCCTTAAAGGCATCAACAAGGTGCAGAAGCACAGCTTTTTACCAGGAACATCAATTCTACTACAAGAGGGCACAAGTGGAAATTGAAGGATGGAGTGTTCAAGAGGGACATCAGAAAGTATTACTTCTCAGAGAGGGTGATGGAACCTTAAAATAGATTACCTCCTGAGGTAGTGGCTGCAAAGTCAGTGTCAAGCTTTAAGTGTGGGTGGGACAAGTATTGGAAACAAACACATGGCACTGACAAGGGCTAGGCTGGGTGTCTAGGAGGACAGAACACCGATGCACAATAGGTCCTGGGATACTTCACTTGGGCAGACTCAATGGACACCAGATCCCCTTCTGCCATCATCCTCTATGTTTCTATGACAACCTGCCATGCCACTACTGAGTTGAAGGACTATTTATATGACTGTTTTTTCCTTTCGGATTCTTATGCAACATTTCCAGTTTACAAAACACAGTAACCATGTTTCATGAGGATTTCCTCAAGTTACAAGGAAGAGAGTTTCTGTTTAATGAAAGGAATCATAATCCCAAAAAATGCAGAACATGCAAATTATCTTTCACTTAATTATAAGCTTTTCAGTATGCCCATGTGACAGTGCTCTGCATCTTCAAAATACTATAGGTGTGGCAATGATGAGATCCTTTGTGTCGTGACATGTCATTAAGATACAATAAAATAGTTAAAAACTTGGATCCACTATAGTGAGTTCATTTGAATTATGTATTACTTTGCAACAGCAAATCATTAACATGATCCTCCCTCAACAACCCCTCCCTCATTTTACTCCTCTCCCTTCTAAAGCTCCACCACCAATTATCTGCCCAGAGCCCTTGTCATCTACTTCCTCCCCCTCTGACAAATCCCTCTATACAATTATATATGTTAGTCACCACCTACACAATCTCCATACTAGAATTTGTAATCCCTTCTTTTATCTTATATATACATGTAAATATGTAAATATGTGAATTATTGTCAATGTATCATGCCTCTCCTCACATATATTATGTGTTGGCATCCTAAATGACTTGTATCACCTGATCTATCATTGTATTTTTTTGCATTGTCCCATGTTTATGTAATTGACCTTGACCTAACTAGGTCCATCTTGCAAATGAACTCTGCTCAACAATGTTCGCTTGGATAAATAAAGATTTTGATTGATTGATTGATTGATTTAAATGTGCTTACTAGCAATCACCCAGAGATTTGTTTAAAAAGTTAATTAAGGCAACAATTTAGAAAACAAGGTGTACCTTTTTGCCCAGTGGTAATGTGCTTCACTGTAATGTAGGCCACCCTGGTCAGAGAACAATCCTGGGCCCCATACATATTGGACTAGAGACAGCAGCACTCTCTCTCATGGGAGGGTAGTGCCAGTATTGCTTTTACATCGACCTCTGTGACAGGATATGGACATCTACAGCACATGTATTGACACTTTCTCCACAGAGGAACCTCAAAACCTAATGTAAGTGGTCTGACTTGTTGGCAGGTAGGTAGGGGGGTAGTGATTGGAGTATACTATATCAGCACTGAAACCACTTAGTGCTGATTGCTCCTGGGCAAGATCTGAACAGAGAAAAACTCAGGTGTTCATAATACTATATTGAATTGCAGTAGAATACTATGACTTTCCTATAATTTATTAATTTTATATTCTGAATAGCAAACATGACTACTATTGTAGTGCATTAAATTGACATTTATCTTATTATCATAAATTGTTATGATTTGATTTAATATGTAAGTAATGGCTTTTTATAGTATATATTTTTGGTACAGTATATCTAGGATTAAACCCATCATGTTATGGTTCATCCCTGTTCTTGGACATGGGGTTGGGGCACAGGAGAAATATTTTTTTTCTCTGACTATGCATTAACTTCCTTTATGACATGGGCATCAAGGTCTGTTAAAGAGGATTGGAGGAAATGAGTCAGCTGACCATTCATTAATTACTAATATTCTCACGGTAAGTGGATGTGGTGAGAAGTCATGTAGAAGCACTTCAACTCAAGTGACCAAACTAATTATGGTGCAGTGTGGTGAGAAATTATCAGCTGCCACATTTATTGCCTAGTTAGTGAAGGAACCCACCCACCTAATGGACACTGTCACTCCTAGCAGAAAGAGCACAGCGTGCAGCACAAAAGAACTTGGAAATGCAACAGAAGTAGTAAAGAATCCATTAAGCATCACTGTGTAGCAGACACACATTGCTAAAATCGGAGATTGTCCATGTCGCAATGCAGCAGTACTTACGTAGCAAATGTAGAAGCAGCAGAAGTTTGGGAAATAAAAGTACAGTTGTAAGGAAAGAAAGTAATGTGTGTTCAAGTAGTAATGCAGGAGGGTGTGGTAGGAACTTCATGCATGCACGATAGGTGCATTGGGGAAACGTAGAAGCAGTGACAATGCAGGAGCAGAAACAGTGTGACAAGGGTGTCCTGCAGGGAAGTGCCATATTTGTTACAGATAGCGATGTACAGTGGCATGAAAAAGTATTTGCCCCCTTCCTGATGTTCTCTATTATTGCATATTTGTCACACTGGATGTTTTCAGGTCTTTAGACAAAATGTAATACGTATTAGATAAAGGGAACCTGAGTGAACAAATAACACTTGTTTTCTTTTACTTATTTCATTTAGTTAATGAAAACAGTAAACCAACACCTACTGGCACTGTGTGAAAAAGTAATTGCCCCCTTATACTTAATAACTGGTTACGCCACCTTTAGCTGCAATGACTGCAACCAAACACTTCCTATAATTCAATATCAGTCTTTCACATCGCTGTGGAGGAATTTTAGCCCACTCTTCCTCGCAGAACTGCTTTAATTCAGTAACATTGGTAGGTTTTCGAGCATGAACTGCTCGTTTCAGGTCCTGCCACAGCATCTCTATTGGGTTTAGGTCTGGACTTTGACTAGGCCACTCCAAAACTTTAATTTTACTTCTTTTCAGCCATTCTGATGTGGACTTGCTTTTGTGTTTTGGATCATTGTCTTGCTGCATGACCAACTACGCTTCAGCTTCAGCTGACGGACGGATAACGGACATTCTCCTTAAGAATTTTCTGGTACAGAGCAGAATTCATAGTTCCTTCAATTATGGCAAGTCATCCAGGTCCTGAGGCAAAAGCATCCCCACACCATCACACTACCACCACCATGTTTGACTGTTGGTATGATGTTCTTACTGTGGAATGCTGTGTTTGCTTTACTGCAGACATAATGGGATCCATGTCATCCAAAGTTCCACTTTGGACTCATCTGTCCATAGAACATTTTCCCAAAGGCTTGTGGATCATCCAGGTACTTCTTGGCAAATGAAAGACGAGCATTTATGTTCTTCTTGGTTAGCAGTGGTTTCTGCTTGCTACTCTCCCATGAAGCCCATTTTGCCCAGTCTCTTTCTGATTGTGGAGTCATGAACACTGACCTTAGCTGAGGCAAGAGAAGCCTGCAGTTCTTTGGATGTTGTTTTAGGATCCTTTGAGACATCCTGGATGATTTTACACTGCGCCCTTGGAGTAATTTTGGCAGGCCGCCTACTCCTGGGAAGATTTACTACTGTTCCAAGTGTTCTCCATTTGGAGATTATGGCTCTCACTGTGGTTCGATGGAGTCCCAGAGCCTTAGAAATAGCTTTGTAACCCTTTCCAGACTTATAGATAGCAACAACTTTTTTCTGATCTTTTCAGGAACTTCCTTTGATCATGGCATAATGTGCTTGTCGAATCTTTGTGCTGGCAACGTGACTCTGATGGTAAGGGTCAAAATAAGTGAGGTTTATATTGAGCAGAGCTGGCTGTAATCAAGCCTGGCTGTGTTCAATCAGCTGACTCTAATTATCCCTTTAATTGGGTTGATTTAACTAGGGGTCAATTACTGTTTCACACAGTGCCAGTTGGTGGTTAACTGTTTTCATTAAATAACTGAAATAAGTAATAAAAACAAGTGTTATTTGTTCACTCAGGTTCCCTTTATCTAATATTACATTTTGTCTAAAGACCTGAAAACATCCAGTGTGACAAATATGCAATAATAGAGAACATCAGGAAGGGGGCAAATACTTTTTCAAGCCACTGTACTAGGGACATTTGTAAGCGGAAGCAGTGAGGAATCATAATGTGTATGCCGAGCTGCAAGCCACAGTAGCAAGTTTCTTTTTTTTTCCCTGTGTGTCTCTGAATATTCTGAATAGTATGTGTAGTGCAAACAGCTGGGAAGACAGCTGATGATGATGAGCATGCATCTTGTTGCAGGAGTGCACGTGTTGGAGAATGTTTCATTGTTAGGTAAGAAGCACAGAATACAGTGTTAAAGAGCAGGAGAGACAGCAGTATGTCACAATGTATTTGACACAGCAGAAGAAAATGTTGTGTGCCCCTTGATACTACTGCATTAGCCTATTTACCACAAACTTCTGTAAAAAGCATTATTTAAGAACATACATGGATGTGGTGCTGAGGCCAAAGGTAGTGGAAGAACACTAAGTAGTCCCCACGATTTTTGTTCTGTAAATCCACAAGAATTGGTCCATTTGTCTTCATATGTGGCCCATATTATAAGCACAATAACCCACTCCAGGGTGTGCATTTATTGGGGATCTATTAACACCCTGGGTGCTGTGAGGGCACTTGGCCTGCAGTCTTGTGCCTCACAACACACCCAGGGTGTTGATTAATCCTCAATAAACTCACACCCTGGAGTGGGTTATTGCTTACTTATTGTGTGCTGTTGAATACTTTCCCCATGCTGTTATTAGATGTACTGATGAAGAATAATTTTTCTATGCATTAATTTGTAACTAAAAAGCCTAAATATAAAAATGTTAACCAAACAAAATTAAGGAAAAGAGGATGACAGGATGATGATGGCTACCCACAACCTGGGCTGTCATCTGTGACTGGATTTTGTGACCCACAGAGCTGTGTAGAGAGCTCCACCATGCCATGTAGCCATGGGGACTTCAGATGTGAATAAATTCTAGGAGGTGTGGTGGTGGGTCTTAGTGACATCTCCTCCCTTGCATAGAAAAAGTAATTATAACATATGCCATATTAACCCAGAAAATTACTACAGTATTCTGTCTTCAAAAGTACTTAGAAAATATCAGTCATAGGCAAAGAAATGTTATTGGCTAGACATTGTAAAAATGATGTAGTTATCATAATTAAATGGGCAGGATTCCTTCCAATACTCAGTCAAAAATAAATCAAAGAGTTTAAACTGAAAAAAAAAACAGTTTTGTGTGTATTTCTCTACTTTAAAAAAATATAAGTGCAATAAGACATTTCAGGGATGTGTAATTATGAGCAATAATCTCAAATAACATTTCTTGTGGGTAATAGATACAAAGCACAATATCTGCAAGACTTGTGATTACTGACCTGTAATTACTGACTAGGCATGAATATACTCAGATAACCATAGTGTAATCCATTGTTATAACCAGCCAGGTAGACTAGCTAGCATGACATAGCTAAGAGCTGTCAATCAACAATAGCGCAACTGTCAACTTCCAACTGCTGAAATCACCTCTGACCATGAAAAATACTGCCCACAGCATTACTGTGTCCCAAACTAAATGGCTGGCAGTGGAGCAGTGACCAGACATTAAGGAGACTGAAACATGAAGAATGATTTTGACATTTTTTTCCCAACTCAGTGGATCACTGGATTGGACGTCTTTGACCTGATACTCAAATCATACTTCAGAAATATACAAGAAAACTGAGCTTCTAAACTCAAAGGTATCAATCTTCTAGACACTAAAAATAATGGCTTAATATAGACAGTGGTTTGATGACTCATTACACATTTCAAAGCAGCAGTGCAATGAAACCGGGCAAAAAAATTGACCCTACCTCTTTTCACTATAAAAGATTCTAGGCACCTTTTTTTTTGTGGCAAAATCTCTAGTTCCACCAAAATGTGAGTATTTTATAAATGTTTTAATGTAGTTCTTTTCTCAAGTAAAAAATGGCTGCCGTATTTGGCTTTGAAATTTCATTGTAGACCTGGTACAGGTTAGGATTGAGAAAATAAGAAAAACTCATGGTGCACAGCGGGGGAGGCACCTAGAACAGTAGATTTGACAGGAGCTAATGTTTTTATTAGGTATAGCTGAAGCTAGCTTTTCTGGACAAAGGATTTTTATCATTGCACTGTTGCTTTATGTGACAACAGCATTTGTTTTAGGTTTAGGAGCATAAGCATTCCCTGTAAAGTTGAGGTTCAGTGGCATGGTTAATGTTAAACTAAGTTTCTATACCTTAATATCGTTGGCAGCATGTAACAGGGCAACAACAAAAAAATTGCATACTCTATCAGGTGGCAGAATCTCATGACATGACTAGTTTTGTGCCACAGCTTGTGTGGTTTCTGATTCTGAGATCTAGAATGCTGATTTTTGGAAAAGTGAATTTTTTTTCCAATATGCAAATTTTTTTTTTTTTTTTTTTGCTGTTGCGCACAGGCTCGTCAGTACAGTATTTTGGCAAATACTTTCAGGGTAAAAGGGGTCCATGCTAAGGCAGCACTTTTTGAAGGTTTCCTGAAAAAATATTAAATGGTTCCAGTGTTATGAGGGTTTAACCTTTTTTTTTTTTTTTGGGTGAGCCGTTCTGAGCATTCTCAGCAGATTTTTTGGATAACCCTCTGATACAAACAATAAAAAGACATCCAACATAAAGGTTTCTGTAACACAAAAGTTGCACTTTATATATATATCCCAAGAAATACCAATAATGACAGCCACCATCTTGCTTTTTTTAATTGAAAAATATCGAAAATACTTAAAAATGATGCATTTTCAAGAAAAACACCTGTACATAGGTAAACATGACCCATTTCGTTAGATTCTGTTGTTTGTTTTTTTGAAAATTGCTCTGGTAATAAAACTTCTAAGCATCTGGAACTCATAGGTGCATAGCTTAGCAAGAGGAGTCCTTCATCTGTGTGCTCTGGATGAGAACAGTGGAATTTTCTTGACCTCTGCAACCACAGTTGGGGACCTTCTGTTGGCTTGAGTGAGAGCAGTGAGCCAGCGATCACTGGATCTTTCTTTTCTTTCTTTCTTTCTTTCTTTCTTTCTTTCTTTCTTTCTTTCTTTCTTTCTTTTCCCTACTAGCTCAGACAGCACTCCTTCGTTCTTCTCTGATGTATTGTGGTCAGTGGCCACAAGTTTTTAAAATTTTATAAAAAGTTGACCAGGATCCCCACCATTGGTATCACTTGCCCACACCTCTCCCCAGGTCACATGCTCACCATGATGCTGGTGACATTGGGGTGCCCACCCTCAGTGCTGCCATATAATGAAGCTGACACTGGGGTGCCCAATCCCCAGTGGTGGATCCAGAAATGTAAAATAATACCTAAAAAAAGAAAATAGTTCATCATTGTCATTTTTAATTTTTTTAACCAGTACAGAAGAAAATGTCCCATCACCAATCTGCCCCCACCCAATCCCCCACTCACCATCCATTACCCCATATCCCTCACACACTCTCCCTCACTTCAGAGAGTCCCACATTATAGACCAGTCTTTGATTAAAGACATGTCTTGCTGCTGGAATGGTGACTGCAATAAGAAAATAAGGTAAATCTGGTTTAATGTATTCCAATGGGGTTTGAACTATTACTCATAACTTTGTCATTTTATATATTTTCACACCAAGTTTTCACCATGGCCTTTTTGGGACCCTACCTCATGATCAAGGGTGGTGGTAGTTTTAAAATCTGACCCAAAAGGTGATTTTATTGTTGCCATGTGAAATCATCTTTCTGATGGAATTTGAAAAAAATATTCATATTCTGGGTTCATAAGGTGGGGTCATAAGAAGGCTATGTTGAACATTTTGTTTAAAAATATGTTAAAATTACTAAGTTATTAGCAAACAATGAAATATTTAAATGTTCATGCATAACTTTGCAAATGTTTTTATATTTTGCCACAAAACTTTCAACTTTTTTAGGACCCCACCTCATTAACAAGACAGGTGAAGTTTTCAAATCCATCCTAAATGGTGATATTGCAGTCACTGTTTGAAATCACATTTTGGTTGGGCTTTGAAGAATTTCACCTACGGGGTTCATGAGGTGGGGTCATTAAAAGACTATGCTGAAAATTTAGTGTAAAAATATGGTAACATTAACAAGTTAAGAATGAACATTAAAACATTTCAGTGTTCACTCATAACTTCACTAAGTTTCAATATTTTGACTCAAAAAACTGTCAACAGCCTTTTTTTCACACCACATCATAAACACGGCAGACGTCATTTTCAAATCCTGTATGAGACATATTTTCATGTGGTGAAAAAAAGGTGTTTTGGCCAGTATTCTATAAATGCCACATGTCATGTTTCTAATGGAAGTGATAAAATGATTATCATGAAGACTTGGGATCAAAACAAACAAAAACAAATTGTTAAGATATACTGTGTTTGGTGTTAGCCGTTACCCCAGTGGGTAGTGTTTTTTTATTCTGAGCTGGTGAGCTGAGTTTGAGGGTGAGCTCAGTGACCCAGCTGGATGCACTACAGTTGGGGAGGAATGTGCTGTCATGCAGCACCACCCCTCAGTCTGGGAAGGGTAGGTGCAGAGTTGCTGGCATGAGTCCAAGAACCATATAGAGGAAACAACTATTCTGTTGGCATAGGGACCTCCACCTCTGCACCCATGTGTGCTAGATGACCCTGTGCTCAGTTGAGAGATTAATTCTTTGCCCTGTGGATTTGTGTCTGCATCTATATGGAAGTATAGGATACAGAAGGCACTGTACTTCCGCAATCCAGCAAACAGCCCTATGAACTCTTGACATCTGCAGGTGTATGGAGTCTTCTCTTGATGCACGGCCCAAAGGGCCCTGCATGTCTGCATCTTTATTTTTATTTATTTATTTTTTATTTATTTCAATCTAGGATTACAATACCTTTGAGCCAAGGTTCTTTTATAAAGGTTCCACATCAGCGTGTGCAACAGTCATCATTTTAGTTACAAACATATAGTCATTGACTTACAGACATGTAATAACCAGTAAAAGACTTGAGCTATGAGCAAGACAGAGGGGGGTGGGTGGTGGGGGAAGTGAGGTTAGGAGATAGGTGGGAATGAGGTTCAGTGGGTAAGGGGGATTATGGGAGGTGGTTGGGGCAGGGGCAGGAGTGGGGATATGGGAGAGGTGGACAAGGGTGGGAGACAGTTCAGCCAGGGGGCCTTGTTGAGGGAATATGACAGGTAAGGTGCTAGGGGTGCAAAGACTGATTGTAAGTGCCGGGTGCTGGGGCATTTGCAGCTGGAATGGTGGAAATGTTAAGATGGGCAATCGTGGGATACAAGCAGTGAGAGGTGCAGCTTGGACTTGAAGAGGCCGAGTGTTGGAGCGGTCGCTATGTCACTGCCAACAGAGTTGAGCCAGTTGGATGCCCGATAGGCAAATTATCTTTGTTCTTGGGTCGTGTGACATCGTGGGATATGTAGTAGATGGGAATTAGATCTCCTTGTAGTGACATTCCTATGTCTAGGCTTAAGGAGGCCACAGACACCAGGTGGAGCCAGATCCATTATAATTTTCTTGGCCATGATGCAGGTTTGATATTTTATGCATTTGTCCAGTTGAAGCCATCCAGATTGGGAATAAAGGTCACATGTGTGGGTATGGCGATGTGAACCAGTGATGAGATGACAGGCCTTATTCAGGGAGGTTGCGATACGTTTGAGAGCAACGATAGTTGCAGACCCATATATGATAAGACCATAGACTATGATGCTGACAATGGAGTTTTGGATGGCCACTGCCAGTCCTTCTGGGGTTAGGTGCTTCCTGTGCTGGAATAATATTCCTAACCTCGCATTGTCAGACTTTGGAACATTGCTGATATGGACAGCGTATGAGAGGTGGGGATCAAGGGTAATGCCGAGGTACTTGAATGATTGTGTTTGCTCAAGGATGACTCCTTGTTTGGTTGCAATGGAGAGGTGGAGTTGTTTGTTTTTGTTGTGGGGGCTGAAGAAGACCATAGACTTGTTTTTTTTTCTGATTGAGAAGCAGTTTATGATTTAGAAACCAGGATTCAATGGAGGAGAAGGCCTGCTGAAGATTATTTTGTAATTGGACTGGATCAGGGTCTGAAGTGAGGATCACAGCATCGTCGGTGTAGAGAATTATTTGTTCTGGGCAGCTGTCCGGTAGTGAGTTTAAGAATAGGCTGAAGAAGAGGGGTCCCAGAATGGAGCCCTGGGGGACTCCTGAGAAGACCAGTCTAGGGTCCGAGAGTGTATCAGCATTTCTTACTGTTTGGGACCATTCTTCAAGGTAGCTCTTAAACAAGCCAATGGAGTCGGTTGACAGCCCAGTGTTCTGAAGCTGGACAAGCAGGAGGCGGTGATTGACGGTGTTGAAGGCTTTAGTTAAGTCAATGTAGATTGAGCCTAGTAGTTCACCAGAGTCAAGTGCATTGTGGATTGGGCCGGTGAATTCAAGTAGGGCTGTGGGGGTGCTGTGACCTTTGTGGAACCCGTGTTGTTGCTTGCACAGGATGTTGTACGTATCCAAGTATTTTGTGAGCTGGTCTGAGACGATGCATTCTAGTGCCTTGGAGAGTGAGGGTAGTAGGGAGATAGGTCTGTAGTTATCGTGGGCAGTTTTGTCACCACTTTTATGGATTGGGGTGACAGTGGCAGATTTCCATCTGTCCAGGAACTGGCTAAGGCTGAGGGAGAGGTTGAAAATTCTGGTCAGAGGACTAAGCACTTCATCAAGTGTGAAAGACAGGATTTTGAGATTGAGGGAGTCATTACTGAATCTTGATTTACCAAGGGCTTTGGTTACATATTTGCTTACTTGGTGAGCCTTGACTGCTTTGAAGTAGAAGTGGGGAGAGTTGGTGGGAGTAGTGTTCATTGCGGACAGAGGGGCTTCACCATCTTTGAAGTAGTCCTGGGGTAGGACAGCGCTGAGGTCGGTAAAGGCTTTGTTAAAGGTATCCACAATGGTTTTTGGGTTGAGGGTTGTGGTTCCGTTAATGTTGAGTATTGTTGGGGGGGTGGGTTTGGGTGGATTCCCAGTGAGTTCCTTTATGTTCTTCCAGAATTCCCAACCATTGTCCCAGGAGTTTGTGAGGGCATGCTTATAGTAGGCAGACTTCATTTGCTGGATGGTTTTGGTGCAGTCATTGCAGGCATGTTTGTAGTTTTGGATGTTGTTTTGCCTTCCAGAGTTTCTGGCCAGCTCCCACAGGTGGTCTCTTGTTTTTAGCATCCTGAGGAGGTCACCTGTGAGCCAAGGGTTACTGAATGATTTGACTTTGTGTTTCTTAATAGGAGCATATGTGTCACAGGCCACAGTGAAGATGTTTATGAAGTGGTCAAGGGCAGTGTTTACGTTGGTTGCATTGAAGATAGAGGACCAGTCTTGATGGAGGAGAGTTGGGATTTGAGTCGAGGAAGGTGACCACTGGGTAGAACCCTGCTGGTGATAGTTTTTGTTGGTTGTTTGATGAATTTATTTGACCAGGTACAGCTTACAGGGGAGTGGTCCCTGAGAGATTCAGGAAGGACATTAGTGTTAGATATCCGCGATGGGTGACTGGTAAGGATCCCAATCCAAGAGTGTGCTGGTGCTGGTCCTGTAATTTTTCCTGGTTGGTGAGTCAACTATTTGTGTAAGGTTCACCACAGCAATGGTATCCCTGTGTGCACCAGCATCGGCTGCAGACCAGTTGATGTTGAAGTCACCTAGGAGGATGGATTTGGTGTCCGGTGGGAGTGACTTTACAAAGTCAAGAACAGTTGTTAGACAAGTTCCCTGTTCTTTGGGAGGGATGTAGATGGTGGCAACAGTGAGGGTTTTGTTTTTGGCTCTGAGGAGGATTCTCACTTGCAGTATCTGAGCAGTTGTGGGTTGGGGTGAGGTAATGATGTGGTGCCCCTGCATGGAGTCTTTTAGGTAGAGAGCGCAGCCCCCACCTCTTTTGGAGATGCAATCCAGCCTAAAGACATTGTAGCCAGGAAGGCTGATTGCATGGTCCAGTACTGATGGTGTGAGCCAGGTTTCAACAACCGCCAGGATGCCAGGGCTGTGCTGGCTGGTGAAGGCCTGTAGGGCATCCATTTTAGGAAGGAGGCTGCAGATGTTGATTGATATGAATGAGAGGGCACCAGAAGGCTTGCTCAGATTAATGGCTTTAGAGCAAAATAGGCCAGGGATTGGGTGCACGTTGGCTGAAAGCATTAGGAGGAGGAGGACTAGCCTCATGGAGCTGCAGCGTATTTCTTTAAGGGAATGCTTTCGCCTGCTAGCATCTCGGGAGATTGCTGAGCATCGACAATAGTGGGTGAGGATAAGTGTAGACAGGGGGGGAACAGAGTGGAGGGCTAGGACTAGTGTGGGTGTAGGACAGTTTCATGGTGGTAGGATGGACCCTGGGCAAGGGGCAGTGACTAGTGTGCAGTGTGTCTAAGTGGAGAAAGGATATAGGAAAGTGGAAACTGTGGGGGAGGGAGGGAAAGCAGGCTTTTGAGGCATGCACACAAGTCCTGAAGAGAGTTGCATGAATGAGAATGATTCCACTATCTCAAATAGAAAGAAAATTATTTGCCAAAAACTGTGTTAATGCACCAGTGAGGGTTCATCTTAATGCCACAAAAATAGGGAAAATTGGTATTAGGGTTTCCAAATCCATATTCAATGGCTGCCATCAATGCCTTTTACTGGAGTCACATAACGTATCTTTACTTACTGATCCCACAGAAAGGTGACCTTCGAGATCAACAGCACATTCTGAACATTTCGGAAGTCTAGCAGCCACCCACACAATGTTAACCCTACTGACTATACTTGTTCAGAAACTTAATTATTTTTCTTTCTGTGACATTTTCAAAATAATAATGGAGGTTCTGTGAGCATCTGGATGGGTCCCTGCTTTGACAGTCTTTGTTGTCTGGGTTGAGGAAGAATTGTTTTCAGTCCTTCCCAAAGACTGTACCTGACCTGAATAAAGGCTACATAGATGATTTTGTGGCGGCAGTCTCCTACTCTGGGGAATCCAACTAGTTTTTTCCTGCACTGGTGAATCACATACAGTGACACACTTCTCATCAATACACTGTTTAGATACCTTCCTTCATACCCTCCTTTCTAGATACCATATTTCTTTGATTAGAAACTGTCCTCAATTAGAAGGCACCCTTAATAGAAGGCAAAGGTGAAACATAAACTGTTAGTAGAAGCTGCCCTCTGATTACATGGTTCCAAACTGAAGGTTGTCTACTTATCAATGAAGTAACATCATAGTTTTCATTGGTGTGCCCATGGATCAATCTTGTTAAGTTTAGAAGTCATAAGACAACAGAGCTTGTGCAGCAGTGAGTAAGGTACTGAATCTCACAAATGAGGTACTGAGATTGCTGTTGGTCCCATTTTCAGTCTCAGTAAATTATGCCAGAATGGGTAGGGGAAAACCATGTTCAAACAGGAGTGGCCACACTCAGGTGAGCTGCACTGATCACTGTTGGTTTGGGTTGGAAACGTCTGTGGTTCCTACCAGCTGACTCAGGTGACACGGGAAAATTTGGGGAAACACTAACAGCTATGCTGACAGACTCTAGTGTCTGTGCTATTGTTCAGGGAAAATATGGGGAAAATGATGAAAGCAATCATCTGCAGGATGACAGGATTTAATAAAAGCTGCCCATGTTTACTAGCCACCCTTAGTTAGAAACCACAGATGAAATTGCTAAATGCAATTAGAAGCATTCAGTCATCCAGTCAGTTTCACTGTCCCATTAATATTATGCTTACCTCTGGGTCTGGAAGAGTGGAAGTTCTCACACCAGGTAATCTGGGTTATACCCATAACAGACACTGCAGGGCAGTATGAAGGGGATGCAGCACAGGTGAGGTGCCTCCTTTAGATGAGACATTTAACTGAGGTCCCTTCTGTCCATCTCTAGTCACCATCCAAGTGAAAGTAAAAGGTCTCATGGCATTTATTAAAAAAAGCTTCCCCAGTGTCACGGATAGCATTCCCTCTGCCAATAAAAGAAGTCCATACAACCCACACCCCAAGACACAACTGAAAACAAGCTATAATAGGTAAGTGTACATTTGCTGGCCACAAATTACAAATAAATAAAAAATTACAAATAAGTAAAAGAAATCAAAGCTTCTAATTGATGAAATATGCTATCAGTACTTCTGTTCCTTGTGCTGATCTTCAAACATCTGCATATTATAAATCCACTTGCTTTTGCAATTTTCTCCTCAACAGTTCCCTCCATCACAAACATGTTAAGAATGCTTTAAAGTTAACTGGATTTTTATGGCATAATTGCAGGATCATATCACCTACATCCTTATCTACTTACACTGGCTAGGCTGCCTATCAAATACAGGTATCTTCTCCTACAAATCTCTTCATGGGCTAGATCCTCAAAATTTTCCCAAAGTCATTAAAGAGCATAGACATAAGAGATACATAGATACATAGGCACTGTTGGCAGATAAGGGCCTATGGCCCACCCAGTCTGCCCATTTGAGCTTGTCTGGTCCCTTTACATTTTTCTAGAAGTCTGTTGCTCCTTATCCCTGACCTCCAGAATTCCCTTATGTCTAGCCCATGGATTTTTAAGTCCTGTGATTGTTTCATCCCCCACCACTTCCTCTGACAGGGTGTTCTACTTGTCCACCACCCTTTCTGTGAAGAAGTTTTTCTTCACATTTCCTCTGAATCTCAATCCCTCCAACTTCATCCCATGCCTAGTCCTGGAACATCTTTTTGCTAGAAAATAGTGTATTCCTGCACCCTATTCCTCCCTGTAAGGTATTTGTATGTCTCCATCATATCCCCTCTCCCTCCTCTCCTCCAGGGAGTACATATTCAAGTCCTTCAGCCTGGGACATGTGGTGCAATCCCTGTACCACCTTTATGCATATTCGTACATATTCTCTAAGTCCCTCAGTGTGCAACCAGAAACTTTTTCTTGGTTTAATTTGAAAATTATATGAGGGCGAGTCTTTATAAGAAGCTTCCATGCTATAGAACTCCCTTCTTTTGACAGTTCAACAGACAATGACTGTTAATATGCTCAGATCACTACCCAAAGGTCATATGTTATATATAGCAGTGTCAGTGGCTCAGTAGGTAGCACACTTGCCTCTGAGGCTGGGAGATCAGAGGGCTGTGGGTTCAGTACCCACATCTGGCACTTGGGTTACTATCCCAGTACTGACACTGTAGTGCAGCATGAGAGGGGTGCTGCACTTCTGAGGTGCCATCTTTCAGATGAGACGTTAAAAACCAAGGTCCCATCTGCCTGGATTGGTGGTAGTTCAGGTGGATGTTAAAGATCCCATGGCACTTATTGAAAAAGAGTAGGGGAATTTTTTTTTATTATAACATCAAAAACAAAATAATTACAAACAATGTTAAGTTACACAAAATAATATACAAAGCATATGGTAAACAAAAGCAAAAAAAAAGTATTACAGTCATACATTATTAGATAACTGCAAAAAGAACTATGTATAAATCCCCACCCCCCCACTAAAAGAGTAGGGGAATTTTTTATTGAACACTTCAAACCAAAACAAAAAAAATGTATTGCATCATACAAAAGCAATAATATAAATAAAAAACAAAAATAAGTATTATAGCATACATGTAACTAAAACATAAATAATCCGTATTTTACCCATAATGAAAAATAACATGTGATCAAAACAGCATTTTTATCATGCACACCTTAAAAAGGAAAATGAGAAAAAGGAAGAAAAAAAATAAATCTTAAAAAAAATCACACCATGCATATAATCCCATTCATACATAAAAAAAAAATGAAAACTTCCCCCCACACACACACACACACACCACAACATATCAAAAGAAACCAAAAAACCCTGTCCTACCCCACTAAAAGACTAAAAGAGTGGGGGGAATTAATATTTATTACCTGGAAAACATCCATATAAACAAACTCATATCAACAGCCTACAAAATCAAAATATAGTTATTCATCCTGTAAACATTCACAAGTATTTAGAAAAACCTTGCTACAAACAATGTTTCCTACAAACCATTCACTTTCCACAGATAATAGTGGAATTTTGAAGTCAAAATTTAAAATATAATTCAAAGTATAATATACCAACTCATAGCCAGTCTATACTGTGCCACCATGACTGAAAGATTTCAGGTGACACTGACTTACTTTCTGTATTTTTATGACAAAGAATTGCAGTAGTGATCATGTGAAATAATTGCTCCTCAGTATATAATATTTGTTGTAGTGCAAGCCTGCACTGCACATGCCATATGAAAAATTTGAAACAAACCAAAAATATCCAGAGTGTAACCCTATCATATTTAGTCCACTTAAAAGGAAGGATGCCTAAATATAAAATCTCTGGGTTTAAATCATAAAATGGTGATGTAGGCCACTTCCCCTGTAAATAATTCAAAAATTGTTGTATAAAAGGGCAAAATAAAAATACATGATCCATAGTTTCCACCATCTCTAAACAAGTCTCCCTAGGGCAGTAACAGTGCTCCACACTTTTATGCTTTAAATTCCCTTTAACATTGAGTTTCCCATATAGGGAAAGCCACATAACATCCCACATATAAGCAGGTATATGGGTAGATGTCAACATTTTTCCAATCAGTAATTTTTCAAAAATAGGATTAGAGTCAAAACAGGCTGCATCTTGAAAAAAAGTAGATATAAGATGGGCATATAAGGTTTTCCGATCTTGTTGGAAAAAATGTTCAGGTACTAGACCCCAAAGTTTTATTTTCCTAAAACATACCCTTAAAGTCTCAGGAATATTATGCAAAGAACGCTGTTTTGGAATGCATGACTGAGGGGGCCAAAAAACAAGTATCCCCGCCAGTGAGTCCAACACCCATGGAATCCAAATACCTTCAGATTTTAACAATAGTGGTCTCAAGTTTATATCAGTGAACATTGTAAAAAAAAATACAATAGGGTTAATCATTTTAATTCCCCCCAGTTTTTTATCTTGAAACAGTAAACATCTCTTAACAGGATTCAGTCTGCTACCCCAAATGCCCCCCCCCCCACCCCCAAAAAAAACATACATTCAGGTTTGTAGCTTAGGGGGCAGACTGGAAACTGCAGCAAGATACAAAAAAATTGGGAGTAAGAAGGTCTTAATCATGCACACCCATTTTAATCTGGACAATCTCCACTTATTCAACTGTAAAATTTTCCCATGTACAATGTCCAATTTGGAGGACCAATTTAAGAAAGCTAGATCCCCAGAACCAAAAAGAAGTCCTAGTATTGTGCAGGTCCCTGTTACAACCAGGACCCGAATTACCGTAGACTCTAAAAATTGTCCTACGCCAAAAGGAAGGCATTTACTTTTCATAGAATTAATTCTGGCTCCCATGAATTCTGTAAATTCCAAAAGTGTTTGTCCCACTAAAAATGCCGATGGCAAATTTCCTACAACAAAGCAGATATCATCTGCTTATGCAATACTTTTTATTTCTTCTGTGGTACTAGAAAAAGAAACTCCCTGGATAGCAATATTGTCATTAATGTGATGAATTAAGGGATCAAGTGTAAAAAGATACAGATGAGGACTCAGGGGACATCCCTGTCTAACTCCCCGGGTGACCTTACATGTCCTCCTAATCTATCCATTACAATATGCTAGGGCTTTAGCATTGGTGTAACAAGATTTTATCCAGGACATAAAAGTATCCAGAATCCCATAACTAGCTAAACAGTCCCAAATATATTCACAATTTACCCTGTCAAAAGCTTTGGCCTGATCTAAACTAAGAATGAACCCAATCAATTCTCCAGTCTCCCCTAGGGACAAAATTTCTCTTAACAAAATTAATCCATCCGTAATACTCTATTCAGGGATAGTACAAGTCTGGGAATGATGCATCAGTGTAGATGCACAAAGCAATAGCCTGTTATTTAATAATTTAGTATATAATTTAAAATCAGTATTTAATAATGTAATAGGGCACCAGTTTGAAAGATCGGTCCTGTCCCCGGATTTATACATAAAAATAACAAAGCAATTGTCACAGAGTGACTCTGTGATGGATTAGGGGCCCTGGAACTTTTGGGCTTGGTGCTTTACTTAAAGCCTTTTGATACTATAACTATGTAAAATCAGAAATTAAATAAATAAATGTAAGCTTTAAAAGTTGAGGCTAAGTTAAAAGATAGTGGAGACTAGAAGGTAGAATAAAATAAAGCAAAGGGGAGGACAGAAGTAAGAATGAGTCATTTAGTAAGCCCCCAGGTAATTCAGTTAAAGAGAGAGGGAGGACTGAATCCCTTGTGTAAAGGTAGTTGGGATTCTTTACATGGTAATTGAGTTAATTTAGAGCTTAAATGAGCAGCACCAGCAATCTGTTTCTACTTGGGCTGAAAGAACACTTTTAGGCCTTCTTTTAGAGGTGTTTGGTAGCACACCAGAATACAGGCGCTGCTTGACTAAGAGGAAGAATGGGCTGCAAGTGAGGGGAAATAAAATAGTCATTTAAGTTACTGTTCTGTTTAAGTTTCAGTCTTTAAGGGACTGTTTTATTTGGAAGTCATTCCTTCTCCAGTGGTTGTAAATATTAACAGCAGCAAAAGTATTGAAATGCAACATGTGGTTGTTGCACATATAACTTCCCCTCACAGAAGGTCAGTGTAATGTTAATTCATACACATGTCCTCACCTATCTTTTGATAAAATAAAGACTACGGACAAGGCACTTGTAGTGGGCTGTAAAACCATTTGTAAAAGGCTGGTTAGTTAGAATTACTTCCTGCTTAAAGCTCCCTGTTTGGAACAACCAGTTAAGGCACATGTTGGTAACAGCCTGGCAGTTGTGTTTAAGTAAGCAGGTTATGAAACTATATGGGGGATTGTACACCTCAGAGAAAAACTATATAAATTGTGTGGTACAGTTCTCACTTACAGAAAGGGCACCTGTTTGTGTGTCTTTGGATTTTCAGCTTCTGCTTCTGACTCTTCTTGCACCACTCCCTCCCAGGACAGCTATAGTGCTGCCCAGCCCTTTGTTCCTTTATTTTATGCTGTCTCTTGTTGGGCAGTGCCTGATGGTCAGAGCTGTTTGTAAAAGAGCCAGGAATTGAAATAAAATAGACTGCATATGTGTATATACAGTATGTATGTGAATTATAAACTGTTTAGTTAGATAGTTAAAACAAAATAATTATGTTTAAATAAGAAGTTTTACTTTAGAATTAATGATGTGGGTGGAGTTGGGGAGAACACATGATCATGTCCCTATATAAAAGGACTGTCATTTGAGCTTGTTAGTTTAGATTGTGCTCCTGGGTCTGGAGGTGAACTCCATGGAGCTCTGTGGATTGCTCCAGCAGGTGTTAGGAGAAGAACACCTTTCAAGCCATGTAAAAGTCATGGGATAAAGTTTATTTGCCATTCTGATTATTTTATTTTGTTGTCGTACCAGTCTGCTGATGTTATATTTGTCCTGCTATGAAGAAATTTTGAGATAGAAGTGAACAAATGTCATTCATTTACAACTGAAACTGTGTCACTCTACCAATTAGTCCACAAAGAGACCTGCGCCCACTCACAGCCATTACCCATAGAATCAGGCAAGTTTCCTGAAGAAATCATGTCCTGAAATAATTCTAGAAATTCAGGTAGCAAAAATTGCAAAATCACACTATACAATTCATATGGAATCCCATCTGTTCCTGGTGCAGAATTCTTTTTAACCATTGCCAAAGTGGCCAATATTTCAGATTGGGCAAGTGGTGATACTAGTACCCTTTGATCTGATAATAAGGCTTGTGGTAGGGAACATTTCTCTAACCATGCCTTATGACCATCAAGCGAGGACTCCTGATAACTAAACAGAAAATGCACATGCTCCTCCACAGCTGTCATAGTATCACCTCTATTGGTACAAAGAAAGCCTTTAGCATCCCGAATTAAAGTCATCCCTTTTTTTGGTATTGTTGTTGAGCACATAATTGATATGGATTCATAAAATCCTGTGATCCCTGGGTTCCAAACTTCCATTCCTGTTCCAAGGATTTAAGTCTATTATATTGTAGGTCATTCATTTTTTTTCCTAGTTTCCGCTAAATCTGGAAGAATTTTTTTGTCTCCTTGGGAGGCTTGAAAAAACAAATTCTGAAAATGTGCTTTGTAAATGGAATATTGGTCTCTTTTAAATGTTCCGTTCAATCTGCCAATGTGTTGAAAATATCTCTTGATATCTATTTTTGTATCCTCCCACCAATCCTGTGAGGTGTCATATAAGATTTTAACTGATTTACGTGCTTCTAATAAGGAGATAAAACCATCTTTAACAGTTGGAAGAGACAAAAGTTCCAAATTCAACCTCCAATACCCAGGCCCTTGCTGCATACCATCATAATTGGAGACTGTCAGTTCTATAATGGCGTGATCAAATGGGGCCACAGAAAGGGTCCTGGCATTTTTAATCTCCAGGGCAGGTGATATAAACAAAAAATCAATTCTGGTAGCTAGGTTACCTCTGAAATAGGTCTTATCTGGCCATTCAAAAAATCCACAAGCATCTACCAAACCAGTTTGAGAAATCAAAGCAGCTAAGCAATTGGTATCACAATATAGTTTTTGGGTTTGAGGACCCCTATCCTTTAAGTACAGCCCACAGTTGAAATCACCTCCCAGAAAAACATAACAAGTGGTAAACAAATATGACTGTATAGTATGAAAAAGCTCAATTCTAGACGTCTTTGTTTGTGGAGCATACACTTTAATAAACAACAGCGTAAATTATTTAACGTAACATCCAATAATAAAGCACAGCCTGGGGCTATGTCCACTACATGTAGAGACTGCGCCAAAGGAGAATTTAAACAAATACCAACTCCACAACAAAGGTCATCTCCAATAGATCAGTGGGTTACCCCCCATTTCCACCCCAAAGAGGCTCTATCCATCTCTTGTCTGCTATGTAACCTTGTATCCTGAAAAAACACCGCATCATAAAAAATAGAATAGAATAAAGCATAAATCAAGAGTTGTTTCCTTTCTGACTGAATACTATTAGTATTTAAGGAAGCCATTGTAATGCTAAAAAGCTTATCCATAGTAATTTAAATTAAACAGCGCCATAAGAACTAACATGAGGAACTCAGTTTCAACCCTGAGAGAAACTGAAGAAACATCAGGATTTTTCCTAACCCATTTATGGGAGCCCATCCTAGATTTACTTTTTGGAAGGGTGGTCAAATCTTCTGTAGACTGTTCAGTATCGGATCCTCCATCTGCTTGGGAGGAGTGAACCGAGACTGAATCTGATTCTGTTCCTACATCAGGATCTTCACCCTGCAAGGTGGAAAAGGTCTTTTGCACAGGGAGTTGGAAGATTTCTGAAGCAGATGCCACAGTTTTCTTCCGTAAACTCCTTCTCCGGTTGTTAACTACAGTAAAAACACCTTCTGGTTGGGGGGGGGCATAGAACCTACATCATTAGGTACCTCTAAAACTGAAGGTTCTACCTCAGATGGAGGTTTTTGAGAAACAGGAATTGTTGTAGATAAAACCTCAGAAGGGGGACCAATAGGTCTTTCAGGAGGTTCCCTATTGGGTGGGTGGGGGAGACATATTGTTTTAAAGCTGCTTTTAAAGCCGTATTCAAATAAAATCTTGGGTAGTATAATCTTTGTCTGTAGTGTTGTGAGCTGCCGAAGGAGAATCCATAAAGGAATGCTGTTCCTCACAAAGACTACACTTGGGAGGATGATGGCAATCGGTCATAACATGTCCCAGTTCTCCATATTGTGTGCATTTCAGCGTGTCACAAGTTCTACTCAAATGTCTGCTGGAACCACATTTATAACAATGACGTGGCTGTCCGGGATAAAAAATAAAGCCCTTATCCCGACCTAAATAAAAACAACTTGGGAGATGTTGAAATCCATTCTCCATTTGTGGTAAAGTCACCTTATACCTCCACCTTCCATTCCAAAAACCTTCAGAATCAAAAATTGGTTCCAGATTCCCTTGTATTTGACATAGTTTCTCAAGCCAATAAGTAATGTCCATAATATTTACCCCTTCATTCCTAAATAGGACAGTAATTACTTTAAAAGTTTGCTTTGTTAGGGGTATGGCTTGAAAATGGGCCCAAGCTAGATTTTGTTTTAAACAAGGCATACTTCATCCAGAAACTATTAAGGATGTCAGGGGAACAAAAACTAATGTCATAAGTAGATTCTCCTGGGGCATAAATCAAAGCATACACTTCAGAGGGAGAAAAACCCAACATCTGTTTTAATAATACTTTCCCCACATAGAAGCGTTCAGGCATATTATCTACTGGCCCCAAAAACTGCAGCCGAACTGCATTTCGGTGTTTTGCTAGAGAGACAGGTTTTTGAAATAAACTTGCAAAGGTGGGAGCAGTCAAAGTCGAGGGTACTGGAATATTGTCAGGAGATACTGCAGGAAGCATCACCAATGCTTCTTCCAGCTGGGAGGAACTTTTAGCCACAGGAGTATTTTCCAAAGGCCCCTGCTGTGAGGGAGACAGTATAGGGGGAAAAGGAAATAGAGTCCGATTGCGAAATAGGAAAGTCTGACATAACCACCTCTGCATCTGTTTCAGGAGGAAACGGTGAAATGTGCCCTGAAACAGGATCTAAGGCTAGCTCACGTGTTTTAACAGATAGAGCTTCACCCAGCCTGTGCATATCATGGAGGAGACCATCCACAGTTTCCCCCCAAGTACCTCCGCAACCACCCTGAACTCAGAAGCGGAATATTGGGATCCACAACCCACTGACCTGTCTCCATTTGGATCCAACCCGCCTGCTCCAACGCTCATTCCGGGGACCATGTAGGGTCATGCTGTAAGTAGTTATCCATCCCTAAGTCTTTTCATGGAATTTCCAGGGATGTACCATCCTCTACCAGAGGGCCTGCTGCAAAAACCTTTGCTGTAGATACCATAGAAGGTAACGGCGAACCATGAATTGGGTGTTTCCTTTTTTTCTCCTCAGCATGCAGCTTAGCTGCTCTATAATCAGCCTCTGCCTGTAATAATAGGTCTTGTTTCGCTCGAACCACTGCATCAATATCCTTGTCTCCCTCTACAGGCAAGAGGCCTGTTCCGGGACTTCTTGTAACACCTGGTATCACCGCAGCAGAGGGTTTCAAAATGTCCCCCTTTTCAGTGGATCCTTCACCCGTTTCTACCTCAGCAAGCAGCGGGGGCTGAGGTACTATTTGCTGGCCACCCAGAGGGTGCTTTTCAGCCATACCATGTTCTCTGCTGAAACTTGCAGGCTTACCAGTCACAGCACGTCCTCCTTCACTGTCCTCCTCCATCCGACTGAGGGATTCCCAGTAGACACAGTGTCACCCATCTACAGAGTAGGGGAATTTCCCCAGTGTACTGGCCAAATTTCCTTCATTCGCTAAAAATACCACCAACAGCTTAATCTGGTTCAAGGTCAGTTGGCATTCATCTGTATCCCCCTTCCCCGGGTCATGCCTGAAAATAGGCAGGATTTGTCTAGTGCACTTACCCAGTCAACAAAAATGAAATAAATAAATGTTCTCATTGGCCTTAGGGACATGATGTTTCACTTTATGATCTGCCTTTCAAAGATCCTGTTGTAATATGACATTTAACAATGTACTGCTTAATTGTTGTTACTGCCTCCTTGCTTGCATTGTGATGTAACATTTTTTGTCATGCTCTGTGACATTTTTTGGGGAGAGGCACAATAGAAATAAAGATAATTGGATGGATTGAATTGGATGCCATACTTACAGTTAGAGATGCAGTTAGAGATGCAGCAAAATGTAATTTTGCCAATTAAATTATGGCAAAATTGGGAATTTTGCCCTCATGCGCTCATTCATTAAGAGCAGTCAGTTGGCTCTGGCTCATTCATGAAAGTGCTCAGTGGGGCTGCCAGCCATGGAGGTGAGTGGAGTGGTTGTGCCAGTGGCCCACTGGGGTCCTGCTCCTGGATGGGGGGTGGGGGTCACTACTCACAACCGGACAGGGTTGCGGTTCCACTAGACACCAGGGAAAGTTTTTTTTATTATTAAATAAATAATGACATGATGTGGAGTCTGGACAGTGGCACTCATGGAGGATGGGGGATGAGGTGTGAATCTTGGGGGGGGTCATTCTTCAGATTGGGCTGGCGATTGGCTGGGGGGGATGCTACACACCAGGGATATTTATTTTTAATTAACATTCTGGATGGGGGATGGATGGGGCTGAATCTCAGTGGTGGTGGTGGTAGGGGGATTCTTCATAATGGGCCAGCGATCAGCCGGGGGGGGGTGGGACCACTAGACACCAGGGATCTGGGGATTTAAATATTTACTTTAATGTTGGCCACTATAGAAAGGAGGGGGAAAACACTTTTTTAAAAAAATATACATGCAATTTCATCCTTTCAAATGTGGAATTTCACCCACTGGTGGCAAAATTCTGCATTTTGTGGGCAAAATTTTACATTTTTCCTGTAGAATTTTGCATTTTGTGCCAGTGAAATATTTTGAGAAATGAGTGAATTATGCAAAATATTTCACGGAAATAAATTTTCGCATTTTGTCCATCCCTACTCACAGTTTTAAAGACTTCACTTGTTCTGTAGGGATGAAATCAATTTGTTGAAAGGGCTTAAATAATGCCCACTTATTTTATTTGCAGGGGGTAATCAGAAAGAACAGTGGACAGAGCACTCTGTTGTGTCTGCAACTGATACAGCATACTGAGTTGTATGTTCTACTAATATGAAACCAACATGGGTTCCATAAAAAGCATAGTACTGCAGAACCTTGGTCAGGTTTACCTCTGAGCTTTTAGACTTCTTTGATCAGATATAAGTAACTGGAGCTTTTATTGACCTGACTGAGGTGTTTGATCTACTGCAGCAGACCAAGGCAATTGACCGAGTGCAGCATGAGTTACTATTATAGTAGGTTCAATCAAAAACATTGCATATCGTCAGTTACACAATATTATGGTTTAATAACTGCCTTTTCAACAGACAGCAGAACTTAAAAAATTGGTGACATTGGGCCCAATTTTCAAATAGCCTTTAGAGCAACGCAAGCTGTGTTGCTCCAGGAATGCAGCACCAAGGACCCTGTGCCTGATTTTATAAAAATCACAGTCTGATGCCAAACTCCCTGGGTTTTGCTGCAAGGTGACTGCTGTGCCAAGGAGTTGGTACACCTGCAGGAATTGCCGCACAGATATCTCCCCCCCCAACATGATGCAACACTGGAAGGGCCGAGATGGTGGTGGGGGGATGAAACTGCTGGGTAGGAGGGGGCCAGGGCAGAAGGGGTTCAGGAAGGAGGAGTCAGGGGGACAGCTGGGCATTAATGGGAGTGCTATAGCACCAGTCAGGGTACTGTACATTTGCTGTTGTATTTAATTTTGTAATTCATATTACTGCCCATTAGGGTGCTGAAACTACTGCGCCTACAGTATGTATTATAGTGTATGGGGGCCCCTGGTCAGACAGTGCAGCTGCCAGGGATGTACCTATCTGGGGTCATGGCATGTTCTGTACCTAGAACCTCACCCCCCCCATGCAGTATAATTCATACGTGCAGTAGTTGTGGCACTCTAATAGGTATTAATATGAATTAGGGTCGCAAAGTGCCATGGTCCCACATCCCTATTTCCAATCTCCCCCTTCAGTACAGAGATATATTTACCTGGTGGTCTAGCAGACCCCTCCCCAATCCCTGATGTCCCCTATATCTATTTATATATCATTGTCTGGTGGTCTGGAAGACTCCCCCATTCCCTAATGTCCCTCATAACTATTTATATATCTTCCTTGGTGGTATAGCAGATGACCGATCCACAAACTCCCCCATAACCATTTACATTAAAACCCCTTTTATCCAAACCTCAATTAACCCAAACTCTGAAATACTGAAAACAGTGGTGTGTCTCCCAACCTACTAGACTCAATTGTAAAGTGCCCTCATTTATACGAAATACTATTCATCCAAACAGTTTCATTGTCCCCCAACACATTTGGATAAATGAAGTTATACTATATATAACCTTCCCTGGTAGTCTAGTGGACCCCCAGCCCCAGCAGGCAGTGCTGCACCACCCTGCTCCCCCTGTTCCTTCTATGAGTTGGCAACCAGTGAAGCAATCCACTCTACACCACAGCCAGCTGCCAACTGAGCTGTCAAAAAGTGCATACTGTATACAGTACACACTCACTGGCTGACTGTTCACTAAGCTGTCAGTCAGTGAGCACATACTATATACAGTACATACTCCTTTACAGCTCAATCAGCAGCCGGGCGTGATGGAGAGCAGAGGGCTGTCCTGGTCACTGGCTCATGGAAGGGCCAGGGGAAGCAGGATGATGTGGCACTACCTGCTGGGTGGAGGTCCACTAAACCACCAGGGAAGGTTATATAAATAATTTTGGGGGAAATTGTGGATCGGGGGTCCACTAGACCACCAGGGAAGATACTGTATATAAATAGTTATGTGGGAATTGGGGATTGGGGGGTCTGCTAAACCACCAGGGAAAGATATATATAGTTATAGGGTCAGTAAGAATCGGGGGGCCATTAGACCACCATGGAAAGATATCTGTGTGTTGAAAGGGGAGTTCAGGAATAGGGAGGGAACCTTTGCTCTTTGAGACTATAATTCATATTAATACCTACTACAGTACCCCAACTACTGTACCTATGAATTATACTGTCTTGGGGGGATTCCAGGGACAGAACGTGCCATGATCTCAGGTGGCCACAGCTCTGGAAGCTGCACTGTCTAACCCTGGAGCCCCTGTACAGTGCAATACATAGGTATGGTAGTTGCGGTACTCTAATAGGAATTAATATGAATAATGGAATTACATACAACAGTAAACACACCCCAGCGGGTGCTACAACACTTCCAGTGATACTTAACTGTCTCCATGACTCCTTCTTTGCTACCTCCCATGGCCCTTCTGCCCCCAGTGACAGTGTCAGACCCTGTCCCACTGGCGTATACCACTTAGACTACTTAAGTGGTGCCCCTTGCTACATCCACGGAGGGGCTTGCAAAATAACAAAAAAGGGGATGTTGCAGCCCCACCATGTCGCAAGCCCACCCTGTGACCTGGATCAACAAATTTTTTGCCACAACCATGCTGTAAGGGGGCTTTGACATATCTGCGTCAGGACTGACACAGGCCTCATTTGAAAATTGAGACTGCTGTAAGTACTGATGCAAGTCACCCCTTGCATCAACATCATTTGATGCAAGTCCCTTGTGTTGTTCTATCCCTTTTGAAAATCAGGTCCATTGTTTCCATCTTAGCAAAGCTTGAGTCTGGAGCTCCCCAAGGTGTCATATTTGGTGACTTACTATTTTCTGTCTTTAAAAATAAAATTTCTCTGGTTTGTCCAGCTGTAGTGGTAATAATGTACACCAACAAGACAGAAAACTATTTTTTTTAGTAGTAATGTCAATCACATTCTGTAACAGTTGCAAAACAGCTGCTATCACCTACAAAACTGGTTTGTCCAAACAGATTGGTTCTCAATGAAAATAATGTAAAATATATGACCTTTGCAATGGCTTAAACTCCTTGTTAGCATTTTTGTAACTAGGTAAAGACACCCGGACTATAAAAAAAACCTTTTACAGGTGCAAACCAGATATATGTTCTTGACATTGTATGTCAACAGAAACACGTCAATATATAGATTTCATGAGAGACCATAGAAACATTAAGCAAGCAATAACACACGATGAGGTGTAGGTTATGTCTTGATAAGAGCATGCCCAGGTGTGTTATAAGGCACAAGGTGCTTTCACCGAGTGGCTTATGCACCTGGATGTGCTCTTAACAGGACATAACCCACACCATGGAATGTGCTATTGTGCTTATAACATGGGACCCCCAGTAAAGAAGCCAATTAAAAAAAATATACATAAGTATTGTACATAAAAACAGTAAAAAAATGTGATGATATCAGTAGAAAAAAAATAGTCCTTTATCATTGTGTTGGAATGGAGCTCGTTAAAAGTCACTAGATAGCATTGGTGTCTGTGTGTGCCCACTCCCCACCAAACCAGACACACACAGATACAATCTCTAAAACATGCTTTTTGGGTTTTGTTTTATTTCTTAATTTGCCAACTCAGTTTCCACTGCAGCCAGCAGGAGCAATTTTCCATGTTTAGTGTGATGTTGCTCCCCCCCCCCAGCCCCAATATACAACACCTTTTTTGTGCACCCTTTTAGGTTTTTGTTTTGGGGGGGCAAATCTCCAACTGTTTCATTTATTTTTTTTTCAGTTTATTTTACTTTCAACAGCTGCCTTAACTTGGAACGAGCGTGGCCCTTACAGGCCCCCATAGACAATGGTTTCCCAATTTGTGGTTCTAAAACTGTAACCATGACTGAGGTTAGGTACAAAATTAAAAACAAATAGGAAATTCTGTTTGTTGCAGAGAGGATGAACATGGAAAGGGGTGGTGGGGTCAGTGTGTAGTAGGCAAAGTGTGGAGCAGCGGGAACGAGATCTGCACTGGCAAGGAAAAAATGAGCAATGTGTGTGCTAGCCAGAATGTGGAGTAGCAGGAGAGACACCTGCAGCTGTGACATGTTGATGCTGAACTCAGTGTCACTTTTGTTAGTCATTTCTCTTCTTATGTACCTTTTTCTTTTTTTTTGCCAACTGATGATTTCATTTGCTTTGGCTGTCTACCTTATGCTATTTCTCCTAAGACTGTCAAGCTGTTACGGCTGTCACTGACAGAAGTTTCATTCATGCTGTAATGTTCATGTTTGGTTTTCCATTACTTTTTTTTCTTTGGGTACTGGCTGCTGCCTTTATTTTTGTTTTTTTTCTCTTGGTTACTGGAGATTTTATATAGTGGCAGGCAGTGTGAGTCTGTGACAACTGTCAGTCTGCTGTTCAGCTTGGTGCTAGTCTCGTGCTATGTGTGCCTGCCTCAGAGAAACTTACTGATTGATCATTGATATTTGCTGTTGTTGGGTTACGTTGGGAAGATTAGAGCCAGTTGGTATCATTACAAGCTGATAAGGGCATGGCTGAGGAGTTCTTTCAGCCAATCAGATTTAAATATTTGCTTTGCCCATTTTATAAACCGTATTAATACATTCACATTTAAAATTCAAATGCAGGTATTCTTTCAACTATTTTAAAATTACTTATTTATTTAAAATGTGTTAACCAGGTAAAAAGCATTGGGCCAAATTGTCACTTTACAGGCTTGACCCAGATAAACATACACTATATACATAACAGTAAATATAAAATACAGATGCAAAAATACCAACATCTTAAATCAAATGAAACACAATTTAAAATATATTAGTGTCATAGCTAAAACAGATTAAAATAAAATAAGATAGGATAACTTATGCAACCATACTAGAACTAATAATTGCCTTTTGTCATTTATCAGTTTCAATTATACTGTCAGCACAGATGTACATTTTATGTACAGTTACACTGTGCCTCAGACTCAAGTAGTTTTTTCAGCAAGGTTTTGAAACTATATACATTCTGTATGTTCCATAAATAAGCAGGTAGGTTTTTCCAGTTTTTTGATTGCAACTTGTTTAAAAGCTTTTTTTTTTTTGTGGTTTAACATAAAGGAACTGCTAAATTCTTAGGGCCATATTCTCAAAGCCCATAGACTGGCGCAATGTGCCTGCATCAAATATAAATGTCGCAAGTGGCACCTTGCATCAGAAAATGATCCCTAAGCTATTCACAAAAGTAGCCTGCATCAAACGCAGGCTGCATGCAACAAAGAGGACTTGTGCTAGCCTTGTGCCACAAAATAGGCTACGGCATGATGCTAGGGGGTATGCGGCAGATGTAGGCTGCCATATCCCTGAAAGTGGGATTCACAAAACTCTGCCAGGGGGAGAATCTTTAACTACACTTGGACATATCCCTCTGGGAGAGTGTTGTACCTTGTGGCAAATGTGTCAAAATCCACCCTCTGTATCCCTTATCCCTGATGTCGCCCTTTATAATATAGAATAAAAACCCATTCCCTGGTGGTCAAGTGGCCCCCCTCCCTAATTCCCGATGTCCCCATTGCAATAGTATGGAAAATATTCCCTTTCCCTGGTGGTCTATTGGCCCCCCTCTCCGATTCCCAATGTCACCTGTTGTAATAATATGGGAAAATACCCCCTTTCCCTGGTGGTCTATTGGCACCCCACCCTTCCACCCCAGCAAGTTGTTTCCCACTACTGTGCTCCCTCCAATCCCGAAACAGAGCTGGTGACCAGCATTGCCCTCCTCTCACCTCTGCAGCCTGTCACTGACTGAACTGTCACTGAGTGCATACTGTATAGTAATTGTGCTCATTGATGTTGACTCGGGCATGTCCACTGGGCTCCAGTGGCCATCTTGAACACAGTGAACTGTGCCACCATGCCCCCTGGAGTTCAGTGTGCATGTGCAGGTCATCAAGCATGCACAGAGAATTCTGGCAGCCATCTTGAACACAGCGTACAGTGCTGTGTTCCACCGATGGACAAAATAGTGCAGTGGACATTCAGTGATTGCTGTTCACCTCCACTATCTAAAGATTTGTTCAGTATCCGGTAAGTTCCCTTTTCTCTACTGTGATTGCAAGATGTCTACAGCTCTATGCCCACTGCAGCTGTAAAAAAGGTGATAATGGGGAAACATCCACTTATAGATCAGCTGGATTAACATCAATAGTGTGCAAAATGATGGAAACTACCATTAGATAAGTCAGTCAGAATGGAAAGATTTAGGATTTGTGGATACAACTGTAGCAAAAGACACGGTCAAATATTTCATGAAATTTATGTGACATCACACTAAAGACTCCTTGCCTACCTGCAGTTTGACAATAGGGTCACCAGAAAGAGAATCTTTTTAGAAATATTGCAAAATATCTGGGAAATATCTCCATGTCTTTGGCTATAACTGTAGTACACAGCGTTTGTTCAGGAGGGGGATGTTATGTATGAATAACTTGTTATGTTTTTATGAGCCTATGTATAGGAATCTAGATAAAAGAACATTGGTGGATACTCTGGGCCTGATTCTAAAAGGTCCCAGCATGGTGCAAGGGCTTGCACCACAAAGAATCGTGCAAAGTGCCCCTTGCGCCAAATGATGTACTGGGAGCGATTTTCAAAGGCAGTCTGCATCAACTGAAGGCTGCCTGCCCTGAACCAGACTTGTGCCACCTGTGTGTCATAAAGCTGGCTGTGGCTTGGTGCAAGGGGGGTATGTGGCAGATGCAGACTGCCACATCCCCTAAAATGGGATTCACTAAACTCACCTGGAGGACAAGGGCTGGTCTAAGGATACTTAGAAAAATGTCATCTGAAGGAATTTAGCAATGGGCAGCCATCAGACATGCCCCCATCCACACATACACAGACTGTTAACATGCCTGTACAGGAGGAGTCCGTTACTAATAATATTACTCGTTGGTCTAGCAGTCCCCCTTCCCCAATCCCAATTTTGCCCTTAATAATAAATTATATTCTGACCCCTGCAATGGTGGACTATTGGTCCCCTTCCCTGATCCTGATGTTGCCCCTTATAATAAATTATATTGTACCCCCTGCCCTGGTGGACTAGTAGTCCCCTTCCCCCATCCTGTTGTTGCCCGTTGTAATAAATTAAATTCTGCCCCTTGCCCTGCTGGTATAGTGCCCCCCACCCTGAACTCAATAGTTCCCATAGTAATAAATAATATTCTGCCTCTGTCCCTGGTGGTGTAGTGCCCCCCCCACCCCAGCAGGTAGTACCTACCACCCTGATCCCAAATCCCAAATCAGAGCCTGCGACTGGCACAGCCCACCTCTCACCTCAGTAGTCGGCTGTGGACTGAACTGTCAATGAGCACCTACTGTAACGTGTACACACTTATTGATTGATTAAAGAGCATATAGATAGATATATATATGTAAAGTAGGTGTTCATTGATAAGTTCAATCTGCAGCCGACCACAAAGGTGAGAGGTGGGCTGTGCTGATCGTGAGCTCTGATTCAGGATGGGGTAAGGGGTGGTGTGCACTTCCTGCTGGGGGGGGATGGGGGCCACTGTACCACCAGGGCAGGGAGCACAATATAAAGTATAACTACAGGCAACATTGGGATTGGGGAGGGGGGACTGATTGTCCACCAGGACACAGGGAAGAATATAATTTGTTACAACAGTAAACATTGGGATCAGGAAGGGGGGACCACTAGTCCACTAAGTTAGGGGCAGAATATAATTTATTACTATGGGAAACATTGGCATTGGTGGGGGGGGACCACTAGTCTGCCAGGGCATGGGGCAGAATATAATTTATTGCTACAGGCAACGATGGGATCAGAGAGGGGGAACGCTAGTCCATCAGAACAGGGGCAGAATACAATTTATTACTACAGGCAACATCAGGATCAGGGTGTGGGGACTGCTAGACCACCAGGGTCTAGAGTGGTGGACCCTCTGTTTGACATCCAGCCACAGTTGCCACAAGCCACAGGACTTAGCCACTGGCACCCTGCCCAATAGAGAATTGTGCGAAGGGTCACTGGCACACAGGACTTTGCCGCAAGCTGCTCTCTGCTGCAGTTTGCACTGATCTATGCCCCTTCCAAAAATCAAGCCCTTTGTTTCTGCAGTTTAGTAAGCCCTTCAATTTGGCAATTTCATAAAAAACTGGTTTGGAAACTAGAACTAGCTGGAGGATAGGAATCAGTGAGTGTGGATACATGGGTATTATAAATATCACAAGATGGGTTAGTAACAGATAGAGTACCACAAGGCACAGTTCCAGGACACATATTATTTAATATGTATATAAATCATCTAAATGAGTTGGAGAACTGGATAACTGCATTTGTGGATGACACTAAACTGGGAGGTCAGGGATAGTCAAGAAAGGTTTAAAGAGATCAAAAGCTATCTACTGTAGATGATATACAGTAGTTACTTGGGGAGAATGATGTGACATGATATGTAATGTGGGTAAGTGTTCAGTTTGGGGAAATGGCTGGAGTATGGATTGGCCTACCAAACAATATAATAACTCTGGGAACTTAGAAGGTTTCAAGAATGTTCAGGATAACTGCTGTATACAGTGGAATTGAATATATATCATTATTACTTCTGAGAAAGTGGGGGTCAGGTTTGATGGACTTTAGCATTCTTCTATCTAAGTTGTTATGTTAGTGTGTATGTCCATAGGTATAGTAGTTCAGTGTATCTAACAAACCAGAAATGAATGATGATTTTATGGGGATTTATCCAACCCACCCTGAGCTAATTACAGTACTATGAAGGCACTCAGTTTTGGTGATCACTCATAGTTGTCCTGATTGTGGATAACAAACACTAGAATGGTGATTCACATACCTACCTGGCCCTCTTCCTTCTCTTCTTCCCAACTGCCAGTTTCTGATTACAGAACTAATTGAGGGTCAAGCACTAACTTCGTCTTCTGCAGTAACTGGTGAAAGTCCCACATGTCCATTTCTTGAAGGCTGAATCTCCCTTCAACTGCCCCCTTGTTATTATTGAGATAATTTGTTTAGAAAATGTACAAGTTGATCAGTTTAGAAAACAATTGCAAAATGTTAATTGGACTTTAATGGGACATGTTCTCTGAGTTATTGAGGGTCTAGATTTATTTTATTTTTTAATGTGATCGTATCTCTGACAAACTACATGAAAATGGGTTACTTATAAGGTACTGAAATTAATGGCAAAATGGGGTAACACTGGAAGGTGTATCTAAAATTACAGTATGCAAACTCTATATGTGTATGTAAAAAATTGCAACATCAGTTCAAGTCCTTGATTAAGAAAACCAAGGCCTCTTATTATTCAGAAAACCAATGGATTATTTCTTCTTGTTCAGAAAGTTCCAGGGATTCAATTAATGGTCTTTTGAAGTTGAATTGTTGAAAATCATCAATGGCAAGGTCTTGACAAACCCAACAAGGTTTAGTTGATGATCTACTAAATGTTTTGATCTCTTTAATAATTTCTTTGTGATGATAAACTACGGGGTGAATCATTGGGAGGGTCAATAGATGCTTTTCTATTTTAGAAAGGTGTCAGTGTTTGCTATACAAAAGCAACTGAATTAGATGTCTTCTAGATCTTGTGTTGTTCTAGATCAAATGGACTTGCATTTTCTCAAATAGGCCACTGATATTTTGATTTATCCTTTGAGCATTTTATTAAATTTATCTCTGTGCTCTGGTGAGTTTTCTGTCTTGCGAAAGCAGGGGACCACATGCAGCAGTTATTGATAATTACCATCCCATTTCCCACTTATCCCACAATCCAATTTCCTTGAATCTATAGTTTTGACTAGATAGCTAGGAATTTGTGTGCTAATTGCTTACTACATGATGCCAAACATGGTTTCAGGCCAGCTTCAGTACCCAAACTACACTGTTGGTTTTGACAGAGTGTATGACTGGGACTATTAACAGGAGTGATATGGTTGGAGGGTTCTATGTGATAATCGTGAGCACCGAATAGTGACTCGCATTATCATGACGTCAGGGCAGTGAAAACAATTTCACCACCCTGATATCCTCAGCACATGGAAGAACGGCACCGGGGATTAAATACTTTGCTTTCTGAGGGGAGCTGTGCCACCCTCCCCCAAGAGGGTGTCTTTGCTCCCTGCACCCTCTACTTAAAGATTCTCAACTCCAGGGGGTTGCAAAAGCAAAAAAAATTACAAGTTTTGGGCCGGACACAACAAAAACACAGTAGCACCTGGACCCAGACCCGAACCTGGAACCCCATGCACTGCAAGCGGAGACCAACCCCTGACACCATGGTGCAGCTCGGCAGCCGACCGCAGCGCCACCCCCTACATCCCCTCCACCCCTCCCAGGCAATGCTCACCATGCTCACTTTCCCCCCCCATGCGCACATACATATAGCGACATCCTGTCTCTAGGGTCACGCACCCCACCACATTCGGTTGCCCTCCCTGCCCCCTCACCTTTCAGGCTTTCACCCACATCATGTTGCCATTTTGGATGGTGCCGTGATTCAGGCACCCACCTCACGTGCTACCGGTTGGAGCCATGTTCCAGGATCTATCAAAAGCTTTCAATCTTGTAGGCCATGGTTACTTACTGACCAAACTGGACCTGGCTTTTTTAATAATGTAAAACTGTGGTTGACTAACTACCTGGCAAGTATAATGCAACTTGTAACACTAGGATTTGCATTTTCAAAGATTTTACCAGTTTCTATGGGAATACCACAAGAGTCAATACTGGGCTCATTATTTAGTATGTATATAAATGGTTTCGTCAGTTATTTATTTATTTATTAGATCATCGGTTTACAGACCTTATGTAATGGAATCTTTAATTCTTTTTTACCCTGATGACATCATACTGCTCTTCAGGGGCCCTGATTTTCAGGATGTCAATGCTAGTTTACAGACAGATTTCTTAGCAGTTCAGAATTGGTTACTTGGAATAAACTTGCTCTTAATGCTACAAACAAACAAACAAAATAGGGCTATTCTCAGAAAGATTTGCTGAAGAAATCAATGGACTCCTGGAGAGCAGGACAATCAATTTTGAGACAGTCAAGTACTTGAGAACTGTTTTTGATTGCTCATTAGCCTTTACACCTCACAGATGTTTGCTTATTAAAGACTGCAGATGCTAGACACTTTATGTTGTTCAGGATAAATAATTGTTTATCTCTTGAAATTCGAAAAATTGCTGCTCAAGTTATGATTCTGTCTTTCATGGACTATGGTCTAACAATTTGTTGTTTAACTAGTGAGACCAATTTAAATAGAGTACACTTGGAGTCACGTGATGCTGAGGAAGGGATAGGACGTGTTCGTCGGAGCTCCGTTCCTTCACCTACCCAAACCAAATAAAACACCTATTATATTTTGTTTGTTAACGCTAACAAATAAAGGACAAAGTAATCGGGGATTGCAGAGGCTAATTTTGAACATAAATAGAGGTGGGCATACCTTTAAACATGTCCACTAAGCAATCAGCCACGAGGCCATACAAGAATCGGAGGCCAAGCACCCTTGCTGCAGTTCTTCTCCCCAATTATCTCCAGAGGAGCTTTCATCCTCGCATATTTATTCAGAGCTCACAACCATCAAAGAGGATCTGCTGAAATTAATAGAGGATGTAGCTGATTTTAAACCAGCGCTCATGCAGCTAGCCCGAAGAGTAACCGATTCGGAAGCTAGAGTTGCTTCAGTAGAGCAAAAGCAGGATAAGATGGAGCCTGAGGTGGTGGAGCTTAAAAGGAGCCTTGCTAAACTTGAGAACTGTTTGGATGACCTTGAGGGGAGAAACAGGAGGAACAATCTGGTGCTGTTGGGTCTTCCTGAGGGAGAAGAGGGCCCTAATACCATCCAATTTTTGCAGCGGTTTTGGAAAAAGATGGTGGGACCTTCTCCCCATGGTCCAGAATTTATTATTGAACGTGCACACAGATCACTCAGGGCTAAACCCTCCACGGCTGACCCACCCAGGCTGATCATTTTTAAATTATTAAATTATTTGGATCAGGAATTTATTCATCAGGAAGCTAACAGCTATTCTCTGGGAGGGTAAAAAGTTGAGACTGGTACCAGAGTTAACGTTAAAAGCTCGCCAGCTACGTGCCTCATTCCGGCCTATAACTTCAAAGCTGTGGGCAGCGGGTATACGCCATCACCTTCTATATCCTGCCCATCTAGAGGTCACCCTCTCAGAAGGAGCCAAGCGTTTTGACTCGGTGGAAGAAGCCACGAAGACTCTGCGAAGAATTTTCCTCGACCTATTTGCCAAATGAGAAGGGATAAAGTAGTTAAATCTTGGGACTAAAGAGACATAAGTAAAGATTATTCGAGAAGAGATAGATTAATATTATCCTCTCTAATCGTTCCTGTGTGGGTTTGTTTTATTCTCCAGTTTGGCATGGAGTTGAGAAGATTAATATTACCAAGGAATGCAAAGCATGGTTTTGGAGGCACCATTCCATTGCAGTTCAAAGTTTAATTTTTCTCTAATTACACCTAATTTTAATTTATGAGGGAGCTCTTGTGTAGCTTGTTGCTTAGTTTATCCACTAGATGGTGCCAAAGGACCTTCTGTTTACAGACAATGCGGTTGCTGCCAAAGACATCAAGTTCTGATTATAATGCTGTCTTTGTCTTTCGTATTTCAAATGCGTGTTAAAAGATTACAACTTAGTGTTGCATATAGTATAGTGTTTTTTTCTAGTAGGGAACGAGTTAGGTATTAAAGTTCTGGAATTATAGAGGGAACTAGGCAGTGAGCACATGGGATAAAAGAGACAGTAAGATAAACGAGCCTGAGTTGAGACAGCTCAGTAACATGCTGTCTAGTTGTTATTGTGCTTCTTTTTTTAATTCTATTTATTTGTCTGGCAAAGTGTACAGAAGATTAGTATTACTTAGGAACTCAAACCACTGTCTAGGTGGCAACATTTTAAACAGTTTATATTGTGTTTTCTCTTAAACTTTAGAACGTCAATTTGGGAGGAATTCCTGTGTTATTTTACTAGAGGGCTTTAAAACGATATTTACTAATAGGAAACTCAGTCATTGTCAAAGACGTTAAGTCTATATTTATAATACTGCTTTTTTTTGCCCTGCCTTTTTCTCTGTCTTTAAGTGTTAAGTTTAAAAGATTACTATTTAAAGTTGTGCACAGTTCAGTGATTACCCTAGCTGGAAAGTGAGTTGGTTTGCTAATTTCCCTTTTTTTGGCATTCAACAGAGGAAATTAGACTTATAGAATATGGGGAGTTATTGAATTTTCTTTTTTTTACTTCCTCCACAGTCGGGGGGGGGGGTTACATTAGTTGGAAGTAAGAGGGTGTGAAAGTAGTTTATCTTTGTGCTTTTCTTTGATAGATAGGGTGGTGATGGGACGTTGCTTGCCCTTTGAGAGTATCATGGTCCGGGATTTAGGGAGTGGGCTTAAGGCCTGAGTGAGGAGATTTGTACATAGTTTAAGTGTTTTTTTAATCATTTTAGCTTTAGTTCGTTTAGGGGATAAATTGGGGGTAGCTTTTTTCTTCCTTTGGGAGGGAAGGGGTGGTGGCAGCACAGTCCTTCAAATCATCTGCACAACGAGGCACAATCATTTGATAATTTATGGCTAATATCTTGAATATTTTTTCTTGTAATATTAATGGGGGAAGGACAATAGAAAAAAATATGTTACATTAAACCACCTTGCTAAATTCGACCCTATGATAGTGTTCTTTCAGGAAACACATATGCTACCGGAACAGTTAAAGTTCTTTAAAAAGTGCTGGGTGGGACAGGTTTTTGGAGTGGGATTCAGCCCTCGTAAGCGGGGCGTGGCCCTGCTGATAGCAAAAAGAGTACCCTTTACTCCAGTTGATATGGTCAGTGATCCTGAGGTAAGGTTTATATTTGTTTTTGGTAAACTGGGGAAATCTGATATAGTATTGAGGTCAATTTATGGGCCCAATATAGAAACCCCTTCTTTTTGTACCCACCCAGACTCGGTATTGGCTCCCTTTCTCCAATACCCTATTTTAATTGGAGGTGATTGGAATTTAGTTCAGGCAAATGATTTGGATCGTACATATCTTAGAGGGGTGGGTTTATCTTCAGCTCAGAAGGCCTTAGGGGAATTCATCTCTTCACTAGATCTCATAGATCCATGGAGATTACTTAACCCATTGGCTAGAGATTTTACCTTTTACTCCCCAGTGCACAAAAGCTATTCTCACATCGATTACTTTCTAGTTAGTCATTAGTTAACCTCCTGTATTATCAAATCAAAAATATTTGCCCGAGTAATTTCGGACCATTCCTTAATTGCAGTCCATCTAGAGTTACCCAACGTTCCTATTAGTCCCATACGTGGTTGTTAAATAATAATTTGTTAAAAGATAAACAAATAATTTCAAGATTTCAACAATTCTTGCAGGACTCCATTCAGGTTAATTATAATTCAATTTCTGTGGTGGACCTGCTCTGGGCAGCTCTAAAAGCTACATGGGGGACTCATATATCATGCTACAGTGCTAAAAAAGAAAAATTTAATCCAAACCAATATATGCCTGCAGAGAATTAGGAATTTGGAAATTAAAGGAGCAGACAACCTATCGTTTCTAGAAGAACAAGAACTTATTAGGCTGAGAACATATTATACAAGTACTTTATTGGAGAAAGTAGAAAGATATGCTTCCCTATTAAAAGCTTCATATATCGGCCAGGGCAGTAAAGCGAATAACTTACTAGCTTGGAAGTTAAAGCAACGGTCAGCATCAAAATGGATTGCAGCCATTAAACACCCACAATCAGGCTGTTTGGTGGTTAACTCACCTGAGATGTTAACTCTCTTTAGAGAGTATTACCAAGCATTATACTCCCCTCATGTGTTATCGGGCACCCAATATGAGGCAATGTCAGCTTTTATAACTAGAGCAGACTTGCCTACCCTATCGGGAGATGACCAGATCCACCTATCAGCTCCAATCACTGGGGAGGAAATCTCGTCGGTGATTGACTCTTTAAAACCAGACAAGGCGCTGGGCCCAGATGGCTTTACAGGCCTGTTCTATAAAATTTTTAAAAGGTATCTCCTATCCCTGTTGTTACAGCTTTATACTTACTGGGGATCCTTCCCAGTCAAGGATCAGTCACTGTTTGGAGTGAGAATAATCCTCCTGCCCAAACCAGGGAAGGATTCTACTGTGATCAACAATTACCGTCCTATTTCCCTGCTTAATATTGATGTTAAAATCTATGCAAAAATTTTGGCCAACAGATTGGCGGGTGTATGGAAGTGTTTGATAGGCCCTGAAAAGGCAGGGTTTGTGGTGGGACGTACCTCATCAGATCATTTTAGGAAACTATTTCACCTGGTTTCTGCAACCAGGGACCCCAAGCTTGAAGCTGTCTTGGTGTCCCTGGATGCAGAAAAGGCGTTTGACAGGGTGGAGTGGACATATTTGTTTGAGGTCCTTTCCAAATTTGGTATTCCACAGTCTTTTACTGAGCAAATTCGAGTTTTGTATCGTCCATCAGCAAGGTTACAGTGCAACAGTCACCTTTCGGATCCTTTCCCACTTTGTCGAGGCACACGGCATGGATGCCCTCTTTCTCCCCACTTGTTTAATTTGTATATAGAGCCCTTAGCTAGAGTTCTCAACTTAGAACAGGGGATAAGGGGCATGCAATTCGAACATTTGGAACTTAAGTTATCTCTGTTCGCAGACAATTTACTTCTGCATATGTCCAACAGTAGGCAATCCCTCCCTCGTGCCCGTCAAATTATATTACAATTTAGTGAGTTTTCAGGATATAAGCTCAGTAAAAACAAAACTGTGGTATATCCTCTGTCCCCTGTAGTTACGAGGGACCAAACTGAAAGTATGGGTCTCCAATGGGAAAAAGAGCATCTAATCTACTCAGGTATTAAAATGTGTAAAGATACTAGTAAACTTAAGGAACTTAATTTGGACCCCTAGATAAAAACGACAAAAGAAGATTTGGCCAGGTGGAAAAATTTACCGTTATCCTTTTGGGGACGATCTAATGTTTTAAAAATGACTATTTTGCCCAGGTTTTTTTACCCCCTTAATAATCTTAATATTTATCTTCCTAACTCCTTCTTTTTGTCTCTCCAGAGAATATGTTCAGATTTTCTATGGAAGGTGTAGGGCTTATGGGAAGCTTACTCGCCCTAGGGCATTGGGGGGGCTACAATTACCAGATTTTTTTGTTTATTATTTGCCGATCTATGCTAACAGATTTTTGCACTGGTTTACTCCCAAGGCAAATGTCTCAGAGATCCCAGTGTGGTTACAATTGGATAATCAGCAAGCAGTTTCTTGCAATCTTGCCTTGGCAGCATTGGTGTATGACCCATGGTCAAATATTTCACTAAAGCTCAGAGTCTCTCCACTCGAGTGGGATGTGAGAGCTTTACAACAATTATGTACCCTGCTCTGGATCCACCCTATAAAGGATTTGAGGCAACCTTTGTTTAATAACCCAAACTTAAAAATAGCCAAGAATATTGTTAAAACCCAACTCTGGGGATCCTATCATGATTTATGTTTAAAAGACTTCATTTCGGGGAACTCACTGGAATCTATTTCTACCGTACAAAATAAGCTTCACATTCCTTCTAAATTCCAGTTTCAATTAATGCAAATATGCCATTGTATTAAACATTTTCTGGGCAAAACACCATGGTTGGATCATGCGGGGGAAGTCTTAACTACCCTTTGGGAATTGTCCAAAGGTCAAAAGTCAATTGCCAAATTGTATAAGGGAATCTTAAGTCAGGCCTGGGTGAATCCCTCCCCTATAGCCTATTATTAGAAAAACAACTGTACTAAGGATTTTTCAGATAAAATATGGAAAACAATCTGGACTGACAATTTTGTTCTAATTAAGCAAGACCGTTTGAGAAATATCCAATTTAACATTCTACGCAACATATATTATACGCCTAGTAAATTATATCGGATGGGCAGGTTGTCCTCTGCGGAATATAGGGATTGTGGTTCTGATTTTGCTACATTACATCATAAACTTTGGTTGTGCCCCAAGATCGCAAAATTTTGGGACACGATCAAAAGGCGTGAAGCACCATTTCTTAGAATTGCCTCTTACCTTGAGGAGGACACCTCCTTTTAGGCATGTATTCATCTATTCCCACTTTTTTCCAAAAAGTCCAAGTAGCTTTGGTTGCCATGGTTACAAAGTTGTTAATTCTAAGACATTGGAAGGAGGAATGGGAACCCTCTTTTAGTGAACGGTGGATGGAATTTCTTACTGCTTTAGACGCAGAACGATGTGTGGCTAGGTTCTCTCACTCCGGGGAACAATTCCAGGAATGTTGGGGAGAGCTTTTTTCAATCCTTAAAGATAAATTTGGTTATTGAATCAACTCCCATCTGATTCTCCATTTCCTTTTTACTATGTCTATGATCCCCTCATACTGTATATTTATACTGTCATGGGGTTTTCCTTTAAGGTTGTATTCTCATCACTACGCTTATGTTGGGGTGCTATGGTATCTTCTTTTTGTTTACTTATTCCCCCTTTCCGCTGTGATTGGTTAATTTTTTTTGCTAGAGTGTTGTGCCAAAATCCCTAATAGGGTCCAACTTGTTATACTGTTATCTCTTCATGCGTAATTGGACTAAAGGAAGGGTGAGTGCTTCAGGGTGGGATGGGGATGAGTTGGTATATAGGATTTTCTTTTTGGTTTTCCTTCTGTTAGTTATGGTTACCAGACATTAAAAATGTATTGCATTGTATTGAATTTTGTTGACCCGGTAGGCCCACTGGAACTAGAAGTCCCTTTTTCAGGGGCGACCAGGGGAAGGGGGGATACAGATGGTAAGAAACTGACCTTGAACCAGATTAAGCTGTTGGTGGTAATTTTAGTGAATAAGGGAAATTTGGCCAGGACACCAGGGAAATCCCCTACTCTTTTTGATAAGTGCCATGGGATCTTTAACATCCACTTGAACTACCACCAATCCATGCAGATGTATGTGCGTGTTTAGTCACAAGATGGAAATTGTTTCTTTTTTGTATATGATAAAACCTGTTTTAAGAAAATAAAGTTATTTACAAAAAAATATAGAGTACACTTACTATTGAATGTTGTTGATCACTTTATCTGCAATGCTGAAAGACTAACTCTGCACTATAAATGTATTCTTGCTTGGTGTGGTTGCCTCTAGAAGCCTAACTTCAGTTTTTGTCTCTCACTATGCTTCAGCAATTGTTAATTAAAAGTGATGGTCAGTTTTGAGGGAGCAATTCCTAACTTTTCATGTAATCACAACACTCATTCTAGCTCCCAGAGGAGGCTGATTCTTCCAAAATGATTTTCAACCCTAGAACAGAGGGTCTTTACTTCTCATACTATAAAGCTTTGGAATTCTTGTCCTTCTATCATTACTAGTAGCTGTAGCCTAAACTAGTTTAAATGCAAGCTGAAATCTTATTTTATGTCTGAGATTTGTCTGTAATTACATTTAATTAATTACCAGGGTTTGTTTGGTATTTTAATATGCATTTTCAAATTGTGTTGTCTGCATTTTTTTTCTGTGTTATACTATCTGTAGTTACATATGCATCATTTTAGGCTCATTAGTTGTGTAATTGTATGTCTGTTTTCTGAGTCACCCATGAAAATGGGCATTTATGCCCTTGGGTTTTACCCGGTTACCAAATAAACAAAGAAACAAATAAAAAAAATGGTGAGTTGCTCCTTGTTGGTTGCACTTAAAATCATTTTCTTGCTCAGCATAATGCTTTTAGCAGTACTAAAGAATGATTCAGAGTACACACTGGCACAAGGGCAGGTGAGGTAATACCTGATGGTTTCCACAAAGGCTGGCCCCATTGCCATTTTTCTTTTCTAGTACTGCAGTGGGTAATTACATATACAGGGCAATTGTACTGATGAAGTGCTCATTTTTTACAGTAGTTACAATGAATGTCATCTTACTGGACAGGTATGAGTTTCTACTTACTGTGCTTAGATGCATGGATTGCATGCAGTTAAAGAGAGATGTCTCCTTACCATGAGAAACTGGAGTCTGTGATGCTGACTTGGTCCTTCGTGTAATAAGTTCAGCTCCTAGCAATCTTTTTCTTTTTCTCTGAGTGATATGTCTTGTTCCCATCTCAAAGTGTCCTGTCACTCACCGACATGTTCAAATAGAAATTTCTTCCATGCTTCTGATGCTTCATGAAAAGTGTGTTCCATTTGAGCTTGAAATATGGGTCAAGAAAAGTAGCCAGCACATACAGTAGTGTTCCATTTTGAACATAGCTATTGTGTTTCTGACCTCGATTGCTGTGTTTTTTTTTTCTACCTGTACTGTTTCTATACCTATGTCACACCTGGAAACAAGCCATGGTTCAGTATGCCTTATGTGGTCACCTATTTTGTAACTCAATAAACTTGCCAGTGTATTCTATATAGGACATGAATGAGACTCAGGGTGAGATATCCAAAGGTTGTTGCACATGGCACAGCAGGGTTGTGCCATGCACAACCCACCAATGCACCCTGGCATGATATTCAATTGGGCAGGTTGCTCTGCACAACCCCCAATGCGCCGGGGGCACACCTGTAATGTATGCAGCGCAAGTGCAGGGGGTGAGCCCATGCACATGCAGCCCATTTTGATATTCAAACTGGGATGTGCATTGAATATGCAAGCACAACCCTACCTTGCACCGCTCGGAGGGGAATGCTGCACCCGTACAAACAGGGTACAAGTCGGGGACACACAAGGTGGGCTGCCGAATTGCTGAGTGCAACATGGCAGCCGCCTGCCGTGGGTGGCCACCCGACCACCTAAAACACAGAACCCATGCCCCATGCCTAGAGAGCATTGTCGCCCCCCTGCCTCATCACCAGATCATGGGCTTCTGTAAAGGAATGCCCTGGTGGTCCAGTGGACCATACCCCATCACCCTATCGTGGGCACATGTGTAACGTCTCCCTGGTGGTCCAGTGGACCAATCCCCAGTGCCTGATCATGGGCATGTACAGAAGTAATCCCTGGTGGTCCAGTGGACTGCATTCCCTTTGCCCACTTGTGGGCATTCATCAAACCCACTGGTGGTTCAGTGGTACCCCCTCCCCACCTGCACATGTGGTCCCCCACCACCCTGCACCCCCCCCCCGGTCAGCTGTGGGTGGCAGCTCTCTGGCCACTTGCCACCCAGCCGCCCGCCAACTGACAGCATACAGTAGGGCTGTACACCTATTGGTCCACTGCATGGGCCAATGGGCACGCAGCCCATACTGTACTACACAGTTCCGACCTGTGAAAGAACGGTCATTCACAAGTTGGAACTGTGGTGAGTGACATATAGAGCTGCGCTGATGACCCACGCAGTGGACCAACAAGCGTACAACCACTATATGCTCAGTTAGCGGCAGCTGACATGTGGGCGAGGAGCTACTACCCACCTGCTGACTGGGGGATTCAGGGTGGCAGAGGACTACATGGGCAGGTGGGGAGGGGGGTACCACTGGACCACCAGGGGGTTTGACGAATGCTCATGAGCGGGCGAGGGTGATCGGTCCACTGGACCACCAGGGAGTAATTTTTACATGCCCGTGATCGGGCAAGGGAATGCAGTCCACTGGGCCACCAGGGATTAATTCTTTACATGCCCATGATCAGGCATGGGAATGTGGTCCAGTGGACCACCAGGGATTCATTCTTTACATGCCCGCGATCAGGCTTGGGAATGCAGTCCACTGGACCACCAGGGAGTATTCCAGTTCATGCCCATGATTGGGCGATGGGATTCGGTCCAGTAGACCACCAGGGCTTCTCCTTTCACGTGCCCATGATCGGGTGACAGGGTGCGGAGTCTGCCAAGGGGCAGGGGGGCGTCGGTCGCTGATGGCTGCAGCCTGGCAGGGAGCCAGGCGCAAGTCACTGGGGATCAGTGCACTGCATGCAAATGGTGCTATAATGACATGCAAATGGCCCCATTTGCACCTTGCATGCATAATGGCCTCATTTGCATGCTCACGGCTGAACATCATTGTTGCTGCACCTAGTGCAACTCCACCTGCACTGGCGCAGCCCCCTGCTCCCCTGCTGCCACTTGCGCTGGTGCAGTGCCACTGCACCATGCGCAGTGCCACTGCACCATGCGCAGTGTGTGCCCTCAGTGCCATATTAAATGGTGCTGAGCCATGGCGCAGCACTGTTGAATATTGCCGGGTCCATGCCCTGGCTCTTCCCAGTTGTGCTGCGCCCAGGCTTGCTCCCCCACCTGGTGCAGTCTGAATATCTTGCCCCTAGACCATAATCTATCCTCTTATCCTCCACAAATCAGTTGCTATGTGTTGCACAGCAAAGTAAAGAAATTAAATATATTGGGCAGGATTTTCAAATGGATCTGCCCAAGATGCATCTGACCCTATTTTAAAAGCAGAAATGTGTCCAATCCTGCTAAACCATCTATCAGATGGCCTACCAGTGTCCAAAGTTTGCATCCAGAAATGGATACTATTGCATCCAAAATGGTCACAATTATGAGTTACATCCAATTGGGACTCAGTTGCATCTGTTTTCTGCTGCAAATTGTGTCTTTTTGTTGGAAACAGATGCAGCTTCTAAAAATAGCAGCAGGGCTCACTGTACACAAATGTATGGATGCAGATGTAGGTGCAGCATGCAACTGCATCTGCGTTCATCACTTTTGAAAATCCCTCCTCCCCCACAGTATGATAATATAAAATCTTACTAAACCATGCCAACTCATAATCGACTTCCCATGTGATTACATGAAATGGTTTGAGAATTTAAATTGAAAAAACTGTATTTGCTGACCAACATTATGATACTGTATCTGAACTGATACTTCTATGAATCATCAGGTATGCATGGGCAGACAACTACTGTTACATGAACTATGCTAAAATGCAGTTGGTGGAATTCTGCCAAGTTTCTACATCCTGCTTCAGGTCGTGCAGTGACAGTTGTTTTGCTGCTAAATGATTTTCAGAATATTCCATGCCTTCACCAAGAGGGAAAAGGGAATTGCAGTTTTTTTCACTGTCCTGATAATGTTGTCAGCCAGGCAGCTGTTGAACAGAAAACAGGCTCTCACATTCAGAGTTGGCTGATAGTGCTGCATAGCCTGTAGTACTGCACCAAAAGTAGCACACGACTGGATCCAACCTATATTCGGCCAATTAGCATGCATTAACACAGCACACTGACTGAATACTGGGACATATCATCAGAATGTTGAGTAGATATGGGATGCTCTGACTTGTTCCAGTGCTGGACATGGTTCACAGGAGATAGCATGCCAAAAACTTGATAGTACCAGGGTTCCTATTAGCCATATTCTGCTCTGACATGCAAATGAACCCTTTAGGCATGCAAGTTGCTAACAGACCATTTGCATGTCCGTTATGGATTCATTTGTATGCGTGCACCAGACCTCATAGTTCCCATGCTTGGCAGTAGACAGATGAGTCCCTAGCAGTCTAGTGGACCCCTCCCTGATCGCACCTTCTATGTTTAGTAGTTCTCTGATGGTATAGTGGACCCCCTTCCACCCAACTGCCCATTCAATGTTCCTTCAGTAGCCCCCTGGTAGTCTAGTGAACCCTTCCTCTCCCTGATCTCTTGTTCTGTGTTTCTTTAGCACAGTAGCTCCCTAGTAGTCTAGTGGAGCCCCCTTCCCTCATCACCCATTCTGCTTCTTTAGTAGCTCCATGGTAGTCTAGTGGACCCACATCCCCCTGATTGCCCTGGGTCCCATGCATATCTAAGATTCCTAGTGGCTACCACCACCCTGATACTGAGTGCCACAGACCCCCATCCATGCCAATAAAACCCCCAACCCTCCCATCCATTGAGGACCCACTGCTATGCACCCCTCTCACCCCACTCATCACTCACCCAAAAACCCATGTCAGATTACTGGCTGTCACAGCCCACTGCTCACCTTCTCAGTCAGCCTCTGTCTGACAATCACAGAGTATGATAGTGTGCACTGTACTTACTTGTGGTCATGCTCTCTAACTGTAAGGTGGTGACTGGCCAAGTAGTTGAGTGGAGGGCCATGGTGGCCACTAATAAGATACAGATTTTCAGGTGAATGATGGCTGGTGTGGGTAGTGCAGAGATGAAGGTCCTCAACAGGTTGGTGAGTGTGCCTCTTGCATTGGAGGTTTGCGGTGCTCCATGTTAGAGGTTGCTAAACCCCAAGGGATTTTAGGTATACATGGGACATGTGGGATTGAGGAGAAGTGGGTCCTCTAGACTACCACGGAGCTACTACAGAAACATTGAATGGGTGATGGAGGGAGTTTGACCACAAGGTTACCAAGGAGCTACAATAGAAGCATAAAATGGGTGAGCAGGGGAAGGAATCCACTAGATACAGAGGCAGGTGGCTACAGTACAGCCACCCTGCCTTTTGGAGGGTGGGGGTGTGGCTGTAGAAGTATGTTAATACCCATTTTCAGCAGTTGTCAACAGCGCCACATTGGGGGTTGTTCAGTGCTGCCAAAACCTTTTAAACATATTACTGCATTATTATCCATGAGAGAATTCCCTTATGTGCTGCAATATGGTTAGTATTATCGCAATGCCAGGCTTTTGGTGGTGCTCAGGGAGCCTCTGAATTTGGCCACTCCCAGAGAACTGCAGCTAATCCAGGTTATCATCATCAGTGCTAACTCAGTTAGTGCCATGCTAACTATTTAAATATGGGGCTCACAGTGCACTAACATATTACAACAGTGCACATGGCATTGCATATGTAGATAATTGCTGTCAAGTACTGCTTTGACTCTATTTTGACCATGGTCATTTACCAGAATCACTGGTGCTGTATTATGCGATTTAGCCAGCTTTCATACTATTCTTGCAGTGCACTCAGTGTATATTCATACGTGTCTTTTTTACTTATATATCAATTATAATGTTATTCAGTCAATATATTGATAAGTTGCAGAAAATGGAAATAAGATTCGTCTGTGTTAACAAACATGCACGTGCACATGACGTTTAGTCTCACACAATCACCCCAGCAACACTAAGTGCCATTTCAAGGCACTCATTTATTGCAGGACAGCTAAGAAACTCAATTACAGCCATGTTCAGTACCGACAATATATTTTGCTTTGTTTGCCAGAACAGTTAGGGCAAATCATTTTGGGGTGAAAAATAATGACCCTTACAATGCACCTCCACCATTCCACTATTATTGCCTGTCATGTATTGTTCATGAACTGTACTTCTTCCTTCAGGAACTGATCCCTACCATATCAAAGACTCCTAAAGTCCTTTATTATGTTTGCTTGCATGCATGTGCAAGAAACATAGTGCCATCATCGGAGTTTTCCCTAGGTGTGTCAGCCTCTTCCAATTCAGTCAGTGTGTTTGCAGGTGCGGTCACAGTGCACCAATCACTGCTCCAGCTGTCTATGACAGCTGAAAATGCAGTGGCATACAGTTGAAAGGGAGAGCTCCGCTTCCGCGAGCAGAGCTGCCCCCTCCACACACACACACACGCGCACACGCACACTGCATGCTCATGCTCCTTTCCCCTCCCCCCACACTGTACAGCTGATGGGGGTGCCCAATACCCTGTCGGCTCCACACCCCCCAAAGCATCCAGGTGCCATGCTGGGAGCCCACCCCAGCATGGCAAAATGTTTTATGGCCGACGGGAGTGCCCAATCTCCCATCAGCTGCACACCCCACCAAGCATCCAGGTGCCATGCTGGGAGCCCACCCTAACGTGGCAAAATGATGTTATGGCCAACGGGGGTGCCCAATCCCGCGTTGGCTGCACGCTCCCCCCCAAGCATCCAGGTGCCAAGCTGGGAGCCCACCCCAGTGTGGAAAAATGATGTTATGGCTGATGGGGGTGCCCAATCCCCATCGGCTCCTGCCCCCACCAACATCCTTCCAGCTGCCATGCTGGGAGCCCACCCCAGCAAGGCAAACATCCTCGCTGCCTTAGGAAACATAAAAACCTGTAAATACAAAAACTGTCCTCGGCGCTTCTCCCTGCCCCCATCCCACAACCCGCACTCTACCCACTACGCACCTGCCTCCCACACCCTCACCCATACTTACCTCCGAGCTCAAGCGCGACGTATCTTCGGTAGACTGGGGAACACGCCTGCACTCTTCAAAGCCGACCGTGAACTGAGGAAATGCCGGTAAGCTGTATAATGGGATAGATAGAGTTTTTTTCAACTTTATTGCATATCTCAGGCATTTTTTGGAATTTTTGCACCAAATTTACAACATTGGGTTTTTGGGACCCCTTCTCATGAATGCTGTCACTGTCATGGCGTTACTCAGGCCCGAAGGGTGATTTCGCAGCCACTGCATGAAATCACCTTTCCGGAATGATTAATGAAATGACACTGCCAGTGTTCATAAGGTGGGCTCTCAAAAAGCCTATTTTGAAAATTTGGTGGAAAAATGCCTAAAAATGACTGTTTTACGAGCGTGCATTGCACAGTTCCTACACATGCTCGTAAGTTCACGAATTTTCAATATTTTCACTCCAGATTTTCAACATTGCCATTTTACCACACCTTCTTATGAGCAGTACAGCTGTCATTTTTCACATCTCACCCAAAATGTGTTTCCGCCCATGTAACACACAATGGCGCAGTCGGTGTGCGAAATCAATGTATGGGACACATTAAGAAAATCACAGTGACACTGTTCATGAGCAGAGGTCTTAAAATGGCTATGTTGAAAATTTGGTGAAAAAATTCCTAAAAATGACTGTTTTACGAGTGTGTGTTGCAGAGTTCCTACGCATGCTAGTAAGTTCGCAAATTTTCAATATTTTCACTCCAGATTTTCAACATTGCCATTTTACCACACCTCCTTATGAGCAGTACAGTTGTCATTTTTCACATCTCGCCCACAACGTGTTTCTGCCCATGTAGCGCACAATGGCGCAGTCGGTGTGTGAAATCGATGTATGGGACACATTAAGAAAATCACATTGGACACTGGTCAAGTGAGCAGAGGTGTTAAAATGGCTATGTTGAAAATTTGGTGAAAAATTCCCAAAATGACTGTTTTAGGAGCGCACATTGCACAGTTCCTTATGCACGCTGGCAAGTTTGCTAATTTGTAATAGTTACACACAGATTTTCAACAGTGCCATTTTACTGCACTTCCTTATGAGCAGTACAGCTACCATTTTTCACATCTCACCCAAAATGTGTTTCCGCACATGTAGCGCACAATGGTACAGTCGGTGTACGAAAACAAAGTTTGGAACAGATTAAGAAAATCACAGTGACACTGGTTATGAGCAGAGGTCTTAAAATGGCTATGTTGAAAATTTGGTGACAAAACTCCATAAAATGACTGTGTTACGAGTGAGCATTGCGCAGTTTTCACGCACCCTCGTAAGTTCATGAATTTGTAATATTTTCAGTCCTGATTTTCATGAATGGCATTTTTCCTCACCTCCTTATGAACAGTACAGCTGTCATTTTCCACAACATGGCCGAAATGTGTTTTCACACTTTCAGCACAGAAATGCATGGTCTCTGTGGGAAATCATTGTTCTGGACAGATAAAGAAAATCACACTGACACTGTTCATGATCGGAGGTCCCAAAATGCCTGTGTTAACAATCTGCTGTAAAAAATATCCCCAAACTAGTTACATTACGGGTGTGCGTTGCACAGTTTCTACGCACGCTCGTGACTTCACCAGTTTTTTTAAGATTTTCACAGCAGATTTTCAACATTGCCATTTTTAAACCTCCCCATGAGCAGTACCGCTGTCATATTTCACATCCTGTTCGGAATGTGTTTTTGCACCTGTGGTGACAAATGCCATAGTCGCTGTGCAAAAGCAGTTTTTGGCTAATAAACTGACATTGCCACTGTTCATGAGGTGGGGGTCACAAAAAAACCATGTTGAAAATTTGGAGTGAAAATACCAACGAATGCCTGAGGCGTTAGGGTTTCCGACCATAACTCCCCACCCTGTAGAGAATGACAGGCATTAGGGGTGTGACTTGGGATTCTTGCCTGTCATGCTCATACCATTCAACCTCACCCACACCCTGCAGCCAGTGAGAGGCATCAAGGTGTGCCTTGGACTCTTCGGGCCCAAACTTCACCCCATTCTCCTATACTGCACCCATCTCACCGTATTTCCTGATGGAATGGGGTGCGCATAAGGGCCAAAGACCCCAAGGCACACCGTGACACTTGTCAGTGTCTGCAGGGTAGGGTGTGGTGAAATGGTGTGATCGTTATGCCTGACGACCCAAAGGCACACCCCAATGCCTGTCACTCTCTGCAGGGTGGTGGTAGGGTTGGCTTCAGTTCAATATTTCGGTGCCATTCCTATTATGCAGCTCTGTAACTTCTACACTACCAATGCCAATGCCAGCAAGCAAACATTCGGCATTGACAAATGCTTATTTGCAAACACTGCTGTGTTAGCACTGTGACTGACTGATAGAGTCATTTGTGCTGAGATTAAGTAGGGTTCTATTTCAGCAGCTCCTGACCTAAGTGTTTATACTGTGTCTTGATTTGTTCCACCCACAATCCCAAACCTATCAGAGGAGGCAAAGGGCTTTATTTTATTTTCTCTGACAACTTCTGAGCCTTATTGCTTGCAGCGTCTTCAGTTCACTACTGCTTATACTTCTCCATGCCATTCCTACCCGAATGGCAACAGTATAGAAAATTACAATTTGAATTGTAGATGCAAAGTTATAGGCATTATGGACTATACAGTAGTACTCAACTCCCTTAATTTAAGTGATGCAAATTTCTTGATTCAGTGGTGCCAGTACACTGTCCACCTGTGGAAGAATGCAAAGGTCATTGGGTGACACCAATTTCACATGTGTATTTTCTTTCTCTTTCCCTGAAAAAAGCACATAGGCATAGTGTTATGACTGAGTCCATTTTAAGACTACTTAACCAATTTTTATTTATTTATTTATGCATTTGATAACTGGATGGGTACACTTGTTACAGGGACCATTTTCAGGCACGACCCGGGCCATCTAGATGGCACATAGAAGTACAAGTTTGAGCAAGAAAGATACAGTTGCAGTCATAGTAAGCTAACACATAGTAAGCTAATACATGGCATTAGAAATAACAGAACAAGCCTGTCATAGCAAGTGACAAAACAGTTAACAGCAGACAATATAATTGTGGACACATAGCATGGACAGAAATTGAATAAAAATTTAGCATTGGCATCTGCCTGTAGCACTAATATTAACAATCTTGACTTCTAATTTTAGGATTTGGGGTGATGGGTGGTTAGGGATTACCAGTTGCATGACACTTTGGATAGAAATGCTTTTTTGAAGTGTCTCTTGAAAATAGGGGGTGACCTAAGGGCATGAAGCTCCTCTGGGATAGCATTCCAGAAATTAGGAGTGGCACTAGAGAAGGCTCTCTGTCTCACATCAGTTCTATACCTGGGGTAGACCAACTGAGTGAGGAAGATCTGAGGTGTTGAGAACCTTGTTTGATCTTTAACAGTCCAGATAACTGGGATTTATCTACCTCATAGAGTGATTTAAATATTAGTGAACTCAACACTAAATCCCTGCTGGCCTGGAGGGAGAGCCACCCAAGGGAAGAGTAAAGGGCATAATGAAGGGTGCGGAAAGGGGCTAGGGTGACAAACCTTCATATGTTGTTATATGCTGTTTTAAGGCAAGTGAGAAGTTGTGCTGCGGTTAGGAAGATGATGGGGGGAAACAGTAGTTCAGGAGAGGTAGATGGGTACCCTTCCCTATGGTGAGCCTTACCTCTGGTGTAATAAGGTGTTTCATGCAGTAACATACACCCAATCATTGGTTCAGCCATTTTACTAACCAGCTGATATGGTTTGTGAAAGGGGGGTCAAGTGTTACCCTCAGGTATTTGAAAGTATTGACCTGCTGTGTGGGGATCCATCTGGGTACTGTACATTTAAGGAGTGCACATGGTTTGAGGAGCATCTAGTGAGCCAGTGCTTGGAGCCAAATAACATAGATTTAGTCTTCTTCACATTAACTGTAAGCTTGTGTGATGTGAACCAGTGAGCCGTATCTGTGAAATCCTTGGTGAGGGTTTGGGAGAGGGCATGGGGTTATGATGTCGTGGCCAAAGCCAAGCAACACAACAATGTCACAGCAAAACAAGGTCAGGAAAAAACACCAACCATACATGGAACAGCACACACAGCACAGGAAAACAAAGTATCTCTTGTTTTTGTGGGGGGCCCCACCACCCGCATCCTTCAATGCAGGGGTCTTCACCCCAACCCCCTCGAACTTAATATATCTAACTCCAAGGGGGTTTGGACTTCAGGAATGGGATCAAACACTGGAGGGGGAAAATTTTGTTTTAAAAAAAAAAACTTGCAGCAGTAGTGGACCTGCTGGAACTGAACTGCGGTCCCAGGGCCCCCACGATACCGGGTACTGATGCCCTAGCCACATGGGAGCGGCTTGATCAGGCACTGCATTGGCAGCCTCCTTGCTGCTTCTCCAGATCATGTTACAGTGACAGGGGTTGTGGTTCTTACCATACGCTGAGCTACCCCTGTCACTGTAGAAACTTTCACGCTATAGGCAGTGCAGTCATTCATGCACTATTTTTTTATTTATTTGCTTTTGTTAACAGGGTAAGCACACTAGACAGCCAAGTGCCTATTTTCAGGTGTGACCCGGGAGATTACAAGGTACATTACACAGTACATACATGAACATCAGGCAAACACAAGTGGAGGATTGCATTACATAGAATTAGCACAACAGGGACTTTACAAGCATCAGATTTCATCAGGCAAATAGTAGTGAAGAGTTAATATAAAGTGACCAGAACACAGAGACATTGTAAGGCAACAATACCATAAACAGGTAGTACAATACAGTATTAAACATTGCAGTCAGTAGGAAGAAGTGCAGTGTGAATTCAACGCTCCAGGCAGCAAGTTGTAAGGCTTGCAGTTAGAATAAGGAGGAGTCACAGCTGGGATAGAGTGGACCCAGTGCGAGAGAAAGGAGTGCACAGTTATAGTGCTCACCCTGTTTTGCCAGTGGGCCTGAATTCACCTGGTACCTTGGGAGAGTCTACTGGGGCTGTCATCGCTGCTGAACAAAATGAGATCATCAACATACATGATCTTGTGGCAACCTGCTGGTTCCAAAATTAAATGATTTATAAAAAGTTTGTTGATTAGGGGACCAAGGAGGGACCAATGGGGAATCCCAATGTGGACACTTAATGGACTGGATCAGAGCCCTCTGATATGAACCATTTGTGTCCTTTTAGACAGGTAATTCTGAATCCATCTTGACGAGTTTGGTGAGAAGCCATAGGAGGAAAGCTAACTGAGGAGAATGTCATGATCAACCATGTCAAAAGCCTTACAGAGGTACACAAAGATAGCTCCTGTGAGTCATCCACTATCCTCCTCTCTAAGTACATGGTCAGCGAATTGGGCAAGAGCTGTGATGGTCCTATATCCCTTCTGGAAAACATGCTGGTTCAAGGGTAGTAGATTATATTTTAAGAGATGATCTGAGATCAGAAGAAATACTATCTTGTCCAGGATCTTGTTCAGTTGGGACAGTATGGATATTGGTCAGTAATTCTCAGAAAGACTGGGTCCCCTGACTTGAAAATGGGGATGATTCTAGCCTGTTTTCAGAGTGCTGGGATGGTGGATGTGGACAGTGAGAGGTTGAGGCTGATAGAGATTGGTTTAGAAATGTCATCAGTCACCAATCTCAGGAACTGAGGGCAAAGTCCATTGCTTCCACTGCTGTCCAAGCAGGGAAGGGCCTGTAGGTGCTGCCTGACCTTAGAGTGGGGCATGGCTCTAAAGTAGAACATGGGGAAATTTGTTCTCATGTGGCCTTCCAACTCTGCTTGAGGTCTAGTCGATCTAGGTGGGATAAGATAAGACTCAAGATTTGTGAATTGGTTGTTTAATGTGTCTGCAACCTTTTCAGGTTCAGTCAGGAGCCCTGCCTCCATGATAAGGTTTATAATATTTTGCCTTGGGGTGGGTTTTATAACTGAGTTGATTTATGCCCATAATCTACGGGCGTCTCCTAGGCTATGTTTTTGCTAAGACTTGAGACAGGAGGCCTCTAGGAGTTTGGCGTCTTGTTTACAGTGGTTTTTGAGCCTTCGATAGACATTCCAGTTTTCAGGTGTGGGAGAGGCTTTATAGGTGACCCAGGATATAGCCCTCTTCTTCCTTTGAGCCAGTAGCTCCTTGGTAAGCCATTTGGTATGTCAACTCTTGATGCATCATGTTGTAAGAGGGAAATGTTTCTCATGTATGGAGTATTGTGCAGCTGCAAGGAACCCTAGGGCTGCATCCACACTGGTTAATGAATTAAGAGAGGACCAGTTTACTCACTGAAGATCTGCCCATAGTGCTGCCCTATCAAATTTGGAAAAGTTTCTAAAGGAAATAAGTTTGGGTGGTGGATGTGGTCTATGGCAAGACCGGGTGCAGTAGATAGTAAAATGATCATTAAAAGAGCCTGACTGGACCCCCACAATTGGGTAGCCTTTTGAAATTGGATCTCACACAAAGTTTTCATTACCATCCACACAGAGTATTTCAGAAAAGTACTCTTATTGTTCTGATGCATAGCATAATTATTAACTGTTTTAAATTGCTCATGGACTCTTCCAGCATATATATCTAGGAGGCAGATTTCTATCTTCTGGGAACCCCTATTTTAACTGTTGCAGGAAGGAGCATCTTTCTGTAATAACTTGCTCAATATCTATCATGCTTTGAATGAGTGGCATAATGTCATATATTTTGCAGCCATAGAGAAGAAACTGTTCAAAAGAATCATGTCTGTAGAAAACGTTATGCACCACCAGGTTAAAGCAATGCAAAAATACACATGGACAAATCCATCAGTCTTTAAGATTCACATTACATTAAATTCACTGACAGAGGAGATATGTCCTAGCAATAGACACAAGCTGTATAGCATTTCTGCAATCTTCTCTGGCAGTTTAAGACATTGGTATTGTGGCTGTATGGACCTTTTAATACTACATATACTGTATTTGGCATTATTTGCTCATGGGCACTGGTCAGTGGGTGATAGCTAACTCTCTCAGACTTACTGTATGTTTAAAGAACACAGTGTGGTCTATACTCATACATACATCAGTGGTGAGATGCAACATAGCCACCTTTGCTATTTCAGTGCTTGATACACAATACTTGTTAGTACTGCTTGTCCATTGCAGCAGCACATTCAAATAACTCGCTAAACCCATCACTCCCTACAAGAAAATATGACAGCAAGCCCCTGTGGATCCATGACTGGTCATCGCCAAAAATGTTGTCAAATGACCAGGCAGCGAAACCAGCTGCAGCTTCCATAGAACACAAAGTGTTTTCTGCAGGGGCCAAAGCTTCCCAAACCCCCCACATGGGGGAACTGTGCCCCCTGCACCTCCCACTACAGATTATCAACTCCAAGTTGGAGCTGATTTGGGAGGGTGCAAGACCCCCAACAGACAGTACCTGGTTCCAGCATCACGCTACAGCGACGTGGCACTGTAGTCGCCGTAGTGTCATTTGCTGTGCCGGTGTCACTGTCGGGGGGGGGGTATATGAGTCCCTGCCAGTGCCTTTGCACATTTATTATTTAAAAGGAAAGAAAAATAAAACCAGTGTGGACATGTGGATTCTACTAACAGACACCAGCCATAGGGTTTAGTGCATAAAAAATGCTTTCTTCAGCATTTATCATTTTATTTTCAAAAATGATATAAAATCAAACAGAAAATGTCCAGATATTTACAGAAAAGAAATAGAATACGGTATTAGATCTTGCACACCAAAAGAAAATACGAAATCAAATAATCAGGCAAGTCTTCTTCTAAACTTCCTGCTCTTCTCTGTACACACAATATCTTCCAAAAAAAATTATTATTCGATGCGTAACCACTCACACCTCCTATCTCCTTGCTGCTCAGAAGATACTGACCAACCTCCAACTTCCTCTGACCAAGTAGCCCCTGGTGGGAAGGTTTTATAGTGTTTTTCTGATGACCTCATCAACATGTGACCTTCTAATTAAGACTAAAAAACCTTTATTCTGCCATTAGAAGAAGGTTCACCATAATATGGGTTTCTTTAATAATATGCAATACCACTACTCTCAGTGCAGTTTAACCCCTGCAAGGTATATAGCTTTTTTTAAATCAAGGATGGAAATGCGAAAGGAAAATGTGGGCGCACCAGGATTTGAACCACTGACCTCTGGTATGCCATTCCAGTGCTCTAACCAGTAAGCTACAGGCCCACTGATTAATAATATGTCACATTCATCCCCGCTACCTTCATAACAAGATTAAACACATAAGTATTTTCATTCATTGAAATTAACCTTAATTAGGTGCATGGGCATTATCAGGTGCTTTTCTAAGCTCCTCCCCTATCTGTGACATCACCATATCCCTCCCATATAAACAGCCATTTGCTGGGCTGCCATGCTCATAGAAGGACCTTCCAAAATTAACCAGGGCTACATGCAGGTAAATAAAACATTGTAAATATATTTTATTCATATATGCTAGGTAATCTCCAGTCTTCCCAGGTATAAATGGTTCAGGGGCGCACTCCCTCTCTATTTATACTGCTAAGTAGGAGAGTTCCAATGCTATTGAAACCTGTTGTATCATTTTAACAGTGCGTATAAATATCATTCTTCAGCAAGCCTCACCACAGGACTTCACTTTAAGCCTGCATAAAGATTTTTCAATTTCTTTTTTAGCTGTATTTTGCTTATTTTATCATTTTATTTTGCTGCTGTCATTCTGCAATAGTGAGCGGCTACAGGGAGAGTGTACTGCTCCCATAGCAACAGCCAACTCACTCCATACAGCAGCTTTCAGGACTGTGCTTGCTTTTAAACACTTTTTTTAGCAAGCGGTCCATCTCTGCAGAGCTCAACAGCTTTCCTGCATCTCTACTACACTAATGTGCCCACAGCTCCCCAAAGGAATGTAGCATCGCAGTGCACAGCTCTTTGCACAAGTGTGTGATTGTGTGCACATTCTACTGCTTTAGTGAGTGGCTCAACAATAGTGCTGCATACACCAGCAACAAGGACTCTCCTGTCATTTATAAGAACTATTAAACCATTTTGCTTTAACTTGCGAGAGTATACTAAATGGGCAGATAGCGTGAAACTCACATAAGAACCTTTAAAGGAATAGTACAGGGCAAGTAAATGTCAGGTTGGCCACCCTGACATGAAAGGTAAAGATAGATAAAGAAACAGAGCTTAGGGAGAGAGAATAGAGTGAAAAGAAAATATTATTCTGAGTTCTATGGTGATTTTATATCTCATCCTGCCACAAGCAGTGAACACTGTGCAAAGTGTTTGGGCTTGATTCTCGAATACTGATGCAGGGCATTCAAAAGTCCTCTGTCAAACTATGCACTACCTCGGACACAGTGCCGTACTGTATGCCTGATTCTCATAGGTCAGGTGCACTTGTGACACATTACCCTTTTTACAGTAGCTTGTGCAAAATAATTGGTGTAAACCCTGTACAAAGGTCCCTGAAATTAGACCAGCAAAACCTGATCTAACTCAGGGCATGTGGTACACAGGATTGAGAATCCCAATTGCCAGCCAGGGACTGCTGTAAGCCCCATGCACCATGTGTTTGGTGCACGCAGAGCTTGTGGCAGTCTATCTCTTTTGAGAATTGAGCCCTTTGTGTTCAGTGATAAAATGCCCAGACCTGCCAGTCTTGCCAATGCCTAGTTCATATTTTTGTTTATCATGCAAAGCTCATTTACTATAGCAAATGCTATCTGTCAGTGAAGTCTTACAGCAGCACAATTTAATTACACAAGTTTGAGCAAAGATTAAATGCATACAATTAGAAATAGAAACATAAACATAAATAAAAAGTGCAGGTACTAAACAGAAAGGGTGGTGGCTGGGTGGAATGCGTTACCTGCAGAATTGGTATCCAGTAGAACAGTGGACTGCTTCAAAAGGGGATGGGACAGGACAAGGGGGAGGGTTAATGAAGGGGAAGGGTGGAAAGGAGGGGCAGCTGCAGAATAAGGCGTTCTAGCTGCACTTTTGAGCAGACTTGATAGACCTCTAGGCCTTTATCCGCTAGCAAATTTCATATGTTCGTATGTTCGTAAAGTCTTTGAAGCAAAGCTTTAGTCTTAGTCTTGTTTCACAATGCAGAAATAACATTTGTTCCTGATATGGTTTTCTTGTTTCATTTGCAATCAGTGTGAGCAGTTTGAACGGGCTTTCCAGGCAATCAACCTCATATAGTATACTGCACCTGAATGATTTTCTTCCAAAACTGTGAAGTGTTCTGGAGACATTAAGGGCCTAGCTACTAGCCAGTTACAGGCTTTTTCCAACCTTATGTACTTGTAAACGAATTACTCAGCTATTTAGGACAATTTCCCTTAATGGATGTAAATGTGTAAAATACTATGGAGGATTCTATTCTGACCTTCAAGGGAAGTCATGTAAGCTGTTGACATGCATGGCATCAGTGGGTATAATAGTAATGGATTCTATAAGGGTTTACCAGGAAAAAGTTTGATCCATTCCCAATCCCAGATACAGTATTCATGGATGCCACAGAAAGATAGTAAAGGAGGGGGATGGGTGGATCTGCTGCCCTTATCCAATACTGCATTTATTAAAGAATTTTCAGGACAAAAGAAAGAAATTCATCAATTTTAACTTCCTAGCTCACTCAAGCTGCTTTTAGATTTGCTGAGAATCATTTTTGTTAGGCATTATAAGAGAAAATGAAGTTATAAAGTTCTTTTCAGATCTACAAAGAATCTATTTCACTGTTTAAGGCGTATGGTTATCTTAGTGTCCCATTCCTCCCCCTCTCCAGGATCATAAATGAAAACAAGCCCTAGGTTGTGTGCTTACATGGTAAAACATGATTAAAATTAATATTTAAATAAATAAGTTACTTTGTAAAGTACAAATTGTAAATGTGATTTAACTAGGAACTGAATATAGGCCTCAAGAATACCATCACACTTCTCTAACTACTTAGTTATCAGGTCCACTTGACCAACCATTGATTCCCTCAGCTTTCATTCTCAGACGTACAAATCCTTCTGCTTGGAACAATATTATTAGCCACTGTTTAGCATTTTTGAAAAACAAGTTGCAGTGAGAATGAAACAGACTGGAGACAGCAAGTTCTGGCTGTTAGAGCACTGGCTTATGAAACAGGAAAATATGGGTCCAAACCCACTATAACCAAATGCTCACTGTGTGACCCCTAGCAAGTCACACATCCTCTTATGCTTCTCCAGACCATGCAGCTACAAAAATGGGGAAAAAAAGACTCAAACTGAAAATGAGATGTTCCATCACAACTGGACCAGCCTAGGTAAGTAAGTTAATAACAAATAAATAATGTGACTGAACTGTCTTTAGCTTCTTTATTTGCAAAGAAACATGCATAAAACATTAGTCTGACACATGTAAAAACAGTTACAAAAAAAGTAATAAAAACAATTTAAAAGACAACTTCTGGTGATACCACCAAGATGATGGCTGCCTAGCTTCTACACTTCATCGCCCAAAGCCGAATCTAAATACATCCTGGCAGAATTCAAGCTCCACCCTGCCCAAAACAGGAAAATTGCAGATCTCATCATAACAACTCATCAGAAATTGAAAGAATTTTCAACTGTTTCCTTCTCAAAATCTGTTAAACAGTCTCAGCTACACCAGATTACTGGTCGGGTCGACTCTGTGCCCCCAACCCTTTATTCCTTTCCATCTACCAGTGATTTGGAGGATAAGGAGAATTTCATGATTTTCTCAAAAAAATTTTGCAATAAGCTTAAACTTGTCATTGAGACCCTGTAGGAACTTGAAACCATGGTCACAGATGATTGGCGCAACTTCTGCATTGTAGAGAAACAAAGTAGAGCAGTTGAGGCCTGCCTTATGGAGTATACACAGACTGTGGATGTGCACAACATGGCCTTACTGAATCTCCACTATCAGGAACAAGTATTAGCTGCTAAATTGGAGGACTCAGAAAATTGCCATTGGCATAATAACATTCATTTGAATTGTCTCCCTGAGAAAATGGAGTCAGGAGACTTGCTCAAGTTTAAGGAGGGCCTCCTGCAGGAAGTATTGGGGCTACCAAAGGATCAACCCTTAAATGTGATTAGGGCACACTGCACAATGGGTGCTATCTACTCTGCCGAAGAATCCTAAAGTTCAGCCCTGTTCTATAATAATTGCTTTTTTTCACTGCTGAGTCAAAGACTCTGTTTAAAGATGGCCTGGGCAAACCAAGAAGTTTTTTCGGAGATCACTGCCTTTTTCAGGCATGATTTTGCCCCAATCACCATGCAGCACAGTGGCCAAGTACTGTTGGTCCAACAAGCCTTAAAACAAAAAGGCCTGCATGCTTACCTGGATTACCCTGCTCGGTTGAATGTGGTTACCCCGGATGGGACTTTCTGATTCACAGACCTCCTGAAGCTAAAGATTTCCTTCAGATGCAGGGTATTCCACTGGATATTGTCCGGGCCCAATTCCCCCAGCATGACCTGCAGGATAGAGCTTGGAAATAAGCACAGTCCAGTAAATCATGTGCAAAAACAGCCTTTGACCTTTGGGATGCTGTTTCAGAATGGCAAAACCACCATCAGACAAGATCCCTGTACAGAAGAGCCAGGATGTTACAGCCTCCTCCTCTGCTTCTGTAAACACTGATGAAGGGACTCACTGATCACATCCTTTAATTTATCAAGCCCCATAGATCGAAAATAAAAAAAAAAATTCTCATTAACATTTGGATCCCATAAACTTGATTGATTGATAGATGCAAATTACACCATCTGGAGGCCAGTGTTTCTTGATAGTAAAATAATGTAATCTGCATGTAACAAAATTTGTAAAGATAGATTTTTATTTGTTGGCAATGAGTATTTCAGTTGCACAACCTTTTAACCAAGGTTCCAGTGTAAAGGGAGAACAACGGGATGGCCAATAAAAATCCCTATTTTACTCCTTTCTTAATGAATATTGGATTTGTCACTGCACCATCTGTAGTAAACTGTACCATCTCTAGTAACTGTAGTCTCAAACTCTAGACTGAGGTTGGAATTGAACCCTGATCCCTGGAATATCATCCCAGTACTCTATCAATTAAGCTGCCTTGAGTCACTTGATATAACTGACAACTACTTGAACAGTGCTCCACTTTCCGATATAATTTCCTTTTGTCATCTGTGTTTTCAATTCTGCAGAAGTTGGGGTTAAGCTACATTTTGTGTCATTTGCCATAGGAATTACATGAAATGAAATTCAAATTTTGCTCAGAAACTGTAAAAAGGGACATTCTAATGAATACAGTTTTCCTCATCCACTGGAACCAACATCATCAGATTTTAGTTACTGGGTATCTCTGATGAAGGATGTGTTTTCTTTGTAACTATTGCCCCCAATTAACAGACTTCCAGTGTAAACAGTTTTGAGTTCTGATGAAAACAAGATGTTGCATCATAGCTAAGCTAACCTGGATAAATAAGCTGACTAAACTAACTGAGTACTGGAGGCCTGTGGGCAGACTGTTGTCCCATCAGCCCCCCACCCGAAAATCAAATCTATCATCTCAAGGGGTTAGCTTCATAGCAAAAACAAACAAATGAATAAATGAAATATGATCATTCTAGGGTAGGGTAGAGGCACATTAGTGAAACTGCCCATGATGTGTCCGCATGGAAATAAATAGGCAACATCACTTGCAAGTCCCTGTTAGTTTAGAACCATTCATAAACACTACAATTCATGACAAAAAGAACAATGAAAACATTATTTATATTAGCAGAATGCAATATTTAAAATGTTTGATAATAACATACCAGTAGTGGAAGCTAGTTTATCGCCATAAAGGAGTACTGCAGTCAAAATCTGCAAAATTAATAATAATAATAATACATTTTTATTTATGTGGTGCCTTATCCAAGACCAAGGCGATTAACAACTTAAAACAGAATCAAGCAACAATACACTATCAGTAAAACAACAATAAAATATTCATCAAAGAGGAAGATCAGTCAATAAATGCCTGGCGCCACAAAAAGGTTTTTAAAGCTTGTTTAAATCCTTCCAAAAGTTGTGCACTCCTGTAATCACCAGGGTAGAGAATTCCAAAGGGTAGGGGCTGCATACATAAATTCCCTTGCCCCCGATGATTTCAAACCCACCCTTGGAATCTCTAGCAACCCCTCATTGGCCGAGCAGAGTGATCATCCAGGGCAGTAAGGAAGGAGAAGCTCTTTCAGGTAATCTGGGCCCAGTCTGTGTAGGGCTTTAAAAGTCAGCAAACCGAATTTAAAGGTGATCCACCACAGTACTGGCAGCCAGTGCAGTTCACGCAGCACCGGCAAAATATGACATGATCACAGAGAAGGTTGTGGATGTATGGAACGGCCTTCCAGAGGAGGTTGTGGAGTCAAAAACAGTGGTGGAATTCAAGCATGCATGGGACAGTCATAAGGCAATTCTAGGGGGTAGGGGGTAGGAAGAAGTAGGCTGCTTGTTAACTAGGATCTGCAGCTTATCCATCAGGTAGGGAAATGGGCAGACTGGGTGGGCCAAGCGGTCCTTATCTGCCGTCAAATTCTATGTTTCTATGATCAAGCAGTTCCCGTCAAAAGCTGAGCTGCCGTGTCCTGCACCAGCTGCAAGTGGCGGATTTCCACCCCAGGAAGCCCTAGGTAAAGGGAGTTGCAATAATCTAAGCATTAGGACACAAAGGCATGGACCAAAGTAGGCAAGTTGCACGGAACTAGGTGCCTAATCCTGGCAATATTCCTAAAATGGTAAAAGGAGGATTTGACGACAGCTGACACCCGTGAATGCAGGGTCAGCCCTTCACCAAAAATTACCCCCAGGTTATGCACCTGTTCAGAGGTCAGGAGTGAAATGCCACAGAGAAAAAGTCCCGAGGGCGAACCAACCCCCACCCCCCCATCCGGCAACCCGGGTCCACAACCAACACCTCAGTCTTTTCCGAGTTCAACTTCAGCCAGCTGGAATCCATCCACTCCTGGATTTCTTTCAGACAGTTATTAAAGACTGAGAGAGCTCCATCCTGGTCAGGTGCGAAAGAGAGGTAGAGCTGGGTATCATCAGCATAGCAGTGAAACCTCAGCCCATAACGTCTTACAATGTCTCTGAGGGGTAGCATTTACACTGCAAACAACATGAGTGATAGCACTGACTCCTGAGGGACCCCAAGCAACAGAGAGATGGGGTCTAAGAAAAAGACCCCAGACACCAATCTCTGAGTTCTACCCTTGAGAAAAGATGTAAACCACCTGACCAGACAGTCCACAGATATACCTAAGGTGACCAACTGACACCCCGTGGTCCACAGTGTCAAACACTGAAGAGAGATCCGGAAGAACCAAGATGGAGCAGTTCTTCCAATCTCTAGCCATCAGGAAATCATTGAGCACCCAAACCAGTGCTGTCTCGGTACTATGTCTCTTTCGAAACCCAGACTGGAGTGGTTTATAGATGTCATGGATGGTCAAATGGTCCTCCAGTTGTGCTGCCACTACTTTCTCAATCACCTTCCCTAAAAAGGGGAGGTTAGAGATAGGTCTGTAGTTTGCATGACAGTCAAGGCCCAAGGTAGTTTTCTTCAAAAGTGGTATAACCACTGCCTCTTTCAGGGAGCTAGGAAACTCTCCAGATTCCAAGGAGCAAAAGACTATCTACGCAAGGACTGGACCAATGCCATCAATATGACCCAAAATTAGGGAAGTTGGTCCAGGATCCAAACTACAGCACATAGGACACACACCCTGGATGATCTGCATGACATCCATGAACTCCAGTAGACTGAAGGTACTCCAGGAAGGCTAAGGTGCAGTGACCATGCACTGATCAGAAGCAATGCCCATAGAGTGTGTGGTTGGAGTACTGCCCTGATATCAGCCACCTTATTAGCAAAGAATCTAGCAAGTTCATTGCACTCTAATTGCGAAAATGCTTTCCAGACATGTAGACAAGCTGGGTTGCACAGTCTATCAACAGTATGGAAGAGCTGAGCTGGTCGATTCTGAGCAGCCGCAATGTCCCCAGACAGGAATTCTGCCTTCTTATGGGTGATTGCAGATTGATAGACTTGATAGTGGTCCATCAATCTAAGGCAGTCGGTATCAAGGGTGGACTTCCACCAGCAACGCTCCAACCTTCATCCTAGTCTCCGCATCTCCCTCAGAGTCCCATCAAACCATGGGGATCGAGGGTGAAGGGAGAGAGAACAAACTCAGACTGGAGCAGTGGAATCCAGAGCCGCTGAGATGGACGAATTATAGGCCATCACGAGGGTCTCTGGGTCACTGCTTGCCAACGAGAGGGACAATAGGTCAAGCACCGCCGCCAGACTATGAGAACTTATATCTCATAAAGAATGGTAACTAACCATCTCCACAGGGGTAGGCCTATGAAGGGGGTGCTAAAACTGACCCCCACGATGTAGTGATCAGACCACCCAACTGGTTCCACCTCAAGTCTGATGTTTCAATCCCTAGGAGGGAGACTAAGTCAAGGGAGTGTCCGTGTTTATGAGTGGCAGTGGTAACCACCTGTGTAAGGCCCCAGTGATGTCATCAACTGGAGTAAGTGCTGACCAAATTGTGAGAGCTCATCGTCGAACCAGGCATTAAAGTCACCCAGAACCATCAGTCTGGGCGACTCAAACGCCATGTCGATGATGAAGTCTGCCACTTCCTGAAGGAATTGCTTCTCATCACCAGGTGAATGATAAATGAGGGTGATCCGATAACCTACATCTGCCACTATGAGACACTCAAATGACTCAGCCTCCTCAACTAGTACATTCATGAGGGCTAGTTCGGTCTTGAAACAGACCACAACCCCCCCCCTTGCGGTCCAATCTCGGGCGGTGTATCACCGAGTACCCAGCTGGAGTTAAAGCCTCCAAAATGAGGCCAGAATTCTCATCCAGCCAGATCTCAGTAATACATGCCAGATCCACCATTTCAACAAGATCTGCAATAACTGCAGTCTTGTTCTTGGTGCACATGGCATTGCACAACACCACCGGAGATGGACAAACCTCCTGGGCGGTCTGAGTCACCTGCCCACCACAATTGGTGGTGCACTTGGGTATGGAAACCAGACATGAAGGACCATGTTCTGGGTTCCATTTTGCCCCAGGGCATCTCCTGGATCCTACTACCCTGATATGGCAACCCCCCCATTCACCCTCCACTGTTCGTAGCCCCCCCACCCCTTCCATCTCCTATGCACAATACCCAGTGCTCTACAGCACTGGTAAGTTGTAAACTGAAGGGGAGGAGTGCAAAAAGGGTGGAGGGCACGGAGAGTAGAGGGTGAACAGCACACAACTGCAGGGGCAGGCACCCAACACATTCCATACAACTCAAGGAATAATCAGAATCTTCCTTAATACAAATAGACACCCTCCAAATCCAACCCTCCAGACAACCCTAATTTACACTCTACCCAATAACACTTCTAAAAAACCCACCCAAATCACACTATTCTCACTTAAACAATATTTCAAAGCTCATAACCCCTACTAAAAAATATAAACATAGCAACAATATGAGTACAATAAAAAACACTATAAACAAATCATTAATCAAACCGTAAAATAAATACCCTCAATCACCCACCCCATATCAAAAAATATATAAAAAAAAAATATATATAAATAACTAAACTCAAAAACCAAAACAATAAAAGGTCAGCCAAAGAAAACCAATCATAAAATGAATGATACAGTTCCTTAGAGTTATAACTGTAACTTATGTCCAGGAATATGAAATAAATAAAAGAAAAGATAAAAGTCTTCAGCCCCAAAAGGCCCTCTCACAGCTTAAAGAGGTCAACAAAGCACAGGTACTCTCACTACCTGAGCCAAATGAAAGTTATTATCAAAAGCTGCTTTGTTTTTTGTCTTTCAGCCCCCAGGCACTTTCACTACAAGGGAAACCGAACATAGGCAATCTCACTGCATTGGTATGTTCAGCTGAATGTTTTGATTTGTGTGTGTAGTCTTGTTTTGTCCTTCCCTTTGATTGCTGTTAGGAGTTTTTTTGTTGTTGTTTTATAAATTTGCTTACTAAGTTTCATAGCTCTGGGGATCTCCATGTTAGCATGGTTGATCGTTCTTCCTTTTCCAAAAATGTTTCCTGTCCCATGTGAGCTTCATGCATTCAGGACCATGGATTCAGTGAAGGAAAGTACTGCAGCAGTAATCTGCAGATAGTAACTTGATGTTCTGGCCTCAACTAATTAATTCAATATTTTTGTTTTCTATCTGTATGTCTAGGTCTAGCCAGCAGGAGTAAATGTTTTGCTTTTGAAGCTTTTTATTTCATCAAACTACACAGAACTATAAAAAGCACAAATATCATTCCAGGTCATTAATGCTACACAAAATTAGTAAAGACTCTAGTTTTCTTACAGGATAACCCACTCAGATAGTCCTCAGGTATTTGCTAAACTGTAAATGTAGCCTCCAATGTTCACTAGATCAGGAAAGGTACTTAAAATCACAGCTCTGCCACTGAAAAATTGACTCTAGACCACTATTTGCTGAATCTATGATCCTAATACATCACTGTCGCATGGGACAGGATGCACTGCAGAAAAAAGAAGAGTCACAAAAACATGAACATGGAGATCATTAGGGGTCATGAAAATAACAAATTTTGAAGACTGTTGTAATAGTAAACAAAGAAAAGGACACACTAGAACTACATATAGATCACAACACTGCACAACATACAAGTATGTGTTTGTAAATTCTGATGGTAGTGCCACTTTAAAGAGCAGCTGATGCCTTCATGATAACTTAAACAAAACATAACATTTAGACACAGTTTAGTTTATATTTCATATTAGTTCTGTATTTTTCCTCCCCATTATTTATTACTGAGGCCATCTGCATGAAAACAGGATCTCTGCTCTGGAAGAGTTAATCTATTCCTGTTGTTTTTTCCTCACCTGAGGTCAAAATGCCCTACTTATGACATCACAGTTACTCCCATGGCAACAGATTGTGATGTCACAACAGAGGATTATGACTTGAAGCAGGGAGTAAGCTATAATGGCCGAGGAACTCTTACAGATAAAGATCATGTTCTCATGCAAATTTCTTCTGTAGAAAAAGAAGGGGAGAAGAAATCTAAAGAATATATTTTGAATGCAACTTGAATTGTGCCTAACTATAATGTTTTTCAAAGTTTTATTTGAGGCTTCAGCAGTTCCTTAATAGACTGGCAATATCAGACAGTTTGCTTTATCCAGCTATCCATGCAACAAGCAACACATCCCATTTCAGTGGATATTGTCACCATAGAAAGCTCACAGGCAAATCAACATCTCATCACTAATATGAGGGACAAGGACACTCAAAATGAGGGACAATGGGGACACTGGCCCTCTTAATGGGGGACATATCCTCAAACATGGAGATACAGTACAAGCACAGAACACTGCAAACCATTGGGTTTGCTTGTATAAAGTTTATTTTTAATTCAGCATCTTTGAATATTATGTACAATATTTCTGCTTTAATATCTGATTTTTCAGTGCATTCTCTCTGTGGGCAGCAGCTTTTCCATAAGGGACAAATCAGGACAAATCAATTTTGAGGGCAAAGTGAGGGATGCCCTCATAATCAAGGACAGTTGAGAGGTATTTAAGGGATAGGTGGAAATGCTTAAAGACTACAAATGGGCTTTATCTGGAATTGTGGCCAGTTGGAAAAGGGCATTTTTGAAATGATAAACTGGATGAACTCAATGGATTTCATATAAACGTTTATTAAAAAATATCTTAAAAAGAAGATGAGATGCACTACAAGCCTGATGCTGTTGAAAAGATAAGGAATCCTCATGAGAGACGGGCGCTACCTAAACACAAGCCGTAGCATAAAAAGGTGCATGAATACATATTTCCATAGGGAAAAAGGCCTTTCCCCCTCTTTCCATTCTAAAACACACTAGGGCCACCTTGGCATCACTGTTGACTGTGGCTAGGAGGGCAAGTTGCATTCACATCTTCTGCCAGTGCCATTTCCTGGTCAGCTAAATGGGGTGGGGGTGAATATTATGAAGCCTGTATCTTCTCCCACAACAACCTACCTCCTCATTTCTTTGATATACCTGATCCATTCAGTCCTACAACATGAAATAGGAGCCCACTGTAAAACCTAGGAATCCACTGCCGCTGAACCACTGAGTCAGACTGTACAAATGAGGGATTCACATGTCCACTTGCAAGATGCCCTCCGTTGGTTTTTGGACTATTTGACAGACCGTTGCCAGCAGGTCAAAATTGGGACTACCTTATCTAGCAGACTGCCAGTCCACTACGGTGTCCCCCAGGGGTCCATTCTTGGATCCTTACTATTCAGCCTCTTCCTTATTGCTCTCCCTCATTTATGCTCAAGCAACCTCCTACTCTATGCAGATGATGCTTTCCTTTACTCCTCCAATCCTGACCCTACCCAGCTCCACCTCTCCCTCAAATCCTCTTTCAGGGAAGCAGAAAAATGGTTCACCACACAGCGCCTTATCCTTAACTATAAAAAGACCAAGGTTATGTTCTTCTCACACCCCCTTAATTCTAAGAAAGCACACTGCCCCCAAGTACTAACTGCCAACCAGACCCCTCTTGAACAAGTGGGCTCCTTTAAATACCTGGGCATCACACTCGACCCGGCCCTTAATTTCCACCAACACATCCATCAACTGTCTACTACCCTCAACATCCAGCTTGGCCTCCTCTACCGGTTCAAACACTGTCTTACCCCAATGTCCTTCACCTAGCAGTCTCCTCCTTGGTCCTCTCCCTTCTCGACTATGGCATTCTGACCTATAGCACAGCGAACTCATCGGCCCTGACATGGCTCCGTCTCTCCCTCAACAAAGCCTGTCAACTCATCCTGGGCTGTGATCAGCTAACTCACACTTGCTCCCTATATAATGCCACAAACTGGCTCAACCTAGATAATAGAATCAGGTTTCACACCTGCCTCATGGCCAAAAAGATTACCCTCGGTCTGGCCCCCCCCGGTCTCTCACTGCTTATCCAATGGGCCCCTACTTACCAGCACACCTGTAGCACAAGCAAGGAACTCCTTGTAGTTCCTCACTGCGCACCTCACTTTTCCAAAGGTCCTTTGCTTTCCAAGCCCCTACCTGGATAAATAACCTACCTAGCGCCATCGCAAGCATGAATAGTATCAGCACCTGCAAACCACACCTCAGGAATCATCTACATTCCTCCAATCCCTGTGACTGCCATGTATCCTAGCCCAGCCCAACTCCCTTTCTCATCTGACTAAGGTCTCTGGCTGTTTTTGACCTCCACCCACCTGAACTCCTTGAATTGCTAATTAGTGGAGGTTATATGTGTAACGACTTGTGTAACAGTTCCTGAAACTAATATGTTGAATCTACTAGTATCCAAATGTTAGCCTTTTACTGTATTTCTTGTACCATTGTTTGTTACATTGTTACTTGTGTCCTCTTGCTGAACCACTTTGTACGGTTCTCCAGGTTGTATCTGTGTCTGACGTGAAACCTTTGAAAAGGAGTCCTTGACTCAGAGTTATTTTCCCGAATAAACAATGAAATGAAACATATACAGTATTATTCAAGTTACTTCATCAGGACGGATCAGAAGGTGAACTTATGTTAAGTAAATTACTATGCTGAGTACAGCCCTAGCTCTGAATTTATCTGCATAGCAATGGTCCCATTCTCTACACAGGGATGTTACTGGAGATCCAAGAGATGGGACTGTCCCATGATTTACTCACCCCACTGTGTACCCTACCAGACTCTGCTAAATTAATCCCCTTCTTCAAGCTCAGTGATAAAAGGTGCATGGAGATGGGATTGGCACCAAATTCTGTAAAGAAATTTATTTGTCCATAGATGTAAAATATATTATGATAAAGAATATGCTCATGTGACCATACCACAGTTGCAACTACAGAAAGTTATGTCTTTTATTGGTCATTTTTTCAGCTGACACTGCAAACAAATGGATGAACACACTCATGGTGCAGAAGTTTAATTTATTACCAGAGGCCCTATTCAGGTAATAGTTATAAATCCCAGCTTTAAGAGGTTGGTGGGTGGGGAGACTGATGAGCATAGGGTCTTTTCCAACCTTAACTACTACTTTCCTACATGAATGTTTCGATACAGGGACTTAATTAACTCAAACTTAACTTTTAACTTCTTGCAAGTGGCTACGCTGGCAAATAATTGAGTGTGCGTTCATTTTTTGTGTTGGTTCTGTATATTAGATATGTACTACATAGTAATATAGTATTTTTATGACAGAAATGTCTTAAGAGTCCATCTTGTCTGCACCTCCTGTTGCACAGCAGTGACAATAATCAAATTAAGTAAGGGTATACATCCAAACCTAACAGCCAGAAAGTTGCCTTGTTATGATATGTAACAAAGCAAGGCAAGGCTAGCTTTATTTCTAAAGCACTCTTTACCATAGGCTCAGAGCTCAGTACATACAATAATAGCACTCAATGCCAGTCTCTCAGGAATCTGTCTAGTTCTTCACTGAAACACTGAACAGTGTTAGTTTTCACACTCTTACTGGGCCAGCTATTTCACATGTCAATGAACCTCTTTGGGAAGTACAGTAATGCTTTCAAATGTCCCCCTCCCAGTTTGAGGACACACCCTCTGGCTTTGATTGTAGTCATCATCTCAGACATCCATATACACTCCACCTTATCTATCCTGTTTAGTATTTCAAAAACCAGAATCCTATCTCCTTTCTGCATTCCCTTTCTAGGCAAGGCAAGGCAAATTTTATTTGTATGGCTCCCATTCCAGGAAGCTCTGGGCACCTCATAGAAATATAAAACAATCATGCAATACATCAATCTAAAATCTCATCAATGCAATTTAAAATAACTAACATATGAAACAATTTAAAAGCAATTAAATACAGTAAACAGGGACCAAGCAATATTTTAAAGTTCAGTATTCAATTAAAAGCCAGGCAGAAGCGGAGTGCCTTTAACCTCCGCTTAAACACCTCTACCGAGGGGGCCTCCCAGACTGCAGATGGAAGTGCGTTCCACAGGGATGGTCCAGAAATGCTAAAAGCATGATCTCCAGAAGTCTTGAGCTGGACCCCGAGAACATCCAGGAGGCCCATCAAAGAGGTGAAGAGGGAACAGGCAGATGTCACCAGTGTTAGAAGCTCTAACAGATAGCCAGGGCACAGGCCATTTAGGGCCTTATAGGTGAGAAGCCCAACCTTGAAAAGGACCCTCCACCTGACTGGCAGCCAGTGCAGGGGACATAGAACAGGGGTCACATGACTGGACCTAGAAAGACCAGTCAGTACCCAAGCCGCTGCATTCTGCACTAACTGCAGTCTGTGGAGAATCCTTCCCATGACCCTGAAGTAAAAAGCATTACAGTAGTCGAGCCTGGAGGAAACAAAGGTGTGCACTAGTGTGGGCAGGTCCTCGGGCAGAACGAGGGGCTTAATCTGGGCAATGTTTCGCAGATGGCAAAAACCACTACTGACTACAGATGACACATGGTCTTCAAAAGTCAGTCTGTTGTCAAGGATCATGCCCAGATTTCATACCCTCAGGGAAGCTGTCAATGGGGTAGAACCCAGGACAAGACCAGAATCAGCTCTAGGCAGCAACCCATCATGCCTGCAACAGGGCTCAATCACCAGAACCTCTGTTTTGGCTGGAATGAGTCTCAGCCAGCTGGAAGCCATCCAGTCATTGATTTTAGCCAGACAGTTGTTAAGCACATCCACAGCTCCTGATGTTCCAGGAGCAAATGACAAATACAGTTGTGTATCATCTGCTTAGCAGTGAAACTCCACACTGTATTGTCAAATTATCTCACCCAGGGGTAGCATATACACTGTGAACAACATCAGTGACAGGATCGATCTCTGTGGAACTCCATAAGGCAGAGGCATTGGGGGGGGAGGAGGAGAAATTCTCCATCATCACCCACTGCACCCTATCTGAGAGACGGGACTCAAACCAGCTGATGACAGTGCCAGTGAGTCCACAAAACTCACAGAGCTGATCCAATAACACACAACGTGGTCCATGGTGTCAAAGGCTGAGGAGAGATCGAGGAGCACAAGAACTGACCTGTCTCCTCTATTTCTTGCCCAGAGCAGATCATTATGCACCCTCACTTGAGCTGTTTCAGTGCTATGTCTAGCCCAGAAACCCGACTGAAATGGTTCAAAAATGTCTGAGGACACCAGGTGATCCTCGAGCTGTTGTGCCACTAGCTTCTCAACAACCTTGCTCAAAAAAGGCAGGTTGGAGATAGAATGGTAATTCGCCAGGACATCAGGGTCTAGGGATGATTTCTGAAGGAGAGACCTCACAAGTGCCTCTTTCAAAGTGCCAGGAGAACCCCTTCCACCATCGAGCGCCTGACAATCCTGGTGAACACAGAGCCAACAGCCTCAACATATCCCATTAAGAACCGTGTCAGGGATGGGTCCAGTTCACAAAATGTGTGCTTCAGTTCTAAGATCACCTTAGTCACATTGGACACCTCAACTGGCCTAAACTCTTCCCAGACAGGCAGAGTGCCTCTATTTCCCACAGTCTGACCACTGCTAGGCAAAAGCCTAACTGGCAGAATCCCCAACCAGATGGCTGACACTGCCGGAGAACAGAGCAAACTCTTCACATAAAGTGGATGAAAAAGCTTTTTTTGGCTGTAGACAGGCAGGATGTAAAAGCCTGTCTACAGTTCTAAACAGCTGAAAAGGTCTGTTCAGCCCCACAGCTATCTTCCTGGACAGAAATTCTGCCTTCTTACGGGAGATTGCCCCCTGATACTCAACATAGTGGGCATGCAGGGCCAGCTTGTCAGACTCCAACTGGGTCTTCCACCAGCGACGCTCCAACTTTCGACCCCTAATCTTCATCACCCTGAGAGTCCTGTCAAACCACAGGGATCTCACATGAGAAGACCTGGGTCATAAACTAACTGGTGGATGGTGTCCAGAGCTTTGGAAACCACCCTATTATAGGTGGCAACTGCCTCTCCGGTGCCAGTCGCACATGCCACATCAACCCTAGATAGATCAGCTAATGCCAACAGTCCCTCTGGGTGCAAGCCCCTTAAAGGGTGATAGCTGACCATTTTCACAGGGGAGGGACTTTCATGGGGGCCCCAAACGTGAACTCCATGGTGTAATGATCAGACCAAATGACCTGATCAATCTTGAGGTTATCAGCTTCAAGACCCAGCTGGAACACCAGATTAAGTGTGTGGCCAAACTGGTGGGTAGAAGAAGCAACTGCTTGTGACAGGCACAGAGAATGCATCAACTGGAGGAGGTCGTAACTGAAACGCGAGGATTCATCATCGATCCAAGCATTTCCCCCAGGATTAAGCATCTGAGGGACTCCAACACCTGATCAATGAAGAAGTCTGCTACCTACTGCAGGAAATCTCCCCCCCACCCCAGGGGGGCGGTAAATAAGGAAAATCCTGCAACCTGCACCTGTATTCTCATGAATAGTGACACACTCAAAAGATCAGGTGCTACCAACTGGGTGCACCGAGAAGCCCAGGCTGGATTGAAAAGCAATGGCCACTCCCCCACCCCTGCGATCCTTCCTCAGGCAATGCACCACAGAGTACCTGGAGGGAATGGAGGCCGCAAGAACTGGCCACCATCATTGCCCAACCAGATCTCTGTAATACAAGACAGGTCAAAAGAGGAAATCAGATCCCCAAAAACAGCAGTCTTGTTCCTCATTGACCTGGCATTGCATAGCACTGCCAGAAGAGGATTAGTGGATGTGACTAGCCCTCTATCTACTTGCCCATTCAGTCTGGTGAGAACCCTGGGCACAGAAACCAAACACATCTGGCTTCTCCCCAAGCACCGCTTATGTCCAGGGTGTCTTCTGCACCGAACAACCTCAATACTGCTAACCACCCCCTCCTCCACTGCCCAAAGCCCATTACCCCTCCACCACCTGGTTATCCCAACCTCCCTGTAGTGCCTTTCTGCAATAGCTGGAACTGGAAAGTCAATAAAGGGGAGGAGATCCTGAAACAGGGCAGCAGCATAACTAAAATGAGCAGGGTCGCAGCACAGGCACATCTTGACCTGGCAATTCAGTCCCTCCAATAACACAAATCCCCTCACACCCAATAACACAGACCCACTCACACCTAAATGAACAGCCCCCCCACTAAAAGTAAAATATAAAACAGTTAACAAGGGAGAACACAACAGAAAGAGTACATGCTGCAGCAAATTTGAAAAGAAACAGCAATCTTAAAAGTTCAGATATAATTATTATATATATTATTGTACAATCCAAGCCTTCAGACCTTTTCTTAGGTTAATGGCTGAAAGTGCAAACAGAATTCTGGTGCTCACACGACCAAGGTTCAAGATGAAAATACCGCACAATATGGTATAAAAAATTAATCTTCCAGAAGCCCCACTAAAAGAACAAGTTTAGAAGGTGGCTCTCCTCTCACCAAAGCCACTGCAATATTTAAGAACTGTGCAATTATAGGCACTCACCAACCACAAAATAGAGGAGATTAGGGAAAAAGACAGCTCTCACTAAGAAGAATCAGCATTTATATAGCGCTTTTCATACATCCAGAGCGCTTTACAAGCAATGCTAGACTGGTAGTGAAGTGACTGAATATGTGGTGGTGGCCATATCGCACATAATCACCCACACACAGCCTGGATAATTGCATGAACTGGTTTATGGGAAGGGGAATGTTGGCCAGGACACCGGGAATGTTCCATACTCCTTGCGAAGAGTGCCCTGGGTTCTTTTACTTCCACCTGGACACCCACCAGGACAACACCAGGATGGGTAGAAGGGACCTCAGTTTAACGTCTCATCCGAAGGATGGCACACCCCAGCAGTACAGCACCCCCCAATACTGCACTCAGATGCCACTGATTTTTAGGTGCAAGTCCAATCCCGGTGTGGGACAAGAACCCACGACCTTCTGGTCCAGAGGCGGATGCGCTACCACGTGCTAGCCTAGATTGAGTAGACAGGCAAACAATCCACAGAGGAAAATGGCAGATTTTGATGCTGGAATAAAAAGGAAATCCCTCATACAAAGCATCTCCCATCGCTGGAAAAACATCAGACTGGCCGCAGTATCTAGGGCCCCAGATCCACCTCACAGCTCATGTCTGGACCATGGGAGACAGGAGGGGTTCTCCCAGGGGGGCAGTGGAGCTCCCACCTCCTGCCACCCCAGTTACCCCCACCACTCAACCACCATCCAGACAGCGGATCCCTCAACATGCCTCCAGGGTGGCCTCCAGCAATGAAATCACAGTTCTTGAAACAGTCCAAGCAGTCTCGAAGACAGCAATCCAATGACTGTTCTGAACCAAACAGCCAGCACTCCCGACCTCCAATTTTGCCCGTTCCTCTTCCTTCCTTCTAGATGAGTGCTCAAGTTTGTCAGTGCGCTCCGAGATGAAAAATGGAATGCCGAATATATTGACTTGACTGCAACAACTCAAACTTAGTAAACCCTCAATAAAAAACAAAAGCTATATTCCTAACATACCTCACTATCAAGCCCTGCCTAAACAGGCTGGCCTGGTGGTGCTGAGTGTTGAGGCACTGGATGCCACACCTTGCGCCATGCCAGCGACCAGGATTCGGGAACGAGATCGGGTCAGCAGGGATTGGTGGGGGGGAGGGAGAGGACTGTGAGTGGCTGCCAGCTGGCAAGCTCTCTACCTCAGGAGGGACAGACGGGACTCTTGGTGCTTGGCTGCCCCCCAGTGGAGGCTGGGTGGCAGTGCCACTTCCGAGAGCCCGGGCGCAAGGCAGCTGAGGTGGTGCTGGAGCTGTTGACTGAGCCGCGTGTGCTTGTGTGGGCTCCACACGCATGCAGTCACTGGCTTCGGGCTCTGGGCTAGGAAGGAGAAAAAACAAGGAAAATCAGAGGTCTCTGCTCAATGAAGCCTCTGGGCCAGCCTGGAGTTCTGCCAGGACACGTATAACGAGGCAAGCTCCCTGAATGACCCCGAGTCTGTAGGGTGGCCGAGAATTGCAGAGACCTGCCGAGGACGGTAAGTAAAGCTAAAGAAAAAAAAAAGCCCTGCCTAACCACTCAAGCCCCTACAATAGCTCCAACTAAAAATAAAATTAATAAATATACAAGCTTTCTTCCCGGCAACTAGGCCTAGTGAGCTGCAAAGCAGTCAAAAATTGAATCGCTATACTCAAAGTGTTCTCCCAGTAGTTAAAGCTGCCAGGTGATACTGGGTTCCAGGCTGAATAATTTGAGTATGTGCACTCTCTTCTCATACCTCTTTCTTCCCTTTTTTGTAATTATTTTATTTATAAGTTTTACAAAGTATATTGCAATTCATCTGCAAGTAAGGGCACACAGGATGCTTGGCCGTGCATTGTTGCATAGTACACAAAATTACCTTAGGAAGAATCATTCAGTTGCTCCAACTGTTATTTCTTTGGGGGTTCCCCAGTCTCTATATGGAACACTTCAACAAAACAAAGGTAAACAGTAGGAGAATTATGCAGCAATTACATGACCTGGCAAAGGTTGCTTTCTTTCATTTTTTTTTTTTTAGACAAACATATGGCACCTCTTCACCTAAAGGTCAGAGTCCTATCGAAAGCAAGTCACTTGCATTGATGTGCTTTCAATGGGAAAGCATACTAGGATGAGGGTCCTGGACTTTAAAAGGGTAGATTTTAAGGAAACAGGATATTGCCCCAGAAATTGCCTTGTATGGGGGTATGCCATGGCGGTAGAGGAATAGTGGGGAAAAATGGAGGGCATAATTAAAGCAATTAGCCTCTGTGTGTAGGAAGTAAGTAAAAGCAAATGGAAAAAGAAATCATTATGGTTCTCTAGGGAAGCGGCCACAGTGGGGAATGAAAAAAGGGTGTCATGCTAGAGTTATAAGAAAATGCAGGAGAAGGAAGAGACAGAGATGTACCAGGTAAAAACAGGCAAGCAGGTAAGGCAGTGACGGGATCAAAGTCCAGACAGAAGAGAGGATAGGCAAAAGGCTAGCAAATGGGAAATATAATTTCTTCAGGTATATAAGGGAGAAGAGGAAAGCAAGAGGAGGGTTAGTGAGGATAAGGAGGGTGGCAGAGGGTAACTATGCAGAAGAAGACCAAGAAAAAGCAGACAGCCTGAACAGGCACTTCTGCTCAGTCTTCACAGTGGAGGGAGGAGGAGATGGACCATCAATGAGAAGCAGGAACAATTCAATTCAGTCTCTATTTAACCAGGCAAGACATCTTTGAGCAAGATAATTTACAAGGTAGTCCTGGGAGATCACAAGATAATTACATTGGTCAACAAAACAAAACAAAAAAACTCAAGTGAAATACATTGGGGTCATATATGCCATACATGATTTTACACATAATGAGTGGCACATATGAATACTCATAAGAAAAAATGTATAAAAACAATAGGTTTTACAGGGAATGCATAGGAAAGCAAGTAATATCTACAATAAATTAATGTAATACTTAGTTGAGGTCATATCATGAGCTACTACACAAGTTCTAAGCTACTACACCTCTTTCGATAAGATACACTAGAAGGGGGACAAGGGATAGAAGGTAAATGATTTGGTACATAAATAGATGAGAAGGTACTTTGGAATGAGTGACACAGTGCGAAGGGAGATCAAGCAGAGTGGAAAGAAGGAATGACAGGTTAGGAATAGTTAGGGAGGTAAGGGTAAAAGGGGTGGTATGGGGGAGGACTGTTGAAGAAGGGGAGCAATAAAATAAGTTTGGTGGTAGGAGATGGAGGGAGGAAGGTGAGAAAGTGGGAGAACTAAAACAGGAGGCACTGAGGCATGGAAGGGAAGAGGGGGAGTGCTAGATGCTGGGGTAGCTTATGTACGGTTACTATACCGAAGCTGATGGTAATGTTAGGAGTGACAGGTTGATGTTTCATTTAGTGAGCAGTTTAGCAGGGATTTAAAGGTAGATAACCCAGGTATTTGAGTAAGTCTTAGCAACTTTTGAAGGGCATTCCATAGAGAAGGGAGGGCATAGCTTTTGGCTGCAACACCATAATGTGTTCTGATCTTAGGGACATCAAACGTGACAAGCAAGTAACCCCTCAGACAGTAAAACTCCTGTGTATGTGAGAAGAGCTCAGCTATATATGTGGGAAGTCTATTTGTGATAGCTCTATGGATCCATAGTGTGGCATTTCTCATCCTCCTAGCACTGAGTGAAGGCTAACCTAACTTTACATATAGAGAGCAGTGGTGTGTATTAAAAAAGGGCATTGGTAATGAATCTCAGTGCAAGATGATACAGTGTATCAAGTTTGGATAGGATGGATTTTGGAGGTATGCCGTCACTACGGTGACAACTTTACCATGACCGGCACTACAGTGACAACAGCTCCAGGTTGTTGTTGTGTCAGCAGGGGACCCCAGCACTGCTTTCTTGGGATATTGCACCCTCTCCCAGAAGCAACTCAGACTTGGAGTTGATTAAATTAGTAGCAGGGGGTGCGGGGGCAGAGCCCCAAGCATGGGAGGTTCAGGGGGTGAAGTCACCTGAAGAAAACACAATCTAGAGTGACTTCCTTTATGCCAACCATAAATGCAGTCAACATAAAGGGGTCACTGTAACATCGGTCAACAACTAAATTATTGACTGCCTATCTTAGATCTGATTTTGGACAATGACTATAAAGAATTTCAGGTAATTGATCAGTGGTAGAAAGGTAGTTTGCACCAATTGTATTTTAGCTTCGTAGTTGAGGAGGTGTCTAATGCGATAGAAAATGCTCAATCTCTGTCATCACGTTTTAGCTAACACCTCGATGTGTGATAGAAAAGAAAGTTTATTGTCAAGCCAAAAGCCCAGGTATTTGAATTTATCTACTATTTCCAACTGCTCCCCAAGCAAGGTCTGGATTTGTGAATTGGGATTCAGTAAGTTGGAAGTTGTTTTATGTGTATGGGTGGAGATAACATAGCTTTTGTTTTTTTGGCATTAAGTAGTAGTTTCAGCCTTAAAAGGTTACTGTATGTTGAAGGAAATCAAATTCTTGCTGTAACTACACAAGCAAGCTCAGGGGTGGGCCTGGCAGTGTAGATTACTGTATCATCTGTGAAAAGATGCATTTTTGCCTTACTGATTTTAGAGTCTATGCTATTTATGTAGATTGCAAAGAGAAGGGGTCTCAAGAGAAGACTGACCCTTGTGGCACCCCCTCTTTGGAGAATTTTAAGCAGGGAGAGTTCCCCTTGTGCTTTGACTTGTTGCTTTCTATCAATAAGATAACAGTCAAACTTCTTCATCTCAATGTCATCTAGGCCAAGATGATGCAGCAAGAACAGAAGCAAATTATAGATGAAGGCCTTGCTTTGGTCTATGAAGAGGTTGCAGATGTAATTCTTCGAGTCAAGAGTGCTTTGCCAATCATTGGTTACCTTTTTGAGGGCAGAGACTGTGCTGTGTTTAGGTCTAAAGCCAGACTGGATAGGGTTTAACAAGATTTTTTCCATCAATTCAGACAGGGTAGGATACAGGGAAATGAGTCGGTAATTATTGAGGTCACAAGTGTCACCAGATTTAAAGAGAGGGATGATATGAGCAATTTTGCAGATAGCCAGGAGGTCACCTGAGGATAAGGATAGGCTGAAGAGGTGCATGATGGGGGCAGTCAAGTAGTGGTATCCTACTTTTAGGAAACTGGGTTCTAGGAGATCAGTGCCTGCACTTTTCTTGATGTCCAAGGTAATTAGTAGATCCTCTACCTGTTTGAAGGATATGGGGCTGAAGCTGAATGTGGAGGGGTGCTGGTAGTTCATGGTGTCAGGGCAAAAAAGGTCCTTATTACAGGACTGGTTTAGAAGCTTAGTTGCTGGAAAGGCATCGAAGACTAAATCTTCCACGGCAAAGTGGTTATTGAGTTGGTCCAGAATGCTAGCCCTGTCTGTGTAGATTTTGTTTCCAGTAATAATCTTGGAGGGCAGGGGTGATGAAGGCATATGGTCTTCTATTTCTCTAAGAATGCTCCAAAACTTGACAGTTATTTTGGGATGCTTCAAGTGAAGTTTGGAAGTATTTAATTGTTTCAACTCTTATGAGTTTGGTGCAAAGATTTCTGGAGGCTCTGAAAGCCATTCAGTCTGAGACTGATTTTGTTTTATGGGCCCTTTTCCATAATCTGTCCCTATCTTTTAAGGCTGTTTTTAATTCAGGAGTGAACCAAGGGCATGAACTTTTTTTAGTTGTTGTTTTCAACCACCCTCAGGACAAGGCTTTGAAAGATGTTGTAAGCCTTAGAGACTGATGATGCCAAATACAAATCCTGCCATCTGATCTGGCTTAAGTCTGCTAGGAACGCAGGTTGGCTAAACTTTTTCAGGTTTCTTTTTAGTCTGTAGGTGGAAGTGGAGGAAAGCTTTATTGTGCATCTAACACAGGGTACTGCTCTGTGATCACTTATATCATTATGAAATACCCCTGAGTGGGAAATATTAAGAGGCTTGATGACAAGTATCAAGTCAAGCAGTGAGCTGCAAGTAGGATTTTTGGTGTTTGGATGGGTAATATCAGGGATAATTTGTGAGAGGCCATGACTATCACAAAGTTCTTTCAGCTGTTTGGAACAGTCGGAGTTCCAATCAAGATTAAGGTCATCCATAATAATACATTCAGAGCAGCCATTCTCCAATAATTTGCAGAGGTGGGATAGTATCCCAAGGCTCCCTGACGGAGGTCTATAGCAACAAGTTATGTTGACTCCTCAGCAGATATAGATACCCTTAGGGTAAGGCTTTCGTATTCCTTTTGGGCTGTGGAAGAGTCTGTAACTGATACAGAAAATGAACCCTGTATATAAATTTTAACCCCCCCCCTCCCGGAAGGCCTACTGGCTCTGAATACATTATATGAGGGGATATTAATGCTGTGGTCAGGGGAAGAACCTCTGAGTCAGGTTTCAGAAATCATTAACACATTGAGTCTTGTATGAAGTACCCATGCTTGAATCATGTCCTGTTTTTCTCAGTAGACTGCGAGCATTTATATGTAGGAAGCTGATATCTTTAAGCTGAGGCAGCTCTGAAGGGGCATCTATAGGCATGGGTGGACCTGGATTAAATTCTATGTTCCCAGAACATAATAATAGGAGAAGTATAAGTTCCCTTAGCCCATTTATAAGACCCTTTAAAATCAACGTTCTGTAATGCTTAGGCAGTGATAATTTGAGGAAAGGTGGGAAGGGGGCAAAGTCATGTTTAAAGATTGAAAACACGTATAGCGCCACTTTGACGGAGATAGTTAGTGGCACATGGTGATATGAGGTTAGCATAGGTTGTAGAAGGAACATGTTAGATCCCTGAGAGTCAGTGCCAGTGGGGTAATACAGGGACATTGGAGTTGGTGAGCCTAAGGAAAAAACAGGGGAGTCCTTGACACTGCCAGTGTCTGTGGTGACATGTAGGGTAGTAATCAGGAGGAGGCATCCAAACAAAGTACTGTTTACTGTGCAACACAACATGTTCCCTTTGTGGGATTAACTATAAATGGTATAGGGGGTGTACCGCAGTAAGGGCAATAAGTGGTGTTTTTAATTAACTTGACATGGCTTGGGCAGTCAGTAAAAAGTATAGTATAGGAACTCTTTTGAACAGGGTGAGGGTCATGTGTTTATAAATAAGTAATTAAGAGAGAAGAGGGAAGCAATGTTGTGTTGTATTAAAGTAAGTAACATAGAAACATAGACTTTGACAGCAGATAAGGACCGCTTGACCCATTTAGTCTGCCCATTTCCCTACCTACAGGATAGGCTGCAGATCCTAGTTAACCAACAGCCTATTTCTTCCTGCCCCCACAAGAATTGCCTTATGTCTGTCCCCTGCATTCTTGAATTCTCCCACTGTTTTAGACCCCACAACCTCCTCAGGAAGGCTGTTCCATGCATCCACTACCCTCTCTGTGAAATAATACTTCCTCACATTGCCCCTGAACCGTCCCCCCTCTATCTTTAAATTGTGTCCCCTTGTTCTTGCACATCTCTTTTTCTGAAAGATGCTACCCTCTTGGACTTTGTTGATTCCACTGAGGTACTTAAAATTTTCTATCATGTCCCCCCTCTCCCTTCTTTCCTCAAGGGTATACATATTAAGCTTCTTTAGTTTCTCCTTATATGGCTTCTCTTGCAGACCCTGCACCATTTTAGTTGCTCTCCTCTGGACTGCCTCTATCCTGTCTATGTCCTTGCGGAGATGGGGTCTCCAGAACTGGACGCAGTACTCTAGATGGGGTCTCACCAACTGTCTGTACAGAGGGATAACAACTTCCTGTTTTCTGCTGCTGATGCCTCCCTATGCATCCCAGTATACCCCAGCCTCCCTACTGCCTTCTCACATTGCTTGCCAACCTTAAGGTCATCTGATATGATTACCCCCAGGTCCCTTTCCTTTTTTGTTGTTGTTACTACCTCCCCCATTGTGTATTCTTCCCCTGGGTTCTTGTTTCCCAGGTGCATTATTTTGCACTTCTTTGCATTGAAACCTAGCTGCCATACTTCTGACCATTCCTCCAACCTTGCCAAGTCCCTTCTCATCCTTTCCATGCCTCCTTGTGTACCAACCCTGTTGCAGATCTTTGTGTCATCTGCAAAGAGGCATACTTTTCCTTCCAGTCCCTCTGCAATGTCACTTATGAATACATTAAAAAGGACTGGACCCAATACTGAACCCTGCGGTACCCCACTAGTAACCCCTCTTTCTTCAGAGTGGACTCCATTTACAATTACCTTCTGTGTCCTGTTGTCCAGCCAATGTTTTACCCAGGCTACCACCATGGGACCCACTCCCAGACTGTTTAATTTGACTGTTAATCTTTTGTGTGGGACTGTGTCAAATGCCTTGCTAAAGTCTAGGTAGGCCATGTCCACAGCCCCTCCCTGGTCTACTACTTTGGTCACCCAGTCAAAGAAATCTATTAGATTCATCTGACATGACCTTCCCACTGTGAACCCATGCTGCCTTGGGTCCTGTGCCCCACAGGCCTCTAAGTACTCAACTATTCTTTCCTTCAGAAGTGACTCCATCACTTTTCTTACCACAGAGGTCAGACTGACACATCTGTAGTCTCCTGCCTCTGTCTTGGTTCCACTTTTGTGAAGGGGAATCACATCTGCCTTCCTCCAGTCCTCGGGTACCACACCATCCTCCCATGATTTATTAAAAAGAGTAGCCAGTGGTTTCACTAGTTCCCCCCTTAATTCTTTTAGAATTCTGGGTGGAATTCCATCAGGCCCCATTGCTTTGTCCACCTTCAGTTTTAGGAGTTCTTGCAGAACCTTTCTTCTTTGAAAGGACTGGGATCGACCCCCTATCAAGGTGCTTCTGTTAATTGGATTAGGCACTTCTCCTCCTCTTTTGTGAATACTGAGCAGAAATATTCATTCAGTATCCCTGCTTTTTCACTGTCCCCCTCTGCCCACCCAACGTTCATTCTATTCAGCCTCACTATCCCTCCCTTTGTCTTTCTACGCTCACTGATGTACCTATAAAAGGTTTTATCCCCCTTCTTAACCAAGTTGGCTATCTTTTCCTCAGTTTGGGCCTTTGCTATTCTGAATTCTCTACCTGCTTCCTTCTGCCTTAACTGGTACAGCTCTCTGTCCTGTTCCTTCTGTGTTTCCTTATACTTCCGGAATGCTATCTTTTTCTTCCTGACTTTCACAGCCACCTCTTTTGAGAACCATAGTGGCTTTTTCTTCATTTTGATTTGTTTATTTGCTTCACACAAAGGCTTGTTGCCTCTGTGATGGCAGTTTTGATGATTCCCCATTGTTGCTACACACCTCCTTCTAGCCTGTTTGCTAGTGCTTTTCTGAGGCACTCTCCCATCTTGCCAAAGTCAGCCGTCCTAAAGTCCAGTACCCTCACTTTTGTATGGCTTGACTCTAGCTGAGTTTAACGTGAACCACACTGTTTGATGGTCACTTGTTCCCAGATGGCAACCCACTTCTAGATCTGAGATCCTCTCACTGCCCCCGTTTGAGAGTATGAGGTCTAAGATTGCTCACTCATGAGTGGGTTCCGAAACTAGCTGTCTGAGGCCTGCCACCTGTAGGGCATCAAGAATGGCCCTGCTCTTGGATGTGGCTGCAGCAAATGTGCTTCAGTTAACATTTGGCATATTCAGGTCTCCCATCAACAGAATCTCCCCTTTCTCTGCCATTCTAAGAATGCCTTCTATCATATCCTTGTCCATTCCATCCCCCTGACATGGGGGTCTGTACACAACCCCTGTGCGGATTTCAGTGTGCCTTTCAGTCTCCAAGGTGACCCACAGTGCTCCCTCCTCCCTGTTTACTCTTTTGTTCAGTTGCTTTTATCCCTTCCTTTACATAGAGAGCTACTCCTCCCCCTCTTCTCCCCTGCCTGTCTCTCCTGTAGGTTATGTACCCTGGTATGTTAACATCCCAGTCATGGTTCACTGTGTACCATGTTTCTGTGACTGCTATGATATCCAGGCATCCCTCTTCCATCAAGGCCACCAGCTCAGGGAGCTTGTTGCCCAGACTACTGGCATTGGTACTCAGTACCCTCCATTTCCTGATAGCCTTACTCCTTTTTGCTCCATCCCTGTCCTTCTTGCCTTTGTCACTTTCTCCATTTACCCCTGCCCTTCTCCCTATTGACACCTCTATGTTGGTGTTTACCACACTTACTACCATGATTGTTTGGGGGGGCTAGGATATCTCTGCTCCTTTACAGTGCTCCTCCTTGGCTAGTTTAAATGCTTGCCAATGAAGCATTTAAACCTATCACCTAGGATCCTGGTTCCCCTCCTGGACAGATGCAGCCCATCATGCCAGTATAGGTTTGCATCACTCCAGGTGGACCCCCAGTCCCCAGTGAAGCCAAATCCCTGAGCTCCACACCAGTTTTTCAACCACTGATTGAATCCCATGGTGTGGAACACCCTAGCCTCTCCTACGCCATAGATGGGCAGCACCTCCGAGAAGGTTACGTGGTGCTACTTGTCTAAGGCCCTCCCAATTCCACAAACTCTTCCTGCACTTCTCTAATCCCTTTCTTAGCCAGATCATTTGTCCCTAGGTGGACAATGACATCCAGCTCCCTCCCCTGTGCAGCTGTTCAGGCAATCCTGAGGATTCGCTCCCTGTCCCTCCAAGCCATGGTGCCAGGCAGGCACCTTACCTCCCTCTCCCCTTCCTCCCCCAGTTCTACCTTCCTAATAATGGAGTCCCCCACCAGGAGTTGTTTCCTTCACCTGTGGGCTCCCCTGCCACCCTCCTGTGGGTCTCCTTTGTGGAGGTTCCCAGCATCCTCCTTGGTCTCCACTGTGGGTGCCTCCATAGAGGAACCACACTTTGCCAGAATGGCATAGGAATTGTGGAGAGGTACAACTGGAGGGATGCACCTCTGTTCCACCACCCTCACCCTCCCTGAGCCCACTGTGGTCCAACCACTCCTCTTTCTTGGCAACCTCTGAGGCAACAGCAGTGGCACTGATGGTCCCTGGATGGAAGAGGAGGTCCCACAAATCCTGGCCAACTCAGCCTGGAGATGAGCAACCTCCTCCCTCAGCCCAGAGAGGTGTCTGCAGATGGGACAACACTGCATCCTCCAGAACGTCTCCTGGAAGACTGCTGCTCCACAGCCACTGCACTGCACCACTCCCATCATGTCTTATTTCTGGCCCCTTAACTGTTTGCAATCCTTACTCTTTCCTCTGTTTTTTCTCTCTCTACTTGCTGCCTGTGTGCCCTTTTAAGCTCCTGATTGTCCTGTTCTGAGATAAAATATCCTATATTTCTCAGTAGACCCTTACTTGCTCAGAGGCAGACCTCCAGCAGCTAGAGGGGTAGAGCTACTCTTGCCCTTCTAGGATGGTGGGTCTTTGATGGCTCTGTGATCACTCACTTCCTGCTCCCAAACAGGAAGTTCCTGTTGTCAGTCAAATCCTGTGCCTATAAAAGTAGAACTAGCTTTGGGTGGGAGGGTGGTGAGGAGGGAAGGAGGGCAATATAGTCCCAGTAGAGAAGTCCGGTCACACGGCAGTCCTTTCTCCTGGTGTCTTCTGCCAAGCTATTAGCAGAATCTTTCTAAGGCGGTCTTTAAATGTAGCTTCCTTCTAGCTAAGCCACTCCTCCTACTTACTAGATCTTTCTACAAGTAATTTAAACCTCACAGCTATCAAGTCCTTTCAATCACCTGAGATTTACACCTAGATAACTGTTCAGACAACTATTCAGTTCAGTTAACTCAGACAAACACACAATTTTTTTTTGTTTTGTTTGTTAGTTTTTTTTTTACCCTAAATTAAAGGTCCAAGCACAAGAGTTCTACCCCTTTAGTCCCAGCAGAGAAGTCCAGTCACACAGCAGTCCTTTCTCCTGGTGTCTTCTGCCAAGCTATTGGCAGAATCTTTCTAAGGCAGTCTTTAAATGTAGCTTCCTTCTAGCTAAGCCACTCCCCCTACTTACTAGATCTTTCTACAAGTAATTTAAACCTCACAGCTATCAAGTCCTTTCAATCAGCTGAGATTTACACCTAGATAACTGTTCAGACAACCATTCAGTTCAGTTAACTCAGACAAACACACACTTTTTTTTGTTTTGTTTGTTAGTTTTTTTACCCTAAATTAAAGGTCCAAGCACAAGAGTTCTACCCCTTTAGTCCCAGCAGAGAAGTCCAGTCGCTCAGCAGTCCTTTCTCCTGGTGTCTTCTGCCAAGCCAAGTAAGTTAAATCCACTGAACAGTAGAGTGGGGAACTTCAGTGGAGCTTGGCAACTTGTACTAGCTGAGCACATCTAGTGGCAGAGAGATATAATGAGCTAGTAGGAAAGTCAACACTTTGAATTTGCTGCCATACTTGGTCATGAGACCATACCTTAGCTATAACAGAAATTACCCAGATAGGGTGGGGGGGTGGCCCGAAGTGCTGGTGGGATTATCTTTGGGATGCAGTGGCTGTGGAGCGGGTGATGGCTGCTGCTTAAGTGTCGCACTGCTGGAGTGAATGGAGAGCTCAGTCTGGGGCCTCTGAGATCTGAAAGAAGGGGGAGAAGCCAAGGATTAATCTACAGGTGTTGGAATTGGTGGGAAGGGGAGAAGATATGGAAGCAGAGACAGAGAGACAGCAGGGGGCAGGAGATTAAAGTAAATCAGTGGGAGTGGATAAAAGAGAGAGATGAGGGGGAGAGTGAGAGAAGCAGGTGGGGAGAGATTGAGCTGTGGTGAGGTAGCATAGGAATGGAGGTTTCCAGTAAAGACCTGGGGCTGCAACACAGCAGTGTTGCTGTTTTTTTTTTGTTTTATAACACACAAGGCTGACAGACCCTTATCAGCAAGAAAAAGGAGGAGAATGAGCCAGGCAGCAAAAGTAGGATAGAAGGAACACACAAGAGAGACTGAAGAGATTAGCAGGCTAATATAGGCTATAGAAGTCTAATAAAACAGTAGATATCTAACACTTCAAATTAAATAGCACTGAAGATATTAGCAGGCTAACACAGGCTGTAGTTGTTTGATATTACAATAGATGTCTAGCTGTTCAAATACAGGTTATTTTGGGCCTAAAACGCAACAATTCAGCTGAAAATGCAGAACAAAGGGGTATAAGAAGCAGACTCAATTTAATTTTCAGAGGAATGAGTCCTGAAGGGACTAGCAGCTCTGAAAGTGGGCAAGGCTATGGGACCCGATGGGATACAAGGAAACTGAAAGAACTGAAGGCGGTGCTGGCTGTTCCACTGATGGCCTTTTTCAATGGCTCACTTGAATCAGTTGTGATTCTGGAAGACTAGAGAAGAGGGGTTGTTCTACATAAGTGTGGCAGCAGGGAAGAGGCTAGTAACTATTGACCAGTTTGCCTCACCTCAGTGGTGGAGAAATTATTAGAAACACTGTTAAAGAAAAGGTTGGGAAAGTATTCAGAATCTACTGGGCTGCAGAAGCAAAGGCAGCAGGGATTCACAGGGGGATGTCATGCCTGATGAATCTGATTGAGTTCATTGACTAGGGAACCAGGGAAATAGATCAGTGGTGGGCAGTGGACATGGCCTGTCTTGACTTTATCAAGGCCATTGACACTGTGTCACACAGGAGACTGATATAGAAATTGTACAGCCTTGAGGTAGGATCCAAAGTGGTGAAATGGGCTAGAAACTGGTAAATGGATAGGTGACAGAGTGTGGTGATTAACAGCACTCACTATAATTATGGGAGCATGACTATTGGGGTGCCATAGGGCTCAGTACTAGGACCAGTCCTCTTCAATGTTTTCATAAGTGACATTGCAGTTGAACTGGAAGGTAAGGTATGCCTTTTTGCAGAAGATACCAAAGTCTGGAATAGGGTGGACAATGAGGGAGGAGTGGAAATAATGTGTAGGGCTCCTGGAAAACTCAAGGGGTGGCCAACAACATGGCAGTTGGGGTTCAATGCCAAAAAGTGCAAAAATAATGCATTTAAGGCATAAAAACCCAAGAACTGAATATAGGTTGGGGGATGAGGTATTTTCAGTCATTAAGCCGGAAAGGGTCCTTGGAGTTATAATATCTGATGACCTCAAAGTGGCAGGACAGTGTGACAAAGCAGTGGGTAGGGCCAAAGGGATGCTGGGATGCATAGAGAGAGGTATCTCCAGCAGGAAGAAGGAGGAGGTGATGTTGCCACTGTATTGTTTTGTGGTGAGACCCCACCTTGAGTATTGTGTTTAGTTCAATGGGCATATGCAACTTAGTAGGAGTTATGCATGTGCAACATTGTTGATAGTTTGAAAGTATTTGAATGAATGTGTTGTTGACTGTCATATGTGGATACTTTAGCCATACACACTCTTTGTCCCATGGGAAACTACCCACCCTGTCTTGGTACTGTAAAGGCAAAGGAACCTTCTTGAGGAGGGTTCCACCCCTAGAGGTGCCATAGGAACATTATTCCTTTAGGCTAAAGGTACCTTAGGAAGGAGCCCCAAGGAGAGAGTGAGGCGTGCCACTGCAGGAGGAGTGGAGGATGGTGGAGCAAAGAAGCAGTGCTTCTGAGTGAGGTTGGAGAAAGCAGGCTTAAATAGATCAGGAAGGATGTTTAGCTGGCTACTCCTGCCCATTTAACTGCGTACATAACCATAGAATTCAATGAGTGTACACAGCTTAGTGAGGAGTTATGCTTGGGTGTTACTGATAGTCTGAAGGTAGTTGAATGAATGCGTGTTGACTATCATATGTGGATTCTTTGGCCATTCACTCTCTCTGTCCCATGGGGAACTACTACTTTGTTGGGGTAATGTGAAGGCAAAAGAACCCTCTTGAGGAGAGTTCCACCCCTAGAGATGCCACAGGAACATAATTCCTTTAGGCTAAAGGTACCTTAGGAAGGAGCCGAAAAGTACTTTGCAGCAGGTGGTAAACATATTGCCTGCATGAAGACAGACTGACAGCAACTAGAGATGACTGATAACAGGCAGAGACTGAACTGAGCAATGGCAAACAAACTAAACCACCAGAACACAAATGGCAGTGGCTGTCTTGCTAGGAGCCAGGTGAAAACATTTAAGGACTGTTGCTAAACAGGAAGATTGCTCATGGTATGGAAGAAACAACAAAATGGGATCCTGAAATAGCACAAGTCAAAACAAAATGGCAAACGAAGGACACTAAAAACTAGAAGTACACAAGAACCAAAACAGAAAGAAGCACAATATGTACATGTGAACAGGAGTACAGCAGGGGTGGTTGACTACGAGAAGCACAATTTGCAGCCAGGAAGGAAAAAAGCAAAATACTGACTTAGATAGCTAGTGGAGGCAAAAACCAAACAGAAAGTCCCAAAGCAGAATAGGAAAGCAGGAGACAAACACAGTGAGACAAGGGGGGGAGCAAAGCCCTGACAGAGACTCTGGTTGCAGCAAAGAAACAATGCTTCTGAGTGAGGCTGGAGGAAACTGGCTTAAATAGCTCAGGAAGGGTATGTGGCTGGTTGCTTCTGCCCACTGTACTGCAGGCATAGCCTTTGAATTCTTAAGACAGCATCTAGATTAGAACATAGACAGGGTGGAGACAGTCCAGAGGAGGTCAACTAAATTGGAGCAGGGCTTGCACAAAACGCCCAGCAAGGAGAGACTCAGGAATCTCAACATGTACACCCTGGAGGACTGGAGAGCAAGATGGGACATGATAGAGACTTACAAATACCTCACAGGGTGAATAGTGTACAGGTAGAGAGTCTTTCAAATGTGGTTCAGTGCAAGAACCAGGGCATACAATGAAATGGAGGGGGGAGGGAGGGATGTGAGAAATTACTACTTCGTGATCGAGTGGTGGATGCCTAAAATGGATTACCGGCAGAAGTGCTGGAGGCAAAAACAGAAGAGGGCTTCAAGCATGCATGGAATAGACATGGGGGAATATTAGGAAATGAGCAGGGGTAGGGAGGGTCACCAAAGACCAGATAGGGTCTGCATAGACAGACTAGGCATGGTACATCTGAGCAGATTGGGTAGGCCAAGCACTCCTTTTCTGCCAATAAATTCTATGTTTCACTGTGAAAGAAAAGGGTACTCTAGAGTTGTTTATACACTAGCAAGTCTTCTTGTTAATATAAAACATTTCCCGTTATTTAGTATGCAGCACTTTATATAAATGAAGAGAAGAGCAATATTAGAACCATATACAATTTTTAGCAATGGACTTGAGAACTGTAGTATCATGAACCCCAAATGTTAAACTTAACACATGACACTGAGGGTCAGCAGGGGCAGGAGAGGATTGAGCATCCAAAGGACTGCTTTCCTGCCCCTGCCGACCCCCAGCCATAGCCAATTGGAAAGCCAGGATAACAAAGCCAGGACTTGTGGTGCATTCACCAAAGCTCATGGGTAAATGCTAAGTACTCATGGGGACTTACAGGGACCTAATTCTAGGCACAAAAACAGCAGACCAACATTGCATCGAGTGAGGTTCATGCATTATTCATTTTTGTGATTGACAGGTCCTGCAGCCAAATGGAGGCCTTTCAACCCAATGCTTCAGCCAATCAGGAGCCACAGGAGAGCCCTATAAGAGACAGCTCCTGGTGGGGGACTCAATTATTATGGGGATAGACTGGGGGTGATAGAACTCAGCCTCAGAAACCACCTGCTCAATTCACACAGGTGTTGCTGCTGAGAAGTTGAAGTGGGGGGTGAAGACATAAAAAAAAAAAAAAAGTCTTGACAATGCTCGCTGAGCAGCACTCCCACCCCCCTTGCTCCTGCTTCCCTTCTCTCCTGAACTTCCTCCCTACCTCTCTTCTTTCCTCCCCATCCCTCTCCATTCTAACCGTCCCCTCCAGTCCTCACCTTATACTTATGTATTTTGAACTTGCCTTAATCTGTATTAACTGTTGTTTATTGTTCTAATGTCTGTTTGTCCCTGTGTGACGAGGTACCTTGTAAATGAGCCTCTGGCTCAAGGTTGTTAAACTGATGTTTAAATAAATAAATAAATAAATAAATAAATAAGAGCAGGGGAGCAGGGAAACTGAAGTAAGGTGCTTGCCTGGTGCCATGACTTGGAGGGACAGGAAGCATCCTTGGGATAACGAAAACAGTTGCACGGAGTCTGAGCTGGACGTCATAGTCAACTAGGGACAAATGACTTGGCCTCATCATGAGATTAGAGCAGTGCAGAAGGACTTTGTAGAGTTGGGAGGGGCCCAAGACAAGTAGCACACACAGTATCCTTCTCAGAGGTGCTACCTGTCAGTGGCATGGGTGAGGCGAGTACTTTGCACCATGCAGTTTAATGAATGGTTGAAAAAATGGTGTGGAGCACAGGGTTTTGGCTTCATTGGGGACTGGGGTTCCACCTGAGGGACACCAGCCTATACTGGCAGGATGGTCTGCATCTGTCCAGGAAGGAACAAGTCTTTGGGCAATCGATTTAAATGCTTCATTGTCAAGCTTTTAAACTAGTCAAGGGGAGGCACTGATAGGCAGCAGGAAAATCCCAGCCACCCCTACAAAACAGGGTACTAAATGAGAAAAAGACCAAGGTAGAAAGGTCAGTGGGGGATGCTGCTACAGAAGGTAAAGCCATCAAAAAATGGAGAGCAATGAGTATCAATGCCCATAGTCTGGGTAACAAGCTTCCTGAATTAGTGGCCTTGATGGAGGAGGAACATCTGGATATCGTGGCAGTCACAGAAACATGGTACACACAGAACCATGACTGGGACATAAACATACCAGGATACACTATCTACAGAAAGGGTAAAAGAGGAGGAGGAGGAGCTCTGTACATAAGGGAAGGAATCAAAGCAACAGAACAAAAGGGTAAACAGGGAGGAGAAGAAGCACTGTGGGTCAATTTGGAGGCAGGCAATGGCACCACAATCCGCACAGGGGTTGTATACAGACCCCCCTCTCAGGGGAAGGAAATGGACAAGGAAATGATAGAAAGTATATTTGGAATGGCAGGAAAAAGGGAGACAATGCTGATGGGTGATCTGAATATGCCAGATGTTAAATGGAGTGCAGTTGCAGCAGCCACTTCTAAGAGTGGGGTTATTCTAGATGCCCTACAGGGGGCATGCCTTAGACAACTATTATTGGAACCCACTCAAGAGGGAGCAATCTTAGACCTGGTTCTCTCAAATAGAGATGGAGAGAGGATCACAGATGTAGAAGTGGGTAGCCATCTGTGAACTAGCCACCATCTAACAGTATGTTCACAATAAACACAGCAATAGAGTCAAGCTACAAAGGCAAAAGTACTGGACTTCAGGAGGGCCGACTTTGCTAAAATGGGTGAGTGCCCAAGGAATGCACTCAGCAATGGGCAGAAGGAGGGTGGAAGAACAATGGGGAATAATAAAACTGCCATCACAGAGGTAACAAGCCTTTGTGTGAAGCAAATAAACAAACAAAACGATGTAAGAAAACCACTATGGTTCTCAAAGGAGGTGGCAGTGAAGGTTCAGAGAGAAAAGAAAGCATTGAAGAGGTACAAGAATCACAGAAGGAGCAGGACAGTGAATTGTATCAGTTAAAGCAAAGGAAGCTGGGAATGCAGTCAGAACAGCAAAAGAGCCCCAACCGAGGAAACCTAGCTAAGAAGGGGATAAAAAACCTTTTTAGGTACATCAGGGAGTGAAGGAAGACCAAGGAGGGACAGTGAGGATTAATAAAGGGGAGAGAGGTATGGAGGGTGACGGTGAAAAGGCAGAGATACTAAACAAATATTTTTGCTCAGTATTTACAAATGAAGAGGGGGAGGTACCCAAAACAAACAATAGAAACACTCTGGATACAGAAGTTGATACCAGCCCATTTAAAGAAGAAAGGGTTCTGAAAGAACCCTTAAAACTGAAGGTGGACAAAGCAATGGGACCTGATGGGATTCATCCCAGAATTCTAAAAACTAAGGGTAGAACTTGTGACACCACTGACTACCCCTTTAACAAATCATGGGAGGATGGGGTGGTACCTGAGTACTGGAGGAGGGCAGATGTGATTCCCCTTCACAAAAGTGGGAGCAGGGCAGAAGCAGGAAACTAAAGACCTGTTAGTTTAACCTCAGCGATAAGGGAAAATGATGGAATCACTTCTGAAGGAAAGAATTGTTGAGTACCTAGAGGCCAGAGGGGCACAGGACCCAAGGCAGCATGGATTCACAGTGGGAAGGTCATGCCAGATGAATTTAATAGATTTCTTTGACTGGGTGACCAAAGTAGTAGATCAGGGAGGGGCTGTGAACATGGCCTACCTAGATTTTGGCAAGGCATTTGACTCAGTCCCACACAAAAGATGAATATACAAGTTAGCCAGCCTGGGAGTGTGTCCCAAGATGATAGCCTGGGTAAAGAATTGGCTGGAGAATAGGACACAGAGGGTAATAGTAAATGGAGTCCACTCTTTAGAAAGGGAGCGGGTACCGTGATAATTCACTATTAGATCGGTCCTCTTCAATGTCTTTATGTTTACATTGCAGAGGGACTGGAAGGAAAGTATGTCTCTTTGCAGATGACAAAGATCTGCAACAGAGTTGATACACAAGGTGGGGTGGAAAGGATAAGAAGGAACTTGGCAAGGTTAGAGGAATGGTCAAATGTATGGCAGCTTATATTCAATGCTAAGAAGTGCAAGGTAATGCACCTGGGAAACAAAACCCAAGGGAAGAGTACACAGTGGGGTGAGATACTAACAACAACAAAATGGAAAGGGACCTGAGTAGTCATATCAGATGACTTAAAGGTGGGCAAGCAATGGAGAGGGCAGTAAGGAGGACTCAGGGGATACTGGGATGCATAGGAAGGGGCATCACCAGTAGAAAACAGGAGTTGTTATCCCTCTGTACAGACAGCTGGTGAGACTCCATCTGGAGTACTGTGTGCAGTTCTGGAGACCCAATCTCCACAAGGACATAGACAAGATGGAAGCTGTACAGAGGAGGGCAACTAAAATGGTGCAGGGTCTGCACCGGAAGACATATGAAGAGAGACTAAAGGAGTTTAATATGTATAGCCTTGAGGAAATGAGAGAGAGGGGGGACATGAAAGAAACTTTCAAAAACCTCAAGGGAATCAATAAAGTCCAAGAGGGTAGCATCTTTCAAAAAAAGAGGTGTGCAAGAACAAGGGGGCACAATTTGAAGATGGAGGGGGCTGGCTCAGAAGTAATGTAAGGAAGTATTTTTTCACAGAGAGGGTTGTGGATGCATGGAACGGCCTTCCGGAGGAGGTTGTGGAGTCAAAAACAGTTGTTGAATTCAAGCATGCATGGGACAGTCATAAGGCAATTCTAGGGGTTGGGGGTAGAAAGAAGTAGGCTGCTGGTTAACTAGGACCTGCAGCTTATCCATTAGGTAGGGAAATGGGCAGACTGGGTGGGCCAAGAGGTCTTTATCTGCCGTCAAATTCTATGTTTCTATGTTTCAGTGTTTTCCAGCATTTTGCTTGATTCCAGACTGCAGACTCAAGAGGGAGCTCAAGAGAAAGAGATTCAAGCAGGAGCCCCCCCCCACTCACAGGGGTAGGGGCTTAGGCCCCCAGCCATGCAGCCAAGCCTGGAGATCCAGTTAATCCTCTCTAGCCTAGAGAAGGTCTGCCTTCTTTATTTAGTTAAAGTTTAAAAGTAATGTAGTTTGTTAAACTGCTAGCCTGGAGGTTGCCAGAATGTCCTCTAGGTACTAGCCTTCCCTTCCATGTCGGGGAAAGATGTGGACCGAAACCAGATGACATCAAGCAGCGGTGTGAGCACTGAAAAGAACATCAGTTGGGAGAGAACTGAAGACCATCAGGAGCCTTTATAGTAGGGATCAACCGTGAGGAACCTGAACAAGTACTTCTATACCCCCGGTGAAAGAGAGAAAGCAAGCTTGATTAATCTGGGCCATCTTACACAAGTAACTATTCAAGTGACAATGCTCCAGGGTCTGCACCCTACAGCTGCGCATAACTTTAGCTCAGCGTGGGTGGACCTCTATCCAAGTGTTCTGATTTGTGACTGTCCATTAGGTAGGCACCCATCTGCTGCATAAAGCTTTAGCCCAGGAGGGGTGAACCCCTTTAGCAGAACTGTTTGAGATCCTGTCTGTTCTGGGGGTGCCCAGTGACAGCCCAGGATAGACTAGTATAAATGTGCTGAAATGTACTCGTGTTGGTTATCCAGTCTAGATGTCCTGTGGAGCTGACAGCCATAGCTGCATTGCCACATTAAGGGACTGAGATCTCAAAGTTGATTAAGTCTGGCTTACGATATCTGGAAATGACAGTTCACTACCCTTCTTAAATATATCTTGAAATATAAATGTACTGGAGGTGATAATGTATTGGGATATAAATGTACTGGATGTGACAATTCTACAAATGTGATGAATATTCAGGATTGTGAATCCAAGATCTAACCAAGGTAACCCAGCTGGATGCATCCTTCTAAATTGTTCAGTCTGTGGCAAGCAGGGCAATCCCTGCTCTTCTGCCAAAAGCAGAGCAACCCCCTGCACTTTTTCTAAAACCAAGGTGTTGTTGTTTGTTAAATTGTCTTTCAAAGTTAATCTGTTCCTCTTTGAATTAAAGTCAGCCAACTCCACCAGCTGCAACATCCACCAGGCCTGCAACCATCCAGGACTTTGGTATCTGGGTACCCAAGGTATAGTGTGAGATTGCAGGGTTTCATATGTGTCTGGGAACTGGTGCCAGTGCTGGGGAAATAAAGGTGCAACATCTGATTAGTCAGCAGCTTAGATAGCCAGGGCTCTGGATATCATACTGGTTGGTAAAATGTGATTCTCCTTTCTGCTTAGATGGTAGTCACCCAGCTGGAGGGTTTCACCAGCACAATCCAGCACAAACCAAGTCATGTGTACATTTGTAAATATAAGAATCATTGCATAACCTCAGTGCCTCCTGTTTCCCCATCCTAACTCCTATGTCCCCCAACTAAATATTATTCTTACTGTTTTTGCAAATGGTTGTCTTGAGCATATTATTAGAGAGAGCTTTAATTCCAACATGTTTGAAATGTGGAGAAATGATAATGTGTCATGTCTTGGGGTGGTAAAAAGGTAACTGTGGGTGGTATAACATCTCAGAGGGTTGTACCAGGTAACAGCTAGCCCATGTTAAAGTTAAACTCTGAGTGGAGGCACTGCACATTTTAGAACCTAATGTAAGTTTGAGAACCCAAGCCCCTTAGCCTATCTTGTAGGAAGGGGTGTAACTCTTGGAGTAACACCACCTAGGGATTACATAAACAGTTGCCATTTTAGTGCCACTAAGGCTTCCAAAACTACACTGTAGCAACATTTCCAGAAGTTCAGCTTTGTAAAATCATTCACTATAGCTCAGGCACTAAGTCCATAAGTAAAATAAAGTTTTCAGTGAAGGAAAATTAGAAATAATAGCAATTGTTTTACAGGCAAACCCTCCCCCCTCTGTCTTTCAAATCTGCTTTAACCGTGTTGAAAGCAAAAAACAAACCGGTGCTCAGCTATGCAGCAGTAAATAAACAAACAGGATCCATAAAACAAAAAGGTATACTGCGCAAAAAGCATGCAGAAATAAGTGGATAACAAATAACCAGTGAATGAGGGACTGAGAGTAATAAATGAATTTAATACTCAAAGAAGTGAGAGCTAAGGGTAAGCCAGGAAACAAAAAATCCCAGGCGCTCCGAAGCAAAAAGATTCTTCCTCAGGGGGGCAGTAGTGCTCAATCACACGCAGCTTTAAATAATGCTGTGTACAGCTGAATTTAATGAAGCATCAGTTTAGGTGACCTTAAGCAAAACTGCTGACCTCCTGTTAGACACCAAATAGATATTTTATAACTTTTAAATTACGAATGCACATATAAATAATGCTATTAAATAAACCTCAATACCAATTCGTATTACACAAAATTATATGTGCAAGAGACAATGAACAATGTTTATATACAACTTGTATCAAAAGGGACATATAAACCCACAAATCAACATTAATCAAAAAGGCAGTCAGATCATAATCAATAATTCATCAAAGTAAGTATTCAGTATTATTTCACTTTGAATTAGTCTGAGAGGAAAGGATTTTTTTCACTCAAGGATAGAATAAATAATGTCTCTATACTGGTTCTTTTTTTTATTTATTTAGTTGTTTAACCAAGAGTAGCACACTAAGCTGAAAGCTTTTTTACAGGAGCGACCTGGGAGCACAGGGAAGTTAAGCGACTTGCTCAGGGTCACACAGTATGCAAGTGAAAGCTGTGGGATTCAAATGCAGGTCTGGTCTGCTAGATGTGACCAGATTTGCAGCTTAGAGCCTTAAACCACTGCGCTATACTGCCTCCCAGTCCAGACTCAGTTCAGTCCAGATAAATACAGAGCCTTCTCCAATTTTTTTTTTATTCAAATAATGAGATGTCCAGGTAAAGTAAGATTAAGAATGGACTTTCTTCTGATGAACCTGTATAAAAGATATAAAAAAAATGTTTTATGAGAATAACAGGTGAGGAAACAAATACAATCAAGAATAATGATACAACATATCATGGGAATAAATTATAATTACTTATAAAACACAAAAAGAAAAACACCCTAATGATGTGAAATCACACAGATGGGTACATTAGATATACCAATAAGGTTAATCAAATCAATCAGTACAGGACTGTGCACAATTTCTCTGTCATTGAGAAATGGGAGAATATCCCAATCATCACTGAGACCTGATGGAATGCAGAGCACCTAATTTATAGATAATCCTACTTTCTAGTTGTTCAATTTCCTTTGCCTATCTTCCCCATGTAAGGGGGCTAGATCATGGTCTATACCCATGAAATGGAAAGTATCCAGGTTGTCTGCATGTCTAGTTTGCCAGTGGATGCCCACTGGGGTATTACTAGCCAGGTTTCCAATGGCCGCACATGTTCTTGTATGCATTCTTTTAGAGGGCAAGATGTCATACCAATATAAAGTTTCGAGTATGAACACCACAAGGCACAGACAACAAAGGATGTCTTGCACATAATAAATTGTTTGACTTCATGATAAATTTGATTAGAAGGACTGGTAAATTTTTTCCCTTGGGATGAGAATTTGCAAATATTGCAATTCCCACACCTGTAAACTCCAAATGAAAAATCACCCAATATATTCCTTTGTTGTCTATCCATGTGATGATAACTGTGCACAACTTTGTCCTTAATACTAGTACCTTTCTTATAAACAATTCTAATGCCCTCACAAGCTACAGATTCAAGGTCCTCATCAGCTAATAGTATAGGCCAGAATCTTTTTAAGGCTCCTGCCACTTTGTATGTCACAGAGTTATATTCAGTAATATGATTTACATTACTGGTGACATACACATCCTGAGCTTTAGGAACAATTAAATCATGTCTATTCTTCTCTTTCGCTAGTTGTAGGGTCTTGTGCAACAGGTTCGAGTCATACCCTCTTTCTATAACTCTCCTTGTGAGGTCTTCTGCCTGATGATCACATTTTGTGTCATCTGAACAGTTTCTTAGAGTACAGAGGAATTGTCCGTAGGGTATGCTACTTTTTAATGATTCGGGGTGGCAGCTCTCTGCCCTAAGCAGGGAATTACCTGCTATTGGTTTTACAATAACCTTCTGTTGTAATAGGGCCCTCAGGCTGACCTGTTAATAAAAGGTCCAAGAAAGAAATAGACCCACTACTACAAGTTGATGTAAAATGTAAATTAAAGTCATTAGAATTAAGCATATTAAAAAATTGTTCAGCTTCCTGTTCTGTACCCTCCCAGATACAACGGATGTCGTCAATAAAACAACCCCAATAATTTATCTAATTCGTGAAGGAGTTCTGTCTGTGATCATAAATCTGTATTTCTTCCCACCATGCAAGAAAAATATTCTCATAGGTGGGAGTTACTGCTGACCCCATAGCTGTCCCACAAATTTGATGATACTATTTGGTGCTAAAACAAAAATAGTTGGTGATCAAAACAATTTTTAATGCACTAATGACAAACTCAGGGTCCAAAGCCCCTTTGATATCATACTTGTCCTTAAAATATGAAACAGCATGCAGTCCCAAATGATGTTGGATGCTGGTATATAATGCAGTCACATCAGTAGTGAGCCATAAGTAACCAGCATCCCATGAAAGGTGCTCAAGTGCCTCCAGTACTGCCATGGAGTCCCTTAGGTATGAAGGTGTATTAACAACAATAGTTTGTAAGAATGCATCCAAAAACTCTGATAGGTTCTCTGTTAAGGAGCCTATAGAGGATAAAATTGGTCTTCCAGGCAGTCTCTGGGGGTCCTTATGCACCTTGGGTAACATATAAAATGTAGGGACTACAGGAAAAGTAGGACACAAAGAGTCAGATTCTTTCTTTGTGATATACCCTTGATGTTGTGAGTCATCCAGGAATGTAAGCAGCTGATGTCAGAAAATCAAAGTAGGGTCACCAGATAGAGCTTGATAGCTGTTAACATCACTCAATTGGTGAAGTATTTCTGATTCATAATAAATTCTTTTCCATCACGACTACTTTTCCACCCTTGTCAGTGGGTTTGACTATGATATTTTTCATTTTACTCAGTTCTTCCAATGCAAAACGTTCATCAGATGTTAAATTATTGTAGCCAGGTTTATACTCCTTACAGATTTTATTTGTTTCCTTCAAAATCAACGATTCAAAAGTAAGAATAGCTGATGATTGTGTTCTTGGATAAAAGGTGGATTTGGGAGGAAACTGCTTCCTTTGTTGCGTGAAATCCTGTTCAGTGCTGTCAGATTCCATGTCTGAAAATAATTCTAATGCTAATTCTGGATCCCTGTCAGGGGGAAGGAATTCATTTGGATCTGAACATATATGGCACGTATTTGAAAAACATCATTATAATTCTGTATTTCCATAGGTAATAAGATGGGCCCTATATTAGGAACCCTTACGGTATCTGGTTCCACTTGATTATTTAATAGAAACCCCATTCTCTTCTTTTTGTTAAAAAACTTCCTAAGATGCAATTTTCTGAAGGTTTTTTTCGAATCAACCTGTATCTGAAAAAAGTCAACTTTAGGGGTCGGTACAAAAGATAATTCTTTTGATAGCACACTGAGATGTGCTAAATTAAGTGGAACTTCAAAGATATTTATTACTGTTTCTTCCTGAGGTTGTGCTTGCCTTGTTGCAGATTTCTGTTGATTTTTTTTTTGTCTGAACTTGTTCTTCTCCTTGTTTTTTTGTTCCTTGTTTCTGTACCGGCAGTTGGATCACTAGTTTGGGAATTGCCCTTACACACCAGGCCTCTGCCTCTGAGGTCTGGGGGGCTTCCCGAGAAAGAGAGACAGTTTTTTGTTGCTCTTCTGTTGAGGGATGGGTTTTAGATCTCTGTTTCCTGTTCCTACTTAGTGATCTCCCCCTCGGATATTTTTCTGTGGTTGATCCCACTTATAAACTGTATTATTTGTGTAATCTGTTTGGTCTCTATTAAATTTATGTTGTTTCTTTGCTATAATGAATTTTTCATGTGTCTGGGTTCTTTGATTTAACTTTATGTTTAGATCAATTAATTCTTCTGTCTGTTCCTCAGTCAGTAAGTCTTCCTCAGTCTCTTCAATTTCCTGGAGGACTAGCTGATGTTTTAAAGTATCCTGATCCACTAATATCTTGATTAATGTAAAAGAACATAAGACCAATGCATTCACCCATCTTTGTTTATATGTGTCTCTTAAGAAACCTCCAGCAGGTCCATTTTCAATTCTTAATCCTTGTGGAATATACTGAGACTGAGTATATTTATCCAAGGAGATTTTGTTATAATACAAACTGATTTCAGATAGCTTGAGTTTCTCAAGTTTTTCAAACTTCTCCTTGATACTGTCAGAAAGGGGAAGCACCAAGGGAGGTTGACAGTGAAAATGCCAACCTCCCACACAGCGACGACACAATACCAACGCAGGTATTGTGCTGCCCATTCTACAAGTGTTTTCTGTGGGGGACTGTGCCTCCCACACCCCCCATGTGGGGGGCCATGCCCCCTGCACCCCCCAGACCTTAAGATTATCAACTACAGGTAGGAGTTGGTCCAGGGAGGGAGCAGGACACTGGGGGAAGTGAAACACAGAAAAAGGACCATTACAGCGATTGTCACTGTAATGGTCTTTTTTCGTGTTTCACCATCAGGGTGTCGACCTGAAGGGGTGCACTGGTCAGAAAGTTCTAGGTCCAATTCAGAATCCTCTGCAAAAAATGTCCCCAGCTTCCTCTCTGCATCTAACAGGTGCTCTAGTCCTAGTAAATGCAGGTGTTTCACTATTATCAGGTGTCTCTCCTGCTATCAGATTGTAGATGGTTTCAATCACCCATTCCTGAGCTATCAGAGGTCAGTGTTTTTGATGTAACTGTATTTTTTTTAGAACACATTGAACTCTGCACTACAGGAATAATTAAGGACACCAGGATGTTAAAAAATATAGTGAAACCTGATGATGCGGTAGAAAAAATAACCTAGTGACTCATACCGACTGACGCAGGACCTGTATCCCCAGGCTCTCACTCACACTAGATTGAGTATTTAAGTGTGTTCGATAGAAAGTCTCATAAAAAACCAAGATACCATGTAATATAGAATATCTCATACCAAACAGGCACTAGTGAAAACAAGAGTATTAGATAAACTCACCCAGTCCCTGTAATTCAAACATTAGACGATTATGATATTCTCCACATGTTCACCACATCTCAGTCCAGTGAGATAGTTCGAAATGAAAAGGTGCATAAACTGACGTGTAATGCCGTGCTGCCGTGCTGCCGATAAGGAAGAGGGACAGAGAAAGCAAAAAACAAACCGGCACTCAGCTCTACAGTCCATAAGTAAAATAAAGTTTTCAGTGAAGGAAAATTAGAAATAATAGCAATTGTTTTTACAGGCTAACCCTCCCCCCTCAACCTTTCAAACCTGCTTTAATCATGTTGAAAGCAAAAAACAAACCGGCGCTCAGCTCTGCAGCTATGCAGCAGTAAATAAACAAACAGGATCCATAAAACAAAAAGGTATACTATGCAAAAAGCATGCAAAAATAAGTGGATAACAAATAACCAGTGAACGAGGGACTGAGAGCAATAAATGAATTTAATACTCAAAGAAGTGAGAGCCAAGGGTAAGCCAGGAAAGAAAAAATCCCCGGTGCTTCGAATCAAAAAGAGTCTTCCTCAGGGGGGCAGTAGTGCTCAATTATGTGCAGCTTTAAATAATGCTGTGTACAGCTGAATTTAATGAAGCATTAGTTTAGGTGACCTTAAGCAAAACTGCTGACCTCCTGTTAGACACCAAATAGATACTTTATAACTTTTAAATTATTAATGCACATATAAATAATACTATTACATAAACCCCAATACCAATTCATATTACTCAAAATTATAAGTGCAAAAGACAATAAACAATGTTTAATATACGGATCGTGATTTTAATATTATACTAAAGCATACCTTTTTTTTCCAGTAATACTATCACTCTCAGAGTAATAATACCACACTTCGAGATTGATAATACTATCATTCAGGTCCTGTAATAGTATCGTTTAGGACCTGAACGATAGTATTATCAGGGAAAATAAACAGCGCAAGTGCAGAAGCGCCAAAATCATTCACTGTGCCAAATATCAATCAAAGATTCTCCGTCACAACGTATGTATTCATTGGCTCTCGAGGTTCCTACATGTCCAGAACCTCTCGATGGTATTACTCACCAGTAATACCCAGTGAGCTATCCATTATTCTCTATTTATATACAACTTGTATCAAAGGGGATACATAAACCCTCAAATCAACATTAATCAAAAAGGCAGTCAGATCATAATCAATAATTCTTCAAAATAAGTATTCAGTATTATTTCACTTTGAATTAGTCCAAGAGGAAAGGATTTTTTTCACTTAATGATAGAATAAATTACGTTTCTATACTGGTTCAGTCCAGATAAATACAGAGCCTGCCAAAATTTTTTTTTTTTTAATTCAAATGATGAGATGTCCAGGTAAAGTAAGATTAAGAATGGGCTTTCTTCTGATGAATCTGTATGAAAGATACAAAATATGTTTTATGAGAATAACAGGTGAGGAAACAAAGACAATAAAGGATAATAATAAAACCTAACATGGGAATAAATTATAATTGCTTATAAAACACAAAAATAAAAACACCCTAATGACATGACATCACACAGATGGGTACATTAGATATACCAATAAAGTTAATCAAATGGCTCTCACTTCTTTGAGTATTACATTCATTTACTGCACTCAGTCTCTCATTCACTGGTTATTTGTTATCCACTTATTTCCGCATGCTTTTTTCGCATATACCTTTTGGTTTTTTAATAATGTTGACTCTCTGAATCCATGTCCCCATTCCTCTACTAGTTAATACTGTTTCCAGTATTCCAGGTGTCAGCGTGGCTCAGTTGGTAGCACATCTGCCTCTGGACCAGAAGGTCGTGGGTTCTAGTCCCACACTGGGATTGGACTTGCACCTAAATCTCTGGCATCTGAGTGCAGTATTGGGGGGTGCTGTACTGCTGGGGTGTGCCGTCCTTCGGATGAGATGTTAAACCGAGGTCCCTTCTGCCCATCCTGGTGGGTGTCCAGGTGGAAGTAAAAGAACCCAGGGCACTCTTCGCAAAAGAGTAGGGAACATTCCTGGTGTCCTGGCCAACATTCCCCTTCTCATAAACCGGTTAATGCAATTATCCAGGCTGTGTGTGGGTGATGATGTGTGATATGGCTGCCACCACACATTTAGTCACTTCACTACCAGTCTAGCATTGCTTGTAAAGCGCTTTGGATGTATGAAAAGCGCTATATAAATGCTGATTCTTCTTCTTCTTCCAAGTTTAGCTGCATCTGATGTCTCATAACAAAGAAAAACTTGCCCAGTTTAACCCACTTTGAACTTTGTAGACACCAAGAATGATGAGGCCACATTCAGTTCTCATAGCCTTTTCCACATGCCATCAAAAATCTTCCATCCCAGTCGCAGTGACTAGCTAATGTTTTTATACAACCAAATTTGGATGTCTTTGTGCTGAAGATACCTTTTTTAGTGGTGCAAATGGACCAAATAGTATTTCCTGAATAACAGGAATTATAGGTTTCTCAAATATTCATTGGACCAATGGAGTAGTACACTGTTGGGCAAGCACTAGTCCATGAGAGTGCAAAGTCTCATAGGGCTTTGTTGGCCAGTTGTTGGCTGTTTCTAGAGCTCACAGCCAGGAACACAATGTAATCTCCTTGCATTGTTTTGGTAGAAGCAAGGAGACAGCTGATTCTGAGAGCTAGTTCTGCAGTTCTTCTGAGACTCTAAACTTGTTGAAGAAAACATTTGTTATTTGCTCCACAGGCTTTTGTTTCAGTAATACAGTCTAATTAATCAGCATTAGAAAAGTCAGGCTTGGCTTTTCCAACTGCATTTTGTGTTTGTGTCCCTTTGTAGCTGGGCTCAATTACAAGGACCAGGTGTGTGTGTGTGTGTGTGTCAAGTGACCCACACTCCTCCTCTGCTTTCAGTTTTACACAGCTCAGTGTGATTTTTTTACTGAAGCATATTTTCTATTTGCTCTAGCCTACAGGCTTTTATATCTGCAAATTCAGACTCAGCTTTCTGACTGCATTTTTGGGGGGACCTGTGTTGCTCAGTTTATTAACTGTGAGGGCTTTTTTGCCGATGTCCCCCTCTACGCTGCCTTCCTTTCACTTCCACACAGCACCAGGGTGATTCTTTTTTAAATAACATTTTTAGGGCTGATCTGCACAGCAGACCAATTCTGGCACGGGGTCAATATGCCGTGGTCAAAAACAATGCGGCAACAGTATCACATTGTCAATACAGTGTACACATCCACAGTGTTCGTTAAAAACACAGTGTTGTAATAATAGCGCACATCACAGAGAAAACATTGCTTTTTTTTGGGGGGGCCCTGCCTCCCCATTACAGGGGGCTGCACTTTCTGAGCCCACCCATATTAAAAAAAAACACCTCTGGGGGAGGCAACTCTTGGATGGGGAGAGACATGGGTGGGGGGAGAACTGTGGACTGCACAACAGTTTAAATAAAAGAAAAGAAAAAAACACAGGTAATCTGGGACCAGGACTCAAACCCCGGTCCATAGACACTCTACTACCAGCAGCTCTACCCTCTGAGACACAGCAGCTGCTCAAAGGATTGCCACCCAGAAGAGGTCTTATCCTCTGCATCACTGCCTCCTAGCCAGCAGCTACAGGGTTACACTACAGCTCCTTCACCAATTCTTCCATGTGATATTTTGTACCCTGTAGCTGTTTTACTGCACTCTCTTTATGCCGCATGGTTTTGCCTACAGCATTTTTCACACAACATATTGACCTGGTACCACCAGTTCCTATTAGAATTAAAGTCAGAAAGCGTTTTGTAGCTGTCCCATTGAAATGTATTGGGGGTCTGGGATATGCCTTGTTATGGCTGCCAGTTAGTATGTGGTGTGCCTTGTTATTGCCCTTTGCAGCTGTCTGGAAAATGTTGCTAACTTTTTGTCAACTGGAAGGTAAAGAGTGCATGAGAACTTGTTGAGCAAATAGTGCATGCTATAAGCAAGTGCAGTTGACCTAGACAGTACACTAAAGAAGGTTGTTTAGCCTAGCCACCCTCCCCTGCTGAGATGATAAGAATGGCAATGAATGAGCTCAGAGAAAAAGTACTAATAGTCTCAGTCTGCACACCTTTGTGAATGAAAAGTTAACCTTTATTTTCTAAAAAACAAAAACATGAAATTGCCTATTTAAAACTGTGAGTTTTCATGCAATTTAATTGTTGCAATGCAAAAGAACAAAAGTGGAGCTGTGGCATCATTTAATGCTTGCAGGAAGTAGGAATTTCTCCCCTAGCCTCCAGGTATAAAGAAAAAAAAAATAGCTGAGTTTCCAGTCACTCCAAGTAACCTGACCAGGGACTGGGAAAACAGAATGGGGTTAAGGTCAGTTGTTGGGAAAACAAGGGGCCAGGGAGGAGCTATTAAAAAAAAAACACTTAGCCAACATAAAAACTGTTTTAATTTTTTCACCATGCTTACTTACAAGGAGACATTATTTCTAGACTATCAAATCCCTTGCATGCTCACACTACTACTACTACACTGAAAACTGCCAGTGCAAGATGCTCTGGTGCCCAACCAATCCTGTCATAGAAACTTAGAATTTGTCAGAAAAGGCCCACTTGCCCCACCCAGCCTCCCTGATGTACACTGTCTTGTCTGTCACCACAGACCCTAACTGATCTCTGGTGACAATCCATCCTCCCTGCCTATTTACTAATATTCCAAAATGTTTATCCCATGAATGCTTGAAGCCTCTTACTGTTTTCACCTCCAAATGATCCACGGGCAGTCTGTTCCAGGTCTCCACCACTCTTTCAGTGAAGTAGAACTTCCTCACATCCCTCTTAACTTTACCCCTCCAGCTTCATTGCATGCCTGCTGGTTCTGATGTGCTTTCTCATTGAGAATATCCTCTTACACCCTGTTCATCCCCATGAGGTACTTGTAGGTCCTATCAAGTCTGCTCTTGCTCTCCTGTCTTCCAGGATGTACATGTTGAGATCCTAGAGTCTTTCTCTTCATAGGGCTTTTGATGCAACCCTTGCACCATATGTGTTGCCCTACTCTTTACTGTCTCAACCTTGCCTATGTCCTTTCTGAGATGCAGTTTCCAGAACTGGACACAATAGTCCAGATGGGTCTCACAAGCGAGCAATACAGTGGCAACACCACCTCTCTCCTCCTACTACAGATACCTATCTCTAGTCATCCAAACATTCCACTGGCCTTACCCACTGCTTTGTCACACTGCTTTGCCACTTTGAAGTCATCAGATATGATAGTCCCAAGGTCTCTTTCTTGCTGATTGACTGTCAGTGCATCTCCCCCATTCTATACTCAGTTCTGGGTTCATATGCCCTAGATGCATGATTTTACTTTTTTTTTTGCATTGAACCCCACCTGCCATGCTCCTGACCACTCCCCGAGTTTCCCAAGATCCCTATTCTTCACCCCACCAGCATATACACCTTATAACAGATTGTGGTGTATTCTGTAAATTGGCATATCTTCTCTTCCAGTTCTTAGCATTGAACCCCAGGTGCCATGCTCCTGACCACTCCTCAAGTTTCCCAAAGCCCCTACAGATTATCTCTGCCACATCCTGAGTGTCCACTCTATTACACTTTTTGATGTCCCCTGAAAAAAATCATACCTTCCCTTCTAGTTCTTCTTCAGTGACACTTATGAAGACGAGGAAGAGGACCGGTTCCAGTACTGAGCTCTGCAGCACCTTGCTGGTCACTCTCCCCTCTTAGAGCAAGTGTTGTTAACCATCCCCCTCTGTCATCTATCAGTTAATCAGTTCATTATCCTGGGAAAAAATGAAATATGTCCTTGTCCCCCCAACTACCTTACTGATCTAGTACTTTACAAAGCACAGTAGATAGATTCTGGTAGCACACCAAATATAGCATACAAGAGTTTAGTTTGAAATCATTACTTTGATACTCACTGTATCCTAAAGTAATTTACTGGGTGTAGGAGTTAGGTACTGGCAGCACAGGGAATGTAGAATAGAATAGAATTTCTGATCCCCAGCCAGGCCCAATAAGGGCAAAAGAAAATCTGGTTCCCTCCACCAAGTATCTGATGGGTTTGGTGCCAAACCCAGCCTGTCAGAGAAAAAAAAAATTCCACCTTCCCCTAACTATCTAATGAGTCCAGAGACCAATCTGGCCCATTAGGGAATAAATAAAAAATATATCCCCTTCCCCCCCAACAACCTGATGGATCTAGTGTCTCCCCATGACAGAATAAAGTAAATCTAGACCTCTCACCCAAAGTACAGTTCTTGATGGGTCCAGTGCCCAAGCCAACCTGTCAGGGAATAAAAATAAATATGTACCACTCTGCTGTCACACTGCTGCTGCTACCTGTGAGTGTGAACCTCTCCACCACTTCCAGCCTGCAGCACATATCATGGGAGACCAGAATGAGGGAGACTGACAGTATGCACTTCCAAAACTATAATCCCAAGAGTACTGGCTCCACCACCCGACTCTAACCTCTCTCCCTTTCTTTCTCTGCACTCTCCTTGACACATTAATGGGTTCAAATCACCACATGTGTGTCAACTCAGCATGCTGAGCAGTGCAGCACCTACCCCTTGGTCACCACCATTGGTTGACAGTGCCTATCAGAAGCAAAGTATTTTGGAGGGAAATGTGGATGTGGGCATTATCAGATTACCATCCTTGCCTCCTAGAGAATTAAAACAAATCTGCCCTTCTCTCACCTACTGTACCTGATGGATGTGGTGCCCAAACATGCCTGTCAGGGAAAAGGAAGGTGTCCTTCCCCCAACTATGACAGATTCAGTGCTTTATAAAGCATAGGAGATAGTTTCTGGTAGCAGAGTGAATGTAGAATATAAAATAATATTGTTTCATATAATGATTTTCATACACACTATATCCCAAAGTGTTTTACAAGGCACAGGAGTTCCATACTGGTAGAGCAGGGATTGTAAAATAGAACAGAATATCCAACCTGGCTCAACAAGGAAGAAAAAAATCTGGCTCCTTCTTCTAACTACCCGATTAGTCACGTATCCACCAGGCCCATCTGGGAATAAGAAAACCATCTGACCTCCTCCCAACTACCTGATGATATTGGTGCCCAACCCAGCCTGTCAGGGAAAAACAATCTGTTCCTCTCCCCCACAAAAATGACAGGTCCATAAGGTACATAAGTGCAACTGAAGAGTAAGTAGGTATTTCTGGTGAAATTAAGTAAAGTTTAAACTGCTGAAAAAAATTAACATTAACGAGGGAATTGTACCTCTAACAACAGGCGAGATAGCAATGACCTGTATAATATGTAATAATATTAGTCTAGAGACAAGCACTGGATTTGATGGACTGAAGTGCAATCAGTGCAGGGAAATAGCTGTATTGCAAGCTAAAATCAAGGAACTTGAATAACAAATCCAGGTGTTAACCAATGAAAAGGCTACTAAGGCCTTAGAAGCACAGGGGAAGTCCAACATGAACACGTACAAATCCTCAAGTAATAGTAGAAAAACAAATACTACGAGAACATGATAGTGATACCAAAACTGAATCAGAATGGAGCCCTTTCTGTAACCAAAATAAATGTAAGAAAGGAATAAGGGCCATGAATTTTGAATTACCAGTACACAATAGGTTTTCCCCTTTACAAAATAATCTTGGGGTACAAGTAGAAGCTGGTTAGGCTATTATTCAAACAGAGCATAGTTTCAAGGAGCATAATATAACAGAGGTTCCAACATGCTCTACCAAACATTACTGAGTCTGAATGAAATATTGACTGCCCAGTGGCTAAGGCTGACTCTCATTTTGGGGGAACAAAATTAACAAAAATAGCATTGCAGATTAACCCCCCTTGGTAAATTAAATGTTTAGAACATAACAAACTACAGTGACAATAGAACTGCTACACATAATCCCTGTATCTGTCCAAGCAATGACAGTATCAATAAAGTTCAGCCTATAGAGAATGAGTCAAGCACTACATCACAAATAGAACATAATAGTAATACTGCATCAAACCAAGATAAGACTATTGTTGGTGATATCATGGATACAACTGAAACAGAAAATTTCTCCCAAGACAAATCTTTGTTTTGGGAGATTCAATCTTATAAAATATGTAGATGGCTATTTATGCAAGGATGATAAAATTAACAGTACTTGTATTAGTTATGGAGGGCTTGGATTAGAGACATTGAGTGAATGATCCCTACGATATTAAACAAACTCTAGCCAGAGCCAATAGGACTGTGAAGAGTTATCAAATGATCAAAGTTATTTTCTTGTTGGTGCCATATAGTGATGTTTAGTCACAATCATCAAAAACTGGCATGCTGCTAATGCTGTCCTTTTGAATTTATTTAGTCAGAATACATGCTGCTCTGTGTGTGTTTATGAGTGTGTGTGTACCCATAGGAATGAGATAGCTCACAGACTGCAGCTGTACTGTTTGTAATCTGACACTGTAGTCCGACTTTCAGAAGTTTAGTAAATTCCAGACAACAAATAATGAGTTGTCCCCTAGGTTGCTGAAATAAATAGAATAAATCTATTAGACTGAGCTGGACAGATGATAGAAACAGCAGTTTAAAAAGGATGTTTTTGTTACTATCCTGAGAAGTTCTCAGGTACAATACAGTAGCATCCCCCCTCCTGTCAGATGCCTTTAACATAGATCAGGAAATAGCAAACATCAGAGGGAGAGTGCACTATTTTGCAACTTTGGAGAAATACTTCCAAATGTCCAAAAAGGGACTGCCATGATCAGACATTTTAGAGCTACAACCTGATCCCAATAGTGCTGTAGGTTCCACCCACAGCCCTTAAAATGCAGGCTCAAACCCTTTAGTGGTTCTGCATGTAGGAACCAATGACATCAGAAAATTCTCTGTGAAAGACATAAAAAATTATTTTAGGTCCTTGGTCCAATGTCTGAAAAGGCGCAACTGTGAAATCTGTATTTCTGAAATAATGAAATTGCATATTCTGGAGGAAATATATTATAAGACCCACCCGCCATTTCCCCAACATCCAACAGAAGCACCTCAACCGCTGAAGGTAGTTGGTCCAGGAGGTTGGCAGGTGGTTAGAAAGGGCAAATCAGGTGCCCCATCACTCGATGCTCTCCAACATATCACCTCCACAAACCATATAAAAACTACAAACAGGTATCTGTCTCTATCTCCAAAATCAAACAAAGGGGCAGAGGATGCTGCAGAGCAGGACACTGCAGCACAGGAGCTAGCACAACAAAACTCACCCAAAACAAGAACCAAAACAAAAAAAGCAAAAAGGAAATCAAAAACACTTCTGACCATAGGAGATTCCATGATTCCGGGAGTTGATACCCACTTCCAGCAAGGGGTAATGGTCAGATGTCTCCCAGGTACATCAGCATGGAGAGACACTGACCACATTGCTAAAATCATGCAGGAAGCAGGAGAAAACATCAACATCCTGGTACACATAGGGACTAATAATGTCACCAGCAAGTCAGTTGTGGAGACCAAGGAACACCTGACCAGGCTGGGTGACAAACTGTCATCCATTTCGTCCAGCATTTCCTTCTCTGAGATCCTGCCAGTCTGAGAGAGGGGGGCAGATGGACAGATAGTCAGAGAAGGGGAGAGAAGGGAGCTAAACATGTGGTTCAAGGTCTTGTTCCAGGAAAAAGGACACACATTTGTAGGTAACTGGCAACAGTTTTGGGAGCGAAAGTTCTTCAAATTCAATGGACTGCATCTGCCTAAGGAGGGAGTCAGTGCATTAGGGCAGAAGTTTGACGTCTTTGCAGAATATTTAAACTAGCAAATAGGGAGAGGGGTGCAGCACCCGATACGTTGAATGGGAAGAACACCCTTCCCCCCTCAGCTAGTGATCAAACAGGAGTTCAGCGTGTTTATAATTCATTTGCATCACCAGGTAAGGAAAAAGATCTGGCTCCCCATATGATGCACAGGGGAAATGGCGGACCTCACCCAACAACTAATACACCAAAATCTGGCCAATGGAAAATCATGTACACAAATGCTTGCAGTCTAGAAAACAAGATCCCAGACCTGCAAACAACAATGACATACTAAAATGGACATAGTAGCCATTAACGAGACATGGTTCACCAGTAGCCACAGTTGGGAGACTTCAGTACATGCCTATGTACTGTTCAGAAGAGACCGAGGTGCAAAAAGGGGTGTGGAATGGCCCTTTATGACAATGAAAATATCAAAGCTACAGATATTCAGAACACACATAAGGAACCAGAAGAATTGTAGGTCACCATGAAAACAGGAAATGGGACAGCCATATGAACTGGGGTTTTCTACAGGCCACCAGACCAGGGGGAGGACATAGACACATTACTGTTAGAAGATATACAAAACATGACAGCTAAAGGGGAGGTTCTGATAATGGGAGACTTCAATATGCCAGATACAGATTGGTCAATATTCTCTTGGCTCCCTGATTAACTCTATACTCAGAAACCAGACCCCTTCAGCACTCGCAACATTGCTGGTGCCTCAAACCTCCTCCTATAGACTGCGATCGGTAGATAAATCCCTGCTGAATGTACCTAGATGCAAAACATCAAACGGCTCTGTTGCCTTCAATCAGTCTGCTCCTAAGCTTTGGAACTCTCTCCCCCAAGCACTTTGAATATCTGGATCCCATGACAGCTTCAAAAAGGAGCTGTGCTTATATCTATCCCTTGCTGATCTCTGCACTTGTTTTAATCCTGCCTAATCCACTCACCCACCAGATGCTGCCTGGCCTAACTTTAACCTCCCTACCTCAAAGCACTTCTTACCCTTACTATCTCCTTGAAAGCTAATCTACCCCAACTCCCCCTTACACACCAAAGTCTTGTTTCAGAGGCCATGATAATGCATTCTGCCCAGTCAGGAATTTGCCCTTGTCTTGTTTCACTGCCTATTTGAATCTTCATTGTTGTGACTAATTTGAACAATATTTCTTTGCTGCTATGTTGTGGTATCTCTTCCTAGACTGTGTAGGTTCTCTCTGCCTAAAAATTCTATGTGAATTGCATTGATTGTTGTTGTCCTGGCTGCATGTATTCATTACTACTAACTGTTTTGACCTATGCTATTGTAACTTCATTGTACTCATGCTATGTACCTGTCTTTGATTGTTGTACTCTCCCGGGTCATGCCTGAAAATAGTCATTTCATGGCTAGTGTACCTACCCAGTTAGCAAAAACTAAATAAATAAATACCAGCAGGAACATCTGCCAGAACTAGACACATAGTGGATTCCCTGCAAGGAGGGGGGGCTCAAACAACTGGTAGAACAACCCACAAGAGATAGGGCTATCCTAGATCTAGTACTGACTAATGAGGAAAGGATCACAGATCTCCAGGTAGAAGGTCACCTGGGGGTCAGTGACCATCACATGGTATGGTTCAATTTGGCCACTAGAACTAAAGTATCCCATTCTAATGCAAAACTATGGGACTTCAGAGGAGCTGACTTTGATAAGATGGCCAACAGAGTTAAGCTAGCCCTGGCAAGAAGAAATACAGGTGAGAGGTTACAGGCAAAGTGGGCAAGCTTTAAAGATGCAATACTTGAAGCAACATCCCATTGTGTTAGAGAGAAAAGCAAGAGCAAAAGAAGAAGGAAACCACAATGGTTCTCAAAAACAGTAGCAGAAAAGGTCAGAGCCAAAAGGCTGGCCTTCAGGAAATATAAGGGAATGCAGCGGGTTGAAGATAAGGAGGCATACCAAATTTCCCTAAGGGAAGCAGGGAAGGCAGTAAGGCAGGAAAAGGCCCAAACCAAGGAAACACTAGCATGGACAGTAAAAGAAGGGGGACACAACTTTGTATAGATACATTAGTGAAAGGAGAAAGTCCAGAGGGGGTATTGCTAAGATCAAAAGGGATAAGAAGGAGTGTGAGGAGAGGGCCAAGAAAAACGTCTATCCTAAATAGATACTTCTGCTCAGTATTTACTGAGGAGAACGTAGAGCAGGGCCCACAGCTCAGCACCATGGACACAGGGGAAGGGAAGTATGCACTAGTCCCTTCACAAATGAAAGGGTCCTACAAGAGCTCACTAAGCTGAAGGTAGACAAGATAATAGGACATGATGGCATACATCCCAGGGTACTAAAGGAGCTAAGGATGGAACTAGCAGAGCCATTATCAGAACTGTTTAGTGCATCTCTGAGTACAGGAGAGGTCCCAGAAGACTGGAGAAGGGCTCATGTGATCCCGCTTCACAAGGGTGGCAGCAGGGAGGGAAAAAAATAATTCTAACTGAAGAAGAAATTAAAACATTGGGATTAGGTCTTTCTTATTCAATAACCACTCAATTGAACAACTTTCAATTATTTGCTGACTTACAGAGGTTTTTCCAAAATTTATGTCTACAAGCACAATTTGACAATTCTGATATAAGCAACCCAGCAAAAATTTAATTAAAATCTGCCATAGGAACACACTCCACCTACATGCCTCCGACAGGAACTAATAATGCAGTTGAAACATATATTGACACAGTTCAAAAAGCTATTGAAAAAATGTGTGAAAATGTTAATGCTTATTATAAACAGAGTAACTTAAAAAAACAATCAGAAATTATAAAAAGATTTGAGGATGATCAAGAATTAATTATAAAACTGGCAGATAAAGGAGCAGTCATTGTCCTAATAAATTTAGACCAATATAGATTGATGTGTAAACAACTTTTGGATGTACAACAAAATTATCGGAAATTATCAGGAGATCCAGTGAGAGGAATTGCCACTAAACTTTATGACTTACTAGAAGAATTTGTGAATTTTGGGTGGTTGTATCAATGGGAGGTAGAGTTATTGACATGTGAAAACCCATGAGTTCCCATTTTTTATGCACTTCCAAAGATCCATAAAGATGAAATAAATCCACCCAGAAGATCCATTGTCTCTGGAATGGGATCTATTTTAGAACCAATATCAAAATACATTGATTTCTACATTCAAGACCTAGTTCAACAAACACAAACATACATTCAAGACACCTCTCACATTTTACAGCTTTTGGAACAGATTAATTCTAATCAAGTAGTGACAGAATGAACAGTTTTAGTTACAATAGATGTTAAAGATTTATATGCATTTATTCCCCACATTGAGGGGGTTGAGGCCCTTCATGAACTTTTGGAGCTAAGACCAGGTGACCAGAGACCTAGAGCAGCACTGATCATGGAATTGGCTACTTTTGTTTTGAATAATAATTATTTTAAGTTTGAAAATGACTTTTTGGTCAAAAAGAGGGCACGGCAATGGGAAGTAGCATGGCCCCAGGGTATGCCAATGCATACATGTATAGCTTTGAATGTAAGTACATTTTAGACAATAACAACAGAGATGGATACTGTAACCAAAATATTCTATTCTGGAGGCAATTTATTGGTGACATATTCCTGCTGTGACAAGGTGAAGAAAAAGATTTAGAAAATTTTCTAACATATTTAAACACATGTGATGTGAATCTGAAATTTAAGGCAGAGTATAGCTTACAAAAAGTAAACTTTCTAGACATTAAGATCCTTAAGGTAAATTGTAACTTAGAAACAAAGATCTTTCAAAAACCCACTGACAGGAATACTATTCTACATAATTGAAGTTTTCAACCAACAAAATTGAAAGAAAGTATCCCTTTCTCACAACTACTAAGAACAAAAATAAATTGTAGTGTTGATTATCAAACAGAAGAAAAAATCACTTGTGACAGATGTAAATCGAGGGGGTATCCTACAAAAATCATTAAAGCAGCTCAGCATAAAATAGCTAACATTTCTAGAGAAGCATTACTAACTAAGGATGTTAAGACTGATGCCTCAACACAAATTCAACGAATAACCTTCAGTACAACACATTGCAGGGAAATGCCTAAAATAAAACATTGGAGAATTTTACAAAACTCCCCAGAAACACAACTAATATTTAACAGCAAACCGTTTATTATTTCGAAAAAAGGCACCAAGCTTTGAACAGAAACTAGTTAGGGCAGTGCATAGTAATAAGGAAACAGAATCTGGACAACTATTATTAGGACTACTGAAAAATGGAATGTTCCCATGCAATATGTATATTGAATGTGGAAACACTTCCAAAAAAGAAGTGTTTCAACGCCCATACGCAGGAAACACTTATACCATTAAACAACATATAGATTGTAATTCAGTTGGGGTTGTCTATCTATTACAATGTCCCTGTGACAAGTTATATGTTGGACAGACATCACAAGAGATTAAAAAACGTATATCTGAGTATAAAAGTAATATAAGAACAAAAAATGAGAAATCTCTAGTGGCTAGACACTAATGAAAGAGGGCATACTGTTATGCAGCTTAGCTTCTGGGGAGTTGAGAAAGTTTAATAACCAAATAGGAGAGGTGACTACCAAAAAGTTTTGGAAAAGAAAGAAACTAGGTGGATATATGAACTTGGCACTTATTATAAAGACTGGGGACTTAATGAGGAGATTAAATGGCAAGCATGTTGGTAAACGCTTTAGTTTGGTAAAATACCATATGATTTTTGTAACTTCATTTTTATAGACCTTGTTTGAATGCTCATTACCCCTATCTTACAGGTCTTTGCCCCCGACCACTGCCCCCTTTCGTAATTCTCTTCTGTATATTATGAGTAATCCTTAAGTTAAGAGTGAAAGGCGTGAGGCTTTTCCCAGTGGACATGATGTTTAGGAGGCACATTAACAATGTACTATATGGGAATTCAAAAAATCTTATGGTTTTACTTAACATCCATTTTACTTGTGCCATTAATACCCGTGTAAAATGAGTTTACTTTAACCAATTGGTTACCTAGTAACAACGCATTTTGCACTGGCCTATGACATTATAGCACTAGACACACGGGTATAAGAGGGCAGGACAACACCAAGCCTCTTGCTGCCACTAAAGGTTTACATGTCACTCACAAGTTGAATTTAAGTAAGTAAAATGTGTGCTCCCATATTCTTTTAAACATTTCATACAACATGCATTACGATATGAAATGAGCACAGTTGACAACGTATTTCTTTATATTTTAAGAGAAGTGATGCACGTTGTTATACTCGAGTGAGTTTGTTTACTTGGAATGACGCGTTTCTTGGAAATGATCCTAGTTGGTAAAACTTTTATCATCTAACAATGAATGAATATAATGTTATGTACACAGCTGTACCTAAATAAATTTGCACATTTAAAACTATGTCATTACCTGAAATTAGTTGAGTCATTAGAATTTTTTTTATATTTAAGAGAGCTTTAGCAAACTAAAGAATGAATATGATGCTGTGCACGTTGTTGCATTTGAGCCACTTTTTACCATTTAAAATGAAGCAACAACAGATAACGCCTGACTATATTAACACTAGGAGGCAACAGAATATTGCACAGTGCCCATTTTAGAAGGTAAATGCAGGGTGGAAAGTGGTTTATGGAAGGTGATTAATATCGCTAAAACTTTAATAATATGATTTGTGACAATGCTGCAACAGGTTTTGACAACAGTTTAACTTTGATTTAAATATATTTTAGATTTGGAGCAGCCATTCCTATAAAGTACATCTTGTTTAAATGGAAACAATATGAGATTTAGGAAGAAAATGTTGTAGGTAAATTAGGATCTTTATAATATATTTTTGGAAAAAACTAATAACATCTTGATGGGATTATAACGAAGTATATGTTTTCTTTAGAAAAAAGGTTTCTTCCACTGAACATAAAGAATTATTCAAAAAAAAATCAATTGGAAACATAACAGGTGGAAGAAAAAATGCTCTTTTAAATGATAACATGATATTTCATATTTAAAGAGACAGTGTATCATTATTTTTACTTTTCCATCCCCTTTTTTCCTTACTTTTTTCTTATTTTCAACTTTATAACACAGTGGATTATATAAATTAGATACAGGTATAAGAAGTGGCACGTAGAGACAAGGCGTGGCCAGTTACCTAATGGATAGCCATTTTGGCTAGTAAAGATTTGTTTGGCATGAGTATCATATATTGATGGGATCACTTTCTAATATTTATTTTATAATACATTGAGTGAAAAATTCATTAGAATGTGGTGGTGGGACTTTTAAAATTATAAAAAACATGTTAGTTGCATTTAAAAATATTTTTTGTGTAAAAAATGTTTTATATGAATGTATGATCAAAAATAATTTTATCTTTCTTTATATTTATTTACTAGTCCCCCAGAAGAAGCCTTAATATTGGCAAAACATTAGGGAACAGCAAAATATGTTTTGAAATAAAGAAAAAAGAAAATTAAACTTTATTTGCATCTTGTTTGTACCTGAGATGGTAATACCCATGTATGGTGGTAGCAGGGAGGATGCATGGAATTACACACCAGTCAGTCTTACTTCAGTAGTGGGCAAGATTATGGAGGCACTCCTTAAGGAAAGGATAGTGTAACACCTGGAATCCATAGGAGCACAGGATCCAAGACAGCATGGGTTTACAACAGGAAGGTCCTGTCAAACTAATCTCATAGATTTCTTTGACTGGGTAACCAGAGTGGTGGACCAAGGGGGAGCAGTCGATGTCACCTACCTTGACTGAGGCAAAGCTTTCGATACTGTTCCGCATAAAAGATTGATTAATAAGCTGGGTAGGCTCAGGGTGGGTCAGAAGTTGGTCAACTGGGAGGCAAACTGGTTGAAGGGCAGAAAATAGAGAGTGGTGGTAAATGGTATACAGTCAGAAGAGATGCTAGTCACAAGTGGGGTACCTCAGGGATCAGTCCTGGGGCCAGTCCTCTTCAATATCTTCATCAGTGACATTGCAGATGGACTGGAGGATAAGTTTTGTCTGTTTGCAGATGACACCAAGATCTGCAACAGAGTAGATGATCCAGATGGGGTGGGCAGAATGAGAAAAGATCTGGATAAACTGTCAAAATGGTCAGAAGAGTGGCAGATGGAGTTTAACACAAAGAAGTGCAAGATCATGCACATAGGGAAGAGAAACTATGAAGCCACCTATAGGTTAGGAGGGGAGTTGTTGGCAATCACAAGGGAAGAAACAGACTTGAGCATCATCATCACACATAACCTGAAATCATCCAAGCAGACCACTAAAGCAGTAGGTAAGGCTAGAGGGATGTTGGGATGTATTAGTAGGGATATCTCAAGTCGTAAGAGGAAGGTAATACTCCCTCTTTACAAGACACTGGTTAGACCCCATCTGGAATACTGTGTGCAGTACTAGAGGCCACACCTGCACAAGGACATTAACAAAATAGAGGCAATCCAGAGAAGGGCAACCAAAATGGTGCAGGGACTGCATCATAAAACATATGAGGACAGATTAACAGAACTCTGTATATATACCCTACAGCAAAGGAGGGAGAGAGGTGATATGATCGAAACATTCAAACATCTTAAGGGTATTAACAAGATGAAAGGGTCTAACATGTTTCAATATAACAAAAATAGCAGGACGAAAGGACACAGTATGAGATTAGAGGGAGGCCGATTAAGGGGGAATGTGAGGAAGTTCTTTTTCACAGAAAGGGTGGTGGATGCATGGAACAGCCTATCTCAGGAAGTGGTGGATATGAATACAGTGCAGGGCTTCAGACAGGCATGGGATAGGCATACAGGAGCAATAAAGATGAGTATGAATAGATAGGCCATTGACAGAGAACAGGCCTATGGCACATTCAGAAGGTAGAACAAATGGGCAGACTGGATGGGCCTTGCTGTCCTTATCTGCCGTCAACTTCTATGTTTCTATGTATGTTACTCCCAGTCCCCAGAGCCAGCTGGTCCAGAAATAAAAAGATCAAACAAACAAATGAATGGCTCAGGAAGTGTTTACTGAAAGAAGAAATGAGATGCATAACCCATTGGGAAACTTTTGCACACAATACCAGTTTGTACAGCTGGGATGGCTTGCATCTCAACAAAAGAGGTAGCTCACTACTAGGAAAAACCCTAATCAAAGAGTTCACTAACTGTTTAAACTAGAGCGCCCTGGTCAAATGGGTCCCCAAGACAAACACCCCCATAACCCCAAACAAGGTTTAAGAATTATGTTGACTAATGCTAGGAGCCTGACTGCCACCAAATTAACTGAGCTAGCATCAACCAGAGTGCAGAAAAGCCTAGACATAATTGAAATAAATGAGACATGGTGGGGTGATACCGTTAAATGGTTTAATAGTATACCTGGATTTAAACTGTATAGCAAAAACAGACCTGAAGAAATGGTGGGGGGTCTATAGATATGTGAAGGACTGTATTAAATAATCTGAAATTGAACTTCAGGATGCTACACAAATTATTGAGGGATTGTGTGTTCAGATCGAGCACAAAAATTGAAAAAAAACTGTTAATAGGAAACATCTATTGGCTGCCTTCAGCAAATAATGAATACAATCAGACTTACTGAAATAATGTCATATTTGGCACAAGATAAAGAGATCATTATTGTTGGAGATTTCAATCTGCCAGGGATAAATTGGAAAAAGCTTACAACCTGTTCTAAGGCTGAAACACTCTATCTAGAGATTTTCCTGAAAATTGGCCTAGAATAAGTCATTAATGAGCCAACCAGAGGGAAAAAATATCCTGGATCTGATCCTATCCAATATTCATGAGGATATTACTGCGGTAGAAATAACCCCCCAGTTGGGAAGTAGCGATCACTTTTCCCTCTTGTTCAAAATTAGGAAAAGGATACAACATCCAATGCCAGTCTGCATACAGATATAACTATCCTTGACTGGCCAGAACCATCGTCTCTGCCGGCTGAGAGGCTGCTGCAGTTCTTTAATTTCTTTGCTACTCCGTCTCCTTCTGGACTTTAAGCTAATGTTACATACTGGTTGTGGTACTGGTTAAGCCTCTCCAGATTGTCCTGTGAATCCTAATTTAAATGTGAACCTAAGCTTCTTTACAGCAATTTTGCACTGCAAGGGTAGTGTGAAGTACAAGTTCTTTTAGGCTGCAGGTTTGTAGATTTTAAAGTATTACAGCTCTCTTTGTTTTAAGGTCCAGTGCTCATCTACCCTGGAGCAGAAACTAACTTTAAAGTGATACAGTTTTTTCTGTTTAGACTAGATTTCATTTGGGTCACAGCTGTAAGCTTTGCCCTGCAAATAATCCAATTTCTGCTTCACTTTCTCTCCTACTGTCTCCTCCTTGCTTGAATTTTTATGCCCACCCACCTCCCACACCTCCAGCCTTTATTAAATACTTTCCCCCCCCGGCACCAACCCTATGCAATCTTCTTCCTTCCTTCTCACTAACATTGCAACTCCACTTAAAGATACAGAGTGCAGCTATTAGAGCTAACACTTGTCCTGTCCTCCCCTTAAAGACATCTTCCTTTTTAGGTCACCGCCAAACTGTAAGGGTATACATCTGCCTGTAAGGCCAGGTTTACCCCCTAGCTCTATCACATCTTAATTTCTTTTACTTTCCTCCCCCTTCCAAGACCCTGCTTGCTGTGCAACCACCCTTTTCCAATCTTGGACATGGCAAGCAGACTAATGCTAATTCTTATACTCCTGCCCACTCTCTGTTTGCAGCCACTGAATGACCCTAAATCAGCTGACCCTTTTATCAAAGAGCACCCCATGGCAACATCTATAGCACTATAACATCCATGCATAGCTGTGGCCCACGTGCCAACTGCATGCCTAGCAACACAGCCTGGCCTACCTGGCCTAGAAAGCATCCAGCTTAGCCAGGGCTTCCCTCTTCCACAGTACTGCCTAAACTGGCCATTCTCTCTGATAAGCATGCAGCTCGAATGAATCCACAAAGATAGCACAAAGCTAGTCTTAAACACTGTAAAAGTTACCTGGTAAGATTGGTACTCCTGTTACTACTGCTCTCAGGCAACATCCACCCTAATCCCGGACCCCCTATGTTTTAGGGGTCGAGTGCACTGAAACCAGTCACCTTAATCTTTGAGTCACTAAACATCCACAGCCTGACAGCAAAGTTTGACAACCTTCAAGCCTGGGTAGCCCTATATAATCCAGAAGTACTGTCTGTGGTAGAGATATGGCTCACTCCCAAGATCCCCGATGGAGCCATCAGTCTACTGGGCAATTCAATCTTTAGGCAAGATTGTAAATTTAAAAGAGGTAGCAGCTGTACAATCAACCTTAAGGACAGCCTTCAGGGCATAGTCCTGAATTTACCCAGCCTAGGGTCGTTCACCCAGGCCCTTGCCATAAGGTTTTTCTTGGGGCCCACAACAAAACTGTCACAATTCTAGCTGTCTACATCCCCTCAAAGAACTCAGAACAAGGTCTCCATACTGTCATAGACTGTCTTGGAAGCCTAATCCTAAGCTCTAAGGTTATACTCCTAGGTGATTTCAATATTAATTGGCTTGCCCCTGAAGCTAACCAATTCAGGGATGCAATTCAGGCTATCCACTTTACCTAGCTCATTGAAACACCCACTAGGACTAACTACAGGATGTGCAATAGTACTTTGATTGACTGGGTGCTCACCAACTGACCTGAGCATGCCTCTAATGCCTCGATCCTCCTGGACGACATCAGTATCCATTCCCCGTCATGTTCAGTTGGGCTAATAATTTCTCCAAACTGCCTCCTAGAACAATCAACAGCAGGGTTCTCAAACCTGGTCATGTTGACCACTTCAAAATGAATCTCCTCAATGCTGACTGGTCCTCTGGTTTTGAGGCTTCCGACGTTGATGACATGCTCGACCATTTCATCCTCCTCTTTAATACAATCTGTGACACCCATGCTCCCATAAAAATGCAGAAGATCAAAGGCTACTTTAACCCCTGGATGAGCCCTGATACCCTTGAGCCAATGAAAAACAGATACCACCTCTGGCATATAGCTAGGGCCACTGGCAAGCAGTCTGATATCCTGAACTACAAATGTGCGAGGAACAATTGTACCAGGACCATCCGATTAGCCAAAAATGTATACTATAAAGATGCTCTAACCAAGAACTGGCACAAGCGCAAATTCTGGGCTAACCTAAATGAGGTCACCGGGCAAGAACCCAAAACCATGCTCTGCATTGATGACTCCCCCATCCTTGACCCTAAATCTATCACCAACACCTTTAACAATGCCTTCACTGACTTGCAGCATGTTCTCCCCACCGACTTCTTCTCCCCCACCATCCCTGTTGCACCCATGCAATCCCCATCGCATCCCCCCTTTCACTTCAAGACTATTACATTTGGAGAAACCAGGAAATATTTGTGCAAAGTGCTTGGGAAGGGGAGATTCAGTAGTGATAACTTCGACCTGAAACTAATCTCACTCTCACTTGAAGAAATCCTGCCTCCTCTCACCCATATCCTTAACCTCTCACTCCATCTCACAGTATCCCCCCCAAAAAATGGAAGGCTACAGTGGTCACCCCTGTGTACAAGAGTGGGGACCGTGCCTTCCCTGGGAATTATAGACCCATCTCTATACTACCACCACTCTCGAAGTCCCTTGAATGAATCGTTGCCCACCAACTTGTCAATTATCTGGGCAAGCACATGCTCCTATGCACAGAGCAACATGGCTTTAGGGCTGGGCATAACACCACTACAGCCCTCCTGGAATTCACAGGCTTCATCCACAAATCCCTTGATCTTGACCAGCTAGTCGGGGCTATCTATATTGACCTAACAAAGGCCTTTGGCACGGTCAACCGTGCCCTCCTAGTTGACCAACTCACTGCCATAGGCCTTGCCCTGAGGCAGTTGCATGGTTCTGCAGCTACCTACACTACCAAACACAGCAAGTCAGGATAGATACCTTTCTCTCTGACACCAAGCCTGTGTGCTCAGGCATTCCACAGGGGTCAGTACTGGGCCCCCTCCTCTTTAGCCTATTTCTGAATTGCCTCCCCCTAGCCAGTCAGTGCCGTATCCTCCTCTACGCGGATGATCAGGTTACCTTTTCTAATAGCTCTGACCCCACTGCTCTTGAGCAACAGCTACAACATGACTTCACCAGCTTTGAGTAGTGGTTCAAAAATCATAAATTGATAATGAACTACAAAAAAACAAAAAACATGTTGTTCGCCAGCCTTAAGGACAAGCACAAAAGCTACCTGCTATCAATATGTGATAGGGGTGGTATTCCTCTTGAATGTGTTCATCACTTCAGATATCTTGGAATTACTCTTGACAGCTCTCCTACACCCTCCACATAGACATCACAGCTAAAGCAATCAACAAATGCTTAGGGCTACTTTACCACCATAGGCAGATCCTGACCCCTGAAGCCCTCAGCATAGTGGTCCACAGTTCAATGGGTTCCCTAGTGGACTATGGACTGCCGATATATAGCTCTGCCACAGATACTGCCCTCTGACATATAAAAACTGCCCTTAACAATGCCTGCCGGCTCACCTTAGTGGCATACCCACTAACCCACACCTGCGATCTCTGTGCAAAGGCTCACTGGCTAGCGCTCTTTGGTCGCTTAAAATATCAATCCTGCCTCCTGGCCAAAAAGATCTGCCTTGGTCAGCACCTGACTGGGGTCCAACAATTTCTAGTTTCCAGCACTAATCCCAGGCCCACCTGAAATTCGGAACTGTAGTCCTTCCTGACTCCGAAATGTCAGACATCTCAAGGACAAAGGTCCTTTGCCTATTGGGCACCATTGTGGTTCAACTCCCTCCATGAGAACATTATTAGCCTGCCCACTCTGTGGACCTTCAAAAAAGCACCTAGCAAAGGCATCTCCTACCATCTGTCCTTCTGCCAAGCAGACCTCTCTCTCTCTCTCTCTTGGACACCCTGCACTTGGGGCTCAACCCTCCGCCCCCTGTCTCCAGCACTTCTATGCACTAACCCCTTTGTGTTGCTGACAACTAACAGGCTCCCTGTTGGGCACAGTTATTTAGTCTGTTCCTGTATATATCTGACTGTGTTTACCTATTCCAGTTTTAGTTTTCACTGTATTTTTTGCATTCCTTTGTTTAAAGACCAAATGTACCTAAATGTTCTCATTCTAATTCTATTGCCTTGTTTGTCTCAATCCTCTATATAATCACCTACTTGTTCTAAATGTACTAACGTGGAACCTATTTAAAGAGCTCTGAGCTCAAATGGTTAATCTGAGATCAAAAATAAATAAATAAAAAAATATACAAAAGGAAATTATAATAAAATAAGAGAAATACTGCATGAATTTAGTTGGGAATTCATGCTAGATGGATTGATGATAAACCAAAGCTGGGAACTGTTCAAATCAATACTCCAGAAACTAGAAAAAAAAAAAATATATATATATATTCCCCTTAAACAAATATGAAACCATAAAGGTAAAATGCCTCAGTGGCTGACATATAAAGTTAAAAAGCAGATTAAAAGGAAAGAGAAAGCCTCTAAAAAAATTTAACATTTCTAACATTGAACATAACAGAGCAATGTATAAACAGGAGCTAAAAATAATCAAGGATTTAATAGAGAAGGACACAACAAAATTAGAATTTAAATTATCCGTTGCAAAAGATAACAAAAAAGCATTCTATTACTATAATAGAAACAATAAAAATAAAGACCATATGATAAGTTGTGTACATGATAAAGGTGTTCTGATAGAAGGTGAAGAACAAATAGCCACTGCCTTTAACTCATACTTTGGTTCATTTGGGTAAAACACAACCTAAGATAAATCACATCAAAACACTCAATATGAGGAAATTACATTGGAAGAGGTGTTAACATCCCTAAGTACACTAAATAAAAATCCTGCCCCTTGTCTAGATAACATTAACCCTTATTTTTTAAAGGAAACAATACACCAAACTAAAATACCATTGTATATATAGAGAATACTGGATGGGCAACTATGCACAACCAGTGTGTTGTGCCACAGAGGGGTTCTGATTCCCACTTACCTCGAGAGCAAAGCTCAAGAGGTCCATGGGAATCAGAACCCTGAGGTGGTAAAACATACTGGTTGTGCATAAAGTTGCTCATCCTGTATTTTTTATAGTGTATAGTACTGTGTGAAACGTGTTTGTGAGTTCTTTTGCTTTACAAATGAAACTGACTCATGCAGTCTCTAGAGGTTCTAGAATGCTGTTCTACCACAGTAGGAAAGAATCACATTCCATGACATTTGAACTGCGGTACAACAGCATTTTGAAAGGGATGGAATTCTATACAGAACAACACTCCACTATACACTATAATATTTAATAGGTCACTTAAGGAAGGGGTAATGCCAAATGACTGGAGGATAGCTACAGTAGTCCCAATTTACAAAAATAAAGGAAACAGGAATGATACAGGTAGTTACAGACCAATTAGTCTCACTTCGATGGCCTGTAAAACCCTAGAGAAGATATTAAAAAAAACAGACTGCAAAAAGAGCTGACTGACAATGTTTTATATGGCTTAACACAGCCTGGATTTGATTCAGCTAGATCATGCACAACAAATCCTATCTGCTTTTATTTTTTCACATTTAGTCTTTTTATTGAGTGATTTCAGAGTTATTACGTGAATGGAATCTTAAGAAAAAAGGGCAAAGTTGTGGTTAACAACATCACCACAAGTAATGCAATGCACTGCTATGGTAATACCAAAAACATTTAACATACTGTACATAACTGAGGAAAAAAAAACATACGTTCACATATAAGTAAAATACAGATCGAAGGTTATTGGGCAAAGAACACAGAAGGGTTACTTACTCATCTTTTCCTGGACCAGAATGCACCAGAACTTAGTGTTATTTGATCTAAAGGTTAGTAGAGTCTGCAGAGGAGGTTATGCTTCTTCACCTATTGTGTAGAGGTTGGGAGGGGGGACCAGTGGCTATCCACAGATTAGAACTCATGATACCTATAAGGAGAAAGGGTGAACAGTCAAAAAACCACATATCCTGCATCACCAAGTTGGAACTTCAGGGGGGTCTAAGTTGATCTTTCATGTTTGTAGCTGGCCTCCCAGCACTGACTGAGTTAAGGAAAGAGAGATATGGGGCCCAGACTGTTTCATATTTGGGGTATTTCCAGACTTGTAACAAGGCATCCTGGTAAGGTTAGCCACATCCTCCATGGCATTGTATCACTCCTTGGCTAGTGGGACATCTGTTGTTCTCCAATGTTTCAGGGTTAGCCTTTTCACCTCCACTGAGTCCACTGAGGCCTGTATGAGCCAGAGCATATGGGGTTTAGACAGGGCATGAGATTGATTTGAAAGGCCCAAAATCCATAGTTCTGGAGTTGCAGGGATATGAACCCCTAAAATTTGGGAGCATTGGCTGATAACTATGGACCAAAGTGGAAGTAATGGAGAACAGTCCCAAAGTATGTGCAACAAATCAGCCTCTGAAGCTCCACACCTCAAGCAGGTGTCAGCTGGGAGCAGTCCCATCACTTTTAATTAAGTCAGGGTGCGATACCAGAGGTGCATTATTTTGTTTTGGATGAGTAAACTCCTCTGGTCACAACAGGCCTGGTTTACCCTCAGCCAGCCATTTTGCCATTGCTGTTCCATGATAGGGGAACCCAGCTTGATTTCCCACTTAGCCTTGGCTGGGAGGGTGGGATTCGGGGCACTGTTCCACATAAACCTTTGTATGTTCCCGACATTGCCCTTTGGATGTTTAATCCAGGTCTCCATTGGTAACGAGGCCCATGCACCTTTCTTATATTTGATACACACAGCACAGGTGCACTGCTTTTTACCCCAGGGGGTGAAGAGGTTTCGGATCTGAAGATACCCAACAAAAATCCTTTTGTGATAAATCATATCAGGATCTTAGCCCTTGGAAGGTATCCATGGATGTATCTCCAGGGGTTACAAGGTCACCTATGTGCTCTATGTTCTTGGCCTGCCAGTCAGACTACTAAATGGGTGTATGGTCAATGCAGAGGTTGGGGTTTAGCCAAAGGGGTGCATATCTACCCAGACAGATACAATGTCTGGTATGGAGCCATAATTTTTGCCAGGCTAGGTGTGAGTTGTGAAGTATATTCCAGTGATGCATCCCTTTGGGTAGGGAATGTGCCAGTAATACTGATGGTGAGGAATCCTTCAATAAACCTGTTTCTATAGGTATCCAGGCTAGGGGAGGGTGGAAAGTTGAGTGACCTATCTCTTTTAAGGATTTTGCCATAATAAAAGCTATGGAGTATTGAGTGAAGTCTGGCAAATTCCATCCCCCTCTTAGCTTCTGGGCCCACAACTTTGCCTTACTGTACCTAGGCCTTGAGGCACCACACAGGAATTTACTGATTAAACTGTTAAGCTTCTTGGCCCAAGTGTCAGACAGGACTAAAGGGATGTGAGATAATAAGTGATAGACCCTGGGGGCCACCATCATCTTGATCGCCGATATTTTCCTAGCTATAGACAAGTGTAAATGTTCCCATCTAGCCATGTCCTTATGAAGGGTTTCTAGCAGTGGCTTAAAATTAATATCCACCAGGGAATGTAGGTTAGAGGAGAGCCTAATCACCAAATTTTTAATGTCGGAGTGCGCCCATGCTAGACCCAGGTCCCCCAACCTGGCTGGAGAGGTAAGGGCATTCAAGGGAAGGATCTCTGAATTTGAGACATTAATCTTCAGACCTGAGAGTTCCCCATAGGTTTTAAGTGTTGCTAGGATGTGTGGGAGGCTAATGGGCAAGTCTTGGGTCAGGATCAAACAATCGTCAGCGTATAACTTGGTGTATTGTTGATTTCCAATTTGGTTTCCTTGTACTGTTTACCAAGGTGGGCTGTCAAGTCTGCGGCTAGGAGTTCTACTGTCAGTACAAATAACAGGGGGGACAGGGGGCACCCTGGTCTAGTCCCTCTTTACAGGTGCAAGGGGCCCTATAAGTTCTGGTTAGTGAGTACCTTTACCACCCAGCTTGCATATAATGTTTTAATCCAGTTGGAGAAATAGGGGCCTATGTTGAAATTCTCTAACACAGCATGAAGATAGTCTCACGCCACTGAGTCAAAGGTTTTCTCAAAATCTGTTGTTATTGCTGCTGCAGGAATAGGGAGAATTGCTGCAGTTTGCATTAGGGGTATAAGGGTATGGATGTGGTCCGAGCTGACTCTACCTTTAACAAATCCCACCTGGGAGGGGTGTGCCAAGTCTGGCAAGTATACCTCTAACTAGGAAGCCAAAACTTTGGCCAGGATCTTAGCATCAACATTGATTAGTGAAATGGGCCTGTAGCTCGCTGGGAGGGTATGGTCTTTGCCCTCTTTGGGCAAAACCATTATTGTAGCTTCTGACAAGGTGGAGGGGAGTCATTTTGAGCATGAGCTTCCTGCAGCATCTTAGCCAATGGAGAGGTTATCAGGGTCTGGACCAGCTTATAAAAATTTACTGGAAAACCATCCCCCCAGGGGCTTTGTGGGGAGCCATGTTGGCTATGGCTGGGGCAATTTCTTCCTCTGTGATGGGACGATCAAGGGAATCTTTCTGAAGGTCAGTCAGTCTGGGAAGGCATAATGGTCCAGTGAATTTGGTAAAGCTACTTTTATCACATTTCACTTGGGATGAGTACAGGGGTTTATAGAAATTTGACATAATTTCATTGATGGCTTTGGGATTAGGGGTTAGTTTACCTGAACCATCCTTCGTCTTGTGTAAAGCTCTCTCAGCTTGCCTTTGTTTTAACCTATAGGCCAGTAGTTTACTGACTTTTTCCCCGCCTGCCCAGTGCCAGTGTTGCACTCGGTGGATATATAGTTCTGCCTTCCTGGTCACCAATTGGTTAAGTTTTAGTTTGAGGGCAGTTAGTTCCGCTAACATCGAAGGCATCTGCAGAGAGGATGGGCATTTCTTGTATTTGGCCTCCAGGATGCTGAGTTCAGATCTGAGCTGTTTGTGCTCCTTTTTTCTCTGTTTGTGTCTATGGGATGCGAAACTAATTATTTTGCCTCTTATGGTCACATTTTTGGCTTCCCATATGTTGGCGGCAGAGGCCAAGCCAGCAGGGTTGTCCTCGAAAAATACTTAATTCTCTTTCTGCAGCCATGTGGCAAAGTACTTATGCAAGATAAAAGAGTCCAACTGCCACATAAGAGACTTGGGAATTTGTTGGGATGGGAGAAAAGTAAGGGACACCAGTGCATTATCAGAAATATATATCTGGGAGATATTAACTCCCATGGTGGCCGTTGTCAAATTAGGGGAGGTGAGCCAGAAATCTAGCCTGCTGGCCATAGCTCTGGGAGCAGAGAAGAAGGTGTAGTCCTTGTCCGAGGGGCGTAATATCCACCAGACATCGGACAACTGGTATAAGGAGGTACATTCCTTAAGGGCCTGTAAGACTCTCAATTGAGGTTCAGGCCTAGCATTGGACCTGTCTAGAAGGTGGTCTAACACCCAGATTAAAGTCTCCGCCCATCAGTATGTCCGGATTGTCAAAGGAGTCGTCTATGAGTTTTAGGGAAATAACATGGAAAAATGTTGGAGAGTCTTCACTAGGGCCATACACATTAACCAGAACTAATGGACCCGTGGGGGTGGATACCTTCATTATAATCCACCTACCTTCACCTCCTGTGTGTACTACCACCAGTTGCCACTGTAGCTTTTTATGCAGCAGAATGGAGACACCTCTTTTAGCTGACCCTGCGACACTATGCACCTTTTTACCCACCCAGTCCTTAGCCAGTTTGCAGCTTCTTTAGAGCTCAGCTTGGTCTCCTGGAGAAAAGCAACCTGGGTGCCCAACTTCTTGAGCTGGGAAAGTATCATTTTCCTTTTCATCTGGGAATTAAGACCTCTCACATTCTAAGAGGTGGTAGTTATATTAGTAAGGTCAGCCATAATCAAGGTGTCTCCATTTTACATGCCAAATCATGGATACTGTGAATTCTAAAGTCTTGAGTTCCAGTATAACAGTGCCATATTCATTACAGCATTTGAATCCCCCTATCTGAGAAACCATAACATCCGAGAAGGTGCTGGTCATTCATTGCAGTGCAGGACCACAGGTGTCCTGTGAAATCACTCTCTTTTCTAGCTTTAAATCTTTTAACCCCTTGGAAAGTTCCGGAAAGACCTGGCCATCCATATCCCAACACTGGCCCAAAACTAGGGACCGTGGATAATCATAGTAGTGCCTTCCTGGAAATGCACTTTTCTGTTGTCTCTGTATACAATAGAAGGGCATGACAACACCCCAAAAAGAGACCAGGTGAAAGAATACTTGCATCATGACTCATCTGTTAAAAGTCTAGTACCATCACTGACCTGGGAGGAAAAGAGATAACCTGCCTCCCAATGGTCAAGCGCTACACCTCTAGGGGGGTGGGGTGATTGCCTACCTTGGCAACCAAACTAGAACTTCTGAGGAGAAGTAGGTCTGAACCGCAGGGGACCAGCCACCCAGAGGTTTCCGGATCTACCTCCCCACTATCCTATTGCCTGTTATACTGACTCTTATCTGTAGCCCCATAGATTACCTTAATTCACCTAGTGAGGGCCACAGCACACATACGGCCTGCCACTTACTATCTAAGCAGTCTGCATATGGTGAGCCTTCTGTGCCTGTGTGACTATCCCCAAAAGAAAAACATACTTAAGTATGGGCTCCTACAGGACAGAGAGCTCACTTGCTGACAGGGTAGAGCACACAAACCCACTGGGGTTCGCAAGGAGTCCTACCTGATGTCCTGTGTATCTGTAAAAGCCACTGTGTGGACTTCTGCCTTCAAGGGCTAAGAGAGTTCCGTCAGGGTTGGAGCAGTAGCCCCCAACAGCTATCACCCCTGGAAGAGCGGTAAAATAGCAAAAAGCTGCTGACCGGGTAAATAACTCCCCCCATGAGCCAGGCTTGTGTACTGGATGGAACCACCGGAGCATCGAGTGGTAGTAGCAGTTTACCCTGGTAAACCCATTTTGCAATTTTTTTTTAACTCCCTCACAAGTAGCCAGCAGGGTTTCACAAGGGTAGTTGTGCCCCACACCTCCACCGCCCACTTTCCACCAGGCAGTTTGTCACTGCTTGCAGACTCCATGCCATAGGGAGCTATCCCTGCTCAATGGAGCACCATACCAGTACAAGACAGCAGGCTGTGAGGCAGTGAACGAGAGACCCACCATTTAATATATTCTGGGTTCACCTACTTCCTCCGTGTGGCTCATAGAAGAAGTCTGGGCTGAGAAAGCTGATTTTAGGGGCTAGAGATACAGCTAACAGGCGATTCATTGAACCAAGCCTCTCAGCTGTGCAACGATCGTCCTTCAGGGAAGTGGCTGCAATCTTAATCAGGAATACAAAAAGAGCAATTATTAAGGCATAAGAACACATCTGCATATTCTAGCACTGCCCAACAAGGCAACTGAGGGCTGAAATTTGACCCTAACACATCGCTAACGTTCTAAAAGTACAACGGCAGCACCACTGAAACCTTGGTGCACCATAAACACTGATGTGGGCTTGTGACTATCAGTGGGAGGGACAGAAGAGCTACCTGCCATTAGATCTTCCTGGGCCCTTCTGTGTAGGACCCCCCCACCGCTCACATTATGCACTCTGAGGAGAGGAAAGATAAAAATAATTAATTAAAAAAAAAGTTTGTCCTTGCTATACTGGAGAACATGCCTGTGGGATAGCCGCAAACCCTTACCTCTACATTTGGATTAGCAGGTCAGTCCTTCAACCAGCAGTGTAGTTCCCTGCTGTCACAGCTTCCTCCTGCTCTGACCGAGGACTCCCCAAGTTAGTGGCCCAGTCTCTGTAAATTGGGGCCCAGTCCCCGACCAACTCTTCTGGAGAGGGTTGAGTTTCTTCGGTCATGATCAAGCTCTTTTGTGGGAGGCTGAGGGACACCGGGAGAAGCTCTCCAAGTGGCTCAAAATGGCTAGATGTTTTAACGGATGTCAAACGTTTGAGGAGCCGCTGCCTTCTGAAAGATGTGCCTTCCTCTGCTTGCTGCATGATCTTGTTCTTTGGGCTTTAGCTGTCGGGGTTGGAGGGGTTTTACTCTATTTGGAGGCTGATTTCTTCTTTTGTCTCCTCCGTTGTGGTGTCTGCCATTCTGGTCCCTTTTCAGCTGCCGGCTTTGGAGACCTTTTGCCAAATCTTGCATTCTCCTGCACTTCGGTTGTGTCCACCGGATGTTGGGCCTTGCCACAAGGCATTTGTGGCTGTTGGTGGCGAGGGGCACGTTCACCGGCGATATCAGCTAAAAACATCTCCACTTCTGCAGGCGAGCTGAAGGTAATCTGTTCGCCTCTGTACATGATTCTCAGCTGTGCTGGATACCTCAGCAACGCCATGATATTAAGCTTGTACAATGCTTGTTATACTGGGCCATACGCACGTCTCCTGCGGGATACGTAGTAGGAATAGTCCTGGTAGAGTTGGACTTGTGCCCATTCCCAATGTAGGGTTTTTGGCTCTCTAGCTAGGAAAGTTTCTTTGACTGGGTATCTAGTGAATTTACATAAGATTGGATGTGGTCGGTCGACGGGCAGGGGTCTGGAAGCATGGGATCTGTGGGCCCACTCCAGCTCTGGGGGGTATTCAGCTTCAGCATTACTGGGAGGGCATGCTGAAAGAAGGCTAACATGTCATTGCCTTCAGCCCCCTCTGGTAAGCCCACAATCCTAATGTTTTTTCTTATCCCTCGATTTTCCAAATCATCCACCTTTGCCAGCAGATATTGAAGCTGATTGTGATGATCTCTGATCTGGCAGTGATGGTCATGCAGGATCTCTCCCTGCCGTTTGACGTGAGCTTCATTGTCAGTTACTCTACTTGTCAATTTCACATCTGCTTTGGTACTAGTTGTGGTTTCAATAAGAGCAGCAGTGTCTGTGAGTACCTTATTTGGCAGGAAAGTTATATTGCCCAGCCGACTTTCCATAGACTGGTTGTGAGTCCCTAGGATCATCTATTGCCAGTTACTGTGAGGTGCATGTCAACTACACCTTGGTGGCTTAGGATTGACCTGCAGGCCGAGCAGTTGCAATGAGGCAGGAATTGATTAATTGGATAAAATGCCAATCCGAGGTCCAATCTGCAAAATTCAGGTGTCAAAATGAGCAGCTCAGTCCATTTGATTTAAATCCATGGAGTAAATCCTGGATAGTGGGTGCTGGATTGTCAGATATGTCGAGATGGGTGAAGCTGGAACTGCAGTAGCTCAATTACACAGCTTCCATCTAGGATGGCAAGCTCCACCCACCCATCTTATCTGTTTTTTATGAAAATACAAGTGCCAGTTTCGACAAAGGGATCCCCATAGACATCATTTATTTAGAATATAGGAAAGCTTTCGATCTACTGGCTCGTAGCATATTAATAGCAAAAATGTATAAACTATCACTGAATCCATATATTATTACTTGGGTAGCGGAATAGCTATCTGCACATACTCAGATAGTTAAAATTGGTGGTAAGATATCTAAAGCAATACCTGTGACAAGCAGTGTCCCCAAGGATCCATCTTGGGTCTGTTGTTGTTTGGTATCTATATTAGTGACTTGCACCTAAATATTAAAAATCATCTAAATAAATTCACTGATGATACTAAGATTAGTTCCCGAGGTCAATACCATAGCTAAGATCAGTCACCTAGCTTCTGATGTAAAACAAATTGAAGTCTGGGCATCTAATAACAACATGGCCTTCAATGTAGACAAATGCACTGTTATTCATTTGGGACGAAACAATATGAATCATATATACCAGCTATATGGGACACCTCTTAAAACTGTAACAAATGAGAAAGACTTACAGTAGGAATAATAGCAAATAGTATGCTATCTTCAGGGGACCACTGTAGGCAAGTGGCACTAGTTACTAATAGACTCCTGAGAGACATAAAAAATGTGTTTACCACTAGAAATGAAAATTGCATCATCCCATTATACCAGGCTTTTATTAGACCACACCTAGACTATGCTGCATCCTTCTGGGCTCCCTAATTAGTCAAGATAGGAAAATAGTGTACAGTGTACAAAGAAGGACTACTAAGATGATAGCAAGGGTTAAATATATGATTTACTTGGATAGGCTAAAGGAATTAAATCAATATGACCTTCAGCAATGCAGAAACAGGGAAGATCTTCTCATGCTTTTTCGTATATTACAGGATAAACTTTTAACAACTGACCATAATTTATCGTTTGTATCAAAACTTGATGATCTACATTGTCATAATAAACAATTATACATACCAAGGTTTCACAATGATAGAAGAAACCACTATTTTACTGTAAGAGCATGTAAGTTATGGACTTGCCTGACTCAACACCTGATGGATATTAACAATTCTCATGAGTTCAAAAGAGAGCTAGATAGGCTATTATTGGGCCAGTAGGATAAATCCACCCCACAGATGTGGAGAAGGCAGTCCTGATGGGCCTTTCTGCCTTGATAAAACTGAGTAAATGGAGTCCAGTGGTTTACAAAATACACAATTTAGTTTCTGGTAGCACAGGGACTGTACAGTATAATAGAATTAGGTTTTACTGTAAATAAAGTTTTCATGCCCACTGTATCCCAAAGTGTTTTATAAGGCATTGGAGAGCCACACTGGTAGCATGGAGAATGTGGAATAGAAAATAATTTCTGGTGCCCAACCAGACCTGACACAGAATAATAAAAAAAAAAATACTAATACTCTGGCCTTCCTTAGAACTTCCTGATGGCCCAGTGATTCTCCCAACATGACTCATTAGAGAATTTAAAAAACTGCCATCTTCCCCCAACAATCTAATAGATTTGGTGCTAATACTAGCCTGTCAGAGAATACAAAATAATCCTTCCAAGCAAGACAGGTCCAGTATTTAACACAGCTCATCATGGAATAAAAGAAATCTGACCCTTCCTCCAAAAACCTGACAGATCCAGTGCTCACTACAACTTGACAGGTAATAAACAAAATCTGTCTCTCTCTCCACCCCAACTACCCTGACGCACAGAGCCCAACTTGTCCCATTAGGAAATTAAAAAAACATTCCGCCTCTCTCCAGCTACCTGATGGATCCCATACCTGATATAGCCCGTGCATAAAGCCAAATGGAGATCAGGAGGAGCAGTAGCAAAATGGTGAGGGCATGGTGGAATAGGTAATAAAACATTGCTATCCCAATGCCCATCTGTTCAGGTCACAGTGAGAGATTCAAACTTTGCACAGTAAGCTTTAGGCTGCTGCTGCATTGCTGCTGTTACCAGCCTATTCAGCCATTGCCTGCTGAGCACTAGTGTGGGATACTAGGCTTAGGGGACCAGTGGCGGACACTTTTTGAGGCAGTAATCCCAAGTGCCAGTGATCCTAGCTCCACAGCTCCACACTTCCTCTCTTGCTCTTTCCTTCTCTCAGTGCTCAATCTCAGCTTTTCATTCACCCCAACATGCTCATAGGGATTGTAATATATTTACTGGAAGTAATACAAAACAGCAGATGACTTAGATTGCAACTTTCCGCTATTCCTTATCCTCCCTCTCTTGTCTGTCTCCACTCTGTACTATGACATCATCTCATTGTGCCATGCAAGGCATTCTGGGCTATGCAGTTCACAGGAAATACTGTACAACAGTCTGCATTGAAACACAGTAAACCTTGCTTTACCATAGTAGATACCATTATAAGAAACAGTATATAACACTTCTTCTGCTTAAATTTGAGAGCACTGTGTACCATTAGTAAATTTTCGTTCTTTTTATTAATGTGACATAAACCAAAAATTTAACATTAAACAAACAGTTTAGTCTTCACTGTATTGACAAGGCAGAGGTAGACTGCTGTGGCCTTGTAATAAGTTCACAGGGTTATTCTGCCCCATGGCTGGGAACTTGCTCTGTAATCTGACTTACATAGATTGAGTCAGTCTGGAGTTTTACCAGCTCTTAATGGATAACATCTTTCAGAGTTAGTCTCATCTCCACTATTGGTTACCCACACATCATGTCAGTATGAACACTCCCTCATGAAGAGTCTGGTGCAATTGCTTCTGGTTGTGCTGTAAGATTCAGAAGTTCATCTACCTCAATGATTTGGTTTGGTTTCTACTGACTTTAGAGGTCCTGTAATCATGTCTGCTATATTCTCCCAATGCCTGGTAGATGTAGCACTAGATTCTGGATCTTGTACTTTGGACAGTACCAAATGGCTTGTATGCCCTTTGCACACTCTTGAGCCCATCTGAACCAAATAAACCAGAGGCCCACATTTCCTTAACATAGTTCCTACTTTTTCTTCCCCTGGAGGATGCAACGTACCTTCATCTTGTCATGAGATTTCAGATCTTGCAGATTTTTCTTACCCTGTCATGCTATACTTTCTTTCTCTCTTGCTTGACTTTAATGGTTCTCTGAAGGCTTGACCTAAGCAAAGTAAACTTGTTTGTGAGCTGATGCTTCAAGAACAGTTCAGCTGGTGAACAACCTATAACTGAAAATGGGTGCATTGATACATAAAAAAGGAGGTTTGCCAGCTGAAGTTGCAAAGACAGTTTGGCACTGCCTTGGTCTACACTTATTACAGTAGTTGCTTTATAAGGGCATGTTTTAGTGTTTGCACAGATCATTCTGCAGCCCATTTGAACCTGGATGGTAGGGGGGTACACAAGTATGTTTAATTCCATTGTAATTCATGAACTGTTGGAAATTCTGCTAAGGAAAACTAGGGCCCATTATTAGGCCCCACTTCCTATGGCAGGCCATATGATGCAACCAGATTCCGTCATGCTTTTATTGTCTCGGCTGTTGTTATTGTGGACATTAAAATCACCTCCAGTCATTTAGAATGACTGTCCACAATGACAAAGAAGTACTGCTTTTCTTTTTCAATGAAATCAATATAGATTCTCTGCCAGACTCATGTGGACATTTTCCAGGAATGAAGGGGTGCCATTGGTAGCATGTTCTGAACCATCATGCACACTCCACAGCCCTGCACCTTCTGCTCAATGTCTTTCACTAGTCTTGGTCACCAGAAGTAACCCCTTGCTAGGGGCTTACTTGTGCATTCCCACAGATGTTCACCGTGCAAGTTCTCCAGCAATTTGGTCCTATTTATGTGGGTACAATAACACTCAGTCCTCACAGTGCACAGCCCTGCTCTGTTGATTGTTGATCTCTTCAGATAAAATAAGGACATACTGCCACATTGGTCACATTATCAAGCCAAGCATTTAGGGTAAATTCACACACCTATGAAATAATAGGATGCTTACATGTCCCTTCAGCTGTTGATGACTCAGGTAATTCCCCCAGCACAGGGAAAAAAAGAAACATCAGCCTCTTCATCTGGGGTTGACTGTCCTTGGCATGGCAACCTGGATACAGCATCCACATTACCATGTTTCTCTGCTTCTGATATTCAGTACTGTACTGATAAGCAAGCAAAATGAATGTCCTTCTTTGCATCCTTATAGCTGCTAGTGTTGATCTTGTGCCCAAAATGGCCATCAGAGGCTTATGGTTAGAAGCAAGTATGAATTTCTGACCATGAAGATATTTGTGAAATTTACATACTCCAAAAATTAACCCAAGTGCCTCTTTCTCAATTTGCACATAGTTCCTTTTATTACTGGATAAAGTCCTTAAATGCAAATGCAATACACCTTTCTTTGCAATCTTCTGTTATATGGGATATCACTGCCCCCACCCTATATGGTAAGGCATTACATGTTGACTTTAGTGGCTTCTTCATATCATGGTGCACTAACACTTTTCTGTTTAAAAGTTGCTGTTTGCCTTTATTGAATGCCGCTTCATGTTTGCCTGACCACTTACAATGCTTATCCTCTGCAGTAGCACATGTAAAAGTTTCAGGGTACTTGCCAGGCCTTCCAAAAAACAATCATAATAGTTCAGTAATCCAAGGAAAGATTGTAGCTCAGTGATATTTGTGGGCCAGTGTGCTTCTTCTATGGCCATAACCCTTTACTGTAGTGGGGTGCAATCCTTCCACATCTACCACATGTCCCAGATATTCCACACTGGACTGTAAAATATTACATTTCTCCAGCTTAACCCAGACCCTAGAAGACTTAATCTGGGTAAGCAATTCATTCAGTACATTTAAATATTCCTCTTTAGATTGGCCTGTGATCAAAATGTCACCTAGCCACACCACATGATCCAGTCCTTGTGAAATGTCCATTAGTGACTGGAAAGTAGCAGGACCACTAAAAATGTATATGGTAATATGCAGTATCTGTACAATACCCAGTGGATGGTTATAGTCAGATACTCCTCAGAATCTGAGTTCAATTCAAGTTGCTAATATGCATTTGGCAAGTTCAGTTTTTTGTTAAAAAGATCCCACTGGCCAGAGCAGCAAACAAATCTTCAACATTTGGAAGTGGATACATTTCATCAATACAGTACATCAATATATGATATGGAAAGGGACTTGTCTGATTTCAGTTCTAACACAATTGGTGCTGCCCATCTACTTCACTTCACCTTGGAAATAATGCTGCTGGACTCAGTGTGCTGCAACTGGTGACCTCTTGGTTTAACAGCTGTGTGCAATATGCCCAATTTTGAGACACTGGTGGTATTTTTCATTTTAAAATTTGCTGATGCTTGGTGAATGCATCCTGCCACACCTATAGCAAGCTTGCTGACTTCCCATGTTTATATCCCCCCCCCCCCCCCAAATTGCTTTGGACATCCCTCCAATTTCAATATATTTACTACTGGGAAACAGTTTAGCTGTAGTAGCCCCACTGACCAGAACATTATGCGATTCACCAGGTTGAAAATAGTACTTCCCTGAAAGCTCCTGTACATTTTTTGAAGTCAGTTTCATGGCTAAAGCTTTTTCTGAAGCAGATTGGAAATTCAGGACCTTTTCAGACAATCAATATTTTTGAATTGATCTGCTTTCTAAACCACACACTAATCCATCCCTACCTGTTTCCCTCAGAAAAGCTCCAGACTTGCAGTTTGTAAAATGTTGCTTTAAGGCTACAATGTAACCAGCTATTATTTCACCATCTTACTGATCCCTGTGATAACACTGAAAGAGCTCTGCAATAACAATGGTTTGGGCTCACACTGTCCTATTCATTTGAGAATGCTGCAAATAGGATTTTTTTTTTTCTGGGGCTATTAAACTCTTCAACAATCCATGAGCTTGGGGTCCAATTACAGACAGGAAAATACTTACTTGTTTTTCCACTGATACGTCATTTGCATCCATTCACAATTCAAAGCACCAAAGATAGAAAGGAGAGCCGAAATCCAGAACCTTAGTTGGGGCAGCAGTATAAGAGAAGAGCTGAGATCCAGCAGCTGTTTTGGAGATTTAATTTTTCCCACACACCCATCCCCCACAATCTATTAAATCCTTGTGCTACAAGCAGAGGATTGGACAAAGCAACTAAGGGGTGGAGCATCAATCTGAGAGCAAACAAGGAGGACCATAAGGGGTGCAGGGCAAACAATGACCAGCAGGACTTCAAAGGGATGATCTAAGGTACTGTATACCCAGGGAACTGAATAACTTGGTGCATCTTGGTATATAGCTGAATAACTTAGTACAGTGAACCAAAGAGCTTAGTACAGCTCACTGCAGCATTATATCACAGTTATAATACACAGCATATAATGGTTCAAGTTATTTGCAGCTATGATAGTCCCAGCTAGTGCAGTTATGGTCTACTAAAACAATAAGTACTGTATAAGTAGGGTGATATTGCAGCCAAACTAGTAATTGTTACTGAAAAAACAGATTGGGTAATATTGCAGCCAAACTACCAACAGCAGCAAGACACTAAATTTAGTATATGGCTTGGTTGCTGGAAAGGGGTGTGCCTAAATGGGAACTTCAGAACTAGAGGGGCATATATAATCAGAGTAGCAGTACAAAACATGTGGCGGTTTAAGGGATGCAGCAATGGTAAGGGAAGGATTTTGGGATGTAACAAGTGTGGAGCAGCAGTATTTATGGAGATACTGTGGAGGAAAGGGGGGTGCCCAGTTTGCGAGAACATACGACAAGTACATATGGAAATAAACTGGCTCACTAAGATTTTACAAGAAATGAAATGGGACAATATTGAGGTGAAACAGGGGCAAACTGGACAAAGATCAGAGGCACAGAGGCCAAAGAGGTTCAACAATAGGGAAGGACAGGAAGGAGACATACAGAGGATAGAGATAAGTCAATGGGATAATTCATACCAAGATGGAAGTGAAAGAGGGAACAGGTGGAAAAGGGTAAGTGGAGAGAGCTGGAAGATAGCAAAAAAAGGAGGCAAGATCACATAACTCAGGGCAGGAGGCAGAGAACTCTGAAACTATCAATCCTGGAGTTGCCTACATACAATAGATATGCAATACTGGCAGAGGGGGCTCGAGGGGACAAATATGAATCTGAAACTATTTTGCTGCATGACACTAGAGCAGAAACAAGAGAGGGAAATTGGATGTTACCCCAGGAAGGCCAGGATCCAGAGGACTCAAGGGAAAGGGGTAGAGATAGCAGGATAGCAGGAATGCAGAAGTGACAGGAAAAGAGTGGAGCATTAAGGGAGAGAGAGGAAAAGATAGAAAGATAGTTGACACTATAGGAGTCAAGTTCCATGGGGGCAGTGGGCCACATGGAGATCTAACAGAAGAGGTAGAAGTGGAGACAGGTAAAGAAACCATAGTCCAGGACATAGAACAACCAGAAAAAGTAGAGACAAGTAAGAAAACCATAGCCCAAGACATAGTACATCCCCAAAAAATTGGAAATCATTACATGGAGGAAAGAAGGGGAGTGGTCATGGTCACTCTGGAAAAAATAAAATAATAATCTATGGGGCCTCAAAAATAAAAGGGATACAATGGGGAAGATTTGAGTGCCCACACAGGAGGACAACAGTGGTGTGCATACCTGGAATAGAGGCAGGTAAAGCAACACAAAAGATAAGTGAGTTCATAGGGATGCAGGGTGCAAAACCAGATTTGGTACTGCACAAACGGACAAATGATTTAGCTGGGCAGAAGACTGGGGTGGTGCAACAAAGATTTATGGACTTAGCTACGTAATGCCGGCAGTCGGTGAACTCACTGACCTTCTCAGAGATAATTCCAGTACCAAGGGCCAGCACAGCTAGAAAAAAGAGGATAGGGGACTTTAATGGATGGTTAAGCCAGTGATGTAAGGAAGTGGGGTATGGACCTATAGGAAGTTGGGTAGACATATGGTTGGACAAAGGACTCTACGGCAAAGAGACATACTACACCTGAACTGGGATGGGAAGAAGAAAATCAAAACTAAAATGGAGGCGTATAGGGCAAGTGAACTAGGCTTAAACTATTAAGGGGGGAGGCAGAAAAGGGGAGACCAGAGTGCCTCCGCCCATATCAGCAGAGGGTATAACATGGGGAGCAGGGCTGGATCTTACAACAGAGGAAAGGGGGAAGAAAGATTGGAAAAACTAGGTCAACTAAAGAACAAGGGCACAGCAGGGTCAAAATAGAGAGTGGTGGTGCTGAACACGTGTAGTCTTGGGAACAAGACGACAGAACTACTAGCACTCTTAGCAGAAAGCAAGGTGGATATTGCCACCATTACAGAGAACTGAGCAAGAACACACCATGACTGGGACCTATCGATCCCAGGTTACAAGATGTATAGAAATGACAGGGAGACAGGTAAAAGTGTGGGGGGGGGTGGCAGCATACATAAGGGAAGATATTGTATGTGCAAGAGAGGAAGAAAGTGAAAAAGGGAGCACTGAGGCACTATGGCTACAACTCCAGCCGAATAAAGGCAAAAAGATAAGAATGGGGGTCATATACAGACCGCTCAGTCAGGGAGAGGAAATGGACAGGGAATTATGCACACAGTTGACAAACACAGCAGTGAGGGGGAAGATAGTGGTGACGGGGGACTTCAACCTGCCCAAAGTGGACTGGGTCAATCATGCCACATCCTGTGCCAGAAGTCAGGTAATAGTGGACATGATCCAGGATTGATTTATGACGCAGGATGTGACCTGTCCAACCAGGGGAGAAGCAATTCTTGACCTTGTACTCTCTAATAAGGAACACGTGCAGGACCTGAAAATTGGGGTTCCCTTGGGTGGAAGTGACCACAACACAGTGTGGTTCAACCTGGACATGGGCAGGGACATACCCATAAAGACAAAAGCGTTTGACTTCAGCAAGGCAAATTTGGAAAAAAATGAGGGACATGATTAGAGAGGAAATAGAGAACACAGAAGAAGGCTTGGGGGTAGAGGAATTATGGGGCACAATCAGAGGGGCCATAATGGAGGAGGAAGAAGGCAGAAACTAGACCCCCCCAACCTGGTTTAACTTGGAGGTAGCAAAGGAAGTGAAAGATAAGAGGGATGCATACAGGAGAAGTAGAAAGACAGCAAGGGTAAAGGATGAGGAGGTGTACCAAAGGCTAGCTAAGATAGCAAAAAGGGAGGTAATACAGGCAAAGGCAAAGAAGGAACTCTAGATAGCAGAAGGAATAAAACAGGGGGACAAGGCCTTCTTTCACTATATTAAAGAAAAAAATGACAAAAAGGACGGCATAGTCAGGCTGAAGAAAGGGGATAAATAATGGTGGATGATAGGGCTAAAGCAAAAGTATTAAATGAATACTTCTGCTCCATCTTTACCAAAGAAAAAGGGAGTCCATTTCCACCTGGTGGAAAGGGAAAGGTGAAGACTGGTGAGGATCCAACAGGGGCCATAGGAACAGAAGGAGTGAGAGAGGGGCTCATGGCACTGAAGGTGGAGAAATCACCAGGGCCTGATGGGGTACACCCCAGGATACTAAAAGAATTGGCAGAGGAGCTGGCAGGACCACTGACAATCCTTTTTAATAGAGCTCTTGATACAGGGGTGGTGCCAGGGTAGTGGAGAACTGCACATGTTGTGCCACTCCACAAGAATGGCCTTAAGGAGGATCCTGGAAACTACAGGCCAGTCAGCCTGACTTCAATTGTGTGTAAAATAATGGAGACAATTTTGAAGGAGTGTTTGATCAAGTTCTTAGAGGAAAATAGACTGCAGGACAATAAACAACACTGGTTCGTGGAAGGCAGGTCATGTCAAACGAACTTGATCGAGTTCTTTGACTGGGTCATCAGAACTGTTGACAAATGGCAGGCAGTAGATATCATGTACCTAGACTTCAGCAAGACCTTTGACTTGATGCCACACAAAAGGCTGATAAGGAAGCTGAAGGACTTGGGGATGGGGGAAGGTAGGTTAGATGGGTTGAGAACTGGCTGAGTGGCAGAACACAGAGGATGGTAGTGGGGGGTGAATTCTCAAGTACTATGGAGGTTACCAGCGGGGTTCCACAAGAGTTGGTGTTAGGGCTGGTGTTGTTTAATGTCTTTATTAGCGACATAGGGGAAGGCATTCGGATGAAAAATGTGCATGTTTGCGGATGACATCAAGCTCTGTGGGAGGGTGGACGCCCAGGAGGGGATAAAAGAGCTGAGGGAGGACTTATCCAGACTGGAGAGATGGTCAGAGATATGGCAGCTCTGGTTCAATGCCAGAAAGTGCAAAGTGTTGCTCATAGGGGTGAGGAACCCAAGAGCAGGGTACTACATTGGGAAGGTTCAGGTTACACAGTCAGAAGAAGAGAAGGATCTGGAGGTAAGAATTTCTAGTGACCTGAAGCACTCGACTCAATGAAAACATGCAGTGGCAATGGCAAACAGAATGCTGGGATGCATTGCAAGGGGATTTAGCAGTAGGAAGTGCAAGGTTATTTTGCCACTCTACAGGTCATTGGTGAGACCACACTTGGAGTACAGTGTAAGAAATTAGCATGCACACCTGAAGAAGGACATCAACATGCTGGCTTGCTGGAGTAGTTCCAGAGGAGAGCAAATAAAATGATAGTGAGGCAGTAGGATAAATCATATGAGGAAATGCTGGGTGACCTGGGGATTTACACTCTGCAGGAGAGGAGGCAGAGAAGGGGTTATGATTGAGACTTTCAAGTACTTGAAGGGAATTAACAGGGTGGATTGTATGGGCCAATTCATTAAAAGGGCCGACACCACTACCAGAGGGCACAGCCTAAAACTGATGGGGGAAGGCTCAAGAGGGATGTGAGGAAGCATTTCTTTACAGAAAGGGTGGTGACAGCATGAAATGAGCTGCCAGAGGAGGTGGTAGAGACAAAGTGTCTCTCCGCAAGGACATAGTCAGGATGGAAGCTGTCCAGAGGAGGGCAACTAAAATGGTGCAGGGTCTTCACCAGAAGACATATGAAGAGAGACTAAAGGAGCTTAATATGAATAGCCTCGAGGAAAGGAGGGAGAGGGGGGACATGATAGAAACTTTCAAGTACCTCAAGGGAATCAACAAAGTCCAAGAGGGAGGCATCTTTCAAAAAAAGAGGTATGCAAGAACAAGGGGGCACAATTTGAAGATAGAGGGGAGGCTCACAGGTAATGTAAGGAAGTATTTTTTCACAGAGAGGGTTGTGGATGCATGGAATGGCCTTCCGGAGGAGGTTGTGGAGTCAAAAACGGTGGTTGAATTCAAGCATGCATGGGACAGTCATTAGGTAATTCTAGGGGGTGGGGGTAGAAAGAAGTAGGCTGCTGGTTAACTAGGGTCTGCAGCTTATCCATTAGATAGGGAAATGGGTAGACTGGGTGGGCCAAGTGGTCCTTATCTGCCGTCAAATTCTATGTTTCTATGTTTCTAAGTCAGTGGAAGCCTTCAAAAGAGCCAGGGACAAACATAATGGAATGACAGGAGGCCTCATCAGGAATAAGACAAAGAAATCCAGGGGGTGGGAGGGGGCAGATGCACAGTTGACATCTCAAGGCCACAAGCAATATTTATTATCTCACACACACATGATAGACTGATAGGTCTCCTTCTGCTGTCTCTTTTCTTATGTCTGTCTCATCAAACTTTGAAATTCTTCAAGTTTGAGCCATGGTGGTAGAATGTCCTGTTTGTTTCTTGACAAGTACTCTTTCCAAGAAAAAGTCACCACTTTATCACCAGAAACTGTATTGTATTTACTGGAGGTAATTCTAAACAACAGACAGCATGGATTGCAACTTTCCACCTTACTTTATTCTCCCTCTCTGTCTCTTGCCTCCATTATGACATCTCATTGAGCCATGCAAGGCATTCTGGGCTGATGTAGTTCACAGGAAATATAACAGTCTGCATTGCAACACAGTAAACCCTGCTTTACCATAGTAGATACCGTTATAAGAAACAGTATATGACAGGGATCACACTGCCATGCATGCTCCAACACATCCTGTTGCACAGCAGAATGATCTGCTGCCCAACCTGGCCTGTCAGGAAACCAAAGAAAGCTGTTCCCTTCCAGCAAACTACTGTGCCTGATGAGCCAAATGGCCAACCCAGCTCATCAGGGAGTAAAGGAATCTAGCTCACCTCCTCCAACCAACTAATAGGTCTGGTGCCTACAGTAACATGATCTGTTAGATATTTAAATAATCTGTCCCTTTTCTTCTACCCAACTACTTTTAAGCATATAAATGAAAAGAGGAAGACCAGCGGTGGGACTGTAAGATTTAAAAAAGGAAGGAGGGACTGTGCAGAGGGAGACGAGGAAAAGGCAGACATCCTGAACAAATACTTTTATTCATAGTTCACAGAGGAAGGAGAAGGGGAGGATCCACAACAAAAGTAACAGATCTTTGGAGGAAAGGAGGTGGACACTAGTCCATTTTAAGAGGAGAGAGTCTTGAAGTGACTTGCTAATTTGAAGGTGGACAGAACAAATGGGTGTGATGGAGTGCATCCAAGGGTATTAAGGGAGCTCAGGGAGGTACTAGCTATAGCTCTGACAGTCCTATTTAATAGCCCACTGGAAACAACAGTGGTTTTGTAGGACTGGAGGAGGACGGATATAGTCCCACTACACAAAAGTGGTAGCAGGGAGGAGGCTGGCAATTATAGGCCAGTCAGCCTGACATCGGTGTTGGAAAAGCTAATGAATCATTGCTGAAGGAAAGGATTGTGGAATATTGTGAATCCAGTGGGTTGCAAGACCTAAGACAGCATGGGTTCTCAGGGAGAGACAATGACTGCATGACAAAGGAATTAGATCAGGGTGGAGCAATGGATGTGTCCTACATAGATTTCAAAAAGGCTTTCAACACCGTTCCTCACAGGAGACTAGTAAGCAAGCTGGGTAGCTTAGGAGTGGGTCAAAACATGGTCAAAAGGATAAGAAATTGGTTAGGGTATAGGTAACAGAGGGTGTGGTAATGGAGTTCACTCTGAGGAAGGGAGGATGCCCAGCAGGGTGCCTCAGAGACCAGTGCTGGGATTGACCTTCTTTAATGTCTTAGTACGTAACATTGGCAAGGAGCTGGAAGGGAAGGTCTGCCACTTTGTGGATGACACCAAAATCTGCAATAGGGTGGACATTCCGGGGGGGGGGATAAGCAGAGACCTAAGAACTACAGGAGAAGTCAAGGGTACGATATCTAGGTTTCAATGTGAAAAAATGCCAAATAATGCATTAAAGGCACAGAAACCCTATGACAGATTTCAAAATGCATGGAGTGTTATTGATGACTACCAAGCAGGAAAGAGACCTGCTTGTAATAGTATCTGATGACTTAAAGGTGGCCAGGCACTATGACAAGGTAGTTGGGCATGCTAGTGGTATTGGGGGTACATAGGGAGTGATATCACCAGCAGAAAGAGGGAGATGGTGTTGCTTCTGTATAGATCACTGGTAAGACCCCACCGAGAGTACTGTGTCCAGTTTTGGAGACCACATCTCTGGAATGACATAGACAAAAGGGAGGTGGTCCAGAGGAGGGCAACTAAAATGGTGCAGGATCTGCATCAAAAGCCCTAGAGAAGAGACTAATGGACCTCAGTATGTACACCCTGGAAGAGAGAAGGGAGGGATAGGATAGAAACCTTTAAATACTTCATAGGGATAAATAAAGTACAGGAGGGAAGCAATTTTTCAGAAGAAAAGATGCTCATGAATAAGGGGTCATACTATGAAGCTGGAGGGAGGGTAGACTCAGGAGAGATGTCAGGAAGTACTTCTTCACAGAAAGAGTTGTGGAATCCTGGAACAGCTTTCCAGCAGAGGAGGTGGAGACTAAAACAGTGGTGGGGTTCAAGAATGCATGAGATAGACACAAGAGAATCATATAGAAATGAAGGGGGGAAGGAAAAAGCTGTACATCAAGTAGGTCTGTGGAAATAATGTAAATGTAGGTAGGGAAAAATGGTCAGACTGGTTGGGAGAATCTGTCCTTATCTGCCATCAAATTCTGTTTCTATGTGATAAGTCCAGGGCCAAACCCAGACTCTCAGAGAATAAAAAAAATATCCCCCTTCCCTCAAGAGCTTGAAGAATCCCAAGCCCTACCCAGCCTGTCAGGGAACAAAAAAATCTGTCTTCCTCCATCAAACTACCTGATAGATCTGATGCCTAACGTGGCCCAAAAGGGAAGCATGTGTGTGCATTGTGTTTTATTTTATAAAATTAATTATTAATTTATTTATTTTGTGAGTGTGTTGTTTCCTGGTAAAATATTTTAAACATTAATATTAATAAAAACAAAATATCTGGCCCTTTCCCCCAGCTACCTGACAGATCTGGTGCCCATCCCGGCTTGTCAGAGAAGAAAAATAATCTAGTCCTCTCCCCCAACCATCAAACAATTCCAATGCCCAAACTAGACCATTACAAAATAAACCAAAATGGTGATATGGAGGGGGCTATAAGAGAGTTTGTTGCGGGGGAGGTAAATCTTATTGTCTGGTGTTGGCTGGACTTTAACCGCTGTGTACAGTGTAGGAATCATTATGGTAAAATTAACATTGAATGCGGTCCTCATATAAATACAATTTAAAAACTGAGACTGTTGACACAGTACTGCCTACTACAAATATAAATATAACACAGCAAAGCAAGGTCAGCCTGCTGGTGGTAATGAAAACTTGTTTGATTTTTTTTTTTTGGGGGTCTCTTGTCTGGTTCCCGGCTAAGACTCATGCATGACTGAGGTAGGTGTCAACTGATACTACCCCCTCCACAGCTCTCTGCGCAAGTCTTTCATTTGCATTCACAATACTTTTTGAGCAGTTGCATATTGCATGCATGTGGCTGGGAACACATTCTTTTTTTGTTTTAAAATTGCTGCAGTTTTTTCGGTGTGTCAACTGGTACTATTGGTGTGGTTCTCCACTTTGAATCATATACATTAATCACCTATTCCTTGTTTGTTTTGCTTAGCTAACATTTTTTACAATGCTCCCAACCACCTGTAATAATTATTTTCTGCATTCATATATTCAGCTTTTATGATTGCTGCATTGCTGATAGGGTAATTTCATTCATGCCACTGGAAGTAACTTAACACATTGTTTATACATCATATTTTGCGTTTGCTGTCTATTCTACCTGTACATCATGTTGCACAACTGTAATGTTTTTTACTTTTATTTTTCTTGCAATGTATTTTTATTGTATTGTATTATGTTATACTGCACCTTAAGTATGTTATCTTCACTTGCACATCTAGGGCCTGATTTTTAAAAGGTTGGGACTGGTGCAAGGGGCTTAAGGCAAGGAGAAATGGTGCAAAGGGCTTCTTGCACCACTCCTTGTGCCAGTCCTGATTTTCTAAGGGACTGTGCACTACTATGAGGACCACCTGCGCCAGCTGGGCTTGTGTCATCCTTGTGACAGCTAGACCAGTGCTCCATGGCAGAAGGGGCTTGTGTCGGGGCAGGGCTGCAATATTCCCTACATTAGGATTTTGCAGGCCTCCCCAAGTAGCAGACAGAACTTGCAGTTAGACCATTACACAGCTAGTCCAAGCTACTGTGCACCTATGCTGCAGCCCTTGCTGGGTGTGTAGTGACCCTGAGCACCCCTGGGAAATGCACCTAGGCAACCCTCGCCACCTACCAGACCACCGCCAGTGCGGCTGGTGGTCCACGAAAGGTGATAGCTTACAATCCCCTCTCCCCCCATGATGGCACTGGTGTATCTGTCTCCCATGGACCTGCTCTATCCTGCTGTCCCCCTGTTGGGAGCAGTTGTCATGCTCCTCCCCCCAGCTGGACCCCACGAGTGGGTGCATCCTCTGGACAACTCACCATCACTGGCAACCAATGTTGTAAGCCTGTTCTGCAGCTTGTGGCAGTCCCCTTCCATGTACTGTTTGGTCAGTACATAGATTGACTTGCGGCAAACTCAGGGACTTTGGCACCGAGACCCCTGTTCTTTTAAAATATGATGTAGGGTCCCAGATGCACCCGAGCTTGCAGCAGGCAGTGGTGTGACACACATTGCACCATGCTTTTAAAATCAAGCCCCTTGTATTGTTTACTCCATATCGCCCAATCCCCTAACAGGATGCACCTGGAAATAACTGTTACCAACTCAGTATGTCTTTCCTGGTAGAACATTTGAAACATATTAATGTATTGTTACCCTTTCTGTCATAATTTTACAGCTATTGTAATGTGTTTAAATTCCCATACCCCATGTGTTATTGTATCATGCTTCTCTTGTAATTTCAGGGGTACCTGAAAAGAAGCATTTAATTATTTAGTGTAGCTACCTGGTTAACAAAAAACAAATAAATATGCTTTGCTGTTTTCAGTCAAGTGATGGCATGCATCCACTTCACACACAAGCCCCCATCCATGCCTGTTTGTACACTATGCTAATAGGAAATAACATGATATACCAGTATCTGGATGCCGTATCCTTATGTCCATTTCCATGAACTTTTGTGTCAGTGGATCAGCAGGTTGCACACTTGCCTCTGAGGCCAGAATCTCAGTACTGTTACCATAATTCATCAAGGGGGGAGGAGGGCTGCACTCCTGATGTGCTGCCTTTTGCATGAGAAATTAAACCAAAGTTCCACCTGCCTGTTTTATTGGTTCTAGCCAAAATGTCCCCAATTCACTAAAAATACAACTGACAGCTTAACCTGATTAACATGTCATTTTGCACTGTAGCTCCACCCTCAGCCACCACAGGATGAGCTGGAAAATGACAGAACTGCCCAGACCTCCTTTCCCAGTACAGAGAAACAACAAAGTGTTGGCCATCCTGCTTGTGCCACTTTTTTGCTGGTCTATTACTTGCATCCACTTCACTCATAGACTCCAATCCACTCGTTTGTGGATTGTGTTAATGGTGATGTAACATTAGATGTCTGACTACAGCCGGGGTGGAAAGGTGTAGAGGGACCCAGGGAAGCGTAGATTCAGGACTGAAATTAAAAGGCTGACACAGTTCCAGGAGGAAAGCAAGGAAGAACTGTCTCTATAGGCACTTTTACATGCAGGTTTTAATAATGGAATAAGCATTACCTGTGAGGCACCATTGTACTCTGTTCCGTTCTTGGTTCCCTTTACACTCCATGAGTATTCCGGCAACCCCGCCTCCATTTTCAACATTTGTGTTTTGGATCCCCCACAGAGTTTGCTGCTCTATGGCTGTTTCTGCACTGTTACCAGAATGACTGTTTTACACAGCTGGATGAAACGGAACACATTGGGACGAACCATGAAAAGCAGACAATGTGGTTCGGGTGAACGTTCACCAAGGGAATGGAACAGATGCACTTTACACACAAGGGAGGTAATGGAATACTGCTTCTGTAACGATCATTCCATTACAGAAACCTGTGTGTAAAAGCACCTTATGTAAAATATACCCCTAAGAGCACAACATGGACTAAAGGAAGTATAACATACAGTGAGGAAGCATGTTCCCAGACTTCTGCCAGTTATGTCCGATCTTACATCACAGGTGCTAGGTTACCCCAGTGAATTTTTGACACCATTGGGTGTAACACCATCCTTATGCCCATTTCCCCATCTTTTAATTATGCTTTTTGAACTGTTCAGTTTGATATAAGCCACTTCAATTTTAGATGTTCTTACCTTTGTGAATAATGGCAATGCTCATTTTGGATGCAACTTCATTCTTTCTGGATGCAATGTAATCACTTTGGATGCAACGTTTGCTATACTGTACATCCATTTTGGGGCATTGTGAATCCTGTCCTTGGCTGCCGGATGAAACTGGACAGTTTAATTTTGCCAGTTTAAACTCCCATAGCAGACATTGTCTTGATGCTCATTTTTTTCACCAAAGTTTTCAATTTTTTCCATAACATTATTCTATTCTGTAATAAATCACAATAAAAAGTTATGAATGCCAGACTAGAAGAAATCCATCAATTTTTCCCAATACACAATCAATTCTTGCCTAAACTTTTAAAATATATGTCTGTTGGTTAACCTTCAGGTATTTGCATGTGCAATACACAGTCAAAGTTATAATAGTGCCAAAGGAAAAGAAAAAGTAAAAGGAAGAAAATGAATGTGAATTCATACATCACATTACCTATATTGAGTCACTTGAATGAGTCTGTCCAGCTGCTTCACATCTCATGAGTATTGTGCTTGATGTTTTAAGTCCTGTGCAGCTTCCTAATATGATTAATCAGGTCATGTATATTTATGGAAGATACAGTAACTGCAATTTATTTTTGTTAATTAGCTTTCAGAATACTATGTGATTATAACTTCAGATATGAATAGGTTTCATCACCCAAAGCACACAAAATAGCATTTAAAATGGTTTTTGAAACTACATCTGGATTCGCCAGAAATGAACGGCAGATAAAACCCATTCACTTTAATGTGGGCTCCTAATTTAATTTCAAATAGTGAATTTATAATGGAAATGCAATCATTTGAAACAGATGCAGGTTTTAAAGCCAGTCCTTCTTATAACAAAAGCCATTAAGTGAATATGTTATTCATCATTATATAAGCAGCTTTGGTTGCTAAAAAAGGCAAGAAGCTGTAAACCAATATAACATGAAGTAGAGAGGATTGTGTTGCAGTAAGTGGGTGTAGGACATCTATGGCTTGATGTACTTGTACTTGTATTCTGTAGATTTAGAGCTTCATCTGAACTTGTTATTAGATTATCAAAACCAGGGGATAGGCAGTCATGAAAGTTCCTACCCATGGCCTCATTAAAATGAAGATGCTTCATTGCACTGGCATAGTTGCACTTATGGCAGAGTTTGGAAGCCACAATAGCCTAAATGTTCTTGTACAGATTTACAGAACAAGTCTGCTTTGTTTTTTTTTAATAAATATGAAAACTAAATCTGAACTCTTAGAAGCAGTATATAAAATCGTATGATAGAATATCCCCACTGCAATGTTTTTTTTACAGGAAAGAGAGTTGTTTCCGTAACAGTCTATGCATTTATAACTTCAACATTTTGGCAAAAAAAAGTATGAATCCATCAGCAGTTAAAGTTGGGATGATTAATAAATGAAATGACAATACATTTAATGCTTATCCCAGCATGGCAGTACTGTTGAAATGCATTATGTTTCATGTTGGAGACCTGGCTTTATGTCATAGACTAAACTACCATGTCCTGTGTTGATGGAGTCTGGAGGTGCTGTGAGGGCAGCCATTCAGACTGAAGGGGTAGGGTTGCACTTCTAGTACAGTTTGAGAGCCCACTGGGTTGGTCTCAGGCATGATGAGGAACTCCTGGGAGAGCAGTGAGGATCCGCACCCCACAGGCCAGTTTTGTGTGGGATCCATTTAGCACTGAAGATTGTGGTTGGGATGCAAACAGAAAACTGTTTCTGGGGTTGTTCATGATATACAGTATACTGTAGCGACTGCACAAGTCACCTGGGGTTGGCCCCTCTGAGGAAAAGTCAGTTGGACCCAAAGTGCTGGGGAATATGTGTGGTCATTGACCATGCTGTTTTCTGGCTTTGTGGTTCTTTATTTTTTCAATAAAAAGTTATTGATTCCACATTATTTTGGACTGGAGACAAGTGATTTTTTCAACCTGAGTGAATGCTATACAGCCCAAAGAAGCCATTAACGTCCCACTGGCAAGCACTACTTGAAGGTACTGGTTTGTCTGGGGTGGCCCCCTTTTGTTTGTGCACCCATTGTGGATGCAGATTCACAGTTTTGTCCTTTGGGAATTCCCTCTCTCTCTCTGCTCCCCTGCTCAATCACTCAAATATGTTCTTTCCCTCAATACCCCCTTAAAGAGGAAGTCCCCTCAGCCGTTTATTCTGTTTCCCTGTGTAGTTTGTAGCAACGTGCAATGATTGCCACTATTGCACCCTTCTAATTTCATCAGGCTTTAAATGCAACTGAAAGTATTTAAATCTGATGGGAAAAGCTGCTTGATTCCATTGCAAAGGTCATGACCTGACTCATGTAAGGCACCATGGAATTTTACAAACATACAAATCTGCCAGCAGAAACCGGCTATGTGGTCTATCAAGTCTGCTCAATTGTGCAGCTAGCACTCCTTAACTGCAGCTGCCCCCCCCTTACCCCCCCCCTTGAAACCCCTCACACACCCTGTCCCATGTCCTTTTAAAGCTGCCCACTGTCCTGCAAGAAATCACCTCCTCTGGCAGTGTGTTCCATATTCACACCACTCTCTGTGAAATAATGCCGCCTTATCTCTATCCTAAACCTACCACCTTCCAACCTTAGCCCATGCCCTCTCATCTCCCTTCCCCTTCTCAGCCTACACAACCCTTCTGTGCCCATTTTGTTGATCCCCTTCAAGTACTTGAAGGTTTCAATTATATCCCCCTGATCTCTCCTCTTCTCCAGGGTGTACAAGCCTAACTCATTCAGTCTGTCCTCATAGGTCCAGCCCTCCAGCCCTTGAATCATTTTCATTGCCTTGTGCTGCACCCCTCAGCAGCCTGGCATCCTTCCTAAGATAAGGGTACCAGTATTGTATGCAATAAGTGTGGCCTAACTAGTGACCTGAACAGTGGCATGAGCACATCCCTATGCCTAGATGACCTACCCCATGCTATGCACCCCAGCATCTTGTTAGCTTTGGCTGTTGTCTTCTTGCACTGAGCTGAGTTGCTCATGTTCCCCATATGAGCACCCCTAGGTCCTTCTCTTCATCAGTGATCCCTAATCGAACTCCCCCCACCCAATAATTCCTCCCTGGGTTCTTTGCTCCAAAGTGCATAACCTTGCACATCTTTGCATTGAATCTCAATTGCCACTTCACCTACCACTCCTCCAGTTTGGTCAGATCTTCCTGTAGCCCCTGCCACCCTTCTCTGTCATCCACCACTGCTCCCATCTTAGTATCATCTGTGAACAGACTGATCCTGCTCTTAAATGCATATGAGATATCAGATATCAACAACCTGAATAACACCGGGCCCAGCACAGAGCCCTGTGGCACCCCACTCGTCACTTCCTTAGGGGAAGAGAACCCCCCCCAACTACTACCTGCTGCTGCCTCCCATTAAGCCAGTTCCAGATCCATTTTGCCATCTTTGTCCCTACTCCCACATATTCCAATTTTCCCCCAAGCCTTTCTGTGAGGCATGAAATCAAAGGCCTTGCTGAAGTCCCAATACAGGACATTCACTGCATGGCCCTGATCCAGCTCCCTCGTTACCCAGTCATAGTACTCTATTAGGTTGGTTTGGCATGATTTTCCCAAGATGAACCCATCCTGGAGTCCATTTTCCTCCAGACAGGTCACCAGATGCTTCTTTAAGATCGCTCCCTTAAGTTTACCAACAATGGAAGTATGGCTTACAGGTCTGTAGTTGCTAGGTTCATCCTTTGGGCCACTCTTGTGGATAGGCACCACATGAGCCTCCCTCCAATTTTATGAGATGCATCTTGTGTCCTGGGAGGTATTGAACAGGTCTGCCAGTGGCCCAGTCAATACATATGCCATCTCCCTCAACATCCTGGGGTGAATACCATCAGGACCTAGTGCCTTATCCACCCTTAGTGCCTTCAGCCCCTCCAGTATCCTACTTACTGTAATCATCCCATCAGTTACTCCCCCCCCTTGCACACCTTCCTCATCCATGGAGATAGTGGACCATCCTTCTCCTTTGTGAACACAGAGCAGAAATACTCATTTAGAGCTTCTGCCTGTTCTGTCCTCTTCTTCTCCCACCCCCATCCATCTTAATCCTCACTGTCTGATCCTTACAGTTCCTTTTCTCCCTTGCATATCTGAAGAAGTCCTTCTCCCCTTCCCTGATGCCTCAAGCCAGCCTCAGTTTACTAGAGGCCTTGGCCACCCTGACATGCCTGGTTACCTCCTTGGACTTCCTCACATACAACTCCCAATCCTCCTCCTTGCTAGACTTCTTGAATCTCCTAAAAGTAGCCTTCTTTGCTCTTATTCCCTCCAACACCTCCCTGTTCAGTCAGCATGGCCTCCTAGCCCTCCTCTTTTTGCATAGAGTCCTGGTGCATGATTCAGTAGCTGCCCTCAGCCCAAGCTTGATGCTATCCCATTTCTGTTGTGCATCCATTTCTGGCCTAATCTTTCCTAGATGCCATTTTAGAATTTACCACATCTTCTTATAGTCCACCTGCCTAAAGTCAACCACCCTTGTGCCTGTACTTATGGCATCCCTGCTCAAGCTGAGTGTGAACCCCACTGATTGGTGGTCACTTCCAGCTAGTGGTGCCTCCATCCCTAGTTCCCTCACAACCTCCCCATTAGTAAGTACAAGGTTTAGAGTGTTCCCCAGCCAGGTTGGCTCTGTGGTGATCTGCACCAGGAGCCCATCCTGGATCGCATCCAGTAGCAGTTGCTCCCTGGTGCTCAAAGTAACTGGGGTTCCCCAATCCACACCTAGTAGATTGAAGTCCTCCATCATCACCACATTTCCTTTCCTACTTACCCATCGGATCTGCTCAGCTAATTCCCTGTCCTGTTCTTCGGTCTGTGCAGGTGGCCTATACACCACCCTCAACCTCAGAGTCCTCCCTTTTGAGTCCAGGAACTGCATCCACGGTGCCTCTGTCCTATCCTCCTCCACATCCTCCCTTTTACATCTAAAACCATCCCTTACATAAATTGCCTATCTTCCCCTTCCCCTCTTCCCTCTCCCCTCTCCCCTCCCCTCCCCTCCCCTCTGTCCTTTCTATATATTCTGCATCCTGGGATTGCCAGCTCCAGGCATGATGTTGGGTGGCCCAGGTCCCCATGATAGCTATAATGCCCACCATCCCATCTACCAAGAGAGCCTGTAACTCAGCTGTTGTACTCCTCAGGCTCCTGGCATTCAAGGAGACCACCCTCCACCCAGTTCCCTTCCCTACCCTAACCTGTATTACCTCATCCTGACCCTCCCCCAGGAGCCTACACTCAGATCCATTCCTGCTGTCATGGGGGACAGCTTATTCAGCATCTTTATCTGGTGACTCAGCACACTGTCTGCCCATTCACCTCCCCCCTTCCTAGTTTAAAGTCAGTCTGGATGTTATGTACCCTTTTAGCTTCTGCTTTAGAACTTCTTGACCTGCCCTACTCATATGCAATCTGTCCTTTCCATAAAGGTTGTTGCTGACCTAAGTGTTCCCCCAGTCTCCCAACCCTTACCCCCTTGGTTCAGCACTACTCACTTAACCAAGAGTTGAACTTCACTTTCCTATCCTTTCTTGCCTTGCTTGCCCTAGGTACTAGTAGCACTTTCAAGAAGGCTACTGAACTTCCCACCTCCATACACAACTTCCTCAGCTCCTCGAATCTCTCCCTAACCACCTCCACTGTACTGTTCCCCAGGTCATTAGTGCCCACATACACCACCACATGTGGTTTCTCTCTTCCCCACCAACACACCTGAGCAATGATTCCCCTGCCCTACATGCTGACAGTCCTGGTACAGATTCCACCTATATATGGCTATGCCACTCCCCCCACCTCATTCCCTTCAAAATTGAGTCCCCTATCACTACTATCCCTCCCTCCACTGTTTGTCAGTATCTTCCTGTTTCCCCCTTCCTCCTTGTTGGCATCTACCCTGCCATCAAGGATGTGCAAAATTAGAAACTTTTGCCAGCAAAATATTTTGCGTAATTAGCGCATTTTGCAAAATATTTTGCTCGGTGAAAGGCGAAATTCCTCTCGCGGTTAGGCATGAAATTTCACCCCCAAGCTGGCAAAATTTCTCTCGCATGTGAAATTTCACACCCACGGGTGAAATTTCGCCATCTGCGGTGAAATTTCACCACCTGTGGGAGTAATTTCATCTCCTGTGGCAAAATTGTAAATGCTCCCTTCACCCTGGTGTCTAGTGGTCCCCCCAGCCATCACTGGTCATAAACAGTAAATAAGTACTCCCACAATGTAACTCCACTGCACACACACACAAGTTGCCCTGCATCCCCTATTTGTTTTATTAAAAAAAAAGAAATTCACCCTCCTTCACTCCCTGGGGTCTAGTGGCCCCCCCAGACCATCACTGGCTGAAAACAGCAAATAAGCACTCCCCCACAAAAAAAAATTACCCTGCCACTTCCGCTTGTTTAAAAAAAATCACCATTCACTTTCTGGTGCCTAGCGGACCCCCTACCCCATCAGTAGATAGCAGGACCAACCCAGCCCCCCAGTACCCCGATTGGGCCACTGGCACAGCCCTCCCCTCACCTTCATGGCCAGCAGCCTGACTGAGCACCTCTGAGCACTTGAATGAATGAGTGTTCATTCATTCAAGCTCTATTACCACTCAGTCAGGCTGTCAGCTCATGGAGGTGAAAGTGGAAGAAATGCCCGGCTCTTCAGTCAGGTACTGAGGGTCTGGTTGTTCTTCTATCTGATGAGATGGGGTGGGGTTAACTAGACACCAGGGAGTGAATGGTGATTTTTTTTAAAGAACCAGGGGGGCAGGGTAACTTTTGGGGGGGAATACCAGGAGGAAGGAACTACTGGTATAACTAAAACTTCTCTACTGGGACTAAGAACTAGATCTCATGTACTGGGACCTTCAATTTAGGGTAAAAAACAAACAAAAAAAGAGTTAGTGTGTTTGTCAGAGGTAGTTGAATTAAATTGTTATCTGTTATCTGTGTACTTATCTAGGTGCTTGTCACAGGTGTCAGAAGGGAATTGTTATCCGTGAAATTAACTAAGTGTAGAAAGATTTGCAAAGTAGGGGGAGTGGCTTAGCTAGAAGGAGCCAGGTTAAGACCAGATATAAACACTGCCCTAGATATCTTCTGCCAGAGAACAGACAGAATACCAGGAGGAAGGAGTTACTGGTATAACTAAAACTTCTCTACTGGGACAATATTGCTCTGCTTCCCCCCTCCACCCCCCACCCTAAACCAGTTCTACTTTTATAGGCACAGGATTTAACTGACAACAGGAACTTCCTGTTTGGGAGCAGGAAGTGAGTGATCACAGAGCCACCAAAGACTCACCATCCTAGAAGGGCAAAAGTAGCTCTCCGCCCCCCCAGCTGCTGGAGGTCTGACTCTGAGCAAGTAAGGAGACTACTGAGAAATATAGGAACCTCTTGTCTCAGAACAGGAAGATCAGGAGCTAAAAGGGTGCAGAGGCAGTAAGTAAGTAGGGGGGAGGAAAAAAGAAATAAACAAACAGAGGAAAGAGTAAGTATTCCAAATAACAGTTAGGGGGTGAGAAAAAAGATATGATGGAAGTGGTGCAGTGCAGTGGCTGTGAAGTAGCAGTTTTCCGGGAGATGTTCTGGAGGATGCAGTGTTGTCCCATCTGCAGACACCTCTCTGGGCTGAGGGAGGAAGTTACTCTTCTCCAGGCTGAGTTGGCCAGATTTGTGGGACCTCCTCTCCCAGAGACCACCAGGGTCATTGCTGTCGCCTCAGAGGTTGCCAAGAAAGAGGAGTGGTTGGACCACAGTGGGCTCAGGGAGGGTAAGGGTGGTGGAACAGAGGTGCATCCCTCCAGTTGTACCTCTCCACAATTTCTATGCCGTTCTGGAAAAGTGTGGTTCCTCTATGTAGGCACCCACAGTGGGGACCAAGGAGGATGCTGGGAACCTCCACAAAGGAGACCCACAGGAGGGTGGCATGGGCTCCCACAGGGGAAGGAAACAACTCCTAGTGGGGGACTCCATTGTTAGGAAGATAGAACTGGGGGAGGAAGGGGAGAGGGAGGTAAGGTGTCTGCCTGGCACCATGGCTTGGAGGGACAGGGAGCGAATCGTCAGGATCGCAGGAGCATCTGCACAGGGGAGGGAGCTGGATGTCATTGTCCACCTAGGGACAAATGACCTGGCTACGAAAGGGGTCAGAGCAGTGCAAGAAGCATTTGTGGAGATGGGGATGGGCCTTAGACAAACAGCACACATGGTAACCTTCTCGGAGGTGCTGCCTGTCTACGGCACGGGTGAGGCTAGGGTGCTCCACACCATGGGATTCAATCAGTGGTTGAAAAACTGGTGCAGAGCTCAGGGATTTGGCTTCATTGGGGACTGGGGGTCCACCTGGAGGGATGCAGACCTATACTGGCATGATGGCCTGCATCTGTCCAGGAGGGGAACCAGAATCCTAGGTGATAGGTTTAAATACTTCATTTACAAGCATTTAAACTAGCCAAGGGGGGAGGCACTGGAAAGAAGCAGGGAAATCCTATCCCCAAAAAAATATCAGGGTACTAAATGAAGTAGACACCAACATAGAGATGCCAATAGGGAGAAGCACAGGGGTAAATGGAGAAAGTGACAAATGCAATAAGGACAGGGATGGGACAAAAAGGGGTAAGACCATCAAGAAATGCAGGGTAATGAGTACCAATGCCTGTAGTCTGGGCAACAAGCTCCCTGAACTGGTGGCCTTGATGGAAGAGGGATGCCTGGATATGGTAGCAGTCACAGAAACATGGTACACAGAGAACCATGACTGGGATGTTAACATACCAGGGTACACAACCTACAGGAGAGACAGGGAGGGCAGAAGAGGGGGAAGTAGCTCTCTATGTAAGGGAAGGGATACAAACAACTGAACAAAAGAGTAAACAGGGAGGAGAGGAGGCACTGTGGGTCACCTTAGAGACTGGAAATGGCACCACAATCCGTACAGGGGCTGTTTATAGACCCCCATGTCAGGGGGAGGTAATGGACAAGGATGTGATAGAAGGCATACTTAGGATGGCAGAGAAAGGGTAGATACTGTTGATGGGGGACCTTAACATGCCAGATGTTAACTGGAGCACCTTTGTGGCAGCCACATCCAAAAGCAAGGCCATTCTTGATGCCCTTCAGGTGGCATGCCTCAAACAGCTAGTTTTGGAACCTACTCATGAGGGAGCAATCTTAGACCTCGTACTCTCAAATGGGGACAGTGACAGGATCTCAGATCTAGAAGTGGGTAGCCATTTGGGAACAAGTGACCACCAAACAGTGTGGTTCACGACAAACTCAGCTACAGAGTCAAGCCATACAAAAGCGATGGTTCTGGACTTCAGGAGGGCTGACTTTGGCAAGATGGGAGAGTGCCTTAGAAAAGCACTAGCAAACAGGCTAGAAGGAGGGTTGGAGCAACAATGGGGAAATATCAAAACTGCCATCACAAAGGCAACAAGCCTTTGTGTGAAGCAAATAAATCAAAACAAAAGAAAAAGCCACTATGGTTCTCAAAAGAGGTGGCGGTGAAGGTCAGGGAGAAAAATATAGCATTTAGGAAGTATAAGGAAACACAGAAGGAGGAGGACAGAGAACTGTACCAGTTAAGGCAGAAGGAAGCAGGGAGGGTAGTCAGAATAGCAAAGGCGCTAACTGAGGAAAAGATAGCTAACTTGGTTAAGAAGGGGGATAAAACCTTTTATAGGTATATCAGGGAGTGTAGAAAGACAAAGGGAGGGATAGTGAGGCTGAATAGAATGGATGGTGGGTGGGCAGAGAGTGACAGTGAAAAAGCAGGGATACTGAATGAATACTTCTGTTCAGTATTCACAAAAGAGGAAGTGGGGGAGGTACCTAATCCAATTAGCAGAAGCACTCTGGAGAGAGGGGTCGATCCCAGTCCTTTCACAGAAGAAAGGGTTCTGAAAGAATTCCTAAAACCGAAGGTGGACAAAGCAATGGGGCCAGATGGAATTCACCCCAGAATTCTAAAAGATTAAGCAGAGAACTAGTTACACTACTGACTACCCATTTTAACAAATCATGGGAGGATGGTGTGGTACCTGAGGACTGGAAGAAGGCAGATGTGATTCCCCTTCACAAAAGTGGGACCAAGACAGAGGCAGGAAACTACAGACCTGTCAGTTTGACCTCTGTGGTAGGGAAAGTGATGGAATCACTTCTGAAGGAAAGAATTGTTGAGTACCTATAGGCCAGTGGAGCACAGGACCCAAGGCAGCATGAGTTCACAGCAGGAAGGTCATGTCAGATGAATCTAATTGATTTCTTTGACTGGGTGACCAAAGTAGTAGAACAGGGAGGGGCTGTGGACATGGCCTACCTAGACTTTAGCAAGGCATTTGACACAGTTCCACACAAAAGATTAGTAGTCAAATTAACCAATCTGGGAGTGGGTCCCAGCATGGTAGCGTGGGTAAAACATTGGCTGAACAACATGACACAGAAGGTAATTGTAAATGGAGTCCACTCTGAAGAGAGAGGGGTTACTAGTGGGGTACTGCAGGGTTCAGTACTGGGTCCAGTCCTTTTTAATGTCTGTATAAGTGACATTGCAGAGGTACTGGAAGGAAAAGTATGCCTCTTTGCAGATGACACAAAGATTTGCAACAGGGTTGATACACAAGGAGGCATGGAAAGGATGAGAAGGGACTTGGCAAGGTTGGAGGAATGGTCAGAAGTATGGCAGCTCGGATTCAGTGCAAAGAAGTGCAAAGTAATGCACCTGGGAAACAAAAACCCTGGGGAAGATTACACAATGGGGGGAGGTAGTAACAACAAAAAAATGGAAAGAGACCTTGGAGTAATCATCTTAGATGACTGTAAGGTTGGCAAGCAATGTGAGAAGGTGGTAGGGACGGCTGGCGGGATACTGGGATGTATAGGGAGAGGTATCACCAGCAGAAAACAGGAAGTTGTTATCCCCTGTACAGACAGTTGGTGAGACCCCATCTGGAGCATTGCGTCCAGTTCTGGAGACCCCATCTCCACAAGGACATAGACAGGATGGAGGCAGTGCAGAGAAGGGCAACTAAAATGGTGCAGGGTCTGCAAGAGAAGCCATACAAGGAGAGACTAAAGGAACTTAATATGTATACCCTGGAGGAAAGGAGGGAGAGGGGGGACATGATAGAAAGTTTAAGTATCTCAGTGGAATCAACAAAGTCCAAGAGGGTTGCATCTTTCAGAAAAAGAGATGTGCAAGAACAAGGGGACACAATTTGAAGATAGAGGGGGGATGGCTTAGGGGCAATGTGAGGAAGTATCTTTTCACAGAAAGGGTGGTGGATACATGGAACAGCCTTCCTGAGAAGGTTGTGGGGTCTAAAACTGTGGGAGAATTCAAGAATGCATGTGACAGACACAAGGCAATTTTTGTGGGGGTAGGAATAAATAGGCTGTTGGTTAAATAGGATCTGCAGCTTATCCTCTAGGTAGGGAAATGGGCAGACTAGGTGGGCCAAGTGGTCCTTATCTGCCATCAAAGTCTATGTTTCTATGTACTTATTTACTGTTTATGGCCAGTGATGGCTGGGGGGGGGCACTAGACACCAAGGAGTGAAGGAGGGTGAATTTCTTTTTTTTTTTAATAAAACTAATGGGATGAGGTGCAGGGTAACTTGTGTGTAGGGTTCAATTTACAAACTTGTTGCTGGCGATGACGGGTGAAATTGCTGGCGAAATTGCAAAATGTCATCGCACTTTCGTGAAACATTTCACCTGGTGAAATTTTATTTAGTTGCATCTCTACCTGCAATGCCCAACTTCACCTGGATCTGCAACCCCCGCTAAGCCCACCTTCCACTCTTGCTGAGCTGGTGTACCCATTAAGCTTGCTGCCCCTCCCCTATTCATCAACATACCACCTGTGGTTCCCCCCACTTCATTAACTACCTACACATTTTCCCCAGGCTTTCTTTCCTTCACTGCTGCCCTCACACTGCTCCCTCTACTCTCCCCCTACTCTTATCAATTACAGCTTTTCCCCATTCCCTTATCCCCCTCCCATCTGGTTTACTGCTCCCTTTATTGTCCCTACCCACTTGCCCTCCTTCCCTCCACTGGAGGGCCCCTCCATTCCAGTCCATCCCTGTTGCCAGTACTGCATATCTGTTCCCTGACCCTGACCAACCACTAAAGCATTGCCCCAACTGCCATCCTGAGGTAGTCCCCCATTGCTACTACGTTTACACATCCCTCTCCCTAGCCCTCTAGTCACCACAGGCTTGGTACCCCTGGAGGCCTGCGGTAGTGGGCAACATACCCGGTGTTCCACCTGCCCCACAATCCTCCTCAATTCCCTTCCCAACCACTGGACCTCTGCCTCAAGACCCCTTAGCCTACCACAAATGGGACACTCCCCTAGCTTCAACAGAGTACCCATCCAAACAGCTGCCCCACCTCCATTACAGTTTACTAATCTATCAACCCCATTATGTTCTTTACTCCCATGTCTGCTGTACCAGTTCCCTGATCACTGGTTCCAATCCCACACCCACTTCTCACACAACCAGCCTCTGTTATGCATTCCCAATCCTCTCCCTTCCCCATGTAGCTGCACTGTTGACTTGCCCCCCTGCTAACTCCCGAGACCCTCTCAGAGGAATTCAAAGTGCCTATTCTTATCCCTGCCATATTTTAATTCTCCTTGATTCTTCCTCTTTGTTCTCTCTGTGTCTCACCCTGATGATTGGGATCCTTTCAGTGCTGAGATGTATTTTTTTTCTTTATTATTTCCCTTCTTCTATCTCCATTTATACAGGTAATGTCACTCGTCTCCCCAGGTTTGTTAGGTGCTGTGCTATAGCTGCTATCAATACTGCCCCTATGTGCATGTAGGAGCAGTTGTAGGCCCCTTGTCCTGGCCAAGCTGAAACAAGAAGTAGCAGAAGCTGCACCAGGTCGTCCTCCTAAAAAGGTAGAGTACCCGGGGGTGGGTGGGATTAGGGGGAGGGTAGGGTGGACCAAACCCCTTCGGTTCTTTGTTGGAAAACAATCAGGCACTTCAGCTGTGGACCTGGAATGTGGTCCTAGCTGAGGGTGTCTCAGAAGCCTCAAGAAATTTAGGAGCAACATTTTATGATCTTTTGGTGCTAAAGCCTGCAGTAGTTAGACTGTACAAGTCAGTTCTGTTGCTGTACTCTGCAGTCCCTATGTTCTTGTCTTATGCTGGCCATGAAACTTTTCAAGGCATAGTATTTAAAGTGTATCTGAGTTACAGAAACAAAATGCTTTTAGAGAGTACCGGGACTTCACAAGATGTGTAACAGAACTGAATGAGAGTATAATTTTCTGTGGCTTGTGCATGTATGCATCATCAACTCCTATGATGCATTTTTTGTGTGTAGTAATGAGTTTGACCTTTGGCATGGAGAAAAACAGGTATTTACACAAAGGCAAAACAACCTCATTTATATTTAAATTAGGATGACATTAGATGGCTGCAAAAGTGGGAATCATTGTTCATGCCTTCAAACTACACAGGTATACAGAAAAGAGCCTGATGGGCTTTTCCCTTAAAAGCAAGCCCTTCCATGGTAGTAGATGGGATTTCAAATGGGATGAGCAGCACAGGAAAAGGTTGTGAATGACAGTCAGTAGTATGGAATGTAAACCTCCAATGGCAGACATTGAGGACAGACCAAAGGCAGAATGAAAGTGGAGGTAAGATGATTGTGGACATTAAAAAATGAAAATAAAAAAAATAAATCAAGTTGTCTGTACACCATCCATGTTGCTTTGATAATACAGAGATACTCTTGGTATAGTATGTAAATGTAATGCTTTTATGCATTTCAGGTGTAAATATTATGTGATCCAGTTATTTATTTTCAGGCTTGGACTGTGGTAAGGGGGCTCACCTGAAAAGTTGATACAGGTGCCCAACTCAAAAATCAATTGGGGACAGCCCATGGCAACACACTCATACTTTATCAGCCTTCCACTTCTCTCTGACACACTAGCTCAGTGTTTTCATCTTATATTTACATGCAATTCCCCAAATATCATATTTAATTTGAACATTGAATATAAATGCAGATTTTCATTCTTTAGAAGGTGGTGAGCTACCCACCAGAGGAGATCCACCTGGAAATTTCAAGGGCTAGTCCAACTCTATCTATTTTACATAAAAGCAACACTTTGGTTAGTGTACTGCTAATTAGAGGATCAGATAATCCAGCAATCATTCTACTGTATGATCCCCTCATTTCTCCAATATACATTATTTATTTATTTATTGAATTTTGATGACCGGGTAGGCCCACTGGGCCCTGGAGGTCCCTTTTTCAGGGGCGACCCGGGTGAGACAACAACTTACAGGTAACAGATCAGTACAGTCATGTGAATTGTAAAGTATTTAACAGTAAGAATACATAGGTTTACAGGCGGCAGGTAGTGTAAGACATGCAGGCAGTAAGGACATAGAGGTTACACATAACGAGACCGTTTTACATCCCAAGTTAGTGATTAGGTTGAGAGCGCTCTGTTAGGCAAGCAGTAGCTAAAGACCTGGGGTTAGTTTCTTTGTGGGCATATTGGAAGGGGGATAAGAGGGACAAAAGTGCACCCCATCTTTAGGGGGAGGTCCGTTATGCTACCAGGATGGCTATGCAAGGTCGGGTCTGATGAGCTACCAGGATGGCTGTACGTGGTCAGGTCCTGTAACAAAGACATGTGCTCCTGTCGAGCAGGTGTCCCTTGAGCTTTGTCCGGAAACTGGTGACGGACACAGCCTCCCGTACCTCCAAGGGGAGGTTGTTCCAGGTGGAAGGGGCGGTGTATGCAAAGGACCTGGACCCAGCTTTAGTCCTAGTCTTGGGAACCACGAGGAGAGTTTGGCCTGATGGCGCAGGCACCGTGGGTTGGGTTTCACCCCAACAAGACCATTCAGGCTGGGGGGAGGTGTGGGACCCAGTAACTTGAATGTGAGGCAGAGGGTTGGGTAGGAGAGGCGAGCTTCCAAAGACGGCCACCTGAGCCTAGATTGGGCCTCGCAGTGGTGAGTCCTCGGGTGTGACATAGTGGAAAAGTGGACTATCTTGTTGTACAAGGTCTGCAGCCTCCCTAACTCTGTCACGGCCATGCCCTGGAGAATCGGGGCCGCGTAGGTGAGCTTAGGGAGGAGTATGCTAGCGGCAATGGCTACCCTAGCTTCAGGGATAATCTGGTCCTTTAGTCTATAAAGGATTCCAAGTTTCCCATGGATGGCTTTGGTGATTTGGTCTACGTGATTTTTTAGTGTGAGGCCTTCGTCCAGGGTAAGGCCAAGGTATTTGGTGGAGGTGACCACCTCAAGTTTTTCACCCCCCCTGGACTGGAGTTGTAGAAGATGTGACCTCTCAGATCCCAGGGATCTAGGACCAAAGAGCATTACCTTTGTTTTGTTGGTGTTTAAAACCATTTTGTTAAGAGTGAGCCAGTCCTCCATCTGAAGGATGTCTTCTTGGAGGGCTGTCTCCAACTCAGGTAAAGTAGGGGAAGCTCTGTAAATGACCGCATCATCCGCGTACTGGATAACGCTACTGCTCCTGCAGTGTGTATGCAGATCATTTATGAACAGTGTAAAGAGAAGGGGGCCGAGGATTGACCCTTGAGGTACCCCTTCTTTGAGTGGAGCTAGCGTGGAGACTTTATCCTCCCACTTGACCCTCTGGGTGCGTCCAGAGAGATAACTCTTGAACCAACCCAGTGAATGGGTGTCAAGGCCAAGTGAGCACATTTTTTGTAGTAGGAGGTTGTGGTTTACCAAGTCGAATGCTTTAGATAGGTCAATAAAGACCGCCCCTGTGCTGACCCCTGCGTCATTATTGCTCAGTACATCTGCTGAGAGTTTAGTTAGCGCAGTATCCATCCCATGCTTGGCTCTGAAGCCATGCTGTGATGGTGAGATTGCCCGGTGGATTTCTAGGTATTCTCGGAGTTGGGAGTAGACTAGCTTCTCCTGTACTTTTTCAATGACACACAGCAAAGAGATGGGCCTGTAGTTCTCAATGGGCTCAGTTGGCCTTCCCTTGTGTATAGGAATCACTAGGGCCTGTTTCCAAAGCTTGGGTACAGACCCTCCATAATAGACCGGTTTATCAGCCAGGTTAGGGGCTTAGCTAAAGCTGGAGCCCCTCCTGAGTATTCTGGTTTTGGATCCCATCCAGGCCCCAGATCCTCTCGGTGTAGGGATTTAAGGATGATCAAAACCTCCTTTTCCTGACCAGCCTCAGAGTGAAACAAAGGGCGGTCAAGGTCTGAGGGCTGTTGAGCGTTCAGCTCACTCCTCCTGTCAGGGGTCCCGTCTTGTAAGCATCCAGGTTACGTGAAGTAACTGTTAAGGGACTCAGCAATGAGAGATCCCCATCGATTAATTGCCCATTAGCCAAGATTGGGCTGGGTGTAGTTTTTGCTCCTTTGAGAGTTCATTAATGTGCGACCAGAAAAGCCTGGGATTGCCTAGGTTAGTTTTTGAAGGTTGGTGATATAGTCTTTTTAGCTAACTTTATGGCCTTTTGCATTGGTTTCTAAGGCCCTGTAACTGGCTAAGTCCCCGTAGCACTGATTTCCTGTACTTTTCCAGGCCTTGTCCTGGGTGGACATCAGAGCTTTTAGAGGAGGCAAGATCCACATATAGCAGCTTCCCTTTACTCTGTGGGTTTTCATAGGAGCTAAGAGGTCAATAATTCTAGTGAGGGATGTCTGGAAAAATTTAACGGCATCCTCCAGGTTAGGAAGGTGTCTTATATTGCTCCAGTCGATCCCATGTAAGTACCCAATGAATTGGTCAGGGAGGAAGTTAGAGAAGTACCTAGTAGTAATAATCCTAGGCGGGACTTTATTCACACAGTTCTTCCAGATGGCAAATACCGACGAGTGGTCGCTCAAGGCATCGGCCAAGATCCCTGCCATTTTTACATTGCTGGGGGTAGAAGCCAGGACCCAGTCGATTATGGTATGCTTTCCTGATGCATGGTTCATTCTGGTCGGTAGGGAGATGACTTGGGTGAGGCGAGAGTCATTTAATATACCATTGATGGCAGACTTCTCCTCAAGGTCCCAGTTTAGGTTGAAGTCGCCCAGTAAGATAAGCTCGGAAGCAGATTCTACTGCTAGGTTCTTCAGGAGCGCATCCAGAGAACCGAGCTCATTGGTGGGGGGGCTATATGCGCAGCCTATTGTGAGGTGCTTAGCCCCACCTAGAGTGAGCCGTATAAGGATTGCTTCTATGTCCAGGGTCATGCCTTGAGGCATGCTAACGAGGGAGGATGTAATTGTGTTCCTTACATATACCAGAACCCCACCCCCTCTTCTCGAGGGTCTGTCCTTTCTGTAGAAGGCATATCCAGAGGCAGCTACCTCGTGATCCAGAACATGGGGCTTTAGCCAAGTCTCCGAGACTGCTAGTATGTCTGGTTTGTAGACAGCTAGCCATGCTTGGACTTCGTGAATCTTAGGTCTCAGGCTGCGGATGTTCATATGCACCAACCTCAGACCCTTGGCTCCATCCCAGGCCTTATCTGATGGGGAAGAAATAGATACGTTTGGTGTCCCTGGGCCTGGGTTAGGCTGGATGTCTCCCGCCAGTAGCAGCAGCGCTGCTAGCAAGCGCCGAAGAGTGAGGGTTAGAGGTGATAAAACCAGTGTAGATGGGCATGGGGTTAAGCTCCTAATGAGGTGAAGGGATCGGTATACTACTTGCCTGCTTGGATAATAGAGATATACTCTGGATATATTATGTATATGTCAAACAGCTGAGTCCTAACAAAGGGGGTTTTGAGTGCTCAATGGCTAGTGGCTGTGTGTTCCATTCAAGCAGCTCTCACTTTTAGAGCTGAGTACCCATGGTCAAAGGAGATACTCTATGGCACTTGCAGATGGTGCAGAATGCAGTGGCCAGGCTACCGAGTGGACGTATCCATAGTGCTGTATGAACTGCACTGGGTGCCAGTTAAATGCTGTATCTCCTTTAAAGTTGGTTTACTGACTTCTAGGGCCCTACAAGTGTTGGGTCCTGGCTACTAGCTAGCTCTATTGCATCCTTATATCAATCAATCAATCAATCAATCAATCAATCAAATCTATCAAATCTTTATTTAGTCAGGCGAACATCATTGAGCGAAGCTCATTTACAAGATGGACCTGAGTGGTCATATAAATAAGAGTACAAGTATTTTTACATAGACAAGAATAACATAAGCAATCGTACAATAACATAAAAAGATAATATACAACAATTTACATATATACAAGGCCCAGTAAAACCATTTAACCTGTAAGAAAAATGAGACAATGGGTATAGCAGGCAAAATATACAATTTGTAGGGCCTAGATGGTTTTATGAGAGTATAACAGGTGATTGGAAAATAAAAGTAGAATTAACATAATGGAACATAGAAAAGGGGTGGGAGGGTAGGTAGGGTAGGGGATTAGGCCTTATAAAAGCAATTGCAGTGTTCTGGAAATAGGATGGAGAATAATCTTTGAAGGATGTTAAAGGTAAGAGGCTATTTAGCTTCATGGATTTTTGGATTGAGTTCAAGTAACTGCTAAAGTGTAGCTGATAGCGGCCCTCCCAAACCGGTGCAGGCATTGGGGATTTTAGAATGATAAGTTTACTGATCCTTAAGGTATATGGCCTAGAAGTAATTTGGGTAAAACAGTCTGTGATATAGGCGGGTAGTTTGCCTGATAAAGCTTTGAATATCCAGATTGCAGCATTCCTATTTCTTCTGTGCTGTAGGGATGTCCAGTTGACTGCCATATAAAGAGAGCAATGATGGGTGCTGGAGGGAAGGTCAGTAATAAATCTGATGGATCTATGATACAGGGTGCCCAAATGCTTTCTTTGCTACACTGAGGTGTGCCTCTTTGCCATACCAAGGGCCAGGTTATAAACCTCAGGCAACTAGGCCTTCTAGATGGCTGTCCTGGTATTGCGGAATGCTCTCCCGAGGGTCACCAGAGAGGCCGCATTGGTGGAGGCCTTGAAGAGGAGATTGAAAACATGTATTTTTAGCAATGTTTTGGGGGATTAATATATTGTCTTCATTAGCCTCCATCTCAGCTGGGTTTATACTCATTTTAACTGATTTAATTTATGTGTTTTATTTATATATTAATTGTCACTCCTGTACTTTATTGTAAGGTGCTCTGAACTGTGTGGAAGGGTGCCATTAGTAATAAAATCCACTACTATTATTACTACTACTAGTATCCCCCATAAATTTCAACACCTCCACCCATGCCTCCATGTGGGACCTATACTGTCACTCATCAGATAATCCCAACCCCTCCCCTTCTGCACACACACACACACACACACACACACACACACACACACACACACGCACACACACATGCACATGCACATACACACCTTTTGTAAGGAACCCAAGCCCCCTCTTCAGTCACTCCAGCCCAGTCTGTTCCTTATACTGGGGGCAACAACAGCATGCTGAACATAAGCACAACCTAAACTGATGTCCTGGGTTGTGTTTAGTGGAGGCTTAGAAACTATGAGAACATATTATAATTTAACTAGCTCAGGACATCATCTAAGGCTGTATTCAGCACAACATTCTTGCTACTTGTGTCTGCCTCCCCTAAGTAAAAGAAATGGACAATGCTGTGGATGACTAAAAGTGGGATAAGACCTCTGATGCAAGGTAGGGCAATGGGGTGAGCAGATAAATTGTGTGTTCCAGGCAAAAGTAGTGGTGAACTTCTAAATTTGTAGAATCAATCAATCAATCAATCAAAATCTTTATTTATTCAGGCGAACATCATTGAGCATAGCTCATTTACAAGATGGACCTGAGTGGTCATAACAATATAAGGTTACAAATTTTACACAGAAACATGGTACTGAATGAACACAAATACAAAGATTTATGAATGAGACAAGTATACAAATATTTACATATATACAAGGCAAAATAACATTGGACCTAAATCATATTAAAAGGAAAGAAACAAACAGTATTGTAGGGATAAAGCTAGGGTAATGGGACTTGGGGGGGCATTTTTGTACTAAGTAGGTTGGAGAACAAGCTAGAAGAACAATAAAGAAATAGGGAGTAGTATAAAAAGGGGTAGGGGAAGGAGGGGGTGTGAGAGGACTAGGCCTTATGGAAGCAATTGCATGATTCTGGGAATAGACTAATGTACAGATTTTTGAAGGATGTTAAAGGAATGAGGGTATCCAATTTCAAGGTCTTTTGAAGAGAATTCCAGATAAGTGCTAGGGAGTAGCTGATTGCAGCCCTTCCATACCGGGTGTAGGTGATAGGAATCTTCAGCATGATGAGTTTATTGATCCTTAGGGTGTAAGGCCTGGATGTGATCCGGTTGAAACAATCTGAGATGTAGGAAGGGAGTTTGTTTGTCAGAGCTTTGTAGATCCAGACAGCAGCATTTTGTTTCTTCTATGTTGTAGGGATGTCCAACTGACTGCATTGTAGAGAGCAATGATGGGTGCTGGAGGGAAGATCTGTAATGAATCTAATAGCTCTATGATACAAGGTGTCTAATTTATTTAAATGGGAGAGGAACAGTGACCATAAAGGAAGTCAGCGTAGTCAATGAGGATAGGAATGATGCCAGGATTAGCCTTTTGGAATCTCTGGTCAGGTAGTGTTTGATCCTATAAAATAGGCCAAGTCTTTGTCTAAGCTTTTCAGGAGCTCTTCAAGTGGCTAGTATAGTCAAGTTTATTGTCAATCCAGACTCCAAGATATTTGAATTTGTCCACATATTCCAGATTTTCACCAAGGATGGTAGATAATTGTGGGAGGGTGAATGATGGGACAGTGGAAGAGCAGCTCTTGGTGACAAAGAACATAGCTTTCGTTTTCTTGGCATTTAGTAGTAATTTCTTTTCTAGTAAGTTGTGCTGTAGGAGGGAGAACTCAGACTGTAAGAGCTCACAGGCTTTTGATGGTGAGGGATTACTGACATATAGTACAGTATCATCTGCAAAGAGGTGAATATTAGATTGTGAGAGACTGGAGTCAATATTGTTGATGTAAATGGCAAAGAGGATGGGGCCCAGGATGGAACCTTGCGGTACACCTCTTAGGAGTGGTTTAGAGGTAGATAGGGCACCTTCATTTTTTACCAGTTGTATTCTTCCAGAGAGATAGCATCTGAACCATTTAAGAGAGAGTGAGTCAAGGCCTATGGAGTTCAGAGAGGAGATTAGTAATTCATGGTCCACAGTGTCAAAGGCTTTGCTTAGATCCAGGAACACAGCACAGGTGTTATTCTTTTTGTCTAAGGCAGTCTGCCAGTCATTTGTAACTTTTGCTAAGGCAGAGATGGTGCTGTGCATAGATCTAAACCAGATTGAGCTGGATTAAGGAGATTATTGGTATCAAGGTAGGCACTTAACTGAAAGTTCACTAACTTTTCAAGCATTTTGGACAGTACTGGTAAAATGGAAATGGGCCTATAGTTGTTGAGGTCTATGGGATCACCTGCCTTAAGTAGTGGAAACACTTGAGCTGTCTTCCATATTGAGGGGATAGAACCAGTGGCTAGGGACAGATTGAAAAGGTGAGTGAGGGGGGCAGCTAAGGCGTGCAATGCTATTTTTAGAAAGTAGGGATCCAGAGAGTCTGCACCTGCGCTTTTAGTTGTATCTAGTTGGAATAGTAGGTCTTCTACTTCTTTTAAGAGTATTGATTTGAAGGAGAATGTGGAAGCAGCCTTTTGTCCCTCAGTAGATTGTAAGTTTAGTGATGACCTCAATAGGTTTGCAGGTGAGGAATCGAAAGCTAGGCCAGCTGTAGTGAAATGATCGTTGAAGGCATTTAAGATTTCTTGCTTGTCAGTGATTTCAACACTATTTAGGTGCACTTTAGGTGGTAAGACAGGGGTAGAAGCTTGACCTAGGATCCCCTTTATGGTACCCCAGAACCTGGAAGGGTTGTGATAGGAGGCATCCAATTCAGCTGTGTAGATGGCAGCCTTGGCATTTCTCACTTGTTTTGTGCAGGAGTTTCTGGCTTTTCTGAATTGAAGCCAGTCATTTGGATCCTTGGTCTTTCTTGCCCTTTTCCAGAGTTTATCTCTGGCAAGCATTGCGGATTTAAGGTCAGCAGAGAACCAGCGACAAGATTTGAGTTTGGTTCTGGCACTGGTGAGGGTGCATGTATATTGAGGGCACTTATGATAATATCACTTAAGACCTGAAGAGCTGTCTCTATTGAAGCTGTGAGATAGAATTCTTGCCAACGTGTGGTGTGGTACAAATCATGGAGATATCCTGAAATATTAAAGTTCTTTTTTGACCTTCTTGGGAGAAACTTTGCAGGGTTGGGTGGCTTGATTGTTGATCTTATGCCAGCTATGGGACAGTGATCACTTATGTCACTGAATAGCACACCAGCATGAAAATACAGATGAGGCTTATTTACTAACATGATGTCCATGAGTGTGCTGTTGAGATTATTCTTTGGATTAATCCTTGTTGGTTCTTTGATTAATTGAGTGAATCCATAAGTGTCACAGAAGGTTACCAGGGGTGCAGATGCATTGGCTAGCCAATTTAAATTCAGGTCACCTAAAATGATGGTGTCTTCAGGGCCTGAGATTAAGTATAGATCCTAGGTGGGATAGGAGTTTGAGGCCTGCAGAGGGGGCCTGTAGCAGCCAATCAGTTGAAAAGATGATATGTTGGGAAGGGTTATTTTAATTGATAAGCATTCGAATTCCTTTGGCTGTGATGTAATATTGAGGCAGGATGCAGAGATGTTTGCTTTGATTTAGATGGCTACCCCACCGCCCCTGGATGGACGGTCAGATCTGAAGAGCTGGTAGTTGGGAAGATTTATTTCACTGTCTTTTGTTGCAGATTTGAGCCATGTTTCAGAGATAACCAGAAAGTCAGGTAAGGTGTGTGCAACCCAGGCCTGTATTAATGAGAACTTTTTTAGGAGGCTGCAGGCGTTGATATGAAGAAAACTCAGGCCATTAATGGAGGCTAAGTCAGCTGGGGAGATAGAGCTTTCTGTGGGTCCAGGGTTGATTTCAACAGTGCCAACACAGATCAGCAGAAAGAAGATTAGTTTGATGAGGGCACCAAGTGATAGGAATAGGGAGTAGTCAGAGGACTTTCTCTTCTTGCTTGGGATCCAATAAATAGTGGGCGATGATCCTGCTGTGTGGTTATAGATTTTGTCATAAAGTACCAGCTTAATGGACAGGTATAGGGGGTCATTATAGTGCCAATAATGGAGCAGGGGGCTTATGGAGTACCGAACTGGTTGTGAGCCTTTTTGTGGGATACCCCAAGGATTACAATGCAAAGCGGCAG